>CM065815.1:149678000-152078000 GCA_033398695.1 Orobanche coerulescens
GGTACTTCGCTAGAATGGCCACTTTAGTCGACATATACTCACGACTAATGTCACACAACCACAAGCAATTATCGGTACCAAACAACACCAAGCGCCACAACCTCCTTACGAATGAATAACAACTAATATCACGCAACGTCACATATTCATCGAACATTTACACATATCAATACACAATCCTCGGCAAATAATTTCTGTCTACTAACATCACTAAATATTATTGTAACATCACCAAACATATGCAACCAACACACATATACCGAAAACACATTTGTTTACGAAGTATACGAGTTATCTTTTGAAAGACAACATTTATCGAGAACATACCGATCCTTTTTAAAGTTCATTTAAACATTCGGATTGCTCATAAAATCATTTATCAATGATTCCGTCTACGAAACATGAAATGTATGGGCAAGATACTTGCCTCGATACCACAAGCAATGAAACGACGAACGGACAAGGTCGGGTAGCCCTCAAACTTCCAAGAACGAACAAGAACTCGACAACTCCAGAAAACTACGAAAATAACATCACCACGAATCAATAACGCTAAACGGAATTCGAATCAACTCGAAAAACAACATGGATCCGAGGGTTTCTTCAAGACAAATCGAGAATCAAGTTCCGGGTGATAAAAATTGATAAATGAGTCACAAAATCCGAAGACCATGATCAATACAACAAGAATACCAAGAACAATTCATCAATCTCGGACAAAATCAACGAATCATGAAGAAAACCCCCAAAATACCCGAAATTAGGGTTCTAAGAATTTTACCTTGATTAAAATGGGGAAAGATGTTGGGATGTTGTTAAATCCATACTAGAAACTCAAAGATGTTGATGGGTGATGATATCGTGCCAAAATCCATGCTTATACGCCCTCAAGATCGTCTAGATCGCTAAGGAAGAAAGGGGAGGAAGAAATGACGAAAGTTGACCTCTGCCCTATATATATCGCATGATTAGCGCACGCTAAGGTATGTGTAGCGTGCGCTATCGGCTGCAAAATGCAGTCCAGAACCCTCTGCCAGACTTCGTTAGCGCGCGCTAATACATGCGTTTAGCGTGCGCTAATTATACACTGTGTAGTCTTTGCTATTTCAACCACAACTCCTTCGTCCGGACTCCGATTGACTCACCGTTTGAACCATTGGAAAGATAACTTGATGCTCTATCATACTGAAAAGATTCAGAACTTTGGAGTTTCCAAGAATCGATGGTGATTTTACAAATTTGAACTAATACGTCGATTAATCCGAAACAATATCAAAACTTGCTCGAATGACGAAATGTGCTGAACAAACCATGTCTGAAATGTGTCAATGAACACAAGCAAGTCACTAGAATCGAAAAATATAGAAATAGAAAGTATGGGTATTACATTCTACCCCACTAAAAAGAAGTTTCGTCCCGAAACTTAAAACATAAAACGATCAATGTAAAATAATCTCAAATAACACACTCTGTCCGTTGCCAACGACTTGCAACGAATCACATGCAGCACGTGGCTGCTAACATCCACATCGCCATTTCAGAATGATAACAAAAAATCAGTATGGTTGAACAACCCAAACAGTACATCAATCAAAATGCGAGTTAATCGCTGAACAAATACTAAATTCCACAACCCAAGGATTGGAAGATCGAAAACGGAGTTAATTTCCCGAACTTAAGGAAATTACGAAGTGGGCTGAACGCTCAAAAATCATGATACGAGATCAACGAATACCGGACAAAAACCGATCGAACAACAACGATCGAGACATCAAGCGTCGAACAATCATATCCGAATCATAACGAATAACAGAAATCCAATAGCATCCCCGAAGTCCACAGCACGAATCAAGACAATATATGATCCGATAAAAATGGCATGATATACATTTTCATAAGATTCACAGGAGCGGAGCCGAATTTAGAAAAGTCACAACGACAAACGGATTAACCCGAAATAATACTGCAACTCGTTCGAACAACAAAAAGTGAAGAGTAGAACAAGTCCAGAAAATATTGACGAACACAAACGATTCGATAGAGTCGAATAAAACGAAAGCGAAAAAAATATGGGTATTACACCATATCACCTATAAAAGAGGTTTCGTCCCCGAAACCTAAACAACAAGAACGAAGTGCTAGAATAGCAACCTTCCCGGAAACCTTCTCTTGGTCCCGCATCTGATCTCCATGACTGTCTGTACCGCGGTCACGACCGAGCCCTTTGCCCCTCGGCATACTCACTTAATACAATGGTACAACATCGCAAAATAATATACCAAATTGCCAACTCCACTTGACATGTCACATAAGACAACTAATAGCAACTCGATAAGAAGATCCACGAGGTATCCTTTTACATGATATCCTTTGAAAATACTTGGATTTGCATGTTTAGGTAAAATAAAACTTTGAAAGTATTTTTGGTACCTCAGGCTTTTTGTCAAAACTTGTAAACAAAAGACTTTAACCGTCTCCTTTTGGAATTATTTGCAAAACAATATATCGTTGCAACTGCCACTATTAAAATAACCATGCCACTACACATCATCATCACCGTTAATAACAAACAAGGTAACCACGCAAGATCATCAAACCATTCATAGAAGCACGAAATATTCCCACCAATCATCAATCATTTTGGGGTGATTCAAGATCACGCACGATAACTGGCTCAGTATAGAAAACTTTTCCAAATCCGAGTTTGAAGTTTAAATCGAGTAAGATCCTTCATCTTTCACAATATATTTTTGAAAATAAAAATTGTATTGGTTCTTGAAAATAAAAATTTTTGATAATGTGAAAGATTTCTGAAAATCATGTACTCGAATCATTTGAAAATACAGCAGTACGTCAAAAATCATTTTTGAAAATCTTCTCAACACTACACAATAATCAACGACGGTAACATTTTACAAAATATTCAAAGATACTTTAAAACGACTCTTTCAATACCGTCGGGGTTCCTTTAGGAAATTCAAGGCCGGCTCGCCAATTTTAAACGATTTTCAAAGTCCACACGAAGCCGCCGATTGCTTAATCACAAAACTTTATGAAATTTAATTTTCCACAACTTGCTCAAGTTTATATAATTTTCAGAAAAGCATTTTCGAATACACACACAACAGACATAATTTACCATTTTATCAAAATACGATCCATTACTATCAAATCCAATCACACGTCAACATCATATGTCCACATAATTACAGTATCGCACAAGCAACCGTCAAAAGATAATTAACATCTAAAACTAAAATCCTACCTCTCAGTAATGAGGACTCTCACAACAAGTGCATTTAGGACGACTTAATATTTACACCACTAACTTAATCACAATTTTGAGCATTATTGACCAAATAATAATGCCAACATCACTACATACCCCCAAACCGGCGATCATGAAATCAAAAAGTCGAAAGCAAGAGCCACGTTTCGAGTAAATTTTTGGTAGACCTCATTTGAGTCTTTAAAATCAAATTTTGAAAACTTGCAATGCAAGATGAAAATAAAATATAAGTAGTTAAGTTCTAAAAAAAAGTCCGGTCTCGAGGTCATCATACGAAATCAAAACAATAGATGATTTGGTGTTGTGGTGATGATATGACGCTAAGTTATACTTCCCAAATGGTGTTTGGATGAAAATCTGATGAACCCTCGTCTTGGAAGTCGCCCCGACGTGAAGAAGAGAAGAGGAATGAGAAAATGAGTGAATCTCGCTGAAAAAAAACGCAGTTATAGAGTTGACTGCTCTGTGTGCCGCGGCCCAGCCGAAGTGTGCGCACAGTGGCCAAAATCGCGCCTGATCGGCAGTGCCACGGCCTGCATTTAATGTGCCGCGGCAGTGACTCGCCATTGTGCCGCGTCCCCGTCGGCATGTGCCGCGGCACCCGGTACAGAAGGTTTGGCCGATAAGTGCAACACAAGTGTGCCGCGGCCCGGACGAGTGTGCCGCGGCCCTGCCGGCATGTGCCGCGGCCCACGGTACAGATTGCTCGGCCAAAAACTGGACAATGTGTGTGCCGCGGTGCACATTCCTTGTGCCGCGTCCCACACCCCCCCTTGGGTCCCAAAATGATGAAAAATGATCCGGGAAGAGAATAAAAGCAATAGGAATCGATATTTGGGAAACAATAACACGAAATGGAAGTACGGAAACCCCAAAACGGTCCGAGGTACACAACCAAAATCGAACAAGGAACAAATTCCCTAAACTTATAGGAAATTACAAAAACGGCCCAAACATCCGAAAATCACGATACAACGTCGGATTAACAATCCGAAACTCACAACATGCTCTACTCAACCATACGAACTCATGGAAATAGGAAAATGACGAAATCGAACGAGTTTAATGAAAGTCGAATACACATGCGATAAAATATAACTCAAGATGAAATTACGTAAAAACATCATCGAGACTCATCCCAACGGAGAAACTCCAAGAACAAAATAGATTCAGAATTCCAAAATAGTGCTAAGCGAGTTGTCCAAAACGAATATACACCGAAAATAGAAATGACCAAAAAATAGAAAACACAGATATTACAAAGACAAGGCCCAACAACACACAACTCGACCCGACAGCCTAGGTTTCCGCAACCAAAGCTCCGATACCATATTCTGTAACACCCCCAAACAACTCGGGAATATTACAGTGCCGTAAACCCTCTCCATGAGGATCTACCAGGCTAAATACAGAAACACCATAATACAATACAATACAATACATACCGACACGGGTAAATAACGGACCATTAGACCGATTTGGTCTTTTACCACAACATACACATCAACCATACATTACTCTTTCTCGTAACTCATACCCACACAGGGGTTAACATAAATCAACGTTCCCGCATAAGGGAAAATAACACAACGGAAGGACAAAACAAGACATCACCAAATACTCAACACCGGTCTTCACGTGATTAGTATCGCTGTCTTCCATCATCCTTCGTAACGATCCTGTGAATTTCTCCCCAGCAACCTGCAAGTACCTGGACGCAAAACATACATCTACCCCCCAAATACTCGGGGGTTAGCAAAACTCCATTGTTTTGCTAGTGAAAGTATAAATACAAAGACAACCCATACCTATCATACTCCAAGGACATAGAAACCGTGAATATACTTCCCGAGATAATTCACTTGATCAAAACCATTTGAATTATGAAAGATAGGAATAAAACCATTTTATATCTTACAAAACATTTTACAATCTCGGTAGTTTTAAAAACATTTGGTTTAAGAATTTTCAAGCCTTTTGAAACACTTAGGGACACAGCCCAAAAATCATTTATTTCCAAATACGATTACGATAACAAAATACGGGGTCCACGACCCAATCATAACATTCCATCCAAAATCACGGGGGGTCCGTGACTCAACTTATCCACATCACATACTCACAAGAACAACCCGACAGAAACTACAGCGTGCCAAACATTACCGTGACAATAGTCTCACAGAACGACAACAGAGAGCACAACTTTGCAACTTAACCATACGGTCGAACTCGACACACCACAGAGCTACAATACACAGAGCAACCACAAGACTCACGTACCCATACCAAATTATCACAGCCAAGGTACACATCACACACAACACATTTACTGGTGCCATTCCAGCCAAGTACGATACCATTTGGACTGCCATTCTAATCAGACGAAATATGCGCCAAAAATCACAGTTCTCCAACAAAACATTTCAAAGTTAACCGTTGGTACGAGACTCATGGCCGCAGTACCCCGCAGAGCCCCGTCGGACATCCCTGGGTGGTTAACCCAAGTTCGCGATACGCACACACACGGCAATATGTATCCCTAGAGGCCCCGTCAGACCGTCCCTAGGTGAACATACACATATCATCCACAACGCCACGGATGTAACACCCCCAAGACATTCAGGGTGTATTACAGCGCCGTGGACCCCACACTGTGGAATCCACCAGGCTAACGTACCAAACAAGACACTCGACAGCGACAAACAATCATCAATAATACGACAATTCAAATAAGATTACAATCCGACAATAAAATCCAACATCAATCCACTTCCCAAAACAGGAACACAACATTAACAATTTTGTGAAAGAAGTACTCGAGTACTTAAACCAATTTTAAAACACAAAAGTCCCAACACAAGACATCAAAAATAATGGACTGAAATGAACACCAATAAATGACTACTGATCAGTATCATGCTTGCCCATCATCCTCATACGGCTCGAGTGCTCGTTTGTCCCCACGATCAATACCTGAAATACAAAAGTATTTCCCCATTTAAGGGGTTAGCGACAATCGCTAGTGCAAGTACAATCCATTTGAACTACATTCTAATCGATGAATATATGCGCCAAAAAGTCATTTTAGAAAACATTTTATATTCGAATATTTACAATGCACAAGCACAAAACACATTTTCTCCAATCAAAACAATTCAAAGTTAACCTTGGTACGTGACTCACGGCCACCGTACTCGCAGAGCCCCGTCGGACATCCCCGGGTGGTTAACCACGCTCGTGATACGCACACACACGGCAATACGTATCCCTAGAGGCCCCGCGGACCGTCCCTAGGTGAACATACACATATTCTCCCACGACAACCACATATAGCCATAATTCAAATACTAGAACATGTAAACAAATGTAAAGTACTTGCCTTTGAGACATCTTCAAGAATCGGAAGTGAAAATGACTACGGATGATCCGAATGGAAAACGACGGTTCCTAAATGAAGAATTAGCATAGCTCAGTCCCAACGGACATCAATAATCGAAAGGAATACTCCCAAAACCCCGATTACAAATCACGACAATCGACGCTCAATCGATGGCGAGGGTTTGTGCAAAATCTCCCGTATCAACAATACATGGATTAATTCGAGGAAAACGAATTGGGAATCACCCAATAACAACAATTGATAATAAGTTTCGCAACATACATGAACAATTCGAGTCAATCACGAAAACCTAAAAACCCCCAATTTATACAAGTTAGGGTTCCTCAAGAAGATACCCTGATTCGGACGATGGAGGATGATTACGCTGATGGTGATATGCTACTATGATTCTACGGTGATGGAACACGAAAGATTCTTCGATCAAAATCAAGGAATCGCCTCGGAGTCGCCGTGAAGAAAAAACGAGAGAAGGGATAGAAAATGAGGTATTGGACCTCTACTGCTTTAAACAAATGGTGTTACGGCCGTAATAGGGATACTTACGGCCGTAACATGGCCAACTTACGTCAGAACTTCGGGTGTTACGGCCAGAACATCTACCGACAGCAGATTGGCATTCATTGCCCAAACGAGTCCGACGACCCCAAAACCCGACCGCTATCAAACCAAAAATACGACTACGAAGAATATTCGATGACAAGTCTAACCATCACAAGAAAATATCAATCCGACTACCCGGGAATCCAAATACGACAATGAATATGAAATTCCCTAAACTTATAGGAAATTACTAAATGACCTAAGTGACCGAAAGTCACGAAACGACGTCGATTTACAAACCGAAAGTCTCAACATGACCAACTCAACCATACGAACTTGTACAAGCCAAGAAACAATGAAAAAGAACGAGTTTAACGAGAATCGAACGATAATAAGGAAAAAAATGACATAAAATGAAATTACGTGAAAACATCATCAAAACTCGTCCAAACGGAAAAACTCCAAGAACAAAGTAGATTCGAAATGTCGAAACGGTTACAAGCGAGTCGATAAAAATGGACATACACCAAAAATGGAAACGCTAAAAAAATAGAAAATTACGGATATTACATTCTCCTCTAAAATAAAGTTTCGTCCCGAAACTTAAGAATCAAAAAGCTCGGGGTATCTCGAACGCATATCCTCCTCTAGCTCCCACGTCGCTTGTTCTATTCCTTGTCTCGAGCATTGCACCTTAACCTAATGAATGGTTTTGTGCCTTAACCGTTTATCACGACGCTCCAAAATTCCGACGGGCCTCTCTTCAAACATAACATCCTTCTCGATCTCCACGTCCCCAAAGTCAATAATGTGGGACGGGTCCTAACGATTTCCTCAATCGGGAAACGTGAAATACGCTATGTACATGACTCAATGACGAGGTAAAGCCAAACGGTATGCTAACTCACCGACTCTCTCCAATACCTCGAAAGGTCTAATATATCTCGGCCGAGTTTCCCCTTCTTCCCAAAACGGAAAACTCCTTTCGCCGGAGACACTCTCAACCGTAACATGGTCTCCCACCTCGAACTCCAAAGGTCTACGCCTAACATCCGCATAAGATTTTGTCGACTGAGCACCCAACATCCTCTTTCTAATCAATTCAATTTTCTCCCTCGTCTCCAACACAAGGTCCGGCCGGTGCCAACCAAATCGGACGGCTCATCCCAACATATCGGTGATCGCAACGCCGGCCATAAAGTGCCTCGACGGTGCCATCTTAATCGACGCTGCGTGCGCCTATTATTATAAGCAAACTCAATTAAGGCCAAATGCTCCTCCCAATTACTACTCCATCCTAACGCACACGCGCGCAACAAATCCTCGAGGCCCGAATGGTACGCTCGACCGCCCATCGGCCGGGGATGGAACGAAGTGCTCAAACGTAATTGTGTCCCCAATGCCTTATGCACCGCCGCCAAAAATGCGATACAAATCGCCATCCTCGTCAAATAATGGTCCTCGGCGTACCATGAAGCCTCACTATCCGAGTGATAAAAATACGAGCCAACTTTTCCGACCCCAAGTATCCTTGATGCCCAGAAATGTGCCGACTTGGTCACGGTCTACAATCACCCATACCATATTCATACTAGTCTTCGTCCTCGGTAAACTCGTGACAAAATCCATAGAGATGTCCTCCCACTTCCATTCCGGGGACGGAAGCGGTTTCAATAATCCGGGCCGGCCGATGCTCAATCTTGACTTGCCGACAAGTCAAACACTTAGCTACAACCGAACTACCTCCTTCTTCATATCGCTCCACCGTAAATTCTTCCTCGTGTCTTTATACATCTTACTCGAGCCGGATGGATCGAGTATGGTGACGCATGAGCCTCTCGCATAATGTTCTGTCTCGCCCAAGTCGCTTTGGAACACACAACCGACCTCGGAATCTCAACACGCCGTCCTCATGAATAACGAATCCCGGGCTTTCCCCTTTCCTACACTCTCTCGAAGTCAATAAACATCGGATCCTCTAACTGTCCCGACTTAATGTCCTCGACCAAAGATGAAGAAATCTCAAGAGTACGCAATCGCCGGAACTCTCTCGGGCAAGACAATCTCAATGCTCAACCTCATAAACTCGCCGAAGTCCCGACCGGGCCGTAAGCAACTCAAGCGCCGAAGCGATACCGATTTCCGGCCTGGGGCATCCGCTACCACATTAGCCTTGCCCGATGATAAAGGATCTCGAGATCGTAATCCTTAATCAATTCCAACCATCTCCTCTGTCTCATATTAAGCTCCTTCGCGTGAAAATGTACTTCGTGCTTTTGTGATCGGTGAAAATCGACATGACGAGCCATACAAGTAATGACGCTGATTTTCAACGCAAACACAATCGCAAGCAACTCAAGATCGTGCGTAGGTAATTCAATTCATACGGTTTCAACCGACGGAAGCATAGGCAATCGTCCTCCCGTGCCGCATAAGTACGCATCCGAGCCCTTGGCCCGAAGCATCACTATAAACGGAGAAACCATCATTACCACTCGGTAAAGCCAACACGGAGCGGTCGCCAACCGCTTCTTCAACTCCCGAAAACTATTCCGCCTCTCATCGGTCCACATAAACTTCTCCGACTTCAGAATAACCGAGTCGTGGCCGAGCGAGCTTAGAGAACCCTCGACGAATGCGGTAATACCCGGCTAATCCTTAAAACCGCGGACCTCCTTCACGTTCTTGGGCGGCGCCAATCCAACACCGCCTCTACCTTATGTGGGTCTACACGAACACCTCGGCCGAGATCACATGACCGAGAAACATAACCTCCCGTAACCAAAACTCGCACTTTGAGAACTTCGCAAAAGATGCCGAGTTCTCAAAATATCTAACACAATATGCAAATGACGGGCGTGCTCCTCCTCGCTCCTCGAGTAAATCTTGATGTCGTCGATAAAAACGACTACACACTTATCGAGGTACTCGATAAAGACTTTGTTCATAAGCTGCATGAACACGGCTGGTGCGTTGGTTAGCCCAAAAGGCATAACCACAAACTCGTAGTGACCGTATCTCGTCCGAAAGGCCGTCTTCTAATATCGGTATCCTTCACTGAGCCGATAATACCCCGATCTCAAGTCAATTTTCAAAACACGGTTGCCCTCGCAATCGATCAAACAAGTCATCAATCCTCGGAGCGGATACTTGTTTTTGATGGTCACTTTGTTCAACTCTCGGTAGTCGATACACAAACGAAGTGACCCATCCTTCTTCTTTACGAATAGACCGGTGCGCCCCAAGGCGAAGCGCTGGTCGAATATATCCCATGTCTAGCAACTCTCCCAATCGCTTTCTTCAACTCAAGCATCTCGGCAGTGTGCCATCCGGTATGGCGTCTTAGAGATAGGTGCTACACCGGCTCTAAATCGATCAGAATTCAACCTCTCGGTCCGGCAAACCCGCAACTCATCCGGAAAAACGTCAGATACTCACATACTACCGGAATAGACGAGTTCGACTCCCCTTCCTCCGATCTCAAAGCGTAACACCAATAGCCCGTGCAACCTCCTCGGCGTCTCACGGCCCTCAAGGCACCGATGAGTAACCTCCGGCTACTCCGTTTACGCCCACAAAAGAATGCTCGGTACCGTCAGAGGCTAACATCGAAACGGTTCTCGTTCTATAATTCATGATCGCCCCATGACGGTCCAGCCAATCCTCACCTTAATCAAATCCTCATCTCTAATATCTACCGCAATCAGATTAGAAGGCCAAACCCTCCCCGCGATACTCACTGGAAAATCTCTAACCTCACGATCCCCCATGATGCTATCCCCACTAGGAAGTTTAACAACAAAAAGCTCACAAGCAACAAGGCAATCAACATGTAGACGACGCACACAATCCATAGACATAAAAGAATGTGTAGCACCAGAATCGAACAATACGGAAACAGGATGATCAAGGATGTGGACGGTACCTGTGGCCACCGTCGCGTCAGGATCTCCTGCTCGTCTCATCTCGTACACACGGGGCGGAACAGACCCCGCACTAGAAGCTCCCCCTCTAGAAGGCTGACCACGACCTCGACCTCTACCAAAACTCTGCTGCGGCTGAGGAACTGTCGGTGCCTGATTCACACTCGGCTCTCCCGCGGCTGGGGCTGATATCTGAGTAACTGGAGTCCGAGCTGCATCCGTACAAAACTTAGCACGATGACCCATCCGACCACAGGAAAGACACTGAATCGGAGGCCTATCACACTCACTCATCATGTGGCCCGGACGGCTACGCTTGAAGCACGTAGACCACGAACGGAACCAGGCGGGCAGACCTAGAACCGTTTCCTCGACCAACTGATGGCGACTGACTCCCGAAGACTCGCGAACCGGACTGAGCCTTCGGATACCCTCCTGACTTGCCTCCCGAAAACTGACCGGAGGTCTTCTGCTTCTTTCCTTCGGTTGCCGTCTCTGTCGCCGAAAACGACATCTCATAAGCCATAGCTTTATTCTGATATTCCTTCAAAGTCGTGCACCCTGCACTGACATGTAGTGGCGCACCCTCGGTTTCATCCGCATGTCTAAGTGGCGGATCTTTTCAAGATCATCGCGGACTTGGTTTCTCACATAATGTAATCATGATTGTAGTCTTTGATAGCTTGAGAAATAGGAACATCTTGGGGCTTAGCCTCAAAGAAGGCTCGGATCCTCCCCTCTTTCACCGCCAAGGCGGTATTCATCTTCCATCGATCTCAAAACTCGCCCACGTAGTCGCCTGGCCACGCGGTTTCACCGCTTGCCACCACGTTCCGCTTCCTTGGCGAGAAGTACTCGGCGATGGGTACCTTCCTCTCCTCGAGCGCTTAGCGCCTCAAACACCTTTTCCATCTCAAACAACCAACTCTCCCAACCGGAAGGGTCGGAAGCACCATCAAACTGCGGAGGACGATACGAATCACGCCCCGAAGTAGCTTATCATTACCGGATCCAGCAGGCGGAACCGGGTTGGCATTAGCATGGCCGACTGTAATGGCTCGAGCCGCATGCGTCATCGGTTCGCTACTGCGTAAAATGTTGGCCACTCCAACATTCTCATGAGCATTACCGGAGCTAGCAGATCGGTCCCGCCGACCTCCGGAACTAGGGGGAACACTGTTCGACAAGGAAGGCATCGCCGAATCAGTTCCCGAGTGATCGGACATGGCCGCCCCACCGGCTGCGCCACGTCCCCTACCGCGTCCGCGACCGCGTCCGCGTCCTCTACCAGCAGGAATTCTGAAGAAGCGACGGGTAAGTACAAATCAAACGCAAAACGCAATAAGATACTAAGACAGGAATAGAACAGAACGGTGAAACGAGTCAAGTTAGGAAAACTTACGAGCACCGGCGTACTGAGATGATGGCATAGCAGTGATACTGTCCCAAAAACGACACTTAACTAGACCCAAATAACCGACAGCCTAGGTATCCATAAACCTAAGCTCTGATACCATATTCTGTAACACCCCCAAGACATTCAGGGTGTATTACAGCGCCGTGGACCCCACACTGTGGAATCCACCAGGCTAACGTACCAAACAAGACACTCGACAGCGACAAACAATCATCAATAATACGACAATTCAAATAAGATTACAATCCGACAATAAAATCCAACATCAATCCACTTCCCAAAACAGGAACACAACATTAACAATTTTGTGAAAGAAGTACTCGAGTACTTAAACCAATTTTAAAACACAAAAGTCCCAACACAAGACATCAAAAATAATGGACTGAAATGAACACCAATAAATGACTACTGATCAGTATCATGCTTGCCCATCATCCTCATACGGCTCGAGTGCTCGTTTGTCCCCACGATCAATACCTGAAATACAAAAGTATTTCCCCCATTTAAGGGGTTAGCGACAACTGCTAGTGCAAGTACAATCCATTTGAACTACATTCTAATCAGATGAATATATGCGCCAAAAAGTCATTTTAGAAAACATTTTATATTCCGGAATATGTACAATGCACAAGCACAAAACACATTTTCTCCAATCAAAACAATTCAAAGTTAACCTTGGTACGTGACTCACGGCCACCGTACTCGCAGAGCCCCGTCGGACATCCCCGGGTGGTTAACCACAGTTCGTGATACGCACACACACGGCAATACGTATCCCTAGAGGCCCCGTCGGACCGTCCCTAGGTGAACATACACATATTCTCCCACGACAACCACATATAGCCATAATTCAAATACTAGAACATGTAAACAAATGTAAAGTACTTGCCTTTGAGACATCTTCAAGAATCGGAAGTGAAAATGACTACGGATGATCCGAATGGAAAACGACGGTTCCTAAACGAAGAATTAGCATAGCTCAGTCCCAACGGACATCAATAATCGAAAGGAATACTCCCAAAACCCGATTACAAATCACGACAATCGACGCTCAATCGATACGGGCGAGGTTTGTGCAAAATCTCCCGTATCAACAATACATGGATTAATTCGAGGAAAACGAATTGGGAATCACCCAATAACAACAATTGATAATAAGTTTCGCAACATACATGAACAATTGAGTCAATCACGAAAACCCCGAAAACCCCCAATTTATACAAGTTAGGGTTCCTCAAGAAGATACCTCGGATTCGGACGATGGAGGATGATTACGCTGATGGTGATATGCTACTATGATTCTACGGTGATGGAACACGAAAGATTCTTCGATCAAAATCAAGGAATCGCCTCCGGAGTCGCCTGAAGAAAACGAGAGAAGGGATAGAAAATGAGGTATTGGACCTCGCGCATTGCTTTAAAGCAATAATTCTGGCCGTAACGAGGATACTTACGGCCGTAACATGGCCAACTTACGGCCGTAACTTCGGGTGTTACGGCCGTAACACCTCTTGACCGATAGATTGGCAACATTGTCCAAACGAGTCCGACGACCCCAAAACCCGGACCGCTATCAAACCAAAAATACGACTACGAAGAATATTCGATGACGAGTCTAACCATCACAAGAAAATATCAATCCGACTACCCGGGAATCCGAAATACGACAATGAATATGAAATTCCCTAAACTTATAGGAAATTACGGAAATGACCCAAGTGACCGAAAGTCACGAACCGACGTCGGATTTACAAACCGAAAGTCTCAACATGACCAACTCAACCATACGAACTTGTACAAGCCAAGAAACAATGAAAACGAACGAGTTTAACGAGAATCGAACGTTCATACGGCAAAACATGACATAAAATGAAATTACGTGAAAACATCATCAAAACTCGTCCAAACGGAAAAACTCCAAGAACAAAGTAGATTCGAAATGTCGAAACGGTTACAAGCGAGTCGATAAAAATGGACATACACCAAAAATGGAAACTGCTAAAAAAAATAGAAAATTACGGATATTACAACGGAAAGCCATAATTCGAATACTAGAATATGCATACAAATGCTAGGCATTTCGCTAGAAAGGCCACTTTAGTCGACATATACTCACGACTAATGTCACACAACCACAAGCAATTATCAGTACCAAACAACACCAAGCGCCACAACCTCCTTACGAATGAATAACAACTAATATCACGCAACGTCGCATATTCACCGAACATTTACACATATCAATACACAATCCTGGGCAAATAATTTCTGTCTACTAACATCACTAAATATTATTGTAACATCACCAAACATATGCAACCAACACACATATACCGAAAACACATTTGTTTACGAAGTATACGAGTTATCTTTTGAAAGACAACATTTATCGAGAACATACCGATCCTTTTTAAAGTTCATTTAAACATTCGGATTGCTCATAAAATCATTTATCAATGATTCCGTCTACGAAACATGAAATGTATGGGCAAGATACTTGCCTCGATACCACAAGCAATGAAACGACGAACAGACAAGGTCGGGTAGCCCTCAAACTTCCAAGAACGAACAAGAACTTGACAACTCCAGAAAACTACGAAAATAATATCACCACGAATCAATAACGCTAAACGGAATTCGAATCAACTCGAAAAACAACATGGATCCGAGGGTTTCTTCAAGACAAATCGAGAATCAAGTTCGGGTGATAAAAATTGATAAATGAGTCACAAAATCCGAAGACCATGATCAGTACAACAAGAATACCAAGAACAATTCATCAATCTCGTACAAAATCAATGAATCATGAAGAAAATCCCCAAAATACCCGAAATTAGGGTTCTAAGAATTTTACCTTGATTAAAATGGGGAAAGATGTTGGGATGTTGTTAAATCCATACTAGAAACTCAAAGATGTTGATGGGTGATGATATCAGGCCAAAATCCATGCTTATACGCCCTCAAGATCGTCTAGATCGCCGGAAGGAAGAAATGGGAGGAAGAAATGACGAAAGTTGACCTCTGGAGTCCTATATATACTATTAACAGTTAGCGCACGCTAAGGTATGTGTAGCGTGCGCTATCGGCTGCAAAATGCAGTCCAGAACCCTTTGCCAGACTTCGTTAGCGCGCGCTAATACATGAGTTTAGCGTGCGCTAATTATACACTGTGTAGTCTTTGCTATTTCGACCACAACTCCTTCGTCCGGACTCCGATTGACTCACCGTTTGAACTATTGGAAAGCTAACTTGATGCTCTATCAAAGTGCAAATATTCAGAACTTTTGGAGTTTCCAAGAATCGATGCTGATTTTACAAAATCGAACTAATACGTCGATTAATCCGAAACAATATCAAAACTTGCTCGAATGACGAAATGTGCTGAACAAACCATGTCTGAAATGTGTCAATGAACACAAGCAAGTCACTAAAATCGAAAAATATAGAAATAGAAAGTATGGGTATTACATTCTACCCAACTAAAAAGAAGTTTCATCCCGAAACTTAAAACATAAAACGATCAATGTAAAATAATCTCAAATAACACACTCTGTCCGTTGCCAACGGCTTGCAACGAATCACATGCAGCACGTGGCTGCTAACATCCACATCGCCATTTCAGAATGATAACAAAACGCACGGACAAAATCAGTATGGTTGAACAACCCAAACAGTACATCAATCAAAACATGAGTTAATCGCTGAACAAATACGAAATTCCACAACACGAGGATTGGAAGATCGAAAACGGAGTTAATTTCCCGAACTTAAGGAAATTACGAATGGTCTGAACGCTCAAAAATCATGATACGATATCAGCGAATACCAGACAAAAAGATCGAACAACAACGATTGAGACATCAACAGTCGAACAATCATACCCGAATCATAACGAATAACAGAAATCCAATAGCATCCCCGAAGTCCACAGCACGAATCAAGACAATATATGATCCGATAAAAATGTCATGATATACATTTTCATAAGATTCACAGGAGCGGAGCCGAATTTAGAAAAGTCACAACGACAAACGGATTAACCCGAAATAATACTGCAACTCGTTTGAACAACAAAAAGTGAAGAGTAGAACAAGTCCAGAAAATATCGACGAACACAAACGAGTCGATAGAGTCGAACAAAACAAAAGCGAAAAAAATATGGGTATTACACCATATCACCTATAAAAGAGGTTTCGTCCCCGAAACCTAAACAACAAGAACGAAGTGCTAGAATAGCAGCCTTCCCGGAAACCTTCTCTTGGTCCCGCATCTGATCTCCATGACTGTCTGTACCGCGGTCACAACTGCGCCCTTTGCCCCTCGGCATACTCACTCAATACAATGGTACAACATCGCAAAATAATATACCAAATTGCCAACTCGGCTTGACATGTCACATAAGACAACTAATAGCAACTCGATAAGAATATCCACGAGGTATCCTTTTATATGATATCCTTTGAAAATACTTGGATTTGCATGTTTATTCAAAATAAAACTTTGAAAGTATTTTTGGTACCTCGGGCTTTTTGTCAAAACTTGTAAACAAAAGACTTTAACCATCTCCTTTTGGAATTATTTGCAAAACAATATATCCTTGCAACTGCCACTATTAAAATAACCATGCCACTACACATCATCATCACCGTTAATAACAAACAAGGTAACCACGCAAGATCCTAAAACAATTCGTACAAGCACTAAATATTCCCACCAATCATCAATAATTTTGGGGTGATTCAAGATCACACACGATAACTGGCTCAGTATAGAAAACTTTTCCAAATCCGAGTTTGAAGTTTAAATCGAGTAAGATCCTTCATCTTTCACAATATATTTTTAAAAATAAAAATTGTATTGGTTCTTGAAAATAAAAAATTTTGATAATGTGAAAGATTTCTGAAAATCATGTACTCGAATCATTTGAAAATACAACAGTACGTCAAAAATCATTTTTGAAAATCTTCTCAACACTACACAATAATCAACGATGGTAACATTTTACAAAATGTTCAAAGATACTTTAAAATGACTCTTTCAATACCGTCGGGGTTCCTGTAGGAAATTCAAGGCCAGCTCGCCAATTTTAAACGATTTTCAAAGTCCACACGAAGCCGCCGATTGCTTAATCACAAAACTTTATGAAATTTAATTTTCCACAACTTGCTCAAGTTTATATAATTTTCGAAAAGCATTTTCGAATACACACACAATGTATATAATTTACCATTTTATCAAAATACGATCCATTACTATCAAATCCAATCACACGTCAACATCATATGTCCACATAATTACAGTATCGCACAAGCAACTGTCAAAAGATAATTAACATCTAAAACTAAAATCCTACCTCTCAGTAATGAGGACTCTCACAACAAGTGCATTTAGGACGACTTAATGTTCACACCACTAACTTAATCATAATTTTGAGCATTATTGACCAAATAATAATGCCAACATCACTACATACCCCCAAACCGGCGATCATGAAATCAAAAAGTCGAAAGCAAGAGCCACGTTTCGAGTAAATTTTTGGTAGACCTCATTTGAGTCTTTAAAATCAAATTTTGAAAACTTGCAATGCAAGATGAAAATAAAATATAAGTAGTTAAGTTCTAAAAAAAAAGTCCGGTCTCGAGGTCATCATACGAAATCAAAATTTTTCCTTTCTTGAAGGATGTTTTAAAACAAAATTTACGTGACTCTTCAAAAATAACTAAACTTTGAAATATCACATTGACAAACTTTCCTTGTGGGATCACAC
Source organism: Orobanche coerulescens (assembly GCA_033398695.1). Taxonomy (NCBI): domain Eukaryota; kingdom Viridiplantae; phylum Streptophyta; class Magnoliopsida; order Lamiales; family Orobanchaceae; genus Orobanche; species Orobanche coerulescens. The sequence goes on from CM065815.1 coordinate 149,696,337, forward strand.
CAAGCCGTTACTCCAGAAAGGAACCGATATCACTTTTCATTCCAGTACAACACAAGAATCAACAAACATGGATTGCATATTCACAATTCACATTTAAACTCCACATAATAACACATAATCACACAAGCTCATATAACACGAGAGCAACAAAGTAGGGAGACTTACATCCACAGATCGCATAAAGATGATGGCTGCACCTCGATACTAATCACGACTGACACCTCAGACGACGCGTTGCGACACGACTCAGTCAGACAAAATCTGACAGGACAAGACAAGGCCCGACAACACACAACTCGACCCGACAGCCTAGGTTTCCGCAACCAAATCTCCGATACCATATTCTGTAACACCCCCAAACCACTCGGGAATATTACAGTGCCGTAAACCCTCTCCATGAGGATCTACCAAGCTAAATACAGAAACAACACAATACAATACAATACAATACATACCGACATGGGTAAATAACAGACCATTAGACCGATTTGGTCTTTTACCACAACATACACATCAACCATACATTACTCTTTCTCGTAACTCATACCCACATAGGGGTTAACATAAATCAACGTTCCCGCATAAGGGAAAATAACACAACGGAAGGACAAAACAAGACATCACCAAATACTCAACACCGGTCGTCATGTGATTAGTATCGCTGTCTTCCATCATCCTTCGTAACGATCCTGTGAATTTCTCCCCAGCAACCTGCAAGTACCTGGACGCAAAACATACATCTACCCCCCGAATACTCGGGGGTTAGCAAAACTCCATTGTTTTGCTAGTGCAAGTATAAATACAAAGACAAGCCATACCTATCATACTCCAAGGACATAGAAACCGTGAATATACTTCCCGAGATAATTCACTTGATCAAAACCGTTTGAATTATGAAAGATAGGAATAAAACCATTTTATATCTTACAAAACATTTTACAATCTCGGGAGTTTTAAAAACATTTGGTTTAAGAATTTTCAAGCCTTTCGAAACGCTTAGGGACAGCCCAAAAATCATTTATTTCCAAATACGATTACGATAACAAAATACGAGGTCCACGACCCAATCATAACATTCCATCCAAAATCACGGGGGGTCCGTGACTCAACTTATCCACAAGAACAACCCGACAGAAACTACACCGTGCCAAACATTACCGTGACAACAGTCTCACAGAACGACAACAGAGAGCACAACTTTGCAACTTAACCATACAGTCGAACTCGACACACCACAGAGCTACAATACACAGAGCAACCACAAGACTCACGTACCCATACCAAATTATCACAGCCAAGGTACACATCACACACAACACATTTACTGGTGCCATTCCAGCCAAGTACGATACCATTTGGACTGCCATTCTAATCAGACGAAATATGCGCCAAAAATCACAGTTCTCCAACAAAACATTTCAAAGTTAACCGTTGGTACGAGACTCATGGCCGCCGTACCCCGCAGAGCCCCGTCGGACATCCCTGGGTGGTTAACCCAAGTTCGCGATACGCACACACACGACAATACGTATCCCTAGAGGCCCCGTCAGACCGTACCTTGGTGAACATACACATATCATCCACAACGCCACGGAAAGCCATAATTCGAATACTAGAATATGCATACAAATGCTAGGCACTTCGCTAGAATGGCCACTTTAGTCGACATATACTCACGACTAATGTCACACAACCATAAGCAATTATCAGTACCAAACAACACCAAGCGCCACAACCTCCTTACGAATGAATAACAACTAATATCACGCAACGTCGCATATTCACCGAACATTTACACATATCAATACACAATCCTCGGCAAATAATTTCTGTCTACTAACATCACTAAATATTATTGTAACATCACCAAACATATGCAACCAACACACATATACCAAAAAGACATTTGTTTACGAAGTATACGAGTTATCTTTTGAAAGACAACATTTATCGAGAACATACCGATCCTTTTTAAAGTTCATTTAAACATTCGGATTGCTCATAAAATCATTTATCAATGATTCCGTCTACGAAACATGAAATGTATGGGCAAGATACTTGCCTCGATACCACAAGCAATGAAACGAAGAACGGACAAGGTCGGGTAGCCCTCAAACTTCCAAGAACGAACAAGAACTTGACAACTCCAGAAAACTACGAAAATAACATCACCACGAATCAATAACGCTAAACGGAATTCGAATCAACTCGAAAAACAACATGGATCCGAGGGTTTCTTCAAGACAAATAGAGAATCAAGTTCCGGGTGATAAAAATTGATGAATGAGTCACAAAATCCGAATACCATGATCAGTACAACAAGAATACCAAGAACAATTCATCAATCTCGTACAAACTCAACGAATCATGAAGAAAATCCCCAAAATACCCGAAATTAGGGTTCTAAGAATTTTACCTTGATTAAAATGGGGAAATATGTTGGGATGTTGTTAAATCCATACTAGAAACTCAAAGATGTTGATGGGTGATGATATCGGGCCAAAATCCATGCTTATACGCCCTTAAGATCGTCTAGATCGCCGGAAGAAAGAAAGGGGAGGAAGAAATGACGAAAGTTGACCGCTGGAGTCCTATATATACTGTTAACAGTTAGCACACGCTAAGATATGTGTAGCTTGCGCTATCGGCTGCAAAATGCAGTCCAGAACCCTCTGCCAGACTTCGTTAGCGCGCGCTAATACAAGCGTTTAGCGTGCGCTAATTATACACTGTGTAGTCTTTGCTATTTCGACCACAACTCCTTCGTCCGGACTCCGATTGACTCACCGTTTGAACCATTGGAAAGCTAACTTGATGCTCTATCATACTGCAAAGATTCAGAACTTTTGGAGTTTCCAAGAATCGATTCTGATTTTACAAAATCGAACTAATACGTCGATTAGTCCGAAACAATATCAAAACTTGCTCGAATGATGAAATGTGCTGAACAAACCATGTCTGAAACGTGTCAATGAACACAAGCAAGTCACTAAAATCGAAAAATATAGAAATATAAAGTATGGGTATTACATTCTACCCCACTAAAAAGAAGTTTCATCCCGAAACTTAAAACATAAAACGATCAATGTAAAATAATCTCAAATAACACACTCTGTCCGTTGCCAACGGCTTGCAACGAATCACATGCAGCACGTGGCTGCTAACATCCACATCGCCATTTCAGAATGATAACAAAACGCACGGACAAAATCAGTATGGTTGAACAACCCAAACAGTACATCAATCAAAACGCGAGTTAATCGCTGAACAAATACGAAATTCCACAACACGAGGATTGGAAGATCGAAAATGGAGTTAATTTCCCGAACTTAAGGAAATTACGAAGTAGTCTGAACGCTCAAAAATCATGATACTATATCAACGAATACCGGACAAAAAACGATCGAACAACAACGATCGAGACATCAACAGTCGAACAATCATATCCGAATCATAACGAATAACAGAAATCCAATAGCATCCCCGAAGTCCACAGCACGAATCAAGACAATATATGATCCGATAAAAATGGCATGATATACATTTTCATAAGATTCAAAGGAGCGGAGCCGAATTTAGAAAAGTCACAACGACAAACGGATTAACCCGAAATAATACTGCAACTCGTTCGAACAACAAAAAGTGAACAGTAGAATAAGTCCAGAAAATATCGACGAACACAAACGAGTCGATAGAGTCGAACAAAATGAAAGCGAAAAAAATATGGGTATTACACCATATCACCTATAAAAGAGGTTTTGTCCCCGAAACCTAAACAACAAGAACAAAGTGCTAGAATAACAACCTTCCCGGAAACCTTCTCTTGGTCCCGCATCTGATCTCCATGACTGTCTGTACCGCGGTCACGACCGCGCCCTTTGCCCCTCGGCATACTCACTCAATACAATGGTACAACATCGCAAAATAATATACCAAATTGCCAACTCGGCTTGACATGTCACATAAGACAACTAATAGCAACTCGATAAGAAGATCCACGGGGTATCCTTTTACATGATATCCTTTGAAAATACTTGGATTTGCATGTTTATTCAAAATAAAACTTTGAAAGTATTTTTGGTACCTCGGGCTTTTTGTCAAAACTTGTAAACAAAAGACTTTAACCGTCTCCTTTTGGAATTATTTGCAAAACAATATATCCTTGCAACTGCCACTATTAAAATAACCATGCCACTACACATCATCATCACCGTTAATAACAAACAAGGTAACCACGCAAGATCCTCAAACCATTCGTACAAGCACTAAATATTCCCACCAATCAACAATCATTTTGGGGTGATTCAAGATCACGCACGATAATTGGCTCAGTATAGAAAACTTTTCCAAATCCGAGTTTGAAGTTTAAATCGAGTAAGATCCTTCATCTTTCACAAGATATTTTTGAAAATAAAAATTGTATTGGTTCTTGAAAATAAAAAATTTTGATAATGTGAAAGATTTCTGAAAATCATGTACTCGAATCATTTGAAAATACAACAGTACATCAAAAATCATTTTTGAAAATCTTCTCAACACTACACAATAATCAACGATGGTAACATTTTACAAAATGTTCAAAGATACTTTAAAACGACTCTTTCAATACCGTCGGGGTTGTAATATCCGGTATTTTTCTTTCCCTTGCATTTTCATTTTTGGGTATATTTCTCGGTCATAGTGACCCACATGTATCTTTCGGTGTGTCCTTCCTGTCAATTGTTGAATTGTACTCTCGTTATTGTTCGTTGTTTCAACTTTCCTCGCTTGAGTTCGACTTTGTTAGATCACCATTAACTTTTGGTGACTCCAAAAATTATAAATCTTTGCAATATTATAGAACATCGAGTTAGCTTTCCAATGGTTCAAACGGTGAGTCAATCAGAGTTCGGACGAGAGAGTTATGGTCGTTTTAGTGGAAGACTGTCAGCTGTCGGGCACCGTCCGGGAGCCTTTCGGCCGATAGGGTGGGCCGAAAGACTTAACTGCCGGCATTTCTGTATGGGTATCGGCCGATCACGTCCGGAAGCCTTTCGGCCGATAGGGTGGGCGAAAGACTTAACGCCGGCATTTATGCTGGTATCGGTAGCTGTCGGCCACCTATCGGCGACTATCGGCCGATAGGTCGGTATGCTACACTATAAATGTGTTGGTCCGAGCGTTATCAGCTCATTTCTTCTTTTTCCACTCTGCGAGAAAGAGAGGGAGAGAGATATAGAGGGGGAGAATTCTTCATCCGGGGGTCGATCTTCATCATTTCTTTTCGGTTGTGAGGCTCGGATAATCAATCTAACGCGAGTTCTACGGATCGTAGTTCTTGAATCTCCAAAGGTAATGTTCTAAAACCCTACCTTTTTGGATAATTGGGGATTTTTGGGGTTTTGTCCGATTCTTTCCGTTTCGTTGATGGATTCATGATGAATATGATTATTCTTGTTGGTATTCTTAGTTTCCCTACGGATTCATGGTATATTTTCATGGTTTTGCAAAATCGAGAGGGTTTGGTTGTGGTCCGCCCTCGTTGTTATTTTTGTATGAATATACATGAATCGTAGGTGGGTTTCCGGGTGTATTCCATTTCCGTAATCGTCTAGAGTTGGTTGTGATTGTGTTATTCGAATCGTTAGGTTCATTCGTCGGTTCCTCACGGTCGTGCTTGATTCTTCCGTTCCGTTCGTGTCATCGTCTATTTAATCGAGGCAAGTATTTTCGGAAACCTTTATGCTTAACGTGAAATGGTAATGTATATTGTGTGTGATTTGCTCACCTCGGGAGGGTCCGACGGGATCACGGAGGGAATCTATGGCTTCGTCCTAGATTCATGAGTTTGATTCGCTAGCCAGCTCGGGAGGGTCCTTAGAGGCCTCGAGTGGGATTCGTGGCTTCGTCCCGGTCCTAGGTGACGTGTGGTGCTTGACTTGTTTTATGAATATGGCCAGCTCGGGAGGGTCCTTAGAGGCCTCGAGTGGGATTCGTGGCTTCGTCCCGGTCCTAGGCAAATTAATTGTGACTGTTTATTTCCGGAAAAGACATGTCTGGTTTTGGCTTTTGAAATTGATATTGGTGCATGTACTATGAAATGTGTAAGCGATTGGTTTGCCCTGATTACTTGTACTAGCGTAATTGCTAACCCCTCTGGGGACCCTTTTTGGGGAAATTCTTGTTATGGATTTCAGGTTATGATTATCCGGACGAGCGGGCACCTGGACAGTACGAGGATGTTGGCCAGGGTCGTTGACATGTGCATTTGGGTCTTTCTATTTCTTTCGTCCATTTCGATTTGGTTGTTTTCTACATTTATAAACTGATAGACTGTACTCGCGAGTACTTAGGCTTTTCGTTTCAAACTCCATGTTGTGCTACTTTTAAATTGTCACGTTGTTGGTTGATGCTTATTCTGCCGGTTGTTCGGGCGTATATTTATATGTCATAGTATTTAATTATGTATCCTCGCTAACCAAGATGGTTAGTCGAGCAGAGTTTTCCTATTGTAGCCTGGTAGGTCCCATGTAGGGGTCTACGGCGCTGTAACATATTTCCGAATATCTCGGGGTGTTACAGGAAATGGTATCGGAGCCTCTAGGTTTATGGATACCTAGGCTTGTTGGTTATTTGGGTCTAGTCATGTTTTGTTTGCACATTGTCACACCGCTGCCAGCATCTCGGTACTTCCAGTGCTCGTAAGTTTTCCCTACTCAGTCCTTTGTTTTCTTACATGGTATTTCTGCTTTTCGAGTTGAAGTTGCTTTTCCTCCCTTACTCATCATCAATGTACTTCTGTTATCTCTTAACACCAGTATGGACGCCGGAGGTAACCGTGGTCGTGGTCGTGGTCGTGGTCGTGGACGCGGCCGAGGACGTGGGGCAGCCGGTGGGGCGGCCACGTCACATTCTTCGGGAGCCGGCAGTACCGGTGACCGTCACAGTCATGCTTCTTCTCAGGAGCACGCCGATCTTGGTATTGCGGGCATTATGCGGCAAATGGTTAACCGGATGGCGGCTATAGCCTGTGTGGTCCGTAACCCCGATCGTGCCCATGCTAATCGGGCGGAACGGATCGTTGGCTTCAGGATGTCATCAAGATGCATCCTCCCGGTTCGGGAGCTTCGGACCCGATCGGGCAGGAAGGGTGGATCAAGGAGATATCCAAGTATTCACTGCTACCAATCGCCCGAGGACCGTAAGGTCCCTATTGCTCAATATTTTCTCACAGGAGATGCTACGGATTGGTGGGAGGCCGTCGGTCCCAAAGATCATGTTGCTTCGTGGGCCGAGTTTCAGGAGTTGATGGAGACTGAGTATTGTCCGTGGCCGGTCAGACAGGCTCGAGTGCATGCTTTCTACGATGCTCAACCACGGATATCCCGTATCTCAGGCCATTGCCGACTTTAACAAGGAGCTGGGTTATGTGAAGACCCAAGTTGTCGCAGAGAGCGACAAAATTTTCCATTTTTCCAGGAGGATGAAACTATCCATTCGGGACTATATGTCTGGGCTCGTCTGTACTACCTTGAAGGATTATCAGAGTCGAGCTCTTGCTTATGATATGTCGGTGACGGCTAGCGATTTGGCTCGCGAGAGCAAGAAGCAGAAGTCGGTCGGAAATTTTTCTCGGTCCCAAGAGTGGAGGCCACAGAATCTCAGCCGCAAATATTTCTACGGCGGTTCGGCTCGTTTCTCTGGGAGCTTTTGAGTGCCACGGGACCATCGCCCGGGACCCCGGATGCTTTAAGCGTGGCAAGCCGTGCCACGTGAACCGGGATTGTCTTCGTCCCACCTTTGACTTGTCATACTTGTGGTCGGGCCACAAAGCTTCTTTGCGAGAAGATCGAGACAGGTTTCGCGGTGCCGTTCTTCTCACCCGGCACCTATGGAGCCGAGCGTGAACCGGGCTCATTTGCTCCGCCTCCACCGAGTGCCGGCCGAGGTAGGGTCGGGATCAGCCCGCTAGGGAGGAGCATCCGGTGTCGGCTCGCCCACCGCGTATCTATGAGATGAGGAGGACCGATGATCCGGTAGCTCGTGGCGGCAGTACCGTTCATATCCATTTCCATCTGTCGAGTGTACTTTTGATTCGGGTGCTACGCATTCATTCATTTCTCTAGAGTGTGCACGCGCCGTTTGAGTCTCATTGCTTGTCACCTTGCGAGCCTTTCATCGTTAAACTTCCTAGCGGTGATAGAATTGTCGGTGATCGAGAAGTCCGGACTGCTCTGTGATTATTTGTGAGAGGGCTTGGCTCTCTAATCTTATTGTCGTGAGTATCGAGGCGAGGATTTAATTCTCGGGAATGATTGGCTCGAGCGGCATGGTGCAATCATGAACTACCGCACGAGGATCATTACCATGTTAGCCGAGGACGGCATCAACACTCTTTCGCGGGCGAAGAGAAACCAGTTTGTTATTAACGCCTTGAAGGCGGTGAAACTCTGCGAAAGGGGTGTACTGGTTATTGGTGCTACGCCTTGAAGGCGGAGAATGGTGGAGTCGAGTTTTCATCGATTCCAGTCGTTAGTGAGTTCCCGATGTATTTCTGACGAGTTGCCGGGATTGCCGCGGATCGTGAGGTTGAGTTTCTTGTAGAGTTAGAGCCGGGCGCGGCTCCGATTTCAAGGCGCCGTATCGCATGGCACCTTCGAGAGATGGCCGAGTTGAAGAAACAGTTGAGTGAACTTCTTGAGTCGGGGTATGTTCGACCGAGCGCCTCGCCTTGGGCGCACGGTCTTGTTTGTGCGTAAGAAGGATGGTTCACTACGTTTGTGTATCGACTATCGTGAACGAACAAGGTGACCATCAAGAACAAGTATCCTTTGCCGAGAATTGACGACTTGTTCGACCGGTTGCGAGGCTGCGGTATTCTCGAAGATTGATTTAAAATCGTGGTACTATCACTCCGAGTGAGAGAGTCCGACGTGCAGCGGCTTTTCGGACGAGATACGGACATTATGAGTTTGTAGTTATGCCTTCGGGTTAACTAACGCGCGGCGGTGTTCATGCGGTTGATGAACAAAGTCTTTATCGAGTATTTGGATAAGTGTGTTGTCGTCTTCATTGACGATATTCTTATTTATTCGAGGAACGAGGAAGAGCATGCCCATCATTTGCGGGTAGTGTTAGACATTTTGAGGGCCGAGCAACTCTATGCGAAGTTCTCGAAATGTGAGTTCTGGTGAAGGAAGTGATGTTTTTGGGTCACGTGATTTCGGTAGGGGGTTCGTGTAGATCCGCGAGAAAATTGAGGCGGTGTTGGATTGGGCATCGCCACAACCGTGAAGGAGGTCCGTAGTTTCTTGGGTTTGGTGGCTACTACCGTAGGTTCGCCGAGGTTTCTCAAAACTAGCTCGACCACTTACCTGATTGCTCCGTAAATCCGAGAAGTTCGTGCGGACCAATGAGAGGCGATCGAGTTTTGAGGAGCTGAAGAAGCGGTTGACTTCAGCCCGGTTTTGGCATTGCCATGTGGCAACGAGGGTTTCGCCGTTTTAGCGATGCTTGGTCGTGGTCTTGGGTGCGTATTGATGCGGACGGCAAGACCATTGCCTATGCGTCGAGACTTGAGGCCGTATGAGCTTAACTACCCTACTCACGATTTGGAGTTAGCGGCGGTGGTCTTTGCGCTCAAGATTTGGCGTCACTACCTTTTCGGCTCTGCATGTCGATTTTTACCGATCATAAAGTCAAGTACATATTTACTCAGCGAGAGTTGAATATGAGGCAGAGGAGGTGGTTAGAGTTGATTAAGGATTATGACCTCGAAATCCTTTATCATCCGGGTAAGGCGAATGTCGTGGCCGACGCCTTGAGTCGGAAACCGATTGCGTTGCGAACGCTTGAGGTCCTTACGCCTCAGTCTGAGCTTCGGCGGGCCTTGATCGGGTTAGATGTTGAGGTTTTGCTGCCTGGATCTGTCGGGCAACTCTGTGCCTTAGAAATTTCGTCATTTTTGATCGATGAAATTAAACTGAAGCAATTAGAGGATCCGATGATTACTCAAATCCGAGAGAACGTTCTTAAAGGAAAGTCTCCTGGGTTTGTGATTCACGAGGATGGCGTTTTGAGATTCCAGAGTCGGCTTTGTGTGCCGAACGACTCAGAGTTGAGGCAGAGTATTTTACGGGAGGCCCATGCTACACCTTATTCCGTTCATCCTGGTACGAGTAAGATGTACAAGGACCTGAGGAGGAACTTCTGGTGGAATGATATGAAGGAGGAAGTCGCACAGTTTGTGGCGAGATGTTTGACTTGCCAGCAGGTCAAAATCGAGCATCAGCGACCGGTGGGTTATTGCAGTCACTTCGCTCCTAATGGAAATGGGAAGATATATCTATGGATTTCGTTACGAGTTTGCCGAAATCGAGGTCGGGCATGAATATGGTATGGGTGATTGTTGATCGCCCGACCAAGTCGGCACATTTTCGGGCATCAAGGACACTTGGGGCCCGGAGAAGTTAGCTCGTGTGTTTATTGCGCAAGATCGTGAGACTTCACGGTACTCAAGTCTATTGTTTCGGATCGTGACGGCCGCTTTGTATCGCACTGGCAAAGCGGTGCATAAGGCGTTAGGTACCGGTTGCGCTTGAGTACCTCTTTCATCCCGATCGGATGGGCGGAACGCACTATCCGGACATTCGAGGACATGTTGCGTGCTTGTGCCTCGATTGGAGTAGTGATCGGAGGAGCATTTGCCATTGATCGAATTCACGTACAACAATTGTTGGCACGCGTCGATTCGGATGGCACCGTATGAGGCACTTTATGGGCGACGATGTCGATCGCCGATTTGTTGGAATGAGGCGTCCGATTTAGTCGGGACCGAGCCGGATGTCGCTTTTAGAGACGAGGCGGAAGATAGAGTTAATTCGAGAACGGATGTTGATCGCCTGCAGTCGGCAGTCATATGCCGACGTCCGTCGCCGACCTCTGGAATTCGAGGTGGGAGACCACGTTTTGCTAAAGGTGTCGCCGACGAAGGGAGTTTTTCGTTTTGGGAAGAAAGGTAAGCTGAGTCCGAGATTTATTGGACCCTTTGAGATTCTCGAGCGAGTCGGTGAATTAGCGTACCGTTTGGCGTTACCTCCAGCCTTGGGTCATGTTCATAGCATTTTTCATGTTTCCCAGTTGAGGAAATATGTTCCGGATCCTAGTCACGTCATCGATTATGGCGACATTGATATTGCTGAAGATGTTACTTTCGAAGAGCGCCCTTTGAAGATTTTGGAACATCGTGAGAAACAATTGAGGCATAAGACCATCCCTTTGGTCAAGGTGCAATGGTCGAGACACGGTGTCGAGGAGGCAACTTGGGAAACCGAGGATAGCATGCGTGCTAGGTACCCCGAGTTGTTTGTCTCTTAAGTTTCGGGACGAAACTTATTTTTAGAGGGGTAGAATGTAATATCCGGTATTTTTCTTTCCCTTGCATTTTCATTTTTGGGTATATTTCTCGGTCATAGTGACCCACATGTATCTTTCGGTGTGTCCTTCCCCACAATTGTTGAATTGTACTCTCGTTATTGTTCGTTGTTTCAACTTTCCTCGCTTGAGTTCGACTTTGTTAGATCACCATTAACTTTTGGTGACTCCAAAAATTATAAATCTTTGCAATATTATAGAACATCGAGTTAGCTTTCCAATGGTTCAAACGGTGAGTCAATCAGAGTTCGGACGAGAGAGTTATGGTCGTTTTAGTGGAAGATCACCGTCGGCACTGTCGGGAGCCTTTCGGCCGATAGGGTGGGCCGAAAGACTTAATCGCCGGCATTTCGTATGGGTATCGGCCGATCACGTCCGGAAGCCTTTCGGCCGATAGGGTGGGCCGAAAGACTTAATCGCGGCATTGCCTCAGGTATCGGCCGGACTATCGGCCACTTATCTACGACAGTCCAGCTGTGCTACACTATAAATGTGTTGGTCCGAGCGTTATCAGCTCATTTCTTCTTTTTCCACTGCTGCGCGAGAAAGAGAGGGAGAGAGATATAGAGGGGGAGAATTCTTCATCCGGGGGTCGATCTTCATCATTTCTTTTCGGTTGTGAGGCTCGGATAATCAATCTAACGCGAGTTCTACGGATCTTAGTTCTTGAATCTCCAAAGGTAATGTTCTAAAACCCTACCTTTTTGGATAATTGGGGATTTTTGGGGTTTTGTCCGATTCTTTCCGTTTCGTTGATGGATTCATGATGAATATGATTATTCTTGTTGGTATTCTTAGTTTCCCTACGGATTCATGGTATATTTTCATGGTTTTGCAAAATCGAGAGGGTTTGGTTGTGGTCCGCCCTCGTTGTTATTTTTGTATGAATATACATGAATCGTAGGTGGGTTTCCGGGTGTATTCCATTTCCGTAATCGTCTAGAGTTGGTTGTGATTGTGTTATTCGAATCGTTAGGTTCATTCGTCGGTTCCTCACGGTCGTGCTTGATTCTTCCGTTCCGTTCGTGTCATCGTCTATTTAATCGAGGCAAGTATTTTCGGAAACCTTTATGCTTAACGTGAAATGGTAATGTATATTGTGTGTGATTTGCTCACCTCGGGAGGGTCCGACGGGATCACGGAGGGAATCTATGGCTTCGTCCTAGATTCATGAGTTTGATTCGCTAGCCAGCTCGGGAGGGTCCTTAGAGGCCTCGAGTGGGATTCGTGGCTTCGTCCCGGTCCTAGGTGACGTGTGGTGCTTGACTTGTTTTATGAATATGGCCAGCTCGGGAGGGTCCTTAGAGGCCTCGAGTGGGATTCGTGGCTTCGTCCCGGTCCTAGGCAAATTAATTGTGACTGTTTATTTCCGGAAAAGACATGTCTGGATTTGGCTTTTGAAAATGATATTGGTGCATGTACTATGAAATGTGTAAGCGATTGGTTTGCCCTGATTACTTGTACTAGCGTAATTGCTAACCCCTCTGGGGACCCTTTTTGGGGAAATTCTTGTTATGGATTTCAGGTTATGATTATCCGGACGAGCGGGCACCTGGACAGTACGAGGATGTTGGCCAGGGTCGTTGACATGTGCATTTTGGGTCTTTCTATTTCTTTCGTCCATTTCGATTTGGTTGTTTTCTACATTTATAAACTGATAGACTGTACTCGCGAGTACTTAGGCTTTTCGTTTCAAACTCCATGTTGTGCTACTTTTAAATTGTCACGTTGTTGGTTGATGCTTATTCTGCCGGTTGTTCGGGCGTATATTTATATGTCATAGTATTTAATTATGTATCCTCGCTAACCAAGATGGTTAGTCGAGCAGAGTTTTCCTATTGTAGCCTGGTAGGTCCCATGTAGGGGTCTACGGCGCTGTAACATATTTCCGAATATCTCGGGGTGTTACAGGGGTTCCTTTAGGAAATTCAAGGCCGGCTCGCCAATTTTAAACGATTTTCAAAGTCCACACGAAGCCGCCGATTAAGCGAACTGTCAAAACTTTATGAAATTTAATTTTCCACAACTTGCTCAAGTTTATATAATTTTCAGAAAAGCATTTTCGAATACACACACAACAGACATAATTTACCATTTTATCAAAATACGATCCATTACTATCAAATCCAATCACACGCCAACATCATATGTCCACATAATTACAGTATTGCACAAGCAACCGTCAAAAGATAATTAACATCTAAAACTAAAATCCTACCTCTCAGTAATGAGGACTCTCACAACAAGTGCATTTAGGACGACTTAATGTTCACACCACTAACTTAATCACAATTTTGAGCATTATTGACCAAATAATAATGCCAACATCACTACATATCCCCAAACCGGCGATCATGAAATCAAAAAGTCGAAAGCAAGAGCCACGTTTCGAGTAAATTTTTGGTAGACCTCATTTGAGTCTTTAAAATCAAATTTTGAAAACTTGCAATGCAAGATGAAAATAAAATATAAGTAGTTAAGTTCTAAAAAAAAAGTCCGGTCTCGAGGTCATCATACGAAATCAAATTTTTTCCTTTCTTGAAGGATGTTTTAAAACAAAATTTACGTGACTCTTCAAAAATAACTAAACTTTGAAATATCACATTGACAAACTTTCCTTGCGGGATCACACCAAGCCGTTACTCCAGTAAAACGATTCACACAATATATATACACATTTATACACCGATATCACTTTTCATTCCAGTACAACACAAGAATCAACAAACATGGATTACATATTCACAATTCACATTTAAACTCCACATAATAACACATAATCACACAAGCTCATATAACACGAGAGCAACAAAGTAGGGAGACTTACATCCACAGATCGCATAAAGATGATGGATGCACCTCGATACTAATCACGACTGACACCTCAGATGACGCGTTGCGACACGACTCAGTCAGACAAAATCTGGCAGGACAAGACAAGGCCCGACAACACACAACTCGACCCGACAGCCTAGGTTTCCGCAACCAAATCTCCGATACCATATTCTGTAACACCCCCAAACCACTCGGGAATATTACAGTGTCGTAAACCCTCTCCATGAGGATCTACCAGGCTAAATACAGAAACACCACAATACAATACAATACAATACAATACATACCGACATGGGTAAATAACGGACCATTAGACCGATTTGGTCTTTTACCACAACATACACATCAACCATACATTACTCTTTCTCGTAACTCATACCCACATAGGGGTTAACATAAATCAACGTTCCCGCATAAGGGAAAATAACACAATGGAAGGACAAAACAAGACATCACCAAATACTCAACACCGGTCGTCATGTGATTAGTATCGCTGTCTTCCATCATCCTTCGTAACGATCCTGTGAATTTCTCCCCAAAGAACTCGCAAGTACTGACGCAAAACATACATCTACCCCCCGAATACTCGGGGGTTAGCAAAACTCCATTGTTTTGCTAGTGCAAGTATAAATACAAAGACAAGCCATACCTATCATACTCCAAGGACATAGAAACCATGAATATACTTCCCGAGATAATTCACTTGATCAAAACCGTTTGAATTATGAAAGATAGGAATAAAACCATTTTATATCTTACAAAACATTTTACAATCTCGGGAGTTTTAAAAACATTTGGTTTAAGAATTTTCAAGCCTTTCGAAACACTTAGGGACACAACCCAAAAATCATTTATTTCCAAATACGATTACGATAACAAAATACGGGGTCCAAGACCCAATCATAACATTCCATCCAAAATCACGGGGGGTCCGTGACTCAACTTATCCACATCACATACTCACAAGAACAACCCGACAGAAACTACACCGTGCCAAACATTACCATGACAACAGTCTCACAGAACGACAACAGAGAGCACAACTTTGCAACTTAACCATACGGTCGAACTCGACACACCACAGAGCTACAATACACAGAGCAATCACAAGACTCACGTACCCATACCAAATTATCACAGCCAAGGTACACATCACACACAACACATTTACTGGTGCCATTCCAGCCAAGTACGATACCATTTGGACTGCCATTCTAATCAGACAAAATATGCGCCAAAAATCACAGTTCTCCAACAAAACATTTCAAAGTTAACCGTTGGTACGAGACTCATGGCCGCCGTACCCCGCAGAGCCCCGTCGGACATCCCTGGGTGGTTAACCCAAGTTCGCGATACGCACACACACGACAATACGTATCCCTAGAGGCCCCGTCAGACCGTACCTAGGTGAACATACACATATCATCCACAACGCCACGGAAAGCCATAATTCGAATACTAGAATATGCATACAAATGCTAGGCACTTCGCTAGAATGGCCACTTTAGTCGACATATACTCACGACTAATGTCACACAACCATAAGCAATTATCAGTACCAAACAACACCAAGCGCCACAACCTCCTTACGAATGAATAACAACTAATATCACGCAACGTCGCATATTCACCGAACATTTACACATATCAATACACAATCCTCGGCAAATAATTTCTGTCTACTAACATCACTAAATATTATTGTAACATCACCAAACATATGCAACCAACACACATATACCGAAAACACATTTGTTTACGAAGTATACGAGTTATCTTTTGAAAGACAACATTTATCGAGAACATACCGATCCTTTTTAAAGTTCATTTAAACATTTGGATTGCTCATAAAATCATTTATCAATGATTCCGTCTACGAAACATGAAATGTATGGGCAAGATACTTGCCTCGATACCACAAGCAATGAAACGACGAACGGACAAGGTCGGGTAGCCCTCAAACTTCCAAGAACGAACAAGAACTTGACAACTCCAGAAAACTACGAAAATAACATCACCACGAATCAATAACGCTAAACGGAATTCGAATCAACTCGAAAAACAACACGGATCCGAGGGTTTCTTCAAGACAAATCGAGAATCAAGTTCCGGGTGATAAAAATTGATAAATGAGTCACAAAATCCGAAGACCATGATCAGTACAACAAGAATACCAAGAACAATTCATCAATCTCGTACAAACTCAACGAATCATGAAGAAAATCCCCAAAATACCCGAAATTAGGGTTCTAAGAATTTTACCTTGATTAAAATGGGGAAATATGTTGGGATGTTGTTAAATCCATACTAGAAACTCAAAGATGTTGATGGGTGATGATATCGGGCCAAAATCCATGCTTATACGCCCTTAGGATCGTCTAGATCGCCGGAAGAAAGAAAGGGGAGGAAGAAATGACGAAAGTTGACCGCTGGAGTCCTATATATACTGTTAACAGTTAGCGCACGCTAAGATATGTGTAGCTTGCGCTATCGGCTGCAAAATGCAGTCCAGAACCCTCTGCCAGACTTCGTTAGCGCGCGCTAATACAAGCGTTTAGCGTGCGCTAATTATACACTGTGTAGTCTTTGCTATTTCGACCACAACTCCTTCGTCCGGACTCCGATTGACTCACCGTTTGAACCATTGGAAAGCTAACTTGATGCTCTATCATACTGCAAAGATTCAGAACTTTTGGAGTTCCCAAGAATCGATTCTGATTTTACAAAATCGAACTAATACGTCGATTAGTCCGAAACAATATCAAAACTTGCTCGAATGACGAAATGTGCTGAACAAACCATGTCTGAAACGTGTCAATGAACACAAGCAAGTCACTAAAATCGAAAAATATAGAAATAGAAAGTATGGGTATTACATTCTACCCCACTAAAAAGAAGTTTCATCCCGAAACTTAAAACATAAAACGATCAATGTAAAATAATCTCAAATAACACACTGTCCGTTGCCAACGACTTGCAACGAATCACATGCAGCACGTGGCTGCTAACATCCACATCGCCATTTCAGAATGATAACAAAACGCAAGGACAAAATCAGTATGGTTGAACAACCCAAACAGTACATCAATCAAAACGCGAGTTAATCGCTGAACAAATACGAAATTCCACAACACGAGGATTGGAAGATCGAAAATGGAGTTAATTTCCCGAACTTAAGGAAATTACGAAGTAGTCTGAACGCTCAAAAATCATAATACTATATCAACGAATACCGGACAAAAAACGATCGAACAACAACGATCGAGACATCAACAGTCGAACAATCATATCCGAATCATAACGAATAACAGAAATCCAATAGCATCCCCGAAGTCCACAGCACGAATCAAGACAATATATGATCCGATAAAAATGGCATGATATACATTTTCATAAGATTCAAAGGAGCGGAGCCGAATTTAGAAAAGTCACCACGACAAACGGATTAACCCGAAATAATACTGCAACTCGTTCGAACAACAAAAAGTGAACAGTAGAATAAGTCCAGAAAATATCGACGAACACAAACGAGTCGATAGAGTCGAACAAAATGAAAGCGAAAAAAATATGGGTATTACACCATATCACCTATAAAAGAGGTTTCGTCCCCGAAACCTAAACAACAAGAACGAAGTGCTAGAATAACAACCTTCCCGGAAACCTTCTCTTGGTCCCGCATCTGATCTCCATGACTGTCTGTACCGCGGTCACGACCGCGCCCTTTGCCCCTCGGCATACTCACTCAATACAATGGTACAACATCGCAAAATAATATACCAAATTGCCAACTCGGCTTGACATGTCACATAAGACAACTAATAGCAACTCGATAAGAAGATCCACGGGGTATCCTTTTACATGATATCCTTTGAAAATACTTGGATTTGCATGTTTATTCAAAATAAAACTTTGAAAGTATTTTTGGTACCTCGGGCTTTTTGTCAAAACTTGTAAACAAAAGACTTTAACCGTCTCCTTTTGGAATTATTTGCAAAACAATATATCCTTGCAACTGCCACTATTAAAATAACCATGCCACTACACATCATCATCACCGTTAATAACAAACAAGGTAACCACGCAAGATCCTCAAACCATTCGTACAAGCACTAAATATTCCCACCAATCAAAAATCATTTTGGGGTGATTCAAGATCACGCACGATAACTGGCTCAGTATAGAAAACTTTTCCAAATCCGAGTTTGAAGTTTAAATCGAGTAAGATCCTTCCTCTTTCACAAGATATTTTTGAAAATAAAAATTGTATTGGTTCTTGAAAATAAAAAATTTTGATAATGTGAAAGATTTCTGAAAATCATGTACTCAAATCATTTGAAAATACAACAGTACGTCAAAAATCATTTTTGAAAATCTTCTCAACACTACACAATAATCAACGATGGTAACATTTTACAAAATGTTCAAAGATACTTTAAAACGACTCTTTCAATACCGTCGGGGTTCCTTTAGGAAATTCAAGGCCGGCTTGCCAATTTTAAACGATTTTCAAAGTCCACACGAAGCCGCCGATTAAGCGAACTGTCAAAACTTTATGAAATTTAATTTTCCACAACTTGCTCAAGTTTATATAATTTTCAGAAAAGCATTTTCGAATACACACACAACAGACATAATTTACCATTTTATCAAAATACGATCCATTACTATCAAATCCAATCACACGCCAACATAATATGTCCACATAATTACAGTATTGCACAAGCAACCGTCAAAAGATAATTAACATGTAAAACTAAAATCCTACCTCTCAGTAATGAGGACTCTCACAACAAGTGCATTTAGGACGACTTAATGTTCACACCACTAACTTAATCACAATTTTGAGCATTATTGACCAAATAATAATGCCAACATCACTACATATCCCCAAACCGGCGATCATGAAATCAAAAAGTCGAAAGCAAGAGCCACGTTTCGAGTAAATTTTTGGTAGACCTCATTTGAGTCTTTAAAATCAAATTTTGAAAACTTGCAATGCAAGATGAAAATAAAATATAAGTAGTTAAGTTCTAAAAAAAAAGTCCGGTCTCGAGGTCATCATACGAAATCAAAATTTTTCCTTTCTTGAAGGATGTTTTAAAACAAAATTTACGTGACTCTTCAAAAATAACTAAACTTTGAAATATCACATTGACAAACTTTCCTTGCGGGATCACACCAAGCCGTTACTCCAGTAAAACGATTCACACAATATATATATACACATTTATACACCGATATCACTTTTCATTCCAGTACAACACAAGAATTAACAAACATGGATTGCATATTCACAATTCACATTTAAACTCCACATAATAACACATAATCACACAAGCTCATATAACACGAGAGCAACAAAGTAGGGAGACTTACATCCACAGATCGCACGAAGATGATGGCTGCACCTCGATACTAATCACGACTGACACCTCAGACGACGCGTCGCGACACGACTCAGTCAGACAAAATCTGACAGGACAAGACAAGGCCCGACAACACACAACTCGACCCGACAGCCTAGGTTTCCGCAACCAAATCTCCGATACCATATTCTGTAACACCCCCAAACCACTCGGGAATATTACAGTGCCGTAAACCCTCTCCATGAGGATCTACCAGGCTAAATACAGAAACATCACAATACAATACAATACAATACATACCGACATGGGTAAATAACGGACCATTAGACCGATTTGGTCTTTTACCACAACATACACATCAACCATACATTACTCTTTCTCGTAACTCATACCACATAGGGGTTAACATAAATCAACGTTCCCGCATAAGGAAAAATAACACAACGGAAGGACAAAACAAGACATCACCAAATACTCAACACCGGTCTTCATGTGATTAGTATCGCTGTCTTCCATCATCCTTCGTAACGATCCTGTGAATTTCTCCCCAGCAACCTGCAAGTACCTGGACGCAAAACAGACATCCACCCCCCGAATACTCGGGGGTTAGCAAAACTCCATTGTTTTGCTAGTGCAAGTATAAATACAAAGACAAGCCATACCTATCATACTCCAAGGACATAGAAACCGTGAATATACTTCCCGAGATAATTCACTTGATCAAAACCGTTTGAATTATGAAAGATAGGAATAAAACCATTTTATATCTTACAAAACATTTTACAATCTCGGGAGTTTTAAAAATATTTGGTTTAAGAATTTTTAAGCCTTTCGAAACACTTAGGGACACAGCCCAAAAATCATTTATTTCTAAATATGACTACGATAACAAAATACGGGGTCCACGACCCAATCATAACATTCCATCCAAAATCACGGGGGGTCCGTGACTCAACTTATCCACATCACATACTCACAAGAATAACCCAACAGAAACTACACCGTGCCAAACATTGCTGTGACAACAGTCTCACAGAACGACAACAGAGAGCACAACTTTGCAACTTAACCATACGGTCGAACTCGACACACCACAGAGCTACAATACACAGAGCAACCACAAGACTCACGTACCCATACCAAATTATCACAGCCAAGGTACACATCACACAAAACACATTTATTGGTGCCATTCCATTCAAGTACGATACCATTTGGACTGCCATTCTAATCAGACGAAATATGCACCAAAAATCATAGTTCTCCAGCAAAACATTTCAAAGTTAACCGTTGGTACGAGACTCATGGCCGCCGTACCCCGCAGAGCCCCGTCGGACATCCCTGGGTGGTTAACCCAAGTTTGCGATACGCACACACACGGCAATACGTATCTCTAGAGGCCCCGTCAGACCGTCCCTAGGTGAACATACACATATCATCCACAACGCCATGGAAAGCCATAATTCGAATACTAGAATATGCATATAAATGCTAGGTACTTCGCTAGAATGGCCACTTTAGTCGACATATACTCACGACTAATGTCACACAACCACAAGCAATTATTAGTACCAAACAACACCAAGCGCCACAACCTCCTTACGAATGAATAACAACTAATATCACGCAACGTCGCATATTCATCGAACATACACATATCAATACACAATCCTCGGCAAATAATTCCTTTCTACTAACATCACTAAATATTATTGTAACATCACCAAACATATGCAACCAACACACATATACCGAAAACACATTTGTTTACGAAGTATACGAGTTATCTTTTGAAAGACAATATTTATCAAGAACATACCGATCCTTTTTAAAGTTCATTTAAACATTCGGATTGCTCAGAAAATCATTTATCAATGATTCCGTCTACGAAACATGAAATGTATGGGCAAGATATTTGCCTCGATACCACAAGCAATGAAACGACGAACGAACAAGGTCGGGTAGCCCTCAAACTTCCAAGAACGAACAAGAACTCGACAACTCCATAAAACTATGAAAATAACATCACCACGAATCAATAATGCTAAACAGAATTCGAATCAACTCGAAAAACAACATGGATCCGAGGGTTTCTTCAAGACAAATCGAGAATCAAGTTCCGGGTGATAAAAATTGATAAATGAGTCACAAAATCCGAAGACCATGATCAGTACAACAAGAATACCAAGAACAATTCTTCAATCTCGTACAAAATCAACGAATCATGAAGAAAACCCCAAAATACCCGAAATTAGGGTTCTAAAAATTTTACCTTGATTAAAATGCGGAAAGATGTTGGGATGTTGTTAAATCCATACTAGAAACTCAAAGATGTTGATGGGTGATGATATCAGGCCAAAATCCATGCTTATACGCCCTCAAGATCGTCTAGATCGCCGGAAGGAAGAAAGGGGAGGAGGAAATGACGAAAGTTGACCTCTGGAGTCCTATATATACTATTAACAGTTAGCGCACGCTAAGGTATGTGTAGCGTGCGCTATCGGCTGCAAAATGAAGTCCAGAACCCTTTGCCAGACTTCGTTAGCGCGCGCTAATACATGCGTTTAGCGTGCGCTAATTATACACTGTGTAGTCTTTGCTATTTCGACCACAACTCCTTCGTCCGGACTCCGATTGACTCACCATTTGAACCATTGGAAAGCTAACTTGATGCTCTATCATACTGCAAATATTCAGAACTTTTGGAGTTTCCAAGAATCGATGCTGATTTTACAAAATCGAACTAATACGTCGATTAATCCGAAACAATATCAAAACTTGCTCGAATGACGAAATGTGCTGAACAAACCATGTCTGAAATGTGTCAATGAACACAAGCAAGTCACTAAAATCGAAAAATATAGAAATAGAAAGTATGGGTATTACATTCTACCCCACTAAAAAGAAGTTTCATCCCGAAACTTAAAACATAAAACGATCAATGTAAAATAATCTCAAATAACACACTCTGTCCGTTGCCAACGGCTTGCAACGAATCACATGCAGCACGTGGCTGCTAACATCCACATCGCCATTTCAGAATGATAACAAAACGCACGTACAAAATCAGTATGGTTGAACAACCCAAACAGTACATCAATCAAAACATGAGTTAATCGCTGAACAAATACGAAATTCCACAACACGAGGATTGGAAGATCGAAAACGGAGTTAATTTCCCGAACTTAAGGAAATTACGAATGGTCTGAACGCTCAAAAATCATGATACGATATCAACGAATACCAGACAAAAAACGATCGAACAACAACGATCGAGACATCAACAGTCGAACAATCATATCCGAATCATAACGAATAACAGAAATCCAATAGCATCCCCGAAGTCCACAGCACGAATCAAGACAATATATGATCCGATAAAAATGGCATGATATACATTTTCATAAGATTCAGAGGAGCGGAGCCGAATTTAGAAAAGTCACAACGACAAACGGATTAACCCGAAATAATACTGCAACTCGTTCGAACAACAAAAAGTGAAGAGTAGAACAAGTCCAGAAAATATCGACGAACACAAACGAGTCGATAGAGTCGAACAAAACGAAAGCGAAAAAAATATGGGTATTACACCATATCACCTATAAAAGAGGTTTCGTCCCCGAAACCTAAACAACAAGAACGAAGTGCTAGAATAGCAACCTTCCCGGAAACCTTCTCTTGGTCCCGCATCTGATCTCCATGACTGTTTGTACCGCGGTCACGACCGCGCCCTTTGCCCCTCGGCATACTCACTCAATACCATGGTACAACATCGCAAAATAATATACCAAATTGCCAACTCGGCTTGACATGTCACATAAGACAACTAATAACAACTCGATAAGAAGATCCACGAGGTATCCTTTTACATGATATCCTTTGAAAATACTTGGATTTGCATGTTTATTCAAAATAAAACTTTGAAAGTATTTTTGGTACCTCGGGCTTTTTGTCAAAACTTGTAAACAAAAGACTTTAACCGTCTCCTTTTGGAATTATTTGCAAAACAATATATCCTTGCAACTGCCACTATTAAAATAACCATGCCACTACACATCATCATCACCGTTAATAACAAACAAGGTAACCACGCAAGATCCTCAAACCATTCGTACAAGCACTAAATATTCCCACCAATCATCAATCATTTTGGGGTGATTCAAGATCAGGCATGATAACTGGCTCAGTATAGAAAACTTTTCCAAATCCGAGTTTGAAGTTTAAATCGAGTAAGATCCTTCATCTTTCACAATATATTTTTGAAAATAAAAATTGTATTGGTTCTTGAAAATAAAATTTTTTGATAATGTGAAAGATTTCTGAAAATCATGTACTCGAATCATTTGAAAATACAACAGTACGTCAAAAATCATTTTTGAAAATCTTCTCAACACTACACAATAATCAACGACGGTAACATTTTACAAAATGTTCAAAGATACTTTAAAACGACTCTTTCAATACCGTCGGGGTTCCTTTAGGAAATTCAAGGCCGGCTCGCCAATTTTAAACGATTTTCAAAGTCCACACGAAGCCGCCGATTAAGCGAACTGTCAAAACTTTATGAAATTTAATTTTCCACAACTTGCTCAAGTTTATATAATTTTCAGAAAAGCATTTTCGAATACACACACAACAGACATAATTTACCATTTTATCAAAATACGATCCATTACTATCAAATCCAATCACACGTCAACATCATATGTCCACATAATTACAGTATCGCACAAGCAACCGTCAAAAGATAATTAACATCTAAAACTAAAATCCTACCTCTCAGTAATGAGGACTCTCACAACAAGTGCATTTAGGACGACTTAATGTTCACACCACTAACTTAATCACAATTTTGAGCATTATTGACCAAATAATAATGCCAACATCACTACATACCCCCAAACCGGCGATCATGAAATCAAAAAGTCGAAAGCAAGAGCCACGTTTCGAGTAAATTTTTGGTAGACCTCATTTGAGTCTTTAAAATCAAATTTTGAAAACTTGCAATGCAAGATGAAAATAAAATATAAGTAGTTAAGTTCTAAAAAAAAGTCCGGTCTCGAGGTAATCATACGAAATCAAAATTTTTCCTTTCTTGAAGGATGTTTTAAAACAAAATTTACGTGACTCTTCAAAAATAACTAAACTTTGAAATATCACATTGACAAACTTTCCTTGCGGGATCACACCAAGCCGTTACTCCAGTAAAACGATTCACACAATATATATACACATTTATACACCGATATCACTTTTCATTCCAGTACAACACAAGAATCAACAAACTTGGATTACATATTCACAATTCACATTTAAACTCCACATAATAACACATAATCACACAAGCTCATATAACACGAGAGCAACAAAGTAGGGAGACTTACATCCACAGATCGCACGAATATGATGGCTGCACCTCGATACTAATCACGACTGACACCTCAGACGACGCGTCGCGACACGACTCAGTCAGACAAAATCTGACAGGACAAGACGAGGCCCGACAACACACAACTCGACCCGACAACCTAGGTTTCCGCAACCAAATCTCCGATACCATATTCTGTAACTCCCGCAAACCACTCGGGAATATTATAGTGCCGTACACCCTCTCCATGAGGATCTACCAGGCTAAATACAGAAACACCACAATACAATACAATACAATACAATACATACCGACATGGGTAAATAACGGACCATTAGACCGATTTGGTCTTTTACCACAACATACACATCAACCATACATTACTCTTTCTCATAACTCATACCCACACAGGGGTTAACATAAATCAACGTTCCCGCATAAGGGAAAATAACACAATGGAAGGACAAAACAAGACATCACCAAATACTCAACACCGGTCTTCATGTGATTAGTATCGCTGTCTTCCATCATCCTTCGTAACGATCCTGTGAATTTTTCCCCAGCAACCTACAAGTACCTGGACGCAAAACAGACATCCACCCCACGAATACTCGGGGGTTAGCAAAACTCCATTGTTTTGCTAGTGCAAGTATAAATACAAAGACAAGCCATACCTATCATACTCCAAGGACATAGAAACAGTGAATATACTTCCCGAGATAATTCACTTGATCAAAACCGTTTGAATTATGAAAGATAGGAATAAACCCATTTTATATCTTACAAAACATTTTACAATCTCGGGAGTTTTAAAAATATTTGGTTTAAGAATTTTCAAGCCTTTCGAAACACTTTGGGACACAACCCAAAAATCATTTATTTCCAAATACGATTACGATAACAAAATACGGGGTCCACGACCCAATCATAACATTCCATCCAAAATCATGGGGGGTCCGTCACTCAACTTATCCACATCACATACTCACAAGAATAACCCGACAGAAACTACACCGTGACAACAGTCTCACAGAACGACAACAGAGAGCACAACTTTGCAACTTAACCATACGGTCGAACTCGACACACCACAGAGCTACAATACACAGAGCAACCACAAGACTCACGTACCCATACCAAATTATCACAGCCAAGGTACACATCACACACAACACATTTACTGGTGCCATTCCAGCCAAGTACGATACCATTTGGACTGCCATTCTAATCAGACGAAATATGCGCCAAAAATCACAGTTCTCCAACAAAACATTTCAAAGTTAACCGTTGGTACGAGACTCATGGCCGCCGTACCCCGCAGAGCCCCGTCGGACATCCCTGGGTGGTTAACCCAAGTTCGCGATACGCACACACACGGCAATACGTATCCCTAGAGGCCCCGTCAGACCGTCCCTAGGTGAACATACACATATCATCCACAACGCCACGGAAAGCCATAATTCGAATACTAGAATATGCATACAAATGCTAGGCACTTCGCTAGAATGGCCACTTTAGTCGACATATACTCACGACTAATGTCACACAACCACAAGCAATTATCAGTACCAAACAACACCAAGCGCCACAACCTCCTTACGAATGAATAATAACTAATATCACGCAACATCGCATATTCACCGAACATTTACACATATCAATACACAATTCTCGGCAAATAATTTCTGTCTACTAACATCACTAAATATTATTGTAACATCACCAAACATATGCAACCAACACACATATACCGAAAACACATTTGTTTACAAAGTATACGAGTTATCTTTTGAAAGACAACATTTATCGAGAACATACTGATCCTTTTTAAAGTTAAACATTCGGATTGCTCATAAAATCATTTATCAATGATTCCGTCTACGAAACATGAAATGTATGGGCAAGATACTTGCCTCGATACCACAAGCAATGAAACGACGAACGGACAAGGTAGGGTAGCCCTCAAACTTCCAAGAATGAACAAGAACTCGACAACTCCAGAAAACTACGAAAATAACATCACCACGAATCAATAACGCTAAACGGAATTCGAATCAACTCGAAAAACAACATTGATCCGAGGGTTTCTTCAAGACAAATCGAGAATCAAGTTCCGGGTGATAAAAATTGATAAATGAGTCACAAATCCGAAGACCATGATCAATACAACAAGAATACCAATAACAATTCATCAATCTCGGACAAAATCATCGAATCATGAAGAAAACCCCAAAAATACCCGAAATTAGGGTTCTAAGAATTTTACCTTGATTAAAATGGGGAAAGATATTGGGATGTTGTTAAATCCATACTAGAAACTCAAAGATGTTGATGGGTGATGATATCAGGCCAAAATCCATGCTTATACGCCCTCAAGATCGTCTAGATCACCGGAAGGAAGAAACGGGAGGAAGAAATGACGAAAGTTGACCTCTGCAGTCCTATATATATGTTAACAGTTAGCGCACGCTAAGGTATGTGTAGCGTGCGCTATCGGATGCAAAATGCAGTCCAGAACCCTCTGCCAGACTTCGTTAGCGCGCGCTAATACATGCGTTTAGCGTTGGCTAATTATATACTGTGTAGTCTTTGCTATTTCGACCACAACTCCTTCGTCGGGACTCCGATTGACTCACCGTTTGAACCATTGGAAATCTAACTTGATGATATATCATACTGCAAAGATTCAGAACTTTTGGAGTTTCCAAGAATCGATGGTGATTTTACAAAGTCGAACTAATACGTCGATTAATCCGAAACAATATCAAAACTTGCTTAAATGACGAAATGTGCTGAACAAACCATGTCTGAAATGTGTCAATGAACACAAGCAAGTCACTAGAATCGAAAAATATAGAAATAGAAAGTATGGGTATTACAGTTCTTCACTTAGTTTGAGCATGATTCAAGTAATTCATCATGTTTATACTAGAATAAACTAACATTATGTGAAGTGTTTATATACTAGCATCATCACAAGCATAGATTTAATATGAGTTAAAGAAAAACCAACCTAAAAATGAAGAACAACACCAACACTTCCAAGAACACACTTCAATCTCCTAATCTCCAAGTCACAAACCAAGTGCTGAAGCTCCAACACAAGATAGAAGGGATTGAAATCGATTTGGCAGGGTGGGGAATCGTTTTCTCAGAGGAAGAGTTGAATGGGTCGAGTGGAAAAATGAAAGGCAAGTCATATTTTTATAACCTGAACTCAGCATTACATACGTTAAAGAGAGGAGTTAACGTACGTTAAAGCCCTTACGTACGTATTCTCATGAACATTACGTACGTAGTCGATTTATCAGATGTTTCTGACTTAAAATACACAAGTCGTTACGTACGTAAATATATAGCCATTACGTACGTAATAGCCATTGACTTGGCTGTCGCGATCGACTCCCGACCACCTACCCATGTTCGGTCCCACCCGCCGAAAGGCGGGCTGCCGATGGATACCCCGCTTTACGTACGTTAACATATGAATGTTACGTACGTAAAGCTATGTACATAGCGTACGTAAAGAAGATAGGCCAACGCACGCTAAGTTCTATAACAAGCAAAAATGGAATTCTCCCAATAACACGCAACAATCAATATAGTATGAATGACCAAGATTCCAACTTAACATAATTCATCAATATACTCTCTACAAAATACAGATATGGTGCGGCAATACTTAATTTAAACGAAGAATACAGTAGTAAAGGTGCGGGTATTACATACTCCCCCCCTTAAAAGGAGTTTCGCCCTCGAAACTAAGGGTAAACAACTCGGGGTATCTTTCTCGCATGCTATCCTCGGTCTCCCACGTAGCTTCCTCGACTCCATGTCTCGACCACTGAATTTTTAATAAGGGAATCGCCTTGTTCCTCAACTGTTTGACTCTCCTCTCAAGTATTCGCATAGGACTCTACTCATACGAATGGTCATTGGCTATCTCGACGTCATCGAATTGAATAATGTGGCTCGGGTCAGCAACATACTTCCTTAACTGACATACATGGAATACATTGTGAATCCGGCTTAAGGCTGGTGGTAACGCCAAATGATAGGCTAGGTCGCCTACTCGTTCCAGAATCTCAAACGGACCAATATACCTTGGGCTCAACTTTCCCCTCTTCCCGAATCGGAAAACACCTCGAGTAGAAGACACTTTGACTAGTACATGATCACTAACCTCAAACTCGAGTGGTCGTCGACGATTATCTGCATATGATTTCTGGCGGCTTTGGGCCGTTAATAGACGACTCTTGATCAGGGTAATCTTCTCGCGGGCTGCTAATAACATATCAGGCTCCGTACCAACAGATTCAGACAAATCGTCCCAACACAAAGGGGACCTATAATGACGACCATACAATGCCTCATAAGGTGCCATCTTGATCGAGGCGTGCCAGCTGTTATTATATGTGAATTCTACCAACGGTAGTTGGGCTTCCCAGTCGTACTTCCAATCGAGAGCACATGCCCTCAACATGTCCTCTAGAGTTTGAATAGTCCTCTCAGACTGATCGTCGGTCTGAGGATGAAAAGCCATACTGAAGTTCAACTGTGTACCCATCGCACAATGAACCGCCTTCCAGAAGTGTGACACGAACCATCCGTCACGATCTGATACAATACTCTTAGGGGTACCATGCAGTCTCACAATCTCTTTGATGAACAACTGGGCCAATCTCTCAGGGCCCCACGTATCCTTAATCTCCAAGAAGTGGGCTGATTTAGTCAGCCGATCCATAATCACCCAAATCGTATTCATACCTCGACGGCTCGTCAGTAAGCTAGTAATAAAATCCATCGATATGTCTTCCCACTTCCACTCGGGAATCGAGAGCGGTTTCATCATGCCAACTGGTCGCTGATGCTCAATCTTGACCTGCTGACAGGTCAAACAACTCTTAACGAATTCGGCAACCTCCCGTTTCATGTTACCCCACCAATAATACGACTTCAAATCCTTATACATTTTGTTCGATCCCGGGTGTATGGAATACGGGGTAGCATGAGCCTCCTTCAGAATAGTATTCCTCAACTCTTCGTCTGCTGGTACACATACTCGGTTTTGGAAGCGTATCAGTCCGTCCTCGTGAACCACAAATCCAGGGGCCTTCCCTTGATCGATTTCTCCTCGAATTCTAGATAAGAACGGGTCCGTCATCTGTTTCGTCCTGACCATCTCATCCAGGGATGATGAAATCTCAAGCGTGCAAAGTTGTCCCTGAATGCGCTGTAACCAGACCTCAATTTCTGGTCTCGTGAACTCTAACTGCAATTCCCCCTGGGCGGTCAAACGGGCCAGTATCTATTCCTGCACTGTCTTACGACTCAAAGCATCGGCAACCACGTTGGCCTTGCCTGGATGATAAAGGATCTCGATATCATAGTCTTTGATTAGCTCCAACCACCTCCTCTGTCTCATATTCAACTCCTTCTGAGTAAAAATATACTTCAGGCTCTTGTGATCCGTAAAAATCTGACAGGTAACTCCATACAGATAGTGGCGCCAGATTTTTAAAGCAAACACTACAACTGCTAACTCCAAATCATGAGTCGGGTAGTTGACCTCGTAAGGTCGCAACTGTCTAGATGCATAGGCGATCACTTTCCCGTTCTGCATTAACACGCAGCCAAGGCCCTGTCTCGACGCATCGCTATATACCACGAATCCTTCCGTTCCCTTAGGTAGAACCAAAACAGGTGCTGAAATTAATCGACTCTTGAGTTCATCAAAACTTTGCTGACATGCTTCCGACCACAAGTATTTCTTATCTTTCCTTAACAGATTAGTTATCCGTTGAGCAATTTTGGAAAAACCTTCCATGAATCGTCGGTAATAGCCTGCTAGACCCAGAAAACTACAAACTTTCTTCATGTTCTTCAGAGGTAGCCAGTCTTGGATGGCTTCTGTCTTCTGTGGGTCTACCCTCACTCCATATGCCGATATTACATGCCCCAGAAAAATAACTTCAAGCATCCAGAATTCACATTTAGAAAATTTTCCATAGAGTTGTTCTCGCCTTAACGCATCGAGAACCTAGCGGAGGTGGTGCTCATGCTCTTTATGGTCACGAGAGTAGATCAGAATGTCATCAATAAAAATGACTACAAAACGATCTAGATAATTAATAAAAACCGGATTCATCAATTCCATGAATACTGTCGGTGCATTAGTCAGTCCGAATGGCATGACAACGAACTCATAATGCCCATAGCTAGTGCGAAAAGCTGTCTTCGGAATGTCAGACTCTCGAATCCGCAATTGGTGGTACCCGGATCTCAAGACGATCTTGGAAAATACAGCGGCTCCCTTGAGTTGATCCAACAAATCATCGATACGAGGTAAAGGACATTTGTTCTTCATTGTTACTTTGTTCAGCTCACGGTAATCAATACACAAACGCAGCGATCCGTCTTTCTTCCGTACGAATAACACCGGCGCTCCCCAAGGGGACGCACTGGGTCGGACATAGCCTTTCTCAGTTAACTCCCCAAGCTGTCTCTTCAACTCCTGCATCTCAGTCGGGGCCATACGACATGGTGCTTTCGAAAGCGGGGACGTCCCTGGCTCCAACTCGATGGTGAATTCTACCTCTCGTTGTGGGGGTAGTCCTGGAAGCTCTTCTGGAAATACATATGGATAGTCTCAAACTACCGGAATATCGACCAACTTGACTGGTCGGTCTGTTGTTTTGATCATGTAACACCAATAACCAATACATCCCTGGTTCAATAATCTCACAGCCTTCATAACGCTGATGACTTTCCCAGAATGACTGGGATTATCACCCCGAAAAATGCACTCGACGCCATCATCGGATGTGACGGTCACTATTCGCTTACGGATGCTAAGCACGGCATCATGACGATCTATCCAGTCGATACCCAAGATTACATCATCTTTAGGTAAATCAACCACAATCAAGTCACACAACCACTCACGGTCGTTCATGCGAATCGGACAATTCTGTACTTCACGATTCCCAATAATTCTTCTACCATCGGGTAGACCAATTACATAAGTCTCACAATCGGTAACATGATCTAATTGCAAACGGCTCAAACAAGAGGCAGATAAAAAGGAGTGTGAAGCACCAGTATAAAAAAGAACACAAACGGGCTGAGAATGGATCTCGAGAGTACCTGCAATCATGCTGGCTTCGGGATCGTCGGCTTTATTCATCTCGTAGACTCTGGATTTTGCAACTCCAGTACCAGGTGTACCAGCTTGATTTCTACGGCCCATCCCTTTGTTTGCCCCGGTAGTCTGATAGGAAGCGGACGGAGGAACACGATCCTGGACAGAAGACTGTACTAGAGCAAGAGATGCTACTGGAGTACGCCCGCGTCCACTCCTGCAATAGCGAGCATGATGTCCGTTCTTTCCACAAGTGTGACAGGCAACGGCCGGCTTCGGACACTTGGAGCTGATATGCCATTGGTCCCCACAGTTATAACGCACGACAGTTGAGCTGATTGCCCGAGAGTGCATTTCGGTCGGCTTCGGCGCCATAGGTGGCCGTTCAAAAGGATTTGGTACTGACTGGGGCTTCTTGAACATCCCCCGGTTACTGTCTGCCTGGGTCTGGTTCCTGGATCTCTTGTTGGAAAACTGAGGCTGCTTCTTGGAAATCTCCTTCGCAGTAAGTTCATACTCCAAAGACTTCTCAATAAACTCTGGTAGCGTCGTATAGTGGTGATTGAGCAATTGCATCCTCATTCGGGGTTTAAGCCTCTTGAGGAAGTATTTGATCTTATCAGCTTCCGAACGGACAACTGACG
Source organism: Orobanche coerulescens (assembly GCA_033398695.1). Lineage (NCBI taxonomy): Eukaryota > Viridiplantae > Streptophyta > Magnoliopsida > Lamiales > Orobanchaceae > Orobanche > Orobanche coerulescens. The sequence continues at coordinate 149,729,103 of CM065815.1, forward strand.
TAGCAAAAGGGAGAAGTGCTTGGAATTTCTCGGCAATAGTTAACACATCCTCGTCTTCAGACGGATCGGGGTTCAGTAATTCGGACAGTTTGGCTTCACGGAGGGGTGCGGATAGTAACGGTCTAGCATAAGATTTTTGAATTCTTCCCAAGTACTCGCGCCATCAACAGGCCTCACAGAAAGCCACCAAGTATGGGCACTCTTACTAAGGTAGTAGGCTGCCACAGCAACTTGATTCTCCTCTGGGCACTCCACCATCTCGAAGAGTTTCTCGAAATGCTCTATCCAGTGTACAATGTCAGCAGGCTCAGATGAGCCTTCAAAAGTTGGAGGTCGCTGTCGTGATATGTCGCTAATAATCCTGCTGACGATCCCGCCATGCACTGGAGGCGGAGGCTGCTGCCCCTGCTGTTGACCAGTAGTATTCCTCTGCATAGCTTCCATCAGCTGACCCATTTGTTTCATCTGGGCCATCATGCCCTGCATCACAGTGTAAGGATCGACACGTGCATTTTCTCCAGTGTGGTGCGATTGGTCCCTAGAAGGCGAATCACTGCCTGCGGAACTCTGTTCCACATTCGCGCGCCTGTTAGCTCGTGGTATCGGGATTCGGCCCCTTCCGCGGACTCGTCCCCATCTGCCATGGCCTCTCAGATTTCTTTCCATACTGAAAGAATCAAATCATAAGTACAATTCAAGTTATCAATTACAATTCATTCTAAGTTAATAGCAACAAGGAATTACATATCCAATAAAAACAGTTCGTAATGAATCACTGGCACCGCGGGTGCTATACACTCAATATCACATCAACATCAAATCGAATCAGTTCCAATCACATAATCAATTTAGGCTTTCCTCAGAAATTCAAACAGATGAATCTTACCACATGTTATCAAGATGCCAAGATCAATAAAGAGATTAATACGTCATCAATATTATGCCAGTAATTAAATCATGGCTCATGAGAAACATACCGTATTCGACGGGTCAGGCGCTTGCACAGGTTACACGTGGCACGAAGGTTTCTTGATGCTAATTCGATTCTACAATGACTCAAAAGAAAATACACTCTCTGATACCATCTTCTGTAACAGCCCGAAAACGGCGGCTATTATAGTGCCTTGGACCCCCACCAGGACCCACCAAGCGATATCACGATATGAACCTATATCCCGACAACGTGGCACCGTACCACAATATTAATCAAAACTCCGATGTGGAGTATGAATTATACATGTCTTAATTTGGGCAATCGTACACAGGATCCAAATTCGGTACAGACCATATGAAGATGGGCAATACCATACAAATTATAATACATTAATCCGACACAAAATACAAATGGAAATTACAATAAGACATAACCGAACATCAAATGACTCGGGCCCCCCCGAATTAGCATCCTTCAAAACCCTCCGTCACCATCGTGCTCTTCCTGTGTCTTGCCTTTTCCTCACCCTGAAATACAAGTATTTCACCCAAACCACAAGGTCAGCTATACATGATAATAATTCTCATTACATTATACAATTCATATACATACGGATCTCAAAGAAACAACCGACTACTGAATATACCCCGCAGGCGTATAAACAGTCAGTCCCAACTGTCGAACATATCTAAATATACGAACAACCAAATAATATGGCTCAAGACGGACGTCACAGTACGCCCGATCCAGAAATGTTTCCGTGCACATGTCCACCCCGTATACGGAATCCAGAATATACGTGGGACGATGTACCTAATTAGCCTCACGAACTACGTCTCGTGTGCACGATCTAAATGCGGAAACATCCACGCATGATCATCAAGTGCCCGGCTAAAAATCCTACACATAACCAATCGGCACGCAGATATGACTCCATAGATGTCACGATGCAACATGACAACGAAACTCAATGAATTACACCTTTATCAAGGAATCGAACAACTCACCGAAGTGTTAACAAAGCTCAACAGAACCAACGGTAACAAGAACGGTAAACTCGGGCATACTATCCCACCACAAATGATAACAAGATCAAGGACATCACCATATCATGAATCATAGATTCTCAGAACATTTCATATACACGAAACGCATAATAATCACAAGAATTCAACCATCATTATAACCAAGCAAGATAACTTGCCTCAATTCCGTAGATGAATAATCCTTCTTTGAATGATCAAACGAACGGTATCCCCGTCTAACAATACTCACGTGAACAAGCAACCTTGAATGAAACGTAATTCATTCAACAACACATTCGTACAATAATGGTATCATTACATAGAAACAATATTCATAAATTTACTTGAATATATCAATTATCCTATTGATCATTCTAATGTTCCAATTATGAATCATCATATAACATGTTTATTATGTTCATTCACATATTCTAGCATTAATGTCAAGCATTTGAAGTCAAAAATATTACCAATGTAATATTGTGAAAACATCTTTTCAAATCATCGGCACTTCCGATTATGATATAAGTTTGTGTTTAATTACATTCTTCATTATCTTACCAATGATTACATTAAACCCGTCCAGAAATGAAATCATAAGTTTAAGTTTTTAACAATCTAAGAACGTCATCCTATTATACGTCTCTTAATACACACGGATTAATGTAATTGAATTCGGCTAACCATTCTACCGCATTAGTATCACCATAATCGCTACAATCATCCTAAGAACATTATCAATATATTAATGTAGTGATTAACACATCTTTAAGTTATCAATGAAATCGATTAACTTGAACACATGAAGATTACGACTGTATTCTATCGAAATCCATTGTTTTACTTTGAAGAAGTTATTAAAAACCTAGTTATATCATTTGGATGTCCGGAACTCTAAACATAACATCACTCAATCTTGTAATAATGATTTTCAGGGGATTAACATAATCCTTCATTACATCGATTTATTGATCACAAAGGTATCAGTTTTAGAGGGCCAAAAATATGGTTTCATGTTACCTTTCAAGGATCAATTGAATGTTCAAGACAAGATTAGTATTTCACACCTCTAGTCATCAAGGATTCCATTACTTACATGTTATTAGTGTCAAGATTAAAATCACTTCCTATTATCATGTTATTAATCAGATTTTATCTATCTTTATCAACACAACCATATTATGAAGTTATCATACATCAAGAAGTGATACTTACACCCCTAATGTTGTTCTTCACTTAGTTTGAGCATGATTCAAGTAATTCAACATGTTTATACTAGAATAAACTAATATTATGTGAAGTGTTTATATACTAGCATCATCACAAGCATAGATTTAATATGAGTTACAGAAAAACCAACCTCAAAATGAAGAACAACACCAACACTTCCAAGAACACACTTCAATCTCCTAATCTCCAAGTCACAAACCAAGTGCTGAAGCTCCAACACAAGATAGAAGGGATAGAAATTGATTTGGCAGGGTGGGGAATCGTTTTCTCAGAGGAAGAGTTGAATGGGTCGAGTGGAAAAATGAAAGGCAAGTCATATTTTTATAACCTGAACTCAGCATTACGTATGTTAAAGAGAGGAGTTAACGTACGTTAAAGCCCTTACGTACGTAATCTCATGAACATTACGTACGTAGTTGATTTATCAGATGTTTCTGACTTAAAATACACAAGTCGTTACGTACGTAAATATATAGCCATTACGTACGTAATAGCCATTGACTTGGCTGTCGCGATTGACTCCCGACCACCTACCCATGTTCGGTCCCACCCACCGAAAGGCGGGCTGCCGATGGATACCCCGCTTTACGAACGTTAACATATGAATGTTACGTACATAAAGCTACGTACATATAGTACGTAAAAAAGATAGGCTAACGTACGCTAAGTTCTATAACAAGCAAAAATGGAATTCTCCCAATAACACCCAATAATCAATATAGTATGAATGACCAGGATTCCAACTTAACATAATTCATCAATATACTCGCTACAACAAATACAGATATGGTTCGACAATACTTAATTTAAACGAAGAATACAGTAGTAAAGGTGCGGGTATTACATAGATGATGATAACTTGGTGCTAGGAACTCAAAACCACGGATGGATGATGATATACTATAAAAATCTAAGCTTCTATATGCCCCACGTTGCGTAACCCTCGGAGAAGAAAGAAGGAGAGAAGAAATGACGCTGAAAAACACGAGAGTCCCCTTATATACATTAGGGACGCACGACCATCACGCACTATCAAGTGCTCGTGTGTTTCGTCGTGTGCTAGGCCACTGCCCAACTGCTGTCATCATGCATGAGCACCGCGCACGAGCAGCTGCTCGTGTGTCCTGCTTGTGCGTCCCTGGGAGTTACTGCCGAGCATTGGTTGTGCACGAGCATCATGCACGACCAAATACTCATGTGTTTGGTCGTGCGCTAGGCCACTGCCCAGCTTCTGACCAACACGCATGAGCACCGCGCAGGAGCAGCCGCTCGTGTGTCCCGCTCGTGCATCCCTGGAGTCCACTGTCGAGCATCGGTTGCGCACGAGCGCCACGCACGATCAAATGCTCGTGTGCTCGAATCAAAGGCTAACATCGGGCCCCACACGACTTCGAAAGCACCCAGAACATAACCAACTCGAAAGGGAACGACAACAAGAGCTCACAACATCCTCCAAGAGATAAAACGACAACGAAATACAATATGTCATGTTACACATGCATACACACAATATGTACGACTTACACAAGACCAAGTCGTACCCGACGAATACCACAACATGGTACATCATACCGTAGACAACATAGGGACAATCCCAATTAATCATCAACGAAGCAAAATAACCGGCACAACCGATAAATAATTCAAAGTAACCAGAAACAAAAATCTTGGGTATTACAAAGCCTCAGCATGCTTGATCGGCCTAAGCTTTCTAGCAGTCATGTGCAGCTGGAATCCTTGATTGGATATTCCGGATCGCCATTGTAATACCCCGACCTGGTATTATTTCTGAACCCAGTTAAAATTATTATTGTATTTATTTATTTATATGAGAATTTTATTATCATGTAACTATCTATTTAATTATTATAATTAATGAGTATTATTAGGTGTAACGATTCTTATTTGTCTTATAACACATAATAGGACACATGGGAAACCTTTTAATTTATGCAAATGTTGTTGTACATATATTTGTATATTTGGGCAGGGATGTATTTTGAGGGGAAAAGGAAAAGGATAAGTATGAGGGGCATTTAGTGCTAAAAAGGCGGAATTATTTGCGGAATTTAGTATATTTTCCGAATTAAAAAAACAACATGGTTACGGTGCTGAATTCACCATGCTGATTAAAACATGGCCGTTTGATCAACATCAGTCATGATCCAACAACTATAATACAGTAGGGGTAAGATGGTAAAATCAGCTACAGGGATGGATTCGATCCCTTGATGTTTTGTTCTTAAATACTTGTTGTTTTTAATGATGTCATACCATAAATACAGACGGGTCATGTTCTATTCGACAGACTGGAGGTTTACTTCTACCACACGTGTTGTTTAAAGAAGTCATATTTAATGTTGAATGTTAAAACAACATATTTGGGTTGATGTTTAATTCTAAAACTTTTGATGTTTACTTCTAACATATTTGATGTTTACTTCTAACATATTTGATGTTTTCTGAAGCAGAACTTACGTAAAATTTGACTTGATGATATTTTTTTTATGAAATATATAAAGTTAATATTATGTTTCAGAATTGATGTTTATTTATACAATATTTGATGTTTAATTAGACTACACTTGATGTTATAGTTTAAGACGACCTATTTGAGTTGATGTTTTAATTTATCAAAGTTGATGTTTATATCTATAGGACATGATGTTTAGTACTACGTGCATTGATGAGTAGTTCTACTACATTTTTTGTTTAAAGGAATCATATTTGATGTTATAATTCTACCACTTTTGATGTTTAGTTCTAACGTACTTGATGCTTTCTAAAGTAGAACTTAGGTTACATCACTTAGTTGGTATTTTCTTCTACATGAATTGATCTTTTCTTGTTTAGGAGTCGATGTTTTCTTATATCAAACTTGATGTCATGTGTAAAATACTATAAATCTAAGTTGATGTTTAGTTCTACACAACTTGTTGTTTTCTTTTGCCTTCTTTGTTTTTTTTCCATTGCAACCTTTTATAATTTTAAATATCAGTTTTCATATATCCAAAATATACTCTTCCCTCTTTCTCTTCATCTGGCATCTTCCTTGAAACCTCCTTTGTTACAAGCAACTTTCACATATACATACATAATTCGTAAATTGCATAATTTAAATGATTCCATATGTTTTGTTACTCTTTTCCACATATAGAAACATAATCTTATAATCGAATCCTTATACTCGATTGAATCTGGATACAAAAAAAATATCAATGAAAGAAATCAAGAATTTGCAGAAAGAAGGAGATGAAGACAAACATTGCAGAAGGAAGCATAAGAAGAAAAGAATTGCATAAGGGACGGGAAGAATAAAAAATTGCATAAGTTATACAGAAATAAGCTATACAAACTTACCTGAACTTATCGAAACTTTTTTTTACCTGAAATAAGCTATACAAAACAGAGCCTAAGTGGATAATTTTTTGTAAACTATATATATATATAATCGTGTGTATAATAATTATACATCTAAATAGATTTGCAAAAGCTGAAATAATATTATTTGTATTATATTTGTATATGTATAGTGTTGAAATATATATATATATATATTTGTGCGTTGGAAACAAAAATCTATATATATTTAGATATATAATAAATATTTTCAAAAATTGAGCCGAGTCATTCTCCATGACTGTTTGTTCTTGTTCTTTTCTTCAAACTCTCGGTTGTATTTGTCGACCAGCTAGTTCATTTATATTTCTCGGTTGTCTTTGCCTTAGTATTGCAGCAGATTCTTACAAGTACTCCTCATACTGCTCATTTTGCCCGTATGGAATGACAACTTCTGGTCTTGATACAACGGTTGTTGACGTGGACATTTTTGATACTGTTGAAATGGTGGGGCATGTGTGGCTGTTGACAGAATTTATTCTGCACTAGTTGTAATATCCGCCTGAATTCTCGTCTTTACTGTTATATTATTCGGATGATTCGGGTTTTGTCGTATCATATCTGTATTTAGTGTAATGAGTATATTGTTGAGATATACAAAATTGAATTGATTATCTTTGTCATCCACTCTATAATTGATTGCTAGATGTTGTATGAAGAATTTCATTTTTTGACTATGTGTTTTGACCTTAACGTGCGCTACGATTGTTAGGCGTATTTTTATGCGCTTATTTATCATTATTTTTATCCATTTGAAATCTAAATCTGCTTAAATGAGCTTTTAATGCACTATTCTTATATGTTTTGTAGGAAATTGGAGTCCGGAAGCTCGAACGGCGAATAACGGGCCGAAACGACAATTTTTGGCCTGGGGCCGCGACACGAACCAAATGAGCCGCGGCACACGCACGGCACACAGAGAGCGCCGAGCGAACTGTGCCGGGGGCCGCGGCACAAGGATGCTGAGCCGCGGCCCAGGAAGAAAATGTTGCGCCCAGGTATATGCACTGAAGGTTAGGGGCCGCGGCACAGATTAAGTGAGCCGCGGCCCACGAGGCGGTTTTGATGGATTTGCCACGTTTCTGGACTGTTCTGAAGCCCGTTTTCAACCTAATTCCCAGACGCATTTTGGAGGCTAAGGATAGCTATAAATAAACATTGAAGGTCAGAAAAGGGGGGATCATCGTGGAATCGTTGGACGGGATCGAAGAACACAAGAATCCGGGGAGAGCGGGGATCATCGAGGAATCGTTGGACGGGATCGAAGAACACAAGAATCCGGGGAGAGCGGGGATCATCGAGGAATCGTTGGACGGGATCGAAGAACACAAGTGTAATACCCTCGCCTTTAATATTGTATTTTATGATTTAAGCTAAGTATTTTCACACCATATCTGTGTTGTTGTAGCAAGTATATCGACGAATTATGTTAAGTTGGAATCATGGTCATTCATACTATATTAATTGTTGGGTGATATTGGGAGAATTCCATTTATGCTTGTTATAGCACTTAACGTACGTTAACCCATCTTCTTAACGTACGCTATGTACGTCGCCTTACGTACGTAACATCCATATGTTAACGTACGTAATGCGGGAGATCCACCAGCAGTCCGCCTTTCGGCGGGTGGGGCCGAGCGGGGGTAGGTGGTCGGGAGTCGATCGCGACAGCCAAGTCAACGGCTATTACGTACGTAATAGCTATATAGTTACGTACATAACGAATTGTGTGTTTTGAGGCAGAAAGATCTGATGAAATTGGTTACGTACGTAATGATCATGATATTACGTATGTAAGGACTATAACGTACGTTAACCACTTTCGTTAACGTACGTAATGCCGAGTTCAGATTATAAATGTATGACTTGCCATTCATTTCCTACTCGACCCTTTCAACCTCCCAACTGATAAAAACGATTCCCTTCCCTTCCAACTCCGTTTCTAAGCCTTTCTAACTTATGTTGGAGCTTCAGCACTTGATTGGTGACTTGGAGAGTTAGAGATTGAGGTGTATCCCTTGAAGTGTTGGTGTTGTTCTTCATTTTTGAGGTTGGTCTTTCTTTAACTCATATCAATTCCATGCTTATGATGATGTTAGTAGATAAATACTTCACATAATGTTAGTTTAAACTAGTGTAAACATGATAAGTTAATTGAATCATGCTCAAACTAAGTGAAGATTAACATTGAGGGTATTAGTGTTACTTCTTGATGTAAATAACTTCATAATGTGATTGTGTTGATAATGATATACATAAAACCTGATGTATAACATGATAATCGGAAGTTGATTATAGTCTCAACACTAGGAACATGTTAGGGATGATATCCTTAATGATTAAAGGTGAGAAATGTTAAATTTGTCTTGAACATTCAATTGATTCTTGAAGGTAATATGGAACCATGATTTTGGCCTCTAAAACCTTTGTAATAAAATTGTTGGAAAGATTATGTTAACCCTTTGAAGATGATCTTCACTAGATGGGATGAAGTTACTTCAAAAATTTCAAGTATCCAATGATATAACTAGGCTTTTAATAAATTCTTCAAAAGTAAAACAATGGATGTTGATAGAAGGAAGTTGTAATCTTCATATGTTCAAATTAATCGATTTCGTTAAAGGGTGTTAATCACTACATTAATAGGTTGATAATGTTCTTAAGAGTATTGTGTTGAATATGATGATACAAATGCGGTAGAGGAGTAGCCGAATTCCATTTCATTAATCCGTGCGTGTTAAGAGACGTAAATTAAGATAATGTTCTTAGTTCACTAATCGTTGGTAAAATAATGAAGAACGTAATTAAACACAACTTATATCGTAATTGGAAGTGTCGATGATTTGAAAAGATATTTTTACGATTACATTGATAATAAACTAGACATCAAGTATTTGACATTAATGTTAGAATATGTGAATGAACATGATAAACATACGATAATTTGTAATAAGAACATTAAAGTGATCAATAGGATAATTGATTTATTCAAGTAAATTTACGAATATTATTTATATAATAATACCGTTATCGTACGAATGTGTTGTTGAATGAATTACATTTCATTCAAGGTTGCTTGTTCACGTGAGTATTGTTAGACGAGGATACCGTTCGTTTGACCATTCAAACAAGGATTATTCATCTACGGAATTAAGGCAAGTTATCTTGCTTGGTTATAATGATAGTTGAATTCTTGTGATTATTATGCGTTTCGTGTGTATGACATGATAATCTATGATTCGTGATATGGTGATACCCTTAATCGTATTGTCATGGTGTTGGGGATGATATACCCGAAATTACCGTCCTTGTTACCGTTAGTCCTTTTGAGCTTTGTTGACACTTCGGTGAGTTGTTCGATTCCTCGGTAAAAGTGTAATTCGTTGAGTTTCATTGTCATGTTGTATCGTGACATCTCTGGAGTCATATATGCGCGCCGATTGGTTGTGTAGGATTTTTAGCCGGGCACTTGATGATCATGCGTGGATGTTTTCCGCATTTAGATCGTGCACACGAGACGTAGTTCGTGAGGCTAATTAGGTACATCGTCCCACATATATTTTGGATTCCGTATACGGGGTGGACATGTACACGGACACATTTCCGGATCGGGCGTACTGTGACGTCCGTCTTGAGCCATATTATATGGTCGTTCGTATATTTGGTTATGTTCGACAGTTGGGAATGATTGTTTATACGCCTTCGGGGTATATTCAGTAGTCGATGGTTTTCTTTGAGATCAGTATATATATATATATATGAATTGTATAATGTCATGAGAATTATTATCATATATAGCTGACCCTGTGGTTTGGGGCGAAATACTTGTATTTCAGGGCGAGGAAAGGGCAAGGCACAGGAGTAGCACATTGGCGACGGAGGGTTCTGAAGTATGCTATTTCGGGGGGGCCGAGTCTTTTGGTTGTTCGGTTATGTTTTATTATGACTTTCATTTTATTTTGTGTCGGATGAATGTACTAAAATTTGTTAGGTACTGCCCATCGTCATATGGTCTGTACCGAATTTGGATCCTGTGTATGTTTGCTCATATTAAAGACATGAATAACTCATACTCCCCACCGGAGTTTTGATAAATATTGTGGTACGGTGCCACGTTGTCAGATTATAAATGTATATTGTGATATCTCCTGGTGGGTCCCGGTTGGGGTCCACGGCACTGTAATAGCCACTGTTTTTGGGCTGTTACAGAAGATGGTATCGGAGAATGTGTTTTTATTTTGAGTCATTGTAGAATCGAAATAGCATCAAGAAACCTTCGTGCCACGTGTAACCTGTGCAAGCGCCTGACCCGTCAAATACGGTATGTTCTCATGAACCATAATTTGATTACTGGCATGATATTGACGATGTATTGGTCTCCTTACTTATCTTGACATCTTGCTAACATGAGGTAAAATTCATCTGTTTGAGGTGAACCTAAATTAATTATGTGATTGAAATTGTTTCGACTTGATGTTGATATGATATTGAGTGTGTAACACCTGTAGTGCCAGTGATTCTTTACAAACTGCTTTGTTGGATAGGAAATTCCCTGTTGCTATTAACTTAGCATGAATTATGATTGATAAATCGAACTGTACTTGTGACTTGATTCTTTCAGTATGGAAAGGAATCCGAGAGGCCGTGGCAGAGGGGGACGAGGCCGCGGAAGAGGCCGAATTCCGATACCACGAGCAACAGACGCGCGAATGTGGAAAAGAGTTCCGCAGGCAGTGATTCGCCTTCTAGGGACCAATCACACCACACCGGAGAGAATGCACGTGTCGATCCTTACACCGTGATGCAGGGCATGATGGCCCAGATGACCCAAATGGGTCAGCTGATGGAAGCAATGCAGAGGAATACTACTGGTCAACAGCAGGGGCAACAGCCTCCGCCTCTGGTGCCTGGCGGGATCGTGAGCCGGATTATTAGCGACATATCACGACGGCGACCTCCGACTTTTGAAGGCTCATCTGAGCCTGCCGACATTGTACACTGGATAGAGCATTTCGAAAAACTGCTCGAGATGGTGGAGTGCCCAAAGGAAAATCGAGTTCTTTGTGGCGACTACTACCTTAGTAAGAGTGCCCATACTTGGTGGCTTTCTGTGAGGCCTGCCGATGGCGCGAGTACTTTGGAGGAATTCAAGAATCTTATGCTAGATCGTTACTATCCTGCACCCCTCCGTGAAGCCAAACTATCCGAATTACTAAACCCCGACCCATCGGAAGATGAGGATGTGTTAGCGATTGCTGAAAAATTCCAAGCACTTCTCCCTTTTGCTACGTCAGTTGTCCGTTCGGAAGCTGATAAGATCAAATATTTCCTCAAGAGGCTTAAACCCCGAATGAGGATGCAATTACTCAATCACCACTGTACGACCTTACCGGAGTTTATTGAGAAGGCTTTGGAGTATGAACTTACTGCGAAGGAGATTTCTAAGAAGCAGCCTCAGTTTTCCAACAAGAGATCCAGGAATCAGACCCAAGGAGACAGTAACCGGGGGTTATTCAAGAAACCCCATCCTGTACCAAATCCTTCTGAACGGCCACATATGGCACCGAAACCGGCAGGAATGCACTCTCGGGCAATCAGCTCACCTGTCGTGTGTTATAACTGTGGGGACCAGGGGCATATTAGCTCCAAGTGTCCGAACCGGCCGTTGCCTGTCACACTTGCAGGAAGAACGGTCATCGTGCTCGCTATTGCCAGGGTGGGCTCGGGCGTGCTCCAGTAGCATCTCTTGCTCCAATACAGTCTTCTGTTCAGGAACGTGCTCCTCCGTCCGCTTCTTACCAGACTACCGGGGCGAACAAAGGGATGGGCCGTGGAAATCAAGCTGGTACACCTGCTTCCGGGTTCGAAAAACCCAGAGTCTACGAGATGAAGAAATCCGATGATCCCGAAGCCAGCATGATTGCAGGTACTCTCGAGATTCACTCTCAGCCCGTTTGTGTTCTTTTTGATACTGGTGCTTCACACTCCTTTTTGTCTAGTTCTTGTTTGAGTCGTTTGCATTTGAATCATGTTACCGATTGTGAACCTTATGTAATTGGTCTACCCGATGGTAGAAGAATTATTGGGAGTCGTGAAGTGCAGAACTGTCCGATTAGCATGAACAACCGGGAGTAGTTGTCCGACTTGATTGTGGTTGATTTACCTAAAGATGATGTAATCTTGGGTATCGACTGGATGGGTCGTCACGATGCCGTGCTTAGCGTCCGTAAGCGAATGGTGACCGTCACATCGGAAGATGGCGTCGAGTGTATTTTTCGGGGTGATAATCCCAATCATTCTGGGAGAGTCATCAGCGCTATGAAGGCTGTGAGATTACTGAACCAGGGATGCATTGGTTATTGGTGTTACATGACCAAGACAACTGACCGGCCAGTCGATTTGGTTGATATTCCAGTAGTTCGAGATTATCCAGATGTATTTCCAGAAGAGCTTCCAGGAATACCCCCACAGTGAGAGGTAGAATTCACTATTGAGTTGGAGCCAGGGACGTCCCCGCTTTCGAAAGCACCATATCGTATGGCCCCGACTGAGATGCATGAGTTGAAAAGACAACTCGAAGAATTAAATGAGAAAGGATATGTTCGACCCAGTGCATCCCCTTGGGGAGCGCCGGTGTTATTCGTACGGAAGAAGGACGGATCGCTGCGTTTGTGTTTTGATTACCGGGAGCTGAACAAAGTAACAATTAAGAACAAATATCCTTTACCTCGCATCGATGATCTATTGGATCAGCTCCAGGGAGCCGCTGTATTTTCCAAGATCGACTTGAGGTTCGGGTACCACCAATTGCGGATTCGAGAGTCTGACGTCCCGAAGACAGCTTTTCGCACTCGCTATGGGCATTATGAGTTCGTTGTCATGCCATTCGGACTGACTAATGCACCTGCAGTGTTCATGGAATTGATGAATCGGGTTTTTATTAATTATCTGGATCGTTTTGTAGTCGTTTTTATTGACGACATCTTGGTCTACTCTCGTGATCATGAGGAGCATGAGTGTCACCTCCGCCAGGTTCTCGATGCATTAAGGCGAGAACAACTCTATGGAAAATTTTCTAAGTGTGAATTTTGGATGTCTGAAGTTATTTTTCTGGGACATGTGATATCAGCAGAGGGAGTAAGAGTAGACCCACAGAAGACGGAAGCTATCCGAGACTGGCTACCTCCGAAGAACGTGAAGGAAGTTCGTAGTTTTCTGGGTCTAGCAGGTTATTACAGACGATTCGTGGAAGGATTTTCCAAAATTTCTCAACCGATGACTAATATGTTGAGAAAAGATAAGAAGTACTTGTGGTCGGAAGCATGTCAGCAAAGTTTTGATGAACTCAAAGGTCGATTAATTTCAGCACCTGTTTTGGTACTACCTAGAGGAACGGAAGGATTCGTGGTATATAGCGATGCATCGAGACAGGGCATTGGCTGCGTATTAATGCAGGACGGGAAAGTGATCGCCTATGCGTCCAGACAGTTGCGTCCTTACGAGGTCAACTACCTGACTCATGACTTGGAGTTAGCAGCCGTTGTGTTTGCTTTAAAAATCTGGCGCCACTATCTGTATGGAGTTACCTGCCGGATTTTTACGGACCACAAGAGCCTGAAGTATATTTTTACCCAGAAGGAGTTGAATATGAGACAAAGGAGGTGGTTAGAGCTAATCAAAGACTATGATATCGAGATCCTTTATCATCCAGGCAAGGCAAATGTGGTTGTCGATGCCTTGAGCCGCAAGACGGTGCAGGAACAGATACTGGCTCATTTGACCGCCCAGAGGGAGTTGCAATTAGAGTTCATGAGACCAGAGATTGAGGTCTGGTTACAACGCATTCAGGGACAACTGTGCACGCTTGAGATTTTACCATCCCTTGATGAGACGATCAGGACAAAACAAATGACGGACCCATTCTTATCCAGAGTTTGAGGAGAAATCGATCAGGGGAAGGCCCCTGGATTTGTGGTTCACGAGGATGGACTGTTACGCTTTAAAAATCGAGTATGTGTACCAGCAGACGAAGAGTTGAGGAATACTATTCTGAAGGAGGCTCATGCTACCCCGTATTCCATACACCCGGGATCGAACAAAATGTATAAGGATTTGAAGCCGTATTATTGGTGGGGTAACATGAAATGGGAGGTTGCCGAATTCGTTTCGAAATGTTTGACCTGTCAGCAGGTCGAGATTGAGCATCAACGACCAGCTGGCATGATGAAACCGCTTCCGATTCCCGAGTGGAAGTGGGAAGACATATCGATGGATTTTATTACTAGCTTGCCGACGAGCCGTCGAGGCATGAATACGATTTGGGTGATTGTGGATCGATTGACTAAATCAGCCCACTTCTTGGAGATCAAGGATACTTGGGGCCCTGAGAGATTGGCCCAATTATTCATCAAAGAGATTGTGAGACTGCATGGCACCCCTAAGAGTATTGTATCAGATCGGGACGGACGGTTCGTGTCGCACTTATGGAAGGCGGTTCATCGTGCTATGGGTATACAGTTGAACTTCAGTACGGCTTTTCATCCTCAGACCGACGGTCAGTCTAAGAGGACAATTCAAACTCTAGAGGATATGTTGAGGGCATGTGCTCTCGATTGGAAGCCTGACTGGGAAGCCCAACTACCGTTGGTAGAATTCACATATAATAACAGCTGGCACACCTCGATCATGATGGCACCTTATGAGGCATTGTATGGTCGTCGTTGTAGGTCCCCTTTGTGCTGGGACGATTTGTCTGAATCTATTGGTACGGAACCTGATATGTTATTGGCAGCCCGCGAGAAGATTTCCCTGATCAAGAGTCATCTATTAACGGCCCAAAGCCGCCAGAAATCATATGCAGATAATCGTCGACGACCACTCGATCTTGAAGTTGGTGACCACGTGCTAGTCAAAGTATCTCCTACTAGAGGTGTTTTCCGATTCGGGAAGAGAGGCAAATTGAGCCCAAGGTATATTGGTCCGTTTGAGATCCTGGAACGAGTAGGCGACCTAGCCTATCATTTAGCATTACCACCAGCTTTGAGCCGGATTCACAACGTATTCCATGTATCTCAGTTAAGGAAGTATGTTGTTGATCCAAGTCACGTTATTCAATTCGACGAGGTCGAAATAGCCGATGACCATTCGTATGAAGAACGGCCTGTGCAGATACTCGAGAGAAGAATTAAACAGCTGAGGAACAAGACGATTACCTTATTAAAAATTCAGTGGTCGAGACATGGAGTCGAGGAAGCTACGTGGGAGACTGAAGATAGCATGCGAGAGAAATACCCCGAACTGTTTACCCCTTAGTTTCGGGGACGAAACTCCTTTTAAGGGGGGGAGTATGTGTTATATCCGTGTATTTTAGTATTCGTGTGTGTGTTGTTTCGGACGTATTTAGTTGAGAATTTATTCGTAATTTCCATGTTGAATTATGGTTATTTGGAACCGTGTGTTTTGACGATCGGAATTGGAATGTTTATGGTTGGTAATTGTCAAGTTTTGTGATTTCCGGAGTATGTTTGTTTTGGACGGAATGTAGAAGTGGTGACTCGAGAGTTATGGCCGTAAGATATGAATGTATTACCAAAAGGGTGTTAATAGAATAAGAGTAGATATTTCCGAATTGTGATTTACACAAGGGCTGAATTCGATCGATCACCATAAATTCTACAAAAATCCAAAAATTATAAAATTTTACAGGATTGTAGAGAATTGAGTTAGCTTTCCAATGGTTCAAACGGTGAGGCAATCGGAGTCCGGACGAAGGAGTTATGGTCGAAATAGCGGACCCTGGTGCAGTGACACGGCCGTGTCATTTGACGCGGGCGTGTCGAGCTATTACGGTTAAGCAAAAACGTTCGGATGGGTGACACGACTGACTCGACCGTGTCATTTGACACGACCTGAAGTGCGAAATGCTGAAAAACCCATTTCGGGAGCTATATATATCCTTTGGTCGATTTTTGGGCATTCTAGCACCTTCCCTTCATCCTCCACCTAGAATCCTCCATCTTAAACTCCAAAATCAAGCCATAAACATGTTCCAAACACTATAGAATCAAGATATCAAGTTCATTATTGAAGAATTATCCATCTCTTGGTTGAATTAAGGTATGTGGTTGAAGTTCTTCAAGTTATTTGAAAGAATTTTGGGGTTTGTTGGGAATTCTTGATTCAAGTTTGTTTTGGATTTGGATTATGTTAGATTATGATATTGTAATCATGTTCCTTTGTTTTCCCTCAAAGTTTATGGATTAAATTTCGAGTTTTTAATCCGTTCTTGGGATCTACCTTTGTCGCCTCCGTAGTGTTCGATTAAATGTCTCTAAGGGTAGGACTTAGGGTGAATTCTTCCATTTCCGTGGTGTTGTGTTTTGATTCGGTATTACGATGTGTTAGGATCGAATCGTTGAAGGAAATTCGGACCGTACATTCATTCGTTCGCCGTTTCTCGTGTCGTTCAAATTGAGGCAAGTACTTTGATTGTGTTTAATGTACTTCGTGTGAATATGTAAAAATATGATTTGTGCCAATTGTTGATCGAGTGTGTGTGAGCCGAGTAAAACCAGTGAGGGTCCCCTGGGGTCCGGTAGGCTGCGTTTCCCTACGGATCACTCGGTTGGGCTATACACCAGGGAGGGCCTGACGAGGTGTCTCTGGGGTGTGTATCTTGCTTGAGAGGTACAGGGCCAGTATAGCTCGGGAGGTTGTTTTGTGATGATAACTATGATGTGGTATTAGGAATATACGTGATAGCACTATGATTTTACTCGTGGTTTTGTTGATTATTCACTTGTTGTACATATTCTAGAATCATTGTACTTGCACCGGCTTCTTGCTGACCCCTTCTGGGGTGGATATACTTTTGTGTATTCAGGTACAGGTCCAGTGGGAGGACTAGCACAGGACGGACACGAGCTCGGTGGGCAGCATTGATATCGTACATCATTTTGAGTTGGTGGTCGTATGGTCATGGCCAAAGTCGTGTTTTAGTTTTGTACTCGCGCGGGTACTGTCCGGTGTTGTATGTCATGTCATTATTAATGGTTAATGATGTTGTTGTATTCCAGTTGTGAACGGTTGTATTGGTTATGTTCCCACGGGATGATATGTTGTTTGGTATTGTGATGTGTGTCATGTTAAAATTGAAGTTGGTTTTGATTGTATGAACGTTTATGTTTGTTGTATTTAATGTGTTTTATTTGGGTCTAAGCCTGGTAGGTTCTACAAAAAGGATCTACGGCGCTGTAATATTCCTGTAAATCACGGGGATGTTACAGAATATGGTATCAGAGCCTAGGTTTATGGATACCTAGGCTGTCGGTGTTTTGTGTGCATTAAATTTAGTCAGTTGTTGTCTACGATATCATTGGCATGCTACCACCCCGTGTTGCCTGTGCTGGAAGACTCTTCGGATGTTGGTTGTTTCTTCCCTTCGGAAATAATTACCTTAATATTGTGCAATCTATTATTGTAATCGTTTCCTTGTTGAACCATTCTTATTCTTCAGTATGCCGAGAGGTAGAGCTTTCCGTCAACGCGGTCGTGGTCGAGGCCGTGGCAGAGTAGTAGTGTCCGAGTCCGAGAGGTCCGTTTCAGAATCGGCATCTCGTTCTGCGACTAGGTCGGACCCGATCCCTTCGGGAGGTTCAGATGGAGGCTCGGAGGCCGAAGTGCCTAACGTTCTTCAACAAGTTGTAACACAAGTGCCCCAACTGGCACAAGTGGTGCAGAATATTAATACTGGCAGAACGGTTGAGGATCGATGGCTTCAAGAAGTTATGAAAATGAACCCTCCCAGATTCGATGGTTCCGGTGATACGAACAATTGGGATCATTGGTTAGTTGAGCTGGAGAAGATCTTTGTGGTATTGGTTGTCTGAAGCCAAGAGAGTCCCGATTGCTCAATATCTCGATTGATGACGCTTGACCGGTGGCGAAGGTTAAGCCCAAGGACCGTGAGGTCACTTGGGAAGAATTTAAAGAATTAATGGAAGCTCAATATTGCCCAGCGCCGGTACAGTTAGCAAGAGTCAGTGAGTTCTTCAGAGCTCAACCCGAAGATATTCCTATTTCTGAAGCAATCAAGACATACAACAAGCAGTTAGTGTATGTCCAAGATCGGGTTAAGGATGAGATAGACAAAATACTTCATTTCGATGCAAGGATGAAACCGGAGGTCCGAAAGTATATGGCGGGCCTTGGGTGTACTACTTTGAGAGAATATCAGGATAGAGCACTTGCTTACGAAATGGTGTCAGTTCTGGTTCCAGCAGTTTCGAGCTCGAAGAAACCAAAATTTTCTGGTAGTTTCCGAGGCAGTGGATCGCGTAGGCCTCAATCTTCTATGCAATCTTCTGTCGGTTCCCCTCAGCCTAGTGGAGGAGTGCCGAGAGTTTGTTTTAATTGTGGAAATCCGGGACATGTCAGTTCTCGTTGCACTTCTCGCCCCATTGATTGTTTTAAGTGTGGGAAGCAGGGTCATCGCGCATTATATTGTGAGTCAGTGGGCAAAATCTTCTCTAAACAGTCCCCTACTCCGGCTGGCACAGTTACGGGTCAGCCAACTCCGAGTGTTGGACGTGGCAGTGGCAGAGGTAAAACCGAGCATAAGGATGCATCTAGCATTGGATCAGCCCCACCCCGATTGTATGAGATGAGGCGGACTGATGACGTAGGGACCGCCACTACGTCAGGTATTGTTTATATTTCGATGCACCCGGTAGATGTATTGTTTGATTACGAGCTACTCATTCTTTTATATCATTATATTGTGTGAATCGTTTGGGCCTAGACGGTCTCTCTTCATGTGAACCTTTTATTGTTGGGCTGCCAAGTGGGGAAAGGATAGTTGGGGATCAAGAGATTGCCAATTGTCCCGTAACCATTGGCAGTAAAGATTGGTCATCCGATTTGATTGTGATCGATATGATGGGAGAGGATTTAATCCTCGGTGATGATTGGTTAAATCGGCATGGAGCGATAGTAGATTATCGTCGGAAAATAATTTCGATAGTCGCGCCGGATGGTACTGAACACGTTTTTGAAGGGCAAAAACCTGGAACTTCTGGGAAGATTATTCGAGCCATGAAGGCGATGAAATTATTGCGACAAGGTTGTACCAGTTATTGGTGTTATACGTTGAAGTCGGAAGTTTGCGGGGTACAGTTATCCTCTGTTCCAGTTGTGAATGAATTTCCAGACGTATTTCCGGATGATTTGCCGGGATTGCCACCACATCGTGAAGTGGAGTTCGTCATCGAACTAGAGCCCAATGCGGCGCCAATATCCAAGGCACCGTACAGAATGGCCCCATCGGAAATGTTAGAATTGAAGAAACAATTGGGTGAATTGTTGGACAAAGGTTATATTCGGCCTAGTGTGTCTCCATGGGGTGCACCGGTATTGTTTGTACGAAAGAAAGATGGGTCCTTACGGCTATGTATTGACTATCGTGAGTTGAATAAACTCACTATTAAGAACAAGTATCCGTTGCCAAGAATCGATGATCTATTTGATCAATTACAAGGGGCTACGGTTTTCTCCAAGATTGATTTGAGGTCAGGATATTACCAACTGCGAATTCGAGATTCGGATATCCCCAGGTCAGCATTTCGAACGAGGTATGGGCATTACGAATTCGTAGTTATGCCATTCGGTTTAACAAATGCTCCGGCGGCCTTTATGCAGCTTATGAACAAAACTTTTATCGAATATCTCGATAAATTTGTAGTGGTGTTTATCGACGATATATTAATCTATTCCAAAAGTGAGACGGAGCATGCCGAACACTTGAGAATCGCGTTGAGTATTTTGAGGGCTGATAAGCTTTATGCTAAATTTTCTAAGTGCGAGTTCTGGCTTAGAGAAGTTTCTTTTCTGGGACACATCATCTCAGCCGATGGTATTCGAGTAGACCCTCAAAAGGTTGAAGCAGTCTTAGCTTGGGAGCCCTCACGGAATGTTAAGGAAGTTCGGAGTTTTCTAGGATTAGCGGGCTATTATCATCGATTTGTCGAAGGATTCTCGAAAATTGCTCGACCGCTCACCCTATTATTGCAGAAGACACAGAAATTTGAGTGGAGTGATGAGTGTCAGAAGAGTTTTGACGAGTTGAAAAAGCGGTTGACTACGTCTCCGATCCTAGCCTTACCACAAGGAACGGAAGGTTTCGTTATTTATAGTGATGCTTCTAAACAAGGATTGGGATGTGTATTGATGCAAAATGAGAGAGTAGTGGCTTATGCGTCTCGACAATTAAAGCCATACGAGATGAATTATCCTACTCATGATCTTGAGTTAGCCGCTGTGGTGTTTGCGTTGAAAATTTGGAGACATTACTTGTATGGTTCTTCTTGTCGAGTGTATACGGATCATAAGAGCTTGAAGTACATATTTACACGAAGGAGCTAAATATGCGTCGGTGGCGATGGTTGGAACCGCTTAAAGATTATGATATTGACATTCTATACCATCCGTAAAGCGAATGTCGTTTCCGATGCGTTAAGCCGCAAGTCGATCGTCTTTGCGAAGTTGGAACTACTTACCATTCAACCGAAGCTTAGGCGAGTTGATTGATATGGAAATTGAAGTTTGGCCTCACGAACTCAGGGCAGTTGCGTTTCCTTGAGATTACGTCCTCCGTGATGGAAGATATTAAGTCCAAACAATTAGATGATCTCTCAATTGTGCAGCTTCGGGAAGACAGTGTTAGAGGAAAAGCTCCTGGATTCTTAATCGATGAAGACGGAGTTCTTCGATTCCGAGGTAGAACTTGTGTGCCTAATCGGGATGATCTCAAACAGGTAATTTTGAATGAAGCACATTCTACTCCGTACTCGATTCATCCGGGTATGAGTAAAATGTATAAGGACTTGAAGAAAAATTTTTGGTGGCCGAACATGAAGAAAGATGTAACGAAATTCGTGTCAAAATGCTTGACTTGTCAGCGGATTAAAGCGGAGCATCAGAGACCTGCGGGTAAATTGCAACCCCTACCAATTCCGGAATGGAAGTGGGAAGATATAGCGATGGATTTTATTGTGGGAATGCCAAAGACGCGAACTGGAGTGAATATGATTTGGGTAATCGTTGATCGGCTAACCAAATCCGCACACTTTCTGGGCATTAGAGATACTTGGGGACCGGAGAGGTTGGCTCGGTTATTTATTGCGGAGATTGTGAGACTCCATGGTACCCCAAAAAGTATAGTGTCTGATCGCGATGGGCGTTTTGTGTCATATTTCTGGCAAGCAGTACATCGAGCACTCGGTACCAAATTGAATTTCAGCACCGCTTATCATCCCCAGACGGACGGACAGTCGGAGAGGACGATCCAAACGCTGGAAGACATGTTGAGGGCTTGCGCGTTGGATTGGAAAGAAGATTGGGAGACTCATTTACCATTGATTGAATTTGCGTACAATAACAGTTGGCATAGTTCGATTGGGATGGCTCCATTTGAAGCATTATACGGAAGACGGTGTAGATCGCCAATCTGTTGGGACGAGCCGTACGAATTACTTGGAATAGAACCGGACTTGGTGGTTCAAACACGGGAAAAAGTCGCAATTATTCGGCAAAGTTTGTTGTGACTCGAGTCGACAAAGTCATATGCGACGTTAAATAAATCGGCCGTTAGAGTTCCAAAGGGAGACCATGTGTTGTTGAAAGTATCGCCGACTCGTGGAGTTCTTCGGTTTGGTAAGAAGGGGAAGCTTAGTCCTCGTTATATTGGCCCCTTCGAGATCCTGGACAAGGTAAGCGATGTAGCTTATCGACTAGCGTTGCCTCCAACGCTTAGCCATGTTCATGATGTATTCCATGTTTCGCAACTACGCAAGTATGTTCCCGATCCCAACCATGTTATTGACTATCAAGAGATTGAAGTCAATGAAGATGTTACGTATGAAGAACAACCGGTAACCATACTAGAGCAACGAGTGAAACAATTGCGACGGAAAGTGATTCCGTTAGTAAAGGTCCAATGGTCTAAGCATGGAATTGAGGAGGCCACGTGGGAGACCGAGGATAGTATGCGTGCCCGATACCCCGAACTTTTTGTATCTTAAATTTCGGGACGAAACTTCTTTTTAGGGGGTAAGGTTGTAATGTCCGTGTATTTTAGTATTCGTGTGTGTGTTGTTTCGGACGTATTTAGTTGAGAATTTATTCGTAATTTCCATGTTGAATTATGGTTATTTGGAACCGTGTGTTTTGACGATCGGAATTGGAATGTTTATGGTTGGTAATTGTCAAGTTTTGTGATTTCCGGAGTATGTTTGTTTTGTACGGAATGTAGAAGTGGTGACTCGAGAGTTATGGCCGTAAGATATGAATGTATTACCAAAAGGGTGTTAATAGAATAAGAGTAGATATTTCCGAATCGTAATTTACACAAGGTCTGAATTCGATCGATCACCATAAATTCTACAAAAATCCAAAAATTATAAAATTTTACATGATTGTAGAGAATTGAGTTAGCTTTCCAATGGTTCAAACGGTGAGGCAATCGGAGTCCGGACGAAGGAGTTATGGTCGAAATAGCGGACCCTGGTGCAGTGACACGGCCGTGTCATTTGACGCGGGCGTGTCGAGCTATTACGGTTAAGCAAAAACGTTCTGGATGGGTGACACGACCCCTGACTCGACCGTGTCATTTGACATGACCGGAAGTGCAGAAATGCTGAAAAACCCATTTCGGGAGCTATATATATCCTTTGGTCGATTTTTTGGGCATTCTAGCACCTTCCCTTCATCCTCCACCTAGAATCCTCCATCTTAAACTCCAAAATCAAGCCATAAACATGTTCCAAACACTATAGAATCAAGATATCAAGTTCATTATTGAAGAATTATCCATCTCTTGGTTGAATTAAGGTATGTGGTTGAAGTTCTTCAAGTTATTTGAAAGAATTTTGGGGTTTGTTGGGAATTCTTGATTCAAGTTTGTTTTGGATTTGGATTATGTTAGATTATGATATTGTAATCATGTTCCTTTGTTTTCCCTCAAAGTTTATGGATTAAATTTCGAGTTTTTAATCCGTTCTTGGGATCTACCTTTGTCGCCTCCGTAGTGTTCGATTAAATGTCTCTAAGGGTAGGACTTAGGGTGAATTCTTTCATTTCCGTGGTGTTGTGTTTTGATTCGGTATTACGATGTGTTAGGATCGAATCGTTGAAGGAAATTCGGACCGTACATTCATCCGTTCGCCGTTTCTCGTGTCGTTCAAATTGAGGCAAGTACTTTGATTGTGTTTAATGTACTTCGTGTGAATATGTAAAAATATGATTTGTGCCAATTGTTGATCGAGTGTGTGTGAGCCGAGTAAAACCAGTGAGGGTCCCCTGGGGTCCGGTAGGCTGCGTTTCCCTACGGATCACTCGGTTGGGCTATACACCAGGGAGGGCCTGACGAGGTGTCTCTGGGGTGTGTATCTTGCTTGAGAGGTACAGGGCCAGTATAGCTCGGGAGGTTGTTTTGTGATGATAACTGTGATGTGGTATTCCGGAATATCTGTGATGGCACTATGATTTTCTGTGGTTTTTGTTGATTATTCACTTGTTGTACATATTCTAGAATCATTGTACTTGCACCGGCTTCTTGCTGACCCCTTCTGGGGTGGATATACTTTGTGTATTGGTGCATGTGTCCAGTGGGAGGACTAGCACAGGACGGACACGAGCTCGGTGGGCGGCATTGATATTGTACATCATTTTGAGTTGGTGGTCGTATGGTCATGGCCAAAGTCGTGTTTTAGTTTTGTACTCGCATGGTCTTGTCCGGTGTTGTATGTCATGTCATTATTAATGGTTAATGATGTTGTTGTATTCCAGTTGTGAACGGTTGTATTGGTTATGTTCCCACGGGATGATATGTTGTTTGGTATTGTGATGTGTGTCATGTTAAAATTGAAGTTGGTTTTGATTGTATGAACGTTTATGTTTGTTGTATTTAATGTGTTTTATTTGGGTCTAAGCCTGGTAGGTTCTACAAAAAGGATCTACGGCGCTGTAATATTCCTGTAAATCACGGGGATGTTACAGTATGTAATACCCTCGCCTTTAATATTGTATTTTATGATTTAAGCTAAGTATTTTCACACCATATCTGTGTTGTTGTAGCAAGTATATCGACGAATTATGTTAAGTTGGAATCATGGTCATTCATACTATATTAATTGTTGGGTGATATTGGGAGAATTCCATTTATGCTTGTTATAGCACTTAACGTACGTTAACCCATCTTCTTAACGTACGCTATGTACGTCGCCTTACGTACGTAACATCCATATGTTAACGTACGTAATGCGGGATATCCACCAGCAGTCCGCCTTTCGGCGGGTGGGGCCGAGCGGGGGTAGGTGGTCGGGAGTCGATCCCGATAGCCAAATCAACGGCTATTACGTACGTAATAGCTATATAGTTACGTACATAACGAATTGCGTGTTTTGAGGCAGAAAGATCTGATGAAATTGGTTACGTACGTAATGATCATGATATTACGTACGTAAGGACTATAACGTACGTTAACCACTTTCGTTAACGTACGTAATGCCGAGTTCGGATTATAAATGTATGACTTGCCATTCATTTCCTACTCGACCCTTTCAACCTCCCAACTGATAAAAACGATTCCCTTCCCTTCCAACTCCGTTTCTAAGCCTTTCTAACTTGTGTTGGAGCTTCAGCACTTGATTGGTGACTTGGAGAGTTAAAGATTGAGGTGTATCCCTTGAAGTGTTGGTGTTGTTCTTCATTTTTGAGGTTGGTCTTTCTTTAACACATATCAATTCCATGCTTATGATGATGTTAGTAGATAAATACTTCACATAATGTTAGTTTAAACTAGTGTAAACATGATAAGTTAATTGAATCATGCTCAAACTAAGTGAAGATTAACATTGAGGGTATTAGTGTTACTTCTTGATGTAAATAACTTCATAATGTGATTGTGTTGATAATGATATACATAAAACCTGATGTATAACATGATAATCGGAAGTTGATTATAGTCTCAACACTAGGAACATGTTAGGGATGATATCCTTAATGATTAAAGGTGAGAAATGTTAAATTTGTCTTGAACATTCAATTGATTCTTGAAGGTAATATGGAACCATGATTTTTGGCCTCTAAAACCTTTGTAATAAAATTGTTGGAAAGATTATGTTAACCCTTTGAAGATGATCTTCACTAGATGGGATGAAGTTACTTCAAAAATTTCAAGTATCCAATGATATAACTAGGCTTTTAATAAATTCTTCAAAAGTAAAACAATGGATGTTGATAGAAGGAAGTTGTAATCTTCATATGTTCAAATTAATCGATTTCGTTAAAGGGTGTTAATCACTACATTAATAGGTTGATAATGTTCTTAAGAGGATTGTGTTGAATATGATGATACAAATGCGGTAGAGGAGTAGCCGAATTCCATTTCATTAATCCGTGCGTGTTAAGAGACGTAAATTAAGATAATGTTCTTAGTTCACTAAAAACTTGAACTTATGTTTCATATAGCAATCAAGTTTTGAATGTAATCGTTGGTAAAATAATGAAGAACGTAATTAAACACAACTTATATCGTAATTGGAAGTGTCGATGATTTGAAAAGATATTTTTACGATATTACATTGATAATAAACTAGACATCAAGTATTTGACATTAATGTTAGAATATGTGAATGAACATGATAAACATACGATAATTTGTAATAAGAACATTAAAGTGATCAATAGAATAATTGATTTATTCAAGTAAATTTACGAATATTATTTATATAATAATACCGTTATCGTACGAATGTGTTGTTGAATGAATTACATTTCATTCAAGGTTGCTTGTTCACGTGAGTATTGTTAGACGAGGATACCGTTCGTTTGACCATTCAAAGAAGGATTATTCATCTACGGAATTAAGGCAAGTTATCTTGCTTGGTTATAATGATGGTTGAATTCTTGTGATTATTATGCGTTTCGTGTGTATGACATGATAATCTATGATTCGTGATATGGTGATACCCTTAATCGTATTGTCATGGTGTTGGGGATGATATACCCGAAATTACCGTCCTTGTTACCGTTAGTCCTTTTGAGCTTTGTTGACACTTCGGTGAGTTGTTCGATTCCTCGGTAAAAGTGTAATTCGTTGAGTTTCGTTGTCATGCTGTATCGTGACATCTCTGGAGTCATATCTGCGCGCCGATTGGTTATGTGTAGGATTTTTAGCCGGGCACTTGATGATCATGCGTGGATGTTTTCCGCATTTAGATCGTGCACACGAGACGTAGTTCGTGAGGCTAATTAGGTACATCGTCCCACGTATATTTTGGATTCCGTATACGGGGTGGACATGTACACGGACATATTTCCGGATCGGGCGTACTGTGACGTCCGTCTTGAGCCATATTATATGGTCGTTCGTGTATTTGGTTATGTTCGACAGTTGGGACTGATTGTTTATACGCCTTCGGGGTATATTCAGTAGTCGATGGTTTTCTTTGAGATCAGTATATATATATATATATGAATTGTATAATGTCATGAGAATTATTATCATATATAGCTGACCCTGTGGTTTGGGGCGAAATACTTGTATTTCAGGGCGAGGAAAGGGAAAGGCACAGGAGGAGCACATTGGCGACGGAGGGTTCTGAAGTATGCTATTTCGGGGGGCCCGAGTCTTTTGGTTGTTCGGTTATGTTTTATTATGACTTTCATTTTATTTTGTGTCGGATGAATGTACTAAAATTTGTTAGGTACTGCCCATCGTCATATGGTCTGTACCGAATTTGGATCCTGTGTATGTTTGCTCATATTAAAGACATGAATAACTCATACTCCCCACCGGAGTTTTGATAAATATTGTGGTACGGTGCCACATTGTCAGATTATAAATGTATATTGTGATATCGCCTGGTGGGTCCCGGTTGGGGTCCACGGCACTATAATAGCCACTGTTTTTGGGCTGTTACAACAAGAATCCGGGGAGAGCGGAAACGACGAGATTTGTGGGCGACGACAAGACCACGGATCCCTTACGTTTTTTCTTAATTTTTCCGCATCTTATTTTCTAGATCTGTTCGAGTAGGATTGTGATTGTAGCCGATTACATGACAGTTTAATGTATTTATTTTTATTTCAATTCACTTGTTATTCGTATTGAATTAGATTCTTCTCACTGTTCTCAATGCTTTCAATTGTCTGGCCAATAGTTGAATTGATTTGAATGTCTTTATGGATTCGGGAGATGAAATTTAGGCATAGTTCTTGTGAGAAAAATCATGATTTTCGTGAGATAGGGATATACTCATGGGAATTGTGAAGCCTGTTTATTGTGGGAATTCATGAACTGTTTTAGGTATTAATTATCTAATTCGAATAGGGATATATCAAGTTAATAATTCTTAGTATTTTCTATCGATCTTGGGAAAGACTTTAGAATAATTTAGGAATTCCTGGCTTGCAATCAATTAAATAAAAGTGAATTGAATTAAATAAAAATCATTCCTGATTGTTTGAGGTGAAAATCATAATCATACGCCCTTAATATTATTATTATTTTTATTATTACTATTATTATTTTCTATTTATTTTTCTGCAATTAGTTTAGAAATAAATTCTATATAATTATTCTTCAAATAAAATTACGAGTTGACTATATTTTGGTAGTTATTGAAATCAGTCCTCGAGGGAACGATATCTTACTTATTACTTTATTACTTGTTGACACCGTGCACTTGCGGCATAGTGTGAGGGATTTCCTCGCAACAAGTTTTTGGCGCCGTTATCGGGGACTGATTTTTCACTAATATCATTACCAAGCGACTCTAATTTTAATTTGAAGTTTTTTTTTAGTTTCTATATTTTTTTTCTTTCTTATTTTTTTCATTATGTTTTCCTTTGATTATTATAATAATGAGTATTATTAGGTGTAACGATTCTTATTTGTCTTATAATACATAATAGGACACATGGGAAACCTTTTAATTTATGCAAATGTTGTTGTACATATATTTGTATATTTGGGCAGGGATGTATTTTGAGGGGAAAAGGAAAAGGATAAGTATGAGTATTCATTTAGGTCCAAAATTTTTCGTTTAGTTGTAGAAATCTTAGCGTATAAGAAAAGAGACATACGTGTTTTCAAATCGCCGTCTATACGTTTGATGTTTAATTAGACTACACTTGATGTTATAGTTTAAGACGACCTATTTGAGTTGATGTTTTAATTTATCAAAGTTGATGTTTATATCGACATGATGTTTAGTACTACGTGCATTGATGAATAGTTCTACTACATTTGTTGTTTAAAGGAATCATATTTGATGTTATAATTCTACCAGTTTTGATGTTTAGTTCTAACGTACTTGATGCTTTCTAAAGTAGAACTTAGGTTACATCACTTAGTTGGTATTTTCTTCTACATGAATTGATCTTTTCTTGTTTAGGAGTCGATGTTTTCTTATATCAAATTTGATGTCATGTGTAAAATACTATAAATCTAAGTTGATGTTTAGTTCTACACAACTTGTTGTTTTCTTCTCCCTTCTTTGTTTTTTTTTCATTGCAACCTTTGATAATTTTAAATATCAGTTTTCATATATCCAAAATATACTCTTCCCTCTTTCTCTTCATCTGGCATCTTCCTTGAAACCTCCTTTGTTACAAGCAACTTTCACATATACCTACATAATTCGTAAATTGCATAATTTAAATGATTCCATATGTTTTGTTACTCTTTTCCACATATAGAAACATAATCTTATAATCGAATCCTTATACTCGATTGAATCTAGATACAAAAAAAATATCAATGAAAGAAATCAAGAATTTGCAGAAAGAAGGAGATGAAGACAAAAATTGCAGAAGGAAGCATAAGAAGAAATGAATTGCATAAGGGACGGGAAGAATAAAAAAATTGCATAAGTTATACAGAAATAAGCTATACAAACTTACCTGAACTTATCGAAACTTTTTTTTACCTGAAATAAGCTATACAGAACAGAGCCTAAGTGGATAATTTTTTGTAAACTATATATATATATAATCGTGTGTATATTAATTATACATCTAAATAGATTTGCAAAAGCTGAAATAATATTATTTGTATTATATTTGTATATGTATAGTGTTGAAATATATATATATATATATATTTGTGCGTTGGAAATAAGAATCTATATATATTTAGATATATAATAAATATTTTCAAAAATTGAGCCGAGTCATTCTCCATGACTGTTTGTTCTTGTTCTTTTGTTCAAACTCTCGGTTGTATTTGTTGACCAGCTGGTTCATTTATATTTCTCGGTTGTCTTTGCCTTAGTATTGCAGCAGATTCTTACAGGTACTCCTCATACTGCTCATTTTGCCCGTACGGAATGACAACTTCTGGTCTTGATACAACGGCTGTTGACGTGGACATTTTTGATATTGTTGAAATGGTGGGGCATGTGTGGCTGTTGACAGAATTTATTCTGCACTAGTTGTAATATCCGCCTGAATTCTCGTCTTTACTGTTATATTATTCGGATGATTCGGGTTTTGTCGTATCATATCCGTATTTAGTGTAATGAGTATATTGTTGAGATATACAAAATTGAATTGATTATCTTTGTCATCCACTCTATAGCTGATTGCTAGATGTTGTATGAAGAATTTCATTTTTTGACTATGTGTTTTGACCTTAACGTGCGCTACGATTGTTAGGCGTATTTTTATGCGCTTATTTATCATTATTTTTATCCATTTGAAATCTAAATCTGCTTAAATGAGCTTTTAATGCACTATTCTTATATGTTTTGTAAGAAATTGGAGTCCGGAAGCTCGAACGGCGAAAAACGGGCCGAAACGACAATTTTTGGCTTGGGGCCGCGACACGAACCAAACGAGCCGCTGTAATATCCGCAATTTTTGATTTTCGGTAAATTTCTTTTTTCGGTCGGAGTCCGTTTTGACGACTCGCTCATGACCATTTCGTCATTCTGAGAATGATTAATTCTACACTTTTTGTCATCCGAGTTCGTTTCGGTGTTGTTTTGTTGAGTTCCGTATTTTTTAGCGACTTTTCCGCACTTGAGTTCGATTCTTGCGAATAAGTCTGTTTAACTTTGTTAGACGTGTTGTGAACTTCGGTTTGGTTATTCGACCACGTATCGTGATTTCCGGGCGTTTTGGGCCATTTTGTAATTTCTTAAAAGTTACGGGTATCCGTATCTGTAATTGTTGTCTCGACCCGTTTCTTGGTCGCGTATGATTCATTATGGTAATATGTTTTCATTTCTGGCCATTGATGTTGTCCGCGAACTTTTCGTCGTGTTCGTTAAAATGCGTTTTGGAAATCGGGTCGTCGAGCCACGTGGTCGCATGCTGGCGGACGGTTATGGATGGCCGGACGATTGCGGGCACCGGCCGGACAGTGCGACAGAACCGGCGTAAGCGCACGCCACGGCCGGAAAGGCTGTGCGCGCTAACGGCAGTGTAGCGCACGCTATCGGCCGCCTAACGACGCTATTGGAGTGCAGGCGGTGGGGTTACGAGGTTACGGACTCGGTCGGGATCGGCGAGTAGCGCACGCCACGCCGGTTGTAAGCGCATGCTAACGGCAGGTAGCGCACGTGTCGGCCGACTAGCGTACGTTACACGGGTGAGTTTGTTAGTCGAGGCAATCTGGGACAGATCGGCTAAGCGCGCGCGAGCCTTCGGCCGTAGCGCACGCTAGCGAGTCGAGCGGGCAGTCATGGTCGGCGGGGTGGTCGGTGGAGCCGGGTCATGCGGGCCATGGCGAGAGTGCTCGGCGAGCTTGGCCGATAAGCGCACGCTAGTCCGGAAGGCTAGCGCACGCTAGTTCCGCCAAGATATATATGACAGACCAGCCACTTTTTCATTCATTTTTCATTTCCTTTCTCTTCGGTCCGCGGCTGGAGCTTTGGAGGGGATTAAGCCATGTTGTTAAACAACAAATCCATGAAGTTTCTGAGTTTATATCGCCGATCAATCATCCTATAACATCCTTCGATCCAGCGAATCAAGGTTAGATCTTTAGAACCCTACTTTTGGGTAGATTTGGGGGTTTTCGCGTTTTTGTCCGATTCGTTCCGTTTTGTTGATTAATTCATGATGAATATGATTAATCTTGTTGGTATTCTTAGTTTCCCTATGGATTCATGGTATATTTCGTGGTTTTTATGGAATCGAGAGGGTTTGGTTGTGGTCCGCCCTCGTTGTTGTTTATATACGAATATACATGAATCGTAGGCAGGTTTTCGGGTGTATTCCAATTCCGTATTCATTTAGAAATGGTTGTGATTGTATTCTTCGAATCGTTAGGTTCGGTTTCATTGGTTCCTAGCATTCGTCGGTGACTTTCCTTTCCGTTCGTTGCGTCGTCAATAATTCAAGGCAAGTATTTTTGGAAACCTTTATGCTTAACGTGAAATGGTAATGTATATTGTGTGTGCTTTACTCACCCTGGGAGGGTCCGACGGGGCCTCGGGGGAATCTATGACTTCACTCTGGATTCATGAGTTTGTTTCGCTAGCCAGTTCGGGAGGGTCCTTAGAGTCCTCGGGTGGGATTCGTGGCTTCGTCCCGGTCCTAGGCGATGCCTGTGCGTGATTTGTTTTATGAAATGGCCAGCTCGGGAGGGTCCTTAGAGGCCTCGGGTGGGATTCGTGGCTTCGTCCCGGTCCTAGGCAAATTGTTTGACTGTTTGTTTCCGGAAAAGACATGTCTGGTTTTGGCTTTTGAAATTGATATTGGTGCATGTACTATGAAATGTGTAAGCGATTGGTTTGACTTGAATACTTGTACTAGCGTAATTGCTAACCCCTTTGGGGACCCGTTGTCGGGGAAATTCTTGTTATGGATTTCAGGTTATGTTTAGCCAGACGACGGGCGCTGGGATGGTACGAGGATGTCGGCCAAGGTTGTTGACATGTGCAATTGAGTCTTGTTATTTCCTACTGTCTCTTTTGATGTGGATGTTTTCCAAATTGTAAACTTATAGATTGTACTCGCGAGTACTTAGGCTTTTCCTTTCGGATTGTGATTGGTCTTCGTTGGAGTTACTGTATTTGTCGGTTGATGTTTATTATGCCGGTTGTACCGGACGTGTTGTTTTATGTTCTTGTTGTTAACAATTTTTTCCTTGCTAACCGAGACGGTTAGTCGAGAGGTGTTTTCTTGTGTTAGCCTGGTGGATCCCATGTAGGGGTCCACGGCACTGTAATACACCTCGAATATCTTGGGGGTGTTATAGAAAATGGTATCGGAGCTCTAGGTTTATGGATACCTAGGCTTGTCGGCTATTTGGGTCTAGTTATGTTTTGTTTTGCACATTGTCACACCGCTGCCGGCATCTCAGTACATCCAGGGCTCGTAAGTTTTCCTTACTCGATTCTCTTGTTTTCTCGTATTGAAATTCCACTTCTTGAACTGTGATTGCCTCTCTCGTACTTATCGTCGAGTTGTTTTTCGATCCATCCGGTTCGTGTACTTTTGATTCTAGTATTGCGCAGTCCTTTATCTCTCTGGAGTAGGTGCGCCGTTCTGGGCTTGACCGTTTGTCGTTTTGTGAGCCTTCCATCGCTAAAATTCCTAGCGTTGGTGGGATCGTTGGTGATCGAAAGATCCAAGATTTGCTCCGTGGTATATTGTGAGAGGGCTTGACTCTTTAGTCTTTTGTTGTATGATGGAATCTGTGTTTGGTAATTGCGATATACTAAATGTATGTTGAGCCGAACGTACTGATAGTTTGGACACCGAGGGGTGCAGTGTTGTAACACCCCCAATATATTCGGGAATAT
Organism: Orobanche coerulescens; assembly: GCA_033398695.1. NCBI lineage: Eukaryota > Viridiplantae > Streptophyta > Magnoliopsida > Lamiales > Orobanchaceae > Orobanche > Orobanche coerulescens. The sequence goes on from CM065815.1 coordinate 149,762,504, forward strand.
TACAGCGCCGTAAATCCTTTACATAAGGATTTACAAGGCTGAAGAATTGAACAAGCATAAAAAAAAATACTGACGAATGGAAATAACGGAATTACAGTACATCAGTTCTGACCAAATACAGAAACAGTACAATTTTTCAACAGAACTCAATAATACATCACCAAATTCAAATCATCACAAATGACTTCGTACTCGAGTACTTATTGAAATAACGAATAAACAACAGATAAATAAACCCGATCAGGACATCACTCTGCACCCTCGTCACCATACAGTTCCAGTGGTTGTTTCCCCGCTCTCCTGGATCCTGAACACAAACAAAAATGTTCACCCCCGAAGGGGTTAGCACAACGATGCTAGTACAAGTACCACAACATATTATTCATATCTCATGGTGAATAATAATAACGTAAACGAAAAAATACCAACGAGTCTTCTCCTATGAGAAACTCAAACATAACATACACAACTGATAATCACAACATGATATCAATACATACACATGGTAATTCCATCGATCCAGCGTTCACTGCCTAGAACCCACGATGATCCCGTCAGACCAACCCGTGGTGGAAAAACCCGTCCGATGATCTAGCGCACGCTAGCATAGATCCCCCGATGATCCCGTCGGACCAACACGAGGTGGACACACAACAACGACATACATGCACGACAATATGTATAACAACAATACATAAAACAATTAAGGTACTTGCCTTGATTTGAAGATAATAACAATACTTCCACGAAAATGAACACTCGAAGATCGTCCTCCTCAATCAATCACGTAACGAGACCAAACCTTAACAAAAGAAATGATATAGGATTTATCTCACGTCGTATGAATGTTTAACAATTCGATTAACGATCAAAAGTTCATAAACTGCAATCTGCCCGAATAGCTTAGCGCACGCTAAGTACTCTGTGTAGCGTGCATTACGTCTGCCCGATAGCGTACGCAAACAACAAAGCCTAGCGCACGCTAACGATGCATGGTCAGTACTTCACTGACCAGCCAACTGACTCGTCTGATGGTCTAGCGTACGTTACGTACCAAACGTGGCGCACGCTAACTACCGCCGATAAGACGTTACATTGCATAGCATAGCGTGCGCTATCTATGCATGGCGCTTATCAAAGCAAGAACTGTTCTTGCCATGTTTGAAACAACGAAATCTTGCGTGATAATTCATGTTACTTCCATGAATACCATGTCTACACCCTTATGAATGATTATACGGATAAAGACAACTTCGGATTCAAGGATATGCATACCAATATAAAACCATATTCTTTTCCGACTTCAAATCTTCATACGACAATACGAAAAGCTAAACGGTTGATATCAACACCTCTATATCAGTCCATATTATCCTACTGAAGTTGATAAACGTCCTATATATACTAGATAAATCCTTCCATGATCAAACCTTTAGATTTATCTAACAATAAGGATGTTAACGTCTAGTCCAAGATTACTATGAAATCATCTATTAGATTCGGTTAACCAATGATAGAAGCTTCTCTTCACATATTCAGTGTACTAAGATTCGAATCATGATGATTATAATCAAGGTATTCAAGGCTTATTCAACTCACTATTCCAAACATGATATACTTGGATAATTCATCTATGAAAATCCATATCTTGTTAACATGATCATCCAAATCGTTAGAATCCAACTCTAAGTCTGGAGATAGATTGAACATACCTTAAAATGACGAAATCACTGAACCGTAAGGTAGAATCCAACTCCGGTTGGTTGTATGCCCTTCCAAGGTGCTATTTGTAACACCCCCAGGATATCCGAGGTATATTACAGCGCCGTGAATCCCTATATGGGACCCACCAGGCTGAACAGCATCATACACAATGACTCACAGAAACGATAAAATAACACCACGTCATAAAGACACAAAACAGAACAATCCATCCGGTTCAACTGGTCAATAGAACATCATCATCCAACACAACGTAAACACAACAATACAATCTGGACGAACAAGAACTCTTACGTACTCGAGTACAGCTATTAGTTCAAAAGCCATAAAAGATGAAAAGACAAAAAGACATCACTTATGCACAATCATCACGCATGGCCATCATCCGTAATCTTGGTCCAGCCCGCTCGTCCCGATGATGAACTCCGACTGAAATTCATAAAACGAATTTCAAACGGGTCCCAGAGGGGTTAGCAATTACGCTAGTACAAGTAACCAAATGAACATTTTACATCTTACACATATAGTAATGCATGCCATCAAGAAAATCATAATTTCCAAAACGCTCATTTCCTAAATGCCAATATCAAACCACATTTGTAAAAATGCACCACAATTAACCGCGGACCCACGCCTTCGTGGATCCTCGCCGAGACCCCGTCGGATCTAACCCACGGTGGTTAAAAGCAAGCTCGCGGTCCACGGCTTCGTGGAACCCTACCGAGACCCCGTCGAGTCTAACCCGTAGTGAGCATACACACACACACAATTTCTCATACAAAACTACTACGTCAAGATTGTAAGTTCATAAGGATACTTGCCTCGATCAATTAGACGATGACACGAACGGAACGGAAGAGTTGAACACGACCGCAAGGAACCGTGAAATGAACCTAACGATTCGAACAACACAATCACAACCAACTCTAGACGATTACGGAAATGGAATACACCCGGAAACCCGCCTACGATTCATGTATATTCATACCAAAATAACAACGAGGGCGGACCACAACCAAACCCTCTCGATTCCGTAAAAATCCACAAAATATCCATGAATCCGTAGGAAACTAAAGATACTAACAAGAATAATCATATTCATCATGAATCCATCAACGAAACGGAAAGAATCGGACAAAACCCCAAAATCCCCAATTATCCAAAAAGGTAGGGTTTCAAGAGACATTACCTTGAGTGATTCAAGTGTCAAGATCCGTAGAACACGCGTTAGATTGATTATCCGAGCCTCACAACCGAAAAGAAATGATGAAAATCGACCCCGGATGAAGAACTCTCTCTCCTCTATGTCTCTCTCTCGCGATCTTTGTGCAAATGGGAAGAAAAATGAGCCGCTCGCTCAAGACGACACATTTATAGTGCAACACGCCAGAACCTATCGGCCGCCTATCGGCCGATAGCCCAACCGATAGTCATACGGAATGCCGGCAGGGGTCTATCGACCCCCTTATAGGCCGAAAGGCTACCGGAAGTTCGAAGGTGAAGAAATTTACATATCGCCGGCCTATCGGCCGATAGCCCAACCGATACCCATACGGGATGCCGCAGAGAGAGTCTATCGGCCCCCTATCGGCCGAAAGGCTCCCGGGAGTGCTCGCCAAAATCAAACGACCATAACTCTCTCGTCCGGACTCGATTGACTCACCGTTTGAACCATTGGAAAGCTAATTCGATGTTCTATAATATTGCAAGATTTATAATTTTTGGAGTCACCAAAAATTAATGATGATCTAACAAAGTCGAACTCAAGCGAGGAAAGTTGAAACAACGAACAATAACGAGAGTACAATTCAACAATTGACAGAAGGACATCTTGAAAGATACATGTGGGTCACTATGACCGAGAAATATACCCAAAATGAAAATACAAGGGAAAGAAAATACTGGATATTACATTCTACCCCTCTAAAAATAAGTTTCGTCCCAAACTTAAGAAACAAACAACTCGGTACCTAGCACGCATGCTATCCTCGGTTTCCCAAGTTGCCTCCTCGACACCGTGTCTCGACCACCGAACTTTGACCAAAGGGATGGTCTTATGCCTTAGTCGTTTCTCACGATGCTCCAAAATCTTCAAAGGACGCTCCTCAAAAGTAATATCTTCACAATATCAACCTCGCCATAATCGATGACGTGATCGATCCGAACATATTTCCTCAATCGGGAAACATGAAAAATGCTATGAACATGACTCAAGGTGGAGGTAACGCCAAGCGGTACGCTAATTCACCGACTCGCTCGAGAATCTCGAAGGGTCCAATAAATCTCGGGCTCGGCTTTCCTTTCTTCCCAAAACGAAAAACTCCCTTCGTCGGCGACACCTTTAGCAAAACGTGGTCTCCCACCTCGAATTCCAAAGGTCGACGACGACGTCGGCATATGACTTCGCCGACTCGGGCGCCAACATCCGTTCTCGAATTAACTCTATCTTCCGCCTCGTCTCTAAAACGACATCCGGCTCGGTCCCGACTAAATCGGACGCCTCATTCCAACAAATCGGCGATCGACATCGCGCCATAAAGTGCCTCATACGGTGCCATCTGAATTGACGCGTGCCAACTATTGTTGTACGTGAATTCGATCAATGGCAAATGCTCCTCCCAGTCACTACTCCAATCGAGGGCGCAAGCACGCAACATGTCCTCGAATGTCTGGATAGTGCGTCCGACCGTCCATCCGATCGGGATGAAAAGAGGTACTCAAACGCAACCGGTACCTAACGCCTTATGCACCGCCCGCCAAGTGCGATACAAAACGGCCGTCACGATCCGAAACAATAGACTTCGGGTACCGTGAAGTCTCACGACCGCGCAATAAACACACGAGCTAACTTCTCCGGCCCCAAGTGTCCTTGATGCCCGAAAATGTGCCGACTTGGTCGGGCGATCAACAATCACCCATACCATATTCATGCCCGACCTCGATTTCGCAAACTCGTAACGAAATCCATAGATATATCTTCCCATTTCCATTCCTAACGGAAGTGACTGCAATAACCCAAATGGCCGATGCTCGATTTTGACTCGCCGGCAAGTCAAACATCTCGCCACAACCGTGCGACTTCCTCCTTCATATCATTCCACCGTAAGTTCCTCCTCGTGTCCTTGTACATCTTACTCGTACCGGGATGAACGGAATAAGGTGTAGCATGGGCCTCCGTAAAATACTCGCCTCAACTCGAGTCGTTCGGCACACAAAGCCGACTGAATCTCAAAACGCCATCCTCGTGAATCACAAACCTGTGAGACTTTCCTTTAAGAACGTTCTCTCGATTTGAGTAATCATCGGATCCTCTAATTGCTTGATTTAATTTCATCGATCAAAGACGACGAAATTTCTAAGGCACAAAGTTGCCCAATGATCCAGCAAAGAAACCTCAACATCTAACCCGATCAAAGCCCGCCGAAGCTCGACCGAGGCGTAAGGACCTCAAGCGTTCGCAACGCAATCGGTTTACGACTCAAGGCGTCGGCCACGACATTCGCCTTACCGGATGATAAAGGATTTCGAGGTCATAATCCTTAATCAACTCTAACCACCTCCTCTGCCTCATATTCAACTCTCCGAGTAAATATGTACTTGAGACTTTTATGATCGGTAAAAATCGACATGCGAGCCGAAAAGATAGTGACGCCAAATCTTGAGTGCAAAGACAACCGCCGCTAACTCCAAATCGTGAGTAGGTAGTTAAGCTCATACGGCCTCAAGCTGTCTCGACGATAGGCAATGGTCTTGCCGTGCCGCATCAATACGCACCCAAGACCACGACCAAGCATCGCTAAAAACGGAGAAACCCTCGTTGCCACATGGCAATGCCAAAACCGGGCTGAAGTCAACCGCTTCTTCAGCCTCCTCAAAACTCGATCGCTCTCATCGGTCCGCATTTAACTTCTCGGATTGGAGCAATCAGGTAAGTGGTCGAGCTAGTTTTGAGAAACCTCGACGAACCTACGGTAGTAGCCACCAAACCCAAGAAACTACGGACCTCCTTCACATTTGTGGCGATGCCCAATCCAACACCGCCTCAATTTTCTCGCGGATCTACTCGAACTCCCTACTGAAATCACGTGGCCCAAAAACATCACTTCTTTCAAGAACTCACATTTCGAGAACTTCGCAGAGTTGCTCGGCCCTCAAAATGTCTAACACTATCCGCAAATGATGGGCATGCTCCTCCTCGTTCCTCGAATAAATAAGAATATCGTCAATGAAGACGACGACACACTTATCCAAATACTCGATAAAGACTTTGTTCATCAACTGCATGAACACCGCCGGCGCGTTAGTTAACCCGAAAGGCATAACTACAAACTCATAATGTCCGTATCTCGTCCGAAAAGCTGTTTTCGGTACGTCGGACTCCCTCACCCGGAGCTGATAGTACCCCGATCTCAAATCAATCTTCGAGAATACCGAAGCTCCCTGCAACTGGTCGAACAAGTCGTCAATCCTCGGCAAAGGATACTTGTTCTTGATGGTCACCTTGTTTAGTTCGCGATAGTCGATACACAAACGTAGCGAACCATCCTTCTTCCGCACAAACAGGACCGGTGCGCCCCAAGGCGAGGCGCTCGGTCGAACATACCCCGACTCAAGAAGCTCACCCAACTGCTTCTTCAACTCGGACATCTCTGAAGGTGCCATGCGATAGGGCGCCTTTGAGATAGGGGCCGCACCCGGCTCTAACTCTATAGTGAACTCGACCTCTCGGTCCGGTGGTAATCCCGGTAACTCGTCAGGAAAAACATCAGGAAATTCATTAACGATTGGAATCGACGAAAGCTCGACTCCACCACTCTCCGCCTTCAAGGCATAGCACCAATAACCAGTACACCCCTTTCGCAGGAGACTCATCGCCTTCAAGGCATTAATAACGAATTTCTGGTTTCCCCTCTTTCGCCCCGCGAAAGAGTGCTCGGTGCCGTCCTCGGCCAACATAGTGATGATCCTCGTGCGGTAGTTCATGATCGCACCATGCCGCTCGAGCCAATCATCACCAAGAATCAAATCCTCACCCTCGATGCTCACAACAATAAGATTAGAGGGCCAAGTCCTCTCACCAATAAGTACAGAGGGCCTCGAACCTCCCGATCACCAACGATCCTATCGCCGCTAGGAAGCTTAACGATGAAGGGTTCACAAGGTGTCAAACGGTCGAGACTCAAACGGCGCACACAATCCGTAGATATGAATGAATGCGTAGCACCGGAATCGAAAAGCACACCGACAGGATGAGAAAGAATATAAACGGTACTGCCGCCACGGTAGCCGCTGGATCATCGGCTCTCCGCATCTCATAGACACGCGGATGGGCGGAGCCGACACCGGAAGCTCCCCTTAGAGGGCTGACCCGACCTCTTCCCGACTAGCACTCGGCGGAGACCGAGGAACGAACGATCTCGATTCACACTTGGTTCCCTAGGCGCTGGAATGGAAGCCCGGGCACCAAGAATTTTCTCTCTCTCGGCACAGAAAGCGGCCTTGTGGCCGGTGGCCACACCGATTACACGTCGGCAAAGGGTTCGGACAAACACCACAGATGTGGCCCCTACGACCACACTTGAAACACTTCGCATCACGAAAAGGAGCACCGGTAGTTCCACGAGACCCCAGTGAACGAGCCGGACCACCGCCGTGGGAAGTTAGCAGATTGGGATCTCTGCTGACCCCCACTCTTGTGGCCCGAAAAGTTCCCAACGGACTTCTGCTTCTTACTCTCGCGGGCCGCCTCACTCGCCGTCACCGACATATCATACGCAAGGGCCCTACTCTGATAATCCTTCAATGTAGTGCATACGAGCCCCGACATATAGTCCCGAATCGGCAACTTCATCCGTCTGGAGAAATGGAAAATCTTGTCACTCTCCTCGACAACTTGGGTCTTCACATAACCCAACTCTTTGTTAAAATCAGCAATGGCTTGAGCTACGGGGATATCCCGTGGTTGAGCATCATAAAAAGCATGTACCCGAGCCTGTCCGATCGCCACGGCAATATTCGGTCTCCATCAACTCTTGAAACTCAGCCACGAAGCAAAGCATGGTCTTTGGGCCCAACGGCCTCCCACCACCCGTAGGCCCCGGTGAGAAAATATTGAGCAATAGGGACTCTACGGTCCCTGGGACGCTTAGTGGCAACGAAGACCTTAGACATCTCCTTGATCCACCCTTCCTACCCAATCGGGTCCAAGCTCCCGAAACCGAGGAGGATGCATCTTGATGACATCTTGGAGCCAACGGTCCGCTCCGCCCGATTAGCATGGGCTTGATCTCGGGTTCTCGAACCGCTGAGCTATCGCCGCCATTTGGTTCACCATCTCGCTGCATAACGGCCGCGATACCAAGATCGCACGCTCCGAGAAGAAGCATGGCTATGACGGTCGCCGCATCGCCGGCCTCAAGATCGTGACGTGACGCCCACCGGCCGCCCCACGTCCCCGGGCGGCCCACGACCACGACCGCGACCACGACCTCTTCCAAAGATCCATACCGGAGTTAAATAAGTAGCAAAAGCCATACGAGGATCGCAAGAAAAGAACAATTACAAATCGAGAATCAAGGGTACGATACAAGGAATTAATGAACAGAGGAAGGAAAACTTACGGACACTGGTAGTACCGGAATCATGGCAGCGTGACGATGATGTGCAAGACCAAACACCACAAGACCCAATAAACCAACAAGCCTAGGTATCCATAAACCCGGGCGCTCTGATACCATTTTCGTAACACCCCAGGATATCCGAGGTATATTACATAGCCGTGAATCCCTATATGGGACCCTACAGGCTGAACAGAATCATACACAATGACTCACTTAAACGATAAAATAACACCACGTCTTAAAGACGCAAAACAGAACAATCCATCCGGTTCAACCGGTCAATAGAACATCATCATCCAACACAACGTAAACACAACAATACAACTGGACGAACAAGAACTCTTACGTACTCGAGTACAACTATTAGTTCAAAAGCCATAAAAGATGAAAAGACAAAAAGACATCACTTATGCACAATCATCACGCATGGCCATCATCCGTGTCTTGGTCAGGCCCGCTCGTCCCGATGAACCCGACTGAAATTCATAAAACGAATTTCCCAAACGGGTCCCAGAGGGGTTAGCAATTACGCTAGTACAAGTAACCAAATGAACATTTTACATCTTACACATATAGTAATGCATGCCATCAAGAAAATCATAATTTCCAAAACGCTCATTTCCTAAATGCCAATATCAAACCACATTTGTAAAAATGCACCACAATTAACCGCGGACCCACGGCTTCGTGGATCCTGCCGAGACCCCGTCGGATCTAACCCACAGTGGTTAAAAGCAAGCTCGCGGTCCACGGCTTCGTGGAACCCTACCGAGACCCCCGAGTCTAACCCGTAGTGAGCATACACACACACACAATTTCTCATACAAAACTACTACGTCAAGATTGTAAGTTCATAAGGATACTTTCCTCGATCAATTAGACGATGACACGAACTAACGGAAGAGTTGAACACGACCGCAAGGAACCGGCGAAATGAACCTAACGATTCGAACAACACAATCACAACCAACTCTAGACGATTACGGAAATGGAATACACCCGGAAACCCGCCTACGATTCATGTATATTCATACCAAAATAACAACGAGGGCGGACCACAACCAAACCCTCTCGATTCCGTAAAAATCCACAAAATATCCATGAATCCGTAGGAAACTAAAGATACTAACAAGAATAATCATATTCATCATGAATCCATCAACGAAACGGAAAGAATCGGACAAAACCCCAAAATCCCCAATTATCCAAAAAGGTAGGGTTTCAAGAGACATTACCTTGAGTGATTCAAGTGTCAAGATCCGTAGAACACGCGTTAGATTGATTATCCGAGCCTCACAACCGAAAAGAAATGATGAAAATCGACCGGATGAAGAACTCTCTCTCCCTCTATGTCTCTCTCTCGCGATCTTGTGCAAATGGGGAAGAAAATGAGCCGCTCGCTCAAGACGACACATTTATAGTGCAACATGCCAGAACCTATCGGCCGCCTATCGCCGATAGCCCAACCGATAGTCATACGGAATGCCGGCAGAGGGTCTATCGACCCCCTTATCGGCCGAAAGGCTACCGAAGTTCGAAGGTGAAGAAATTTACATATCGGCCGCCTATCGGCCGATAGGCCCAACCGATACCCATACGGGATGCCGGCAAGAGAGTCTATCGGCCCCCTATCGGCCGAAAGGCTCCCGGGAGTGCTCGCCAAAATCAAACGACCATAACTCTCTCGTCCGACTCCGATTGACTCACCGTTTGAACCATTGGAAAGCTAATTCGATGTTCTATAATATTGCAAAGATTTATAATTTTTGGAGTCACCAAAAATTAATGATGATCTAACAAAGTCGAACTCAAGCGAGGAAAGTTGAAACAACGAACAATAACGAGAGTACAATTCAACAATTGACAGGAAGGACATACTGAAAGATACATGTGGGTCACTATGACCGAGAAATATACCCAAAAATGAAAATACAAGGGAAAGAAAAATACCGGATATTACACTATTCCACTTCCATGAACATTCCACGTGATAACCAATGTATAAACATCAACAATATGTGTTCTAAGTGTATAGGAGTATTACTACAACTCTCTGAACTCTCAAGATTGAGGAAAGTGCGAAAGAAATGCAAGCCAACACGGTTGATGTCCCATTTATAATATTCTGCATTATTGACAAGTTAGCGCACGCTACTAAGCATCCCTTAGCGTGCGCTAATAATGGTTGACTTCAGATTTTGTCCGGGTGCGTCAGCGGGAATCTTATCCGGACCCATGTCCCGGCTGGCGCATGTGTTATCCGTCCCGCTCAATAATTGAGCTCTTAGCGCACGTTACTCCTACCTGTGTAGCGTACGCTAATAGTGGCCCGATAGCGCGCGTTAAGATACATTCTTAGCGTGCGCTATCACAAGGTTGGTTGAGCAATTTTGCATGTTTCTATACTTATGCATAATGATATTAATGCACTAAATATCATACTCCAATAATCAAAATCACCAATCCGAAATAATACATGGTTTGAATACAGATGAAATACACTGTAATAAATCCGGATATTACATACTCTCCTACTAAAAAGGAGTTTCGTCCCGAAACTCAAGACGAAAATAACTCGGGATATCTAGACTTCATATCAGCTTCTGTTTCCCAAGTGGCTTCTTCCGTTCCATGACGTGACCACTGAACTTTGACCAAAACGATTGATTTGTTCCTCAGTTGTTTAACTCGACTCTCGAGTATCTTGACTGGTCTTTCTTCAAACGTCCCATCCTGTTCGACTTCGATCTCGCCGAAATCAATGATATGACTGGGATCTGGTATGTACCCCCGTAACTGGGATACGTGGAACACGTTATGAACATGGGACAATGACGGCGGAAATGCTAATCTGTATGCCAACTCCCCAACTCTCTCGAGGATCTCAAATGGTCCGATATATCTCGGGCTCAGCTTTCCTTTCCTTCCGAAACGAAAGATTCCCCGAGTAGGAGAAACCTTCAAAAGTACATGATCCCCAGTATTGAACTCCAATGGGCGACGACGTACGTCCGCATAGGATTTCTGGCGACTCTGGGCAGTCAACAGCCTTTCACGAATTAAGGCTATCTTCTCTCGAGTCTGCTCAATCAACTCTGGTTCTGTTCCGATCAAGTCTGACGAATCGTCCCAGCATAGGGGCGATCTGCATCTCCTTCCGTATAATGCCTCAAACGGTGCCATCTTAATAGAAGCATGCCAACTATTGTTGTAGGTAAATTCAATCAACGGTAGATGAACTTCCCAATAGTTTGACCAATCTAAGGCACATGCCCTTAGCATGTCTTCCACCGTTTGTATAGTTCTCTCAGATTGTCCGTCAGTCTGCGGGTGATAAGCTGTACCGAAGTTCAATCCGTCCCCAAGGCCTTATGAACTGCTTTCCAAAAGTGAGACACAAAACGGCCATCTCGGTCAGAAACAATGGTCTTCGGCGTACCATGCAATCGAACTATCTCCGAAATAAATACTCGTGCCAACCTCTCTGGTCCCCACGTATCCTTAATGCCTAGAAAATGAGCCGATTTGGTTAAACGATCAACTATCACCCAAATCATGTTCATTCCTGTCCTGGTTTTCGGCATATTAGTGATAAAGTCCATCGATATGTCCTCCCACTTCCATTCAGGAATCGGGAGCGGCTTCAACATTCCAAAGAGCCGTTGATGCTCGATCTTAACTCGCCGACAAGTCAAGCATTTCAAACATAGTCCGCTACGTCTTTCTTCATGTTGCCCCACCGGAAGTTACGCTTCAAGTCTTTATACATTTCTTGGTGCTGGTGGATAGAATAGGCGAACTATGAGCTTCCTTCATAATCGTCTGTTTCAGAACATCAACATCGGGAACGCAGAGTCGGTTCTGAAATCTCAAAACTCCATCGTCATGAATTATGAATCCGGGGGCCTTTCCTTTGATCACTTCATCATGCAACCGAATCATCAGAGGATCATCTGCCTGTCTAGATTTGATTTCTTCGGTTAATGACGAAGTTATCTCCATCACGCACAGCTGTCCTTGGACTCTTTGTAACCACACTTCAATCCCTTCACGAATCATCTATCGTTGAAGGCTAAGTTGGGAGGTTAGTGTCTCCAGCATCTGAATAGAGACAGGCTTGCGGCTAAGTGCATCGGCCACTACATTCGCTTTGCCTGGATGATATAAAATCTCCAAGTCATAGTCCTTAATCAGTTCTAACCATCTTCTTTGCCGTATGTTCAACTCTTTCTGACTGAATATGTATTTGAGACTCTTATGATCCGTAAAGATCTGACAGTGAGTCCCGTACAGATAATGCCTCCAGATCTTCAAGGCAAAAACCACTGCTGCTAACTCCAAATCATGTGTCGGGTAATTCACTTCATAAGGTTTCAGTTGTCGTGACGCATAGGCGATCACCTTATCATTCTGCATCAATACGCACCCAAGTCTTTGGTTCGAAGCATCACTGTAAACTATGAATCCTTCAGTTCCCTGCGGAAGTGATAGAATCGGTGCCGTCGTCAATCTCTTCTTCAATTCATCAAAGCTAATCTGACATAATTCATTCCACTCAAACTTTTGAGTTTTCTGCAGAAGTCGAGTAAGTGGGCGGGAGACTTTAGAAAACCCTTCCACGAATCGACGATAGTATCCAGCAAGTCCTAAGAAGCTTCGGACCTCTTTCACGTTCTTTGGAGGCTCCCAATTCATAATTGCTTCGATCTTCTGAGGATCTACTCGGACTCCTTCAGCTGACACTACATGGCCGAGGAACATTACTTCCTTTAGCCAGAATTCACACTTAGAAAGTTTGGCGTACAATTGTTCGTTTCTCAAAAGTTCCAATACAATCCGCAAATGCTGCGCATGTTCTTCAGGACTCTTAGAATATACCAGGATGTCGTCAATAAACACGACCACAAATTTATCCAAAAATTCAATGAACACACGGTTCATCAATTGCATAAATACAGCAGGTGCGTTAGTGAGACCAAACGGCATTACTACAAACTCATAATGCCCGTAACGAGTCCTGAACGCTGATTTCGGAACATCAGATTCCTTAATCCTCAGTTGATGATATCCTGATCTCAGATCAATTTTAGAAAATACCGTTGCCCCTTGCAACTGGTCAAATAGATCATCAATCCGTGGCAACGGATACTTGTTCTTAATCGTCATCTTGTTCAGCTCTCGATAGTCAATACACAGTCGGAGCGATCCATCCTTCTTTCGGACGAAAAGAACTGGCGCGCCCCAGGGTGAAACGCTTGGCTGAATATAGCCCTTGTCCAGTAATTCCTCTAACTGCTTCTTCAGTTCGTACATCTCAGTAGGTGCCATACGATACGGCGCCTTGGAAATCGGTGTAGCTCCGGGTTCCAGCTCAATGGTAAATTCCACATCCCTTCGTGGAGGTAGTCCAGGTAACTCGTCAGGAAATACATCTGGAAATTCGTTCACAACAGGAATGGATGAAAGTTCCACAATTTCATCTTCTTTCTTCATCGCGTAACACCGCATTGCAGTACAACCCTGTTTTAACAATTTGACAGCTTTCATCGCCTTGATCAATTTTCCTGAGCTTTCCGGTTTCCATCCCTCAAACAGAATCTCGGAACCATCGTCAGCGATCAGCGAGATATTCCTCCTTCGGTAGTTCACAATTGCTCCATATCTATTAAGCCAATCGTCTCCGAGTATTAGGTCATCTCCTTGCATTTCTATCACGATCAGGTTTGAGAGCCACTCTCTGCCCCCAAATGATACAGGGAAATTTCTAGTTTCTAAATTTCCGACAATCCTCTCTCCACTCGGTAAACCAACCACATAAGGTTCACAAGCACGAAAACCGGAAATATTCAAACGATTTACACAAGACAAAGATATGAAAGAATGTGTAGCTCCTGTATCGAATAAAACGCTAACTGGCTGGGAAAGGATCTGGACAAGACTCGATGCGACGAAGATCCCGATCTGTCCTCCTCATCTCGCATGACGTGGGGGAGAAGATCCGGCACTCGATGTCCCCTTTCGGTCCCATTGTCCTCTGCCTCGCCCGCGGCCAAAATTCTGAGGCATCTGAACACTTTGCTGCGTCTGTGGAATACTGGCCTCCTTCTGGACTGGCTGTGGTGTACGGGCTCTGAAAGACTTTGCAGCCTCTTCACAAAACACCGCCCGATGTCCCTCTCATCCACAATCAAAACAAATCATGGCAGGAAGGGGGCAATTCCGTCGATAGTGCCCCGTCTGGGCGCAGTTAAAGCATTTCCTGGTAACATCAGTAATAGTTGATGTCGCCCCGAAATTCTTTCCGCTCCTAGCTGGGTGCGGAGGTTTCTTGAAAGAATGGAAGGATGACTGGGCCTTACGGGCCCCACTGTTCTTGTGCTCTGTAAAAGTACCAGAGACTTTCTGTTTCTTGGATTCTGAAAATTTCTCCATGGCTGCTTCCTTGATCTCATATGCCAACGCCTTATCCTGGTATTGGCGGAGTGTGGTACATTCGAATCCGGACATGTACCTCTGAACTTCTGGTTTCATTCTCATATCGAAATGAATCATCATTTCTGCATCTGTTCTGACCAGATGTCGAACAAATGCCAGCTGCTGGTTAAACGTCTTGATCGCCTGGGATACTGGCACATCAGAAGGCTGAGCGGAGAAAAACTCCCGAACTTTGGCTTCCCTCACAGGACGAGGGCAATACTGGGCTTCCATCATCAATCTAAATCGTGTCCAATCGGCATCATGGTCTACAGCCGGATGGCTTCCCACCATTCGGACGCTTCCCTATCGAGAAAATATTGAGCGATAGAGGCTCTCGGTCGTGCAGGCGGTTGATTCCGGCAAAGATTTTCTCCAGCTCCTTTAACCAATGATCCTGTGGGAATCTCGTAAATACCGTCGAATTTGGGTGGTTGCATCTTCGCCACCTCTTGCACCCACCGGTCACCTCGATTTCCCATATCCGGGATCCCTTGTCGCCTCTCTCCTCGCCGTAGTCCCACCGCCACTTGCATTCGGTCCACGACTGGGCGAACCGAGTCATCCGGTTCACCACTTGACGAAGGATATCCGTACAAGCAGGATCTGGTTCATTATTAATAGACTGTTGCGGCTCGCCTGAGCTATGACTAGCCTGATTAGAAGGCGACGCTTCTCTTTCGGCATTTCTCCGTCCGCGTCCACGACCGCGACCACGTCCACGTCCGTCTCTCAACATACTGTAAGCATACATACTCAATATACAGGAAACAACATCGTTCTAATATTCGAGTATAAAGAGATACAATATGCAAAGAACGAGATAGAGTTTAGGAACTTACAACCACTGTTCGCATGAAGACGTAGGCAGTGCAGTGATGTCATTCACGACCGGTTACCCCAAAAGACATAAATGACCCCTATTTTAACCCAACGGCCAAGATATCCATAATCTTAGCTCCGATACCATATTCTGTAAGACCCCCAATATATTCGGGAATATTACAGCGCCGTAAATTCTTTACATAAGGATTTACAAGGCTGAAGAATTGAACAAGCATAAAAAAAAATACTGACGAATGGAAATAACGGAATTACAGTACATCAGTTCTGACCAAATACAGAAACAGTACAATTATTCAACAGAACTCAATAATACATCACCAAATTCAAATCATCACAAATGACTTCGTACTCGAGTACTTATTGAAATAACAAATAAACAACAGATAAATAAACCCGGTCGGGACATCACTCTGCACCCTCGTCACCATACAGTTCCAGTGGTTGTTTCCCCGCTCTCCTGGATCCTGAACACAAACAAAATGTTCACCCCCGAAGGGGTTAGCACAACGATGCTAGTACAAGTACCACAACATATTATTCATATCTCACGGTGAATAATAATAACGTAAACGACAAAATACCAACGAGTCTTCTCCTATGAGAAACTCAAACATAACATACACAACTGATAATCACAACATGATATCAATACATACACATGGTAATTCCATCGATCCAGCGTTCACTGCCTAGAACCCACGATGATCCCGTCAGACCAACCCGTGGTGGAAAAACCCGTCCGATGATCTAGCGCACGCTAGCATAGATCCCCCGATGATCCCGTCGGACCAACACGAGGTGGACACACAACAACTACATACATGCACGACAATATGTATAACAACAATACATAAAACAATTAAGGTACTTGCCTTGATTTGAAGATAATAACAATACTTCCACGAAAATGAACACTCGAAGATCGTCCTCCTCAATCAATCACGTAACGAGACCAAACCTTAACAAAAGAAATGATATAGGATTTATCTCACGTCGTATGAATGTTTAACAATTCGATTAACGGTCAAAAGTTCATAAACTGCAATCTGCCCGAATAGCTTAGCGCACGCTAAGTACTCTGTGTAGCGTGCATTACGTCTGCCCGATAGCGTACGCAAACAACAAAGCCTAGCGCACGCTAACGATGCATGGTCGCATTTCACCGACCAGCCAATCGACTTCGCTCGATGGTCTAGCGACGTTACGTACCAAACGAGCGCACGCTAACCATCGCCGATAAGACGTTACATTGCATAGCATAGCGTGCGCTATCTATGCATGGCAGTTTACTGCTGAGCAGTAAACTGTTCTTGCCATGTTTGAAACAACGAAATCTTGCGTGATAATTCATGTTACTTCCATGAATACCATGTCTACACCCTTATGAATGATTATACGGATAAAGACAACTTCGGATTCAAGGATATGCATACCAATATAAAACCATATTCTTTTCCGACTTCAAATCTTCATACGACAATACGAAAAGCTAAACGGTTGATATCAACACCTCTATATCAGTCCATATTATCCTATCAAGTTGATAAACGCCCTATATATACTAGATAAATCCTTCCATGATCAAACCTTTAGATTTATCTAACAATAAGGATGTTAACGTCTAGTCCAAGATTACTATGAAATCATCTATTAGATTCGGTTAACCAATGATAGAAGCTTCTCTTCACATATTCAGTGTACTAAGATTCGAATCATGATGATTATAATCAAGGTATTCAAGGCTTATTCAACTCACTATTCCAAACATGATATACTTGGATAATTCATCTATGAAAATCCATATCTTGTTAACATGATCATCCAAATCGTTAGAATCCAACTCTAAGTCTGGAGATAGATTGAACATACCTTAAAATGACGAAATCACTGAACCGTAAGGTAGAATCCAACTCCGGTTGGTTGTATGCCCTTCCAAGGTGCTATTCCACTTCCATGAACATTCCACGTGATAACCAATGTATAAACATCAACAATATGTGTTCTAAGTGTATAGGAGTATTACTACAACTCTCTGAACTCTCAAGATTGAGGAAAGTGCGAAAGAAATGCAAGCCAACACGGTTGATGTCCCATTTATAATATTCTGCATTATTGACAAGTTAGCGCACGCTACTAAGCATCCCTTAGCGTGCGCTAATAATGGTTGACTTCAGATTTTGTCCGGGTGCGTCAGCGGGAATCTTATCCGGACCCATGTCCCGGCTGGCGCATGTGTTATCCGTCCCGCTCAATAATTGAGCTCTTAGCGCACGTTACTCCTACCTGTGTAGCGTACGCTAATAGTGGCCCGATAGCGCGCGTTAAGATATATTCTTAGCGTGCGCTATCACAAGGTTGCTTGAGCAATTTTGCATGTTTCTATACTTATGCATAATGATATTAATGCACTAAATATCATACTCCAATAATCAAAATCACCAATCCGAAATAATACATGGTTTGAATACAGATGAAATACACTGTAATAAATCCGGATATTACAAGTGTGATGTGAATGTTTTGAACATTGATATGTTTCGGGATAGGTATCGATGGCAGAGTTTGTTGAGAAACTCACATAGATGGATTCGACGTGTGTTCGAATCGGTGTTCGTTAGTTATACTATTAAACTTGAAGAGATAGTTTGACATATACTTGGAATTAGTATTTCCGAGTTGCGCTTGTTGAACTGGTGATTTTTGAATGTCGTATATGCGTGTGTTCGGGAATTGATGGTAATTTGGCTAATTATTAATATTTACAACCAATGTGTTTCTATTAATAATAATACATGTGGCATGCATGCTTGAAAGTTTCTTAGACTTGATCGTATTGTGGGTTTTTGAAAAGTGACATGAATTTGGGCGAGCCAGCCTTGTATTTTCAAATAAAACCTTGTGTCGGTATTTAAAGGTCGTGTTTAAAAGTGTTTAGGACATTTTATAAAATGCTACCGCTGTTAAGCCCTTGTCGTGTTTGAAAGGGTCTTGAAAATGATTTATTTAAACTTATCGGTTTTATTTTCGAATAACTAGAGTATACGATTTTAAAATCAGATTAGCCTGGGGAAACCTAGGCTGTCGAGTCAAGTTGTGTTTGTTGAGTTTTGTCTCGTCGGATTTTGTCTGACTTAGTCGCATTGCGACGCGTCGTTTGAGATCATTGGTCGTGATTAGTATCGAGGGGCGGTCGTCACTTACGTGCGACCTATAGATGTAAAAATCCGTTCCTTGTGTTGTGCCTCGTGTCACACGAGTTATTTGTATGATTAGTCGTTAAATGATGGAATCCTTCTGTGGATTTTGATTTCACGATATGTGTTTATTAGACTCTCGTATTTGGTTTATACGAGGAATGTCGTCACTGCTGATGTTTTTTTGAACCGCATTTTATCCGCTGCGTGAGTTCTTTCAAAACGGCTTTCGGCATTTTGCAAACTGAGTTTTATTTCGTAAAACCGATTCCCTAAATCAAGTTTTGGCATTTTGGCCTTGAACATTTCATGATGGTTTGACAAATGATTTTGTGAGTTTTGGAAAATATTACCGTGATTGGTCTTTTTAGCATTTTCGAAATGACATGGGAAATTGTGCTTAGCCTGGTAAACCCGTGTGAGAAAGGTTTACGGCATGTAATTTTTCTGATATGTTCTGTTGTTGTCTCTGTGGGTCGTTAGCGCACGCTACGCTTTGCGGCTAGCGCGCGCGAGAGTGCGTTGCTAGCACGCTAAGGGGAGGATAGCGCATGCTACCTGGTAGTTCAGGGCAGTCCAGGAGCTACTGGACTGGGTCTGAAGTTCTCGTTAGCGCACGCTAACACTTGGGGTTAGCGCACGCTAACAGTGTATTTTTGGTCAGGAGTTTTGTTTGGTGCCGTGATAGT
Organism: Orobanche coerulescens; assembly: GCA_033398695.1. NCBI lineage: Eukaryota > Viridiplantae > Streptophyta > Magnoliopsida > Lamiales > Orobanchaceae > Orobanche > Orobanche coerulescens. Next base: position 149,782,049 of record CM065815.1, read on the forward strand.
GCACGCTAACCTTAATGATTAGCGCGCGCTAATCAGGTCCAAGATAAATACCGGACACCAGTCTAGAAGTTGCATTTTTCTTCATTTCTTCTTCTTCCTCCATGAGTTTGAGACGTAGCGACTAGGGTTCGCATCTGGGCTGATTTTTCTTCCATCCAAAGGTGTTTTGGAGTATCCTAGATGATTTTTAACATCATCTAATCCATTGTTCTTCGCCGAATCTAGGTATTTTCTTGAATCCCTAGAGTTGACTTTTTGTAGTTTTGTTCTTGATATCGTTTTCCATCCAGTTTTGATAAACCGATTGTTGTTTTAACGATGTTGTTAAACATATCCTAAGGATTGTATATCACTGTCGTGATTTTGAGCGATTTGATGCGTGTGATATGATGTGTTTAAGTGAATGTTGATACGTGCGAATTTTGGGCATTTTGGCCTATTGTACTTCTGAAAAACCTTGGGTATCTTAGAAAATAAACCTCGAGACGTACTTTTAAAATGAATTATTTTCTCACAGTGTTCTCAAGATGCCTACTAGCGCCACGCTATATTTCAAGATTATATTACTTTGAGGATCAAAATATTTTGAGATATTTCTAATGATTTAGAAATGCATTCGCTTAGACCCGAAGGTCGAATATAGCTGAAAAGTTTTAATTTAACGAAAGGTGTCTTCATTTTTTTTATCAAACGCAAGATGATTTTTTTTAAAGTCTCGATGACGATGTTTGCACTACTTTTTGATATATGATACTCAAGATCAACTGGTGCTTGCAAATTATTTTCAAAAGGTGGTTTTCGTTTTCAAAACCTATCATTCCTAATTGTGGTCCGGGAATATATGTGTGATGTTTGTACTCTCGTTAGGGTGTTAACCCCCGAGTTGTTGTTGAATTGGTGGTGTGAGCGTTGAGTCATTCGCCACACAGTTGTCGTGGTAGCCTCTGTGAGGGGTGTGATGTTGGTATTGGATGTTGTCGCCTCGTAGCGGTTTATGCGTTATCGCATATATGCGAGCTGTTAGAGATCGGGTTGGTATGATTGTGTGCATCGGTGATTGTTCCGCGTTGTGTCGGTTGCTTGTTGTATTGTTACCTTGGTTCCGTTGTTGTGAGTTTCGGGGGCGAGGTCAAAGGTAATACCCGTACTATATTGACTTCTATATTTTCTCTTTCTCCAGTCTATCGATTCGCTCGTGTTCATTGATACCTTCTGAACTTGTTCTGTACCTTGGTTTCATCGTTCGAACGAGCTGTAATCTGGTTTTGAGTCAATCTGGTTATCGCTGTGACTTTTCCGAATTCGGTTCGACTATTGTGAACCTTGTTCGAAAGTAACATCTTTTGGTTCTAATAGTTCTTTTATTCGAAGTGGATCGGATTTTGAACTTCTATATTTTTGGCTCTATCGACTCGTTTATGCTCGTTAACATTTCTGAACTTTCCCTATCCCTTGCTTTTGTTGATCGAACGAGGGTGGTATTGTTTCAGAATAACTCATCTGTCGTTGTGGCTTTTCAATCGCTATTCCCTTTCCTGTGGATAGTATGGGAATGCACGTCTTGCTGTTCTCACCAGGTCATCCTGGGAGTTGTTGTTTGAATTTTATTATCCTACGTGTTTCGGACATGATTGTTCGATTTTTGTTGTCTCAATCGTTTGTTTGTTCGGTTTTTGTTCTCGTTTCGTGATTGTTTAGCGTTCAGGCTCCTTCGTAATTCCCTTAAGTTCGGGAAATTAGTCTCGTTTTCGATCTTCCAACCCTTGGGCGGTGGAATTCCGTATTTGTTCAGCATTGACTCGCGTTTTGGTTGATGAACCGTTGGGTTGGTCAATCGTATTGATTTTCGTTCGTTGAGTTTTGTGATTGTTCGGATAATCGACTCGATTGTATTGTCTATTTGATGACGCTTGTCACTCGTTGATTTTATTATGTCTCTACCGGTGGCGTTGTGTTAGTCGCCGTGGAGCGTATTTTCACGCCGTATGTCTCTTTGCGTTTCTTGCAGCGTTTCGCCGTCGGGCGCGAGTTTTCGGTTTTTGTGTATCTCGTTGAGTTTTCCTGGCGGGATATTGCTTCTCCCTACTTGTTTTAAGTTTCGGGACGAAACTTCTTTTAAGGAGGGTAGAATGTAATATCCGTAATTTTCGATTTTCGGTAAATTTCTTTTTTCGGCCGGAGTCCGTTTTGACGACTCGCTCATGACCATTTCGTCATTCTGAGAATGATTAATTCTACACTTTTTGTCATCCGAGTTCGTTTCGGTGTTGTTTTGTTGAGTTCCGTGTTTTTTAGCGACTTTTCCGCACTTGAGTTCGATTCTTGCGAATCTCGTCCGAAACTGCTGTTTCGAGTTTCCCGCAAGTCTGTTTAACTGTGTTAGACGTGTTGTGAACTTCGGTTTGGTTATTCGATCACGTATCGTGATTTCCGGGCGTTTTGGGTCATTTTGTAATTTCTTGAAAGTTACGGGTATCCGTATGTAATATCCGACTGTAACTTTTCATTTTTACTTGTCATGGTATTATTCGGATAATCTGATTATCATGAATCGTTGCATTTAGTATTATGTCGTGGTATTATAGATTTGAATATCATATTGTTGTTATATCATTTCCTATGTGATGATTCGATGTTAATTAGAGAGTTGTATTTTCGAATTTTTGTTGATGTAGCGTACGCTACACAGTACTATTAACGTACGCTAATCATGTGACTTAGCGTGCGTAAGGTTTCCTCGGTTGCGTACGCTAAGAGGGAATCGCAAAGCCGATTGACTTCAAAGACGTGAACCCTTTTAACCGTTAAGATGCATGAGATCTCAACTGAAATGGCGTGTCGGTGAGAATCTACTTTTATTAGCGTCGTGAACCCATTTCTCGTTAGCGTGCGCTAACGGCTCGCGATAATTCAAGACAAGAGCCATCGTTAGCCGCTTACGTACGTAATATCGACCGGATAGCGTATGTAAGTGCATTAGCGTACGCTAAACTGTTCCGATAGCGTGCGCTAAGTATGTCCAGTCTATTTATAGGGCCAGCCTGTTTTTCATTTCTTCACAACTCTAAACCGATTCTCTCTCCATTTTATCGTCCCTCTGCACTCTAAAAACAATATAAACCTTCACCAACTTGTTTCTAAGCCTTGAATCTCGGAGTGGAGCTCATTTTCTTGGAGATTTGGAGTTGTTTTTAAGCTTGGAATATATTCTCTCATAGCATTGAAGTTATTCTTCATTTCTGGAGGTTGGTGTGTTTTCTTCTCTGCATTATTTTCTTATGTTGATTATTAATGACGAATTATACTTCACCTAGAGTAGATTAAGCAAGTAAATCATGGTTATAATTAAACTCTTTAAGCACTTTCAATGAATATGTTAAATAAGGGTTTGAGATGGAGGTGTTCTTGATGATATAGTGATTTTAATCATGTTGTAATTGTCATCACTCACCTTCTGGACGAATTTAGCTCAGTAGGACTTTGATGGATCGGTTAGCTTCTTCATAACTGGATTTAATCAAGAACTTGATATCACAAAGTGATTAAACACCATTTTAGGTATTTATTTACCTTGAGAAGAACTTGATGATGTTAAATATGAGATTAGATGATTTAGTTCAGAAACCTTAGAAGCTTTAGCAAAGCATATCTGTTCAGTTGCACAAGTCCTTGAAGATTGATAAGGGTCTTGATAATTACAACAATAACTTTTCATGAATCTAATGTGTTGAGAACTTAGAATGTTTGATCATCATACTAGATAAATGGTGAATTCACCATCATGTTAATGAATCCTCCATCCTGGTAACAAGACTTTGATAACCCTCATGGGTATGGTGTAATCTCAGAACTTATGAACTTGTTGATTAGCTTAAAGTCAATTTAGATGAGAGGAGAATAATCATAATGTGCAGATTTTACCTTTCAACCTTTTAATGTTTTGGAAAGTTTAATCATCATAAGATGATCTTAACATCATAATTGGTTATTCAACATACCCTTGATAGAACTCTTGCTTATGATGAACCATGCGAACATTCGGTCAATATTGTAAACCGACCCTTATGGTTGTAATGATGATTAGAAGGACTCCTGGCATAAGGCTTCAATAATTGGTAGTAACAAACTATTCTAAAGGATTGTAGGTTGACGTCTTACTAATCCTATATTGATAATTACACGAATATGTTTTGAGTAAAATATATTTCGTTTAAGGTTGTTTGTTCGAGTAAAACTTGTCGAGGACCGTTCGCTCGTTCCGATAAGAAGAGGACTATTCTCGTCTCCGTATTAAGGCAAGTTATCTTGCTTGGTTATAATGATGATTAGATTCTTCTGATGGTTATATCTTTCATATGTATGAGTTGTTCATGAAATGTTTGTCGTGATTTGATATTGTCCTTGACGTTATTCCGTTTTCTTCATGGGTTGCATTCCCAAGTACGTCGTTTTGAATCATTGATCTCGTTGGCCTTATTTTCACTTCGGTGAGTTTTTCTTGATCCTTAATCGGATATGTGATTTGTTGAATTCGTTGTCATGTTGTATCGTGACATATCCTAATCATATCTGCTCCGATTGGTTATTGTGTAGGATTTTTAGCCGTGCACATATAGTCATTGGCGGATATTATTCCGCATTGACTGTACACGGGACGTAGTTTCGTGAGGCTAATTAGGTACATTGTCCTACGTATATTCGGATTCCATATACGGGCGGACTTGTGCACGGACACATTTCCGGATCGGGCATCGTGATGTCCATCTTTGAGCCATACCGTAAATCATCCATAGTATTGGATGCTTGTGACTGTTCGTTTCATACGCCCGAGGGGTATGATTGATAGTCGGAATGATTTCTTTGAAATCTATATATGTGAATTATATATGTCAGAAGAATTGATTATCATGTATATCTGACCCTGTGTTGGGCGAAATACTTGTATTGTATTTTAGGTTGAGGCAAGGGCAAGGCACGGGAAGAGCATGTCGACGGCGAAGGATTCGGAGGATACTAGTTCGGGGGCCCCTCATCTTTGTTGTCTGGTTATGTTAAACCGTGTTGTGTTATTTCCTGTTCCATTTAAATTGCTATTTGGTTGTATTTGACATTTGAAGTATTTTCCATCTCCATATGGTTTATACTTGTTTTTGGATCATGTGTATTGTAAGGCCGTTGGCCATATTTTGATAAACTCCTAAACGGAGTAATGACTATTCATTGTGGTTCGGTATCACAAATGATATTTATTTAATTTGTTTTGGATATCGCCTGGTGAGTCCCAATGTGGGATTCACGGCACTGTAATAGCCGCTTTGGGGTGTTACACCGTATCTGTAATTGTTGTCTCGACCCATTTCTTGGTCGCGTATGATTAATTATGGTATTATGTTTTCATTTTGGGCCGTTGATGTTGTCCGCGAACTATTCGTCGTGTTCGTTCCGTACGTTTTCGGAAATCGGGTCGTCGAGCCCTGGTGGTCGCATCGCCGGACGGTTATGGATCGCCGGACGATTATAGCACCGGCCGGACAGTACGGCAGAACCGGCGAGCGCACGCCACGGCCGGAAGGTCGCGCGCTAACCGGCAGTGTAGCGCACGCTATCGGCCGCCTAACACACGCCATCGGTCCGGGCAGTGGGGTTCTCGAGGTTCGACTCGGCCAGATCGGGCAGTAGCGCACGCCATCGCTTGGCCGTAGCGCACGCTAACCGGCAGGGGCGACGCCGCTGTCGGCCGACTAGCGACGTTACTGGGTGAGTTTGTTAGTCCAAAGGCTACCGGACAGCCGGCGCGCAGAAGCTTCCGGCCGTAGCGCACGCTAGCGAGTCGGGCGATACCATGGTCGCACTGGTCGGTGGTGCCGGGTCATGCGGGCCATGGCCGAGAGTGCTCGGCCGACATCGGCCGATAGCGCACGCTAGTCCGGGAAGGCTAGCGCACTCTAGTTCCGGCCAAGATATATATGACAGATCACCACTTTTTCATTCATTTTTCATTTCCTTTCTCTTCGGTCGCTACCGGAGCTGAGGATGAAGCCATGTTGTTAAACAACAAATCCATGAAGTTTCTGAGTTTATATTGCCGATCAATCATCCTATAACATCCTTCGATCCAGCGAATCAAGGTTAGATCTTTAGAACCCTACATTTGGGTAGATTTGGGGGTTTTCGCGTTTTTGTCCGATTCGTTCCGTTTTGTTGATTAATTCATGATGAATATGATTAATATTGTTCGTATTCTTAGTTTCCCTACGGATTCATGGTATATTTCGTGGTTTTTACGAAATCGAGAGGGTTGGGTTGTGGTCCGCCCTCGTTGTTGTTTATATACGAATATACATGAATCGTAGGTGGGTTTTCGGGTGTATTCCAATTCCGTATTCATTTAGAAATGGTTGTGATTGTATTCTTCGAATCGTTAGGTTCGGTTTCATTGGTTCCTAGCGTTCGTCGGTGACTTTCCTTTCCGTTCGTTGCGTCGTCAATAATTCAAGGCAAGTATTTTTGGAAACCTTTATGCTTAACGTGAAATGGTAATGTATATTGTGTGTGCTTTTCTCACCCTGGGAGGGTCCGACAGGGCCTCGGGGGAATCTATGACTTCACTCTGGATTCATGAGTTTGTTTCGCTAGCCAGCTCGGGAGGGTCCTTAGAGGCCTCGGGTGGGATTCGTGGCTTCGTCCCGGTCCTAGGCGATGCCTGTGCGTGATTTGTTTTATGAAATAACCAGCTCGGGAGGGTCCTTAGAGGCCTCGGGTGGGATTCGTGGCTTCGTCCCGGTCCTAGGCAAATTGTTTGACTGTTTGTTTCCGGAAAAGACATGTCTGGTTTTGGCTTTTGAAATTGATATTGGTGCATGTACTATGGAATGTGTAAGCGATTGGTTTGACTTGAATACTTGTACTAGCGTAATTGCTAACCCCTTTGGGGACCCGTTGTCGGGGAAATTCTTGTTATGGATTTCAGGTTATGTTCAGCCAGACGAGCGGGCGCTGGGATGGTACGAGGATGTCGGCCAAGGTTGTTGACATGTGCAATTGAGTCTTGTTATTTCCTACTGTCTCTTTTGATGTGGATGTTTTCCAAATTGTAAACTTATAGATTGTACTCGCGAGTACTTAGGCTTTTCCTTTCGGATTGTGATTGGTCTTCGTTGGAGTTAATGTATTTGTCGGTTGATGTTTATTATGCCGGCTGTACCGGACGTGTTGTTTTATGTTCTTGTTGTTAACAATTATTTCCTTGCTAACCGAGACGGTTAGTCGAGAGGTGTTTTCTTGTGTTAGCCTGGTGGATCCCATGTAGGGGTCCACGGCGCTTTAATACACCTCGAATATCTTGGGGGTGTTACAGCCGCTGCACACGCACGGCACACAGAGAGCGCCGAGCGAACTGTACCGGGGGCCACGGCACAAGGATGCTGAGCCGCGACCCAGGAAGAAAATGTTGCGCCCAGGTATAGGCGCTGAAGGTTAGGGGCCACGGCACAGATTAAGTGAGCTGCGGCCCACGGGGCGGTTTTGATGGATTTGCCGCGTTTCTGGACTATTCTGAAGCCCGTTTTCAACCTAATTCCCGGACGCGTTTTGGAGGCTAAGGATAGCTATAAATAAACATTGAAGGTCAGAAAAAGGGGGGATCATCGAGGAATCGTTCGACGGGATCGAAGAATACAAGAATCCGGGGAGAGCGGGGATCATCGAGGAATCGTTGGACGGGATCGAAGAACACAAGAATCCGGGGAGAGCGGGGATCATCGAGGAATCGTTGGACGGGATCGAAGAACACAAGAATCTGGGGAGAGCGGGGATCATCGAGGAATCATTGGACGGGATCGAAGAACACAAGAATCCGGGGAGAGCGGAAACGACGAGATTTGTGGGCGACGACAAGACCACGGATCCCTTACGGTTTTTCTTAATTTTTCCGCATCTTATTTTCTAGATCTGTTCGAGTAGGATTGTGATTGTAGCCGATTACATGACAGTTTAATGTATTTATTTATATATCAATTCACTCGTTATTCGTATTGAATTGAATTCTTCTCACTGTTCTCAATGCTTTCAATTGTCTGGCCAATAGTTGAATTGATTTGAATGTCTTTATGGATTCGGGAGATGAAATTTAGGCATAGTTCTTGTGAGAAAAATCATGATTTTCGTGAGATATGGATATACTCATGGGAATTGTGAAGCCTGTTTATTGTGGGAATTCATGAACTGTTTTAGGTATTAATTATCTAATTCGAATAGGGATATATCGAGTTAATAATTCTTAGTATTTTCTATCGATCTTGGGAAAGACTTTAGAATAATTTAGGAATTCCTGGCTTGCAATCAATTAAATAAAAGTGAATTGAATTAAATAAAAATCATTCCTGATTGTTTGAGGTGAAAATCATAATCATACGCCCTTATTATTATTATTATTTTTATTATTACTATTATTATTTTCTATTTATTTTTCTGCAATTAGTTTAGAAATAAATTCTATATAATTGTTCTTCAAATAAAATTACGAGTTGACTATATTTTGGTACTTAGTGAAATCAGTCCTCGAGGGAACGATATCTTACTTATTGCTTTATTACTTGTTGACACCGTGCACTTGCGGCATAGTGTGAGGGATTTCCTCGCAACAAGTTTTTGGCGCCGTTGTCAGGGACTGATTTTTCACTAATATCATTACCAAGCGACTCTAATTTTAATTTGAAGTTTTTCTTTAGTTTCTATATTTTTTTTTCTTTCTTATTTTTTTCATTATCTTTTCCTTTGATTATTATAATAATGAGTATTATTAGGTGTAACGATTCTTATTTGTCTTATAATATATAATAGGACACATGGGAAACCTTTTAATTTATGCAAATATTGTTGTACATATATTTGTTTATTTGGGCAGGGATGTATTTTGAGGGGAAAAGGAAAAGGATAAGTATGAGTATTCATTTAGGTCCAAATTTTTTTGTTTAGTTGTAGAAATCTAGCGTATAAGAAAGGAGACATACGTGTTTTCAAATCGCCGTCTATACGTTTGATGTTTAATTAGACTACACTTGATGTTATAGTTTAAGACGACCTATTTGAGTTGATGTTTTAATTTATCAAAGTTGATGTTTATATCTATAGGACATGATGTTTAGTACCACGTGCATTGATGAATAGTTCTACTACATTTGTTGTTTAAAGGAATCATATTTGATGTTATAATTCTACCAGTTTTGATGTTTAGTTCTAACGTACTTGATGCTTTCTAAAGTAGAACTTAGGTTACATCACTTAGTTGGTATTTTCTTCTATATGAATTGATCTTTTCTTGTTTAGGAGTCAGATATTTTCTTATATCAAACTTGATGTCATGTGTAAAATACTATAAATCTAAGTTGATGTTTAGTTCTACACAACTTGTTGTTTTCTTCTGCCTACTTTGTTTTTTTTCATTGCAACCTATGATAATTTTAAATATCAGTTTTCATATATCCAAAATATACTCTTCCCTCTTTCTCTTCATCTGGCATCTTCCTTGAAACCTCCTTTGTTACAAGCAACTTTCACATATACCTACATAATTCGTAAATTGCATAATTTAAATGATTCCATATGTTTTGTTACTCTTTTCCACATATAGAAACATAATCTTATAATCGAATCCTTATACTCGATTGAATCTGGATACAAAAAAAATATCAATGAAAGAAATCAAGAATTTGCAGAAAGAAGGAGATGAAGACAAAAATTGCAGAAGGAAGCATAAGAAGAAAAGAATTGCATAAGGGACGGGAAGAATAAAAAAATTGCATAAGTTATACAGAAATAAGCTATACAAACTTACCTGAACTTATCGAAACTTTTTTTTACCTGAAATAAGCTATACAGAACAGAGCCTAAGTGGATAATTTTTGGTAAACTATATATATATATATATATATAATCGTGTGTATATTAATTATACATCTAAATAGATTTGCAAAAGCTGAAATAATATTATTTGTATTATATTTGTATATGTATAGTGTTGATATATATATATATATATATTTGTGCGTTGGAAATAAGAATCTATATATATTTAGATATATAATAAATATTTCCAAAAATTGAGCCGAGTCATTCTCCATGACCGTTTGTTCTTGTTCTTTTCTTCAAACTCTCAGTTGTATTTGTCGACCAGCTGGTTCATTTATATTTCTCGGTTGTCTTTACCTTAGTATTGCAGCAGATTCTTACAAGTACTCCTCATACTGCTCATTTTGCCCGTACGGAATGACAACTTCTGGTCTTGATACAACGGCTGTTCACGTGGACATTTTTGATACTGTTGAAATGGTGGGGCATGTGTGGCTGTTGACAGAATTTATTCTGCACTAGTTGTAATATCCGCCTGAATTCTCGTCTTTACAGTTATATTATTCGGATGATTCGGGTTTTGTCGTATCATATCCGTATTTAGTGTAATGAGTATATTGTTGACATATACAAAATTGAATTGATTATCTTTGTCATCCACTCTATAGTTGATTGCTAGATGTTGTATGAAGAATTTCATTTTTTGACTATGTGTTTTGACCTTAACGTGCGCTACGATTGTTAGGCGTATTTTTATGCGCTTATTTATCATTATTTTTATCTATTTGAAATCTAAATCTGCTTAAATGAGCTTTTAATGCACCATTCTTATATGTTTTGTAGGAAATTGGAGTCCGGAAGCTCGAACGGCGAAAAACGGGTCGAAACGAAAATTTTTGGCCTGGGGCCGCGGCACGAACCAAACGAGCCACGGCACACGCACGGCACACAGAGAGCGCCGAGCGAACTGTACCGGGGGCCGCGGCACAAGGATACTGAGCCGCGACCCAGGAAGAAAATGTTGCGCCCAGGTATAGGCGCTGAAGGTTAGGGGCCGCGGCACAGATTAAGTGGGGATCATTGAAGGTCAGAAAAAGGGGGGATCATCGAAATCATTGGACGGGATTGAAGAATACAAGAATCCGGGGAGAGCGGGGATCATCGAGGAATCGTTGGACGGGATCGAAGAACACAAGAATCTGGGGAGAGCGGGGATCATCGAGGAATCGTTGGACAGGATCGAAGAACACAATAATCCGGGGAGAGCGGAAACGACGAGATTTGTGGGCGACGACAAGACCACGGATCCCTTACGGTTTTTCTTAATTTTTCCGCATCTTATTTTCTAGATCTGTTCGAGTAGGATTGTGATTGTAGCCGATTACATGACAGTTTGATGTATTTATTTTTATTCAATTCACTCGTTATTCGTATTGAATTGGATTCTTCACACTGTTCTCAATGCTTTCAATTGTCTGGCCAATAGTTGAATTGATTTGAATGTCTTTATGGATTCGAGAGATGAAATTTAGGCATAGTTCTTGTGAGAAAAATCATGATTTTCGTGAGATAGGGATATACTCATGGGAATTGTGAAGCCTGTTTATTGTGGGAATTCATGAACTGTTTTAGGTATTAATTATCTAATTCGAATAGGGATATATCGAGTTAATAATTCTTAGTATTTTCTATCGATCTTGGGAAAGACTTTAGAATAATTTAGGAATTCCTGGCTTGCAATCAATTGAATAAAAGTGAATTGAATTAAATAAAAATCATTCCTGATTGTTTGAGGTGAAAATCATAATCATACGCCCTTATTATTATTATTATTTTTATTATTACTATTATTATTTTCTATTTATTTTTCTGCAATTAGTTTAGAAATAAATTCTATATAATTGTTCTTCAAATAAAATTACGAGTTGACTATATTTTGGTACTTAGTGAAATCAGTCCTCGAGGGAACGATATCTTACTTATCACTTTATTACTTGTTGACACCGTGCACTTGCGGCATAGTGTGAGGGATTTCCTCGCAACAAGTTTTTGGCGCCGTTGTCGGGGACTGATTTTTCACTGATATCATTACCAAGCGACTCTAATTTTAATTTGAAGTTTTTCTTTAGTTTCTATATTTTTTTTCTTTCTTATTTTTTTCATTATGTTTTCCTTTGATTATCGTGACCCTTGGCATTTCATAAATTTCGATGATCTTAATAATTTGCCTAATAGGGTCAGTCAGCCCCCTCCCCCGAAACAAAAGACCATGCTTGAACATTGTGTAGATGCTCTCAAATATCCTGATAGTACCCCTCTTGAGCGAGAATGTGCAAGTCGTGGTCTTGAGATTCACTATGGTTATTTTCCAGCTCATCGATTTAGTAGTGAAGTTGAGGGGGAGGTTGAGAAGAAAGACATGCTGAGTTTTAGGGTCGATCCCCCAGCACCTGATAATTACACAAAGTGTGATGAGCTTGTAGAAGAAGTTACCATTGATGATATTTCCAAAGAAATTTCATTAATTTGTCATCAAACTTCGAATAATAAGGTGAACATTTTTGTGCCTAAAATTTTATTAACGGTGCCACGCATAATTTTTCCTAAATCCATATTGGGAGAGATTGGCCCCATTACTTTTGATTTTGTTGAGGCTGATTCTTTGAGTTCTAATGAGGTTGTTCATGATATGTCTTTATTATTTACCCATTCGAACTCTGCTTATTTTTTCATACCTTATAATTATTATATTCTTTCATTATTTTTTGGTTTTCCGCATAATTATTCTTACTCATTATTTTTGGCAACCAGGCATGAACCAAAGCCTCTCTTGTGGAATAAGAGGCTTAAAGATTGCAAGAAGGGGGTATTTGGCAATCTCCCTAGAAAGAAGCCACGTTAATTTTTTTATTTGCCACGTCGTGCTCAAGACGTAAAATAGAGCGCTTGATGGGAGGCAACCCATCATTTTTACTTGCTTTCTAGTTAGATGTTTTTATTTTATTTTTCGTTAATAATTTTTTTTATTAGTTTTGTTATTTCGTTTGGATTCGTGTATTCTTGTTGGCCCTTATTTCTCTAATTTTTTTTATGCAACCCCAATGAGTTATTATCCTTCATATTCTAGTCTTTCTTGACTTAATGTCTATAGTTATTTCATGACTAGAGACTAAGTTTGGGGGTCCCTGGTGATGTTGGGCATTATTTGAAGTATGGATTGACAGACGATTCCACTCAGACATGTGCTGGCGTTCAAGAAGACATTTGGAATAAGATTCGCTTTTCATTATCTCTTTTATTTTCACATGAGTTTTATTGTTGATGATTTTATGTGTAGTGGAATAAATTGAAGCATGTGATATTTTCTTAATTTTTCTTGATTATAAATTGCGATTTCATCATTGCTTTATTTTTTCTTGCATGCTATTGATGTTTTTTACCAAAAAAAAACGTGAATTTTTCGTGAATTTTTCGTGCTTCCGTGTGTAAAACTGATGTTACGATACTGATTTCTTTTTGAAGAAACGGTTGACTTTTGGTCGAGTTGCAGACAGCGATATTTGTTTCCTCTGAGTATTCATTTAGGTCCAAAATTTTTCGTTGTTGTAGAAATCTTAGCGTATAAGAAAGGAGACATACGTGTTTTCAAATCGCCGTCTATACGTTTGATGTTTAATTAGACTACACTTGATGTTATAGTTTAAGACGACCTATTTGAGTTGATGTTTTAATTTATCAAAGTTGATGTTTATATCTATAGGACATGATTTTTAGTACTACGTGCATTGATGAATAGTTCTACTACATTTGTTGTTTAAAGGAATCATATTTAATGTTATAATTCTACCAGTTTTGATGTTTAGTTCTAACGTACTTGATGCTTTCTAAAGTAGAACTTAGGTTACATCACTTAGTTGGTATTTTCTTCTATATGAATTGATCTTTTCTTGTTTAGGAGTCAGATATTTTCTTATATCAAACTTGATGTCATGTGTAAAATACTATAAATCTAAGTTGATGTTTAGTTCTACACAACTTGTTGTTTTCTTCTGCCTACTTTGTTTTTTTTCATTGCAACCTATGATAATTTTAAATATCAGTTTTCATATATCCATAATATACTCTTCCCTCTTTCTCTTCATCTGGCATCTTCCTTGAAACCTCCTTTGTTACAAGCAACTTTCACATATACCTACATAATTCGTAAATTGCATAATTTAAATGATTCCATATGTTTTGTTACTCTTTTCAACATATAGAAACATAATATTATAATCGAATCCTTATACTCCATTGAATCTGGATACAAAAAAAATATCAATGAAAGAAATCAAGAATTTGCAGAAAGAAGGATATGAAGACAAAAATTGCAGAAGGAAGCATAAGAAGAAAAGAATTGCATAAGGGACGAGAAGAATAGAAAAATTGCATAAGTTATACAGAAATAAGCTATACAAACTTAACTGAACTTATCGAAACTTTTTTTACCTGAAATAAGCTATACAGAACAGAGCCTAAGTGGATAATTTTTTGTAAACTATATATATATATATAATAGTGTGTATATTAATTATACATCTAAATAGATTTGCAAAAGCTGAAATAATATTATTTGTATTATATTTGTATATGTATAGTTTTGAAATATATATATATATATATATATTTATATATATATATATATTTGTGCGTTGGAAATAAAAATCTATATATATTTAGATATATAATAAATATTTTCAAAAATTGAGCCGAGTCATTCTCCATGACTGTTTGTTCTTCTTCTTTTCTTCAAACTCTCAGTTGTATTTGTCGACCAGCTGGTTCATTTATATTTCTCGGTTGTCTTTGCCTTAGTATTGCAGCAGATTCTTACAAGTACTCATCATACTGCTCATTTTGCCCGTACGGAATGACAACTTCTGGTCTTGATACAACGGCTGTTGACGTGAACATTTTTGATACTGTTGAAATGGTGGGGCATGTGTGGCTGTTGACAGAATTTATTCTGCACTAGTTGTAATATCCGCCTGAATTCTTGTCTTTACTGTTATATTATTCGGATGATTCGGGTTTTGTCGTATCATATCCGTATTTAGTGTAATGAGTATATTGTTGAGATATACAAAATTGAATTGATTATCTTTGTCATTCACTCTATAGTTGATTGTTAGATGATGTATGAATAATTTCATTTTTTGACTATGTGTTTTGACCTTAACGTGCGCTACGATTGTTAGGCGTATTTTTATGCGCTTATTTATCATTATTTTTATCCATTTGAAATCTAAATCAGCTTAAATGAGCTTTTAATGCACTATTCTTATATGTTTTGTAGGAAATTGGAGTCCGGAAGCTCGAACGGCGAAAAACGGGCCCAAACGACAATTTTTGGCCTGGGGCCGCGGCACGAACCAAACGAGCCGCGGCACACGCACGGCACACAGAGAGCGCCGAGCGAACTGTACCGGGGGCCGCGGCACAAGGATGCTGAGCCGCGGCCCAGGAAGAAAATGTTGCGCCCAGGTATAGGCGCTGAAGGTTAGGGGCCGCGACACAGATTAAGTGAGCCGCGGCCCACGGGGCGGTTTTGATGGATTTGCCGCGTTTCTGGACTGTTCTGAAGCCCTTTTTCAACCTAATTCCCGGACGCGTTTTGGAGGCTAAGGATAGCTATAAATAAACATTGAAGGTCAGAAAAATGGGGGATCATCGAGGAATCGTTGGACGGGATCAAAGAACACAAGAATCCGGGGAGAGCGGGGATCATCGAGGAATCGTTGGACGGGATCGAAGATATAACATCCCCAAAACCGTATGGGAATATTACACGCCGTAAACCCTTTCCGCAAGGATCTACCAGGCTAAACGTCCATAAACAACCAAATGCTTGCCCGGCCAGGGTCAAACAATATAATAATACAGACCGTTAAGGTCACTTACACATAAACACACAGACCGATGAGGTCACACAACTCTGTCAACAAGACTGACTCACAACATTACCCACGCAGGGGTCAAAATACAATACATCGGAAGACTGAAATCAACTCTGACAACACAACAAAAATAAAACAACTCTCGACTCATGATTAGTATCGCTGCTCGTCATCCTCTTGTGCCAATCCTGTGACTGCTCCCCTGAATCTGCATGTACCTGGACGCAAAACAGACATCCACCCCCCGAATACTCGGGGGTTAGTAAAACTCCACTGTTTTACTAGTGCAAGTATCAAACCATACGAAATGTAACAAGCAAAAAGCAACTACGAAGTTAATACGGAAATCCATTATCAAAATGTTCCCGAGAAGTTTTAGAATTTCGAACTCAAGTAAGAGATATTTGAAAAGGAACACATCATCTCGGGGATTTTTAAAGCAGAAAATCTTTTGGACCTCGAGTCCCAATTTACAAAACCTTTTCGTAAACAATAGGGCCTTAGCCCGATTCTCGTTTCAAAGCATACTAAATAATATATCATTATGAGTCCGAGATCCATATTTAAAATGTTACCCGAACAATCACTGCTACACAATTACTGTTCGTACACATCATGTACCGAACTCCGGAGGCCTCGACGGACCTTACCCGGACCACACACACTGTTCGTACACATCATGTACCGAACTCCGGAGGCCTCAACGGACCCTACCCGGCTACAACATCGTTCGTACACATCATGTACCGAACTCCAGAGGCCTCGTCAGACCCTACCTGGATCACACACCTTGTCCGTACACGTCATGTACCGGACTCCAGAGGCCTCGTCAGACCCTACCTGGTTCACACACTTTGTTCGTACACATCATGTACCGAACTCCAGAGGCCTCGTCAGACCCTACCTGGATCAAACACACATTGACTCGACACAATTCATAATCATTAAATGTCAAGTCATTCCACTTTACGCCGAAATGTACAATCAAGCATGTAAACCAAAACAACACAAACATCATGATCATCACAACGACTCTTAACCAACACAATACACATTCGGTACACCATACATTGAACAAACACGTGTACAACCATCTCATATGTACATCGCAATCCTGCACAAATGGCACAACGCCTAACACGTATACCAATATATCACTATTATCACAAAGCCTTCAAATTTCGGAAAACACAACCCACTCAACGGAACATATTTACGGAGGCAAGCAAAATCGTCATAAAAATCATACGTAATTACTATTCACAAGATACAAGTCGTATAATAAGATACTTGCCTTGAATTATTGACGACGCAACGAACGGAAAGGAAAGTCACCGACGAACGCTAGGAACCAACGAAACCGAACCTAACGATTCGAAGCATACAATCACAACCATTTCTAAATGAATACGGAATCGGAATACACCCGAAAACCCGCCTACGATTCATGTATATTCGCATATAAACAACAACGAGGGCGGACCACAACCAAACCCTCTCGGTTCCGTAAAAATCACGAAATATACCATGAATCCGTAGGGAAACTAAGAATACAAACAAGATTAATCATATTCATCATGAATTAATCGACAAAACGGAACGAATCGGACAAAAACGCGAAAACCCCCAAATCTACCCAAAAGTAGGGTTCTAAAGATCTAACCTTGATTCGCTGGATCGAAGGATGTTATAGGATGATTGATCGGTGATATCAACTCAGAAACTTCATGGATTTGTCGTCCAACAACATGGTTTCGACTCCTCCAAAACCCCAGCCTCGGACCGAAGGAAAATGAAATGAAAAATGACTGAAAAAGTCGCTGGTCTGTCATTTATATACTGGGCCGGAACTTGCGTGCGCTAGCCTTCCCGGCCTAGCGTGCGCTATCGGCCAGTATCGGCCGAGCACTCTCGGCCATGGCCCGCATGACCCGGCACCACTGACAATTCTGCCGACCATGACTCGACCGCCCGACTCCCGCTAGCGTGCGCTACGGCCGGAAGCCGCGCGCTAGCCGACCTGTCCAGTAGCCACTGGACTAACAAACTCAGCCCGGTAACGTACGCTAGTCGGCCGACAGCGTGCGCTACCCCTGCCGGTTAGCGTTCGCCACGACCGTGATGGCGTGCACTACACGCCGATCTGGCCGAGTCCGTAACCTCAAAATCCCTCTGCCCGGGCCGATAGCGTCTGTTGGCCCGACTCGACAGCGTGCGCTACACTCCCGAGCTCGCGCGCGCCGCGTCCCGGCCGTAGCGTGCGCTACGCCGGTTCCTGCCGTGCCTGCTCGGCGATTGCCAAGACTTCCGGCAAGGCCGCACCGGTCGGCCGGTTTCGGCCGCCACGACCCGACGCCTCGATTTCGAAAACGCCGTAAGCGGACACGACGAAAAGTTCGCAGACGACATCAACGACTCGAAATGAAAACGTAATACCATAATTAATCATACGCGACCAAGAAACGGGTCGAGACAACAATTACAGATACAGATACCCGTAACTTTCAAGAAATTACAAAATGGCCCAAAACGCCCGGAAATCACGATACGTGATCGAATAACCAAACCGAAGTTCACAACACGTCTAACAAAGTTAAACGGACTTGTAGAAAACTCGAAACAGCAGTTTCGGACGAGATTCGCAAGAATCGAACTCAAGCGCGGAAAAGTCGCTAAAAAGCACGGAACTCAACAAAACGACACCGAAATGAACTCGGATGTCAAAAAGTGCAGAATTAATCATTCTCAAAATGACGAAACGGTCACGAGCGAGTCGTCAAAACGGACTTCCGCTGAAAAAAAGAAATTACCAGAAATCGAAAATTGCGGATATTACATTCTACCCTCCTTAAAAGAAGTTTCATCCCGAAACTTAAAACAAGTAGGGAGAAGAAATATTCCGCCAGGAAAAACTCAACGAGATACACAAGAATGCGTAACTAACGCCCAACGGCGAAATGTTACAAACAACGCAAAGGAATATACGGCGTGAAAACACGCTCCGCGACGATCAACACAACGCCACTGCCTATGATTTGAAACAATAACGAGCAATTTACGTCACATCACATGCACACATTAAATCAAAGAAACGCACGCGACAACAAGCCGCACCCGACTAGAACGGCTATGTGAAAGAAACAAATAGAGTAACATGATAGAAATCATTCCATTACTCATCAACAAGAAAATGTCCGACGTCAAAACACAAACAATTCAAGATAACAGAAAACGAGAATACTGGATATTACATTCTATCATACAAAAAATAAGTTTCGTCCCGAAACTTAAATTAAGGTTATCACAATGATACGAAACAAAATATAACGACACATAATAAAATACCATGATCATGACCCCGCGGTCCGCTGTCACGCCTCTGTATGTTCAACAACTATACAGGAACTTATTCAAAACAGAATATCATTTAACAAGTTCCAAACGTAAAAACGTCACAAAATACCCCTCTACACGAGAAACAATCCGCGCAACTAGTACCAAAAACGCTATCATTGGACATCGCTGCGCCCTTCGGAAGTAGGAATGGTACTCCGGTCCCTTATCATCTCGGCAACAATCTCGCAGTACTGAACTCGATGTCCCTCGTGTCCACAATTATAACAAGTCACGGGCGGTTTCTTACAATGCGCGCGTTCATGGCCTAGAACGTTACAGTTGAAACACCTAGGAGCATTACCAGAACTCAAAGACACCGGTTTGGGTCCTTTGGATTCTCTAGCTGACCGAGAAGGTCCCATGATCGGCTGATACGAAGGTTGAGGTGTGGGAATCCCAATTCCCTTACTTCCCGATGCGTCAACGGAGATCTTCTGCTTCTTCGCTACTGATACGGACTCGGTAGACATTATAGCCATTTCAAATGCTAAGGCTCGATCTTGATAGTCCTTCAGAGTTGTACACCTAAAAGGGGCCATACACTGCCGAACCTGAGGTTTCATACGCATATCAAAGTAACGAACCTTATCTGTCTCACTTCGTACTTGATCTCGAACGTAACACAGTTGTCGATTGTAATCGACTATTGCTTGAGATATAGACACATCCCGGGGCGTAGCCGAGAAGAACTCAACAATTCTACGTTCCTTAACATGCGGCGGACAATACTCGGCCTCCATAGCAGTCTTGAATTCGGCCCAAGTAGCTGTACGATCACTAGGCGCTACGGCCTCCCACCAATGTGCCGCTTCCCTGTCAAGCAGGTATTGGGCGATGGGTACTCTTCTCTCATCGGGGCAAGCTACAGCATCAAATGCACTGTCCTACTGGAAGAGCCGATCCTCGCCTAACGAATCCGAAGAACCTACGTAGCAGGCGGGTGCATTCTCATCACAACTCGTAACCATTTACTAGCTCCGTTATCCTCATCCGGAATCCGTCACGGTGTACGGTCCGATTCACATGCGCCTAATTGACCACCACGACGAAGGATCGTGGCGGCACCAATGTCAACCCTACGACCACGTCCTCGTCCTCGACCTCTCGGCATACTGAACGGACGATCAATCAGAATAACACAACCAAATAAACATCACAACGTCCACATAGGACGATAAATAGCAGAACGATATAACATCAACCCCAAGTCATTACACACGTGCACGAACTAACACTGTAATTTTAGAACTTCATTCAAAAAAATAATTCACACAGTCACATTAACAGAGGTGTTTGGATTTTATCAAATCAAACACGGTCAAAACCACACACGTATCGTAAGGACCACACACTAACAACGAAATAAAATATTTCCGGGGTATTATTCAAATGATAAAATTTTAAAATTCTTAAGTTTGAAAAATTTGGTGAAATGAAATTTTTGAAAACACTTTTAATACCTCGGTCGTTCAATAAAAACCATGTATCTCAACATTTAGGAAACACTGAAACATTCTCCGGCGAGCACAACAACACCACAAACTTATGACAACCACTTAGCCCCAACACGTGGACATATGAAGTTCAAAATTCCGAAAACCAAAAATCGTTCTGCAAAATAAAAATTTTTCCAAAATCCTTTAGTCCATAACCAAAACGACGGTAATATTTTACAATATCTGAAGTACTTCAAAACACATTTTTCAAATACTGTCTGATTGTGTCATTTGAAAATACACGGCCAATTTGTCAAATTTTAACAAATTTTTAAAAAAATCCACATACACCGTGGTTTGACCGCACCACCAAAATATTTTTCAAAAATTGATTTTTACAAAAATTCTCAAACTGTAAAGTCCTTCGGAAAACATTCTCAAACTTACCCATAGCGGACAAAATTACAACGTTCCAAAAACAGTTGAGTTTAAAACCACATACTCCAATGGCAACTAGGGTCGCCAATTTAATCAAATGCATCTCGTGGTATCAAGTTTAAGCACACAGCAAAATCATTCATCGGAGTTTCTCACAAACTCTTCCGTCGGTACCTTTTCGAAACCCATCAAGGTTTACAACTTTCACAACATACCACCCCACCCGGTGGTTCAAAGATAAAACAATAACGTGTCCAGTTCTACACACATACTATGTGCCACGAATATTAAACACAACTATATTACACAATACTATGTAAATAAAATTATGCGCCGCAATTAGCTCACTAAGATAAAATCGAGATACACAGGTATTACGCATAAAAGAGGAGACTTACATCCACAGGTCGCACAGAGGTGACGGTCGCCCACGATACTAATCTCGTCCGACAACATAACCGACATGTTGTGACTACGCACAACTCAACTTGTCACCTGACGACTCGAACGACAAGACAACACATTACTCGACAATCACGACTTGACTCGACCCGACAGCCTAGGTTTCCGCAACCTAGGCTCCGATACCATAAATGTAACATCCCCAAAACCGTATGGGAATATTACACGCCGTAAACCCTTTCCGCAAGGATCTACCAGGCTAAACGTCCATAAACAACCAAATGCTTGCCCGGCCAGGGTCAAACAATATAATAATACAGACCGTTAAGGTCACTTACACATAAACACACAGACCGATGAGGTCACACAACTCTGTCAACAAGACTGACTCACAACATTACCCACGCAGGGGTCAAAATACAATACATCGGAAGACTAAAATCAACTCTGACAATACAACAAAAATAAAACAACTCTCGACTCATGATTAGTATCGCTGCTCGTCATCCTCTTATGCCAATACTGTGACTGCTCCCCTGAATCTGCATGTACCTGGACGCAAAACAGACATCCACCCCCCGAATACTCGGGGGTTAGTAAAACTCCACTGTTTTACTAGTGCAAGTATCAAACCATACGAAATGTAACAAGCAAAAAGCAACTACGAAGTTAATACGGAAATCCATTATCAAAATGTTCCCGAGAAGTTTTAGAATTTCGAACTCAAGTAAGAGATATTTGAAAAGGAACACATCATCTCGGGGATTTTTAAAGCAGAAAATCTTTTCGACCTCGAGTCCCAATTTACAAAACCTTTTCGTAAACAATAGGGCCTTAGCCCGATTCTCGTTTCAAAGCATACTAAATAATATATCATTATGAGTCCGAGATCCATATTTAAAATGTTACCCGAACAATCACTGCTACACAATTACTGTTCGTACACATCATGTACCGAACTCCGGAGGCCTCGACGGACCTTACCCGGACCACACACACTGTTCGTACACATCATGTACCGAACTCCGGAGGCCTCAACGGACCCTACCCGGCTACAACATCGTTCGTACACATCATGTACCGAACTCCAGAGGCCTCGTCAGACCCTACCTAGATCACACACCTTGTCCGTACACGTCATGTACCGGACTCCAGAGGCCTCGTCAGACCCTACCTGGTTCACACACTTTGTTCGTACACATCATGTACCGAACTCCAGAGGCCTCGTCAGACCCTACCTGGATCAAACACACATTGACTCGACACAATTCATAATCATTAAATGTCAAGTCATTCCACTTTACGCCGAAATGTACAATCAAGCATGTAAACCAAAACAACACAAACATCATGATCATCACAACGACTCTTAACCAACACAATACACATTCGGTACACCATACATTGAACAAACACAAGAATCCGGGGAGAGCGGAAATGACGAGATTTGTGTGCGACGACAAGACCACGGATCCCTTACAGTTTTTCTTAATTTTTCCGAATCTTATTTTCTAGATCTGTTCGAGTAGGATTGTGATTGTAGCCGATTACATGACAGTTTGATGTATTTATTTTTATTTCAATTCACTCGTTATTCGTATTGAATTGGATTCTTCTCACTGTTCTCAATGCTTTCAATTGTCTGGACAATAGTTGAATTGATTTGAATGTCTTTATGGATCCGGGAGATGAAATTTAGGCATAGTTCTTGTGAGAAAAATCATGATTTTCGTGAGATAGGGATATACTCATGGGAAATGTGAAGCCTGTTTATTGTGGGAATTCATGAACTATTTTACCTATTAATTATCTAATTCGAATAGGGATATATCGAGTTAATACTTCTTAGTATTTTCTATCGATCTTGGGAAAGACTTTAGAATAATTTAGGAATTACTGGCTTGCAATCAATTGAATAAAAGTGAATTGAATTAAATAAAAATCATTCCTGATTGTTTGAGGTGAAAATCATAATCCTACGCCCTTATTATTATTATTTTTATTATTACTATTATTATTTTCTATTTATTTTTCTCCATTTAGTTTAGAAATAAATTCTATATAATTGTTCTTCAAATAAAATTACGAGTTGACTATATTTTGGTACTTAGTGAAATCAGTCCTCGAGGGAACGATATCTTACTTATCACTTTATTACTTGTTGACACCGTGAACTTGCGGCATAGTGTGAGGGATTTCCTCGCAACAAGTTTTTGGCGCCGTTGTCGGGGACTGATTTTTCACTAATATCATTACCAAGCGACTCTAATTTTAATTTGAAGTTTTTCTTTAGTTTCTATATTTTTTTCTTTCTTATTTTTTTCATTATGTTTTCCTTTGATTATCGTGACCCTTGGAATTTCATAAATTTCGATGATCTTAATAATTTGCCTAATAGGGTCAGTCAGCCCCCTCCCCCAAAACAAAAGACCATGCTTGAACATTGTGTAGACGCTCTCAAAAATCCTGATAGTACCCCTCTTGAGCGAGAATGTGCAAGTCGTGGTCTTGAGATTCACTATGGTTATTTTCCAGCTCATCGATTTAGTAGTGAAGTTGAGGGGGAGGTTGAGAAGAAAGACATGCTAAGTTTTAGGGCCGATCCCCCAGCACCTGATAATTACATAAAGTGTGATGAGCTTGTAGAAGAAGTTACCATTGATGATATTTCCAAAGAAATTTCATTAATTTGTCATCAAACTTCGAATAATAAGGTGAACATTTTTGTGCCTAAAATTTTATTAACGGTGCCACGCATAATTTTTCCTAAATCTATATTGGGAGAGATTGGCCCCATTACTTTTGATTTTGTTGAGGCTGATTCTTTGAGTTCTAATGAGGTTGTTCAAGATATGTCTTTATTATTTACCCATTCGAACTCTGCTTATTTTTTCATACCTTATAATTATTATATTCTTTCATTATTTTTTGGTTTTCCGCATTATTCTTACTCATTATTTTTGGCAACCAGACATGAACCAAAGCCTCCCTTGTGGAATAAGAGGTTTATAGATTGCAAGAAGGGGGTATTTGGCAATCTCCCTAGAAAAAAGCCACGTTAATTTTTTTATTTGCCACGTCGTGCTCAAGACGTAAAATAGAGCGCTTGATGGGAGGCAACCCATCATTTTTACTTGCTTTCTAGTTAGTTGTTTTTATTTGATTTTTCGTTTATAATATTTTTTATTTGTTTTGTTATTTCGTTTGGATTCGTGTATTCTTGTTGGCCCTTATTTCTCTAATTTTTTTTATATAACCCCAATGAGTTATTATCCTTCATATTCTAGTCTTTCTTGACTTAATGTCTATAGTTATTTCATGACTAGAGACTAAGTTTGGGGGTCCCTGGTGATGTTGGTCATTATTTGAAGTATGGATTGACAGACGATTCCACTCAGACATGTGCTGGCGTTCAAGAAGACATTTGGAATAAGATTCGCTTTTCCTTATCTCTTTTATTTTCACATGAGTTTTATTGTTGATGATTTTATATGTAGTGGAATAAATTGAAGCATGCGATATTTTCTTAATTTTTCTTGGTTATAAATTGCGATTTCATCATTGCTTTATTTTTTCTTGCATGCTGTTGATGGTTTTTGCCAAAAAAAAAACGTGAATTTTTCGTTAATTTTTCGTGCTTCCGTGTGTAAAACTGATGTTACGATACTGATTTCTTTTTGAAGAAACGATTGACTTTTGGTCGAGTTGCAGACAGCGATATCTGTTTCCTCTGAGTATTCATTTAGGTCCAAAATTTTTCGTTGTTGTATAAATCTTAGCATATAAGAAAGGAGACATACGTATTTTCAAATCGCCGTCTATACGTTTGGTTACACTTTTCGCGTAGCTAGTCGTCCAGTAACATGAGTCTTGTTGGCACTTAAATTTAGTTTAGAGTCGGATAGTTTTTCCCAAAAAGTCGAGATATTATACATATTCTATAATGGGAAGTCTAGTAACCGGGGGTATTCACGTGACCCGTTGTTTACTCTCGCATAAAACGACAACCCTGAATAGACTAATGATTTAGAAATATCGCATTTGCTGATGATGGGAAGCCTAGTAACCGGGGGTATTCACGTGACCCGTTGTTTACTCTCGCGTAAAACAGCAACCTTGACATGCGGGAATTGCTATTCGAGTTTTTTCTCCGCTGTAGAGGGGGACTTAGTAACTAGAAGCATCCATGTGCCCCATGAGTGTCTTTTACGTCAAGCGGTTCCCCAATACATGAGAATGGAAATCCACCCTAGGATTATCCCGATGAAACATCCCGAGATCCGAACCTAGTGGTTAACTCGAATCATTATTATGATCATACATTAGGGAATGCTGTCCGAGGAGTAATTTTGATGATGAAACTCTTAAATTTTGCCACTAGACTGTGGGACTGGGTGAGTTGGCTTGTTTACTCTAACCCTTCGTATTGGCGGTCGGTTAAATTCACGCTTGTTAATCTTTGATCTTGATTTTCCTCATGAACGATCAATTAGCACTAAAAATGGTTGCTTTGTGGAATCAGTGTCCTTGATGTGACTCACTATTACGATACTCATATTATTCTTTGAGATTTTCAGGGTAGTATTGATTAAGTTGAGCACTATGGATTTGCACGATCATTCACGATACTTATTATTTGAAATTGATTCTTTTTGCTTGAGGACAAGCAAAGGATCAAGTTTGGGGGTATTTGTTAGGCGTATTTTTATGCGCTTATTTATCATTATTTTTATCCATTTGAAATCTAAATCTGCTTAAATGAGCTTTTAATGCACTATTCTTATATGTTTTGTAGGAAATTGGAGTCCGGAAGCTCGAACGGCGAAAAACAGGCCAAAACGACAATTTTGGCACAGGGCGCGCTGCACGAACCAAGCGAGCCGCGGCACACGCACAACACGAAGGCGCCGAGCGGCATGCGGGCAGCGGCACAAGGATCTTGAGCCGCGGCCGGGAAGAAAATGTTGCGCCAGTATAGGCGCGAAGGTTAGGGCGCGACCGATTAAGTGAGCGGCCACGGGCGGTTTTGATGGATTTGCCGCGTTTACGGGTACATTGCAAGCCCGTTTTCAACCTAATTCCCGGACGCGTTTTGGAGGCTAAGGATAGCTATAAATAAACATTGAAGGTCAGAAAAAGGGGGTATTATCGAGGAAACGTTGGACGGGATCGAAGAACACAAGAATCCGGGGAGAGCGGGGATCATCGAGGAATCGTTAGATGGGATCGAAGAACACAAGAATCCAGGGAGAGCGGAAACGAAGAGATTTGTGGGCGACGACAAGACCACGGATCCCTTACGGTTTTTATTAATTTTTCCACATCTTATTTTCTAGATCTGTTCGAGTAGGATTGTGATTGTAGCCGATTACATGACAGTTTGATGTATTTATTTTTATTTCAATTCACTCGTTATTCGTATTGAATTGGATTCTTCTCACTGTTCTCAATGCTTTCAATTGTCTGGCCAATAGTTGAATTGATTTGAATGTCTTTATGGATTCGGGAGATGAAATTTAGGCATAGTTCTTGTGAGAAAAATCATAATTTTCGTGAGATAGGGATATACTCATGGGAATTGTGAAGCCTGTTTATTGTGGGAATGCATGAACTGTTTTAGCTATTAATTATCTAATTCGAATAGGGATATATCGAGTTAATAATTCTTAGTATTTTCTATCGATCTTGGGAAAGACTTTAGAATAATTTAGGAATTCCTGGCTTGCAATGAATTGAATAAAAGTGAATTGAATTAAATAAAAATCATTCCTGGTTGTTTGAGGTGAAAATCATAATCCTACGCCCTTATTATTATTATTATTATTTTTATTATTACTATTATTATTTTCTATTTATTTTTCTGCAATTAGTTTAGAAATAAATTCTATATAATTGTTCTTCAAATAAAATTACGAGTTGACTATATTTTGGTACTTAGTGAAATCAGTCCTCGAGGGAACGATATCTTACTTATCACTTTATTACTTGTTGACACCGTGCACTTGCGGCATAGTGTGAGGGATCTCCTCGCAACAACGATTTGAGCTTAACGCACACTATGTGTATGACATTACGTACGTAACGATTCAATCTTAACGTATGTAATGTGGTGTATCAGACAGCATCTTGCCTTTCGGCGTGTAGGTCCATGCACGCCCGGGATTCTTGGTTCGATTGTGACAGCCAAAGTCAACGGCCATTACGTACGTAATGGCGAAGTGTTAGGTATGTAATGTACGTGAGCCTTAAGTACGTTATTTTGGGCAACGTATGTAATGGTGCTTGTGTTGTGAGGCAGTAGGCTCTGGGGGCTCGTTACGTATGTAACACGCCGAGATTAACGTACGTTATGTGTTGGCGATAGTGTACGTAATAAAAAGCACATATTATAAAGACGTGAGTTGGTTGATAATCGATTCTTAGGACATATGGTAAGAATACGATGATTAGAAGCTGTAGGTAAGCATGTTCGTAAATGTTAAGTGTTTTGGCATTATAATCACATTTTGAGGGAGGGTTGGGCTAATTAAATGTAAGAAACTAGTGAATTATGGAATAACCCTCATAATTTTGTTATATAGGAGGTGAACTCGATGAATTGATGATAGTAGGTCACCTAGAACATCATGTTTGGATATTGGGTAATATTGGCAAGAGAATTATGTTGATATCCGATAATATTAACGTAATGGATGATTAACTGGAGTTGTACTTGATGAATTTTGTTCGATGTGATAATAGAAGTATTAAAGACCATCTTAGGTATGATGAATCGATCATAGGAAAATATAAGGCATCAG
This sequence comes from Orobanche coerulescens, assembly GCA_033398695.1. Taxonomy (NCBI): domain Eukaryota; kingdom Viridiplantae; phylum Streptophyta; class Magnoliopsida; order Lamiales; family Orobanchaceae; genus Orobanche; species Orobanche coerulescens. The sequence continues at coordinate 149,810,306 of CM065815.1, forward strand.
AGTGTATGAGATTGGATTTTAATACCTATTGGGATAGTTTAGACTATTCGGAATGAATGAGGGGTATCATTTTTCCATGAATTCAATATCCATATTGTGTGAATGTGTTGTTGAATGAGTTACATTTCATTCAAGGTTGCTTGTTCGAGTAAGGATTGTTAATCGAGGACACCGTCCGTACGTTTATTTGAGGAAGGATCATTTTCGTCTGCGGAGTTGAGGCAAGTCATCTTGCTTGGTTATAATGATGATTTAATTCTTGTGAATGTTGTGTCGAGAATTATACTCTCCGACCAGCGATCGCCTCGGAGATCGGGCGACCTAGCCATTGCCGAGCAGCCAAGGCAGAACTGCCGACCAGCGACCTGGAGGCCTAGCCTTAGCCCGGCAGCCAAGGTAGATCGGCCAACCGAAGGTCCCAGGACAAGTCCCGGTGCCGAGCGATCGACATCTAAGACGATCGTCTCTCGGTACTTGGCGATCGACTCTTGGTGGCCAACTAGCAGACGATCATCTCCCAGCACTTGCCGACCGATCCTTGGTGACCGACCGATGCCGACCGACCCTTGGTGACCGACCGATGCCGACCCTCAGCAACTGGCCGATGCCGACCTCTGGTGACCAGCTAGAGGCGACCGCCTCATGCCGCTCGAAGCCGATAGTCATCCAGTCGGCAAAGGCCGAGCCTTAGGACAGACCCCACGTGCAGTGCCGAGACAAGATCCGCATATCACGGATCGTTGACCTCAGCCTGTCAGCATCTTCCCACCAACCGACAGGCCCGCCGAAAGGTGTCAGTAGGACCGCATGTGATAGTGACTCCGGACGCGTGCTGGCTCCTCATTGGACCGCACAGCTGGCTGCTAGCAGCTGCCTTGGACTTTAGGCAGACTGCCCATGTGACTTAAAGGCGATCACCCCATTATTATATTGGCCGGAAGGCGATAGCCCGCCAGGAATCAAGGCTCCTCAGCCCCTATAAATAGAAGGCTGCCTGCACTTGGACAATTCTTCTTCTTCTCCGGGCAATCTAAATGGAAATACTCTTTGGCATTCTCGCATTTTCACACAATACAGAAGCAATACTCACAACTTGGCTTTCTCCTACTCTTGGCAACAGCTATCTTTCGGTTCTTTCTTCTCTCGGCCTCTCTCACACAGAAGACGATCGGCAGGGACGAAGAACACCAAGCTTCGCTCAAGAGCTGGATTAACAGGATCTTTTTACACTCATTGTACTTAGATTCTCACATTAATACTTGTATCCACGAATATTTGTATTAATAACATCTCGCGAGAGCATTCAAGCCCGGGCCTAACAAACCCGGCAAATCTTGTGTTATTAATCTTCTCTCGGAAGTGCTCCCGCAACCTTGTTTGTTGTCCGTCCATTCCAGTAGTATTTCATCTTCGGATAAATATTTTGGGCAACAACAATTGGCGCTAGAAGGAGGGCGCTGAACCTCCGTTTTTTTATTCCTACCGTCTCGAAGAACACTCACTGTTCTCCGGGGCACATACCTGAAGAAACACTCATTGTTCTTCAGAGAAATCTTTCAGAATCACGTCTTCCGCCTCCGCGTCGAAGAAAACCGCCGGCCAGCCCGCCAGACGCCTCGTTCCGTCCCAGTCCGAGCCACAACCGATGGCGGAGGGTAGCCGCCGCGGTCTGAGACGCTCGATCCCGCCCCCGGGGGTCGTCCCAAGTCTCTCGCTCGATCAGTTCCGAACCGCGGAACAAATCGAGGAGTCCATGGCCGTCCTACAAGAGCGACAGAGTGCTCTCGACGCACCTTCCGCTATCACCCCCTTGGCCATCCACCGGAGGACCAAACGAAAGCGCAAGGCATTGCTGACCGAGCGATTGCCAGGAGGCTCCCATCCGCAAGAGCAGCCGCTCGCCCGGCAAATTGCTTTTCGATCGCTGGCGGCGACCCATCTTGGCGACCGGGGCAGTCCGGCCCCATCCACGAGACGACGGAGTTCGAGTCCGTCACCAGGAGCTCGGCCTATCCGACTCCCAGAAGGCAGCCCAGCCGTCTGGCTCCCCCTCGCCAAATAGCCGAGGTCGGCAACAGCGGAGTCAGGAGATCGGTACACGATCGCCTCGGCTCCCGCTCCCAAAGCCGATCCGCGGGCGACCGAGCCACGGCGATGGCCGCGCTGCAACGCCAGCTCGATGATATGAAGGCGCTCCTGGAGTCCGGGGCAGGCGCCAAGAAGAAGATCGCCGAGCCGAGCGAGCCGCTCGCGGTCCACATCGAGCTCGCCCCCGTGCAGCACAAGATCGCTCCTCCTCAAACACCTCTGTACGAGGGGAGATCAGACCCCGAAACACACCTGAGCAAGTTCAACATCTACATGACCGGGTGTGGGGCAGCGGAGGCGACCAGGTGCCGAATGTTCCTCCTGACGCTGGACGACCTTGCCTACAGGTGGTACGCCTCACTGCCGCCTCGGTCCATCGGCTCCTTTAACCAACTGGCGACCACATTCACAGCGTACTTCGCCACCAGGGTCGCTCGGCCAGAAGGTCCCCATCGCATGATGCGGATCGAGCAAGGGAAAGAAGAATCCGACTCGGACTACATCGACCGGGTAGACGAGATCATCCTCAACGGCGAGCCCGTAAGCGATGAGATCGCCCTCTACGTGGTCCTAGCAGGATTCCATGGTCTTTCGCCTATGTTCAGGCATCTTAAGAAGGACCAACCCTCGACCTACGCGGTCTTCCGCGCTAAGGCCGCGGACTTTCTGGCCAGGCAAAGGCTCCTTCTTAGACTATGAGCAACACGATCGGCAGCCGAGCGACGACCACCAGTCTCCCAGGCCGATCGCCATTATCAAGCAACTTCACCAAAACCGGAGGACTCGTTCGCCATCTACAGTTCACCATCTAACATGATGGACTAAGGCACGAGATCGCCTCCACCGCATAACTTACAGCCATGGTCCTGGTAGTCGATGGAACCGGCTCCTTCGGCCATGCAAGGTCCCTTTGGGCCAAGATCGCCCGCCCTTTGTTTAAATACGAGGCCGGCGTAGTCTGAGGGCCCTCCAAAACTAATCAGTGGACACGATCGCCCGCCCTCAAGGTCCATCATATGACATGGTGAGCCCGGACAATGCGACACGTGCTAGTACCCCCGTCTCAACGTACACCGTCGAGGTTCGCCATCTTCATGGCGGGCCGAGGTGGAAGCAGAGCTAACAAGTCGCGGAAGTGGAGTTCATTAATCCGACGACGCCCCGCGCAAGGACTCCTCTAGACCAAGACCGCACGCCCTTCGTTTAAATACGAGGCGAGGCGCAGCCTAACAGAGGACCCTCACAATAAAATGAGTCACGAGACAGTCATTGTCGTTCGCGCACAAGACACGGTCATGGAGTCGGTCCATCAAACTCTGCGACTGTGCACGATTCCTCAAACGACGAAACCATCAAGTTTCTGAGGGGGATCGGCCAATGTTGTTTGTTGCAGGTACAAGACCGAAAGATAGCTAGCCAATCGACTAGATAGCCCAAGTCCGAATCCAAAGTCAGCTCAACGGGTTGCCCGTCCTCATCTTACACGATCGCCAGCAAGAACCACCTCGCCCCATGTCTTCAACATCGGAGCAAGCTGGGGGGCAATTGTTGTGTCGAGAATTATACTCTCCGACCGGCGATCACCTCGGAGATCGAGCGACCTAGCCATTGCCGAGCAGCCAAGGCAGAACTGCCGACCAGCGACCAGGCGGCCTAGCCTTAGCCCCGCAGCCAAGATAGATCGGCCAACCGAAGGTCCCAGGACAAGTCCCGGTGCCGAGCGATCGACATCTAAGACGATCATCTCTCGGTACTTGGCGATCGACTCCTGGTGGCCGATGTTGTGTCCAGAATTAACACCTTCCGACCGGCGATCTACCAGGAGAACTGGCGACCGAGTTACTGCCGAGCGGCCAAGGCGGATCTGCCGATCAGCGACCAGGCGACTGAGCCTTAACCCAGCGGACATGCTAGACTGGCCAACCGAAGGTCCCAGGACGAATCCCGGTGCCTAGCGATCGACATCAAAACGATCGCCTCTCGGTACTCGACGACCGTCTAGCGGGCGATCTTCCCTCGGCACCTGCCGACCGACCGACTGGAGACGATCATCTCTCAGCACTTGCCGACCTACCCTTGGAGACCGACCGTTGCCGACCCTCATCCACTGGCCGATGGCGACCTCGGACGATCAGCTAGAGACGATCGCTTCATGTCAATCAGCACCGATGGCCATCCAGTCGACGAGGGCCGAACCTCAAGACTGGCACCACGTGCAAAGGCCGAGACAAGATCCGCGAATCACGGGCCATTGACCACACCCTGGCAGAATCTCTCCACCAGCCGACAAGCCACCGAAAGCTGTCAGTAGGGCCGCATGTTGACTGGCTCCGGACACGTTCTGGCTCCTTATTGGACCGCCCAGCTGGCGCCAGCCACTGCATTGGACTTTATACGGACTGCCAGCCACTACCTTGGACTTTAGCCCGACAGCCCAGAAGATCGGCACATTATTATATTGACCGGCAGGCGATCGGCACATTATAATATTGGCCGGCAGGCGATCGCCCGCCTAAGGACAAGACCTGGCAGTCCCTATATATACAAGGCCCCCTGCATTTGTAAACTCTCTCGGGCATTCTGACATTATACACGCAATACAGAAGCAAACATACAGCACTTGGCTAATCTCCAACTCTTGGCAACAACTATCATTCGGTCTTACTTCTCCCGGCCTCACTCCTCGAGCAGACTATCGGCAGGGACGAAGAACACCGAGCTTCGCTCAAGATCCGGATTAACAGAGTCTTTCTACACTCATTGTATTTAGATTTCTCACATTAATACTTGTATCCACGAATATTTGTATTAATAACATCTCGCGAGAGCATTCAAGCCCGGGCCTAACAAACCCGGCAAATCTTGTATTATTTATCTTCTCTCGGAAGTGCTCCCGCAATTGTTGTTTGTTGTCCGTATCCAGCAGTATTAATCTTCGGATAAATATTTTGGGCAACAACAATTGGCGCTAGAAGGAGGGCATCCAACCCTCGATTTTTTATACCTACCGTCCCGAAGAACACTCACTGTTCTCGGGGCAGATACTTGAAGTGACACTCACTGCACTTCAAAGAAATCCTTCAGAAATCATGTCTTCCGCCTCCGCGTCGAAGAAAGCCGCTGACCAGCCGGCCAGACCCCCTGTTCCGTCCCAGTCCGAGCCGCAACCGATGGTGGAAGGTAGCCGCCGCGGTCAGAGACGCTCGACCCCGTCCCGGGAAGGCGGCCCGAGCCTCTCGCTCGATCAGTTCCGAACCAATGAACAGATCGAAGAGGCCATAGCCGTCCTTCAGGAGCGACGGAGTGCTCTTGACGCGCCTCCTGCTATCACCGCCTCGGTCTCCCGCCGGAAGTCCAAGCGGAAGCTCAAGACATTGCTGGCCGAGCGAGCGCCAGGAGGCTCTCGCCCGCAAGAAGAGGCGCTCGGCAGCCGGGGCACGTCTGTCTTCGATCGCCTAGGCAGTGACCCGACCTGGCGACCGGGGCAGTCCGACCCCAGCTACGAGACGACGGAGTTTGAATCCGTCACCAGGAGCTCGGCCTACCCGGCTCCCACGAGGCGATCCAGCCGCCTGGCCCCCGCTCGCCAGATTCCCGAGGTCGGCAGCAGCGGAGTCCGGAGGTCGGCACACGATCGCCTCGGCCCCCGCTCCCAAAGCCGATCCGCAAGCAGCCGAGCCGCGGCGATGGCCGCATTGCAACGTCAGATCGACGACGTGAAGGCGCTCCTGCAATCCGGGGCAGGCGCCATGAAGACGATCGCCGAGCCGAGCGAGCCGCTCGCGATCGACATCGAGCTCGCCCCCGTGCAGCACAAGATCGCTCCTCCTCAGACACCCGTGTACGAGGGGCGATCGGACCCCCAAATGCACCTGCACAAGTTCAACATCTACATGACCGGGTGTGGGGCATCGGACGCGACCAGGTGCCGGATGTTCCCTCTGACGCTAGACGACCTCGCCCACCGGTGGTACACCTCATTGCCACCTCGGTCCATTGGCTCCTTTAATGAGCTGGCGCACGTCTTCACGGAATACTTCGCCACCAGGGCCGTTCGGCCAGAAGGTCCCCATCGCATGTGGCGGATCAGGCAAGGGGAAGAGAAGTCCGACTCGGACTACATCGACCGGGTTGACATGATCATCCTCAACGGCGAGCCCGTAAGCGATGAGACCGCCCTCTACGCGATCCTAGGAGGTTTTCAGGGCTTCTCGCCTATGTTCAGGCATCTCACGAAGACCCTACCGACGACCTACGCAGCCTTCCGGGCTAGAGCCGCAGATTTCCTGTCCAGGCAAAGGCTTCTTCTTAGCCTAGGAGTAGATCGATCGGCGCCCGTACGACGACCTCCAGTCTCCAAGCCCGATCGCTACTACCCAACTGAGCCGGAGGACTCGATCCCCGCCTACAGTCCTTTTTAAATGAGGGACTAACTTCCGCCCGATCGCCAATATCGACCTACGAATAAAGCGATCGGCTGCCGAGCGGCGATCGCCAGTCTTCCGGCCCCATCGCCGATCATCACGCTACATCATCAGCAACCCGGTGGACACGATCGCCATCTACAGTCCAGCATATAACATGACGGACTAAGGCATAAGTTCGCCTCCACCGCACATCATAAAGCCATGGTCCTGGCAGTCGATGGAACCGGCTGCTTCGGCCATGCAATGTTCCTTTCGGCCGAGATCGCCCGCCCTTCGTTTAAATACGAGGCCGGCGTAGTCTGAGGGCTCTCCAACATTAATCAGTGGACACATGCCACAACCCCGTCTCAACGTACACCGTCGAGGTCGGCCATCTCCGTGGCTGGCCGAGGTGGAAGCAGAGCTAACAAGCCGCGGGCGTGGAGTTGATTCATCCGACGCTGCCCCGCGCAAGGACTCCTCTAGATCGAGACCGCACGCCCTTCGTTTAAATACGAGGCGAGGCGCAGCCTAACAGAGGACCCTCATAATAAAGTGAGTCACGAGACACTCAATGTCTTCGCGCACCAAGACACGGTCATGGAGTCGGTCCATCGATCTCCGCGACTGTGCACGATTCCTCAAACAAAGCGAAACCACCGAGTTTACGAGGGGGATCGGCCAATGTTGTTTTTGCAGGTACAAGACCGAAAGATAGCTAAGCCAATCGACCATGATAGCCCAAGTCCAAGTCCTAAGTCAGCTCAGATCGCCCGTCCTCATCCATACACGATCGCCAGCAAGAACCACCTCGCCCCATGTCTTCAACATAGGAGCAAGCTGGGGGGCAATTGTTGTGTCCAGAATTAACACCTTCCGACCGGCGATCTACCAGGAGAACTGGCGACCGAGTTATTGCCGAGCGGCCAAGGCGGATTTGCCGATCAGCGACCAGGCGACCGAGCCTTAACCCAGCGGACATGCTAGACTGGCCAACCGAAGGTCCCAGGACAAATCCCGGTGCCTAGCGATCGACATCAAAACGATCGCCTCTCGGTACTCGGCGACCGTCTAGCGGGCGATCTTCCCTCGGCACCTGCCGACCGACCGACTGGAGACGATCATCTCTCGGCACTTGCCGACCTACCCTTGGAGACCGACCGTTGCCCACCCTCATCCACTGGCCGATGGCGACCTCGGACGATCAGCTAGAGACGATCGCTTCATGTCAATCAGCACCGATGGCCATCCAGTCGGCGAGGGCCGAACCTCAAGACTGGCACCACGTGCAAAGGCCGAGACAAGATCCGCGAATCACGGGCCATTGACCACAGCCTGGCAGAATCTCTCCACCAGCCGACAAGCCACCGAAAGCTGTCAGTAGGGCCGCATGTTGACGGGCTCCGGACACGTTCTGGCTCCTTATTGGACCGCCCAGCTGGCGCCAGCCACTGCATTAGACTTTATACGGACTGCCAGCCACTACCTTGGACTTTAGCCCGACAGCCCAGGAGATCGGCACATTATTATATTGACCGGCAGGCGATCGGCACATTATAATATTGGCCGGCAGGCGATCGCCCGCCTAAGGACGAGACCCGGCAGTCCCTATATATACAAGGCCCCCTGCATTTGTAAACTCTCTCGGGCATTCTAACATTATACACGCAATACAGAAGCAAACATACAGCACTTGGCTAATCTCCAACTCTTGGCAACAGCTATCATTCGGTCTTACTTCTCCCGGCCTCACTCCTCGAGCAGACTATCGGCAGGGACGAAGAACACCGAGCTTCGCTCAAGAGCCGGATTAACAGAGTCTTTCTACACTCATTGTATTTAGATTTCTCACATTAATACTTGTATCCACGAATATTTGTATTAATAACATCTCGCGAGAGCATTCAAGCCCGGGCCTAACAAACCCGGCAGATCTTGTATTATTTATCTTCTCTCGGAAGTGCTCCCGCAATTGTTGTTTGTTGTCCGTCTCCAGCAGTATTAATCTTCGGATAAATATTTTGGGCAACAACAGCCGACTAGCAGACGATCATCTCCCGGCACTTGCCGACCGACCCTTGGTGACCGACCGATGCCGACCCTCAGCAACTGGCCGATGCTGACCTCTGGTGACCAGCTAGAGGCGACCGCCTCATGCCGCTCGAAGCCGATAGTCATCCATTCGGCAAAGGCCGAGCCTCGTGGATGCACTCCCACGTGCAAGCGAGACAAGATCCGCATATCACGGATCGTGACCTCACTGTCACAAGATCTTCCCACCACCCTGTGTCCGCCGAAAGGTGTCGGTAGGACCGCATGTGACGGTGACTCGGACGCGTGGCCGGCTCCTCATTGACCGCACTGGCCGCCAGAATGCCTTGGACTTTAGGCGTGCATCGCCCATGTGACTTAAAGGCGATCGCCCCATTATTATATTGGCCGGCAGACGATCGTCCCAGTACGTCCACGTCCACGAGTTGCCATTATCCTAAGGCATACCACACGCAACGATCCCTCAGTACTTACCCAACGAGAGGGAGAAATAAAATGGATAGTTAAATTGCATCTATAGGTTGTGAACCAGAGATTTCTAGCAATGATGATTTACGCATGTCACACATATACTTATGAATTTATAAGAAAACAATTTCATGCCCAAATATTTTATCATAAAATTTTTATGTACAAAATAGACTGAAGATGCATATTTAATGCATGAATCATGGTTGATCTGATAAACTGCATTTATCACATAATGAATAATAATAACTTAATGTAACTTGGAGTCGACGTGGAGCGGCAGAGGTGGATGATTATAATTGCTAAAAATATTTGAATACTTGCGAAAATGAAATTTTGGTTTAAAAAAAACATTTTAACGAGTCTACATAACCGTAAACCCGCTCCGATACCACTTATGTAGCGACCACTATTATAGGAAAATAATTCTTCTAAATTTAAAAAGAATAAATAAAAATTTTGCAGCGGAAATACATTTCAAAAAGACAAACTTAATAATTGCAAGTAATATTCTCATGTTGCCATTAAATAAAAACACTCTTTGATGTGAAGGAATCAAGGCTCCTCATCCCCTATAAATAGAAGGCTGCCTGCACTTGGACAATTCTTCTTCTTCTCCGGGCAATCTAAACGGAAATACTCTCTGGCATTCTCGCATTTCAGACAATACAGAAGCAATACTCACAACTTGGCTTTCTCCTACTCTTGGCAACAGCTATCTTTCGGTTCTTTCTTCTCTCGGCCTCTCTCACACAGAAGACGATCGGCAGGGACGAAGAACACTAAGCTTCGCTCAAGAGCTGGATTAACAGGATCTTTTTACACTCATTGTACTTAGATTCTCACATTAATACTTGTATCCACGAATATTTGTATTAATAACATCTCGCGAGAGCATTCAAGCCCGGGCCTAACAAACCCGGCAAATCTTGTGTTATTTATCTTCTCTCGGAAGTGCTCCTGCAACCTTGTTTGTTGTCCGTCCATTCCAGCAGTATTTCATCTTCGGATAAATATTTTGGGCAACAACAGTGAACATTATACGTTTCATGTATATGTAATGCTCTATGAATCTATGATTCATGATGCGGTGTGTTCTTGATCTTATTACCGTTTTGTGGTAGTATTGTATTCCCAATTTTATCGCCTTTGATACAGTTGGTCTCGTTGAGCATTGTTTGTAACACCCCCAAATCCTATTGGGTTATTACAGTGCCGTGGACCCCACGACAGAAGATCCACCAGGCGGCATGACTAAAATACATTAAATTAAACAACAAGGGGAAATCATAATCCCTACCATGATATCCGACACAATATTCCGATAAGGAATTTCAACGACAACGATGGGCCTACATGGCCAAAAATAAAATACAACAACATCCACGAGCATCTGCTCGGGTAATACATAATGACAATGACTGACAGACTGAAGAACACTCCAACTGACTAACCAACATGAACAACTCAGACTAGTATCGCTCGAATGCCTCGTCGCCATCATCATGCCCTTGTGTCTCAACTCTCTCCTCGCAAGCACCTAAAACATGAAAACATGTTCCGCCCCTACGGGGTCAGTCATCCAGATAATGAACATCAAATACATGTATAACATGATATGCATCCAAAGGCAGAATGAAATGGTACAATGATAATAATAATACGAGATGCTCACAAACCAATGTAAGAACCGAGCATTCGTGAAATACTATGCCCACGGCATACTATTAATACCTGTTCGACAGGTTATAACGTAAATGCCCAACGGCGAATCTAGGGCTGAGAATCGGGACATCCCGAGGTCCTGGTCCCGAGTCCCGAATGTCCCGGTCCCGAAATGGACCAATTTAGTGGTCCCGGTCCCGGTCCCGATCGGGACTTCGGGAGTCCTGATTCCCGAATTGGGATAAATTTAAGTCCCGGTCCCGGTCCCGATCCCGAGGATAATTTTTCGAAATGTCCCGAATGTCCCGAAATGTCCTGAAATATCCCGAAATGTCCCGAAATTAAAATTTTCAATCGGGACTTCGGGAGTCCCGATCGGGATTTCGGGACTCCCGAGTCCCGAAATTACCAAAGTTTAAGGTCCCGGTCCCGGTCCCGGTCCCGAAAAATTCGGGACTCGGGGTCCCGTTTCCCATCGGGACTCGGGACGGGACCGGGACTCGGGATTTCCCGACGGGAAATTCTCAGCCCTAGGCGAATCATAATTATAGAGTACCACAATGAATTACACGACATGAACCAAACCAGAATTGAATTAATTATGAATCACAATGCCCGAAGGCTCCAATGAAATTACCAGGACAATAATAAAGGCTTGAAAGCCACTCAGCCGAAGCTGTCAAATATCACAATCACATGAAGCCAAACAACCGCACTGTTATTGATTAGGGCGAAGCCACGAAGCCGTATCACCATTAGGGCCGAAGCCATGGCACGGCCGTATCACAATTAGGGCCGGCCACGGCACGGCCGTATCACAATTAGGGGCCGAAGCCACGCACGGCCGTATCACAATTAGGGCCGGGCCACGCACGGCCGTATCACAATTAGGGCCGAAGCCACGGCACGAAGCCGTATCACAATTAGGGCCGAAGCCACGGCACGAAGCCGTATCACAATTAGGTCCGAAGCCACGGCACGAAGCCGTATCACAATTAGGGCCGAAGCCACGGCACGAAGCCGTATCACAATTTTGATAGTGTGCTACCTTGAGTCGGCCAACACGATAATGATGACTCACGGATGGGCATTGTACTCGACAGTCCCAATTCAATACCTCGATTACCTTAGAGTGGTCAATCGATAACAACGACACAACGGATGGGAACTATCCTCGACAGCCCCAATTCGATACCTCGATTGCCTTAAATGGCTAACCGATAACAATGATGCAGCGGATGATTCAATACCTCGATTGCCTTAAAACGGTCAATCGATAACAATGATACAATGAATGATTGAACACTTCGATTTGCCTGAGAACGGCCAATCGATAACAATGACACGATGAATGAGTGAATACCTCGATTGCTTAGAACGGCCAACCGATAACAATGATATGATGAATGATTGAACACCTCGATTGCCTTAGAACGGCCAATCGATAACAATGATACGAAGGATGTCTCGGCACCTTTAATCGGTTACTGACAACGAAGAAGAGAAATGAATACATCAACGCCTTTAATCGGCCAAAACAACATCAAGGACAAAACTCCAACATTAATAGCAATGATTACAACGACGTCTTAAATCGACATTAATATCAACAACAACGATCGATACATCGATACCGCGAACCGGTGACCGATAATAACATTAACAATGAGTATCACAATGCCTTGAACCGGCCATTAACGAACAATAAAAACATTTGGCATAATTGCCGAAAGGTATCGTATCGAACGATCTCTTAATATCAATGAATTCATGAAGATACTAAGTCTCGGAATGATACAACACATTCATACACATATATGATAACATTAATCTCATTGACTAGTACAAGTATAAAACTTGCCTCAACCGAAGGCGATGAAATCCTTCCACGAACAACGAACGGCGTCCTCCAATAAATATTAGCGCTCAAACAACCTTGAATGAAATACAATTCATTCAATAACACAATATCGAACGAAAACAACACAACGATCGAAGGAAACTCTTTGAGACATTTAATCGAACACTAAATGTTCAAAGTTCCTCAAGAACTTAAGAATCATCAATCGGGTTGAACGAATCGAAGATATGGATATAAAATCCATAGAACATGATTAATAATGTTTACAAACATCAACCGATTCATCAAATTTGGACGGAAAATGAAATCAAAGCCAAAACTCCCAAAAATCAAATTTTAGGAGATTTCAAGAAATTACCTTGATTAGGATGAAGAATCCACAAACATGTTAATCCACACCACAACTTGAAGAAGATGAAATTATTTGAGTTTGATGATGCTAAATCACCCAAAATATCGCCCACAAATCGCCCAAGGAGGAAAGTGATGAAATGAGGATGATTCCACAAGAAAACGCTGATATAGGCAAAACTGTACTGTGTGCCGCGGCACAGGATGAGTGTGCCGCGGCCCACGGCCAAAAACTACCCAGCACACTGCCTTTGTGCCGAGGCCTGGCCAGAAGGGGCCGCGGCCCGCGGTACAACCCGCTCCAGCACAAAAAGGCACATGGTGCAACCTTAGCTATTTCGACCATAACTCCTTCGTCCGGACTCCCATTGACTCACTGTTTGAACCATTGGAATAACTTGATTCTCTATAATATTGAAAAGATTCAGAATTTTTGGATTTTCCAAGAATTAATGGTGATTTTACAAAGTCGAACCATACGTGGAAAAGTCGCTTAAGAACACGGAATTCAATAGAACGACACTGATACGAACTCGGATGACAAAAAGTGTAGAATTAATCATTCTCGGAATGAGGAAACGGTCACAATAGAGTTGCTAAGATAGAATTACACCAGAAAAAAAATTATTGGAAATCGAAATCGCGGATATTACATACTACCCCCCTTAAAAGAAGTTTCGTCCCGAAACTTAAAACAAGTTGGGAGAAGCAATATCCCGCCAGGAAAACTCAATGAGATACACCAGAACTGAAAGCTCGCTTCTCATCGGCATCGGATGCCCATACAAACACTGATTCACCTCCAAAGAAGAACAGCAATGCACATATAGTCCTCGGAACCATATCTATCGCACGCCCAAGTCCCCATGACTTGACGTCTCGAATCACAATAAATAATCACCCAGATTATCACGAAATCTCGGTAGAACACCAAAAGGAATGCATCAAACGATCTCAAAATCTCAAGATTCTCAAATACGATCATTATAAAATAGATCAACAATAAATGATCCACAACCACGATACATTATTACGGATTGAGTTATACAGTCATCCGAAAGACAAGGCTACATTTCAAATGTACCCAACATCGATATCCTCCATATCATCGATCTCCTCAATCCCAACGATTCAACGAAGACTCAAATCTGAACTCACCACTTAATATGACCCCAAAAGGTTACCAAAAACGAGAGTGACTATGATGAATGATAAATGATTAGAAATCCGACAAGGATCAAGAATGACTCACCGAGGTGAACTAATAACGCAATGAGTGATAACTCAAATGAAATGATTGGAACCATTGTTCCACGTGAAGTGAATGATTAGTTTGATAATTATAAGTCTCAACGTGATTGATATATGATGAATGACTTATGCGAATGATTGAACGGAGATGATATGAATGATTATCCTATTACCGAGCAAGAATTAACTTGCTCAAAACCGGTGATGAATGTCCTATTGTATCACAGTTAAAGCAAACAACAGTCAAAACTCGTCTTCTGAGATGAAGATGCTCTCACAGCACGAAGACGACTAGAAAACGATCTCTTGGACGTCGGAGTCCGATGTCCCTCTGACAACTCTTTCCATACCGAGGCAGGAAAGTCACGTGATAATTACAGATCTCGTATGAAGATTGCATTATGATTACGAGACGGAATGATAACAATAAGCATACACGCTCTAACACAATGAATGCATTAATAATGCAATAAAACGATCGTCGACATGACACCGGAATATGATAAGATCGCATGAAAGATCAAGTGAGGTGACAAGACTATCTAATGAAATTCCTGAAATGATTACCTTGAACAAGTTAACAAGGTTGAAAATTTGATTCACAAGATCAACAACTGAACCGTGAGATGGACTGGATGATTAATGAATTAATTGAACAATGAGATTGACTGAGTGATAATGAATTAACTGAGTGATGAGATTGACTGAGTGATGAATGAATCAACTGAGCGATGAGATTAACTGAGTGATGAATGAATTGACTGAGCAATGAGATTGACTGAGTGATGAATGAATTGACTGAACAATGAGATTGACTGAGTGATGAATGAATTAACTGAACAATGAGATTAACTGAGTGATGAATGAATTGACTGAACAATGAGATTGACTGAGTGATGAATGAATTAATTGAACAATGAGATTGACTGAGTGATTAATGAATTGACTGAACAATGAGATTGACTGAGTGATGAATGAATTAACTGAGCAATGAGATCGACTGAGTGATGAATGAATTGACTGAACAATGAGATTGACTGAGTGATTAATGAATTAATTTGAACAATGAGATTGACTAAGTGATGAAGGAATTGACTGAGTGATGAATGAATTAACTGAGCAATGATATTGACTGGGTGATGAATGAATTAACCGAGTGATGAATGAATTATCTGAGTAATGATATTGACTGAGTGATGAATGATATTGACTGAGTGATGAATGAATTAACTGAGTGATGAATGAATTAACTGAGTGATGAATGAATTAACTAAGTGATGAATGATATTGACTGAGTGATGAATGAATTAACTGAGTGACGAATGAATTAACTGAGTGATGAATGATATTGACTGAGTGATGAATCAAAATGATGATTGAGGATTATTAACTGATGAATGAGTTGATCCTTAATGCTTACACAAGGCACACGTCCTCCAAAACAATTAGTCATGAATCAATCATAACACTAATATCACATATCGGTTTCAACAAAGCATGAACAATTAATGACATGATGAATGTATGAACATAAAGAGAATAGAGTCCTTACACAGGTCATACGAAGCTTCGAGGTCTCACGATACTAGTCCCAACTGATGACGACTCGATGAATGAATGACTCGTGCAGTCGTACTAATATTACGACTCACAAAACCCGACTGTCCAGATTGTCATAACCTGACAGTCCCACTACTACCGCATCGGTAGAGCCACATAACTCACATATCAGGGTATCTCACAACCCAAAATCTCTGATACCATCTTCTGTAACACCCCCAAATCCTATTGGATTATTACAGTGCCGTGGACCCCACGCCAGGAGATCCACCAGACGAACATGACTAAAATACATTAAATTAAACAACAAGGGGAAATCATAGTCCCTACCATGATATCCGACACAATATTCCGATAAGAAATTTCAACGACAACGATGGGCCTACATGGCCAAAAATAAAATACAACAACATCCACGAGCATCTGCTCGGGTAATACATAATGACAATGACTGACAGATTGAAGAACACTCCAACTGACTGACCAACATGAACAACTCCGACTAGTATCGCTCGAATGCCTCGTCACCATCATCATGCCCCTGTGTCTCAACTCTCTCCTCGCAAGCACCTAAAACATGAAAACATGTTCCGCCCCCACGGCGTCAGTCATCCAGATAATGAACATCAAATACATGTATAACATGATATGCATCCAAAGGCGGAATGAAATGGTACAATGATAATAATAATACGAGATGCTCACAAACCAATGTAAGAACCGAGCATTCGTGAAATACTATGCCCACAGCATACTACTAATACCTGTTCGACAGGTTAGAACGTAAATGCCCAATGGCGAATCATAATTATAGAGTACCACAATGAATTACACGACATGAACCAAACCAGAACTGAATTAATTATGAATCACAATGCCCGAAGGCTCCAATGAAATTACCAGGACAATAATAAAGGCTTGAAAGCCACTCAGCCGAAGCTGTCAAATATCACAATCACATGAATCCAAAACAGCCCGCAACTGTTATTGATTAGGGCCGAAGCCACGACACGAAGCCGTATCACCATTAGGGCTGAAGCCACGGCACGAAGCCGTATCAAAATTAGGGCCGAAGCCACGGCACGAAGCCGTATCACAATTAGGGCCGAAGCCACGGCACGAAGCCGTATCACAATTAGGGCCGAAGCCACGGCACGAAGCCGTATCACAATTAGGGCCGAATGCACGGCACGAAGCCGTATCACAATTAGGGCCGAAGCCACGGCACGAAGCCGTATCACAATTTTGATAGTGTTCTACCTTGAGTCGGCCAACACGATAATGATAACTCACGGATGGGCATTGTACTCGACAGTCCCAATTCAATACCTCGATTACCTTAGAGTGGTCAATCGATAACAACGACACAACGGATGGGAACCATCCTCGACAGCCCCAATTCGGTACCTCGATTGCCTTAGAATGGCCAACCGATAACAATGATGCAGCAGATGATTCAATACCTCGATTGCCTTAAAACGGTCAATCGATAACAATGATACAATGAATGATTAAACACTTCGATTTGCCTGAGAATGGCCAATCGATAACAATGACACGATGAATGAGTGAATACCTCGATTGCCTTAGAACGGCAACCGATAACAATGATATGATGAATGATTGAACACCTCGATTGCCTTAGAACGGCCAATCGATAACAATGATACGAAGGATGTCTCGGCACCTTTAAATGGTTACCGACAACAAAGAAGAGAAATGAATACGTCAACGCCTTTAATCGGCCAAAACAACATCAAGGACAAAACTCCAATATTAATAGCAATGATTACAACGACGTCTTAAATCGACATTAATATCAACAACAACGATCGATACATCGATACCGCGAACCGTTGATCAATAATAACATTAACAATGAGTATCACAATGCCTTGAACCGGCCATTAACGAACAATAAAAACATTTGGCATAATTGCCAAAAGGTATCGTATCGAACGATCTCTTAATATCAATGAATTCATGAAGAGACTAAGTCTCGGAATGATACAACACATTCATACACATATGATAACATTAATCTCATTGACTAGTACAAGTATAAATCTTGCCTCAACCGAAGGCGATGAAATCCTTCCACGAACAACGAACGGCGTCCTCCGATAAATATAAGCGCTCGAACAACCTTGAATGAAATACAATTCATTCAATAACACAATATCGAACGAAAACAACACAACGATCGAAGGAAACTCTTTGAGACATTTAATCGAACACTAAATGTTCAAAGTTCCTCAAGAACTTAAGAATCATCAATCGGGTTGAACGAATCGAATATATGGATATACAATCCATAGAACATGATTAATAATGTTTACAAACATCAACCGATTCATCAAATTCGGACGGAAAATGAAATCAAAGCCAAGACTCCCAAAAATCAAATTTTAGGAGATTTCAAGAAATTACCTTGATTAGGATGAAGAATCCACAAACATGTTGTTAATCCACACCACAACTTGAAGAAGATGAAATTATTTGAGTTTGATGATGCTAAATCGCCCAAAATATCGCCCACAAATCGCCCAAGGAGGAGAGGAAGGAGGAAAGTGATGAAATGAGGATGATTCCACAAGAAAACGCTGATATAGGCAAAACTGTACTGTGTGCCGTGGCACAGGATGAGTGTGCCGCGGCCCATGGCCAAAAACTTCCCAGCACACTGCCTTTGTGCCGCGGCCCGGCCAAAAGGAGCTGCGGCCCGCGGTACAGCCCGCTCGAGCACAAAAAGGCACATGGTGCAGTCTTAGCTATTTCGACCATAACTCCTTCGTCCGGACTCCGATTGACTAACCGTTTGAACCATTGGAAATCTAACTTGATTCTATATAATATTGAAAATATTCAGAATTTTTGGAGTTTCCAAGAATTAATGGTGATTTTACAAAGTCGAACCATACGTGGAAAAGTCGCTTAAGAACACGGAATTCAATATAACGACACCGAGACGAACTCGGATGACAAAAAGTGTAGAATTAATCATTCTCGGAATGAGGAAGTGATCACAATAGAGTTGCTAAGATGGAATTACACCAGAAAAAAAAATTACTGGAAATCGAAATCGCGGATATTACATTGTTGTCACTTCGGTGAGTTCTCTCGATTCTTAGATGAATGTGTAATTTATTGACTTTCATTGTCATGTTGCATCGTGACATCTCTAGAGTCATATCTGCATGCCGATTGGTTATATGTAGGATTTTTAGCCGGGCACATTATGGTCATGCGTGGATGTTTCCGCATTGGACCACACGAGACGTAGTTCCTGAGGCTAATTAGGTATATTGTCCCACGTATATTCTGGATTACGTGTACTGGGTGGACATGTGCACGGACACATTTTTGGATCGGGTGTACTGTGACGTCCGTCTTGAGCCATATTGATTGGTCGTTCATATGCCATGTACGATTAGATATGTCCGGCAGTTTGGGACTGATTGTTCATACGCCCGAGGGGTATGTTCAGTGGTCGGTTGTTTCTTTGAGATCCTGTATATATATGAATTTTATAATGCCATGAGAATTATTATCATGTATAGCTGACCCTGTAGTTTGGGCGAAATACTTGTGTTGTATTTCAGGGCGAGGCAAGGGCAAGGCACGGGAAGAGCATGATGACGGCGAAGGGTTTTGAAGGATGCTAGTTCGGGGGTCCCGAGTCTTTTGTTGGTCGGTTATGTTTAAACTATGTAATTTCACTTTCCCATTTGATATAAATCCTGACGATTGTATTATTATTATGTTGGGTATATTCCATCTCCATATAGTTTATACCGGATTTGGGTCCTGTGTGCTGTTATAGAAGTTGTTGTATCCTGTATAAACTCCTAATCGGGGATAAGATTATTATATTGTGGTTCGGTACCACATCTATGGGATGATTAAATTATGTTTTGATATTGCCTGGTGGGTCCCGGTGTGGGGTCCACAGCACTGTAATAGCCGCCAGATTTTGGTCATTACACTAGTTGTCCTTGAAATTGAAATTGAGATGGGAGAGTAGTGTGGATTGTTCTCTTTCTTGCCTTTATTTCCTTAGCAAGTGACCAATTGGGTACTTGATCAGTGTTGACCTCGGTAAGTTGGGCACCCTTGGAGTTCTATTTTGTTGCTCTTAATCATATTTTGTATTCTCAATGTCCTCCACCTACCCATCTCGAGCAAAAACATTTTCCTTATTTAGCTTAAGTAGATCAAATACGTTAGCCATATTGTTTCTTTGTCCGTTTACACCATTAAATTCTACATTTTTTGGTCATTCGAGTTTATTGAACTCTTTCGCGCTGTGCAAATAAATTCCTACCTTGGCTACAAATTTGGTGTAATGTATCAAACAGGGTCGATACTCAGGGATTGTGTGGAATTAATTATTTCAGAATTAATATAACAAAAGACAAAATTCTTGAAATTAAACATGAATAAAAAACAAAGAAAGAAAAATTGATTAATAATATAAGCTAGAAAAATTAAGAACGCCGGTAATGTAATCGACTTAATAAATAAAACCTAGTTCAAGGATGAATGTAGAAGTTGGGAACAAATTCGACTGGTTAAAATTTATTTATTGATGCTCTAAAAAGTGCATTGAATTGGTTATAGCTCACTGGTATGACCGAGTGACCAACTTCTCTTTACTTGCTAGCGATTAAGGTACGACCGTTAATCCGGTACTTTGGGAGCAACATACAATTGCCGATGTGAGAAGTCCGTAAGGCCTCCCTCCCCTACGTGGATTCTCGACTAAACAGATGCGGGGTTTCCACTAGATGCTAGGATTGATCGAATATTGAGGCTAGGGATGCCCAACTCTCAAATATATAAAACATGTGGATCGATCTTTATAAAGGGAGTTCCGCTGGACCAAACAACTGAAGGATTCTGCTATGATTACTTATGTATTTGTTGATCTATGAACGATTAAGAAATTCTTATGCGAACTTGAATGTGTTTATTGTTTGTTTTATGTGGGGCTGGTTCGTGTACTCAGTATTTACATACTGATTATTCGTTGTTGTTTAACAATGCCCTAATCTTTGCATGCATGAGCAACCTTTATGACTTCTTTTTTATGTATACTAATTGTAATATAGATGAACAGAGATCGGACAAACCAAAAAAATATATCTTATATAACTTCATTGATAATGATGAAATGAGGACGAAAAAACCCAACATAATTAAGCAAAAGAGGCACGTGGAATATGAACACGCATATGACAATAATATTTCATACGCGCTCATATACACTTGATTCAAAATAAAATCTAAGTGGAAATTAATGATTTAAACAATAAAAATCACAGAAAACATCATATATTTATTTATATAAACTTCATGGTTTTATTTCAATAAGGCATTAATACACGACAACACCATTTATTTAGACGTACAGGCTGCTCTTAAGACCAAATAAGAATTTGATGATTATGGGAAGATATTATCTGGAATATAGGAGTCCCCATCATAATCAGTCTTGTGTACGATAATATTCAGCAGAAAGATCTGCACTGGCCTCCCCATCGTAATCAGTATGGGTAAAATAATATTTGGCAGCAAGATCTTTAGGCACACACTGAGTTCCATCTCTAACAGTGTCGGGAGGGCAACCTCCATCAAATACACTGGCCTCACAATTGTAAGTACATGTCATTGCGACAATCAAGGCCATTGCCATAACCATCATCGAGACAAAGCGTGTAGTAGACATTCTTTTTTTGATATGTGCACACAATTGAGTTTTATAATTATATTTGCTTTCCATGCACTATAATGGTGCATGCCTTATATAGAGGTACACTATCAAGTTAATTGGGTTGTTTTATGTATTTTTTCATTTATTATTTAGTATCTAGTTAGAATCATAAAGTGAGGTCGGCAAACTTAGATTAGGGAAGATGTGAAATTAAGCCGGTAGATATAGATTTTGTTTGAATTGTATTACAAATCCCAAGTTTAATCCTTGTTTTGTTTGTTTTTAATTTATACTAGTTGCCCTTGAAATTGAAATTAAGATGGGAGAGTAGTGGGGATTGTTCTCTTACTTGCCTTCATTGCCTTAGCAAGTGACCAATTGGGTACTTGTTGACTTCGGTAAGTTGGGCACCCTTGGAGTTCTACTTTCTTGCTCTTAATCATCATTTGTATTCTCAATGTCTTCCACCTGCCCATCTCAAGCAAAAACATTTTCCTTATTCAGCTTAAATAGATCAAATACTTTAGCCATATTGTTTCTTTGTCCGTTTACACCATTAAATTCTACATTTTGTGGGTTTTGGCCATTCGAGTTTACTGAACTCTTTCGCGCTGTGCAAATAAATTCCTACCTTGGCTACAAATTTGGTGTAATGTATCAAGCAGGGTCGATCCTCAGGGATTATGTGGAATTAATTATTTCGGAATTAATATAACGAAAGACAGAATTCTTGAAATTAAACATGAATTAAAATCAATCAAAGAAAAATTCATTAATAATTTAAGCTAAAAAAATTAAGAACACTGGTAATGTAAGCGACTTAATAAATAAAACCCAGTTCAAGGATGAATGTAGAAGTTGGGAACAAATTCGACTGGTTAAAATTTATTTATTGATGCTCTAAAAATTGCAGTGAATTGGTTATAGCTCACTAGTACGACTGAGTGACCAACTTCTCTTTACTTGCTAGCGATTAAGGTACGACCGTTTATCCGGTACTTTGGGTGCAACATACGATTGCCGAGGGGAGAAATCCCTGAGGCCTCCCTTCCCTACGTGGATTCTCGACTAAACAGATGTGGGGTTTCCACTAGATGCTAGGATTGATCGAATATTGAGGCTAGGGATGCCCAACTCTCAAATATATAAAACATGTGGTTTGATCTTTATAAAGGGAGTTCAGGTGGACCAAACAACTGAAGGATTCTATTATGATTACTTATGTATTTGTTGATCTATGAACGATTATTAAATGCTTATGCAAAATTGAATGTGTTTATTGTTTGTTTTATGTGGGGTTAGTTCGTTTACTAAGTATTTGCATATCGATTATTTGTTGTTGTTTAACAATGCCCTAATCTTTGCATTATGCATGATCAACCTTTATGACTTCTTTTTATGTATACTAATTGTAATATAGATGAACATAGATCGGAGAAACAAAAAATATATATATAATATAACTTCATTGATAATGATGAAATGAGGACGAAGAAACCCAACATAATTAAGCAAAAGAGGCACGTGGAATATGAACCGCATGTGACAACAATATTTCATGCGCGCTCATATACACTTGATTCAAAATAAAATCTTAGTGGAAATTAATGATTTAAACAATAAAAATCATCGAAAACATCATATATTTATTTATATAAACTTCATGGTTTTATTTCAATAAGGCATTAATGCACGACAACACCATTTATTTAGACGTACACACTGCTCTTAAAGACCAAATAAAAATTTGATGATTATGGGAAGATATTATCTGGAATATAGGAGTCCCCATCATAATCAGTCTCGTGTACGATAATATTCAGCAGAAAGATCTGCACTGGCCTCCCCATCGTAATCAGTAGGGGTAAAATAATATTTAGCAGCAAGATCTTTAGGCACACACTGAGTTCCAGCTCTAACAGTGCCGGGAGGGCAACCTCCCTCAAATACACTGGCCTCACAATTGTAAGTGCATGTCATTGCGACAATCAAGGCCATTGCCGTAACCATCATCGAGACAAAGCGTGTAGTAGACATTCTTTTTTTGATATGTGCACACAAGTGAGTTTTATAGTTATATTTGCTTTCCATACACTATAACGGTGCATGCCTTATATAAAGGTACACTATCAAGTTAATTGAGTTGTCTTATGTATTTTTTTCATTTATTATTTAGTAGCTAGTTAGAATCATAAAGAGAGGTTGGCAAATCTAGATTAGGGAAGATATGAAATTAAGTCGCTAGATATAGATTTTGTTTGAATCGTTTTACAAATCCCAAGTTTAATCCTTGTTCTGCGTGTTTTTAATTTATTGATGTTATTGTTAATTATTTAGTTTTGAATTTTTATTTCTTCTTCAGCCACTCGAAGTTTTCATTTTAATCAGAGGCACTTTGACTTTATTTCATCATTTCGAATAAACTTTATGGTGGATTGTTGATCTAAATTTATGGATAAATATTGAATAATCCGTGAGGTAATAAAAATTATTCATTTGTGTGAATTTTGTTTCTAGTCACTTTAGTTTAGTAATTTTTATGCTATAGATGGTAAAATTTCAACGTTTAACTATAGAATTTAAGTTTTCGAATCTTACTCCTAAATAATTACAAATGATTTCATTTAACTAATTTCTTTTTTGTATTACAATCAAGATGAGGAGTATTGACTTTATAAGAAAAATAGTAAAAATTTATTTGAAACTTCTAAAATATTGAATTAAATAATGAGGTATTTGTGTAATTTAGTATCTAAACCTTTAAACTCTGAAGCTAATGTACCAAACACTTATAGCATTAGAAGCTAATATCTACTGCTAACAGAAAAACCTAACCGCTTAAGCTAAACTCTAAACTCTTTACTCTTTAGGTGTTACCAAACAAAGCCTCAGAGTGGCGAGAAAGTTGGGCACGCTGAGATAGAAATCCGTTGAGAGAGAAGAGAGGGTCTTTTAAATTTAATTGATTATTGTAGCGGCCTGCTACTGGCTCTTCCAATAACACACGATATTAATTCTATAACTAATTAATAGTAGCGGACTGGTCAAGTCCACTAATAACAAAGTATATTGATTTTTTTTGTTTTCTTTAATTTTTTAATTAATTTGTAGTAGTGAGCAAACAATGTTGCTCGTCATTACCAGTGGATTTTATTCAGGGCCAATCCTGATATTTCGTTGGCCCTGGGCGAACTCTGATAAATAGGCCCCATTATCTAACATAATAAACGTCAAAATTTTTTTTGAAGCAAAATGGGAATGTGCAATGAGCCTCATTAAAATCTTATGGCATGAAACTCAATTAGGGAAAACACCATTAAGGAAAGAGTACTCTACCCCAATTCATTGAAAGAAAAAACAAAGAGCACAAAAAGTTAGAGCACATAAAATCAAACCCAAGTGAAAATATACAAAGATTCCTAACGTCCTAAAAAGCGGTTTCTTCGAGCATTTTGAGATGCAAAATCACATATAATCACATCAGCATCAATTTTCTCCAACATATCCTCCTCAATTGACAAAATTGCCAGACCAGTCAGTCTCTCTTGTGACATTGATGACCTCAAGTAGGTTTTAATCAACTTCAGTTTTGAAAAACTTCTTTCCGCTGATGCTACAGTCACTGGCACCGTCAGTAAAACTCTATAAGCAATTGCTACATTCGGATAACAATCTGCAAGTTTAAAAAATTCAAGAATATCGATGGTAGATATTATTTCAGTTGGCAAAGTAAACTGTAACACTTTTAATTCAGAGAATAGATCATCTACATCAACATCAGATAAGTTGCCATGAGAAAAAACTGAATAAAACTTAACACAACATTCTTTTATCTCATTATCATCCAATGACTTTAGCTTTTTTGAATCATATAAAAATCCAAAGATACTTGCAAATGTCTTCAGTTCCTCAAACCTGTTTCTCAAAGAACTAATTGCCATGTCAACAACAACAAGAAAATAATTGACTTTAAATGATTCTTCAGGTGACTGGCTTTTATGTTCCTCATTGTTCTCTCCAAACTATTTTTTTCTAATCACACGACGTTTTGTTGGGAAGATAGGCTCAACATCTATCTCAAGTGCAACACTTTTTGCAATATTCATACTTTGTATAAAACCTTCTTCTCGATATTTTTTAAAATATGAAGACACATGTTCCAATTGATTTATGGTTATGTCTATGCACATAGATTTAGATTGCAACGTTTTTCTAACCATATTAATAGCAAATAAAATATCATACCAAATAACCATGCCAAGCAAAAATTCAAAAATTTTTAGTCCATTAATCAAACTCTCTGCTTCACTCTTTGTCTTCGGGTCATTATCAGAAGATTCATATAATTCCGTCAAGGCCAATCTTATTTGGGGACATTGAAATCTAAGGGTGTTAACACTCTTGATTCGACTTTCGCAACGAGTATTAGACAAATATTTCATAGTTAAACCAGGAACGTTATCAAGCAAAATCTTCCATCTTTTTGTAGATCCCGAAAATAATGAATATAAGCGTTGAATAACTCCAAAGAAGGAAATAACCTTAACATAAGAATGTGCCATATCGCCAAGAGTAAGATTAAGACTATGACAAGCACATGGCGTGTACAATGCTCTAGGATTAATCTCAAGAAATCTCTTTTGAACACCTTGATGTTTTCTTTTTATATTCGAACCATTGTCATAACCTTGCCCCCTCACATCACCAACATCAATATCAAGAGCCTTTAAAATATCTAATAATTCATTCAAAAGTCCTAATCCTGATGTATCAACTCTTAAAAATTCTAAAAAGAACTCCTGAATTTTTATTTTAGTATTTGACATATTCACACAACGAATTATAAGTGTCATTTGTTCTTGATGGCTCACATCTGGGGTACAATCAAGAATTATAGAAAAGTAGTTTGCCTCTTTAACGATCTTAATGATTGAACATCTAACACTTTGAGCCAAAAGAGAAATAAATTCATTTTGAATTTTACGTCCAAGATAGTGGTAATGAATTTCACGATCTTGAATGCATCTCACATAATCTTGCATTATCAAATCGAATTCCGCAATCATTTCAATCAATCCAAGAAAATTCCCATTATTATCTTGATATAATTTTTCGTTAGATCCTCGAAAAGGAAGACTATTCTTAGCAAGACATTTTACAGTTGCAAATATTCTATATAAAACTTGTCTCCAACGTTCTTTCTCTTTCATAATTTCTTCCTGCACGTGCTTATCAATTGTCAAATTTTTGTCCAATCTTTTTCACAAATCATTCCAAGCATTCATATTAGTCATATGCTCAACACAATTTTCATGATTTTGGAGTCTTTGACTAATATGCTTCCAATCACCTAAACCCTTAGTTGCTAGCAAACTCAAGTTACTACTACTAGAATACTTAAACAACTTACAACAAAAACAATACACCTTATCAATATATTTTCAATAAACTAACCATTTCCGATCACGTATCTCACCATTACTTAATTTTCGGAAATAATAAGAATATGCCAAATGCCTCTTACATTTGTCTAAGGATATTTAAATTTAGGATCCATTTCTCTACTATCTCTAGTAGGCCCTTTTAAACTAGAATATCCCTTGATGTGTTATCAAGATTCTCCCAATTTCTTGGGTCATAAATATCAAACCGAATAATTTCTTCTTGTTCTTTAGCATTTGGCACATCATTATCATTTTGCACATCACTTAATTGATCATTTGACATATCATTAGCATTTTCCACATCATTGATATTTGACATATCATTAGCATTTGGCACATCTATCTTTTTTAAAATAAATTTATCAAGAGCTCCGTATTGTGATTTTGTAAACTCTATATCTAGTTTTCCTTTTCTTTTCGTTTTTCAGCACTAGATTTGTATTTTTTAGGATACATCTTGATCGAAGCACTAACACTAGCAAATTATCAAATAACAATTAGCAACAAACCGAACAATACGTGATAAGAATTAAAAACCAGAACAACAGATAGCAATTAGCAAACCAAACAAAATAAGTTAGGAATTAAAAATCAGAACAAAAACACCTCGGCCTCGCGCGGCGCAGTGGCAGATGGCGGAGGGCAGAACAGATGGAGGCTTGGAGTTGGAGCACCTCAGGTCGGGCCTGGCAGTCGCAGAACAAAACACCTCGCTCGGACAGTCGCACTTCGTCTTCGCGGCTCGCGCAGCGCTGCAACAGTAAGAAGAAGAAGATGGAGGCAGCTTAGAGTTACTGAGTTAGGGTTACTTAGGCTGCAGTTCAGGTTCAGTCGTTCAGACTTTTTTTGGGGGCTGGGGACTTTTTCTTTCTTTTTGTTACTCAGACTTTTTCTTTCTTTCGTTGGTGGGCTGCTATGCCTATAACTAGTATTAAAAAAAAATTGGGCCCCTTTACACTATGGGCCCTGGGCCGGAACACTCCACACCTACCCCCAGGGCCGGCCGTGATTTTATTTAAAGTCCACTACTAATGACAAGTCTTTTTAACTTTTTAATTAATTAGTAGTAGCGGGTTATATATTGCATGCGCTACTATTGACTAATTGATACGGGATTAAAATAAATTCTGCTGCTAATGAAAAATAGTAGCGAACTATATTGCTAGCCGCTACTGATATAGGGTTGCTATTGGTGTTTTTTCCACTTATTGATAATGGTCTTAGTTTTAGAACGAATTGAACTTAGAATGACTGAATAAATTAATTGATCAAACAAACAAATGAATGAATTTGATCATACGAGCGAATAGGTGCATAAATGTTTGAAATAATTTGATAATTAAACTATATTTATGGCGATAATATAGTGACCCACCTGCACTAGCCATGTCTGACGACCGTGTAATACCCGAGATTTTCGTTTCCAGTTACTCTGAATTAATTACCGGTTGTGCCGTTTATTTTGTCTCGTTGATGATTAATTGGAATCTCCCCTATGTTGTGTACGGTATGATGTACCGTGTTGTGGTGTTCGTCGTGTACGACTTGTCGTTGAGTAAATCGTACAGATTGTGCGTATCCGTTAGTGTTTCATTCAAGTTGTATAATCGTTATCCTGTCGAGGAGTCCCGTTGTGTTGAATTTATGGAACTGTCCTGCTGCCTCTGTAGTGGGCATAGCGCAAGCTATGCAGTAGTGTAGCGCGCACTAATATTTGGTGATAGCGTGCGCTATTATGGCACTTAGCGCATCCTACCTGGATAGGCCGAGACAGTCCAGAAGCTACTAGACTGGAATTACAACTCGTTAACGCACGCTATTGTGTTTGTTAGTGCATGCTAACTGTTAGTCTGAGATAGTCCAGAATCCACAGGACTGAAATTGGGACACACTAGCGATGCTAGAAGACTTGATTAGCGCACACTAAGTATACTGCTGGACAGAACGTGTAATATCCGAAAATTCTACTACTGTTATTTAACATTATTTTATCCGAGTTATGTTGTACAGTGTGGTATCTGTACAGTATGGATAAAATAAATGAAGGACTGAGACATCTGTATTGGTACAATTATCGTACTTGGTTGACAATTACATTTAAGAAGTATATGTATTCAGTATGCCGTATGTTCGTATTCTGTATGTTGAGACGTTGGACAAGAATAGCTGAAAATGGCTAAGTATAGCCTTATTAGCGCACGCTGATATTCATGCATAACGCACGCTATCGTGCAGGATTAGCGCACGCTACGTTTATAGGTTAGCGTACGCTAGTGCGCAGATCGGAAGGAATCTGCGTGTGGACCCTACCGCTTTGGCGCACGTTCGATAAGTCAACGGATGTTGTAATGTAGTGTAAGCGCACGCTAATGCATGTTGATTAGCGCACGCTAATCGTATATTGACAAAAAGGAATCTTATCCTAGTCGAGTCGCCGGCGTGTGGACCCGTGTTCGGAGCATACAGACAAACGAGTCAACTAATGTTAGCGCACGCTAAACGCAAGGACTTGCGTACGCTAGAGAGTGTAAATTACGTACGCTAATGCATGGGCATTACGTACGTAAGCTCATGTACGAAGCCAGACAGTAGTCTCTGGACTACGATAGCGCACGCTAACAAAGGTCAGTTAGCGCACGCTAAAGCCTTAGCGCACGCTAAACATGAGATGTTAGCGCACGCTAGTAATGCGTCTATATAAGGGACAGACGGGTATTATGAAGCATTTTGTCCATTCTTTCACTTTCAGTCGATAGAGAGAGCTTTGGGAGGTTCTTGAGGTTCCCAAGCACGGTGAGGTGGTGATCTTTAACAAGATTAAAGATGGAAATCATGGATTAAAGCTTTGTTCTTGAAATCATTGGTGATTCTTGGAAATGGATTCAACCTTGGAAATCAATCCATTCCTTCATAAAGGTAATCACTTTTCATCTTTGGATTTCGTTTTGGATTGAATGTTGATGATTATTACATAAACAAGTTTGACAAGCATGATTATGAGATGGTATACCGGAGTATGATGATATTAATATGATTCTTGTGATTTAGATTGTGTCGCTCGCTTTCTTGAGATAAGTGGATTAATCCTTCTCCTCGTTTCGGATGTTGATGTTATTGTAGATGATTACTCTTTGTAATGGAAGATTAAGGAAGTGTGGTTACGTTCTTGACGTTTCGTGTATTAATATTAAGGAAGATGATATATGGATATAGAACTTGGATTATAAGTTGGATGATTGTTTATATGTTAAAGGATATCGGATTTCGTTGTTTTGATAGCTTTGAACATGATTCAATCACTTAGTGTTCTTGAAATCGCCATAAGTTGATCGGTATCGAAAAACATGCATCTGTCCGGCATTAGCGCACGCTACGTTTCGCCTAGCGCGCGCTAACGGGAGCAACTTAGCGCACGCCACGTTAGGTGATTAACGTGCGCTAAGAAGCGAAAGTGCGGATTTTCGTGTTGTGGTTGTAAATTCGTGCTGGTTTGAGTAGGATTGATTCGACTAGTGTTTAATCGAGATATTGTCGAGCCGTTGGGTTTGTGATTTGGTTTTATCGATTGTTGATTGTTATCAAACTTGTTGTCTATCGATTACTGTAATAGGTTTAGAATATTGATCGGTGATTACAACCGTGTGTTGCGGTCGAGCTCGAGTATGTTCGTGAATTGCTTTGGTCGGGACCGAGGGACTTGTAGATGACGGCAATGGAATTGGTAACAGCTTCATCGGTATCGAGGTAAGTTATTACTTGCTCAGTTCATAATATTTAATGAATGGTTTCCGTTTCATTCGTGTATAATTCGTATAGCAATGTTAATAATCGTAATCACAGGTGATTTGAGATTATAAATCGTATTCGAGTTTTGGGAATCTAAATCATAATGTATATGATTTACTTTTGTTATTGGTATACTTGTATATCGAGCATATATTGTGCTAAAGACGAAGATATGAATTATCTGCAATCCGTGATACTTTGGACCGTCGAGTATTGAGGATAATGGTTCATGATGGTTTAGACATTGAGATCGTTCTCGAAGGACTCGGGGCAAGTACTCTAATCATTTTTATCATTTGTGTCAATCATGTCGTGATACATTCGTGTATCGTTGTTGTCATGCATTTGTGCATTGTTGTTGTCGTGTATTGTGTATTGTTGTTTTGTGCAGTTGTGCATTGTTGTCATATGTCCACCTCGTGTTGGTCCGACGGGATCATCGGGGAATCTATGCTAGCGCGCGCTGGATCATCGGACAGGTTTTCCACCACGGTTGGTCTGACGGGGTCATCGTGGGATCTAGGCAGTGAACGCTGGATCATCGGATTACCTACGTGTTGTTGTTGTGCATATGTATATTATGGATTTGCCATAAGTATACATTGTCGTTATTCTTGTGATCATATTGACGTTGTCATATGAGTATGCATTTGTAGGTCTTGTGTTAGGACCATGTCCGTATGTTGTGTTGATCTGATCTCGGATTAGATTGACGTGATGGAAATGGTATTTCGTATCTTGAGGTATGTTCCGTATTTCCTTGATACTTGTCTTTGATGGACAATCGATTTTCGTATTGAAATTGTCGACGTCATCCGATGGATTGAATTGGCCAGAGTTGGTATAATTTCCGTATCGCGAGTTATGATAATGTTTTTGAGAACCTTGGGTATTGTTGAGATACCCACAAGATATTTTGGTATTATCTCATGGTGATGTTAAGGATACGAATTGTGGATTTTCGTAAAGTTAAGACGGTAAGATTACATTGGTCGTATTCTTACTTAGTATTTCCATTGATATGTAATTATTGACGTGATGTGATGGTTATCATTGTTGGATATTATGGCTGACCGTCATCGTGGGCTTTCTTTTTAGGTTCTTGGATTATCAAGCTTGTAGCGGTCGTGGAGAGATGAGCTTCCCGGAGGATACTGGCTAGAACATGTATTTGTGTATTGAGCTTCTGTTCAGTTGTTGTATTCCGCTGCTAGAGTATTTTAATCGTTTGTCTTTCTCCGCTGCGTGAGTATTTTTAAATGGTCTTTTGGTATTTGGTAACTTAGGTTACCTTGGCGATCGTTCTCTAAATCTATTCTGTCGGTACGTGTAAGCGATAGCTTAACGTATGTACTTAAACTGTTGAGTCTTGGCATTTCGGGCCTTGTGGTTTCAAATGAGTTTTTACGACGGCTTGATAAACGAGTTTTACAAATCTTCGAATGGTTTTAATAGATAATACCGTCGTTAGCCTCTTGGGCGTTTTGTAAATGTTTGCGAAAATTTCTTTCAGCCTTGTGGGTTCCATCTCGGGGCCCACGTCGCTGTAATATTCCCGGTCGGATCTGGGGGTGTTACAGAATATGGTATCAGAGCTTAAGTTGAGAAAACCTAGGCAGTTGGGTCGGGTTGGGTCGTATTTCTGTCGCGTCATTTGAGTTGTCGATTGAAAATATTGGAGCCGTGAGTTTTTGTTGTTCACTCGGGCTTATGCGTTGTGCGATTTGCCAGTGTAGTACTGGTCTTGTTATAAACTTTTTTCAAATGGTGTTAACGTGTTTCTTCAGATAAAGTTGTGTTGTGTTCTCGAGTTGCACTGAGTTTGCAAAATGTGTGTTTTGAAAATATCCATGTCGAGTAATTTCTAGAGTCGAGGCATGTGCCAGTATCACGGGGAATCGTCGGCTTCACGATCTGTAAGTAATTGGATTTTTGAATTTCATTAAGATTTATTGCCGTTCTAAGTTGATATGTTTTGAGATTCAGCAGATATCATGCGTTACGGTATAAGTTGATGATTTGGGATGGGATTGATGATCTCGAGAAGCTATGATTTTGGAAAATCAATATGTCGGTTAAGTTTTGGAATAGAATTGTGTATTCGGGAGAAGGATCGAATTGTTGAGAAGAACATGTAGTCATGTTAAGTCATTTTGGAAATACATGAAACTGCTTTTGAGCATTTGAAAATGGTACTTTTCAAAATGAATGTTTTACAGATGTTTTACCGTAAATGATTTTTGGGCCGAGACCCAATAGATTTTTGAAATTGTTTTATAACTCAGGACTTGGGGTCCGAAAAAATGAGTTTCCTACTTTTTAAACTTCTTGTAATGCGGAACGAGATACGGGCTGAGACCCTAATATTTCAAAAGACTTTTCTGTTTTCTTAAAAAAACTCCCGAGACTTGTAAAATACTTTATCAATCATTTACCTATTTCGTTTCTGCCTGTCGCAGTTTTGATTTACTTGTTCAAATGAAACTTCTCGGGAAGTCTTTCGTTGTGTTGATTTGTTTCAAGGCATTGTCATAGCATAATTGAGGTGATCCAGATGAAAAATGGTTGACGCGTTGCGAGTCCTATGTGGAAAAAGGAGTTTTTGTCGAGTCTATACATTGAGATTTTGGATTCTATCGTGTAATTTCTGATGGAATATCGGTGGGATTTGTGACGAGCCGGATTGATATACAGGAGTATAGATGCGGTCAATCATTTGCATAGTTTTCATTTTTAAAACTTCAAATCGTGTGGATTCGAAGGAAATCATATCGAACACTTGGCATTTGCGAGCCACTTTAATTTTTCAAAATTAATTTCGTAGTCTTACGAAAATTTATGGTTTTAGTTTTGAAATTTTTGAAAGAACTTTCTAAAATTTGTATTCTTGACGAGACTTTATGATTTCAAACTGGTTTTGAAAATGTGATTGATATACATACGCATTTAGTGCATAATGCATATCGTGGTGAAGTTCTGAATGAGACTCACGAACTGGATGGTACATCAGTATGGTACGATGAAAGAGATTCGAGCGTTAGTATGGTAGTTTGGTTATCCATGGATGATCGGTTGATTTATCGGATGAGAGAGATATGTTGCGTGTTGTAGATTCATGCACAGGATGTAATTTTGGAACTGTGGATTTTATGAAACCGGGACATGTGTGTTATGTGATTCCATTGGTACGGTATTAGCGCGATTTTATCATAGTGAATTTTGAATGATTTCTTTGTAAGTATAGATTTGGGGAGGGTGACCCCATGCTGGTGGGTTTTGATATTGAGTGGTCGTTCCCACTCCATGTATGATTGGATATGTTCGTCGGTTTATGATTGGTTGTTCGTATGCCGAGGAGTATGTTCGACAGTCAGGTGTGTTTATTGAGATCCACTGTATGTGATTGGTTTGTCGTTTTGAGAATGCTATTCTTTCGTATATCTGTTTCCGTGGTTCTGTGTTGACCGTGTTGGAGTTTATCATGGTGATGATATTCTCGATTGCGTTTCGACCTTTGGATTGGTCATATTAGAGTTCATCATGTCAATGATATTCTCGATTAATTTATGGGTTGATCATTGCTGGTGATCATCTGAGCGTTCAGATTTTGTGTTGATATTTTGGGATTCGTTGCCATTGTGTTGGGCAGTTGTTTCACAGATGTATCGTGTATTATTGATTTGTATCAGGATTGGGATTTGATTGTGCGATCAGGCAGACAAGATCTAACACGGATAGATTATTTCATCTGACGATAATATATCTGGTTGGGACTTATGGAATTGTTATTGCAAGCGTGTTGAGGCTTTTCAGTAAAGTCACTTGCTAGTATCTCTGAAGATCGTCGACTTGGCCATATGTAAGTATGCTATTTTGGTTATTCGGTAATAATGATGATTCATCGTTGTCGTGATTATTTTGGGATATTTTGGTTGAACGGTTTATTTGTTTTTATGACGGATTGCAAGTTTCGAGGACGAAACTTATTTTAAGTGGTGTAGTATGTAATATCCGAAAATTCTACTACTGTTATTTAACATTATTTTATCCGAGTTATGTTGTACAGTGTGGTATCTGTACAGTATGGATAAAATAAATGAAGGACTGAGACATCTGTATTGGTACAATTATCGTACTTGGTTGACACTTACATTTAAGAAGTATATGTATTCGGTATGCCGTATGTTCGTATTACGTATGTTGAGACGTTGGACAAGAATAGTGAAAATGGCTAAGTATAGCCTTATTAGCGCACGCCGATATTCATGCATAACGCACGCTATCGCGAGATTAGCGCACACTACATTTATAGGTTAGCGTACGCTAGTGCGCATGCATCGGAAGGAATCTGCGTGTGGACCCTACGCTTCGGCGCACGCTCGATAAGTCAACGGATGTTGTAATGTAGTGTTAGCGCACGCTAATGCATGTTGATTAGCGCACGCTAATCGTATATTGACAAAAAGGAATCTTATCCTAGTCGAGTTGCCGGGCGTGTGGACCCGTGTTCGGAGCATACAGACAAACGAGTCAACTAATGTTAGCGCACGCTAAACGCAAGGACTTGCGTACGCTAGAGAGTGTAAATTACGACGCTAATGCATGGGCATTACGTCGTAAGCTCATGTACGGCCGCACGGTAGTCTCTGGACTACGATAGCGCACGCTAACAAAGGTCAGTTAGCGCACGCTAAAGCCTTAGCGCACGCTAAACATGAGATGTTAGCGCACGCTAGTAATGCAGTCTATATAAGGGACAGACGGGTATTATGAAGCATTTTGTCCATTCTTTCACTTTCAGTCGATAGAGAGAGCTTTGGGAGGTTCTTGAGGTTCCCAAGCACGGTGAGGTGGTGATCTTTAACAAGATTAAAGATGGAAATCATGGATTAAAGCTTTGTTCTTAAAATCATTGGTAATTCTTGGAAATGGATTCAACCTTGGAAATCAATCCATTCCTTCATAAAGGTAATCACTTTTCATCTTTGGATTTCGTTTTGGATTGAATGTTGATGATTATTACATAAACAAGTTTGACAAGCATGATTATGAGATGGTATACCGGAGTATGATGATATTAATATGATTCTTGTGATTTAGATTGTGTCGTTCGTTTTCTTGAGATAAGTGGATTAATCCTTCTCCTCAGTTTCGGATGTTGATGTTATTGTAGATGATTACTCTTTGTAATGGAAGATTAAGGAAGTGTGGTTACGTTCTTGACGTTTCGTGTATTAATATTAAGGAAGATGATATATGGATATAGAACTTGGATTATAAGTTGGATGATTGTTTATATGTTAAAGGATATCGGATTTCGTTGTTTTGATAGCTTTGAACATGATTCAGAATCACTTAGTGTTCTTGAAATCGCCATAAGTTGATCGGTATTCGAAAAACATGCATCATCGGCATTAGCGCACGCGCCACGTTCTTGCCTAGCGCTAACGGAGCAACTTAGTGCACGCTACGTTAGGTGATTAACGTGCGCTAAGAAGCCGTAGTGCGTATTTTCGTGTTGTGGTTGTAAATTCGTGCGGTTTGAGTAGGATTGATTCGACTAGTGTTTAATCGAGATATTGTCGAGCCGTTGGGTTTGTGATTTGGTTTTATCGATTGTTGATTGTTATCAAACTTGTTGTCTATCGACATCGTAATAGGTTTAGAATATTGATCGGTGATTACAACCGTGTGTTGCGGTCGAGCTCGAGTATGTTCGTGAATTGCTTTGGTCGGGACCGAGGGACTTGTAGATGACGGCAATGGAATTGGTAATGCCTTCATCGGTATCGAGGTAAGTTATTACTTGCTCGATTCATAATATTTAATGAATGGTTTCCGTTTCATTCGTGTATAATTCGTATAGCAATGTTAATAATCGTAATCACGGAGATTTGAGATTATAAATCGTATTCGAGTTTTGGGAATCTAAATCATAATGTATATGATTTACTTTTGTTATTGGTATACTTGTATATCGAGCATATATTGTGCTAAAGACGAAGATATGAATTATCTGCAATCCGTGATACTTTGGACCGTCGAGTATTGAGGATAATGGTTCATG
Source organism: Orobanche coerulescens (assembly GCA_033398695.1). Taxonomy (NCBI): domain Eukaryota; kingdom Viridiplantae; phylum Streptophyta; class Magnoliopsida; order Lamiales; family Orobanchaceae; genus Orobanche; species Orobanche coerulescens. The sequence continues at coordinate 149,847,018 of CM065815.1, forward strand.
ATGGTTTAGACATTGAGATCGTTCTCGAAGGACTCGGGGCAAGTACTCTAATCATTTTTATCATTTGTGTCAATCATGTCGTGATGCATTCGTGTATCGTTGTTGTCATGCATTTGTGCATTGTTGTTGTCGTGTATTGTGTATTGTTGTTTTGTGCAGTTGTGCATTGTTGTCATATGTCCACCTCGTGTTGGTCCGACGGGATCATCGGGGGATCTATGCTAGCGCGCGCTGGATCATCGAGCGGAGTTTTCCACCACGGTTGGTCAGCGGGGTCATCGTGGGATCTAGGCGGTGAACGCTGGATCATCGGATTACCTACGTGTTGTTGTTGTGCATATGTATATTATGGATTTGCCATAAGTATACATTGTCGTTATTCTTGTGATCATATTGACGTTGTCATATGAGTATGCATTTGTAGGTCTTGTGTTAGGACCATGTCCGTATGTTGTGTTGATCTGATCTCGGATTAGACTGACGTGATGGAAATGGTATTTCGTATCTTGAGGTATGTTCCGTATTTCCTTGATACTTGTCTTTGATGGACAATCGATTTTCGTATTGAAATTGTCGACGCCATCCGATGGATTGAATTGGCGAGTTGGTATAATTTCCGTATCGCGAGTTATGATAATGTTTTGAGAACCTTGGGTATTGTTGAGATACCGTACGGATATTTTGGTATTATCTCATGGTGATGTTAAGGATACGAATTGTGGATTTTCGTAAAGTTAAGACGGTAAGATTACATTGGTCGTATTCTTACTTAGTATTTCCATTGATATGTAATTATTGACGTGATGTGATGGTTATCATTGTTGGATAATATGGCTGACCCCGTCGTGGGCTTTCTTTTTAGGTTCTTGGATTATCAAGCTTGTAGCGGTCGTGGAGAGATGAGCTTCCTGAGGATACCGGCTAGAACATGTATTTGTGTATTGAGCTTGTTCATTTGTTGTATTCAGCTTCTTGAGTATTTTAATAGTTTGTCTTTCTCCGCTGCGTGAGTATTTTTAAATGGTCTTTTGGTATTTGGTAACTTAGGTTACCTTGGCGATCGTTCTCTAAATCTATTCTGTCGGTACGTGTAAGCGATAGCTTAACGTATGTACTTAAACTGTTGAGTCTTGGCATTTCGGGCCTTGTGGTTTCAAATGAGTTTTTACGACGGTTTGATAAACGAGTTTTACAAATCTTCGAATGGTTTTAATAGATAATACCGTCGTTAGCCTCTTGGGCGTTTTGTAAATGTTTGCGAAAATTTCTTTCAGCCTTGTGGGTTCCATCTCGGGGCCCACGGCGCTGTAATATTCCCGGTCGGATCTGGGGGTGTTACAGAACGTACTAAATCATTGCCCCGTTAGCGCGCGCTAAGGGGGAGTGTTAGCGCATGCTAAATCTCACCTGTATATATAGGGCAGCAGAAGTCAACTTCGTCATTTTCTTACCTTATTTCTCTCCTTTGGCGATCCACGACGATTTAGGACGGAGTAGTCTAGATTCCAGCCAGATATCATCATCTATCAATGTATTTGAGTTCCTAGTAGGGACCTAACAACATCCCAACATATTTCACCATTTTAATCAAGGTAAAATTTTTAGAACCTTAATTTTAGGTATTTTGGGGGTTTTGTTCTAGGTTTCTTTTTCAACCCGTTTATGATGAATCGGGCAGTGTTATATGATGTTGCTGATCGTACTCTATGGATTATATATCCATATTTTGAGTTTGATCAACTCGGTTGACGATTCAAGTGTTTTATAGAAACCGTGAACATTTAATGTTCGATTAAATGTCTCAATTGCTTCCCCTTCGAGTGTTGGGTGCGTTTCCCATTTCATTTCTTTTTTATATGCGTAGTAATCGGGTCGTCGTTGTTTTCTCGCTGAGATTGTAGGTTTTCGAGTATTTTCGGTTGAGCCGTGTTCTCCAGAAAATTTGCGTGCCGATATCGAGGCAAGTATCTGTAACACCCCCAATCCGCTCGGGAATATTACAACGCCGTAGGCCCTCTCCGTAAGGATCTACCAGGCTAGATACAAAAACAAGATATCATAACATATGCTAACATGGCTAAATACGAATTAGTAGACCGATTTGGCCTTTCATCAATACATACAATTTAAACTTCACATAACTCTCTCTATCAAAACTCATACCCGAACAGGGGTCCACATACACTGACAACTCATACGCCAGAAAAAAAAGCTATAGCGGAAAGAATAATACAATACGATGACCAGTACCAAGTACTAGTCTTCATGTGATTAGTATCATTTGTCTTGCATCATCCGTTGTACCGATCCTATGTTTTGCTCCCCAAGAACGTGCATGAACCTGGACAAAATACAGACATCCACCCCCGATTACTCGGGGGTTAGCAAAATTCCACTATTTTGCTAGTGCAAGTATAAAGTGCAAATACAAACCATACACAACATATTCCAAGAATATAATAATCTGAAAAATCAACGGATCGAACACAGTGAAAGACTTCCCGAGATATTTCATTTGTGCAAAATAGTCCGAAGCCATGAAAGGCAGTAATAAAGCAAGTAAACAAATTGTAAAGCATTACAGGTCTCGGGAGTTTTTTTTAGAGGAAAACATTTTGGGACTAAAGAGTCCTTATCTTTTCAAAAACCACTTAGGGTCACAGCCCAAAGGTTTACTCGGTTCTCGACAATTGTAATATGATCACGAGTCATGCAAATCCAGCGATAAAAATATTATTCGTACTTATCAAGTAACGAATTCCAGAGGCCTCAATCGACCCTACCCGGCATCACACAAATACGGTTCGTACTCCTCAAGTAACGGAATCCAGAGGCCTCATCGGACCCTACCTGGTACCACAGATCAACACAACAATCCACAATGCATAACAGTGACACCACGTTCACATACCATGGAGAGATATACTTCTCGAGCAACACCAAATAGCACTACCTCCTTACAAAGGGCTCGACAAACAATACAACCAATATCACACAACATCACAATACTCATCAATAAGTACACATATCCACACACACACATACACACACACCTTGCCGAAAGGATATAACTTTAAGTCCACTAGCAATATAGTCGCACACAACGGTACCACACGAAAACAAGGCATTCCAATATACAACACTAATATACATTCTCAGAACGATACATTCATTTACAAACACCCGAGTTGATTTTGAAGAGAACCTTTATCGAGAATATACCGATTCTTTTGAAGGTTCATTAAAACATTCAGATTGCACACATAATTAATCACCAACTAATATATCTACGAAGTACGAATATATGGGCAAGGTACTTGCCTCGAAAATCGACACGCAAATACTCCGGTGAATACGGATTGTTTGGTGAACCACGACAACCTACAACCTCCGAAGACACAACGAAAATACGACCACTATGTATATAGAAATCAATTACAACGGGAAACGCACCCAACACCTGGAGGGAAAACCATTGAGACATTTAATCGAACATTAAATGTTCAAGATTCCTCAAGAACACCGAAATCATCCATCGGGTTGAACGAATCGGAACTATGAATTTGCAATCCATAGAACGTGATTAATAAAAATGTTTAACAACGATCGATTCATAAAAAAACCGAATTAGAAAAGAGATCAAGAACAAAATCCTCAAAAATTCAATCAAGAAAATACCTCGATCCAACGAAGAACAACCTATTAGATGATGTTATAATCACCTAAGACCCTCCAAAACACGTTGGGATTGAGTAGAATCAACCAAGAATCCAAACCTAGCCTCACTCGTCCGTCGACCACGAGAAGAGGAGAAGAAAGGGATAAAATGAGGTGAAAAACCCGTCCCGTATTTTATATAATTTAAATGCGTTACGTACGTAAGCTACTAAGATCAACGTACATTAAATCATTAATGTACGTAAAAGCTTGTACATTACGTACGTAAACGTGTTCCAGAAACTACTGCCCGATTCTCTATATATGATAACGGCCGTAACAGGTTAGCCCCAACGGCCGTAATGAACTGGCATTTACGACCGTAACATACTGCAGGTTACGGCCGTAACCTGCATCCTGGCAGCACAATCAATCCTGCTGTCTGGCCAGTCCCGAACGACCTCAAAATGCGACGACTCGAAAAATGCAACGCAACGATTACAAATGATTCTCAACAATGAAACGAAAGCGTTAAACGAACACGCGGTTCCGACAACAGAAGGTAAGTAAAAACGGGTATGGAAATGAGTACCCAAAACTTTGGGAAATTACGAAATGGCCCAAAAGTCCGAAAATTACGATATGAGATCGAATAATAATTCCGAAGTTCACAACACGGCCAAAAAAGTTAAATGAGCTTGTAGGAATGACAAAACAACAGTTTCGAGTAAGATTTACAAGAATCAAACCCAAATGCGGAAAAGTCGCGATAATATGCCGATTAATCCGAAACAAAATCAAAACTCACTCGAATGATAAAAAGTGCATAATAAAACGTGTCCAAAATGTGTCAGTGAGCACAAGCGAGTCGCTATAATTGAAAAATACAGGAATGAAAAATACGGGTATTACATTCTAACTCCCTTAAAATAAGTTCCGTCCCTGAAACTTGAAACAACGAAAACAAGGCAACAACAAAGCAAGTAACTGATAGATAGCATCTCTCAAGGATCTCTCAGAGTCGATCCCGATACTGGCGCCAAAGTTTGAGTAGTGATTGAACCATATACCATCTCGCAGTACTGAACTCGATGTCCCTCTTGTCCACAATTATAACAAGTCATCGACAGTTTCTTACAATTCGCACACTCGTGGCCCGAAACATTACATTTAAAGCACCTAGGCAAGTTACCAACAATTAGCGATACTGACCTGGATATCTTAGATCTTCCAACTAACCCAGAAGGCTCCACAACTGATTGATGCGAGGGTTTAGGTCTAGGAATCCCAGTCCCCATACTGCCCGGTGAATCATCAGAAATCTTCGGCTTCTTCGTCACAGTTGTAGGTTCTGCCAACAATAAAGCCATCTCAAATGCCAAGGATCGATCTTGATAATCTTTCAAAATGGTACACATAAAAGGAGCCATACACTGCCGAACACGAGGTTTCATACGCATATCCAAATAACGGACCTTGTCTGCTTCACTTTTCACTTGATCCCGAACATAACATAGTTGCCGATTATAATCGACTATAGCCTGGGATCTCGACACATCCTGGGCGTATCCGAGAAAAAATCAACAATTCTACACTCTTGAATAGGCGGCGGACAGTGCTCGGCCTCCATAGCATCCTTAAACTCGGCCCAAGTAGATGCACGATCATTAGGCGCTACGGCCTCCCACCAGTCTGCAGCTTCCTTGTCGAGGAGATACTGAGCAATAGGTACCTTGATTTCATTAGGACAGGTCACAGCATCAAACGTTCTTTCCAGCTGGAAGAGCCAATTCTCCCAACCTATCGACTCTCAGGAACCCGCAAAATGAGGCGGATGCATTCTCATCACGTCCCGAAGCCACTTACTAGCTCCGTCGTTCCCATCTAAATGCTCACTTCGGTGCATAATCTGATTCATCTGTGCCAATTGGTTTGCTACCTGTTAGGATGGCGGTGGCACCAACATCAACATTACCTCTAGCTATTTGCCCCTGATCACGCGACTGGTCATCCTGACTATCGGTACTGGACGGATTGGCGCTCGACAACGAATGGGTCACCTCAACACGCTCATGACTTTGTCCACGACTACGACCACTACCTCGGCCTCGGCATACTAAACAGGCAACCGTTCAATACAATGAAGCATAACATTGCAAAACAACATATCTAAATGCCAACTCAATACAAAATATCCACGTAAGATAACAAATATTAGCACAACAAAAATATCCGCTCCGGATAATTGCACAAATTCAAGAATTACTGCCGTAACAAATGGATCTTGTAATATCCGGATTTATTACAGTGTATTTCATCTGTATTCAAACCATGTATTATTTCGGATTGGTGATTTTGATTATTGGAGTATGTATTTAGTGTATTAATATCATTATGCATAAGTATAGAAACATGCAAAATTGCTCAAGCAACCTTGTGATAGCGCACGCTAAGAATGTATCTTAACGCGCGCTATCGGGCCACTATTAGCGTACGCTACACAGGTAGGAGTAACGTGCACTAAGAGCTCAATTATTGAGCGGGATGGATAACACATGCGCCAGCCGGGACATGGGTCCGGATAAGATTCCCGCTGACGCACCCGGACAAAATCTGAAGTCAACCATTATTAGCGTACGCTAAGGGATGCTTAGTAGCGTGCGCTAACTTGTCAATAATGCAGAATATTATAAATGGGACATCAACCGTGTTGGCTTGCATTTCTTTCGCACTTTCCTCAATCTTGAGAGTTCAGAGAGTTGTAGTAATACTCCTATACACTTAGAACACATATTGTTGATGTTTATACATTGGTTATCACGTGGAATGTTCATGGAAGTGGAATAGCACCTTGGAAGGGCATACAACCAACCGGAGTTGGATTCTACCTTACGGTTCAGTGATTTCGTCATTTTAAGGTATGTTCAATCTATCTCCAGACTTAGAGTTGGATTCTAACGATTTGGATGATCATGTTAACAAGATATGGATTTTCATAGATGAATTATCCAAGTATATCATGTTTGGAATAGTGAGTTGAATAAGCCTTGAATACCTTGATTATAATCATCATGATTCGAATCTTAGTACACTGAATATGTGCAGAGAAGCTTCTATCATTGGTTAACCGAATCTAATAGATGATTTCATAGTAATCTTGGACTAGACGTTAACATCCTTATTGTTAGATAAATCTAAAGGTTTGATCATGGAAGGATTTATCTAGTATATATAGGACGTTTATCAACTTCAGTAGGATAATATGGACTGATATAGAGGTGTTGATATCAACCGTTTAGCTTTTCGTATTGTCGTATGAAGATTTGAAGTCGGAAAAGAATATGGTTTTATATTGGTATGCATATCCTTGAATCCGAAGTTGTCTTTATCCGTATAATCATTCATAAGGGTGTAGACATGGTATTCATGGAAGTAACATGAATTATCACGCAAGATTTCGTTGTTTCAAACATGGCAAGAACAGTTTACTGCTCAGCAGTAAACTGCCATGCATAGATAGCGCACGCTATGCTATGCAATGTAACGTGCGCTATCGAGCAGTAGTTAGCGTGCGCTACGTTTGGTACGTAACGTACGCTAGACCATCAGACGAGTCAGTTGGCTGGTCAGTGAAGTACTGACCATGCATCGTTAGCGTGCGCTAGGCTTTGTTGTTTGCGTGCGCTATCGGGCAGACGTAACGCACGCTACACAGATGTAACACCCCCGATATATTCAGGAATATTACAGCGCCGTAAATCCTTTACATAAGAATTTACAAGGCTGAATGAAAGAAATGACAATAACAGATACCAGTTTATGAAATTGATGAAATAAAATTCAACCGACTAGTTCGAAACCGAAATTACAAATATCCCACGGAGAGTTATTATTACATCATCAAAATCCAAACATTATAAATCGACAACGTACTCGAGTACTTATTGAAATAACCAACAAATAACAGACAGTAAACCCGGTCGAAACATCACTCTGCACCCTCGTCGTCATGCATCTCCAGTAGTTGTTTCCCCGTTCTCCTGGATCCTGAACATACACAAATGTTCACCCCCGAAGGAGTTAGCACAACGATGCTAGTACAAGTACAATAATCATACAACAGTGATATAATCAACAATTATATCATAACAAATTTCTCCAACGAGAATATCCACAACACATATCATATCATAACAGTTTCAACATACAGATGGTATTCCAACGATCCAGCGCACACAGCTATAGATTCCCATGATGATCCCGTCGGACCAACACATGGTGGAACTACCTGTCCAACGATCCAGCGCACACAGCTATAGATTCCCATGATGATTCCCGTCGGATCAACACATGGTGGACATATATATACACAACATATTTACACGATACAATCACAATTGTCATAGTACAAACAATTCTAATTAGAGTACTTGCCTCAGTTCGTTGACAAGAATAAACTTCCACGAATATCAAAATACTCGAAGGTCGTCCCCTACGATCAATCACGTGTTAAGCTTGAACCTTAACAAAAGAAATAGTACAGAATTCATTTCGTGTCGTACGAACGTCTAACAATTCAACAATTACGGTAGGAAGTCCTTAATATGCAATCTGTCTGGACAGATTAACGCACGCTACGAATCATATGTAGCGTATGTTAATGCTACTCGTTAGCGTACGCAGTACACACCGCCTAGCGTACGCTAACCCGGCGTTGTCAGTGCCTTACTGATCAGCCGACTGGCTCGGCTGATGATTTAACGCACGCTAAGTCCAAAACGTTGCGTACGCTAAACGTACTCGATAGCGCACGCTAAATATCGTATATTAGCGCACGCTAATAATGCATGGCAGTTAACTGGAGGGCAACAGATTTACACAAGTAGTGATGAAGTAAGCGATTTCTTCAGTGATTTGATGTTTGTTATCTGTCTTCATGTTATGTTCATAACCTTTATGAATGATCTCCAGGATAATATCAACTTCAAGATGCAAATATACGTATAATCATCATGACACCATAATCCATCTTGATTTCAATTCTCATGCGAAGTTGGTGATCTCCGGTTGATGTATTAGATTCTACTATCATTATACATATTCAGACTTCATCTTGAGGTGAACTAACAATTCCGACTTATACGAAAGAATATTTCCTAAGATGATTCTTCCTTTAAGTCTTATAACATCTCTTCCAAATCATGATCACAAAGATAACATAAATCATACGGATTGTTAACTTCAGAATATTTCTCTCATCATTTGAAGTACTAGGATCCCAACTTCAAGGTTCCAACAATAATATCGTATTTGTAGACATTCCAATCTTCTAAACATGATGTTGTTGAATAATTCACTAATGAAATTCAATACCTCGTTAATATGATCATCGTATCCATTGGAAAACCAAATCTAAGACTGGTGATAGGTTGAACATACCTTAAAATGCCGAAATCACTGAACCACGAGGTATAATCCGACTCCGTTTGGTTATGTGCCACTCCAAGGTGTTACTTCTCTTCAATGATCACTCACAAGTGATACTCAATCATTCAATGATCACTAATATATGTTCTAAGTGTTTAGAAGGGATATTCTTGTTCTCTGGATTCTCAAAGATGAAGTATAGACGAAGGAAATGAAAGCCAAAGCGATTGCTGTCCCATTTATAATATTCTGCATTATTGACAAGTTAGCGCACGCTAACAAACATCCCTTAGCGTGCGCTAATAATGGTTGACTTCAGAATTTGTCCGGGTGCGTCAGCGGGAATCTTATCCGGACCCATGTCCCGGCTGGCGCATGTGTTAGCCGTCCCGCTCAATAATTGAGTTCTTAGCGCACGCAACTCCTATCTTCATAGCGTGCGCTAATAATGGCCCGATAGCGCGCGTTAAGATACATTCTTAGCGTGCGCTATCACGAGGTTGCTTGAGCAATTTTGCAAGTTTCTACACTTATGTACAATGATATCAATGCACGAAATATCATATTCCAATAATCAAAATCATCAATCCAAAATAATACAGGGTTGAATACAGATGAAATACACTGTAATAAATCCAGATATTACATACTCTCCTACTAAAAAGGAGTTTCGTCCCGAAACTCAAGACGAAAATAACTCGGGATATCTAGACTTCATATCAGCTTCCGTTTCCCAGGTGGCTTCTTCCGTTCCGTGACGTGACCACTGAATTTTGACCAAAACAATTGGTTTGTTCCTCAGTTGCTTAACTCGACTCTCGAGTATCTTGACTGGTCTTTCTTCAAAAGTCCCATCCTGCGCGACTTCGATCTCGCCGAAATCAATGATATGGTAGGATCTCGTATATACTTAGAATCGGGATACGTGGAACACGTTATGAACATGACACAATGACGGCGGCAATGCCAATCTGTATGCCAACTCCCCAACTCTCTCGAGGATTTCAAATGGTCCGATATATCTCGGACTCAGCTTTCCTTTCCTTCCGAAACGAAAGATTCCCCGACTAGGAGAAACCTTCAAAAGTACGTGATCTCCAAGATCTTGAACTCCAATGGGCGGCGTACGTCCGCATAGGATTTCGCGACTGGGCGATTAATGGCCTTTCACGAATCAAGGCTATCTTTTCTCGAGTCTGCTCGATCAACTCTGTTCTGTTCGATCAAGTCCGATGAATCGTCCCAAAGATAGGGCGATCTGCATCTCCTTCCGTATAATGCCTCAAACGGTGCCATCTTAATGGAAGCATGCCAACTATTGTTGTAGGTAAATTCAATCAACGGTAGATGAACTTCCCAATCGTTTGACCAATCTAAGGCACAGGCCCTTAGCATGTCTTCCACCGTTTGTATAGTTCTCTCAGATTGTCCGTCAGTCTGCGGGTGATAAGCAGATCAAGTTCAATTCGGTCCCCAAGGCCTTATGAACTGCTTCCCAAAAGTGAGACACAAAACGACCGTCTCGATCAGAAACAATGGTCTTCGGCGTACCATGCAATCGAACTATCTCCGAAATAAATACTCGTGCCCACCTCTCTGGTCCCCACGTATCCTTAATGCCTAGAAAATGAGCCGATTTGGTTAAACGATCAACTATTACCCAAATCATGTTCATTCCTGTCCTGGTTTTCGGCATATTAGTGATAAAGTCCATCGATATGTCTTCCCACTTCCATTCAGGAATCGGGAGAGGCTTCAACATTCCAGTAGGCCGTTGATGCTCGATCTTAACCTGCTGACAAGTCAAGCATTTCGAAACATAGTCCGCTACGTCTTTCTTCATGTTGCCCCACCAGAAATTTTGCTTCAAGTCCTTATACATTTTACTGGTGCTCGGGTGGATAGAATAGGGCGAACTATGAGCTTCCTTCATAATCGTCTGTTTCAGAACATCAACATTGGGAACGCAGAGTCGGTTCTGAAATCTCAAAACTCCATCGTCATGAATTATGAATCCGGGGGCCTTTTCTTTGATCACTTCATCACGTAACCGAATCATTAGAGGATCATCTGTCTGTCTAGATTTGATTTCTTCGGTTAAAGATGAAGTTATCTCCATCACGCACAGTTGTCCTTGGACTCTCTGTAACCATACCTCAATTCCTTCACGAATCACCTCTCGCTGAAGGCTAAGTTGGGAGGTCAGCGTCTCTAGCATCTGAATAGAGACAGGCTTGCGGCTAAGTGCATCGGCCACTACATTCGCTTTGCCTGGATGATATAAAATCTCCAAGTCATAGTCCTTAATCAGTTCCAACCATCTTCTTTGCCGCATGTTCAATTCTTTCTGACTAAATATGTACTTGAGACTCTTGTGATCCGTAAAGATCTGACAGTGAGTCCCGTACAGATAATGCCTCCAGATCTTCAAGGCAAAAACCACTGCTGCTAGTTCCAAATCATGTGTCGGGTAATTCACTTCATAAGGTTTCAGCTGTCGCGACGCATAAGCGATCACCTTATCATTCTGCATCAACACGCACCCAAGTCGTTGGTTCGAAGCGTCACTGTAAACTATGAATCCTCCAGTTCCCTGCGGAAGTGATAGAATCGGTGCCGTCGTCAATCTTTTCTTCAATTCATCAAAGCTAATCTGACACAATTCGTTCCACTCAAACTTTTGAGTTTTCTGCAGGAGTCGAGTAAGTGGGCGGGAGATTTTAGAAAACCCTTCCACGAATCGACGATAGTATCCAGCAAGTCCCAAGAAGCTTCGGACCTCTTTCACGTTCTTTGGAGGCTCCCAATTCATAATTGCTTCGATCTTCTGAGGATCTACTCGGACTCCTTCAGCTGACACTACATGGCCGAGGAACATTACTTCCTTTAGCCAGAATTCACACTTAGAAAGTTTGGCGTACAATTGCTCGTTTCTCAAAAGTTCCAATACAATTCGCAAATGCTGCGCATGTTCTTCCGGACTCTTAGAATATACCAGAATGTCATCAATAAACACGACCACAAATTTATCCAGAAATTCAATGAACACACGGTTCATCAATTGCATAAATACAGCAGGTGCGTTAGTGAGACCAAACGGCATCACTACAAACTCATAATGCCCATAGCGAGTTCTGAACGCTGATTTCGGAACATCAGATTCCTTAATCCTCAGCTGATGGTATCCTGATCTTAGATCAATTTTAGAAAATACTGTTGCCCCTTGCAACTGGTCAAACAAATCATCAATCCGTGGCAACGGATACTTGTACTTAATCGTCATCTTGTTCAGCTCCCGATAGTCAATACACAGTCGAAGCGATCCATCCTTCTTTCGGACAAAAAGAACTGGCGCTCCCCAGGGTGAAACGCTTGGCTGAATGTAGCCCTTGTCCAGTAACTCCTCTAGCTGCTTCTTCAGTTCGTACATCTCAGTAGGTGCCATACGATATGGCGCCTTGGAAATTGGTGTAGCTCCGGGTTCCAGCTCAATGGTAAATTCCACATCCCTTCGTGGAGGTAGTCCAGGTAACTCGTTAGGAAATACATCTGGAAACTCGTTCACTACAGGAATGGACGAAAGTTCCACAATTTCGTCTTCTTTCTTCATTGCATAACACCAATATCCGGTACAGCCCTGTTTCAACAATCTGACAACTTTCATTGCCTTGATCAATTTTCCTGAGCTTCCCGGTTTCCATCCTTCGAACAGTACTTCGGAGCCATCATCAGCGATCAGTGAAATATTCCTCCTTCGGTAGTCTACAATTGCTCCATACCAATTAAGCCAATCGTCTCCGAGTATCAGGTCATCTCCTTGCATTTCTATCACGATCAGATTTGAGAGCCACTCTCTGCCCCCAAAAGATACGGGGAAATTTCTAGTTTCTAAATTTCCAACAATTCTCTCTCCACTCGGTAAACCGAAAACATAAGGTTCACAAGCATGAAAACCGGAAATATTCAAACGATTTATACAAGACAAAGATATGAAAGAATGTGTAGCTCCTGTATCGAACAAAACGCTAACTGGCTGGGAAAGGATTTGGACAAGACTGGCGCGACAGCAAGATCATCGTCTGTCCTCCTCATCTCATACAAACGTGGGGGAACAGATCCGGCACTCGATGTCCCCTTTCGGTCCCATTGTCCTCTGCCTCGCCCGCAGCTAAAATTCTGAGGCATCTGAACACTTTGCTCCGTCTGTTGGACACTGGCTTCTTTCTGAACTGGCTGTGATGAACAGGTTCCATTGTACTTAGTGGCGTCCTTACAAAACGTCGCACGGTGTCCTTCCTGTCCGCACTCAAAACATGTAACTGGAGTGCGCAAACAATCACGCCAAAGGTGGCCTGGGCGACCACAGTTAAAGCACTTCCTAGTTGTATCCGTCGTGGTTGACATTGTTCCGTAATTCTTTCCGCTCTTAGATGGGTGCGGAGGCTTCTTGAAAGAAAAAGAAGACTGGGCCTTGCGGGGCCCACTGCTCTTGTGCTCTGTAAAAGTACCAGAGACTTTCTGTTTCTTCGACTCCATAAACTTTTCCATTGCTGCTTCTTTTATTTCATACGCCAACGCCTTATCCTTGCATCAAGTGAGAGTAGTACATTCAAAACCGGACATGTATCTCTGGATTTCTGGTTTCATCCTCATTTCAAAATGAATCATCATTTCCGCATCTGTTCTGACCAAATGTCGAACAAATGCTAACTGCTGGTTAAACGTCTTAATCGTCTGGGACACGGGTTCGTCTGATGGTTGAGCGGAGAAAAATTCTCGAATTTTGGCTTCCCTCACAGGACGAGGGCAATACTGAGCTTCCATCATCATTTTAAATTCCGTCCAATCGGCATCATGATCTGCAGGTCGGATAGCTTCCCACCACTCGGATGCTTCCCCTATCGTAAAGCATCGGCAATAGGAGCTCTCCTATCGTCCGGGCAATTAATTCCAGCAAAAATTTTCTCCAGTTCCTTCAACCAATGGTCCCAAGTGGGAGTCTCGGAAAAGCCGTCAAATTTGGGTGGTTGCATCTTCGCTACCTCTTGTAACCATCGGTCACCTCGATTTCCCATTTCTGGAATCCTTTGTTGTCCATCTCCCTGCTGAATTCCTGCCGCCACTTGCATTCGGTCCACGACCTGAGCGAACTGAGTCATCTGGTTCACGACTTGACGAAGGATTTCTGGCACACCAGTTCAGTTCGTTATTGATGGATTGCTGCGGCTCGCCTGAGCTATGACTAGCCTGATTAGAAGGCGACGCCTCCCTTTCAGCATTCCTTCGTCCGCGTCCACGACCGCGACCACGTCCACGTCCGCCTCTCAACATACTGTAAGCACAAGTACTTAATATACAGGAAACAGCATCATTCTAATGCTCAAGTATAAAGAGGCACAACATATAAAGAACAAGATAGAGTTTAGGAACTTACAACCACTGTTCGCATGAAGACGTAGGCAGTGCAGTGATGTCGTTCATGACCGGTTACCTCAAAAGACATAATTGACCCCTATTTTAACCCAACGGCCAAGATATCCATAATCTTAGCTCTGATACCATATTCTGTAACACCCCCGATATATTCAGGAATATTACAGCGCCGTAAATCCTTTACATAAGAATTTACAAGGCTGAATGAAAGAAATGACAATAACAGATACCAGTTTATGAAATTGATGAAATAAAATTCAACCGACTAGTTCGAAACCGAAATTACAAATATCCCACGGAGAGTTATTATTACATCATCAAAATCCAAACATTATAAATCGACAACGTACTCGAGTACTTATTGAAATAACCAACAAATAACAGATAGTAAACCCGGTCGAAACATCACTCTGCACTCTCGTCGTCATGCATCTCCAGTAGTTGTTTCCCCGCTCTCCTGGATCCTGAACATACACAAATGTTCACCCCCGAAGGGGTTAGCACAACGATGCTAGTACAAGTACAATAATCATACAACAGTGATATAATCAACAATTATATCATAACAAATTTCTCCAACGAGAATATCCACAACACATATCATATCATAACAGTTTCAACATACAGATGGTATTCCAACGATCCAGCGCACACAGCTATAGATTCCCATGATGATCCCGTCGGACCAACACATGGTGGAACTACCTGTCCAACGATCTAGCGCACACAGCTATAGATTCCCATGATGATTCCCGTCGGATCAACACATGGTGGACATATATATACACAACATATTTACACGATACAATCACAATTGTCATAGTACAAACAATTCTAATTAGAGTACTTTCCTCGGTTCGTTGACAATAATAAACTTCCACGAATATCAAAATACTCGAAGGTCGTCCCCTTCGATCAATCACGTGTTAAGCTTGAACCTTAACAAAAGAAATAGTACAGAATTCATTTCGTGTCGTACGAACGTCTAACAATTCAACAATTACGGTAGGAAGTCCTTAATATGCAATCTGCGATGCATTAACGCACGATACGAATCATATGTAGACAACGTTAATGCTACTCGTTAGCGCACGCGACACACCGCCAGCGACGCTAACCCGGGCGTTGTCGGTGCCATCGATCACCGATCGCTCGGCTGATGATTTAACGCACGCTAAGTCCAAAACGTTGCGTACGCTAAACGTACTCGATAGCGCACGCTAAATATCGTATATTAGTGCACGCTAATAATGCATGGCAGTTAACTGGAGGGCAACAGATTTACACAAGTAGTGATGAAGTAAGCGATTTCTTCAGTGATTTGATGTTTGTTATCTGTCTTCATGTTATGTTCATAACCTTTATGAATGATCTCCAGGATAATATCAACTTCAAGATGCAAATATACGTATAATCATCATGACACCATAATCCATCTTGATTTCAATTCTCATGCGAAGTTGGTGATCTCCGGTTGATGTATTAGATTCTACTATCATTATACATATTCAGACTTCATCTTGAGGTACACTAACAATTCCGACTTATACGAAAGAATATTTCCTAAGATGATTCTTCCTTTAAGTCTTATAACATCTCTTCCAAATCATGATCACAAAGATAACATAAATCATACGGATTGTTAACTTCAGAATATTCTCTCATCATTTGAAGTACTAGGATCCCAACTTCAAGGTTCCAACAATAATATCGTATTTGTAGACATTCCAATCTTCTAAACATGTTGTTGAATAATTCACTAATGAAATTCAATACCTCGTTAATATGATCATCGTATCCATTGGAAAACCAAATCTAAGACTGGTGATAGGTTGAACATACCTTAAAATGCCGAAATCACTGAACCACGAGGTATAATCCGACTCCGTTTGGTTATGTGCCACTCCAAGGTGTTACTTCTCTTCAATGATCACTCACAAGTGATACTCAATCATTCAATGATCACTAATATATGTTCTAAGTGTTTAGAAGGGATATTCTTGTTCTCTGGATTCTCAAAGATGAAGTATAGACGAAGGAAATGAAAGCCAAAGCGATTGTCATTCTATTTATAATATTCGCATTATTGACAAGTTAGCGCACGCTAACAAACATCCTAGCGTGCGCTAATAATGGTTGACTTCAGAATTTGTCCAAAAGGCAATGGAATCTTATCCGGACCATGCTACCGGGCGCATGTGTTAGCCGTCCCGCTCAATAATTGAGTTCTTAGCGCACGCAACTCCTATCTTCATAGCGTGCGCTAATAATGGCCCGATAGCGCGCGTTAAGATACATTCTTAGCGTGCGCTATCACGAGGTTGCTTGAGCAATTTTGCAAGTTTCTACACTTATGTACAATGATATCAATGCACGAAATATCATATTCCAATAATCAAAATCATCAATCCAAAATAATACAGGGTTGAATACAGATGAAATACACTGTAATAAATCCGGATATTACAACAGAGTACTTAGCGTGCGCTAAGCTATTCGGGCAGATTGCAGTTTATGAACTTTTGACCGTTAATCGAATTGTTAAACATTCATACGACGTGAGATAAATCCTATATCATTTCTTTTGTTAAGGTTTGGTCTCGTTACGTGATTGATTGAAGAGGACGATCTTCGAGTGTTCATTTTCGTGGAAGTATTGTTATTATCTTCAAATCGAGGCAAGTACCTTAATTGTTTTATGTATTGTTGTTATACATATTGTCGTGCATGTATGTCGTTGTTGTGTGTCCACCTCGTGTTGGTCCGACGGGATCATCGGGGGATCTATGCTAGCGTGCGCTAGATCATCGGACGGGTTTTTCCACCACGGGTTGGTCTGACGGGATCATCGTGGGTTCTAGGCAGTGAACGCTGGATCGATGGAATTACCATGTGTATGTATTGATATCATGTTGTGATTATCAGTTGTGTATGTTATGTTTGAGTTTCTCATAGGAGAAGACTCGTTGGTATTTTGTCGTTTACGTTATTATTATTCACCGTGAGATATGAATAATATGTTGTGGTAACATTTTTGTTTGTGTTCAGGATCTAGGAGAGCGGGGAAACAACCACTGGAACTGTATGGTGACAAGGGTGCAGAGTGATGTCCCGACCGGGTTTATTTATCTGTTGTTTATTCGTTATTTCAATAAGTACTCGAGTACGAAGTCATTTGTGATGATTTGAATTTGGTGATGTATTATTGAGTTCTGTTGAAAAATTGTACTGTTTCTGTATTTGGTCAGAACTGATGTACTGTAATTCCGTTATTTCCATTCGTCAGTATTTTTTTTTATGCTTGTTCAATTCTTCAGCCTTGTAAATCCTTATGTAAAGGATTTACGGCGCTGTAATATTCCCGAATATATTGGGGGTGTTACAGAATATAGTATCAGAGCTAAGATTATGGATATCTTGGCCGTTGGGTTAAAATAGGGGTCATTTATGTCTTTTGGGGTAACCGGCCGTGAATGACATCACTGCACTGCCTACGTCTTCATGCGAACAGTGGTTGTAAGTTCCTAAACTCTCACTACGCCACAAATGGCCTTCAGCAACGTTTATTTCGATGTTACAAGCAAAAGTGTTAGCATAGATGCCTTAAAATTGATCTACGCTAACACTTTTTTTTATCGTTACAGTTGATAGTAGCCGGTGTTGCCATAGTATCTATGGTAACACCAAATAAGGTGTTACTGTTGACCTTTAAAAAAAGCGTTACAAGGGAAGAAAAAAATAGGCGGAAAATAAGGAAAAACCTGTAAAAATTGTAACGACCCAATTTTTCTAATAGTATTTTATGAATATATTTTTAAAATAAGGAAAACCTGTAAAAATTTAAAGTCATTACGAAACTAACATTTTGTAAAATATTTGCGGAACTTGCTGAAATTGAGATGACCTGAATGAAAAATGCTTGATGCTTATGAATAGATCCTATCTAGCCCTTGGTTCTCGAATCCTACAATTTAAATAGGAGTATACATAAATATTAAATTCTCATAAGAAAACATAAATTTTATGAAACTAACATAAAAATTAAGTATAAAATGATAGGACTTGATTTAATTTAAAGGCTTATGGGACCAGATCTGAAACAATATTAGAATTGATTGGGGCCAAATTGAAAGAATTAAAAGTATAGGGACATAAATGAAATTCTGGTCAAAATGACAGGGATATAATATCCCTATCGCTGTTTCCCCCACCTCACTCTCTCCCACTCCATCTCTGCCCGACCGTGAGAATTTTTTTTTCTTCCAGCACATCGTGAGTTCGACGGATGAAGTACCGTCGGTTCTCCACCGTCGATCGGAGCATTGGTCGCGCTCAACATGGTTCGAAGGCCAGTCTCCAGTGGAAGAAAAGGAGCCAAGGTCTCCGGCCGGCCCAGCGGCGGAAGGAAGGGCGTCATCGCGGCAGCTGTGTTTGAATTCGGGCTTCTACACAACGGTTTCGATTGGGGCTTCTCCTCACGATTATTGGAGCTTGTTTAACGATATCAATTAGGTATAAACCCTATTTTTAATTTTGGAGCTTGTTTTTTAGGTATAATTTTGTATAAATCCTATTTTTGATTTTGCGTTTTTTGATTCCGGGTGAAATATTGTGTGATGGAGGATGGGGATTTTCTTTATTGACCTAAATTAATTTATGAACTGGATTATTAAATTTTTCAAGTTCATCCTGTATTAATGGTGATTGGCCTTGTGCTTCTTAATGGCGAAGGTTTGGGCAATACGTATGCCTTGATGAAATTCGACTGACTACATATGCTTTCACAATTGTTCTATCTGTCATTTTACTCTCTTTTTTTTGATCTTCTTCTGACATGATTAAGAAAAGTGAAAAGAGCTTTTGACAATCTACCGGTGAATTTATTATGGGTTGAAGGAGTTTGTGTATCGAACTTGTTGACGGATACAAGGACCCTACCCGCAAGTCACGTTTTCACGCTTGGTCTACTTTGGGGATATTTTTGTGGATTACCGCATTTCCTGCTTTGGCCTGTTACTGATATTTAGACCTTCTGTGGTTCTTCACATCTTTCTCATCATCTTTTTCTGGTTTGTGGTTTTATACAGAATTCTACCTCCTGATTATCCCGTGTATCAGGACAAAATTTAAAGGCAGATTGTGTTTCTAACCGTATCCAAATCTCATTTATTTCCAGCTTCAAAAATTTCGCGAAGAACTTAAAAATCGCTCTCGGGTTCTGAAAAAACTCGGTCATATTGATGGTGATGGCGTTGTTCAGTTGAAGGGACGGGCAGCCTGCCTGATAGATACTGGGGATGAGCTCCTTGTCACGGAATTGATGTTCAATGGTGAGCCTTTTATAAGTGACTTTTCAAAATTTATGCTAGTCATTTTTTAGAGGCCCATATAGGAAACAGTACTCTTTACGTACGTTAATTAACATGCTCATTAGCGGATAGTCCATTTCACTCGGTCATCTTTCACATTTATGTGCATTATTCTACGAAAATTTCTTACATTTTCTAAAGGGTTGTGTTATTAACACACCCCTTTTGTTAACAACACACCCCTAGCTCATTTTTTTCTAATCATATTTATAAGTCTATTTTATTATTTTTTAATTAAAAAATGATTTGAAAATAGAAAAGGTCATGCAGGGTGTGTTATTAGCAAAAAAGGGTTAATAACACAATCCTTTCTAAAATGTAGATTATATTGTTACACTGATAATGTAAATAGCTCGGATAATATAGTTCATTAACTTGGTGATGTTTAAGTATGCTGTGTTTATTGTGTTCATTTTGTCCGTGCCTATGGGACCATGTTATGTGAAGAATCGATGATGTACTATGTTAAATTTAATCGAAGCCCCCTCCCCTTTTTTTTTTTTCTATAAATAGAGAGACAATAACATCTTGGTCCAGTATTCTAATATTTCAATCAAACAGTACCTTCAATGATCTCGATCATCATCAAATTGCACTCTAGCAAGTTGCTTTATTCCCGGAGACAGATCAAAGTAATGATACATTTAAGAGTTGAACTTGCTATACCTTTGCAACAGCTTCAAGACAGTGCTAGAATGATAGCAGAGGTTTTTTTCGAGCTTTTTGATCTTGTTTCCATTTTTGCTGATTTGTTTCCGCATTAGGAATTAGCTCCCCCTGAAGGAAATATTTGCAAGTACTGTAAAATGACAACTGGAAGATTTTACTTTGTTGCAGATACAATGCGAGTGTAAACTAGAAGTAAATGTGGATGAATATGTTGAGGCATCAGTTAGACCATACTTGATGGATGTGATTTACTGTTGGTCAAAGGTTAGTCATTGATGTCAAGACTTTTTTGAGTTTGAAGGATGAGTTCAGAAAGAGTTTATGATATTTTACACACACACACACACACACATATATATATATATATATATATTATATAAAATATAATTCGATGGTGGGTTGATTTGCTTGAGATAGTTCCATTTGTCTTGAGAATGCAGATAGTGTTGTTTTGTTGTTGATCTTCTATTTAATTCATACGCCTTCATTTCCTTTTCCGGGGGCAACTTTTGCAGAAGTTATCCAAATGACCGATATTTTTGAAGGTAGCGTCATACGGCATAAATGAAGTAGCTAGAAATCCTTTACGTAAAATGTACATAAACCAGATTGAGTTTTTAAACCAGGTAATCCTTTACTACTATTCAGAAGCTAGAAATAATGCACATAAAATGTTCTATGAATTTAATCAATTTTTAAAATTAAGTCTTAACGTAATAGAATATATATATGCGCTCAATAATTGAAGTGAGGGAAGAACAAACTTTATCCTTGTACCATTTGTAGCGCAATTGGGTTATTATTAGTAATTCTAGGTTCAACCTTGTTGATTGCCTTCTTCTCCGAGATACGTAAATTGTATCTTTGTATTATAAGCCCGGAGCCACGTACCCCGTCCGACACGAGCTTCATAGGCCCGACTCATTCTGACCCGCATGTCGGAAAGTGTCAGAATTTTATTTTTATTTTTTGGTTGGAAGCCCCCTCCCCCCTTTCTCCGGAGACACTTCAGGACACGTCTGGACACGCTGGGGTTGTATTTCTTTTTCACCTGAGGCTGTTTTCTATCTTTTTCTAGAGAAAAAAAGGAGGGAAGTACTGGAGGTTACAGTTATGGAGGAAGAACTTGTGTGTGTGTGTAAAGTTATCAATATAAAAACGGCCTCTACGTCTTGTGTCCTGTATTTTGAAAAATTGCGAATCCCATGACTGTGTTGTGCCCCGTGTCGCTTGTCAAGTCCATACTTATCAATAATTCTACAAAAAATTTATTTTTCTTCATACCTAAACAAATCATATATAAATCCATTATTTATTTTCTGCAAGTGTGCAAAATGATGACATTTTCCGTCTCCTGAATTCCTAGCTGAAAGCTGCCGCACATGCGGTTGGAGAAGTTGGCTTAGAGGACAAGTTTGCAGCAGGTAGTGAAAGCCTTCATCGTGGTATAATGTTTGCTAATTCGCTATATCTCTGAAGTTTTCTGAAAGTGACTAATTGATCGCCAGTATATCAGTCGCGTCGAAGTCTTCTTCAACATTATGTGCAACGTCCGTTCCAGATCAGTGAATGTCAGACTTAATTGCAAAGATTCGGGCTCAACTTCAACAAGAGATGGATGAGAAACATGACCAAAAAATTCGAGAGATGATGAAAAAATTGGTTGTCCAGAATCCGAATTTAAGTCTTTCTTAGTATTTACGTTATCTTTCGCATTGTTTTCGGATTGTGATGGTATTAATGCGGTGATACTAAAGTTAGATGGTACTAAGTTAGTTATTATATGGAACTTAAGTTAGCTTTTGACTATGATGATGTCGTGGTTTATTTGGATGGCTTGAAAAGCCTTGCTTATGTAAAACTTTAACAGGTTATTTGATTATGGTTTATTTGAATGGTTTTATTATGGTTTAAACTATTACCAGAACAAAATAGTATTCACAAAATAAATATTACAATAATGGAAAAGGGTGTTGCCAAAACAAAAATGTGTTTCAGCCGCTGGTGTTACAGTAGGGATTAGTGGTGTTGCCATTGGTCTACAGTAACACGTTTATGGGTGTTGCTACAGAGATATTGGTGTTGCCATTGTTCTACAGTAACACTTTTATTGGTGTTGCTACAGAGGTAAAAAGTGTAGGCATTGGGGTCTGTAGCAACACATTTTCCCTGTGTTACCATAAAGTTAAAAAGTGTTGGCATAGACCCCTATGGTAGCGGCCGTTTTTGTAACACCACCGAATTTCGAAAAAGTGTTACCGTAGCATGTTTTTTTGCTTTCAGCAACACTTTTTACCCCTTTGAGCACACTTTTTTGGGTGTTGCTGAAGGCCATTTATGGCGTAGTGTCTATCTCGTTCTTTGCATATTGTATCTCTTTATACTCGAATATTAGAACGATGTTGTTTCCTGTATATTGAGTATGTATGCTTACAGTATGTTGAGAGACGGACGTGGACGTGGTCGTGGTCGTGGACGCGGACGGAGAAATGCCGAAAGAGAAGCGTCGCCTTCTAATCAGGCTAGTCATAGCTCAGACGAGCCGCAACAGTCTATTAATAATGAACCAGATCCTGCTGTACCAGATATCCTTCGTCAAGTGGTGAACCAGATGACTCAGTTCGCCCAGGTCGTGGACCGAATGCAAGTGGCGGTGGGACTACAGCAGGGAGAGAGACAGCAAGGGATCCCAGATATGGGGAATCGAGGTGACCGGTGGCTGCAAGAGGTGGCGAAGATGCAACCACCCAAATTCGACGGTATTTCTGAGATTCCCACCTGGGATCATTGGTTAAAGGAGCTGGAGAAAATCTTTGCCGGAATCAAGCGCCAGCAATAGGAGAGCCTCTATCGCTCAATATTTTCCGATAGGAAGCGTCGAATGGTGGGAAGCCATCCGGCTGTAGACCATGATGCCGATTGACAGAGTTTAGATTGATGATGGAAGCCCGATGTGCCCTCGTCCCGTGAGGGAAGCCAAAGTTCGGGAGTTTTTCTCCGCTCGGCCTTCCGATGTGCGGTATCCTGTGCGATCAAGACGTTTAACCAAAGAGGTGGCATTTGTTCGACATCCGGTCGAGCAGATGCGAAATGATGATTCTTTTCGATATGAGAATGAAACGAGAAGTTTTGAGGTACATGTCCGGATTCGAATGTACCACACTCCGCCAATACCTGGATAAGGCGTTGGCATATGAGATCTAGGAAGCAGCCATGGAGATATTTTCGAATCCAAGAAACAGAAAGTCTCGGTACTTTTACAGAGTACAAGAACAGTGGGGCCCGTAAATCCCAGTCATCCTTCCATTCTTTCAAGAAACCTCCGCACCTGACTAGGAGCGGAAAGAATTTCAGGCGACATCAACTATTACCGATGTTACCAGAAATGCTTTAATCTGCGCCAGACAGGGCACTATCGACGAATTGCCCCCTTCTGCCGTGATTTGTTTTGATGTGGACGAGAGGACATCGGGCGGTGTTTTGTGAAGAGGCCGCAAAGTCTTTGAGCCGTACACCACGGCCAGTCGAGAAGGAGGCCGTATTCCATGACGCGGCAAAGTGTTCGGATGCCTCGGGAATTTTGGCGCGGGCGAGGCAGAGGACAATGGGACCGAAAGGGGACATCGAGTGCCGGATCTGCTCCCCACGTGCATGCGAGATGAGGAGGACAGACGATCAGATCTTCTTTGTCGCGCCAGTGCATGTCCTGATCCTTTCCCAGCCAGTTAGCTTTTTATTCGTTGCAGGAGCTACACATTCTTTCATATCTTTGTCTTGTGTAAATCGTTTGAATATTTTCGGTTTTCGTGCTTATGAACCTTATGTGGTTGGTTTACCGAGTGGAGAGAGGATTGTCGGAAATTTAGAAACTAGAAATTTCCCTGTATCATTTGGGGGCAGAGAGTGGCTCTCAAACCTGATCGTGATAGAAATGCAAGGAGATGACCTAATACTCGGAGACGATTGGCTTAATCGATATGGAGCAATTGTGAACTACCGAAGGAGGAATATCTCGCTGATCGGCGACGATGGTTCGAGATTACATTTGAGGATGGAAACCGTAAGCTCAGGAAAATTGATCAAGGCGATGAAAGTCACAAATTGTTAAAACAGGTTGTCTGCAGATGCCGTGTTACGCGATGAAGAAAGAAGATGAAATTGTGGAACTTTCATCCATTCTGTTGTGAACGAATTTCAGATGTATTTCTGACGAGTTACTGGACTACCTCCACGAAGGGATGTGGAATTTACCATTGAGTGGAACCGGAGCTACACCGATTTCCAAGGCGCCGTATCGTATGGCACCTCTTGAGATGTACGAATCGAAGAAGCGATTAGAGGAATTCTTGGACAAGGGCTATATTCAAAAGCGTTTCACCACGGGCGCGCGATTCTTTCGTCCGAAAGAAGGATGGATCGCTCCATTTGTGTATTGACTATCGAGTGAACAAGATGACGATTAAGAACAAGTATCCGTTGCCACGGATTGATGATCTATTTGACCAGTTGCAAGGGGCAACGGTATTTTCTAAAATTGATCTGAGATCAGGATATCATCAACTGAGGATTAAGGAATCTGATGTTCCGAAATCAGCGTTCAGGACTCGTTACGGGAATTATGAGTTTGTAGTAATGCCGTTTGGTCTCACTAACGCACCTGCTGTATTTATGCAATTGATGAACCGTGTGTTCATTGAATTTTTGGATAAATTTGTGGTCGTGTTTATTGACGACATCCTGGTATATTCTAAGAGTCCTGAAGAACATGCGCAGCATTTGCGGATTGTATTGGAACTTTTGAGAAACGAACAATTGTACGCCAAACTTTCTAAGTGTGAATTCTGGCTAAAGGAAGTAATGTTCCTCGGCCATGTAGTGTCAGCTGAAGGAGTCCGAGTAGATCCTCAGAAGATCGAAGCAATTATGAATTGGGAGCCTCCAAAGAACGTGAAAGAGGTCCGAAGCTTCTTAAGACTTGCTGGATACTATCGTCGATTCGTGGAAGGGTTTTCTAAAGTCTCCCGCCCACTTACTCGACTTCTGCAGAAAACTCAAAAGTTTGAGTGGAATGAATTATGTCAGATTAGCTTTGATGAATTGAAGAAGAGATTGACGACGGCACCGATTCTATCACTTCCGCATGGAACTGAAGGATTCATAGTTTACAGTGATGCTTCGAACCAAGGACTTGGGTGCGTATTGATGCAGAATGATAAGGTGATCGCCTATGCGTCGCGACAACTAAAACCTTATGAAGTGAATTACCCGACACATGATTTGGAGTTAGCAGCAGTGGTTTTTGCCTTGAAGATCTGGAGGCATTATCTGTACGGGACTCACTGTCAGATCTTTACGGATCATAAGAGTCTCAAATACATATTCAGTCAGAAAGAGTTGAACATGCAGCAAAGAAGATGGTTAGAACTGATTAAGGACTATGACTTGGAGATTTTATATCATCCAGGCAAAGCGAATGTAGTGGCCGATGCACTCAGCCGCAAGCCTGTCTCTATTCAGATGCTGGAGACACTGACCTCCCAACTTAGCCTTCAACGAGAGATGATTCGTGAAGGGATTGAAGTGTGGTTACAAAGAGTCCAAGGACAGCTGTGCGTGATGGAGATAACTTCGTCATTAACCGAAGAAATCAAATCTAGACAGCAGATGATCCTCGATGATTCGGTTGCATGATGAAGTGATCAAAGGAAAGGCCCCGGATTCATAATTCATGACGATGGAGTTTTGAGATTTGAATCGACTCGCGTTCCCGATGTTGATGTTCAAACAGACGATTATGAAGGAAGCTCATAGTTCGCCCTATTCTATCCACCTGTGCACCAAGAAATGTATAAAGACTTGAAGCGAGAACTTGGTGGGGCAACATGAAGAAAGACGTAGCGGACTATGTTTCAAATGCTTGACTTGTCGGCGAGTTAAGATCGAGCATCAACGGCTCATTGGAATGTTGAAGCCGCTCGATTCTGAATGGAAGTGGGAGGACATATCGATGGACTTTATCACTAATATGCCGAAAACCAGGACAGGAATGAACATGATTTGGGTGATAGTTGATCGTTTAACCAAATCGGCTCATTTTCTAGGCATTAAGGATACGTGGGGACCAGAGAGGTTGGCACGAGTATTTATTTCGGAGATAGTTCGATTGCATGGTACGCCGAAGACCATTATTTCTGACCGAGATGGCCGTTTTTTGTCTCACTTTTGGAAAGCAGTTCATAAGGCCTTGGGGACCGGATTGAACTTGATCTGACTTATCACCCGCAGATCGACGGACAACTGCGAGAGAACTATACAAACGGTGGAAGACATGCTAAGGGCCTGTGCCTTAGATTGGTCAAACGATTGGGAAGTTCATCTACCGTTGATTGAATTTACCTACAACAATAGTTGGCATGCTTCTATTAAGATGGCACCGTTTGAGGCATTATACGGAAGGAGATGCAGATCGCCCTATCTTTGGGACGATTAACGGACTTGATCGGAGCAGAACCGAGTTGATTGAGCGGACTCGAGAGAAGATAGCCTTAATTCGTGAAAGGCTGTTGACAGACTGCAGTCGCGAGAAATCTATGCGGACGTCGTCGCCCATTGGAGTTCAATACTGGGGACCATGTACTTTTGAAGGTTTCTCCTACTCGGGGAATCTTTCGTTTCGGA
The DNA here is from genome assembly GCA_033398695.1 of Orobanche coerulescens. Taxonomy (NCBI): domain Eukaryota; kingdom Viridiplantae; phylum Streptophyta; class Magnoliopsida; order Lamiales; family Orobanchaceae; genus Orobanche; species Orobanche coerulescens. Next base: position 149,874,251 of record CM065815.1, read on the forward strand.
AGGAAAGGAAAGCTGAGTCCGAGAAATATCGGACCATTTGAGATCCTCGAGAGAGTTGGGGAGTTGGCATACAAATTAGCATTGCCGCCGTCATTGTGCCATGTTCATAATGTGTTCCACGTATCCCAGTTACGGGGGTACATACCAGATCCCAGTCATATCATTGATTTCGGCGAGATCGAAGTCGAACAGGATAAGACGTTTGAAGAAAGACCAGTCAAGATACTCGAGAGTCGAGTTAAGCAACTGAGGAACAAATCAATCGTTTTGGTCAAAGTTCAGTGGTCACGTCATGGAACGGAAGAAGCCACTTGGGAAACAGAAGCTGATATGAAGTCTAGATATCCCGAGTTATTTTCGTCTTGAGTTTCGGGACGAAACTCCTTTTTAGTAGGAGAGTATGTAATATCTGGATTTATTACAGTGTATTTCATATGTATTCAAACCATGTATTATTTCGGATTGGTGATTTTGATTATTGGAGTATGATATTTAGTGCATTAATATCATTATGCATAAGTATAGAAACATGCAAAATTGCTCAAGCAACCTTGTGATAGCGCACGCTAAGAATGTATCTTAACGCGCGCTATCGGGCCACTATTAGCGTACGCTACACAGGTAGGAGTAACGTGCGCTAAGAGCTCAATTATTGAACGGGACGGATAACACATGCGCCATCCGGGACATGGGTCCGGATAAGATTCCCGCTGACGCACCCGGACAAAATCTGAAGTCAACCATTATTAGCGCACGCTAAGGGATGCTTAGTAGCGTGCGCTAACTTGTCAATAATGCAGAATATTATAAATGGGACATCAACCGTGTTGGCTTGCATTTCTTCCGCACTTTCCTCAATCTTGAGAGTTCAGAGAGTTGTAGTAATACTCCTATACACTTAGAACACATATTGTTGATGTTTATACATTGGTTATCACGTGGAATGTTCATGGAAGTGGAATAGCACCTTGGAAGGGCATACAACCAACCGGAGTTGGATTCTACCTTACGGTTCAGTGATTTCGTCATTTTAAGGTATGTTCAATCTATCTCCAGACTTAGAGTTGGATTCTAACGATTTGGATGATCATGTTAACAAGATATGGATTTTCATAGATGAATTATCCAAGTATATCATGTTTGGAATAGTCAGTTGAATAAGCCTTGAATACCTTGATTATAATCATCATGATTCGAATCTTAGTACAGTGAATATGTGAAGAGAAGCTTCTATCATTGGTTAACCGAATCTAATAGATGATTTCATAGTAATCTTGGACTAGACGTTAACATCCTTATTGTTAGATAAATCTAAAGGTTTGATCATGGAAGGATTTATCTAGTATATATAGGACGTTTATCAACTTCAGTAGGATAATATGGACTGATATAGAGGTGTTGATATCAACCGTTTAGCTTTTCGTATTGTCGTATGAAGATTTGAAGTCGGAAAAGAATATGGTTTTATATTGGTATGCATATCCTTGAATCCGAAGTTGTCTTTATCCGTATAATCATTCATAAGGGTGTAGACATGGTATTCATGGAAGTAACATGAATTATCACGCAAGATTTCGTTGTTTCAAACATGGCAAGAAGTTCGCTTTCGTGAAGAATCGCCATGCATAGATAGCGCACGCTATGCTATGCAATGTAACGTCGCTATCGGCAGAGTTAGCGTGCGCTACGTTTGGTACGTGTCTGACTGGACCATCGACGAAGTCGATTGGCTGGTCAGTGAAGTACTGACCATGCATCGTTAGCGTGCGCTAGGCTTTGTTGTTTGTGTGCGCTATCGGGCAGACGTAACGCACGCTACACAGAGTACTTAACGTGCGCTAAGCTATTCGGGCAGATTGCAGTTTATGAACTTTTGACCGTTAATCGAATTGTTAAACATTCATACGACGTGAGATAAATCCTATATCATTTCTTTTGTTAAGGTTTGGTCTCGTTACATGATTGATTGAGGAGGACGATCTTCGAGTGTTCATTTTCTTGGAAGTATTGTTATTATCTTCAAATCGAGGCAAGTACCTTAATTGTTTTATGTATTGTTGTTATACATATTATCGTGCATGTATGTCGTTGTTGTGTGTCCACCTCGTGTTGGTCCGACGGGATCATCGGGGGATCTATGCTAGCGTGCGCTAGATCATCGGACGGGTTTTTCCACCACGGGTTGGTCTGACGGGATCATCGTGGGTTCTAGGCAGTGAACGCTGGATCGATGGAATTACCATGTGTATGTATTGATATCATGTTGTGATTATCAGTTGTGTATGTTATGTTTGAGTTTCTCATAGGAGAAGACTCGTTGGTATTTTTTCGTTTACGTTATTATTATTCACCGTGAGATATGAATAATATGTTGTGGTACTTGTACTAGCATCGTTGTGCTAACCCCTTCGGGGGTGAACATTTTTGTTTGTGTTCAGGATCGAGGAGAGCGGGGAAACAACCACTGGAACTGTATGGTGACGAGGGTGCAGAGTGATGTCCCGACCGGGTTTATTTATCTGTTGTTTATTCGTTATTTCAATAAGTACTCGAGTACGAAGTCATTTGTGATGATTTGAATTTGGTGATGTATTATTGAGTTCTGTTGAAAAATTGTACTGTTTCTGTATTTGGTCAGAACTGATGTACTGTAATTCCGTTATTTCCATTCGTCAGTATTTTTTTTTATGCTTGTTCAATTCTTCAGCCTTGTAAATCCTTATGTAAAGGATTTACGGCGCTGTAATATTCCCGAATATATTGGGGGTGTTACAGATCTTACAGTCGTAACTAACAAATCACATGACCATATCAACAGAAAACTTATGGCCATTACTGGTACAAGTACTGTCGTGACAAACAACACCTCATGGTAGTTAATCATTGATAAAATACTTCTTAAAAATCCATTAAGTATTTGTTCAAATAATAACATTTTAAAATTCTTGTGTTCATATGATTTTCCAAAATAAGATTTGAAATTACTTTTGATACCTCGGTCTATTCTACTAAAATGATTTGAAATCATTTGCAAAACAATATTTCGGAATATTGAATTTCCTCGGAAATGGCGTTATCATAATAACCATGTCACTATGTATCATCATCCCAAATAACAAAACACAAAGTAACAACATGTTACCATGCAACATCGTCACATTAAAAAACACACACGAAAATCCACGGCCATGCTCCCTTGGCATCGACCCCCAGAGGTTTCACCCTACCATCATCGGCTGGACAAACCATGCGTACATGTACTAAATATTTCCACCAATCAACAATCATATCAGGGTAACATTGCACAAACTACAAGGCGTATCCAAACCATGTAACACAATACTTGGGGCATAACCCAAAATTTTCCAAATCCGAGTTTAAATTTAAGCCGAGTAAGATTTTTAATCTTTCACTATTTATTATTTTGAAAATAAAATCGTATTGTACTTTGAAATATAAAAATTTTATGGTGCGAAAGATTTTTAAAATTGTGTACTCAGGTTATTTGAAAATAAAACCGTTAGGCTAAAACTATTTCTAAAATCCTTTTAAATGTGACAAATGATTAAGGACGGTATCATTTTACAAAATGTATGAGACACTCCAAAACACGTCTTTTCAAACACTATCATAGGGTTTCATTTGAGATTGCGAGGCCGATTGGCCAAAATTCAAACAATTTTTAAAATCCACACGAGACCGCCGCTTAATCGCCGTCAAAATATTTTCGAAAATGGGTTTTCAACATACTCAAGTCTATGCAATTTTCAGAAAAGCATTTTCAAACATACACACAACAGACATAATTAACGATGTGACATGTTTGTAGCATATAACAACAATTAGGCAATACATTCTCAAACACATGTCTATACGGCATTCAAGATCACCAATTCATCGAACACAACTCATTACCACCAGTCCAGACACACGTCAACACCATCTATATAAGTTTCTCAACAAACTCTACTGTCGATACATTTCTTGGAACACATCAGTGTTCAAGGTTTCGCATCACTCTACACCACTTAGTGTCCGGTCCATCAATATCCAGTTCCTTACACACGTGTTATGCCACAAATATCAAATACAAATTCCATATCTCAACACATATGAAAACAGAGTCATGAAACACAAATAACACACATAAACGAGGAGACTTACATCCACAGGTCGTGTGAAGATGATGGCTGCACCACGATACTAATCACGACCGATATCTCAGACGACGCGTCGCGACACAATTCAGGCAAACACAATCCGACAAGACAAGACTCGACAAACACAACTTGACCCGACATCCTAGGTTTCCACAATCTATGCTCTGATACCATATTCTGTAACACCCCCAATCCGCTCGAGAATATTACAGCGCCGCAGACCCTCTCCGTGAGGATCTACCAGGCTACATACCAAAACAAGACATCATAACATACGCTAATATGGCTAAATACAAATCAGTAGACCGATTTGCCCTTTCATCAATACATACAATTTAAACTTCATATACCTCTTTCTATCAAAACTCATACCCGCATAGGGGCCCAAATACACTGACAACTCATACGACAGAAAAAAAAGCTACAACGGAAAGAATAATACAATACGACCACCAGTACCAAGTACTAGTCTTCATGTGATTAGTATCATTTGTCTTCCATCATCCGTCGTACCGATCCTGTGTTTTGCTCCCCAATAACTTGCATGAACCTGGACGCAATACAGACATCCATCCCTCGATTACTCGGGGGTTAGCAAAATTCCACTATTTTGCTAGTGCAAGTATAAAGTGCAAATACGAACCATACACAACATATTCCAGGAATATAATAATCTGAAAAATCAACAGATCGAATATAGTGAAAGACTTTCCGAGATATTTCATTTGTCCAAAATAGTCCGAAGCCATGAAAGGCAGTAATAAAGCAAGTAAACAAATTGTAAAGCGTTACAGGTCTCAGGAGTTTTTTTTAGAGGAAAACATTTTGAGACTAAAGAGTCCTTATCTTTTCAAAAATCACTTACGGTCACAACCCAAAGATTTAATCGGTTCTTGACAACTATAATATAATCACGGGTGATGCAAATCCAGCGATAAAAATATTATTCGTACTCATCAAGTAACGAATTCCAGAGGCCTTAGTCGACCCTACCTGGCATCACACAAATACGGTTCGTACTCCTCAAGTAACGAACTCCAGAGGCCTCGTCGGACCCTACATGGTACCCACATATACTGTTCGTACTCATAATGTAACGAACTCCAGAGGCCCTGTCGGACCCTACCTGGTTCCACACAAATAAAGTTCGTACTCATCAAGTAACGAACTCCAGAGGCCACGTTGGACCCTACCTGGTTCCACGGATCAACACAACAATCCACAATGCATATCAATGACACCACGTTCACATACCACGAGGAGATATACTTCTCGAGCAACACCAAATAGCACTCCCTCCTTACAAAGGACTCAGCAAACATACAACCAATATCACACAATATCACAATACTCATCAATAAGTACACATATCCACACACACACACATACACACACACCTTTCCGAAAGGATATAACTTTAAGTACACTAGCGATATAGTCGCACACAATGGTACCACACGAAAACAAGGGATTCCAATATACAACACCAATATACATTCTCAGAACGATACATTCATTTACAAACACATGAGTTGATTTTGATGAGAACCTTTATCGAGAATATACCGATTCTTTTGAAGGTTCATTAAAATATTCAAATTGCACACAAAATTAATCACCAACTACAATATCTATGAAATACGAAGTATATGGGCAAGGTACTTGCCTCGAAAATCGACATGCAAATACTCTGGTGAACACGGCTTGATCGGTGAACCACGACAACCTACAACCTCCGAAGACACAACAGAAACATGATCACTATGTATATAGAAACCAATTACAACAGCAAACGCACCCAACACCTGAAGGGAAAACCATTGAGACATTTAATTGAGCATTAAATGTTCACGGTTCCTCAAGAGCAACAAAATCATAAACCGGGTTGAACGAATCGGAACTACGAATATGCAATCCATAAAACGTGATCAATAACAATGTTTAACAATGATCGATTCATAAAAAAGCTGGATTAGAAACGAGATCAAGAACAAAATCCCCAAAAAGGTCAACTTTAAGGAAATCAAGAAAATACCTCGATCTGACGAAGAACAACTGATTAGATGATGTTACAATCACGTAAGACCCTCCAAAACATGTTGGAATTGAGTAGAATCAACCAAGAATCCAAACCCTAGCCTCACTCATCCGTCGACCGCGAGAAGAGGAGAAAGAAAGGGAGAAAATGAGGTGAAAAAACCATCCCACATTTTATATAATTGGAATGTGTTACGGACGTAAGCTACTAAGATTAATGTACGTTAAATCGTTAACATACGTAAAAGCTTGTACATTACGTACGTAAACGTGTTCCAGAAACTACTGCCCGATTCTCTACATATGATAACGGCCATAACAGAGTGGCCCTAACGTCAGTAATGAATTGGCCTTTAAGGCCGTACCATACTGCAGGTTACGACCGTAACCTGCATCCTGGCAGCACAATCCATCCTGCTGTCTGGCCAACCCCGAACGACCTCAAAATGTGACGACTCAAAAAATACGACGCAATGCTTACAAATGATTCTCAACAAATTAAACGAACACGCGATTCTGACAACAGAAGGTAAGTAAAAACGGGTATGAAAACGAGTACCCAAAACTTTGGGAAATTACGAAACGACCCAAAAGTCCGAAAATCAGGATACGAGATCGAATAATAAATTTCGAAGTTCACAACACGGCCACAAAAGTTAAATGAGCTTGTAGGAATGACAAAACAACAGTTTCGTGTAAGATTTACAAGAATCAAACCCAAATGCGAAAAAGTTGCGATAATATGCCGATTAATCTGAAACCAAATCAAAACTCGCACGAATGATAAAAAATGCAGAACAAAACGTGTCTAAAATGTGTTAGTGAGCACAAACGAGTCGCTATAATCGGAGAATACAGGAATGAAAAATACGGGTATTACAGTATCTTGTCCATACATTTCGTGTTTCATAGATACAATATTTGGTAATCGACTATGTGTATTATTGTGTACTCATAATGAACTTTCAACGGATTGGTATAATCTCGTTAATGTCTTTCTTTCAAAATGCTTGAGTACTTTGTGTTAGGAATACTTGTTAGATTTTGATGATGTCATCAGTATAAATTCAAATGCTTATTACTTGGCAAAAATGTAAGGAAGAACCAAATGAGTATCTTCCATAGGCCAAATATGTTAAGTGTAAAACTTGGCAAAATGTAAAGAAGAACCAAATGAGTATCTTCTATAGGCCAAAAATAAGTTAGGCTGAAAAACCGGCTAAGTACTAAAGATCAGCTGAGTTCATCAGAGAGGAACAGCCGAGTCAAGTCAGAGTAGTTCTGGTCAACAAAAATTTATCAGAGATGTTTGACCAGACTGCAGTCAAGATACCTCAGACAATTCATCGGATCAGAAAAGTCCTAAACAGTGAACATCAGAGAGGTCCAAACTGCAGAGAAGGTAACTGCACATCAGCCTAGTCGAGATCAGCCAAGTACTCCAAAGTCCACGTCAGCATGCGTTGAAAAGTCAAATATTACGGAAAGTCACATGCAACGTGAAGAGACAAATTGGAGAGATTCCCGCAAAAGATCTGAATTAAATAAATCATCCAGACCCACCTTGAAGAATTTAATCGTATTATATTCAAAAGGTTCGGCGCATCACATGCAGAGTCTTCACAACGGTCGGAAGATAGATTAAAATATGGGAATCCAGCCTTGCAACGTTCAGAAAAGAATAAACAAAGAAGTATCCCTCCAACGGACTGATTTGTTACAGATTTGCAACGGCTATGAAGAAATGCTCAAGGATCAACACCTATATATATCCGAAGATTTGAAGCTGAGCAATAATCGGTGCGAACATACTTTCAAGCGATCAAAGCATTCAAGCAATCTAAAAGCGAAATACAGCATCGTGAAAAGAGCGGTTCTAAAAAGTTCATATTTGAAGAAGCTCTTAGTTGGAGAAGACAAAAACTCGTGTCTTAAATCCTAAGTTAGGGGTACTTCACTGGTTGAAGTTCGAGACTGTAAAGGCATCCAAGGATCGAGGATCAAGAGGTGCAAGGCAGTCAAGTGTGTTACAATGGCACGGATTTCCACTGGTTGGAAGCTGTTATAGTTTGGTTGAATCACTGTAATATTTATCACTGGTTGAAAATTATAGTGAATTCATCTCCAACTGGTTTGGAGAAAAGTGGATTAGTAGAGGATTACCCCACCTCTGAGACCACTATAATTGCCTGCGTACTTTACTGTTTATAGCATCATACTTTAACTGCTGCATTCATTACTAAGTGTTTCATTAGTTGTTCTGTATTCGTCATCAGCTGACTTCCGCACATATTAAGAACAAACGACTCCAAGTCATTTGTTTATCTATCAGCTGAAGAAACTTACTCTTTGAGAAAAAGAGTTTAAGAGTTTCAATAAGTCTATTCACCCCCCCTCTAGACTTATTCCTGGACGACTTGTGACCTACAAGTGGTATCAGAGAGGTTGGTTCATTTATTTCACGAACCAGATCTATATTTGAGATATATCTTTAATCTCATTTTATAATGGAACACATGCATTCTAGACTACCTGTGTTTTCAGTTGACGAGTATGATCTTTAGAAGATAAGGATGCAGGCACACTTATCTTCAATCCATGATGACATGTGGTGCATCATAGAGGACGGTCCATTCATTTTCGAGAAGGACAACACTGCAGAGGAGATCGCAGCAGGGAAGCCAGAGAAGATCCCAAAGAAGAGGAGGCGACTCCTGAAGAAAGAAAGCTGGCCAATCTTGATAACCGGGCCAGAGATGTGCTATATCAAACTCTTGACAAATCCACCATGGTCAAGATCAAAAATTGCAAGAATGCCAAAGAAATCTGGGACACATTAGCCCTGATGTGTGAAGGAATGGAGCTGATCAAGGAAAACAAGTTGTCAATTGCTATTAAAAAATTTGACAACTTCAAAATGAAAAATGGCGAATCCATAGACCAAGTGGACACAAGGTTCACTGAGATTATCAATGAAATCAACTCCCTCGGCAAATCTTATGGCAACAGGGAGATGGCACTGAAGGTTCTAAGATCTCTCAACCCTGAATGGAGTATGAAGGCAGTGGCTATGAGAGAATCCAAGGACCTCAATAAGATAAAGATCCAAGAGCTGTTCTCTGACCTGAAGGCTTATGAGTTCGAGCTTCCAAGTTCATCCTCAACTGAGCCTGCAGAGAAGGGAATAGCCTTTGCAGCCGAGTCCCCCGCCAATAGCTTATCTGATTTAAAGCCTCTAAATCCATTAGATTTTGAGGAAGAAATGGCGTTCATTATGCAAAGGTTCAGCAACTTCCGGAAAAACTACTCCAAATACAAGAAAAATTATAAGGAGAATCCCAGAAGGAACCAGAAAGCCGGAAGCTGGAAGGTGGAGTGCTACAATTATCACAAGACAGGACACATCCAAATCGACTGTCCTGATCTCAAGAAGGACGAGAGCAAGAAGGAGGTGGGCAGAAAAGAAGACAGAAGGAAGGCCCTCATCGGAGAAGATCAGGAGCATGTAGAATCAAGCAGCGGATTCTTTTCTGATGATGATGAAGAGTATGACTGCCTGATGGCCAACCTAGCTGATGAAGAGGTAACATCAAAACCCACTGGTTCAAATAATAGTTCAACCATGTCACAAGATATGGATCTGCATGAATCTGTAAATCAGCTATTTAAAGATTTTGAGACACTTAAATCTGCACACCTAGCTGTATCAGCCGAGAAGACTCAGATGCAAGATGAGAATAGGCAGCTGAAAAATGATTTTGAAAAACTCAGCCTAGAACTGAATAAGGTTGAGATAACTGCAGCTGACTTTAAAAACCAGGCTGATATTAATACAGCTGAGATAAATCGACTAACTGTTTTACTTAAAGAAAAATCAGCTGCACTTGCTCATGTCAAAGCTGAATTTACTAAGCTGACTCAGGCAAATAAGACTCAGGCGCAGGAAATAACCTCCCTGAAAGCGTCTTCAACCCTGGAAGAATTGTAACACCCCCAATCCGCTCAGGGATATTACACGCCGTAGACCCTTTCCTCAAGGAGCTACCAGGCTGGTAACAACATAGAACAACTCAAAAATGCCTTTAAGGCCAAAATGACTCAGTAGACCGATTTGGTCTTTCAATGATTACATACAACTCAAACTCATTACATGCCCACGCAGGGGTCAAATACAACACACTCCTGTACAACGGGAAAGAATACTACAGCGGAAAATAAACTATAACTATACCAATGACCTCATACGGATCCTCGTGTGATTAGTATCGTTCATCTTTCATCATCCTTCGTGCCAACCCTGTGCTATGCTCCAAAACCTGAATGGAAAAATAGACATCCACCCCCCGAATACTCGGGGGTTAGCAAAACTCCACTGTTTTGCTAGTGCAAGTACAAGTGCAAAAATACGAGCCATACAATTCACATTTCACGAATAACAATAACCAGGAATCCTCAAAAACCCAACGTAACGAATAGTACTTCCCAAGGCATGAGTTTGGTAAACATTTCTCAAAACTGAAAGATCACAATTAAAAGGGAAACCATTTATAAAACAGTTTTAAAGATGCCATCGAGAGTTTTAATAGAAAACAATTTAGGATTATCAAATCCTACTCATTCCAAAATCAACAGGGTCCTCGACCAATAGGCGGAAAACAATTTGCAAGAAAACCATTCAATCAACACAAGCGAGTCTTCACAAATATTTCCCACGGGGTTCTCGACCCAATCCAAATAATATCAACACGAGATCAAACATCTCAACATCACACGGGGTCCTCGACCCAAAACACAAAATGTCAACACAGTATAATCAAGGACACAGCCTTTCGTTGGCCCAAAAACTGCTCAAGACCCCTGATTAATTAACCCTCGGAGATCTCGTCAAATGTCCTTGGTTAATTAACCCTGATACCAACATTTTTAAACAAGTTGAAACACATTTTCAGAAAACATAACTCACGGTCTATATCGAGACCAGCATTTGAAAAGAGTTGAAAGAATTTTGAAATACGATAATCATTCGGTAACGGGGTCTTAGCTATCACTCAAATATCCGTAACCAATAAGCCTGCCAGGCGCCTCCACTGCGCACCTGTGCACCGGCGTTCACTCCACTATGTCAGCCGCTCCTTGAACATGTTACTGCGCCGGCGATCACTCCCGCAAGAGCCGCCCCTTGACACACGCATTATGTAACACCGGCGTTCACCACCCATATGGAGCCGCATATTGCAGCGTACACCAGTCCGGAGTACACGCCCCGCCCTCAGAGGCTCCCGGATATGACGTCTCTCACAACAAGTATCCACATTGTCACAAACATCAAGTACACAGTCATTGTCATAACAATTATCAAATCAATACACCAATTCACAATATTCATCCGTCAGTCCACGACCACACGAATAAATAACAACACACACGTCAACCATAACGCAACGGAAAGAAGCAATATACGTACACACGCATTATCAAGCGCAACATCAACACAAAATATATCTAAAGGATTCACGTAGTCACTTACAACCTACGAAATTTACAAAACACACGCGTTTTGAAAGTGAGCCTTTAACGAGACTAGCCGAATCTTTTGAAAACTCATTTCAAACAAATAAACAGACACACCAAGATGATCACTAATTATTATATCCACAAAACAAGAATAGTATGGACAAGGTACTTGCCTCGAATAACCACAACGCGGAGAATCGGCCGAAGGAGGTTGGCACGAACCGACTACGAACTCACCGACTCCACCGAACGACAATCCACAACAATGAACTACGAACGAAAACAATAACAATGAAAATGAATTCCAAAGTATGACCCAAAGCCGCTGAATTCAAAGAACAAATGACGAAGGTTCAAGGATTTCCCCCAAAACGGCCAAGAACACGATTCGTTCCGTCAAATCACGAAAACGGAATTCCAAGTTGAAATATGGATATACAATCCATAGAATATGTTTAACAACATCATTTAACTATACTCAATCCATCGAAAACGGATGAAAAATGAGATCGAGGACAAATCCCCCAAAAAGTCAATTCGAAGGAAATCAAGAAATATACTTCGATTCGACGAAGAACAATGGATCAAATGATGTTAAACACAAGAATACTACCAAGATTAATCATACCCATCATGAATTAATCAACAACACGGAACGAATCAGACGAAAATGCAAAAACCCCCAAATTCACGAAATTAGGGTTCTAAGGAAGATTACCTTGATTCGCTGGATCAAAGGATGATAACGGATGATTGATTGATGTTATGAACTCAATAACTTCATGGATTTGTTGTTAAACAACATGGCTTTGTCACGCATGAATCGCCAGCCGCGAACGGAGAAGGAAGGAAGTGAAAAATGAAGTGAAATGTGACTGCTTAGCCACATTTATACTGGGCCGGACTAGCGCGCGCTAGGCTGCCGGGCTAGCGTCTTCTCGGCCTGTGCCGCGATCCAAGAGCCTTACGGACTAGGCGCTCGGCCAGGTAGCGTGCGCAGCCTTCCGGCCGTAGCGTGCGCTACCTGCTGGCCGTAGCGTACGCAGCGTCCGACAGTAGCGTGCGCTACCTGCCGAGCCTGACCGATTCCAGAACCCCCAGGACTCCACTGTCCAGGCCCGCTAGCGTGCATTAGGCCAGCTGGTAGCGTGCGCTACACCTGCCGGTTAGCGCGCGCAGCCTTCCGGCCGTAGCATGCGCTACGGCGGTTCCTGCCGCACCTGTCCGGCCGGTGCCCGCAATCGTCCGGCGATCCGCAACCGTCGGCGATCCCCGAACCGCTGTGGCTCGACGACCCGATTTCTGAAAACGCACGGAACGAACTCGACGAAAAGTTCGCGGACAACATCAACGACCCGAAATGAAAACATAATACCGTAATTAATCATACGCGACCAAGAAACGGGCCGAGACAACAATTACAAATACGAATACCCGTAACTTTCAAGAAATTACAAAATGGCCCAAAACGCCCGTAAATCGCGATACGTGATCGAATAACAAAACCGAAGTTCAGAACACGTCTAAAAAAGTTAAACGGACTTACGGGAAACTCAAAACAGCAGTTTCGAACGAGATTCGCAAGAATCGAACTCAAGTGCGGAAAAGTCGCTAGAAAGCACGGAACTCAACAAAACAACACCGAAACGAACTCGGATGTCAAAAAGTGTAGAATTAATCATTCTCAGAATGACGAAACGGTCATGAGCGAGTCGTCAAAACGGACTTCGGCCGAAAAAAGAAATTTACCGAAAATCGAAAATTGCGGATATTACATTCTACCCTCCTTAAAAGAAGTTTCGTCCCGAAACTTAAAACAAGTAGGGAGAAGCAATATCCTGCCAGAAAAACTCAACGAGATACGCAAGAAATGCGTAACTAACGCCCAACGGTGAAATGTTACAAACAACGCAAAGGAATATACGGCGAGAAAACACGCTCCACGGCGACCAACAGAACGTCGCCGTTAGGGATATAATAAAACCAACAAATGACAAGCGTAATCAAATGGATAATACAATCAAGTCAATTATCCGAACAATCGCAAAACACAACGAACGAAAATCAATACGATTGACCAACCTAACGGTACAATGATCAAAACGCGAGCCAATCGCTGAACAAATACGGAATTCCACCGCCCAATGGTTGGAAGATCGAAAACGAGACTACTTTCCCAAACTTAAGGGAATTAGGAAGGAGCCTGAATGCTCAACAATCACGAAACGAGAACAAAAACCGAACAAACAAACGATCGAGACAACAAAAATCGAACAATCATGTCCGAAACACGAAGGATTATAAAATTCAAACAAAAACTCCCAGGATGATCTGGTGAGAACAACAAGACATGCATTCCCATAAGATCCACAGGAAAGGGAGTAGCGATTGAAAAGTCACAACGACAAACGAGTTATTCCGAAACGATACCACACTCGTTCGATAAACAAAAACAAGGGGCAGGACAAGCTCAGAAATATCAACGAACATAAATGAGTCGACAAAGTAGAATATACAGAAGTTCAAAATCTGATCCACTTCGAATAAAAGAACTAGTAGAACCAAATGATGTCACTCCCGAACAAGGTTCACAAGGATCGAACTGAACCTGAAAAAGTCACATCGATAACCAGATCGACCCACAACAAGATCACAGCTCGTTCGGACGATGAAACCGAAATACAGAACAAGTTCATAAAGTACCAACGAACATGAGCGAATCGATGGGCTGGATAAAGAGAAAATACAGAAGTCAAAATATTACGGGTATTACCTCCGACCACGTCCACGAAATTCACAAAAACAGGGGCAAGGTAACAAGACATTAAACAACTGACACATAACGGAATGATGACCGATGCACACGGCCATACTAAACCAAGCTCTAACAGCTCGCACATGCGCGACAACGCAGAAATTACCACGAGGCGACAATATTCAATACCAACATCCCACCTCTCACAGGGGGCCAACACAACAAACGTGTGGAAAACGACTCAACGCTCACACCGCCCATTCAATCATACTCGGGAGCAAACATCAAAATGACAACGCGAACATCATACATACATACCCAGTCCTCAAATGGGAATGGATAGGTTTTAAAAACGAAAACCTCATTTTGAAAATAATTTAGAAGAACACCGGTTGATCTTGAGTATCACTTTCCAAAAAGTACAAACGTGAAACATCGTTGTCGAGACTTTGGAGGACCATTTCGCATTTGATAAAAATGAGGACACTTCCTCTTAGTGAAAACTCTCAGAATACTCGACCCTCGGGTCTAAATAAAAGTGTTTCTAAAACATTGAAAATATCTCAAAGCATTTTGGTCCTCGAAGTAGAAATTTTTTGAAATATATTGTGGCACCTAGGATGTACCACAAGAAAATAACTCATTTGAAAAGTATGTCTCGAAATTTATTTTTCCAAGATACTCAAGGTTTTCAAAAATTCAATAGGCCAGAACGCCCAAAACTCACACGTATCGACATTCACTAAAACAACTCCTAGTACACGCATCAAAATATTTAAAATAAAGACAATACATGTCTTTAAACGGAAATAAACGATAAAATACCGGAGTCGAAGACCGCCTAGGATTCAGAACAAAACCACTGACCACATTCGAAGTCTCTAAGGACCCTCCCGCACCGACTAGTGAACAAGTAAATGCGTGTATAAGCACAAAGCTTCCACAAGAGAACTTGTAAAACGTGCAAATCGATTCGAAAATCATCAGCCACGGACAAAAACAACAATAAAAATACATCACAAGCGACGACACTCCTCGTATAAATCAAATACGAGAGTCGACTAAATACATATCGTGAAATCAAAATCCACATAAGGATTCCACCACTTAACAAATAATCATAAAAATAGCTCGTGTCACACGAGGCACAACACAAAGAAGGGAGACTTACTTCCACAGGTCGCACGAAGATGATGATCGCCCCACGATACTAATCACGACCAACAAACTCAAACGACGCGTCGCGACACGACTCAGTCAGATAAAATCCGACGAAACAAGACTCAAATAACACGACTTGACCCGACAGCCTAGGTTTCCTCAACCTAAGCTCTGATACCATAAATGTAACACCCCCAATCCGCTCAGGGATATTACACGCCGTAGACCCTTTCCTCAAGGAGCTACCAGGCTGGTAACAACATAGAACAACTCAAAAATGCCTTTAGGGCCAAAATGACTCAGTAGACCGATTTGGACTTTCAATGATTACATACAACTCAAACTCATTACATGCCCACGCAGGGGTCAAATACAACACACTCCCGTACAACGGGAAAGAATACTACAGCGGAAAATAAACTATAACTGTACCAATGACCTCATACGGATCCTCGTGTGATTAGTATCGTTCATCTTTCATCATCCTTCGTGCCGACCCTGTGCTATGCTCCAAAACCTGAATGCAAAAATAGACATCCACCCCCCGAATACTCGGGGGTTAGCAAAACTCTACTGTTTTGCTAGTGTAAGTACAAGTGCAAAAATACGAGCCATACAATTCACATTTCACGAATAACAATAACCAGGAATCCTCAAAAACCCAACGTAACGAATAGTACTTCCTGAGGCATGAGTTTGGTAAACATTTCTCAAAACCGAAAGATCACAATTAAAAGGGAAACCATTTATAAAACAGTTTTAAAGATGCCATCGAGAGTTTTAATAGAAAACAATTTAGGATTATCAAATCCTACTCATTCCAAAATCAACAGGGTCCTCGACCAATAGGTGGAAAACAATTTGCAAGAAAACCATTCAATCAACACAAGCGAGTCTTCACAAATATTTCCCACGGGGTTCTCGACCCAATCCAAATAATATCAACACGAGATCAAACATCTCAACATCACACGGGGTCCTCGACCCAAAACACAAAATGTCAACACAGTATAATCAAGGACACAACCTTTCGTTCGCCCAAAGCGCTCAAGACCCCGATTAATTAACCCTGGAGATCTCGTCAAATGTCCTTGGTTAATTAACCCCGATACCAACATTTTTAAACAAGTTGAAACACATTTTCGAAAACATAACTCACGGTCTATATCGAGACCAAAGATTTGAAAAGAGTTGAAAGAATTTTGAAATACGATAATCATTGATAGCAGGGTCTTAGCTATCACTCAAATATCCGTAACCAATAAGCCTGCCAGCGCCTCACTCGCACTTTGTGCACCGGCGTTCACTCCACTATGTCGGCCGCACCTTGAACATGTTACTGCGCCGGCGATCACTCCCGCAAGAGCCGCCCCTTGACACACGCATTATGTAACACCGGCGTTCACCACCCATATGGAGCCGCACATTGCAGCGTACACCAGGCCGGAGTACACGCCCCGCCCTCAGAGGCTCCCGGATATGACGTCTCTCACAACAAGTATCCACATTGTCACAAACATCAAGTACACAGTCATGGTCATAACAATTATCAAATCAATACACCAATTCACAATATTCATCCGTCAGTCCACGACCACACGAATAAATAACAGCACACACGTCAACCATAACGCAACGGAAAAAAGTAATATACGTACACACGCATTATCAAGCGCAACATCAACACAAAATATATCTAAAGGATTCACGTAGTCACTTACAACCTACGAAATTTACAAAACACACGCGTTTTGAAAGTGAGCCTTTAACGAGGCTAGCCGAATCTTTTGAAAACTCATTTCAAACAAATAAACAGACACAACAAGATGATCACTAATTATTATATCCACAAAACAAGAATAGTATGGACAAGGTACTTGCCTCGAATAACCACAACACGGAGAATCGGCCGAAGGAGGTTGGCACGAACCGACTACGAACTCGCCGACTCCACCGAACGACAATCCACAACAATGAACTACGAACGAAAACAATAACAACGAAAATGAATTCCAAAGTATGACCCAAAGCCGCTGAATTCAAAGAACAAATGACGAAGGTTCAAGGATTTCCCCCAAAACGGCCAAGAACACGATTCCTTCCGTCAAATCACGAAAACGGAATTCCAAGTTGAAATATGGATATACAATCCATAGAATATGTTTAACAACATCATTTAACCATAATCGATCCGTCGAAAACGGATGAAAAACGAGATCGAGGACAAATCCCCCAAAAAGTCAATTCGAAGGAAATCAAGAAATATACTTGATTGACGAAGAACAATGGATTAAATGATGTTAAACACAAGAATACTACCAAGATTAATCATACCCATCATGAATTAATCAACAACACGGAACGAATCGGACGAAAATGCAAAAACCCCAAATTCACGAAATTAAGGTTCTAAGGAAGATTACCTTGATTATTTGGATCAAAGGATGATAACGGATGGTGATTGATGTTATGAACTCAAGAACTTCATGGATTTGTTGTTAAACAACATGGCTTCGTCACCCATGAATCGCCGGCCCATGACGGAGAAGGAAAGAAGTGAAAAGCGAAGTGAAATGTGTTGCTCGGCCACATTTATCTCGGGCGGACTAGCGCGCGCTAGTGCCGGGCTAGCGTCTTCTCGGCCCGTGCCGCGATCCAAGAGCCTTCTAGACTAGGCTGCTCGGCCAGTAGCGTCGCGGCCGGGCCGTGGCGTGCGCTACTGGCCGTGGCGTCTGCCCGTCAACGATAGCGTGCGCTACCCGCCGAGCTGGCCGATTCAGAACCCCAGGACTCCACTGTCTGTGCCCGCTAAGCGTCGTTAGGCTAGCGGTAGCGTGCGCTACACTGCCCGGTTAGCACGCGCAGCCTTCCGGCCGTAGCGTGCGCTCGCCGGTTCTGCCGCACTGTCCGGCCGGTGCCGCAATCGTCCGGCGATCCATAACCGTCGGCGATCCAAACCGCTGTGGCTCGACGACCCGATTTCCGAAAATGCACGGAACGAACTCGACGAAAAGTTCGCGGACAAGATCAACGACCCGAAATGAAAACATAATACCGTAATTAATCATACGCGACCAAGAAACGGGCCGAGACAACAATTACAGATACGGATACCCGTAACTTTCAAGAAATTACAAAATGGCCCAAAACGCCCGGAAATCGCGATACGTGATCGAATAACGAAACCGAAGTTCACAACATGTCTAACAAAGTTAAACGGACTTAAGGGAAACTCGAAACAGCAGTTTCGAATGAGATTCGCAAGAATCGAACTTAAGTGCGGAAAAGTCGCTAAAAAGCACGGAACTCAACAAAACAACACCGAAACGAACTCGGATGTCAAAAAGTGTAGAATTAATCATTCTCAGAATGACGAAACGGTTATGAGCGAGTCGTCAAAACGGACTTCGGCCGAAAAAAGAAATTTACCGAAAATCGAAAATTGCGGATATTACAAGAATTGTGTACCAATAAGAGGCCACTATATTCCAGATCATGCCTTGGATATGATCCTCACACTCCTTCTAGTTCTAAAACCACTTTCGTCAAGGGAGAAACAATTGTCTCGACTGCTGAGCCTACATATAACCTGATATTTAAAAATAGGCAACAACCAAGTCACAAGTCTAGGCTGCAGCCAGGGTACACAAGGCAGCCACCTAGAGAAGCGACTGGGCAATGGCCCAGGCAGAAGCAACAGCCCAGACAACATGCCCACTATTATCAACAACTCCCTAAAAACAGATTTCAAAATGGGAGGGGCAGATGCAAACCTCAAGGTTATCCTAATTTCCAAAATGAACAAGTGTGGAGACCTCAAAGATTTAATAAATGGTCTCAGCCAAGATTTAGAAATGGCCCACACTATCAATATTTTGAGGAATATCCGGTATACAATCCCAACAGGAGATTCAGACCTCGACCTTACACACCTTATAAGGGTTATAATGATAACAACTTTCACAATCCAAGGAGAAATCAATTCTCCAGGAAACCAGCTAACCCGAGAGGACCCACACAGATCTGGGTACCTAAATCTCTGCTTGTTTGATTGCAGAAAAGGTGGAAGGACTACAACCATATCTCCACAAATTCAAACTTTGGAGGTGAAGAATGGTTTGTAGATTCTGGATGCTCGAGGCACATGACCGGGAACAAAAAGATGTTGTCCAAATACACCAAAGAAAGAGGTCTTGATGTAACCTTTAGAGATAGCTTTAGAGGACAAACAAAGGGCTTTGGAGAGTTGCATCGAGGAAATATTGTGATATCCAAAGTTCATTATGTCAAAGGGCTCAAGTACAATCTCCTGAGCATAAGCCAGTTTTGCGATGAGAAGAATCTAGTAGTCTTCACCATATGGAAATGCATGGTGATAGATATCCTATCTGGCGAAGTGAAGCTACAAGGATTCAGAAGGAGAGATGTCTACATGATAGATTGGAACACAGGAACACCTAACTCCTGTTTTCTATCCAAGACAGTAGCTGAGAATGGATGGTTGTGGCACAAAAGATTATGTCACATGAACTTCAAAGCCATCAACAAGATTAGTTCTCAGAAGCTGGTCAGAGGACTTCCAGATGAAGCATTCAAGAAAGAAGCTCTTTGTGATGCCTGTCAGAAAGGAAAGCAGACCAGAGCATCATTCAAGCCAGTCTAGCCTACAACTCTCACAACAAGGATATTAGATCTACTCCACATGGATCTATTTGGTCCTATCAAGCCAAGGACTCTAAGCGGCCGAAAGCATGCACTTGTTGTAGTAGATGATTATTCAAGGTACACTTAGATTATCTTCTTGTATAAGAAAAGTGAAACCTTGACCAAGCTACCTAAGCTGCTGAGAAGGATCCAGAATGAGAAATCTCTATCCATCATCAAGATCAGATCAGATAGAGGAGGAGAATTTCTCAACAAGCCGATCACTGATTACAGCGATCAGAATGGGATCCAGCATGAGCTCTCTGCAGCCAGGACTCCCCAGCAGAATGGCATTGCTGAAAGAAGAAACAGAACCCTAAAGGAAGCAGCAAGGTCCATGATTGCAGAAGCAAACCTGCCCAAGAGGTTCTGGGCTGAGGCTGTCAACACAGCTTGTCATACTCAGAACAGGAGTATGATAGTAGAGAGACATGGCAAAACTCCCTACGAGGTTTGGAATAATAGAACTTCTACTGTTGCTTACTTTCATGTCTTTGGTTGTAAGTGTTTCATCCACAACAACGGTAAAACACAACTAAATGCCTTTGATGCTAAAACTGTTGATGGTCTCTTTATGGGATACTCACAAAGAAGCAAGGCATATAGAGTATTTAACAAAAGAACCTTAGTTGTGGAGGAAACACCTCATGTTGTTTTTGATGAATCTACTGTTGAGTACAGGAAGAAAGTTGAGCTAATTGAGAACAAGCTCAAATCAGCAACCCTTGAAGAAGTCATTGTACATGACACTGGAATGGTGGACTTACCTGCAGATCAGCCTGATGATCCAACTGTAGCTGCTGAAGACCCAACTGCAGATCAGACAGGATCACCAAACCTATCTGATCCAGTTGCTGCTGATGAAGACCCAGCTGTAGCTGATAAAGACTCATCTGCAGATCAGACCCAACCTGCAGATGACAAGACGGTAGCTGATCCAGCTGCAGACCAAGGAGACCAGAACCCAGCTGATGCAGAAATCTACCCGAGCAATTCAACAGGGGGAACAGACCCAGAAGAAGACGATATCCCCAAGTGGCTCAAGGACCATCCAATCCAGCAAATCATCGGGAAGTTAACTGACGGAGTTAAGACAAGACAGTCAACTCTACCCGCAGGAATGGCTATGTTCTCATGCTTCTTGTCTCAGATAGAACCTAAAACAACAGAACAAGCTTTAGAAGATTATTCTTGGATAAATGCCATGCAAGAAGAACTGGAGCAGATGGAAAGAAACAAAGTTTGGGAACTAACAGACAGACCAGATCACAAGAAGGTTATTGGCACCAAATGGGTATACAAAAACAAGAGCGATGAAGACGGAGCTGTTGTTAGGAATAAAGCCAGACTTGTTGCAAAAGGCTATGCACAGTGTGAAGGAATAGATTTTGATGAAACCTATGCACCTGTTGCAAGATTAGAGGCCATCAGACTATTCCTCGCATATGCTGCATTCAAAGATTTTGAAGTCTATCAGATGGATGTAAAGAGTGCTTTTCTAAATGGCATCCTAGAAGAAGAAGTTTATGTAGAGAAACCCCCAGGTTTTGTCAAATGAGACAAAGTCCACAAGCTGTTGAAAGCTCTCTATGGACTTAAGCAAGCACCAAGAGCGTGGTATGAAACACTGTCTGTGTTTCTTGAGAAGAATGGTTTTTGCAAAGGAAAGGTGGACAAGACCCTATTCGGAGTAGAGCACGAAGGCCACATACTAATAGTCCAGATATATGTGGATGACATCATATTCGGCGCAACCAATCCAGAGCTATGTGAGAAATTCTCCAACCTCATGCAAGGAAAATTTGAGATGAGTATGATGGGAAAGCTTAACTTCTTCCTCGGACTACAAGTTAAGCAGATGGAAAATGGAATTTTCATCAACCAATCTAAGTATACCAAAGATCTAATCAAGAGATTTGGAATGGAATCAGCCAAACCAGCAAGAATTCCTATGAGCACAAGTACTCACCTAGATGCAGATGAGAGAGGCATATCAGTGGACTCAACCCACTACAGAGGACTCATTGGATCATTGCTTTACCTCACTGCAAGCCGCCCTGACATATCCTATGCCGTAGGAGTTTGTGCGCAATTCCAATCTAAGCCGAAGCAGTCACATCTAGATACAGCAAAAAGGATAATCAAATACCTTAAGTCTACAGTCAATGTTGGACTATGGTATCCTAAGGATGATAACTTTGAGCTATCAGGATATTCAGATGCAGATTTCGCAGGATGCAAAATCAATAGGAAAAGCACTAGTGGAATGTTCCAATTCCTAGGAACCAGACTGATATCCTGGTTTAGCAAGAAACAGGTTTCTAACTCTATCTCCACCACAGAGTCAGAATACCTAGCTGCAGGTAGCTGTTGTGCATAGATCTTATGGATAAGACAACAGTTGAGGGATTATAATATCATTGCCAATGAAGTCCCTATCTGGTGTGACGACAATAGTGCTATTGCAATAACCAACAATCCGGTTTTGCATTCGAGGACCAAGCACATTGATGTTAAGCACCACTTTATCGGAGACCATATGCTTAACAAGAGAGTTAGTTGAGAGAGTCAGCACAGACTACCAAATAGCTGACATCTTTACCAAACCTTTGCTAGAAGAAAGGTTTTTGGAGCTGAGCAGAGATCTTGGATTACTAGATTGGGAATCTAGTACAGAAGCAAGCTGAAGCATCTCAGAGGAAGGACGGACCCAGCTGATTAAAGGAATCAGATCCTAGCTAATGCAGGCAAGAGGACGAAGGACGGGCAAAGGAACCTAGCTGATCAGAATCTCAGGCGAGAAGTCCATGGAGTCAACTCACCTGATGCGGAAGCGATCAGCGATCAAATCAAACCAGCTAAGTTTTCTAAACTCAACCGACCTCTGAATATTTTATTATTATCTGCCATATGTATAATGATATTATATTAATTTTGGTTCACAAGTGGCATTTTAAATACACGTGGCGATCAATTGATAAATCGACCTCCACGGTGGCCAATTAAAACCAACCGTCAAATTTTAAAATCTAAACATGGACCACCGTTTCGAATTTGAAATTTAAATAGAATCTCAAAAGACGTACCACCATTTCAAAATAAATAATAATTTAATCCAACGTCTTTTCATCTCCTTTATAAGGAAGAAAACTCTTCACTTTACACTTACCAAAACCTAGATTTACAGAGCAAAAAATTCTCTGAACTCCAAATACACTAAAAATCCTTTGTTTGCAGAAATGGAATCGTACTTCGAAGGCGTTAACATGAAGGCGGTCAAGGGCCAGATTATCTTCTCCCTGGTCATTGATTTCGAAGGCCTGTTGGAAGCAAATTTGGAGAATTACGACGTGCTTGACCTAATCCGATCGATGAAGCTAAATGGGATCTACCCATTCCTGGATATCAGCCCTGAACATTTGTACAAGGAGGATGTTATCGCGTTCTATCGCGAAGCCCATTTAATTCAGGTAGGAATTCGGAGCACAGTTGGCGGAAGACAAGTCGACATATCGCCGGAGTCGATTCGTATAGTTTTCGGTATGAAACACAGTGGCTTAGATGTCGAAGCCCTCAAGCAGAAAGCAGTCGATACCTGGTTAAAAATCAAGGCGGACAATCAGCCGTAGAAGTTGAAACTCACCGCCAAAAGAAGCGAGATTAAGAAGGTCTATCGATATGCGTTGGATATAACCAACAAAATCATTATGGGTATGGCCGGCAGTTACGACCAACTGTCGTCGGCAAGGTTCATGGTGCTGGGAGCACTGATTCAAGATGAGGCAATTGATTGGGCTGACTATATTTTTAGGCAGCTTGTTCGAGAAGTCAACAAAGCCGAATGGCTTTCTGATGAAACGAGATTCCGATCCAATCTAGCATTTGGAACGCAACTGAGTTGGATCCTTGAAAAGTCAGGTGTGGCGAAGGGAAGCACTGACCCCTTCCACACCAACAATAGACTTGGTCATCTGGACCAAGAAACTTTGAGGAAGTTAGGGAACAACAGAAGAGCAGCTCAGATGTTGAAAGAGCTGTCTGACTCAAGGACCTACCCCAGATATTATTCATCAGACGAGTCGGACCAACCTACAACCATCAACCCAACTGCAGTCGAGTCAGACTCCGAGTCAGACAACACTCCCATAGCTGTCCGATTCAAGAGAAGGGGACCAGCCCCTGGAGAACCATCCATCATGCAGTCATCTCCGGAACCCTCTCCCAAGAGGCCTAGGCGACTGTAGTTTAGTCAGGAGGAGC
Source organism: Orobanche coerulescens (assembly GCA_033398695.1). Classification (NCBI taxonomy): domain Eukaryota; kingdom Viridiplantae; phylum Streptophyta; class Magnoliopsida; order Lamiales; family Orobanchaceae; genus Orobanche; species Orobanche coerulescens. Next base: position 149,898,842 of record CM065815.1, read on the forward strand.
AGTCAGATCATCATGTCAGTCCTGCAGCCAGGTCACCTTCTCACCTGGAAGACCAGCCTGCTCCAGGCAGCCTGGAAACTCAGATCGTGGCTGTCCTCACTCCAGCATACATTCCTGAGGAGGAAGAAGCAGGTTTAATCATCTCAATCCCTGAAGCCAATTACACATTTAACCTGCTGGACAACAATGTTTTCAACTTTGTCCATTGAACAATTCTGACTTGTTAAACCACAAGCCTTAAAACACTCTTTTGTTAACATTTTTGAAGAGTGGAAGTTTTTCAAAACACTGTCATTTACGGAACTTCAGTCTTATATTGAAACCAGTGGTTGGGAATATCCCCAAGCCACAGAGGAAGTACTGATTCATTTTTGTAAAGAATCAGACATAGTTTTAATCCTCCAGGAGAATTGGTTCATGTCTCATTTTAAAACCAACATGGACCAATTCATCCATTCCATTATGTATAGTATTTTTGATGGTTCATTTGGAAAAGAAGAAGAAGAGGAAGAAGAGAGAGAAATTAGAATTGAAGAAGTAAATGGAGAAGAAGATGAGGAAGTCATTGTCATAAATGACGAAGCAGAGGAGAAGGAAGAGAAAAGAGAAGGAGAAAACAGTTTAGTTGAAAAACAATCTGAAGAAGTGGAGAAAACAGAAGAGTTAATTGATGAAGAAGAAGAATAAGGGGAAGAGGTAGAACATGAAGATGATGAAGCAGAGAAGGATAATGATGAAGGTGAAAAATATGATGAGGATAAAGGAGAAAAAGATGGGAAAGATGATGATGATAACAATGATGATGATGATGATGAAGGAGGAGATCAAGGAGCTGAGAAAGAAAAAGAAAAAGATGAAGAAGAAAAAGAAGAAGATAAGAACAAGAGAGAAAGAAGAACAAAGATTCGAATGGGAAAGCAAACAGTTGTGGTATGTTGAAGAATTCTTACCAACAGAATTCATGACCAATTGGGCGGATGCCAAGAAACAATTCACAGAGCAGTTCTACCTCTGGGAGATTCTCCAAGATAAAGAATGCTCGCCCCAACAGTCATTCATCAACTACATGGATGCTAGATGGCCTAATCTGTGGAAGATAATGCTTAAATATGCAGCCAAATGGCATGCTTATCCTATGATTCCTCCATTCAGAGCAGTGGAAGCGCCGACCCGTTTGGATAATGAGCTTGACGAGCTAGAGCTTCAAGAAGAAATTAGAAAGCTATGTGAAGAGCACAAGTTCTCTTCAAAAGAAGACCAAGACTTTGCTGCCCTAGTCATAAGGAGGAAATATAGTCTTGCACCCATCAAAAGTAGACCAATCGGTGCAAAACTATTTAGACCTCCCAAGCAAACTGTTCGCAGAGGAAGGGGCAGATAGCTTTTGGATGTAATTGTAATTTTTGTAATTGATTAATTTTTCTGTATTTATTCTATTCAAGCCATGTACTTGTAATCAACAGAAAATTAAGATATACAGTCATTTGAATGACAACTCCTAGTTGTCTCAAAACAAGACTGATTTTGAGTTTGTGTCTTGCACCTAAGTGCAGACTTGTACATTTGATTACTTGTTTAAAGTTTTGCCATCATCAAAATAGGGGGAATTTGTTAGGAATACTTGTTAGATTTTGATGATGTCATCAGTATAAATTCAAATGCTTATTACTTGGCAAAAATGTAAGGAAGAACCAAATGAGTATCTTCCATAGGCCAAATATGTCAAGTGTAAAACTTGGCAAAATGTAAAGAAGAACCAAATGAGTATCTTCTATAGGCCAAAAATAAGTTAGGCTGAAAAACCGGCTAAATACTAAAGATCAGCTGAGTTCATCAGAGAGGAACAGCCGAGTCAAGTCAGAGTAGTTCTGGTCAACAAAAATTTATCAGAGATGTTTGACCAGACTGCAGTCAAGATACCTCAGACAAGTCATCGGATCAGAAAAGTCCTAAACAGTGAACATCAGAGAGGTCCAGACTGCAGAGAAGGTAACTGCACATCAGCCTAGTCGAGATCAGCCAAGTACTCCAAAGTCCACGTCAGCATGCGTTGAAAAGTCAAATATTACGGAAAGTCACATGCAACGTGAAGAGACAAATTGGAGAGATTCCCGCAAAAGATATGAATTAAATAAATCATCCAGACCCACCTTGAAGACTTTAATCGTATTATATTCAAAAGGTTCGGCGCATCACATGCAGAGTCTTCACAACGGTCGGAAGATAGATTAAAATATGGGAATCCAGCCTTGCAACGTTCAGAAAAGAATAAACAAAGAAGTCTCCCTCCAACGGACTGATTTGTTACAGATTTACAACGGCTATGAAGAAATGCTCAAGGATCAACACCTATATACATCCGAAGATTTGAAGTTGAGCAATAACCGGTGCGAACATACTTTCAAGCGATCAAAGCATTCTAGCAATCTAAAAGCGAAATACAGCATCGTGAAAAGAGCGGTTCTAAAAAGTTCATATTTGAAGAAGCTCTTAGTTGGAGAAGACAAAAACTCGTGTCTTAAATCCTGAGTTAGGGGTACTTCACTGGTTGAAGTTCGAGACTGTAAAGGCATCCAAGGATCGAGGATCAAGAGGTGCAAGGCAGTCAAGTGTGTTACAACGGCACGAATTTCCACTGGTTGGAAGCTGTTGTAGTTTGGTTGAATCACTGTAATATTTATCACTGGTTGAAAATTATAGTGAATTCATCTCCAACTGGTTTGGAGAAAAGTGGATTAGTAGAGGATTACCCCACCTCTGAGACCACTATAATTGCCTGCGTACTTTACTGTTTATAGCATCATACTTTAACTGCTGCATTCATTACTAAGTGTTTCATTAGTTGTTCTATATTCGTCATCAGCTGACTTCCGCACGTATTAAGAACAAACGACTACATGTCATTTGTTTATCTATCAGCTGAAGAAACTTACTCTTTGAGAAAAAGAGTTTAAGAGTTTCAATAAGTCTATTCACCCCCCCTCTAGACTTATTCCTGGACGACTTGTGACCTACACTTTGTGAATATATAAACTTTACGAATATGTTGTATTGTGATTGCGAATCGAGGTATATTTTGTTAACACCCCTAAGATATTTAGGGTATATTACAGCGCCGTGGACCCCTATGTGGGACCCACCAGGCTAAATAAATAATACCACTCGTCTAACCATCTCGGTTAGCGAGAAACACACAACGCCACAACAATAATTAAATGAATCACCCGGTACAACCGGTAAACCAGACATCACTGAAAATCACAGATTCGATTTAGTATACAAACCATATCCCAAATCAAAATGCCTAAGTACTCACGAGTACTATCAATAAGTTCACAAGTTTGGAAAACAAACACATCAAAATGGACAGTGGAAATAAATGGACTCATTTGCACATGTCAACAACCCTGGACAGCATCCTCGTACTGCTCCAGTGCCCGCTCGACTGGCTGAATGCAACCTGAAATTCATAACACGAATTTTCCCAAAACGGGTCCCCAAAGGGGTTAGCAATTACGCTAGTACAAGTAATCAAGGCAAACCATTCGCTTACACATTTCATAGTACATGCATCAATTCGTTTCCAAATCAAAAACCAGACATGTGTTTTCCCGGAAAACAAATAATCAATAATCACAGTTAAAAACTTGCCTAGGACTGGGGCTAAACCACTGGTCCCATCTGAGGCCTCTATGGACCCTCCCGGATTGGCCATAGTTAGAAATCACGCACATCACTCGCCTAGGACCTGGGCTAAACCACTGGTCCCATCCGAGGCCTCTATGGACCCTCCCGGACTGGCTATCCAAACAAGCTCGTGAATCAAGAGCGAAATCACAGATTCCTCCGAGGCCCCGTCAGGCCATCCAGGAGTGAGGAAAGCACACACATATACATTACCATTTCATGTTAAGCATAAGGGTTTCACAAGAATACTTGCCTTGAGTAATTAACGACGAAACAATCGGAATGGAGAATCAATCATGATCGCAAGGAAATGATAATCCCGAACCTAATGATTCGAAGAATACAATCACAATCATTTCTACACGAGTACGAAAATGGAATACGCCCTAGAACCAAGCTACGATTCATGTAAATTTGTACAAAAACAACAACGGGGGCGGATCGCAATCGAACCCTCTCAATTTCACAAATACCACGAAATTTACCATGAACTCATAGGGAAAACATGAATACCACTAAGATCAATCACATACATCATAGATTAAGCAACAACACGGAATGATTCGGACATTAAATCGAAAACCCCAAATTTCCTAAAAGTAGGGTTCTAAGAGATTTTACCTTGATTCGAAGATGAACAACGGATGATTTGGTGTTAGGTTGATGCTATGATGGTCGAATATACTTCTCCAATGAAGTTTGTGTGAAAATCGGGCTAATCCTCGGCTGGAGAATCGCTCCCGTCGTGAAGATAAGAGAGAAGGGTGAAAAATGAGGAAAAGTCGGCCGCTGTCAGTTTATATACTGACAGATGTTACGGCCGTAACATCACTTACATACAGCCGTAACTTATGAATATTACGGCCATAAGTATATCACTTTACGGCCGTAACTGGCCTTGGGAAAGGATCTGTACAATATACGAAGCCCACTTATGGTCGTATAACTATAAGGTTATGACAGTAACATTTCTTACGGCCGTAACTTGTATATATTATGCCCGAAAGTTGCCCACTGGATCAATGCAGAAAAACGAAGCTTGGTTACGGCCGTACAAAGAAGAACATATGGCCGTAACTATTGAACATTATGGCCGTAATAGTCCCGGCTTACAGCCGTAATGTGCCTCTGGCAGCAGGCCAGATATGCACGAAATGACGTCTCGACGATGATCGAACGGAGAATACAAAGGTGTACCAATAGATACACAAAGGTTTTATTCTGATGAGACAATTGCAACACCTATCACATGACCCCGGCCATCCGGAGGTCGGAATAAACGAATATCAACACCAACTCTCGGATTAACAAACTACCCAAACATATGTATAAATCATCGAAATACATGATTAACGATCGAAACACCAAACAAAAGCTCACGACATCTATAATGACATAAGATGGATTTACGGCAACCCCGAAACGGCGGTTCCGAACAAAAATCACTATCGAACCAAATAGCGACAGAAATGACATTAAACGTGGAATTGAGTAAAACAAGTTAGAAACAAGCTCGGATGACAAAAAAGTTCAGTACTAAAAATTCTCAAAATATCAATACGGTTACAAGCGAGTCACTAAAAATAAAAAATACACCAAGATGAAAAATACCGAAAAAATAAAAAATGCGGATATTACATTCTCCCTCTCTAAAAGTAAGTTTCATTCCGAAACTTAAGAAACAAACAACTCGGGGTAACTAGCACGCATGCTATCCTAGGTTTCCCAACTTGCCTCCTCAACACCATGTCTCGACCACTGCACCTTGACCAATGGAATGGTCTTATGCCTCAGTCGCTTCTCATGGTACTCCAAAATCTTCAAGGGATGCTCCTCGAAGGTAATATCCTTAGCAATATCGATCTCACCATAGTCGATGACATGACTAGGATCCGGAACATATTTCCTCAGCTAGGAAACATGGAAAATGCTATGGACATGACTCAATGCCGGAGGTAATGCCAAACGATACGCGAACTTGCCGACCCTCTCTAGAATCTCAAAGGCCCTAATAAATCTCGGACTCAACTTTCCCTTCTTCCCGAAGCGGAAAACTCCCGTTGTCGGCGAAACCTTTAGTAAAACGTGGTCTCCCACCTCAAATTCTAAAGGTCGACGACGAACATCAGCATAAGATTTCTGTCGACTCTGAGCAGTCAACATCCTTTCCCGAATCAATTCCACCTTCTTCCTCGTTTCCAAAGCAATATCCGTTGAGATCCCGACCAAATCAGACGCCTCGTTCCAACAAATCGGCGATCGACATCGCCGCCCGTAAAGCACCTCATACGGTGTCATTCTGATCGACCCGTGCCAACTATTGTTCTACATGAACTCGATCAATGGCAAATGCTCCTCCGAATCACTGCTCCAATCGAGAACACAAGCACGCAACATATCCTCAAATGTCTGGATAGTGCGCTCCGACTGCCCATCCGTCTGAGGATCAAAATAAGTACTCAAGACGCAAACGAGTACCCAACGCCTTATGTACCGCCTGCCAAAAGTGCGATACAATATGGCCATCACGATCCGAAACAATAGACTTCGGAGTACCGTGAAGCCTCACAATCTGTGCAATAATTACACGAACCAACTTTTCCGGACCCCAAGTATCCTTGATGCCCAGAAAGTGTGCCGACTTGGTAAGACGATCCACAATCACCACACCATATTCATACCAGGCTTCGATCTCGGAAAGCTCGTGACGAAGTCGATCGAAATATCTTCCCATTTCCATTCCAGAATGGGAAGCGATTGCAACAACCCGGCTGATCGTTGATGCTCAATTTTGACCTACTGACAAGTCAAACATCTCGCTACAAATTGTGCGACCTTCTCCTTCATGTCGTTCCACTAAAAGTTCCTCCGTAGGTTCTTGTACATCTTACTCGAAGCAGGATGAACTGAGTAAGGCGTAGCATGGGCCTTACACAAAATACTCTGCCTCAATTCCAAGTCGTTCAGTACAGAAAGCCGAATCTGAAATCTCAACACACCATCCTTGTGAATCATAAATCCAGGAGACTTCCCCTTAAGAACATTCTCTCGGATTTGAGTAATCATCGGATCCTCCAACTGCTTCAGTTTAATTTCATTGATCAGTGACAACGAAATCTCCAAAGCACAAAGTTGCCCGACAGCTCCTGGCAAAAAAATCTCAACACCTAACTCGATCAAATCACACTGAAGCTCAGATTAAGACATAAGTATCTCAAGCATCCGCAACGTAACCGGTTTCCAACTCAAGGCGTCTGCCACGACGTTCGCCTTGCCAGGAAGATAAAGGATTTCGAGGTCATAATCCTTAATCTGTTCCAACCACCTCCTATACCTCATATTAAACTCCCGCTGAGTAAATGTGTACTTCAGACTTTTATGATCGGTGAAAATCTGACATGCAGAGCCAAAGACATAATGACGCCAAATCTTGAGCGCAAAAACAACTGCCGCTAACTCCAAATCGTGAGTAGGGTAGTTGAGCTCATACGGCCTCAACCGCCTCGATGCATACGCAATAGTCATGTCGTGCTGCATTAACACGTACCCAAGACCCTGACCCGAAGCATCGCTATAAACAGCAAAACCATCGTTGCCACATGGCAACACTAGAATTGGGGCTGAAGTCAAACGCCTCTTCAGCTCCTCAAAACTCAACTGTCTTTCATCATTCCAGACGAACTTCTCAGATTTTTGAAGCAACTGTGTAAGTGGCCGAGCCAGTTTCGAGAACCCCTCGACGAACCTACGATAGTATCCAGCCAAACCCAAGAAACTACGGATCTACTTCACATTCTTAGGTGATGCCCAATCCAGCACTGTCTCAATCTTCTGTGGATCCACACGGACCCCCTTGGCTGAAATCACGTGACCCAGAAACATCACTTCCTTCAGCCAGAACTCACATTTCGAGAACTTCACATAGAGTCGCTCGGTCCTCAAAATATCTAACACCACACGTAGATGATGCGCATGCTCCTCCTCATTCTTCGAATAGATAAGGATATCGTCAATGAAGACGACGACACACTTATCCAAATACTCGATGAAAACCTTGTTCATCAACTGCATGAACACTGCCGGCGCGTTAGTTAGCCCGAAGGGCATAACCACAAACTCATAACGTCCGTATCTCGTTCGAAAAGCTGTTTTCGGGACATCGGACTCCTTCATCCGAAGCTGATAGTACCCCAATCTCAAGTAGATCTTCGAGAATACCGCAGCTCCCTGCAGCTGATCAAACAAGTCATCAATCCTCGGCAAGGGATACTTGTTCTTGATGGTCACTTTGTTTATCTCGTGATAGTCTATACATAAACGCAGTGAACCATCCTTCTTCCGCACAAACAGGACCGGTACGCCCCAAGGCGAAGCACTCGTTCAAATATACCCCGACTCAAGAATCTCACTCAACTGCTTCTTCAACTCAGACATCTCTGAAGGTGCCATGCGATACGGCGCCTTCGAAATTGGAGCCACACCCGGCTCTAACTCGATAGCGAACTCAACCTCACGGTCCGGTGGTAACCCCAGAAACTCGTCAGGAAAGATATCTGGGAACTCACTAATGACTGGAATCGATGAAAACTCGACCCCACCATTCTACGCCTTCAAGCCGTAACACCAATAACCAGTACACCCCTTCCACAGGAGTCTCATCGCCTTCAAGGCGTTAATTATGAACTTCTGGTTTCCCCTCTTTCGCCCCGAGAAAGAGTTCTCAGTGCCATCCTCTGCTAACATGGTCATGATTCTCGTGCGGTAGTTCATGATCGCACCATGCCGCTGGATCCAATCATCCCCGAGAATCAAATCATCACCCTCAATATTCACAATAATAAGATTAGAGAGCCAAGCCCTCTCACAAATAATCACAGAACAATCTTGGATCTCCTAATCAGCAACGATCCTATCACTGCTAGGAAGTTTAATGATGGAAGGCTCACAAGGTGACAAACAGTCAAGACCCAAACGGCACACACATTTCAGAGAGATGAACGAATGCTTGGCATCAGAATCGAAAAGAACACTGACGGGATGAGAATGGATATGAATGGTACCTTTACGATAGTCGCCGGATCATCGGCACTCCTCATCTCATATACACGCGGATGAGCGGAGCCGACACAAGAAGCTCCCCCTCTAGCGAGCTAACCCCGACCTCTCCCTCGGCCAACACTCTGTGGAGACTTCGGATTGAACGATCCCTTGTTCACACTCGGCTCCCTAGGCCCTGGAAAAGAAGCCTGAGCACCGAGAGTCTTCCCCGAACGATCACAAAAGGAAGCCTTGCGACCCGGCTAGCCACAAGTATGGCAAGTCAACTGCAGAAGAGGACACTCCCGGTTCCTATGGCCCGGCTGGCCACGTTTAAAACACCTGATCTCTCGAGTGGGGGCACTGGTAGCACCTCGGAATCCCCTGTCTGCAGGAATGTTAGCAGACTGAGGCTTCTGCTGAACTCCACTCTTGTGACCCGAAAAGTTACCGATGGATTTCTGTTTCTTACTTTCTCGAGCCGCCTCAATGGCTGTCAAGGACATACCATAAGCAAGAGCTCTACTCTGATAGTCATTTAGGGTGGTGCAGGCGAGTCCAGACATGTAATCATGAATCCTTGGTTTCATCTGCCTAAAAAAAATGCAAATCTTGTCGCTCTCCTTCTTAACCTGGGCCTTCACGTAGCCCAATTCCCTGTTGAAATCTGCAATGGCCTAAGAAACCGGAATATCTCGGGGCTGAGCATCATAAAAAGCATGGAATCGGGCCTGACGAACTGGCCACGGACAGTACTCAGCTTCCATAAAGTCTCTGAACTCGGACCACGAAGCATTATTATCCTGAGGCTCAACAGCCTCCCACCAATCAACAACCTCCCCAATGAGAAAATACTGGGCGATTGGGACCTTGCGATCCTCAGGACAGTTAGTGGCAACAAAGATCTTGGACATCTCTTTGATGCACCTCTCCCAACCAATCGGGTCTGAAGCCCCAGAAAACTGAGAAGGATGCATCTTGGTGACATCCTTAAGCTAACGATCCATTCCGGCCTGAGCAGTACGATCCAGCGCCAGGTTTTGAACTGCTTGGGCTATCGCAGCCATTTGGTTCAACATTTGATGCATCACAACTGCAACACCAAAGTCGGCGCCATTACCGGCTGAGTCATCTTGAGTAGCAGTATGGTCCCGACGACAATCAATATTGTCGGCTCCAGAAGTGTGTGATGTGGCCGCCCCACTGGCTGCCGTATGTCCCCGGCCGTGTCCACGACCTCTTCCAGCATCCATACTGGATATAAGAGGTAGCAAAAGCAATTCGATGATATGTACGAGAGGAAAAACAATCACAGTTCAAGAAATGATAGTACGGGAAAACAAATGGATCGAGTAAGGAAACCTTACGAACACTGGAAGTACCGAGATGATGGCAACGTGATGACGATGTGTAAAATAAAACACAACTAGACCCAATTAACCAACAATCCTAGGTATCCATAAACCAAGTGCTCTAATACCATTTTCTGTAACACCCCCAAGATATTCAGGATATATTACAGTGTCGTGGACCCCTACGTGGTGTAATATCCAGTCGAAAGTCATGTCATTTCAAACCTTTCATATTCTTCGGATCGTGATTTGTTGAGCGAACCCTTGTAATCATTGCTTGGAACCACCGTTTTGGGGTTCCCGTATTTCTATTTCGTGTTATTGTTGTCCAGACATTGAATCATATTGCTTTTATTCTCTTTCCGGGTCAATTTTCATCATTTTAGGACCCGAAGGGGGTGTGAGCCGCGGCACAAGGAGTGTGCGCCGCGGCACACACATTTCCTATATTGGCCAGCGGTGTGCAGACTGCGCGGCACACATGGTGAGCCGCGGCACCTGCTGAGTCATTGCCGCGGCACACCTACTCGAGCCGCGGCACCGGTGTTGCATCCTCAGCCAAAACCGCTGTGCCGGTGCCGCGGCACACCCGAGCTGAGCCGCGGCACACTTCGAAACACAGGAGCAGTTTTAGGCTGTCTGCGGCACACACTGGCCGAGCCGCGGCACAATGCGGTCAATCGCATAATTCGGCTTTTAAGCGAGATTTCAGCCATTCTTTCTCCATTTCTTCTTCCATCGCGAGAGAGTGTTGAGGGAGGAGTTCTTTTCATATCTATCACTTGTGGGTTGAAGATTTACCACTTTCACTCGGTTGGGAAGCCCGGATAGTCGATCTATCGCGTATTCCTTGGATCATAGCGCTCGAATATTCAAGAGGTAATTCCTTCGACATCTTGTCTTCACGATTTCGTGTGGGTTTTGACGTTTTGGATGATAAAATCAGGGTGTATGATGTGATTTATGCGTGATTATGGACATGTTTGAGTATTCATCGGATTATTGAAAGATTATTCAAGAACACTTTGAATTTTGTGTTGGATTTTGGGGGTTTTCGTAGATTCGTCCGTTTTGTCCGATTGAAGCTTGAGAACCTTGAGATTTTTGATATATCTTTACCATATGAGTGTTTTCTTCCGATTTTACGGGTTAGATTGTGCCGTTTTCGGACTTGTGGGAGTTTGGGCGATTTCCCAACCTTTAGTTATCCACCCGTATATTTTCTGGAATCGTAGACGAGTTTCGGGAGTCTCTTCGTATATTTTGAGTATGGATAATTAATTGTAATATTCCTTGCGAATCGTTTAGGTGCCAGAAGCGCGTTCTCGGACATACCGAACTCATACCTTTCCTCCGTTCGATTTCTCGATGTCTCAAAGGCAAGTATACATTTATGATTGTACGTTCTCGACTATGAAAGTATGAAATATTGATGATATGATTATTTCTAGCCACTCCGGGACGGGCCTATGGTCCTCTGAGGGTTTCGTAGCCTCTGGTGCGATTCCATGGTTGATATGAACGAACCGTTTCTACGGCATTCATATGAAATAATGTTGGCATGTAATGAACGAACCGTTATGACGGCATTCCTACATGTAACGGCGTATGATATGAACGAACCGTTTTTACGGCATTCACATACGTCTTGAGATTTTAGTTATTCCGGAATACTAGTCTTATATTGATGAATTGACGGATATTGATGAATTGACGGATATTGATGAATTGACGGATATTGATGAATTGACGGATTACATTTACTTTATTGTCGAGGAGTATTATGTTTCATACTGTTATACTTGCACTAGCTATTCGACGGCTAACCCCTTTTACGGGGGAAATACGTTTCATGTATTTCAGGTTCCAGGAGGTCGGACAGGCAGGTATCGGGTCGGCACGAGGATGGTGGGCAAGTGTGATACTGTGTTTATCTTCCAGTTATGTTTGGAGTTCCGGTTCAGTGTTGTTGTACTGGATTGTCTTTTGAATACTCGAGTATTGTTTTCCTTTTTCCTTGATGTTCCGGCCTGTGTTTGCCGAAGTATTGAATTGAGTTGTGATGTCTGTGAATACATTGGTTATATTTCGAATACCTTTGTATCGTTTTCGTTCCATTGTGTGTAGACCTTATCGGTCAAAATTTATGATTACGCGTATATATAGCCTTGTGGGTCCCACGGCGGGGCCTACGGCGCTGTAATATCCCTGAATAACTTGGGGGTGTTACAGAATATGGTATCAGAGCTTAGGTCTATGGATACCTAGGTTGTCGGTCTTTTGGGTCGATCGAGTCGTTAAATGTCCACAGTATCACTACTCTGCCATCATCACAGTGCGACCGGTACTTGTAAGACCTCTCACTCTTCTGGTGTTTCCTTATTCGTTTTGCTTCTTTTTATCGGTATTCTTGAGAATCGGACACTTTGTTGATGCGTGATTGAATTGTGCTTACGTGACTTGTGTGTTCTCCAGTATGTCAGCTGGTAGGGGCCGTGGCCGTGGTCGTGGCCGTGGGCGAGGAAGAGGTCGTGGCGCGGCCGTTTCCATCAGTTCGGTTGCGGGGTCGACCAACCCCAGTTTGTCGAACTCGGTGCATCCCGATACCGAGAGTCAGCACGACGATCAAATGGTCGAGGAACAACGCAGACGTTGGAGTGGCGAATGCACTTCAACAATTGGCTACTCGAGATGACTATTTTGGCCTGGTATTGGTGAATAACCCGAACCCAAACACGGATGCCCCGCCTTGAACGTAATCCGTATGCACCCTCCACGGTTTGGCGGTGCCACAGACTGCTAGGTGGGAGGATTGGCTAGCGAGGTGGAGAAGATTTTCGAGGCAGTTGATTGCCCCGAGGTGAGGAAAGTACCGATTGCTCAGTATTTCCTCACTAAGGAGGCCGCTACTTGGTGGAAGGTCATCAAGCCACAGGATCGTATTGCCTCATGGGATGAATTTAAGGAGCTCTTGGAGGCCGAGTTTTGTCCTTGGCCGGTACGAGAAAGCCGAATCCGAGCCTTCTTCGAGGCTAAACCTCAAGATATTCCCGTTTCGCAGGCAATCGTGGAGTATAACCAACAATTAATCCATGTGAAGGATCAAGTACGTAGCGAGCGTGATAAGATCCGTTATTTTGATATGCGGATGAATTTGGACTTGCGGCGGTACATGGCCGGATTTGCTTGTACCACACTGAAAGAGTATCAGGACAGAGCTTTAGCCCATGATATGTTGAGCCCCGACAATGATACCGTTGAAGAACCGAAGAAGCAGAAAGTCGGGGGAAATTTTTCTGGCTCTAAGGGTGGCAACTTTCATAAGTCACAGACGACTAACCGTTTTTCCGGACAGTCGTCACGTTCTAATAAAGGGAAGAGGAGTTACCGTCCCACTTCGGGTACCTCAAATCGCGCGGTGACTTGCTATAATTGTGGCCGTTCAGGCCACATTAATTTGGAATGCCACTTTCCACCGTTGAAGTGTCACACGTGCGGACAGATGGGACATAGAGCGACTTTTTGTTCCGAGCCGAATCGGACTTTGGACACTCGGGCTTCTGCCCCAGCTGGTCAACCTCAGCAGAATTTTGGCAGGGGCCGAGGACGGGGTCAGAACGCTGGAGGGGGGAACTCTAGCGTCGGTTCGGTGCAACCACGGGTTTATGAGATGCGTCGAACAGACGAACCCGATGCGGCGGTGGCTACAGGTACCATCCATATTCTATCCTATCCAGTCAGTGTACTTTTTGATTCGGGTGCTTCACATTCCTTTATTTCTTTGGAGTGTGTACGCCGTTTGAATATAACTTGTTTAACTGCTTGCGATCCCTTTATCGTGAGACTGCCTAGCGGGGATAGGATTGTGGGGAATCAGGAGATTAGAGAATTTCCGGTGGTTATATCCGGTATGGAATGGTTATCAAATTTAATTGTAGTTGATATGGAAGGCGAGGACGTAATCCTCGGCGAGATCGGCTTAATAATCATCAGCGATTATGAATTACCGTACCAAAGTTATCACTATGACGACTAAGGACGGATCCGAGTACTCGATTTTGGGACGTAAGTTGGGCCAATCCAAGTTACTTATCGATTCCATGAAGGTAAAACTTTTGAATAAAGGTTATGCGGGCTATTGGTGTTATGCGTTGAAAATAGAAGGAATTGAAGTCGATTTCTCTTCAATTCCGGTTGTTAATGAGTATCCCGATGTTTTTGGACGATCTTAGGATTACCACCAGATCGAGAGATAGAATTTACCGTAGACTTAGAGCGACGCGGCTCCGATTTCTAAAGCACCTTACCGGATGGCACCTTCCGAAATGCAAGAATTGAAGAATCGGTTGGGAGAACTTACGGAAAGAGGGTACATCGACCGAGCGCTTCGCCTTGGGGCGCGCCTGTTCTTTTCGTGAGGAAGAAAGATGGTTCACTACGTTTATGCATCGACTACCGCGGTGAACAAAGTAACCATCAAGAACAAGTACCCTCTACCGCGTATAGATGATTTATTTGATCGATTGCAAGGAGCCTGCGGTTTTCTCGAAGATTGACTTAAGATCCGGGTATTATCAACTCGGGGTGAGGGAGTCCGACGTTAGAAGACGGCGTTCCGGACGAGATATGGGCATTATGAATTTGTAGTTATGCCTTTTGGGTTGTGAATGCGCCGGCGATATTCATGCGATTAATGAATAAAATATTCATTGAGTACCTCGACAGGTGTGTAGTCGTCTTTATTGACGACATCTTGATCTATTCTCGAGATAAGGAGGAACATGCCCGGCACTTGCATTTGGTCTTAGACATTTTGAGAACCGAGCACCTCTATGCAAAGTTCTCGAAATGTGAGTTTTGGTTGGAAGAAGTTATGTTTCTCGGCCATGTGATTTCGGCCGAAGGGGTTAGTGTAGACCCTTGAGAAGATCGAGGCGGTGCTAAGTTGGGCACCGCCTAAAAATGTTAAAGAGGTTCGTAGCTTTTTGGGCCTTCTTTGGGTATTACAAGTCGGTTCGTCGAGGGTTCTCGAAACTCGCTCGACCGCTTACAAAATTACTCCGAAGACCGAAAAGTTTATACGGACGGATGAGAGACAACAGAGCTTGATGAATCAAGAGACGATTGACTTCAGCGCCGATTTTAACTTTACCGCATGGTAGCGAGGGTTTTGCAGTTTATAGTGACGCTTCGAGTCAAGGCCTGGGCTGTGTGCTTATGCAGCATGATAAGACGATAGCTTTTGCGTCTCGACAATTAAAACCTTATGAGATGAATTATCCTACTCACGATTTAGAGTTGGCCGCAATTGTCTTTGCACTCTAGATTTGGCGGCATTATTTGTACGGTTCACCGTGTCGGATTTATACCGATCACAAGAGCCTGAAATATATTTTCAGTCAGAAGGAGCTAAATATGAGGCAGAGACGTTGGTTAGAATTGATAAAGGATTATGATTTGGAGATTCTTTACCACCCCGGAAAAGCCAACGTCGTTGCGGATGCTTTGAGCCGCAAATCGGCATCTCTTCAAATGCTTGAGGTTCTTACGTCTCAGACGAAGATTCGTCAGGATTTAATTGAACAAGGGATCGAAGTGTGGCTTCAGCGAGTACAGGGACAGTTGTGTACTCTCAAAATTACTTCGTCCTTGGTTGATGATATCAAAGGGAAACAGTGGAGTGACCCGATGATTTCTCAACTGAAGGAAGATGTGATTAAAGGAAAAGCTCCTGGCTTTATGGTACACGAGGATAGTATTTTAAGATTTCAGGGCAGGCTTTGCGTTCCGAATGATTTGGAATTGAGACAGAGGATTCTCCGAGAAGCTCATGCTACGCCTTACTCAATCCACCCCGGGACGAGTAAGATGTACAAAGATTTGAAGCGAAATTTTTGGTGGAATAACATGAAGAAGGATGTTACGGAGTTCGTATTACGGTGCTTGACGTGTCAACAAGTCAAGATCGAACATCAACGACCAGCGGGGTTGTTGAAACCACTCCCCATTCCCGAGTGGAAATGGGAAGATATCTCAATGGATTTTATCACTGGCATGCCGAGAACTCGGGCTGGAATGAATATGATTTGGGTAATTGTCGATCGGTTGACCAAGTCTGCACATTTCTTGGGTATTAAGGATACTTGGGGACCGGATAGACTGGCTCGAACCTTTATTGCTGAGATCGTGAGGTTACACGGTACCCCCAAGACCATTGTTTCTGATCGAGACGGCCGTTTCGTATCGCATTTTTGGCAGGCCGTTCATCAGGCTCTGGGTACTGAGTTGAGATTGAGCACTTCCTTTCATCCTCAGTCGGACGGTCAGACAGAGAGGACGATTCAGACGTTGGAGGATATGTTGCGGGCTTGTGCCTTAGACTGGAGTAATGATTGGGAGCTTCACTTGCCGTTGATCGAGTTTGCTTACAATAATAGTTGGCATGCGTCGATCAAAATGGCACCCTTCGAGGCTCTCTATGGTAGGCGATGTAGGTCGCCATTATGTTGGGACGAGGCTTCTGAGCTAGTTGGGACGGAACCAGATATGTTGTTGGAGACCAAGGAAAAGATTTCTATTATCCGAGATCGATTACTGACTGCCCAGAGTCGTCAGAAATCTTACGCCGATACTCGTCGTCGACCCTTGGAGTTTGAAGTGGGGGATCATGTCTTGCTCAAAGTATCACCGACCAGAGGAGTTTTCCGCTTCGGTAAAAAGGGAAAACTCAGCCCAAGGTATATCGGACCTTTTGAGATTTTGGACAGAGTTGGAGACTTAGCTTATCGCTTGGCATTACCCCCTGCTTTGAGTCACGTCCATAGTGTTTTTCATGTGTCCCAGTTGAGGAAGTACGTCTGGATCGAGCCACATTATCGACTACGGTGAGATTAATGTAGCCAAGGATATTACCTTTCGGAGAGACCCGTGAAGATCCTTGAGCATCGCGAGAAACAACTTCGACATAAGACCATTCCCGGTTAAAGTACAATGGTCGAGGCATGGAGTCGAAGAGGCGACTTGGGAGACGGAAGAGATGATGCGGGTGGAATACCCCGAACTATTTGTTTCTTAAGTTTGGACGAAACTTCTTTCTAGAGGAGAATGTAATATCCGGTCGAAAGTCATGTCATTTCAAACCTTTCATATTCTTCGGATCGTGATTTGTTGAGCGAACCCTTGTAATCATTGCTTGGAACCACCGTTTTGGGGTTCCCGTATTTCTATTTCGTGTTATTGTTGTCAGGACATTGAATCATATTGCTTTTATTCTCTTCCGGTCAATTTTCATCATTTTAGGACCGAAGGGGGTGAGTCGCGACACAAGGAGTGTGCGCCGCGGCACACATTTCCTATATTTGGCCAAGCAGTGTGCCGGTGCCGCGGCACACATGAGCTGAGCCGCGGCACACTGCCGAGTCATTGCCGCGGCACACCTACTCTGAGCCGCGGCACACTGGTGTTGCATCCCCAGCCAAAACCGCCTGTACCCGGTGCCGCGGCACACCCGAGCTGAGCCGCGGCACACTTCCGAAACCTGGGAACAGTTTTAGGCCTGTGCCGCGGCACACCTGGGCTGAGCCGCGGCACACAATGCGGTCAACTGCATAATTCGGCTTTTTAAGCGAGATTTCAGCCATTCTTTCTCCATTTCTTCTTCCATCGCGAGAGAGAGTGTTGAGGGAGGAGTTCTTTTCATATCTATCACTTGTGGGTTGAAGATTTACCATTTTCACTCGGTTGGGAAGCCCGGATAGTCGATCTATCGCGTATTCCTTGGATCATAGCGCTCGAATATTCAAGAGGTAATTCCTTCGACATCTTGACTTCTCGATTTCGTGTGGGTTTTGACGTTTTGGATGATAAAATCAGGGTGTATGATGTGATTTATGCGTGATTATGGACATGTTTGAGTATTCATCGGATTATTGAAAGATTATTCAAGAACACTTTGAATTTTGTGTTGATTTTGGGGTTTTCGTAGATTCGTCCGCTTTGTCCGATTGAAGCTTGAGAACCTTGAGATTTTGATATATCTTTACCATATGAGTGTTTTCTTCCGATTTTACGGGTTGGATTGTGCCGCTGGACTTGTGGGAGTTTGGGCGATTTCCCAACCTTTAGTTATCCACCCGTATATTTTCTGGAATCGTAGACGAGTTTCGGGAGTCTCTTCGTATATTTTGAGTATGGATAATTAATTGTAATATTCCTTGCGAATCGTTTAGGTGCCGGAAGCGCGTTCTCGGACATACCGAACTCATACCTTTCCTCCGTTCGATTTCTCGATGTCTCAAAGGCAAGTATACATTTATGATTGTACGTTCTCGACTTTGAAAGTATGAAATATTGATGATATGATTATTTCTAGCCACTCCGGGACGGGCCTATGGTCCTCTGAGGGTTTCGTAGCCTCTGGTGCGATTCCATGGTTGATATGAACGAACCGTTTCTACGGCATTCATATGAAATAATGTTGGCATGTAATGAACGAACCGTTTTGACGGCATTCATACATGTAACAGCGTATGATATGAACGAACCGTTTTTACGGCATTCACATACGTCTTGAGATTTTAGTTATTCCGGAATACTAGTCTTATATTGATGAATTGACGGATATTGATGAATTGACGGATATTGATGAATTGACGGATATTGATGAATTGACGGATTACATTTACTTTATTGTCGAGGAGTATTATATTTCATACTGTTATACTTGCACTAGCTATTCGACGGCTAACCCCTTTTACGGGGGAAATACGTTTCATGTATTTCAGGTTCCAGGAGGTCGGACAGGCAGGTATCGGGTCGGCACGAGGATGGTGGGCAAGTGTGATACTGTGTTTATCTTCCAGTTATGTTTGGAGTTCCGGTTCAGTGTTGTTGTACTGGATTGTCTTTTGAATACTCGAGTATTGTTTTCCTTTTTCCTTGATGTTCCGGCCTGTGTTTGCCGAAGTATTGAATTGAGTTGTGATGTCTGTGAATACATTGGTTATATTTCGAATACCTTTGTATCGTTTTCGTTCCATTGTGTGTAGACCTTATCGGTCAAAATTTATGATTACGCGTATATATAGCCTTGTGGGTCCCACGGCGGGGCCTACGGCGCTGTAATATCCCTGAATAACTTGGGGGTGTTACACGTGGGACCCACCAGGTTAAATAAATAATGCCGCTCGTCTAACCATATCGGTTAGCGAGGAACACACAACACCACAACAATAATAAAATGAATCACTCGGTACAACCGGTAAACCAGACATCACTCAAAATCACATATTCGATTTAGTATACAAACCATATTCCAAATCAAAAGCCTAAGTACTCGCGAGTTCTATCAATAAGTTCACAAGTTTGGAAAACAAACACATCAAAATGGACAACGGAAATAAAGGGACTCATTTGCACACGTCAACAACCCCGACAAAGATCCTCAGATCGCCCAAAGGCCCGCCGATCGTGAATGTAACCTGAAATTCATAACACGAATTTCCCCAAAACGGGTCCCCAAAGGGGTTAGCAATTACGCTAGTACAAGTAATCAAGGCAAATCATTCACTTACACATTTCATAGTACATGAATAAATTTATTTCAAAATGAAAAACCAGACATGTCTTTTCTCGGAAAACAAATAGTCAATAATCACAGTTAAAAACTTGCCTAGGACCGGGGCTAAACCACGGGTCCCATCCGAGGCCTTTATGGACCCTCCCGGACTGGACATCGATAAAAATCAGGCACATGACTCACCTAGGACCGTGGGTAAACCACTGGTCCCATCCGAGGCCCCTATGGACCCTCCCGGACTCGCTATCTAAATAAGCTCGGGAATCAGGAGCAAAATCACAGATTCCTCCGAGGCCCCGTCGGACCCTCCCGGAGTGAGCAAAGCACACACATATACATTACCATTTCATGTTAAGCATAGGGTTTCACAAGAATACTTGCCTTGAGTAATTAACAACGAAACGAACGGAACGGAGAATCAACCACGATTGCAAGGAAACGACAATCCTGAACCTAATGATTCAAATAATACAATCACAACCATTTCTACATGAGTACGAAAATGGAATACACCTGAGAACCCACCTACAATTCATGTAAATTCATACAAAAACAACAAAAAGGGCGGATCGCAACCGAACCCTCTGGATTTCTCAAATACCACGAAATTTACCATGAACTCGTAGGAAAAACATGAATACCACTAAGATTAATCACATACATCATGGATTAATCAACAACCCGGAACGAATTGGACATTAAATCAAAAACCCCCAAATTTCCCAGAAGTAGGGTTCTAAGAGATTTTACCTTGATTCAAAGATGAACAACGGATTATTTGGTGCTAGGTTGATGTTATGATGCTTGAATATACTTCTCCAATGAAGTTTATGTGAAAATCGGGCGAACCCTCAGCTGGAGAATCGCTCCCGTCGCGAAGAGAAGAGAGAAGGGTGAAAAATGAGGAAAAGTCGGCCACTGTCAGTTTATATACTGACAAATGTTACGTCCGTAATATCACTTATGTACGGCCGTAACTTATGAATATTACGACCATAAGTATATCACTTTATAGCCGTAAATGGCCGTGGGGAAGGATCTGGACAATATACAAAGCCCACTTATGGCCGTATAACTATAAGGTTACGGCCGTAACTTGTATATATTATGCCCGAAAGTTGCACATTGGATCAATGCAGAAAAACAAAGCTTGGTTACGGCCGTATAAAGAAGAACCTACGACCGTAACTATTGAACTTTATGGCTGTAACAGTCCTGGCTTACGGCCGTAATGTGCCTCTGGCAGCAGGCCAGATATGCACGAAATGACATCCCGACGATGATTAAATGGAGAATACAAAGGTGTACCAACATACACACGAAGGTTTTCTTCTGATGAGACAATTGCAACACCTGTCACATGGCCATCCGGAGGTCGGAATAAACGAATATCAACACCAACTCCCGGATTAACAAACGACCCAAACATACGGATAAATCATCAAAATACACGATTCACGATAGAAACACCAAACAAAAGCACACAACATCTATAATGACATAAGATGGATTTACGGCAACCCCGAATGGCGGTTCCGAACAACGATTGCGAGAACCGAACCAAATAGCAACAGAAATGACATTAAACATGGAATTGAGTAAAACAAGTCAGAAACAAGCTCGGATGACAAAAAGTCCATTATTAAATATTCTCTAAATATCAATATGGTTACAAACGAGTTACTAAAATGAAAAATACACCATGATGAAAAATACCAGAAAAAAGAAAAATGCGGATGTTACAATTTTCTCCTGTTATGCAGATATTAAAGCTCTCTGTCCCCGTTAAGGGTGGTATGTTAAGATGCGTGTTTATTTGGTTGGTGTGTGATGTTGTGTTGCATTTCTTGTTAACTCCCTTATGAGAAGGTGGTACTTTTCGGTGTTGTTTGGGAATTATATCTCCTCGTGGTTGTGGTATTATACATATATTCACTCGGGGACGGACCGACGGGTCCTCGGAGGGATCTGTTACCTTTGGTGTGGTTCCACGAATATATTTTGGGTTAACCACTCTGGAAGGGACCGACGGGACCTCATAGGGTTCCGTTGCCTCTAGTGCGGTTCCATGGTTAATCACGTATATAAATAAAATGTGACGTACAATGAGACTTTGTTACTCCGGAATCCGATTAATTATATATATTCACTCTGGGATAGACCGACGGGTCCTCGGAGGCTTCTGTTGCCTTTGGTGCGGTTCCACAAATATATTTTGGGTTAACACCCTGGGAGGGTCCGATGGGGCCTCAGAGGGTTCCATTTCCTTTGGTTCGGTTCCATGGTTAATCACGTATCTTTTGAAATGGAATACTATGAGATTTAGTTATTCTGGAATAATGATCATGAATTGTACGAATACATTTATTCACCATCTATTACATGTGGCCCTCAGTTATTTACCATTATTTGGTTCATATTATTATATTCTTGAAAGATGATTGTGTATGGATCGTATTTGCACTTCATACTTGCAATAGCAAAATAGTGGAATTTTGCTAACCTTGGAGTAATCAGGGGGGGTGGATGTCTGTATTGCATTCAGGTACATACAGGTTCTTGAGGAGCAAAACACGGGATCGGTACGAAGGATGATGGAAGACAAATGATACTAATCACATGAAGGCCAGTATTAGAATTTGTTGGTCGAATTGTATTATCCTTTTCGCTGTAATGTTCTCCCGTCTTATGGGAGGGTTGTTGTATTTTGACCCCTGTGAAAGTATGAGTTTTGTAATAGAGATGTATATGAAGCTTAAGTTGTATGTTATCTATGAAAGACCAAATCGGTGTATTGATTCAGTATTTAGCCATTCTGACATAAGAGGTGATGTCAATATTTGGTATCTAGCCTAGTAGATCATCTTAAAGAGGGTCTGCGGCGCTGTAATATTCCCGAACGGATTGGGGGTGTTACAGATCGGTGTTGTGGCTAGGATATTATTATGTTTCCACTACGGGTTAGCTTCCCTAATGGGGTGCTCCGGTACTTTGGGAGCAACATACGATTGCCGAGGGGAGAAGTCCCTAAGGCCTCCCTCCTCTACGTGGATTCTCGACTAAATAGATGTGCGGTTTCCACTGTAATATCTGTACTTTCTATTTTTCTTGTAATTTCTATTCTTGGCGCATGTCTATTTTAACGACTCGCTTGTAACCGTTTCGATGTTTTGAATCTATTTTGTTCTTGGTGTTTTTCTATTTGGACGAGTTTCGGAGGTGTATTTACGTGATACGCATTATGTTATGATTATGTCGCATGTACGTTTGATTCACGTAAAACTCATTCAGTTTGGTTGTTTCTTTGTTTCCATGAGTTCGTATAGTTGAGTTATTCATGTTGTGAGTTTTGGTTTCATAATCCAACGTCGTATCATGATTTTCGAACGTTTGGGCCATTTTGTAATTTCCTTAAACTTGAGGGAAATTTACTTCCGTCGTCGAATCCCGAACTGTCGGATAGTCGGAATTGCGTTTCTTTTTAGCGCCTAGATTCATCATCGGGAATACTTCGTAACCATATGTTCTGTTTGTTAGCAAGTTCGGGTTTCAGTGTCGTTCGGGGCAGTTCGGACAGCAGTATTCCCAAACTGCTGTCCAGTAGGGTGTTACGGCCGTAACACCCCAATAGTTACGGCCGTAAGATGGCCTTGTTATGGCCGTAAAAGATAATTGTTACAGCCATAACAGCCCGCTGTTTTAAAACAGTGGGCAGAGGACAGAAGCCCTCATTCATTTCATTTTCTCATTTTATTCGACGGGCGAAGCGAGATCACTTCCAGGGGAGATTTTTGTCACTTTCAATCTGTGTATTCATCATCTTAGATCACCGTAGTATCGTGGTAGCATATTATCATCAACGCAATCACCCTACTCCGTCTGAATCCAAGGTATTTGGCTTAGAACACTAACTCTGTCAATTTTGGGGGGTTTTCGGGTTTTACTTATTTAAACTCGAATTGTTCATTCATGTTGTGATATTTCTTATTGATTATTGTTGTTGGGTGATTCCCAATCCGTTTCCGTTGAGTTGAGTCCGTGAATTGTTGATTCGGGGAGGTTTTGTGAAAACCCTCGCCCGTATTCATCGCCCGTGTATTGTTATGGTTGGTAATCGGGGTTGTGGGCGTATTACGTTCGGTTATTGATGTCGTTTAGGACTGATTTGTGATAATATCTCATTTAGGAACGGTCGTAGTCACTCCGGGTCATTCCTAATTGTTTTTCGTTTTTCATTTCGTCGGAAAAGTCTCAAAGGCATTTGTATGCGTATTCTAGTATTTGATTTATGGCTTCTCGTGTATGTTGTGGATGTGAATGCGTATGTTCACCTAAGGATAGTCTGACGGGGCCTCTAAAGATACGTAGTGCCGTGTTTATGCATATCAGTAACTGGGGTTAACCACCCAGGGATGGTCCGACGGGGCCTCTACGGGGTACGGTGGTCGTGAGTCTCGTATCAGCGGTTAACCTTTGAAATGTTTTGTTGGAGAACTATGTTTTGTGCATGTGCACCGTAATATATATTCCGGAATACAAATGTTTTCTGAAATGATTTTGGCACATATTTCATCTGATTAGAATGGTATTTCAAATGGATTGTACTTGCACTAGATGTTGTCGCTAACCCCTTAAATGGGGGAAATACTTTTGTATTTCAGGTACAGGTTATGGAGGCGAACGAGCATATGGATAGTGCGAGGATGATGGGCAAGTGTGATTCTATTCAATGGTCGTTCACTGATGTCATGTCTTTTAAATTCTATTAATCACGTCATTGGTTTCAGTGCTCGAGTACTTTCTTCTTTTGAACATTTTAATTGTTGTACCCGATTTGGGATTGGTTTTGACGTTGAATTGCACTATTGGGTTCAGTCTACTTATTTTGTATGCCTTGGATTGAGAAGTCGTTCGTATGTTGATGATGTTTATCACTATCGTAATGTCGAGTTTGTGTGTTAGCCTGGTGGATTCCAAAGGGTGGGGTCCACGGCGCTGTAATATGCCCTGAACGTCTTGGGGGTGTTAAAGAATATGGTATCACAGATTAGGTTTATGGATACCTAGGCTGTCAGTCATTTGGGTCTAGTCGAGTGTTGTTTTTAAACAGTATCACCACTAGCCATCATCCCAGTACGTCGGTGCTCGTAAGTTTTTCCTAACATGACTCGTTTCGTTATCATGTGTTGTTCATTCTTAGTATTGTGGCGTGTTTTGTGTTGGAACTGTACTCACTAGTTACTTCTTCAGAATGCCTATTGGTAGAGGACGCGGATGCGGTAGAGGACGTGGCGCAGCCGGTGGGGCGGCCATGTCTTATAGCTCTGGGGCTGGTTCGGCAACGCCTTCCTTGTCGAACAGTGTCCCGCCTAGTGCCGAAGGTCAGCAGGATCAGTATGCTATCTTCGGTAATGCTCATGATAACGTTGGAGTAGCGAACATTCTGCAGCAAGTAGCGAATCAGATGATGCTACTAACTCAGGCAGTATTGGTTAACCAAGCTAATGCTAATCCGGTTCCGCCTACTGGTTCTGGCACCGACAAGCTACTTCAGGACGTGATCCGTATGCGTCCTCCATAGTTCGATGGTACTTCTGACCCTTCTGGTTGAGGGAGTTGGCTATTCAAGATAGAGAAAGTGTTCGAGGTGGCAAACTGATCCGAGGAGAGGAAAGTACTAGTCGCTCAATACTTCCTCGCCAAGGAGGCGGCAACGTGGTGGCAAGCAGTGAAACCACATGACTGGGTAGCTACGTGGGATGAATTCGGAGAATTGATGGAGGCCGAATATTTTCCGTGGCCGGTGAAAGAGGGAAGGATTCGAGCCTACTTTGAAGTAAAACCCCAGGATGTTCCCATCTCACAGGCAATCACGGACTACAATTAGCAACTACATTATGTGAGGAATCAGGTCCGAGACGACCAAGATAAGATCCACCAATTTGATATGCAGATGAAGCCGAGGGTTCGCCACTACATGTTAGGTCTTGGTTTTACGACTTTGAAAGATTATCAGAACAAGGCGATGGCCTATGAGATGTCTTTTTCTGTGACAGATGTGGCAACAGAGGGTAAGAAGCAGAAGACTTCTGGTCAGTTTTTGAAAAGTAAGTTTGGCGGGCATCAGAAGACTCAGTCTGGTCCGCGAGCCTTTGGGAATCAGTCCATGTCATTTGGGCGAGACCATGGTTCTAAGTCTGCTCCGACAGTTCTTGTTCGTGGTCACACCTGTTTTAACTGTGGCCGTCCGGGTCATATGATGAATGAGTGTGACAAACCGCCGTTGCAGTGTCATAATTATGGTCGTTCTGGACATCGTGCTGCGTACTGTGGAGATGCGAGTCGGGCACCAGTTACTCAGATGTCGGCCCCAGATACGAGAGAATCGAGCGTGAATCAGGCTCCGATAGCTAATCAGCCTCAGCAGAGTTTCGGCAGAGGTCGAGGATGTGGGCAGCCTTCTAGAGGGGGAGCATCTAGTGCGGGGTCTGTTCCACCCCATGTGTATGAGATGAGACGAGCTAGAGATCCTTACGCGACCGTGGCTATAGGTACCGTTCACATCCTTGACCATCCTGTTTTCGTGCTATTCGATTCTGGTGCTATACATTCTTTCATCTCTTTGGATTATGCGCGTCGTCTGCATGTTGATTGTCTAGTTACATATGAACAATTTATTGTTAAACTACCTAGTAGAGATAGTATTGTGGGGAATCGTGAGGTTAGAGATTTTTCGGTGAGTTTCGCGAGGAGGACTTGGTCTTCTAATCTGATTGTGGTATACATTAAAGATGACGATCTGATCCTTGGTGAGGATTGGTTGGATCGACATGGGGCGATCATGAATTATAGAATGAGGACCATTTCGATGCTAGCTTCTGATGGTACTGAACACACCTTTGTGGGACACAAACAGGTAAGAGATTCTTGATCAGCACTATGAAAGCGGTGAAACTCCTTCAAGGAGGTTGCACTGGTTACTGGTGTTATGCTTTGAAATCGGAAGAAGGAGGAGTCAAGCTCTTGTCTATTCTGGTAGTAAAAGAGTATCCTGACATTATTCCAGACGAGTTGCTGGGTTTGCCACCGGACCGTGAGATTGAGTTCACCATTGATTTAGAGCCGGGTGCAGCCCCGATTTCGAAAATGCCGTACCGCATGGTACCTGATGAGATGCTTGAGTTGAAGAAACAGTTGGGAGAGTTGCTAGACATGGATTACATTCGACCGAGCACTTCGCCTTGGAGCGCACTGGTCTTGTTCGTAAGGAAGAAGGATAGGTCACTACGTTTATGCATCGACTACCGAGAGTTGAACAATGTGACCATAAAAAACAAGTATCCGCTCCCGAGGATTGACGGTCTGTTTGAACAATTGCAGGGAGCGACTGTGTTCTCGATGATTGATTTGAGATCTGTGTATTACCAACTCCGAGTGAAGAATTCCGATATTCCAAAAACGACCTTTCGGACGAGATACGACCATTACGAGTTTGTGGTTATGCCGTTAGGGCTAACCAATGTCCCATCCGTGTTCATACAACTAATGAACAATGTCTTTATTGAATATCTCGATAAGTATGTAGTCGTCTTTTTATCGACGATATTCAGATTTACTCGAGGAGAAAGTAGGAGCATGCACATCATTTGCATATCGTGTTGGAGATCTTGAAAACTGAGCGCCTTTATGCGATGTTCTCAAAGTGTGAGTTTTGGTTGCGGGAGTTTATGTTTCTCGGCCACGTGATCTCGGCCGAGGGTGTTCGTGTGGACCCACACAAGATAGAGGCAGTGTTGGATTGGGCGCTGCCCAAGAACGTGTAAGAGGTCCGTAGTTTTCTGGGTTTGGCCGGGTATTATCGAAGGTTTGTTGAGGGGTTCTCTAAACTCGCTCGACCGCTTACACAGTTGTTGCAGAAGTCAGAGAAGTTTGTGTGGACAGACGAGAGGTAGAAGAGTTTCGAAGAGCTGAAGAAGCGGCTGACTACCGCTCCTCTCTTGGACAGACGAGAGGCAGAAAAGTTTCGAAGAGCTGAAGAAGCGGCTGACTACCACTACTGTCTTAGCCTTGCCATGCGGTAATGAGGTCATTTTAGTTTATAGTGATATCTTAGGCCAAGGACTAGGATGTGTACTCATGCAGCACGGAAGGACGATTGCCTATGCTTCCCGTCAGTTGAAACCGTATAAGTTGAATTATCCTACACATGATATTGAGTTGGCTGCAGTTGTGTTTGCGTTGAAGATATGGCGTCATTACTTGTACGGCTCATCGTGTCAGATTTTCACCGAATACAAGAGCTGAAATATATTTTCACACAGAAAGAACTGAATATGAGACAGAGGAGGTGGCTGGAGTTAATCAAGGATTACGATCTCGAGATCCTTTATCATCCTGGCAAGGCAAATGTGGTGGCAAATGCCTTGAGTCGGAAATCGGTATCGCTTCGGGCATTTGAGTTACTCACGGATCAGCCAGGGGTCCAGCAAGAGCTAATGGAGTTGGGGATCGAGGTTATGTTATCGGGGAGAGGGGGACAATTGTACACTCTTGAGATTTATTCTTCACTGGTCGACGACATTATATCGAAACAGTTAGAAGATCCGATGTTTATTCAACCCCGTGAGAATGTGGTGAAGGGGAAAGCCCTGGGATTTGTAATTCATGAAGATGGTGTGTTGAGATTCTATGGTCGGCTGTGTGTACCGAACGACTTGGAATTGAGGCAGGGTATTATACATGAGACTCATGCATCATCTTACTCAGTCCATCCAGGCTCGAGTAAAATGTATAAGGATTTGAGGAAGAATTTTTGGTGGAATGACATGAAGAGTGAGGTAGTGCACTTTATGGCTAAGTGTTTGACTTGTCAGTAGGTCAAAATCGAACATCAGCGGCCAGCCGGGTTATTGAAACCACTCCCCGTATCGGAGTGGAAGTGGGAGGACGTCTATATGGATTTTGAAATGAATTTGCCGAGGACAAAAATGGGGATGAACATGGTGTGGGTGATCGTGGATCGACTAACTATGTTGGCACATTTTATGGGCATCAAGGACACTTGGGGTCCAGTGAAACTGGCTCGTATTTTTATTGCACAGATCGTGAGGCTTCATGGTACGCCGAAGACTATTATTTCGGACAGTGATGGTCGGTTTGTATCGTATTTTTGGCAGGCGGTACATAAGGCATTGGGGACCCGTTTATGTTTGAGCACATTTTTCCATCCTCAGACCGAAGGACAGTCTGAGCGTACCATTCAGACATTCGAGGATATGTTGCGCGCGTGTGCGCTAGACTGGAGTAGTGATTAGGAGGAACATCTGTCTTTGATCGAGTTTACTTATAATAATAGTTGGCATGCGTCGATTAATATGGCACCATATGAGGCGCTTTATGGCCGACGATGTCGATCACCGATATGTTGGAACGAGCCATCCGATTTAGTTGGCACCAAGCCGGGCCTTGTGTTGAAGACGAGGAGGAAAGTCGAGTTGATTCGAGAGATAATGTTGGCGGCTTAGAGTCGACAAAAGTCTTATGCGGATGTTAGGCATCGACCCTTGGAGTTTGAGGTAGGGGATCACGTATTGTTGACCATTCGAGATATTGGAGAGAGTTGGCGAGTTAGCTTATCGTTTGGCATTACCCCGTCGTTGAGCTATGTGCATAGCATGTTTCACGTTTCTCAGTTTAGAAAGTATGTTCCAGACCTGACTCACGTTATCGACTTCGGGGCTGTGGAAATCGAGAAGGGTGTTACGTTTGAGGAGAGGCTGGTGAGGATTTTGGGACGTCGAGATAAATATTTAAGGCACAAAACCATCCCTTCGGTTAAAGTGCAATGGTCGAGTCACGGAGTGGAGGAAGCGACGTGGGAATTAGAGGAGGATATGCGTGCGAGATACCCCGAGGTTTTTTATCTTTAAAGTTCAGGGAAAAACTTCTTTCTAGAGGGGGAGAATGTAAGATCCAAACTTTCTATTTTTTTGTAATTTCTATTCTTGGCGCATGTCTATTTTAATGACTCGCTTGTAACCGTTTCGACGTTTTGAATCTATTTTGTTCTTGGTGTTTTTTCATTTGGACGAGTTTCGGAGGTGTTTTTACGTGATTCACATTATGTTATGATTATGTCGCATGTACGTTCGATTCTCATAAAACTTGTTCGATTTCGTTGTTTCTTTGTTTCCATGAGTTCGTATAGTTGAGTTATTCATATTGTGAGTTTCGGTTTCATAATACGACGTCGTATCATGATTTTCGTACGTTTGGGCCGTTTTGTAATTTCCTTAAACTTGAAGGAAATTTACTTCCGTCGTCGAATTCTAAACCTTCGGGTAGTCGGAATTGCGTTACCTTTTAGCACTTAGATTCGTCATCAGGAATACTTCATAACTATATGTTCGGTTTGTTAGCAGGTTCGGGTTTTAGTGTCGTTCGGGGCGGTTCAGGCAACAGTATTCCCAAACTGCTGTCTAGTAGGGTGTTACGGCCGTAACACCCCAATAGTTACGGCCGTAAGATGGCCTTGTTATGGCCATAAAAGATAATTGTTACAGCCGTAACAGCCCGCTATTTTAAAACAGTGGGCTGAGGACAGAAGCCTTCATTCATTTCCTTTTCTCATTTTTTTCGACGGGCGACGCGAGATCACTTCCAGGGGAGATTTTTACCACTTTCAATCCGTGTATTCATCATCTTCCATCACCGTAGTGTCGTGGTAGCATATTATCATCAACAAAATCACCCTACTCCGTCCGAATCCAAGGTATTTGGCTTAGAACCCTAACTTTATCAATTTCGGGGGGTTTCAGGTTTTGCTTATTTAAAATCGAATTGTTCGTTCATGTTGTGGTATTTCTTATTGATTATTGTTATTGGTTGATTCCCAATCCGTTTCCATTGAATTGAGTCCGTGAATTGTTGATTTGTGGAGGTTTTGTGAAAACCCTCGCCCGTATTCATCGTCCGTGTATTGTTATGGTTGGTAATCGGGGTTGTGGGCGTATTCCGTTCGGTTATTAATGTCGTTTAGGACTGATTTGTGATAAACTCTCGTTTGGGAATGGTCGTGGTCACTCCGGGTCATTCCTAGTCGTTGTTCGTTTTCCATTTCATCGAAGATGTCTCAAAGGCAAGTACTTTACATTTGTATGCGTATTCTAGTATTTGATTTATAGCTTCCCGTGTATGTTGTGGATATGAGTGCGTATGTTCACCCAGGGATGGTCTGACGGGGCCTCTGGGGATATGTAGTGCCGTGTGTATGCGTATCATGAACTGGGGTTAACCACCTAGGGATGGTCCGACGGGGCCTCTGCAGGGTACGGTGGCCGTGAGTCTCGTATCAACAGTTAACCTTTGAAATATTTTGTTGGAGAACTGTGTTTTGTGCATGTGCACCGTAATATATATTCCGGAATATAAATGTTTTCTGAAATGATTTTGGCGCATATTTCATCTGATTAGAATGGTAGTTCAAATGGATTGTACTTGCACTAGCTGTTGTCGCTAACCCCTTAAATGCGGGAAATACTTTTGTATTTCAGGTATAGGTTATGGAGTCGAACGAGCATACAGATAGTACTAGGATGATGGGCAAGGGTGATTCTGTTCAATGGTCGTTTGTTGATGTCATGTCTTTTAAATTTTCTTAATCTTGTCATTGGTTTCAGTACTCGAGTACTTCCTTCTTTTAAACATTATAATTGTTGTGTACCGGATTTGGGATTGGTTTTGACGTTGAATTGCACTGTTGGGTTCAGTCTACTTATTTTTTATGCCTTGGATTGAGAAGTCGTTCTTATGTTGATGATGTTTATCACTATCATAGTGTCGAGTTTGTGTGTTAGCCTGTAGATTCCAAAGGGTGGGGTCCACGGCGCTGCAATATGCCCTGAACGTCTTGGGGGTGTTACATCCACAAGATGCTAGGATCGATCGAATATTGAGGCTAGGATTCCCAACTCTCAAATATATAAAACATGTGGATCGACTTTATAAAGGGAGTTCAGGTGGACCAAACAACTGAAGTATTTTATTATGATTACTTATGTATTTGTTTATCTATGAACGATTATGAAATGCTTATGCGAAATTGAATGTGTTTATTTTTTTTATGTGGGTTAGTTCATTTACCCAGTATTTACATACTGATTATTCGTTGTCGTTTAACAGTGCCCTAATTTTAGATTTTGCATGAGCAACCTTTATGGCTTCTTTTTTATTTATACGGATTGTAATATAGATGAACAGAGACCGGACAAACCAAAAAGTACATCTTATATAACTTCACTGATAATGATGAAATGAGGACGAAGAAGCCCAACATAATTAAGCAAAAGAGGTATGTGGAATATGAACACGCACGTGACAACAATATTCCATACGCGCTCATATACACTTGATTCAAAAAAAACTTAGTGGAATTTAATGCGTTAAACAATAAAAATCACCAAAAATATCATATATTTATTTATATAAACTTCATGGTTTTATTTCAATAAGGCATTAATACACGACAACACCAATTATTTAGACGTACAAATTGCTCTTAAAGACCAAATAAAAATTTGATGCTTATGGGAAGATATTATCTGGAATATAGGAGTCCCCATCATAATTACGATAATATTCAGCAGAAAGATCTGCACTGGCCTCCCCATCGTAATCAG
This sequence comes from Orobanche coerulescens, assembly GCA_033398695.1. NCBI lineage: Eukaryota > Viridiplantae > Streptophyta > Magnoliopsida > Lamiales > Orobanchaceae > Orobanche > Orobanche coerulescens. The sequence goes on from CM065815.1 coordinate 149,931,172, forward strand.
TATGAGTAGGATAATATTTAGCAGCAAGATCTTTAGGCACATACTGAGTTCCAGCTCTAACAGTGCCGGGAGGGCAACCTCCATCAAATACAATGGCCTAACAATTGTAAGTACATGTCATTGCGATAATCAAGGCCATTGCCATAACCATCACTGTAATATCCGGGAGTTTTTAAATTGAAATTTTGGTGGAATTTATTTTTTTTTTAATATTTTAAGTAGCTGATCAACTCCGGGTCAGAATGACTCCCGGTGAATCAGATCGAACATCATTGGAGAATTATCGACGATAATTTTATCACATGTAGCATTTCGAATGAATCCATTTATAATAGGATCAACTAGCCCATTTTAATATTATCCTCACTTAATCATTAAGATTTATTTTTATTATTATTAATTTTCTCTCTCCTCTCATATTTGTTTTCTTTTAACCTACTCCTTCCTCTCTTCCTTTCCCTCACAGTTTTCTCTCCTCTCTCTCTCTCTCTCTCTCTCTCTCTCTCTCTCTCTCTCTCTCTCTTCCTTTTTATTTTTTTTCTCCTTCCCACCTACTCTCCCTCACGGACTATCACCCATCGACCATCATCCACCTTCCTCCTCTTCTTCACCAGTGATGATCGTGATCGGAAGAGCAATGGCCGGCAGTAGGATGATCACAGTTTTGGGGTTGGGATCGGGCCAGAAGGCGGAATCCAGTGCAGGCCAACGGGGGCGCGGTGAAATTCCGGCGAAGGGCTGAGAGGAAGGCGACTGAGTGGAAGGATGTAGTCTTCGTGTGGATCGATTCATACAGGAACTTTGTTTCAGGTCGGAGTAGGTACATGTGCTTCAGAGGGACCGCCGGTGGAACAATACGCGGCGGCGGGCTGGTGTCTCCGGCGATAATAGCCGAAGCTGGAAGGTGGCGAAGCAACTAGGGAAGCAATGAACTAGCCAAAAATTCAGACGGGCCGGGGATGTGGAAGTCTGGTCTGGCTGTTCGGGCCTTGAGTTCCCGACGAGGTGTATATTAGTGAATCGACAGCGGGCATGTCTTCACCGACTCCGACCAAGATCGTGATTTTGAGTTGAGAAATGGGTTGATGGTGTTTCGATCGAGTTAGAGCTCCGGGGACTGGAGATGCTTTTAACAAAAGTCAACTGATTAGGTGGAGGAGTTTTTTTCGGCGGCCGGATGGCTTCAGATCGGCACGGCCGGAGTGATCGGAGGGCGAATTACTGTGTGCGTATGTGTTACTGTGTGCGTGTGTGTGTCTATATGAGTGTGATGGTGTGTGTTTGTATGTGACTTGTGTGTGAATTTGTGTGTGTTTGTGTGTGTGTAGTGTGTGTGTCCGCATGCAACATTGTGCGTGTGGGTGTATGCTTATGTATGTTTATGTGTGTGTATAGGTGTATATATATACACATGTATGTGTAGCAGGTATGTGTGAGTGATATATATATATATATGTGTGTGTGTGTGTGTGTGTTTGTGTGTGTGTGTGTAATAGTTGTGTATATGTATTTGTGTCGGAATTATGGATGGGGAAAATGAGAGTAGAGCAAAGTCTTGATAATATGGTCTATGAGCGGGTAAGTGTATTTGAATATGTGAGCCCGAGTTCGGAGTTCGTATTCGGGGTAATCGTTAAGGAATTTGGATTATGATCTCGATTGCTAGTTGAATTGAGATATGGATTCCGGTTGAGTATCCTTGGTCGTCTGATCCGATCTTTGAATTTAGGGGCGCAATTAAAGTAATATATTAACCGATTAATTACCTTGTAACTATAAGATATTGAATTTGACCTTATATTAAATTGTATATTATGTATTTATAATAAGGGTTGGGATTTCAATGGATCGATTGGGTGAGCCGTCTTTGTCGAAGCTTTCGGCATCAATTATCGAGGCAAGTATTCTTGTCTATATGATTTATATTGTGTGAATTGAGGTTATATAATGAATTTGTATTGGTTATTCACTTTTGTTGATCTTGCATGATATGGGTCGTTATAGAGGTTATGTTAAGTTAGAGTTGCCTTGTTGCTTGTCGTAGAGGCATGTCAGTAGAGAAGCGATGCCGGTTAGATAATACACTTAGACGTGTGTTGTGAGGTATCGGTGATCACTGAGTTGTGTGGATGGAGTTGGGTGTTATGGAGTTGGATTGGTAGGAATGGTTTGATCGGTTGTTATACCTATTGATGTGTAGCGATGCGTCTAGAATTGTTAGGTTGTTGTTAAGCTGTGTCGGTCGTAGTTATTTGTCGAGTAAGTGGCCATTTCTAGTAAGTGCGTTGGCTATATATATTGTGACTAACGATTGAGATAATGTTTTTCAAATGTATATATGTGTGATTTGCTCACTCCGGGAGGGTCCGACGGGGCCTCGGACGAATCCAGTGGTTTAGCCCTGGATTCACGAGCTTGTTGGATAGCCAGTCCGGGAGGGTCCTTAGAGGCCTCGGATGGGACGGCCCTAGGCGATGCATGTGCGTGTTTTTTATTTCTAACTATGGCCAGCCCGGGAGGGTCCATAGAGGCCACGGGGGACCAGTGGTTTAGCCCCGGTCCTAGGCGATTTTTTTTAACTGTGATATGTCCGAAATATCATAATGTTTTCGTTCATGATGTTGAGATACATTATATATAGGATTTTGGTACTTGTCTAGAATGGCACTAAAATGCGTCGTATGTGTTTAGTTCCTTAGTTGTGAGGTCTTGGTGTTGGAAAACGGACCTTGTTATTGTTTTCGTGTACTGTGGTTTGATGAGATTTTAGGTTGAGATCCCAACGATTGTGTAAAGATTATTTTGCGGTAAATAACTTTGGGTCGAGACCCATTTGTATTGCAATGGGTTTTCAACTAAGGACTTGAGGTCCATAAAGATTTCCTAACTATATAAATGTTTGTTACATGAACGAGATTTGGGCCAAGACCCTATTTTTCGAAAAAGTTTGTAATCTTGAACTTGAAGTCCCAAAAGACTTTCTGTCGTTTTCTAAAACTCCCGAGTTGATATATTATTTTCAAAGATGTGAGATGTACTTTAAACATTGAAAACCACTCAGGAATTTCTTTCACGGCTGTTGTTATTTTAATATAACTGATATTTGCGTGATATGTATTATATGGCCTGAATACTTGTACTAGCTGTTCAAATGTTAACCCCTTAAATGGGGAAATGTGTCTCATGCATTTCAGGTATGCTTAGTTCGTTGGAGCAATCATGGGGATGGCACGGAAGAAGGCGAGCCACGATACTAATCAAGAGTTAGAGTTCACTATGATGTTATTGTACTGTTGTGTTATCTTCAGTCTTCCTCTATATTGTACCTTGACCCGTGTGTAGGTAAGTTCAGTAATGAGTTGTTATTCAGATTGTTATTTTGTCGTGACACCTTATCGGTTGGTGCATTTTAATATTTGACCTTATCGGTCAGTGTTAGTATGTAGTTTGACCCTGGTCGGTCAAACGTTTGTCATCTCGTGATAATTAGCCTGGTAGATGTAACACCCCAAAATCATTACGGGCAGTTACACGCCGTAGGACCCACCGGGGCCTACCAGGCTGACATCACACACACATACCAGACAACAGTAATAAAAATACACAATACAAAAAATAAGTTAGGACTCGGCCGTGGCCAAAATACGAGAGTTTAGCACCGTTCAATCAAAGACTCAAACATTACATGACATAATACAACACGACCAATCACAACGTTAATTAATAAGACCAACACCGACATTATTAAAACAGCTACTGACTCGAGCTCTTAACATCCGTCCTGCCCGTCAGTTCCATGTGCACCACGTGTAGGCTCCTGAATCCCGAGAGTACCTGAAATGTACAAAACATTCCACCCCAACAAGGGATTACCAACCACTGCTAGTGCAAGTACAATATTTACTACGAATTTAATACACAAGCATTTCTAATTATTCCAAAACTCAAAACAGTTTATAATTCACGATATTACAGAATATCAAACAGTAACCATCAGTAAAACACTCCTGCAATTCTCGTGACCCAGTTCGGCTGCAAGCCACCAAGTCCCTGTGTGCCCCGTCGAGCAATCCCCAGGTGAGAATGCCCCACTCGAAAGTAACCCTCGTGACCCGGTCCCTCCGCTAAGCCACCAGGTGTAATACCCGGTTGTAATTCAGTATTTATCGTTCAGTAATTGTCACTTAGTAATTTTCACTCATTAATGATCATTTGTCACTCATATTCAATCATTGTATTCACCGTTCAGAGTAATTGTATCGTGTATCAATCGTCATTCATCATCAATCTAGTTGGAGTATCGTGCCATGTTTATCATCATTGTCATCTTCATAGTGTGTTGTGTGTGAGGAGTAGCGCATGCTACGTACTCTCTTTAGCGTGCGCTAATTGAGTACGGGTACCGCATGCTACCTCTCAACACTAGCGCACACTGGAGTAGTTCAAGCAGGCAGTCCAGAAGGCACTGGACTGCAGTTGGGTCGTAAGTAGCGCACGCTACGAATGGTAAGTAGCGCACGCTAGTAGGCCGCAGTAGCGCACGCTATGCAGTCGGTGTAACGCGCGCTAAGGTCGGATCAGGCTGAGTCCAGTGGCTACTGGACTGATTTGGATTAATTCCTAGCGCACGCTACGAGTAGTTATTAGCGTACGCTAATCGGGGTCAGTGGCGCACGCTGAATATTGTGTGTAGCGCGCGCTACTGCAAACAGATCAGAGAACAGAAGGTTCTGGACTCCAGTACTGGGCATCAGATAATTCGTGCGCGCTAACCATTTATGTTAACGCACGCTAAGTACATGGTTGTAGCGCATGCTACAAGAGGTACGTAGCGCACGCTACCATTGCGAACAGAGGATTCTGGACTACCCATTACACCCGTTAGCGTACGCTACGCACAGGAGATAGCGCGCGCTAACCTGAGGACAGTATATATGGGACAGTGCAGTCCATTTCGTCATTTCATCATCTCACTTCATTCCTTCGGCGGTTTTGGGCGATTTCGGGCGATTTGGTGAGTTTTCTTCGAGCTGAATCCACAAATCATCATATTCAAGCTTATCATTCGGATTAACCATCATTTCATCATCCCCATCACATCAAATCAAGGTAATGATTTCTTGAATCTAGAAATTCGGAGTTCAAGTGTTTTCCTTCCGATTTATTCGTGTATGCTTGGATTGTTGTTGGAATATGTTAGATATGGATTATCTACCTTGGATAAATGTATTCCTACGGATTTTATGGCATATATTTGGATTTCATGATTTATTTGGGGTTTGATTCAAGAACACATTAGAGTTGACTTTGATATTTTTGGGGGTTTTCGATTAGATGTTGTCGTTAACTCGAATTGTGGATTCCTATGGGATTATTGATATCATTGAAGTTGTTTTGTTGGTTTGAAATACTCATTTTGGAGTTGGTCTTGATATATTCGGTATTTGGACATTATCGAAGGATGTATGTTGCTAAGTATTCGCTAGAATACCTCAATGAGTTTGGATATTGTTCTATCGACGTTTGAGTTGGTTATAATCGTGTTTGATACGTATATTGAGCGTTTGTTGGTAATTGTCATTCAAGGTTGTTCGAGCGACCGACATCTCATTGTAGGACGTTTGTTCGAGGAAGGACATTCTTCACCGGTTGAGTAAGTTAATTCTTACTCGGTTAAAAGGATATTCATTCCTTTTGTTGTTGTTATTTCATAATCATAATTCATTCATAATGTATTAATCGTATTGGGACTTGTAATTGTCAATTAATCACTTCATTCACAAGGAACGACGGTTCCAATCATTTCATTGAGCTATCATTTGTTTCACTATTATTTCATCTCGGTGAGTCATTCTTGACTTTGTCGGATTGTTATTCATTATTACTCTTCATGGTCATTCCTTGCCCATATGACCTTTTGGGTTCATATTGCGTGGCCGGGTGGGGATGTGTTGAATTTTTAGTCGGGCACATGATGGTCATGTGTTGGGTTCACCGACACATTGGACTGTGCACACGGTAATGTACCTCCGTGAGACTAATTAGGTACAAGGACGGGTGTGTCTGGACACTCGTCTTGTGCACTTGCACATACCATTACGGACGTACTATGATACCTCTCTTCAGCGTCATTTCATAATTAAGATATATCATGATTGTGTTTATTCAACCCTGGAGGATTGTTGTTCTGTGTAACTGACCCCATTGGGGGATGTTGTTTTCAGGTCATGGAAAGGCTAAGGCACGGGAAGAGAACGTTGACGGCGAAGAGTCCCAGTGATACTAGTAGGGGGCCCCAGTCCTTTCATTCACTCGTGTTTTCTTTATTTTATTTCCGCTGTTGACTTCTATTTGGATATTCATTTCATTTAGTGTTGTATATTTTATCTCCATATAAAATATACATGTATTCGGTATTATCTTGGGTGTGTTGTAATGAAACTCCTCATCGGAATGATTGATGATATATTGTGGTTCGGTACTACAATTATATTATTTAATTCATAAATTTTCATTTGCGTGATGGGTCCCAGTCGGGGGTCCACGACACTGTAATATCCGCCTAGATTGGGGTGTTACACCAGGTCCTCGTGTGACCTCGTCGAGTCAATCCCCAGGTGAGGGTACCCCGAGAACAACTTCACAACACACAACCATCATAGTTTCATCACCGAAATACATGCCATAAACTAGTGCAATAAGGTACTTGCCTTGGTTCCTAAAATGCGGAGTGAACGACGAACGAAAAATGCTTCAGTCCGGATTATCCCCAAATTCCGATCCTAACAACAACAGAGACTCAATCAACTACAATCCCGCTGGAAAACCAAGAATCATTTGAAGTTCTATCCTTAGGAACAATATACCGAACACGACAGGGGCATAAGAGGTTAAACTCGACCAACGAAGGAAAAATTCGGAATTAATCCACAAAACTTCTAGGAAAACATGAAGCCACGATTACACCACTATAATCTACCAATAATCGAAGCAAAAACGAGTTGAATCACGAATTATAGCCAAAACTCTAAAATTTGGTAAAAGGACCATATACCTAAATTTGGTGATGAAATGGTGGAAGGAGGATGCTTAATTCGTGATAAAATCTCCAATTCTGAGTCATAAGATGATTGGGTACAACACCCAAGTGAAATCGCCCACAATTGCCTTGAAGGAATGAACAACCGAGAGGAAAAGTGAGAAACGGGGTCAAAACACCCATCTGTCCTATTTATACTGGACGGAACACTGCGCAACAAATGGTCCAAAACATCACCGTGTTTAGCGCCGTGTTGCGGGGCAGTGAGCGTGCATGTACGACACGGCGCACGGACACGGCGCAAAGTGTCGCGGGTCTAGCGCCGTGTTGCGACAAATGGCGTATCACCCACGACAGGCACTCTCGTGGGTGTCTCGGCCGTTTGCTAAATATCGAACACCCGGCGCAAGACTCGGCAGCATCGTTTCACAAATGGCGCAGAACACGGCGAAAATCCTTGGCCGCTTTCATCGCCGTTTTGCACAGGTATGGACAGAAAGCTCCTGGCCACTCGATGACGCAACCACAACTGAGTAGATACGATAAAACCGTTACATGATATGCCGACCCAACGGTCCGAGAAATCATCAATACATCGAAAGATATCCAATAAACCAGAACGGTCCGAGAAACAAACAAGAATAGCAAAGATCAAAATAAACTGGAACATAAAAGTTACAAGTATTACATTTTCTCCTTCTAACAAAGAGTTTCATCCCGAAACTAGGATCTGAAAAACTCCTGATACTTCGACTTCATACTACCCTCGGTTTCCCAGGTAGCTTCCTCCGTTCCATGCCTTGACCATTGTACCTTCACCAACGGGATAGCTTTACGTCTAAGTTGTTTCACTCGGCGCTCCAAGATCCGAATTGGTTTCTCTTCAAAAGTGATGTCGGAACCCAATGCAATCTCCCCTAAATCAATAATATGGCTAGGATCCGACATGTATTTCCTCAACTGCGAGACATGAAACACATTATTCACGTGACTTAATGACGGTGGGAGACCCAAACGATAGGCGAGATCCCCAACTCGTTCTAAAATCTCAAAGGGTCCAATATACCTCGGACTAAGTTTACCCTTCCGACCAAAGCGGTAAACTCCCCGGGTCGGCGAAACCTTCAGTAAAATGTGATCTCCAACCTCAAACTCCAACGGTCAGCGATGCGTGTCGGCGTAGGACTTATGTCGACTCTGAGCCGTTAACAACCTATCACGAATCAGAGTAATCTTCTCTCTCATCTCAACTATCAAATCTGGTTCCGTACCTAACAATTCAGATGCATCATCCCAATATAAAGGTGACCTGCACCTTCTTCCGTACGAAGCCTCAAATGGTGCCATTTTAATCGATGCGTGCCAACTTTTATTGTACGTAAACTCGACTAATGGCAGGTGTGACTCCCAATCATCCTCCAGTATAAAGCACAGGCTCTCAACATATCCTCCAGTGTCTGTATAGTCCGCTCCCGACTGTCCGTCTGTCTGAGGGTGATAAGATGTACTGAGTCTCAACTCAGTCCCCAAATCTCGATGGACAGCCTTCCATAAATGTGATACAAACCGGCCATCTCGATCCGAAACAATACTCTTAGGAGTCCCACGCAGTCTCACGATCTCCGCAATAAATACCCGTGCTAATCGCTCCGGTCCCCAAGTATCCTTAATACCCAGAAAATGAGCAGATTTCGTTAGTCGATTGACAATGTCCCAAATCATGTTCATTCCAGTCCGAGTCCTAGGCATACTGGTAATAAAATCCTTAGAAATATCATACCACTTCCACTCTGGAATAGGAAGTGGTCGCAATAGCCCCATGGGTCGCTGATGCTCGATCTTGACCCGCTGACAGGTCAAACATTTCGACACAAACTCGCTGACGTTCATCTTCAAATTACTCCACCAGAAGTTACTCCTTACATCCTTGTACATTTTGCTTGTACCCAGATGTATTGAGTAAGGCTAACTGTGAGCTTCTCTCAAAATCTTCTGTCTCAACTCAATATCCCACTGGACACACAACCTGCCACGAAATCTTTAAAATTCCGTCATCATGAACTACAAATCCCGGAGATTTCCCTTTCTTCACGTCCTCTATCAAATGAACTAGAGATGGGTTGTCGTACTGTTTCGCCTTGATATCATCAATCAAAGACGAAGTGATTTCTAATGCACATAGCTGACCCTGAACTCTCTGAATTCGAACTTCGATATCTTGGCAAATCAAGTCCCGCTGGATCCTGCTGTAAGGCGTAAGTACCTCCAACATCTGTAAAGCCATCGGTCTATGGCTCAAAGCATCGGCCACTACATTCGCCTTGCTCGGATGGTAAAAAATCTCAAGATCGTAATCTTTAATTAATTCTAGCTGCCTACGCTGCCTCATGTTCAATTCCTTCTAACTAAAGATGTACTTCAGACTCTTGTGATCCATGTAAATCTTACACGACGACCCATAAAGATAATGTCTCCAAATTTTTAGGGCAAAAACAACCGCAGCTAGCTTAAAATCATGTGTAGAGTAATTTGCTTCACATGGTATCAACTGTCGAGACGCATAAGCAATAACCCTATCCCTCTGCATAATAACACATCCAAGTCCGAGGCCCGAAGCATCACTATAAAAAACAAAGCCCTCAGTACCCTGGGGTAAAGATAACACTGGCGCCGAAGTTAACCGTCTCTTTAACTCATCAAAACTGTTCTGTCTCTCCGCACTTCACTCGAACTTCTGGGACTTCTGGTGTAACTGAGTAAGGGGTCGGGCGATCTTCGAAAATCCCTCGACAAACCTACGGTAATACCCAACAAGTCCCAAGAAGCTCTATTTCTCCTTCACATTCCTAGGTGGTTCCCACTCAAGAATCGTCGATATCTTCTGAGGGTCCACCCGAACCCCATCCGCTGAAATTACTTGCCCGAGAAAGGTTACTCTCTTAAGCCAAAACTCACACTTAGAAAACTTTGCATAAAGTCTCTCCGCCCTCAAAGTGTCCAACACTACGTGGAGATGTACAACATGATCTCTCTTGTTCTGCGAGTAGATAAGGATGTCATCGATGAAGATGACTACGAATTTATCAAGATAATCAATGAATTCTTTATTCATCAGCTGCATAAACACGACGGGAGCATTAGTTAACCCAAACGGCATAACTACGAACTCATAGTGACCATAATGGGTACGAAAAGCAGTCTTCGGAAGGTCTGAATCCCGAATCCTAAGATGATATTATCCCGAACGCAAGTCGATCTTAGAGAAAATAGTAGCTCCCTGAAGTTGCTCGAACAAGTCATATATACGGGGCAACGAATACTTGTTCTTGATGGTCATCTTGTTCAACTCCCGATAATCAATACACAAACGGAACGAACCATCCTTCTTCTTAACGAAAAGAACTGGTGCGCCCCAAGACGAAACACTCGGTCGAATATACCCTTTGTCGAGAAGATCACCCAGCTGCTTCTTCAGTTCTAACATCTCGGCAGGTGCCATATGATACGGCGCACGAGAAACAGGTACTGAACTCGACTCGAGATCAATGGAAAATTTTACATCTCTAGATAGGGGTAATCCCGGAAGATCATCCGGGAAGACATCAGGATAATGACTCACAACTGGAATTGACGATAACGCAACTCCACCATCATCGGTACTCAGGGCATAGCACCAATAACCGATACAGTCTTGCTTCAGTAATTTCATCGCCTTGACGGCTAAAATCAGTTTGCCCGAACTACCCGGCACACGACCCACGAAGGTATGCTCAACGCCATCCTCAGATAATATAGAAATAGTTCGTGTCCGGTAGTTCATAATAGCGCCATGCCGTACCAACCAATCATCTCCTAGAATCACATCCTCTCCCTTAAGATCTACCACAATGAGGTCTGAAGGCCAATCCCGACTCCTGATGTACACAGGACAATCCCTAACCTTACGGTTACCAATCAAATACTTCCCACTCGGAGTACCCACTACAAGCGGTTCATACTCAATAAAACAATCAAGACCCAAACGATGCTCACAATCAAGAGCAATAAAGGAATGCGTAGCTCATGAATCAAATAGTATGAAAATAGGCTGAGAAAGTATCTGCGTGGCACCTGCGGCTACCATAGCCTCTGTGTCATCTGCACGTCTCATCTAATACATCCTCAACTGAACCGAACCCACACTGGATGTAGTCTGACGGTCTGACCGACCTCGACCTCTGCCTCGTCCCACAGTCTGTTGTGGCTGGCCAGTTGTAACCCCGGGTTCACGCTAGGAGTTGGCACTGAATTCTAATGTTTAGTGAGCCTGGTGGCAACCTCACAATAGGCAGCTCTGTGATCGGCATGTCCGCACGTAAAGCACGTAGTAGGAGAAAAGGGACACTCTCTGAATTGGTGACCCGTTTGACTACAATTATAACATTGTCGTCTGCAGAATGCAGAAGACTAGCCCGGTTGAAAACTTGAAGTGCTATTAGGTTGATGAACCGACATCCCGATAGCATAATGAGAAGCTTGAGGTTTGCGAAACCCACTGCCCTTGCTTCCCAAAGAACCCACAGTCGTCTTCGACTTATTGTTCTCGGTACCCGACCCTGATGCGGAGATGATCATCTCAATAGCTAAGGATCGATCCTTGGTATTCTTTCAGAGTAGCACATCGAAAACTGGCCATATCCTCTCTGATCCTGGGTTTCATCCTCAAATCAAAGTAGCAGATCTTATCCGCTTCAGTCCTGACCTGCTCGCGAACATAACTCAGCTTCTGATTATATATAACAATGGCTTCAGTAATGGGTACATCCTGCGGAGTTGCAGTAAAAAAGTCCGCAATTCGTTTCTCTTTAACTAGCCAAGGACAATACTCCTCTTCTAACTTTAAACTCGGCCCAGGTGGCCACTCGATCAGTAGGCCCAACCGCTCCCCACCAGTCCGCGGCTTCATTGTCAACAAAGTACTATGCAATAGGAACCCGTCTCTCATCTGGACAAGCAATAGCATCGAAAATCTTGCCAAACTAGAACAACCAACCCTCCCATCCCAAAGTACCAGACGCACCGGCGAAACGGGGAGGCTGCATCTTCATCACTCCCTGAAGCCACTGAGTAGCCCCAGCAACCTCATCTGTCGGCTGGTCACGGTGCCCGGCCTCATTTAACTGAACTAACTATGCCGCTACCTGCTGAAGTATAGCAGCTATGCCGGCATTCACATTAGGATCAGCCGACGGTTCTTGATTAATAGAAGGATCTGGCTGACTGTCATGGTTCAAAGAGTCGGTGTTGGGTGCCGAGCCAGATGCGGCACTAGAAGGTGTATCGAACTCATAAAAGGCACCACGGCTGTGGCCTCTGCCACGTCCACGTCTGCCATGACCTCTCGACATGCTAAGAGATAAAAGAGTTGAAATTGTCGGAACAGCTCACAAATCTAAGGATTTCAAGTTTACACTACACGAAAGCCATAAAACGTAAGGAAAATTCAAGAAGTCTTACTACCACGGGTCACACGGTTCGACAGCAGCACAAGATGTTTAAGCTCGGTCAGTTTTTACACAACTCTAAGGACCTGACAAACCCAATAACCAATGGCCTAGGTATCCCCGAACCTAGGCTCTGATACCAAAAATGTAACACCCAAATTCATTACGGGCAGTTACACGCCGTAGGACCCACAGGGGCCTACCAGGCTGACATCACATACACATACTAGACAACAGTAATAAAAATACAAGATATAAAACATAAGTTAGGCCTTGGCCGCGGCCAATATATGAGAGTTTAGCAACGTTCAATCAAAGACTCAAACATCACACGACATAATACAACAAGACCAATCACAACGTTAATTAATAAGACCAACATCGACATTAGTAAAACAACTACTGACTCGAGCTCTGAACATCCATCCTGCCCGTCAGTTCCATGTGCACCACGTGTAGGCTCCTGAATCCCGAGAGTACCTGAAATGCACAAAACATTCCACCCCAATAAGGGGTTAGCAACCACTGCTAGTCCAAGTACAATATTACTATGAATTTAATACACAAGCATTTCTACTTATTCCAAAACTCAAAATAATTTATAATTCATGATATTCCAGAATATCAAACAGTAACCATCAGTAAAAAACTCCGACAATTCTCGTGACCCGGTCCGGCTGCAAGCCACCAAGTCCCTGTGTGCCCCGTCGAGCAATCCCCAAGTGAGAATGCCCCACTCGAAAGTAACCCTCGCGACCCGGTCCAGCCGCTAAGCCATCAGGTCCCCGTGTGACCCCGTCGAGTCAATCCCCGGGTGAGGGTACCCCGAGAACAACCTCACAACACACAACCATCATAGTTTCATCACCTAAATGCATGCCATAAACTAGTGCAACAAGGTACTTGCCTTGGTTCCTAAAATGCAGAGTGAACGACGAACGAAAAATGCTTCGGTCCAGATTATCCCCGAATTCCAATCCTAACAACAACAGAGACTCAATAAACTACAATCCTGCTGGAAAACCAAGAATAATTTGAAGTTCTATCCTTAGGAACAATATACCAAACACTATGGGTGCATAAAAGGTTAACTCGATCAACGAAGGAAAAACTCGGAATTAATCCACAAAACTTCTAGGAAAACATGAAGCCACGATTACACCACTATAATCTACCAATAATCGAAGCAAAAACAAGTTGAATCAGAATTATAGCCAAAACCTTAAAATTTGGTAAAAGGACCATATACCTCAAATTGGTGATGAAATGGTGGAAGGAGGATGGTTAATTCGTGATAAAATCTCCAATTCTGAGTTATAAGATGATTGGGTACAACACCCAAGTGAAATCGCCCACAATCGCCTTGAAGGAGTGAAGAGCCGAGAGAAAAAGTGAGAAATGGGGTCAAAACACCCGTTTGTCCTATTTATACTGGACGGAACGCGACGCAACAAACGGTCCAAAACATCGCCGTGTTTAGCGACTTGTTGTGGGGCAGTGAGCATGCCTGTACGACACGGTGCACGGACACGGCGCAAAGTGTCACGGGTCTAGCACCGTGTTGCGACAAACGGCGCATCACCCGCGGCAGGCACTCGCACGGGTGTCTCGGCCGTTTGCTAAACGTGCGAACACCCGACGCAAGACTCGGCAGCACTGTTTCACAAATGGCGCAGAACGCGGCGCAAATCCTTGGCTGCTTTCATCGCCGTTTTGCACAGTTATGGCCAGAAAGCTCCTGGCCACTCGACGACGCAACCACAACTGAGTAGATATGATAAGACCGTAACATGACATGCCGACCCAACGGTTCAAGAAATCATCAATACATCAAAAAATATCCAATAAACCAGAATGGTCCGAGACAAACAAACAAGAATAGCAAAGAATCAAAATAAACCGGAACATAAAAGTTACAAGTATTACAGTATATCCCTCTATTAAGGAGTCTACGGCGTGTAGTATTCCCGGTGGATTTCTGGGGGTGTTACATTTATGGTATCGGAGATTAGGTTGTGGAAACCTAGGTTTTCGGGTCGAGTCGAGTCGTGATTAGTCGAGTCATGTTTTGTCGCATCGTTCGAGTTGTCAGTTAACAAGTCGACTTGTGTGTTGTCATGTCATGTCGTTCGTGTGGTCCATTGAGATTAGTATTGTGAGCGACCGTCTTCTTCGTGCGACCTGTGAATGTAAGTCCTCCTTTTTATATATTATATTTTATATTTTGTGTTGCATAATTTTGTTTGCGAGGAAGAGGTAAGATAGAAATCATATTTGATACTTTTGGTGTATTACGTATGTAGCAATTGGGATATACTGGTAAATTGAGTTTTGATTGGTACAATGTGTTGTGGAAGCTTCTGGACATTGGTGTGTTCCAGGAGGCGTATTGACGACAGAGATTGTCGGGAACACAAACAGATGGTTTCGAAGTATGTTGGAATTTAATTATATTCATGGATGGTATCGGTTAGTGTGATGATTTGAATGCTAGATGGGCACCTGTTTGGGAACCGGATACGTTTGACTAATTGTTGCTAATTGCTACAAACGTGTTCATATCGGTAATTGTGTTAGCTGCGCGTGTATTTGATAATGTTTTTGAAAATTTCATAGAGTCGAGTATGTTGTGAAAAATTAGATCTTCTAAATCATTTTACTAGTACGGTTAAACGACAGTTAATGTGAATTTTTAAAAAATTTCTGAAATTTTGGAAAAGCCGACCATATATTTTAAACTAAATGAATTGATTTATTGTTTCTTGCTACCTCGATGTACGCTCATTGTTAGTTATATCCGCTGCACATGTATTTTTAAATGACTTACAAGTATTTGCAATCTGAGTTAAGCTGGAAAATTGTCGGGGCTATTTTATCAGTATGCATAAGTAGTGACTTAGTGTATACGTTATCTTTAATTATAAACATTCTGAGTTTTGACAAAGTGATCATGCACTTTAACCTTGCGACGGAACATGAAGGATATGTTTTGGAGTACTTTCGACATTTTATAAAATGTCAGTGTCATCAATCTTTTGTCATATTTGAAAGAATTGTAGAGATGGTTTTAGCCTATTGATGTCAATTTCGAATAACTCGAGTATATGATTTTAAAAATCTTTCACACCATAAAGATTTTGTATTTTAAAACCAAAAATGTGTTTTTCATTTTCAAAATTAAATAAATAGCGAAAGATGAAAAAAAAAATCTTACTCGACTTAAACTTTAAACTCGGATTTGGAGAAATTTTCTGAGAAGAGTCATTTAGCGCATGCTAAGGTCATTACTAGCGCAGGCTAATGAACCCGAACAGAACCTTTGGTTATTATAGTTCGTTAACGCACGCTAACTGTAGGCTTAGTGCGCATTAAGACGCGGTGTGTGCGTAACATAGTTTAATGCTTAAACGAGAGACTAGTCGGAACTAAGGTGATTGCGTGTGAGATCTAGTTGCTTGATATATTTGTCGTGTTGTCATCCTCATTGGGTAGTTTTGGGTTGTGTGCTCAAATGAGGAGTTTGTGATCTATGGTTTATAGATTTGATAAAGCTACCCGGGGTATCATAATATTGTGGGATCGTGACCCACGATACCAAAACTTGTGTTAATAATCTTGTGATACTTGGGATTACAATTTGTCGTGTTATGATGCTCTTGAGACGAGATATATGTTGCTACTGTATAGTTTCCATCTTTTAGTATATCAGATCTTATTGACCGGATCATGGGATCTCCAGTATTACTAAATCGACCTGCATAAAATATTTGGAACATCGTTACACTGGGATTGTTGATAATATGGCAAGTTTTGGGGACGAAACTTATTTTAAGTGGGATAGTATGTAATATCCGGGAATTTTTAAATTGAAATTTTGGGATTACAATTTATCGTGTTATGATGCTCCGGAGACGAGATATATGTTGCTACTGCATAGTTTCCATCTTTGAGTATATCAGATCTTCTTGACAGGATCATGGGATCTACGGTATTGCTGAATCGGCCTACATAAAATATTTGGAACAGCGTTACAGTGGGATTGTTGGTAATATGGCAAGTTTCGGGGACGAAACTTATTTTAAGTGGGATAGTATGTAATATCCAGGAATTTTTAAATTGAAATTTTGGTTGAATTTAAATTTTTAATATTTTAAGTAGCTGATCAACTCTGGGTCAGAATGACTCCCGGTGAATCAGATAGAACATCATTGGGGAATTATCGATGATAATTTTATCACATGTAGCATTTCGAATGAATCCATTTATAATAGGATCAACTAGCCCATTTTAATATTATCCTCACTTAATCATTAAGATTTATTTTTCTTATTATTAATTTTCTCTCTCCTCTCACATTTTTTTTTTCTTTTACCCTACTCCTTCTCTCCCTTTCTTTCCCTCACGATTTTCTCTCCTCTCTATCTTCCTTTTTATTATTTTCTCCTTCCCACTCCCTCACGAACTATCACCCACCGGCCACCATCCACCTTCATCCTCTTCTTCACCAGTGATGACATTGAATGAAAGAGCAATGGCCAACGGTAGGATGATGAGATTTTCTAGGTTGCGATCGGGCCAGAAGGCGGAATCCAGTGCAAGTCAACGGGGGCGCGGCGAAATCCATGCGAAGGGCTGGGAGGGAGGCGACGAAGTGGAAGGATGTAGTCTTCGTGTGGCTCGATTCCGATGGGGAACTTTGTTTCAGGCCAAAGCAGGTACACGTTTTTCGGAGGGACCACCGATGAGAACAATACTAACCAGAGCTGGAAGGTGGCGATGCAACTAGGGAAGCAATGAACTAGCCGAAAATCCATACGGGACGGGGATGTGGAAGTCTGGTCTGGCTGTTCGGGCCTTGAGTTCCCGGCGAGGTGTATCTCAGTGAACCGGCAACGGGCCTGTCTTTACTAACTCTGACCAAGATCGTGATTTTCAGTTCAGAAATGGGTTGATAGTGTTCCGACCGAGTTAGAGCTCTGGGGACTGGAGATGCTTTTAACAGAAGTCGACTAATTGGGTGGAGAAGTTTTTTTTTGGTGGCCGGATGGCTTCAGATCGGAACAACCGGAGTGATCGGAGGACGAGTTACTGTGTGTGCGTGTGTGTTACTGTGTGCGTATGTGTGTCTATGTGAGTGTTCTGGTGTATATTTGTATGTGATTTGTGTAATACCCGGATTTTCAGTATAAATTTTTCCCGTTATTTTATCTGAGTATACTGTATAGTTTGGTATCTATACAGTATGGATAAAATAAATTGATAACCAAGACAGTTATACTGGTGTGATTATCATTTTTGATTGACAGATATATTCAGGATATGTTGTATCAGGTTGAACTGATTTGGATATCAGGTATACCGTATGAGAATATTTTTGGGTTGAGTATATGTGTATTCAGTATGTCGTATGTTCGTATTTGTTATGTCGAGACGTTGGACAGGAATTGATGTAAATGGCTAAGTATGGAAGCCATTACGTACGTTATGTGTTGAAGCATACGTACGTTAAATTGGTAGAGTTACGCACGTTATGGCCGAGACATTACGTACGTAACATGGGAATCAGACGATCGAGTCGTGGTCGGCAGGTGGGACCCTGTGTCGGCAACTTTCTGCGGAGGCTGTTGACAGGTGAGTCAACGTACGTGTTACGTACGTTATACAGGACGTGTTACGTACGTAACACGACCATTGTACTGTAGCAAGTCAACTGGTATATTACGTACGTTATATGGCATGGGTTACGTATGTAAGGAAGTTCACATTTTGAGGCAGTAGGGTCTGGGATGGCATTACGTACGCTAACCAGGACAAGATAGCGTACGTAAGAGGTGTTACGTACGTTAACTTGGGAATGTTACGTACGTAACGAGCGGGGAGTTTATATAAGGAATGGCCGTCATTTCATTTCACTTCAGCATTTCTCTTCGTTTTTCATCTCTAAACATTGAGAGAGGGATATTTTGGCTCTCCTAATTCGATTTTGAGCTTGAGGGCTTGGATTTGGAGCTTGGATATGGAGTTATTGACGATTCTTGAAGTGATTTTTTGTGTATTCCATCTTCTAAGAGGTATGTTGGATAATCCTCCTTTTCATTTCGGATTTTTGATGTTGTTATTGATAAATGATTCGTATGAAGATGATTAAGATGTTGTTGTTTCGATTCTTGAGGTTATATGAGGTGTATGTTGAAGGAAGATGATGATATGTTGGATTATGTCTTGATTATGTTGTTATGATTATGGAATCATAATATTCTGGATGTTCTTGGTAGTATTGCTTCGATATTTGATGCTAAGAAGATCATATGTTGAAGAACATGATGATATACACCTTGAATTATGATTAAGGATTGGTTAGATGTTAGAAAACATCGGATTATGTTCTTTTATCGATTGTGAACGTGAATTCGGATAATTCGTGTTCTTGAAGAATTCATAAGTTATACATGTTATGATTTTGGAAGCATTTCGGATAATTGGAATGTGATTATTCACGGTAATAATTGGTAAATAGTGTCTTACGAATTTACTAGTATAACAAGAAGGAGTCTTGTTGATTCTAATTTAGAATTAAAGTCGGAATCGAATATGTTATGAAATCCTTAATATCAAGATGAATTGATCATTGATTTGAGGAATGTGTTGGTGTTTTGGGTATGAATATGGAATATTCATATGTATAATTAAGTTATGTATTTTGGTACAATATTCGTATAGGAATACGATTATGATTCCGGATTTGATAAGATTATGACTCACTTTTGAGTTTGAGAATTCATAGGTATTTAACAAGTGTTCAATTCGGATAATGGAATTATTTGAAACCTTTGGAATATGGTTATCTATAATGTTGAATTGATCGGATAGTCCGGATTGATGATGATAACCGGTAATTGGTTTATATTATAAATTTACAAGGAGGAAACTTGTATCCGTATTTAAGATTGAATTTGGAATCGGTAATGTTAGACCCTTGTTGGTTTAAATTGATTATTGATATGATTATCGGATTATGAATTATGTTATGGTTTTAAATTCGTGATCAATTGATGTGGTTGTTCGGATTTGTGTCTAATCGGGATATGGTGGAACCGTTAGGTTTATTGATCGGTTATATTGATTATTGAGTTCCAACTTGTATCGTGGATATGGGTTCGTATTTGTTTGAGTTATATTGTTCGATTTTGTTTATGATCGAGGTTTCGTTGAACCGTTGCGTTTGTTGGTTGGCTATGTCGGTTATTGACTGTTATCGGATTGTTGTTGATTGATTACTTCAATAGGTTGATATGTTTTGATCGTGGATTATGACCGTTGTGCTGCGGTTGAGTTCGAAGAGTTCGTAGATTGCTTTTGGTCGGGGCTGAGGATCTCGTATACTAAGGCAATGGATTTTGGTAACGGCTTCGTGGTATCGTTATCGAGGCAAGTTTATACTTGTTCAGTTTATAATATTTGATGAATGGTTTCGTTTTCATTTCATTTATAATTCGTATAGCAATGTTGTTAGAAATGTAAGTTGTTGGATAATGAGTTGTATATCGTGCTCTGGTTTGTATTAAATCATAAGGTATATGATTTAATTGTGTTCAAGGAAGACGTGAGTTATCTTTGGTCAAAGATATAGAATATCGAATATCGAGGATAGTTATCGTGATGACATAAGTATCGGGATAAAGGTTTATTGGTATTGAATGGATGGTACCTTATTTGAGATTATTTGTATAACTGTGTATTCGTTCAGGAATGTTGTCCGTGGAAAGGATGTTGTCTTCGGCTTTGAGGTAATTTATGTATTGTTCAATTATGAGATAATTATTATGTTGAGTTGTTGTATATGTTGTACGTTGAGGCTTCGTATATTGAGATTCGTATTGGTTGTTCGTTGAGGGATGTTGATCCGAGGACTATTGTTGGTATTAATGGTGGTGTTGATCGTCTCATTGGGGGATGTTGATGGATATGGTCCTCGGCTTTGAGGTAATCTAAGTATTTTTTCAGTCATGTGGATAATTAGTATGTTGAGTTGTTGTATATGTTGAGGTTTCGTGTAATGAGTTTCGTATCGGTTATTCATTGAGGGATGTTGATCCCAGGACGGTTGTATTGAGATCGTAGATCGTGTTGGTCATTCATTTGGGGATGATGATCCCAGGATTGATGTTTTGGATATTGATTAGTCGTGTCGACTTTTCATTGTCAGTCTGTTGTTGTTCACTTCGGTGAGTCTTTTAATCCTTATTGGATATGTGTTTCCTTGAGTTTCGTTGTCATGTTGCATCATGACATATCTGGAGTCATATCTGCATGCCGATTGGTTATTGTGTAGGATTTTTAGCCGGGCACATGATGGTTATGTGTTGATATTTCCACATTGAACCGTGCACACGAGACGTAGTTCGTGAGGCTAATTAGGTACAATACCACACGTGTATGTGATCAATACCCGGGGTGGCTTGTGCACGGACACATTTCCGGACCGGGCGTACTATGATTTCCATCTTTGAGCCATATTGTTTGGTCGTTCATCCTCCATTCATGGTTGGGTATGTTCGACAGTTTGCGACTGGTTGTTCATACGCCCGAGGGGTATGTTTCGACAGTCGAGGTTATTTTCTTGAGATCCATTATTGTTGATCATTTGGAGTTTACCTTGTTGATGGTATTCTCGGTTATTGTTGGTCCTTTGTTGATCATTTAGAGTTTACCTTATTGATGATATTCTCGGTTATTGTTGATCTTTCATTGATTGCGTTCGAGATTCACCTTGTTGATGGTATTCTCAACTATCGTGGTCCTTTATTGGTCGTATTGGAGTTATCATGTCGATGATATTCTCAGTTGATTTATCGGTTGATCTGGTTATTGATCGTATAAGCATTCGGACTGTACGTCGATGTTTCAGGATTTGTTATCATTATCATTTGGTAGTTGATCTACAGAAATGTTGTGTATTATTGGTTTATCCAGGTTGTGATTTGATTGTGTAATCCGACGGACAGGAGTTGGCACAGATTGGATTATTTCCACACTTATGAGTTATGATGATGTTTTGAGGATTATCGGTATTTTTGGAATACTGATCTGGATGATTGTTGTTGAATTCATTTGAGAATACGAAATGTGGAATATGTCAAGGATTGATTTAGTATGGATTGCTATGAATTGGTAAGGTTATAACGGTAAGATTACGTTGGTAGTATTCTTACAGTATTATTACATTGGTATGTAATTATTTATGATGATGTGATTGGTATCATTATTGAGTATTGTGGCTGACCCCGTCGTGGGCTTTATTTTTAGGTACTCGGAGATCGAGCTAGTATCGGTCGTGAAGGGATGAGCTTCCCGATGTGATACTGGCTGTGGCTTGTTTTCGGAGAATTGAGTATTCTATTCCGGTCATTTATTTCCGCTGCAAATGTGTATTTTGAACTGCATTTATCCGCTGCGTGTGTATATTTCAAAATGACTTTTCGATATCTTTATCCGCTGCGTGTGTGTATTTTAAATGGCCCTTTTGGCACTTTGCGAACTTGGGTAATTTCGTTAAACCCTTTCCTAAGCTATTTTATCGGTACGTTTAAGCGGCGTCTTAACGTACATTTTGAACTATCAAGATTTGGCACTTCGCCTTGTATTTTCAAATGGTATTTTATGACGGTATTTCAGAATTTTGTTTTTGAAAATATTTGAGTATTTGCAAAATATTACCGTCATCAGCCTTTCGGTGTTTTTGAATTGGTTTTGTAAACGGTTTTTAGCCTGGTGGGTTCCGGCGCGGGACCCACGGTGTTGTAATATCCCGGATGGTTTTGGGGGTGTTACAGAAGATGGTATAGGAGCTTGGGTTTTGTGAATCCAGGCGTGTGTGTTATGTGGCTCTACCGGTACGGTAGTAGCGTGATTTTTGAAAATGAGCTTTTCTGACTTTTGAGTCAAATCGATTTTTTTTTAGTTTCCAAAATTTTTGAGATTCTTTTCAAATTGCTATTTGTGATATTGGTGTGTGTTGGTATTGTGTTGCGAATTCGTATGGGAGTCGTGTGCTAGTATCACGAGAGATCATCGGCTTCACGCACCTGTAAGTATATTGGTTTGGTTATTTCGCTTGTGGCGACCCTTGATTGTTTTTGTGATGAGTTGGAAAATTTTGGATTTATCTGTTGTTGGCGACAGGTTGCAAGTTTCGAGGGCGAAACTTATTTTAAGGGGGGTAGTATGTAATACCCGGATTTTCAGTATAAATTTTTCGTGTTATTTTATCTGAGTATACTGTATAGTTTGGTATCTATACAGTATGGATAAAATAAATTGATAACCAAGACAGTTATACTGGTGTGATTATCGTTTTTGATTGACAGATATATTCAGGATATGTTGTATCAGGTTGAACTGATTTGGATATCAGATATACCGTATGAGAATATTTTTGGGTTGAGTATATGTGTATTCAGTATGCCGTATGTTCGTATTTGTTATGTCGAGACGTTGGACAGGAATTGCTGTAAATGGCAAGTATGGAAGCCATTACGTACGTTATGTGTTGAAGCTTACGTACGTTAAATTGGTAGAGTTACGTACGTTATGGCCGAGACATTACGTACGTAACGTGGGAATCAGACGATCGAGTCGTGGCGGCGGTGGGACCTGTGTCGGCAACTTTCGGCGGAGGATGTTGGCAGGTGAGTCAACGTCGTGTTACGTGCGTTATACGGGGCGTGTTACGTGCGTAACACGACCATTACTGCGTAGCAAGTCAATTGGTATATTAAATCGTTATATGGCATGGGTTACGTGCGTAAGGAAGTTCACATTTTGAGGCGGTAAGTGCAGGATGGCATTACGTCGCTAACCGAGGACAAGATAGCGTCGTAAGAGGTGTTACGACGTTAACTTGGGAATGTTACGTGCGTAGCAGCGAGGAGTTTATATAAGGAATGGCCGTCATTTCATTTCACTTCAGCATTTCTCTTCGTTTTTCATCTCTAAACATTGAGAGAGGGATATTTTGGCTCTCCTAATTCGATTTTGAGCTTGAGGGCTTGGATTTGGAGCTTGGATATGGAGTTATTGACGATTCTTGAAGTGATTTCTTGTGTATTCCATCTTCTAAGAGGTATGTTGGATAATCCTCCTTTTCATTTCGGATTTTTGATGTTGTTATTGATAAATGATTCGTATGAAGATGATTAAGATGTTGTTGTTTCGATTCTTGAGGTTATATGAGGTGTATTTTGAAGGAAGATGATGATATGTTGGATTATGTCTTGATTATGTTATGATTATGGAATCATAATATTCTGGATGTTCTTGGTAGTATTGCTTCGATTTTTGATGCTAAGAAGATCATATGTTGAAAAACATGATGATATACACCTTGAATTATGATTAAGGATTGGTTAGATGTCAGAAAACATCGGATTATGTTCTTTTATGGATTGTGAACGTGAATTCGGATAATTCGTGTTCTTGAAGAATTCATAAGTTATACATGTTATGATTTTGGAAGGATTTCGGATAATTGGAATGTGATTATTCACGGTAATAATTGGTAAATAGTTTCTTACGAATTTACTAGTATAACAAGAAGAAGTATTGTTGATTCTAATTTAGAATTAAAGTCGGAATCGAATATGTTATGAAATCCTTAATATCAAGATGAATTGATCATTGATTTGAGGAATGTGTTGGTGTTTTGGGTATGAATATGGAATATTCATATCTATAATTAAGTTATGTATTTTGGTACAATATTCGTATAGGAATACGAATATGATTCCGGATTTGATAAGATTATGACTCACTTTTGAGTTTGAGAATTCATAGGTATTTAACAAGTGTTCAATTCGGATAGTGGAATTATTTGAAACCTTTGGAATATGGTTATCTATAATGTTGAATTGATCGGATAGTCCGGATTGATGATGATAACCGGAAATTGGTTTATATTATGAATTTACAAGGAGGAAACTTGTATCCGTATTTAAGATTGAATTTGGAATCGGTAATGTTAGACCCTTGTTGGTTTAAATTGATTATTGATATGATTATCGGATTATGAATTATGTTATGGTTTTAAATTCGTGATCAATTGATGTGGTTGTTCGGATTTGTGTCTAATCGGGATATGGTGGAACCGTTAGGTTTATTGATCGGTTATATTGATTATTGAGTTCCGACTTGTATCGTGGATATGGGTTCGTATTTGTTTGAGTTATATTGTTCGGTTTTGTTTATGATCGAGGTTTCGTTGAACCGTTGCGTTTGTTGGTTGGCTATGTTGGTTATTGATTGTTATCGGATTGTTGTTGATTGATTACTTCAATAGGTTGATATGTTTTGATCGTGGATTATGACCGTTGTGCTGCGGTTGAGTTCGAAGAGTTCGTAGATTGCTTTTGGTCGGGGCTGAGGAGCTCATACTAAGGCAATGGATTTTGGTAACGGCTTCGTGGTATCGGTATCGAGGCAAGTTTATACTTGTTCAGTTTATAATATTTGATGAATGGTTTCGTTTTCATTTCATTTATAATTCGTATAGCAATGTTGTTAGAAATGTAAGTTGTTGGATAATGAGTTGTATATCGTGCTCTGGTTTGTATTAAATCATAAGGTATATGATTTAATTGTGTTCAAGGAAGACGTGAGTTATCTTTGGTCAAAGATATAGAATATCGAATATCGAGGATAGTTATCGTGATGACATAAGTATCGGGATAAAGGTTTATTGGTATTGAATGGATGGTACCTTATTTGAGATTATTTGTATAACTGTGTATTCGTTCAGGAATGTTGTCCGTGGAAAGGATGTTGTCTTCGGCTTTGAGGTAATTTATGTATTGTTCAATTATGAGATAATTATTATGTTGAGTTGTTGTATATGTTGTACGTTGAGGCTTCGTATATTGAGATTCGTATTGGTTGTTCGTTGAGGGATGTTGATCCCAGGACTATTGTTGGTATTAATGGTGGTGTTGATCGTCTCATTGGGGGATGTTGATGGATATGGTCCTCGGCTTTGAGGTAATCTAAGTATTTTTTCAGTCATGTGGATAATTAGTATGTTGAGTTGTTGTATATGTTGAGGTTTCGTGTAATGAGTTTCGTATCGGTTATTCATTGAGGGATGTTGATCCCAGGACGGTTGTATTGAGATCATAGATCGTGTTGGTCATTCATTTGGGGATGATGATCCCAGGATTGATGTTTTGGATATTGATTAGTCGTGTCGACTTTTCATTGTCAGTCTGTTGTTGTTCACTTCGGTGAGTCTTTTAATCCTTATTGGATATGTGTTTCCTTGAGTTTCGTTGTCATGTTGCATCGTGACATATCTGGAGTCATATCTGCGTGCCGATTGGTTATTGTGTAGGATTTTTAGCCGGGCACATGATGGTTATGTGTTGATATTTCCACATTGAACCGTGCACACGAGACGTAGTTCGTGAGGCTAATTAGGTACAAGACCACACGTGTATGTGATCAATACCCGGGGTGGCTTGTGCACGGACACATTTCCGGACCGGGCCTACTATGATTTCCATCTGTGAGCCATATTGTTTGGTCATTCATACTCCATTCATGGTTGGGTATGTTCGACGGTTTGCGACTGGTTGTTCATACGCCCGAGGGGTATGTTTCGACAGTCGAGGTTATTTTCTTGAGATCCATTATTGTTGATCATTTGGAGTTTACCTTGTTGATGATATTCTCGGTTATTGTTGGTCCTTTGTTGATCATTTGGAGTTTACCTTGTTGATGATATTCTCGGTTATTGTTGATCTTTCATTGATTGCGTTCGAGATTCACCTTGTTGATGGTATTCTCAACTATCGTGGTCCTTTATTGGTTGTATTGGAGTTATCATGTCGATGATATTCTCAGTTGATTTATCGGTTGATCTGGTTATTGATCGTATAAGCATTCGGACTGTACGTCGATGTTTCAGGAATTGTTATCATTATCATTTGGTAGTTGATCTACGGAAATGTTGTGTATTATTGGTTTATCCAGGTTGAGATTTGATTGTGTAATCCGACGGACAGGAGTTGGCACAGATTGGATTATTTCCACACTTATGAGTTATGATGATGTTTTGAGGATTATCGGTATTTTTGGAATACAGTTCAGATGATTGTTGTTGAATTCATTTGAGAATACGAAATGTGGAATATGTCAAGGATTGATTTAGTATGGATTGCTATGAATTGGTAAGGTTATAACGGTAAGATTACGTTGGTAGTATTCTTACAGTATTATTACATTGGTATGTAATTATTTATGATGATGTGATTGGTATCATTATTGAGTATTGTGGCTGACCCCGCCGTGGGCTTTATTTTTAGGTACTCGGAGATCGAGCTAGTAGTGGTCGTGAAGCGATGAGCTTCCCGATGTTATACTGGCTGTGGCTTGTTTTCGGAGAATTGAGTATTCTATTCCGGTCATTTATTTCCGCTGCAAATGTGTATTTTGAACTGCATTTATCCGCTGCGTGTGTATATTTCAAAATGACTTTTCGGTATCTTTATCCGCTGCGTGTGTGTATTTTAAATGGCCCTTCTGGCACTTTGCGAACTTGGGTAATTTCGTTAAACCCTTTCCTAAGCTATTTTATCGGTACGTTTAAGCGGCGTCTTAACGTACATTTTGAACTATCAAGATTTGGCACTTCGCCTTGTATTTTCAAATGGTATTTTATGACGGTATTTCAGAATTTTGTTTTTGAAAATATTTGAGTATTTGCAAAATATTACCGTCATCAGCCTTTCGGTGTTTTTGAATTGGTTTTGTAAACGGTTTTTAGCCTGGTGGGTTCCGGCGCGGGACCCACGGCGCTGTAATATCCCGGATGGTTTTGGGGGTGTTACAACTTGTGTGTGAACGTGTGTAGAGT
Source organism: Orobanche coerulescens (assembly GCA_033398695.1). Lineage (NCBI taxonomy): Eukaryota > Viridiplantae > Streptophyta > Magnoliopsida > Lamiales > Orobanchaceae > Orobanche > Orobanche coerulescens. The sequence continues at coordinate 149,958,596 of CM065815.1, forward strand.
GTGTGTGTTTGTGTGTGGGTAGTGTGTCTGTGTGCAAGGTTGTGCGTGTGTGTGTGTATGCTTATGTCTGTTTATGTGTGTGTATAGGTATATATATACACACATATATGTGTAGGAGGTGTGTGTGTAATAGTTGTGTATATGTATTTGTGTCGGAATTATGGATGGGGAAAATGAGAGTAGAGCAAAGTCTTGCTAATATGGTCTACGAGCGGGTAAGTGTATTTAAACATGGAGTGAGCCCGATTTCGGAGTTCGTATTCAGGGCAATCGTTGAGGAATTTGGATTATGATCTTGATTGCTAGTTGAATTGAGATATGTATTCCGGTTGAGTATCCTTGGTCGTCTGATCCGATTGTTGAATTTAGGGGCGCAATTGAGGCAATATATTAACCGATTAATTATCTTGTAACTATAAGATATTAAATTGGACCTTATATTAAATTGTCTATTATGTATTTCTAATAAGGGTTGGGATTTCAATGGATCGATCGGGTAAGCCGTCTTCGTCGGAGCTTTCGGCATCAATTATCGAGGCAAGTATTCTTGTTTATATGATTTATATTGTGTGAATTGAGGTTGTATAATGAATTTGTGTTGGTTGTTGATCTTGCATGATATGTGCCGTTATAGAGGTTATGTTAAGTTAGAGTTGCCTTGTTGTTTGTCGTAGAGGCATGTCAATAGAGAAGTGATGTCGGTTAGATAATACACTTAGACGTGTGTTGTGAGGTTTTAGTGATCACTAAGTTGTGTGGATGGAGTTGGGTGTTATGGAGTTGGGTTGGTAGGAATGGTTTGATCGGTTGATATACCTGTTGATGTGTAGCGATGCGTCTAGAATTGTTAGGTTGTTGTTAAGCTATGTCGGTCGTAATTATTTGTCGGGTAAGTGGCCATCTCTAGTAAGTGCCTTGGCTATATATATTGTGACTAACGATTGAGACAATATGTTTTTCAAATGTATTTGTGTGTAATTTGCTCACTCCAGGAGGGTCCGATGGGGCCTCGGAGGAATCTAGTGGTTTAGCCCCGGATTCACGAGCTTGTTGGCTAGCTAGTTCGAGAGGGTCCGTAGAGGCCTCGGATGGGACCAGTGGTTTAGCCCCGGTCCTAGGCGATGCATTTGCGTGATTTTGATTTCTAACTATGGCCAGTCCAGGAGGGTCCATAGAGGCCTCGGATGGGACCAGTGGTTTAGCCCCGGTCCCATGCAATTTTTTTAACTGTGATATGTCCGGAATATCACAACATTTTTGTTCTTGATGTTGAGATACATTCTATGTAGGATTTTGGTAATTGGCTAGAATGGCACTAAAATGCGTCGTATGTGTTTAGTTCCTTGGTTGTGAGGTTTTGGTGTTAGAAAATGGACCTTGTTATTGTTTTCGTGTACTGTGGTTTGATGAGATTTTGGGTTGAGATTCCAACGATTGTGTAAAGGTTATTTTGCGGAAAATGACTTTGGGTCGAGATCCATTTGTCTTGCAATGGTTTTTCAACTAAGGATTTGAGGTCCATAAAGATTTCCTAATTATATAAATGTTTGTTACATGAAAGAGATTTGGGTCGAGACCCTATTGTTTTCGAAAAAGGTTTTATAATCTTGAACTTGAAGTCCCAAAAGACTTTATGTCGTTTTCTTAAACTCCCGAGTTGATATATTATTTTCAAAGACTTGAGTTGGACTTTAAACATTGAAAACCTCTCGGGATTTTTTTTCACGGCTGTTGTTATTTTAATATAACTGATATTTTCACGACTTCATTTCGAATTGGGTACTCAGCATCGGACAAATCGCAGGCTCTACTTACTCTTTTGCCCGAACTGCTGAACTCCATTCATTAGAGATACCTTTAACAAAATATGATCTCCAACTTCAAAGTTGAAGTCTCAGCATGCTTGATCGGCGTAAGCTTTCTAGAAGTCCTGTGCAGCTGGAATCCTTGCTTGGATATTCCGGATCGCCGTTGTAATACCCCGACCTGGTATTATTTTTGAACCCAGTTAAAATTATTATTGTATGTATTTATTTATTTATATGAGAATCTTATTATCATGTAATTATCTATTTGATTATTATAATTAATGAGTATTGTTTGGTGTAACGATTCTTATTTGTCTTATAATATAGATTAGGACCATGGGAAACATTTTAGTTTATGCAAATGTTGTTGTACCTATATTTGTGTATTTGGGCAGGGATGCATTTTGAGGGGAAAAGGAAAAGGATAGGTATGAGGGGCATTTAGTGCTAAAAAGGCGGAATTATTTGCGGAATTTACATTTTTCAAATTAAAAAAAACGGTTACGGTGCTGAATTTACAAATTCAGCACCATGCTGATTAAAACATGGCCGTTGGATCAATATCAGCCATGATCCAACAAATATAATAGAACAATGGTAAGATGGTAAAATCAGCTACAGGGATGGATTCCACCGTATTGATGTTTTGATCTTAAAGACTTGTTCTTTTTTAATGACGTCATACCATATATACAGACGGGACATGTTCTATTCGACAGACTTGAGGTTTACTTCTACCACATGTGTTTTTTAAAGAAGTCATATTTAATGTTGAGTGTTAAAACGACATATTTGAGTTGATGTTTAATTCTACAACTATTGATGTTTAATCTACCACTTTTGATGTTTACTTCTAACATATTTGATGTTTTCTGAAGCAGAACTTGCGTAAAATTTGACTTGACAATATTTTGTTTTATGAAATATATAAAGTTAATATTATGTTTTAGAATTGATGTTTATGTATACAATATTTGATGTTTAATTAGATTACACTTGATGTTATAGTTTAAGACGACCTATTTGAGTTGATGTTTATATCTATATGACATGATGTTTAGTACTACGTGCATTGATGAATAGTTCTACTGCATTTGTTTTCTAAAGGAATCATATTTGATGTTATAACTCTACCAGTTTTGATGTTTATTTCTTACGTACTTGATGTTTTCTAAAGTAGAACTTAGGTTACATCACTTAGTTGATATTTTCTTCTACATGAATTGATGTTTTCTTGTTTAGGAGTCGATGTTTTCTTATATCAAAGTTGATGTTATGTGCAAAATACTATAAATCTAAGTTGATGTTTAATTCTACACAACTTGTTGTTTTCTTCTGCCTAATTTTTTTTTTCATTGCAACCTTTGATATTTTTAAATATCAGTTTTAATATATCCAAAATATACACTCTTTCTCTTCATATGACATATTTCTTGAAACCTCCTTTGTTACAAGCAACTTTCACATATACCTACATAATTCGCAAAATTGCATAATTTAAATGATTCCATATGTTTTGTTACTCTTTTCCACATATACAAACATAATCTTATAATCAAATACTTGTACTCGATTGAATCTGGATACAAAAAATAAATCAATGAAATAAATCAAGAATTTTCAGAAAGAAGTAGATGACAAAAATTGCAGAAGGAAGCATAAGAAGAAAAGAATTACATAAGGGACGAGAAGAATAAAAAAATTGCATAAGTTATACAGAAATAAGCTATACAAACTTACTTGAACTTCTCTAAACTTTTTTTACTTGAAATAAGCTATACAGAAGAGAGCCTAAGTGGATAATTTTTTGCAAAAACTATATATATATATATATATATATATAGTCGTGTGTATATTAATTATACATCTAAATAGATTTGCAAAAGGTGAAATAATATTATATGTAGTCTATTTTTATATGTGTAGTATTGAAATACATATATATTTGTGTGCTGGAAATAAGTAATCTATATATATTTAGATATATAATAAATATTTTCGAGCAGAGCCATTCTCCATGACTGTTTGTTCTTGTTCTTTTCTTCAAACTCTCAATTGTCTTGTCTTTGTCGACCAGCTGGTTCATCTATATTTCTCGGTTGTCTTTGCCTTAGTATTGCAGCGGATTCTTACAAGTACTCCTCATACTGCTCATTTTGTCGGTACGGCATGACAACTTCTGGTCTTGATACAACGGCTGTTGAGGTGGAAAATTTTGATACTGTTGAAATGGTGGGGGCATGTGCGGCTGTTGACAAAATTTATTCTGCACTAGTTGTCCTTGAAATTGAAATTGAGGTGGAGAGTAGTGCGGGTTGTTCTCTTCCTTGCTTTCATTGCCTTATCAAGTGACCAATTGGGTATTTGATCAGTGTTGACCTCGGTAAGTTGGGCACTCTTGGAGTTTTACTTTGTTGCTCTTAATCATCGTTTGTATTCTCAATGTCCTCCACCTGCCGATATGGAGCAAAAATATTTTCCTTATTTAACTTAAGTAGATAAATACGTTAGCCATATTGTTTCTTTGTCCGTTTACACCATCAATTTATACATTTTGTGGCTTTTGGCCATTCAAGTTTACTGAACTCTTTCGCGCTGCGCAAATAAATTCCTACCTTGGCTACAAATTTGGTGTAATATAACAAGCAGTTGATCTGTCATGCCCCCATACCGGGGTTGGACGAGAACGTGACAGTTAATGTAATTAAATAACGTTTGTGATAATAAATTCCAGTAAAGTATACATGTGCCAGATCTTAGCCAGGTAAACAAAGACTAGTTATTCGATAGAAAAACAATATTCATGAGTACAACAGAATTGTTACATCAAAGTACAGAAGGTTACAGCGGAAATAAGAGGACGGTGTGACACAAGAATAAAAGAAACGATAATACAGCTCCCAGTTCCTATGTCTTGTTGGCAATACTCGAGGTCAATTCACTCCCCGTCAGCATCTACCTCTTCTTCCCTTTAATCTTCTTCATCTAGTGGGGTTTTAGAAAAAAATGAAAGTGGGGTGAGAATAACGAATTCTCAGTGAGTTGGGTATGAGTATTTTACGAATATATATATATATATATATATATATATATATATATATATATATTTGTCTTGAAACATAATATTTTCTCCCACGTTTGAAAATAATATTGTTAATAAGTGGTGCAAGTTTTCAAAGTAATGCAATGAATTGTAACATGATGATGTTCGGCGTCAAGCGCCCAATGAATATTTAGCTTTGGGAGGTAGTGTATATGACTAAATCCCTTCCTTATAACGTCTTAGACCGTTATCAGTGTTTGGCCTTTGACTATCGCCACGATTTTTGGTTTAATAACCGTAGCCTTCGGCGTTTGTCGGACCGTCACTATAACATTTGCCTTTGAGCTTATCGCTCTCACGCTTGGTGACATGCTGCCTTATCTCTTATCTGGGCTCGATATGTCCTTAGCTTGGTTCTATACCCATATCATATTATAATTGCGACTATACCCGAATTCTACGACCCAGTAACCTCAGGAACACTCTGTCCTTCGGCTTCAAGGGAATAGGATACGACGGTAGCTTTGCCTAGAACCGCAGCCACGCTGCTCGATTCATGACTTAGACTAACCGCCCCTCAATGCAGATAGATAGAAGATGGGACTCTAGAGGTACTCGTACGGGCTCTAGCGGTGGCTTCCGCCCGAAGGTCGTAGCACTTAGCTCCGCACAGTACTTACTCCCAATTCTATGGAACAACAGTTAATGTCGTGATTAACGACGATCATGCATATTATGAGATGTCAATATTTTTATTTAATAGTAATTGGACTTCAGTAATCTAGAGGAATTAACTCAGCCGTTTGGTGATCAGATGGTCTCTTATGAGATTTTTAATGTGTTTTGTAATAATTCATAAATTTGAATTCGGTACAGAATATTTATATGTCTGAAAATTACGTGCTTTGTTGCGAGAAGTCCGTCATGATGTAAGAATTGACGATCATAATTTTCATAAAAGTTTTACCAGTCAGAATTTACAATTATGCCCTTCTTTCTTTTAAATTTTAATGTTAATTTTATTATAATTATATGAAGTTGGATGATTCGGTACGATTGGATTATACGTCCAAAAATTACGACCTTTATTGCGAAAAGTCCGTTATGATATAGGAATTAAAGGTTGGAAGCTGTATGAAAGTTTAACATTTGAGAAATTACACTTCTGCCCTCCAGAGTTTTAAGTATTATTTATTACTTTTACATAAATGTCGTTAAGGCAGGACAAACTGATTAGATGTCCGAAAATTTCGAACCTTATTGCGAAAAATCCGTCATGATGTAATAAATTTAAGTCATAAGTTGCATGAGAATTTTTTCTTCCATAAATTACGATTCTGCCCTTCCAAAATTTAAGTATTATTATTATTATTTTTATTTAGTTTTTGTCTTATAATTTTGATTAGCTCATTTGGATTCGTTTTGACTCCGGAAATTATGAATCTAGTTGTGTTTTGATCCTTATGACTCGTACTTTCAGATTCTATTCAGTTTTATTCTTTTAGAAATTTACATTTTTACCCCTTTATTTTATCTTAATTGGTATTTTAGTATTCGGGTTATATCTTTTTCGTTTCTTGCCGGATTGACCTCAAATTTTCGGGGTAAGCTCTTTATGTTATTACGAGTCCAGTTCAACTTTTTTGGAAATTTTATTTTCGAAACAGTAAGTTTCTGTAAATTACAGTTTTGACCCCAAATTCTTGATATTTATATTTTTGCCCCGACTTCCGATTTTAATGAGTTTCGATTTAGGTAAAATTTTATAATTACTTTATTTATGACATCATAAGACAATTTTTAAGTTACAAGTCCAGAATCAAGAGTTTTATCAATTATTCTTCAATTATTCTCGTTTTGACCTATTATTTCAAGTTTAATTCGATTAGTGAGATCTTCCGGCAATTAACCAATCTTATACCCTAGTCCATTATTATAATCATATAATTTTGAGATTTTTAATTCCCAAAGGTCAGAATTTGACATTTACAACCAAGGTTCCATATGACATAATTTGTCCACAAAATCAAAGTATGTCAACTAAAAGTTCAATAATAAGAACATGGCATGCATGGTAACAAAATGTTATTTTCAGTCAGATAATGATAATTGAAGTCTTAATATTGCATGCACCCTAATTTAATCTTAACTTGCAATAATTTTGAAATAAAAGAAAAGAAAACACTTTTTACCCACTTGATTGTTTCTTGTAGATTGAAGGGATTCCTCTTCTTCTTCCTCTACAATTCAGCCAAGCATCATTAACCATGGTAAATGATATTATTTATATGTTAGTTTCTAAGTTTAGAAGAGAAAAAAGAAAAGTATCACTAAGTTCTAAGGTGTGGCTCATTACTTTTTTATTTCTTCCTTCTTTCTTCTTCCTCTTCTTCTTCTTCTTCTTCTTCTTCTTCCCTCTTTTTTTTCCTTCTTCTCACCTTACATCGTCTCTCTCTCTCTCTCTCTCTCTCTCTCTCTCTCTCTCTCCCCTTTTGTATGATGAAATGATGGAGGAGTTTTCAAGGTGGAAGTATATATATATGGGGTGTTAAGGTGGAGGTGCGATCAAGGCTTGCATGTAAGGGTACAAGTATCTTGAAAAGGCTTGAAATTGTGACAACTCAAGTCTTCCTCTGTTTTCTATTAGTGCAGGCCGATTTTTTGATGTATTTATACATATATGGTGTATTTTAGTTGTATTTGTTAAGTATTAGGTAATATTTTTAAGTTGGGTAGGGTCATGAGTGTTTTATGCTAGGTTTAATATTGTAAGTGATATATATTTACTTATCTAAGTGGACTTATGTCCATAGTGTCTTCAAGCCCAAAGTTTAAACCATAGGCCTAATAATTAAGTTGTATTATCTAGTTAGATAGATCATTTAAATTATGGTTTATTCGTTTATTTTATTTAATTGAAATAATAAAAATAATTAAGTTGTTAAAACTTATAGGATTTATTTATCTAATGTGACTTTGCATAAACGTAATGACCAAATTATTCGATAATGAAATATTGTAAAAACTTTATTTTATTTATTGAAAATTAATAGTCTAATCTACTTACAAAAGAATGGGTCTCACATCCTCCCCACCTTGAGAGAATTTGGTCCCCAAATTCCTATTTGAATAGTTCTGGAAAATTCTTCTTCATCTCATCCTCCGCTTCCCACGTGGCGTCTTCTTCTCAGTCAGGGTTCCGCCATACAACTTTAACCAACAGTATCTTCTTCTCTCTTAGTTCGCGTACTTGTCAATCCACGATCCTGATCGGCTTCTCGACATAAGTTAAATCCTCTTTGATCGGTGGTATGTCATGTGTGATGCTATGTTCAGGATTCGAATGATATTTCTTCAATATCGAGACATGAAATACATCGTGCATTCCAGCAAGATCGGTTGGTAGCTCGAGATGATATGCTAATTTTCAAATCCGTTCTAGGATCGTGAAAGGTCTGAAATATCTGGGGCTAAGCTTCCCTCATTTCTTCGAGTTGATTAATCCCTTATGTGGTGATCATCGAAGGAATACTTTATTTCTCCTGTCGAATTCCAAATCTTTCCTTCTTTGGTTTGCATAACTTTTCTATCGGCTCTGAGCAGTGCGAATCCATTCCCGAATGACTCGGACTTTATCCACAGCATCTTATACTATATCCACTCTCGGTATATGGTTTCAGTTCTGTTGTGTTCTTGGTGCCCACCGGTCGTCAATCTCCCAATGAATTGGTGATCGACACTTCTTCCCGTATAATGCTTTATATGGGGCCATTCCGATAGTTGCCTAATAGTTGCTTTTATATGCGAACTCAGCCAATGGTAGATGATACTACCAACTTCCTCGAAAATCCAGTGTGCATGTCTAATGCATTTCTTCGAGGATTTATATTTTTCTTTCAGTTTATCCATCAGTTTGAAGATGTATGGTGGTATTGATGTTGGAATATTTATTCCAAATATTCATTAATAGAGTTTTGATGATTAAGTTGCTAAACAAAGTAATACAACAAAGTAGCGAAGAAAAACAACAAAGGAGACGAAGACGCAAAAATCTGATCAATATACAAAGGTAGCGCACGCTAGACACAATGGTTAGCGCACGCTAACGGGTCCTGACTGCAGATTAGACGAGTTCAAAGCTACCTGAAGTAAAGTTACCTGATGAAGATAGCGCACGCTACGAAGGAAGGATAACGCATGATATCGAAGCATTGTGACCATTGTGAAGACATTCAACACAGAATAACGTATGTGCTGGCATAAGGCATAGCGCACGCTATGAATGATTAATAGCGCACGCTATAATGTTTTGAATTCAAGTCAATCAATCCGTTGGGAGACTATGAAGCAAATTCAAAAGCTACAAACGGATATATGACGCATGCAATGATACAGTATTAGTGCACGCTAAGAATATATGTTAGCGCACGCTAACGAAGAGAGACACTAACTGAAGTTGAGAGATAGTAGCCACTGGACTGAAGTTGCAAGCAGATAACGCAGGTAATCAGCAAATATTAACGCACGCAATAGGCATAGAGCACGCTACGAAAGAAGTCTAGCGCACGCTAAGTAAAACTGGCAGTAACGGCTAGCTTGAGGAGAATGGCTATAATACCAAACCACTTGGTATCAAACAACACAACAACATTGAGCAAAGCAATCATACTTGAGATATCATTGTAAACATTTAGTTGTTGTTCTTGAGCTTGAATTGATAGTGATTGAGTGTTATACACAAAATCATACAAGAGAGAGAAAAAGAAAAGTTACGATTGGATTCAGTGTTATTAAGATCAAGGATCCGGCAATGTAAGAATCGCAGGGCTGTTTTAGCTGCAAGTTTTAAGAAAGCTAATCGATATCTTCGTGAGGTTTATCTAGTACCCATAGAAAGCTAGATTGGTTGATTCCTTGTCCAATAGAAAAGGAAAATGATTTAACTTGGACCGACATAAATACAAGTAAGAGAATGGTTTACTCAGACCTATAGAAGACGAGTTTGTAATGGTATCCCTCGACCGATAGGAGAGAGGTGCAGAGGTTTATCTAAGCCTATAGAAAAAGATAACGGAGAGAGAACGTAGGCACGTTTGGCCGAACCTCTATAAATTCTTGTGTCGATTTATTTTATGCACTTTATTTAAATCACTTCTGTAACGTGAAAGAGTTTTATAACTCTATCTCCAAATGGTGATACCGACCAATATGTAATACTCATAGTTTTTATTGATTGTTTGACCTTGCTGTTCTTCCTCTTTTGTCGTTCTGTAAACACTTTGAGATGTTGTCGTTGTTGAGTTAAGAGTTTGGTACCTTTTTTGAACCATGGTCGGGTAGTTTGGACCTTTCGGCAGTGTCCTGGGTTGGGAAATAGTGCACGCTAGGCCTAGGCTAACGCACGCTAATTATACTTGAGTAGCGCACGCTAGCTTTGAGCCTTAGCGTGCGCTAACGTTCGGAGCATGGCAGAGGCAGTAGCTAATCCTGCTCTCTGGATTAGCAGTTAGCACACGCTAGGAGTTCGCTAGCGCACACTATTCATGGTCAATAGCGCACGCTAACATCATCCATAGCGCATGCTAACGAGCTGAGTCGGCAGAGGCAGTGATGTATTCAGACTTTCTGGACTAGCAGGTAACGTACGCGAGGCAGCAGCTAGCTCACGTTAACGGTGTTGCGTAGCGCGTGCTAATGTTGAGTCGTAGTGCACGCTATCGGAGTTGGGCAGTGAACTGGAACTTTGGTAGGACAATAGTTAGCGCACACTAGGGTGTGGTAGCGTGCTCTAATGCCTCAGGACAGAAGCCACTGGACAACCGGGTGAGCCCGTTAGCGCACGCTAACCCCCGACTCTTCGCGCGCACTAACCTGGGATTTTATATAAGGGGCAGTCAACCCCTAGAATCGTCATTTTTTCCATCTTTCCTTCCTTTTCCGATGGGAGCAGTGGGGTTTGGGCGGCTCGGAGCGGTTGGAGGCGATCCTTCTTCAGATATCATCATATTTGGTTGGATAACAAAGATTACACAACATCTAATCCATTTCCATCTTCCAAATCAAGGTAAATTCCTTAGAACCCTAGTTTTGGGAATTTCTTGGGATTTTCTTAGATTCGTTCGATTTATCCATTTTGGAGCTTGAGACCTTTGAGATTATGATGTATATACCACGTACCCATGTTTCCCAGACAATTATATGGATTATTTCGTTCTTTGTTCGGACTTGAGAGGGTTTGAGTGATTTCCAAACCTCTAGATGTTTACCCTTGTAGTTTCGTGAATTATAAGCGGGTTTCGGGAGTTTCTTCGCATGATTTGAGTATGGATTATTGATTATAGTATTCTTTATGAATCGTTTAGGTGCCGAAAGTGCATTCTTGTACCTACCAAACTTATACTCTTTTCCTTACGATTCTCGATGTCTCAAAGGCAACTATATGTTTATGATTGTATGTTCGCGACTTTGAAAGTGAAGCATATGAATTGTATGATGGTATATATATTCACTCTGGAACGGACCGACGGGTCCTCAGAAAGTTCCATGGACTTTGGTGCAGTTCCTTGAATAGTTTAGGTTAGCCACTCTGGGCGGGTCCGACGGGGCCTCAGAGGGTTCTGTTGCCTTTGGTGTGGTTCCATGGTTAATCATGTATGTATTGAAATGAGATTTAGTTATTCTGGAATACTAGTCTTGAAATGATGAATTGGCGGTTATTTTTACTTTATTGTCGAGAAGTATTGTGTTTCATATTCGATATACTTGTACTAGCTATTCGACGGCTAACCCCTTTATGAGGGAAATACTTTTCATGTATTTCAGGATCCAGGAAAACGGAGAGGCACATACCGGGTCGGCATGAAGATGATGGGCAAGTGTGATGCTGTGTTTTGGTCCCTGGTTATGTTTTGTATTTCCTCCATTCAATGATGTTGTACTTGGATGGTTTTTGAGTACTCGAGTACGATTTTCGTATTCATTGAGGTTTCGGCCTGTGTTGCCGTAATATTGATTCGTGATGTGTTGTATTCGGACTTATTGGATATTATTTTGAATATCATTTCTGGTCATCTTCTATTTGATTGCACTTGGACCTTATCGGTCAAAGTTCATGGTTCTGCGTATAAATAGCCTTGTGGGTCCCACGACGGGCTCACGGCGCTGTGATATACCCTGAATAACTTGGGGGTGTTACAGAATATGATATCAGAGCTTAAGTTTATGGATACCTAGGCTGTCGGTCTTTTGGGTGGATTGAGTCATCGTTTGCATCTAGTATCACCACTTTACCATCATCACAGTGCGACCGGTACTTGTAAGTCCTCTAACTCTTCTTGTGTTTTCTTAACCGCTTCGCTTTAGTTTGGTATTCTTGAGAATCGGTCACTTCGAGAATGTGTGATTTGGATTATACTTACGTATGTGTGTGTCCTTCAGAATGATTGCCGACAGAAGACAAAGTCATGGCCATGGTCACGTTCGTGAACTCTTCCTTGAGATATTGTCAAAATTGCTAATTGCGATATTGGTGTGTATTGGTATTGTGTTGAGACTTTGTATGGGAGTCGGCATGCTAGTATAACGGGAGGTCATCGGCTTCATGCACCTGTAAGTATACTGTTTTGGTTATTCACTTGTGGCGACGATTGATTGCTCTTGTGATGAGTTTGGAAATTTTGGGTTGATCTGTTGTTGGTGACAGGATTGCAAGTTTCGAGGATGAAACTTATTTTAAAGGGGAAATATGTAATATCCAGATTTTTTAGTATAAATTTTCCGCGTTATTTTATCTGGGATATACTGGATAGCCCGGTGTCTATACAGTTTGGATAAAAAAATTTGAGGACTGAGACAGTTGTATTTGTATAATTGACGTGATAGGTTGACAGTTATAATTGAGGATACCGTGTATCGAGTTGTTTAATTTTGATATCGGGTATATCATATGGGAATGTTATTGGATCAAGTATATGTATTCAGCATGTCGTATATTCATGTCCAGTATGTCGAGGCAACGGGCAGGAACAATTGGAATTGGCTAAGTATAGCCTAATTAGCGCACGCTAATATTGAAGCATAGCGCACGCTAGTGCACGCTAAAGGCTTAGACTAGCGCGTGCAAGGCCATGTCAGAAATAATCAGAGTGGTAGGCAAGGTTTTCGACAGCTTCCGATTTTCATACGCCAACGGCATTTAGCGCACTCTGGACATAAGAATTAGTGCACGCTAAATGTAGATCAGTCAAGGGAATCCAGGCAATCGCTGGTGCTTTCAGCATGTGGGGCATATGCATTTTCTGGGTAGGTGCAGACTGTCGAGTCAACTATGATTAGCGCACGCTACGTGTGGATAATAGCGTACGCTAATGAGGCTTTTACTATAGCAAGTCAACGCTATGTTACGTACGCTATGGCAAGGATTTTACGTACGTAACACATGGCACGAAATGAGGCAGTAGCCTCTGGACCTCGATAGCGCACGCTAACAAAGTCAGTTAGCGCACGCTATGGCTAGTAACGCGCTTTATTTTGTGAGAGTAGCGCACGCTAGTAATGTGCAGTTGAGTAATGTTATTCATTACGGCCGTTACTTCTTTTCCACCGATAGAGAGAGTTCTTAGAGGATATTTTGAGGTTCCAAACACTTGTGTAATCATGGAGTTGATCGTTTTTAACAACACTAAGCTTGAAATCGATTGGAAATGGATTCAACCTTGAGAATCAACCCATTTCCTTGAAGAGGTAATTAATATTCACTTTGGATTTCGTTTTGGATTGAATATTATTGTTCTTAAGTTGATGATTATCATATAAACGAGTTGATCAGTATGATTATGAGATGGATTACCGAATTACGATGATGTTGTTGTTGATATATGTATATTGATATGATTCATGTGGGTTGAATTGTGTTGTTTATCTTCAAGAGATATTTTGGTTTCGGATTAGACATTCTTGATGATGATTACTTCATATGATGATGGATGTTTGAAGTATTGGTATGGTTCTTGGTGTTTTGTGAAGTATGTGTTGAAGGAGATGATAAGAATACTTCACTAATTAGTTTATATGTTAGAGTTATAGGTTATATGATTAGATAACATATTGGACTATGTTCTCTTGATGGTTATGAGCATGTTGATAGTACTTGAACATGGTTGGATTGACTCATGTTCTCGAGAATTCCTTGAAGTAAATATGGTGATTATGATGAGCTTTTGGTTAAGGTGTTTATATTTTTCATATGAACATGGAATGTTGATATCTAGAACAAGTGATGATGATTGTTGATGTCAAGAGACAAGTTATGTGAGTGGTGATGGGATTTTCGTACGGTCTTGATGATATACGAATTTTGACTATGAATTTGACAAGAGTATTATCCTTATATGAGTATATGCGTCCATACGAATTGAATAATCAGATGATTAGATTATTTGATAATCTTAAGTATAGCATTAGTGTGTGGTTGATATATATGAACAAGGGTGAAACATATAACATTGAATTTAAGGTTGAATTCGGAATAGAGTACGGCATGTAATCCTTGTCATCGGGATAAGTTGATATGATTATCGGATTTTGGAACCAATGCGTTGGTCGATCGGTTATATTGAATGGTTAGGTTATCGAGCGCGGTGTGTATTGCGGACATGAGTTCGTAATTGTTTGAGTTATGTTGTTCGGTTTGTCTATGATCGAGGTATTGTCGAGCCTTGGAGTTGATTGGTTGGTGATGTCGAGTGTGGATTATTATCGACTGTGTGTTGATCGATTGTTGCAATTGGTTGTGCTAATTGATCATTGATTATGACCGTCGTGTTGTGGTTGAGGTTGAAGAGTTCATAGATTGCTTTTGATCGGGGCTGAGGAGCTCATAGACGAAGGCAATGGAGTTAGTAACGGCTTCGTTGTATTGGTATCGAGGCAAGTTTATACTTGTTTAGTTTACAATTTTAATGAATGATTTCGCTTTCATTCGTTTATAATCCATATAGCAATGATATTATAAACGTAAATTGTCGGGATGATGGTTTGTAGATTGTGCTCTAGTTTGGAGTAAATCATTATATATATGATTTAATTGTGTTTGATGGAAGGCGGAGATGTGAGTTATCTTTGTCCTATGATATGGAATGTCGGATATCGAGGATAGTTTATCGTGTCGACATTGATGTCGGGATGGAGGTTTATTGGTACTGAACTGACTGTACTTCGTTTGAGGTTCTTTGAATCATTTAGATATTCGTTCAGGGATGCTTGTTCGTGTAAAGGATATTGTCTTAGGTTTTGAGGTAAGTTAAGTATGGTTCAGTTATGAGGATAATTATTCTGTTGAATTGTTGTATATGTTGTACGTTGATGTTTCGAATAATGTGATTCATATTGATTGTTTCGTTGAGGGATGTTGATCCCAGGACTGTTTGTATTGAGATCATTGATCGTGTTGACAATTCATTGGGGATGATGATCCCAGGATTGTTGTTTTGGATATTGATTAGTCGTGTCGACTTTTCATTGTCAGTTTGTCATTGTTCACTTTCGTGAGTTTTTTATATCCTTATTGGATATGTGATTCTTTGAGTTTCATTGTCATGTTGCATCGTGACATACCTGGAGTCATATCTGTGTGTCGATTGGTTGTTGTGTAGGATTTTTAGCCGGGCACACTATGGTCGTGCGTGGATGGTTCCGCATTAGACCGTATACGAGACGTCAGTCCGTGAGGCTAATTAGATACATGTCCCACGGATATCCTGGTTTCCGTACGAGGTGGACATGTGCACGAACACATTGCCGGATCGGGCGTACTGTGACGTCCATCTTTGAGCCATATTTATTGGTCGTTCATCCTCCATTTATGGTTGGGTATGTTCGACGGTTTGCGACTGGTTATTCATACGTCCGAAGGGTATGTTCGACAGTCGGGTTTATTTCTTTGAAGATCCATTATTGTTGATCGTTTGGAGTTTACCTTGTTGATGGTATTCTCGGTCGTTGTTGATTTATTGTTGATCGTGTTTGGAGTTTTCCTTGTTGATGGTATTCTCGGTCGTTGTTGATCCTTCGTTGCTAGTATTGGAGTTATCATGTTGATGATATTCTCGGTTGATTTATTGGTTGATCATTGCTATTGATCATATGAGCATTCGGACTGTACATCGATGTTTCAGGACTTGTTATCATTATTTTATGGTAGTTGATCTACAAATATATTATATGATATTGGGTTTGATCCAGATTGAGATTTGACGGTGCAATCCGACGGTCCGAATTTGGCACAGATAGTTCATTCCACACTTATGAGTTATGATGATGTTTTGGGGATTCTTGGTATTGTCTGAATACAGTACAGACGGTTATAATTGAGTTCATTTCGCATTTTGAGAAAGCCCTTCAACATATCAAATCTTATGCCGATACTCGTTGTTGATATTTGAAATTTGAAGTGGGAGACCATGTCCTACTCAAGGTGTGCCAACCAAAGGAGTTTTCCGCTTCGGGAGAGGGGTAAACTTAGTCCGCGATATATCGGGCCCTTTGAAATTATGGACAGGATTAGAGATTTACCTTATCGCTTGGCGTTGCCTCCAACTTTGAGTCATGACCATAGCATTTTCATATTTCTCAGTTGAGGAAGTACGTGCCGCATCCAAGTCATATTATCGACTATAGTGAGGACGATGTAGCCGAGGATGTTACTTTTCTAGAGAGACCGGTGAAGATCCTTGAATATCTTGAAAAATACCTTCGACACAAAACCATTCCGTGGGGTTTAGTGCAGTGGTCAAGGCATGGAGACGAGGAAGTTACTTGGGAAACGGAAGAGAAGATGAGGTTGGAATACCCCGAACTGTTTGTTTCTTATGTTTCGGGATGAAATTTCCTTTTAGAGGGCGAGAATATAATACCCGTACTTTTTATTGATTGTTTGACCTTGCCGTTCTTCCTCTTTTTTCGTTCCGTAAACACTTTGAGATGTTGTCGATGTTGAGTTAAGAGTTTCTTACCTTCTTTGAACCATGATCGTGTTGTTTGGACCTTTCGGCAGTGTCCTGGGTCAGGTAGATAGCGCACGCTAGGCCTAGGATAACGCACGCTAATTCTACTTGAGTAGTGCATGCTAGATTTGAGCCTTAACGCTCGCTAACATTTGGAGCATGGCAGAGGCAGTAGCTAATCCTGCTCTCTGGACTAGCAGTTAGCGCACGCTAGGAGTTCGCCAGCGCACGCTATTCGTGGTTAGTAGCACGCGCTAACATCGTCCGTAGCGCACGCTAACGAGCTGAGTCGGCAGAGGCAGTGAGGTATTCAGACTTTCTGGACTAGTAGGTAACGCACGCTAGGCAGCAGCTAGCGCACGTTAAAGGTGTTGCGTAGCACGCGCTAATGCCCAGTCGTAGCGCATGCTATCGGAGTTGGGCAGTGAACTGGAACTTTGGCAGGACAACAGTTAGCGCACGCTAGGGTGTGGTAGCACGCGCTAACACCTCAGGACAGAAGCCACTGGACTACCAGGTGAACCCATTAGCGCACGCTAAGCCCCGATTCTTAGCACGCGCTAACCTGGGATTTTATATAAGGGGCAGTCAACCCCTAAAATTGTCATTTTTCCATCTTTCCTTCCTTTTCCGACGGGAGCATCGGGATTATGGGGATTCGGAGTGGTTGGAGGCGATCCTTCTTCAAATATCAACATCTTTGGTTGGATAACAAAGATTATACAACATCTAATCCATTTCCATCTTCCAAATAAAGGTAAATTCCTTAGAACCCTAGTTTTGGGAATTTTTGGGGATTTTCTTAGATTAGTCCGATTTATCCCTTTTGGAGCTTGAGACATTTGAGATTATGATGTATCTACCCCGTACCCATGTTTCCCCTATGATTATATGGATTGTTTCGTACTTTGTTCGGACTTGAGAGGGTTTGAGTGATTTCCAAACCTTTAGATGTTTACCGTTGTAGTTTCGCGAATCGTAGGCAGGTTTCGGGAGTTTCTTCGCATGATTTGAGTATGGATTATTGATTATAGAATTCCTTATGAATCGTTTAGGTGCCGGAAGTGCGTTCTTCGACCTACCGAACTTATACTATTTTCCTTCCGATTCTCGATGTCTCAAAGGCAAGTATATGTTTATGATTGTACGTTCTTGACTTTGAAAGTGAAGCATATGAATTGTATGATGGTATATATATTCACTCTGGGACGTACCGACGGGTCCTCAGAGGGTTCCATGGCCTTTGGTGCGGTTCCATGAATAGTTTGGGTTAGCCACTCTGGGAGGGTCCGACGGGGCCTCAGAGGGTTCCATTGCCTTTGGGGCGGTTCCATGGTTAATCATGTATGTATTGAAATGAGATTTAGTTATTCCGTAATACTAGTCTTGAAATGATGAATTGACGATTATTTTTACTTTATTGTCGAGAAGTATTGTGTTTCATATTCGATATACTTGTACTAGCTATTCGACAGCTAACCCCTTTATGGGGGAAATACTTTTCATGTATTTCAGGATCCAGGAAAATGGAAAGGCACTTATCGGTCCGGCATGAAGATGATGGGCAAGTGTGATGGTGTGTTTTGGTCCCTGGTTATGTTTTGTATTTCCTCCATTCAATGATGTTGTACTTAGATGGTTTCTGAGTACTCGATTGCTATTTTCGTATTCCTTGAGGTTTCGGCCTGTGTTTCCGTAATATTGATTCATGATGTGTTGTATTCAGATTTATTGGATATTGTTTTGAATATCATTTCTGGTCGTCTTCTATTTGATTGTACTTGGACCTTATCGGTCAAAGTTCATGGTTCTGTGTATAAATAGCCTTGTGGGTCCCACGGCAGGGCTCACGGCACTATGGTATACACTGAATAACTTGGGTGTGTTACACAATAGTGCTCCAACAATTGGTATCGGAGAGGTACCTCCAATAAGCGGCTTAACATCCGAGAAGTCGATCCAAATGGCATTTCAAATTGCTCCAGTCGAAGGTCTTGCTCTTAACCGACCACCATTCTTTGACGGATCAAATTTCATGACGTGGAAGAAAAAGATGTCAATATTCATTCGAGCATATGACATCGAGCTTTGGAAAGTAATATGTCTTGGTCCGAAAATTCCTATGAAATTTGAAGGTACGATTAAATCTTTTAAAGAATATGATGACGCGGATTGGAAAAATGATCATTATAATTGCAAAGCAACGCAATTATTGTATTGTGCCTTAAATACGAAAGAACACAACTGGATATCATCGTATGATAGCATTAAATAGATAAGGAAGATGCTTGAAGTTACACATGAAGGAACATCTCAAGTCAAGGAGACGAAAATAAACATGCTCCTTCATGAGTACGAGCTATTTCAAATGAAGGACGATGAATCCATCACGATCATGCTCCACCGATTTTCGGTCATCACAAATGGATTGGCGTGTTTTGGAAAACCACTTTCGAGTATTGAAAAAGTTGAAAAGATCCTACAATCACTACCTCGAGAATGGGACGGTACGGTGACGGCTATAATGGAATCTAAGTATTTAAACAATCTTGAGTTTAGTGCTCTCGTTGGTTCACTTATAAACAACGAGATTGTCCTAAAATCTCGGAATGCCAAACCAAAGCCGAAGGGAAAGACGATAGCCATGAAGGCTAAGATGTCAAGAAAGGAAGAAATCCCGATTGATGAAAGCGACGAAGAATCGGCATATTATGCCAAAAATATTAATAAGTTCCAAAACTTATTAAATCGGAGAAAGTAGGACATCCAAAAGTGTGAATCTAAGAAATTCGAATTGTCGATTATGTGGTAAACCAGGCCACTTTGTGAAGAATTGCCGAGCAAAACCCAAGAAAGAGGTTCTAATTGCAACATGGAGCGATGAAGACAAAGATGATGATTTTACCAATCAAAATAATCTCGCTCTCATGGCCCGGAGTCCACTCGACGATAGTGATGTCGAAAGTCAAGTTAGTAATTCTTACGACGAACTCTTTGAAGCATTTGAATTATTGCATACAAATTATCAAAATGCTTTATCTGAAATCAAATCCCTTCAATCGAAAAATAAAATTCTTGAAAAAGGGAAATTTATTGAAACCGATCATTCTCAATGCATTAAAAATGAAAATATTCTAAAGGATGATCTCTTAAAAGTTCAAACCGAGCTGAAAAATTTAACGAAGAAATTTTCGTGTGGAAACGAGAAATTTGAACAAATGCTCTCGGTTCAAAAGTTTACGTTGAACAAACAGGGGTTGGGATTCAAACCACATTCTAAAACGAATCCTTAAATTTCAAATACCCCATTGTGAAAAATGTTTAAAGATTGGGCACCACATTTCGAACTGTAGAAGCTCACGATGGACGATAAAAACTAAGAAGATTTGGATTCCTAAAGGAACCACCATTCCTAATATCGTCTATGTATCTAAACAAAAACCAACTCTCGGTTGGGTCCCCAAAAATTGATTTTTAACAATTGTTATTTTACTCAGGGGGTATTTTTTTAACGGATATTTTTGTCAGGGGGAGTTATACCCATTTTTATGCATATTTTATCATATCACAAATTGGTATCCTTTGATTTACACTTTTTGCTGATGACAAAAAGGGGGAGAAAGGAGTTGAATGGTATATAAAGTGTCATGGAAGAATGACGAGAAAAATAAAAAGTAAAAAGGGGGAGTTATATACAAAAATAAGGAGAGACGAAGAAGTAGAAAAATGAAAAGGAGAAGATTCGAAAAACAAAACGAAGGAGTTGGAAAATTAAAGAAACGAAGAAACGAAGAAGTCGAAAAGGAGAAAAAGAAAAATATGGGTGAAACTAATGAAACGATCAAAGCCGAAAACTTTGATTCGTACAAATATATATTTTTTATTTTGCAGGTTTTATCCAATTCAAGAGTTGTTTTGTAATCATCAAAAAGGGGGAGATTGTTGGAATATTTATTCCAAATATTCATTAATAGAGTTTTGATGATTAAGTTGCTAAAAAAAGCAAAACAACAAAGAGACAAAGCAAAACAACGAAGGAGACGAAGACGCAAAAAGTTGATCAATATACAAAGGTAGCGCACGCTAGACACAATGGTTAGCGCACGCTAACGGGTCCTGTCTGCAGATCAGACGAGTTCAAAGCTACATCAAGTAAAGTTACCTAATGAAGATAGCGCACGCTACGAAGGAAGGATAACGCACGCTATCGAAGCATTGTGACCGTTGAAGACATTCAACACAGAATGACGTATGTGCTGACATAAGGCATAGCGCACGCTATGAATGATTAATAGCGCACGCTATAGTGTTTTGAATTCAAGTCAATCAATCCGTTGGGAGACTCTGAAGCAAAGTCAAAAGCTACAAACGGATATATGACGTATGCAATGATGCAGTATTTGCGCACGCTAAGAATATATGTTAGCGCACGCTAACGAAGAGAGATAGTAACTGAAGTTGAGAGACAGTAGCCAATGGACTGTAGTTGCAGGCAGATAACGCACGTAATCAGCAAATATTAACGCACGCAACAGGCATAGCGCATGCTATGAAAGAAGGCTACGGCATGCTAAGTGAAGATGGCAGTAACGGCTAGTTTGAGGAGAATGGCTATAAATACCAAACCACTTGGTATCAAACAACACAACAACATTGAGCAAAGCAATCATACTTGAGATATCATTGTAAACATTATAGTTTTTGTTCTTGAGCTTGAATTGATAGTGATTGAGTGTTATATATGAAATCATACAAGAGAGAGAAAAAGAAAAGATACGATTAGATTCGGTGTTATTAGGATCAAGGATCCGGCATTGTTAGAATCGCTATTGATATCTTCGTGAGGTTTATCTAGTACCCGTAGAAAGCTAGATTGGTTGATTCCTTGTCCAATAAAAAAGGAAAATGGTTTAACTTGGACCGACATAAAGACAAGTAAGAGAATAGTTTAGTCAGACCGATAGAAGACGAGTTTGTAACGGTTATCCCTCGACCGATAGAAGAGAGGTGCAGAGGTTTATCTTGAGCCGATATAAAAAGATAACAGATATAGGACGTAGGCACGTTTGGCCGAACCTCTATAAATCCTTGTGTCGATTTATTTTCTGCACTTTATTTAAATCGCTTCCGCAACGCGAAAGAGTTTTATAACTCTATCTCCAAACGGCGATACCGACCAATAGTGCTCCAACAACTAAAACTCAAAGTCGTTCATAACTCCAAGATCTTCCAAAATCATGAGACGAAGTCTGGGTCATGATATGAAATAATGTCTACGAGTATGCAGTGTAATCTTACAATCTTTTGGATATATGTCGTAGCCAGTTTCTGCAAGTTATCGGTCTTCTTGATCGGCAATAAATATATTGATTTGAGAGTATCTCCTTTATGTTTTTACATTCCAATTAGTAAATGAGATTACTAGCTATTTCAAGGGTTCATTTAGTTCGCCACCTCAGGCTCCATTCTTTCAGCACTCCTCAATTCAACGTGAGTTGTTCTGTTGCAAGACATATCCAAAGTTACGCGAGCATTAATTAGAAATATATTCATGTTCGATGTCTCTAATGTGTAAGTATTTGAGTACTCTCATGAACACGTACGATCTATCTTAATTATTGCTCACTAGCCTAGTGAAATAAATAAGGTTGAATTTTTTTATTCAAATTCAGGTTATAAGGTCAAGGAAATTTGCTCGTGGGGGACTTTTATAGTCAATAAAATGATTTAGAGAATCAAAACAAAATCACAGAAGAATAATGAATTAAATTGGTGGCGATAATATCCATAAATATAGTTAGATTGACGAATCAAAATATGAGAAATAACATCATCAAAAATGAGAAGGGGGGATAAGCTCAATTGGAATAGTGAATTATGGCAAAGGCACAATAATAACTTTCTCAGGGTGTATAATCTCACGCAACATGGCTTTAGAAAATGGTCAGGATAAATCTCCATGAAATGATGTAGAGTAGTAAATCCAATATGTAAAGGTTTAAAGAGTTTGATTTTTGAGGGACAAAATCGAACCGTTAAAAGAACAATTATTTTTAAACAATCGCTAATAAATGAAGTGACATAGGAATAAAATCATAGTTTGGTCAAGGTTCAAGAAAATGTTGTTATAGATTCGTAAAAGTTATTTTTGGAATAAACAAGGGTGCAAAATGGATGACTCCCAAAAATCAAGGAGAGTTACAATAACGTTCTCGAATAAAATATTAGCAAGATGTTAAGGTATGGGATTCTAATAGTGAATATCATTGATATATGAATGAAGCAGTAGATCAAAATCAACATAGATTCCACAAGTCAATATAAGAAATGAGGTAGAAACTAATATGATTCTCGGTTAAACGAAACATATAGTACTGTTGATATAGTTTTAGAAACAAAAGTGTGAATTTCCTTAAACGTATATCTCGAGTAGAAAGAAAGTTGAGAGATCCTTGATAAATTTGATATGTTATTGAGTTAAATAAATTGAGTGAACTGAATCAGCAACTTTCAAATAAAATTCCAATAAGAGGAATGTGGGATTAATGCATTAGTAATGTAAGAATGAAAAAGCTAATTGGTGTGGGAATGTAATATGCAAATCAAACTGCTTATGTATGAATGAAAGGGATAAATGATAAAGAAATATTTGAGAAATCAAAAGGTACAAGTATTTATAGTACATGATCATGTCAGTTCACATGGCTATGGAAGCAAGAAAGTGAATTGCGAGGTAGCTGAATAGACTATCAAATTAAATAGTCATGCTATGGACATAAGTCAATCTCAAGATATGTAAAACACATAACTTATACGTGAAAAATATATTTTATATGAGCAAATAGAATGAGGTTAGGTTTAGGGATTCCTCAATGAGCGGGTAAGGACTAACTTGACATAATAAGCACGGTCCGATTGATTATCTTCTACTCGCGGGGGTGGTAGTGATTCTAGTGGAAGAATACATTCGTGACGTGAAAATTCATGTCATGGTGAATGTAGGGTCTATCTCTTATGTGATGTTCAACAGTTAAAAGTGTAGTTGTAGTTAAATAGTTAAATAATTAGAACAATGTAAAAGAATAGTAAGGCACGTCTGTGATGTCATTGTAACACCCCAAACTAGGTGGCTATTACAGTGCTGTGGACCCCCAACTAGGACCCACCAGGTGAATGAATTACAATGATTTAAATAAGATAACTGTAGTACCGAACCATATTATATTACCAATTACTCTGATGGGGAGTTTCAAGTACTTTACACACAGGAAATACAGAATACACATATATATTTCATATGAAGATGAAATATACAACACCAAATCAAAATGAAAGTCCAAACGGAACTGCAGCAGAAAACACATAAGAATAAAACATGAATAATTGGGAAGACTGGGTCCCCCTACTAGTATCACTGGGACTCCTCGCCGTCAACGTTCTCTTCCCGTGCCTTTGCCTTGCCATGACCTGAGAACAACATCCCCAATAGGGTCAGTTACACAGAACAACAATCCTCAAGAGTTGAACAAACACAATATATACATGACTTAGTTATGAAATCAAGCTGAAAAGGGGCATCATAGTACGCCAACGATGAATACAAATGAACGAACATGAGTGATGAATGATTAATATAGAGTGAAAATTACCGAGTTACAATTACTGAATGATAATAAATGAATTCACAACCGGATATTACATACTCCCCCTCTTAAAAGAGTTTCGTCCCCGAAACTAAGGGTCAAACAACTCGGGATAACTCTCCCGTATACTATCCTCAGTTTCCCAAGTAGCCTCTTCGACTCAGTGTCTAGACAGCTGAATTTTAACCAAAGGAATCGCCTTGTTCCTCAACTATTTTATCCGTCGCTCTAAGACTAGTACAGGACGATCCTCGTACGTATGATCATCCGCAATCTCAATTTCATCGAATTGAAGTATATGACTCGGGTCGGAAATATACTTACTCAACTGAGAGACGTGAAACACATTATGAACTCGGCTCAGAGCCGGAGGTAAAGCCAATCGATAAGCCAGAGTGCCTACTCGATCCAAAATCTCAAATGGTCCAATGAATCTCGGACTCAACTTTCCCCTCTTCCCGAAATGGAAGATACCTCGACTCGAGGATACTTGACCAAAACGTGGTCATCTGCCTCGAACTCTAATTGTCGACGACGATTATCTGCATATGATTTTTGTCGAATCTGAGCGGTCAACAAATGACTCCTGATCAAGGCTACCTTTTCGCGGGCGGCTAATAACATATCGGGCTCAGTGACGATTTATTCGGATAGGTCATACCAACACAAAGAAGATCGACAACGACGAACGTATAAGGCCTCGTAAGGTGCCATCTTAATCAAAGCATGCCAATTGTTATTGTACGTGAACTCAATCAACGATAGTTGGGCTTCCCAATCATCTTTCCAATCGAGGACACATGCCCTCAACATGTCCTCCAACGTCTGAATAGTTCGCTCTGATTGTCCGTCAGACTGAGGGTGAAAAGTTGTGCTGAAATTTAGCTGAGTTCCCATGGCACGATGCACTGATTTCCAAAAATGTGACACGAATCGCCCGTCACAATCAGAAATGATACTCTTAGGAGTACCATGCAATCTCATTATCACTTTAATGAACAACTGGGTAAGTCTCTCGGGACCCCACGTGTCCTTGATCTCGAGAAAATGAGCTGACTTCGTTAAACGGTCCACAATTACCCAAATCGTATTCATGCCATGACGACTCATTGGCAAACTAGTGATGAAGTCCATTGAAATATCCTCCCACTTCCATTCTGGGATAGGAAGTGGTTTCAGCATACCCGCCGGTCACTGATGTTCTATCTTGACTTGCTGACAGGTCAAACATCTCGAAATAAATTCTGCGACTTCTCGCTTCATATTACTCCACCAATAATTTTGTTTCAAGTCTTTATACATCTTGCTAGATCTCTGGTGAATGGAATAATGGGTAGCATGAGCCTCTCTCAAAATCGAGTTTTTCAAATCATCATCCGCCGGTACGCATAATTGGTTCTTAAATTGTAAAAGTCCATCCTCGTGGACCACAAATCCAGGGGCTTTCCCCTGAGCCACACCCTCTCGAATGCGCAACAAAAATGGGTCTGAACCTTGTTTCGCTCTGAACGCCTCCTCCAGTGGCGATGAAATCTACAGCATGCAAAGTTGCCCTTGCACTTGCTGTAACCAGACCTCGATATCTGGCCTTAGGAATTCCTGTTGAAGCTCCTTCTGAACGGTCAAACGAGCAAGCATTTGCTCCTGAATGGACTTACGACCCAAGGCATCGGCGACAACGTTCGCCTTTCCCGGGTGGTACTGAATCTCAATATCATAATATTTAATCAGTTCCAACCACCGTCTCTGTCACATGTTTAACTCCTTCTGAGTAAATATATACTTTAAACTCTTATGATCGGTGAAAATCTGACAGGGGACGCCATAAAGATAATGACGCCAAATCTTTAATGCGAATACCACGGCCGCTAGCTCCAGGTCGTGGGTCGGATAATTGACCTCATAAGGCCTCAGTTGCCATGAAGCATAGGCAATCATCTTCCCGTTCTGCATTAATACACATCCCAGACCGTGTCTGAACGCATCACTATAAACCACAAAACCTTCTGTTCCTTGTGGTAAAGAAAGGACAGGCACTGAAATTGAACGGCTCTTGAGTTCCTCAAAACTCTGTTGACACGCGTCAAACCACTTGTATTTCTTATCCTTCCGCAAAAGTCTCGTCATCGATTGAGCAATTTTAGAAAACCTTTCCACAAATCGCCGGTAATAGCCTGCTAATCCGAGAAAACTTCAGATTTCCTTAACATTCTTCGAAGGTTGCCAATCTCGGATAGCCTCCGTCTTCTGAGGGTCGACACGTACCCCATCTGATAAAATCACATGTCCAAGAAACGTCACATTGGACACCCAGAACTCGCACTTGGAAAATTTTCCATAGAGTTGCTCTCGTCTCAATACTTTGAGAACCTGATGAAGGTGAAGTTCGTGCTCCTCTCGGTCACGAGAATAAATCAAAAGGTCATAAGCGAAAACCACCATAAACTGGTCTAAGTAATCAATGAAAACTCGGCTCATTAACTCCATGAATACTGCAGGTGCATTAGTTAACCCGAACGGCATCACTACAAACTTGTAGTACCCATAGCGTGTTCGAAACGCCGTTCTTGCGATATCCGACTCTCGAATCCGCAACTGATGATACCCAAATCTCAAATCGATCTTGGAAAATACTGAAGCTCCCTGGAGCTGATCTAAGAGATCATCGATGTGGGGTAGGGGATACTTATTCTTAATTATTACCCTGTTCAGCTCCCGATAATCAATGCATTAGCGAAGTGAACCATCCTTCTTCTTGACAAATAACACTGGTGCTCCCCACGGGGATGCACTCGGTCGGATATAACCCTTCTTGGTCAATTCCTCTAGTTGATTCTTCAATTCTTGTATTTCGGTCGGGGCCATATGATACGGTGCTTTCGATAATGGGGACGTACCGGGCTCCAAATCTATCGTGAATTCCACATCTCTCTGTAGATGTAATCCAGGTAACTCATCTGGAAACACATCGGCATAGTCTCTCACTACAGGGATATCTGCCAATGTCAGTGGTGATTTCTCGGTCTTGGTCATATAGCACCAATAATCGACACACCCCTGATTGAGTAATTTCACTGCTTTCATCATATTAATAACTCTTCCGGAATGGCTGGGGTTACCCCCCTGAAATACACACTCGACTCCATTACCTGAAATGATAGTGACCATATGCTTACTGACACTAAGGATGGCATCATGACGATCCATCCAATCTATACCCAAGATTACGTCGTCCCTAGGTAAATCTACCACGATTAGGTCCGTCAGCCATTCACGGTCATTAAGCTGAATCGGACAGTCCTTAACTTCACTATTCCCAATGATTTTCCTACCATCTGGTAGATCAATGACATAAGGTTCACAACTAGTAGCACTATCCAGGTGTAGTCTACTCAAACATGACTCGAAAATGAATGAATGTGATGCGCCAATATCAAAAAGGGTACACACAGGTTGAGATAGAATTTCGAGTGTACCTAAAATCATATGGGCCTCCGGATCGTCGGTCCTCTTCATCTCATAAATTCGGGGCTTGCCAATCCCTGAACCAGACGCTCCTATTTGATAATTATGTGTTCCCACTTTATTCGCTCTCTTCGTCTTATACGACGCGGACTGAGTAGACTGATTTTGAACAGCTGACTGCTTCGGGGCCTGAGATGCCGTCGGAGCAGGTCTGGAATCTCATCGACAGAAATGGGCCTTATGCCCAGTAATTCCACATATGTTACACGTGATAGTCTGTCTCGGACACTTCGTGCTGTAATGACCCTGTTCTCCACATTTAAAACAGGTGACTGGCCATTTGGGACTGAGATTCCGCAGGTTTAGGCGCCATAGGAGGTCGCTCCGAAAAGTTAGAGCCCGTGCGAGGCTTCTTGAAGGTTGCCCGACTTCCCTCGGACTGATTATGGTTCTTCGATTTCTTGCCAGCAGATGAAGATTGCTGCTTAGCAATTTCCTCCGGTAAGCTCATAAGCAAGAGCTTTCTCGAGGAATTCGGCCAAGGTGACACAATGGTGATTAAGCAATTGCATCTGCATATGAGGTTTCAACCTCATACTGAACTACTTGATCATATCCGCTTTGGAGTGAATGACGGATGAGGCAAAGGGCAGTAGTTCCTGAAACTTCTCGGCGATGGCGAAAATATCTTATTCCGTTGAGGGATCGGGACTGCGTAATTCTGATAACTTGGCCTCCCTTAGTGGGGCCGGATAGTACCTTTCCATCATAAAGGTCTTAAACTAGACCCAAGGGCAAGATCCGTCAGTGGTTTTCAAAGATAACCCCCATGAGTGAGAGCTCTTTCCAAGATAGTAAGTTGCGACCGAAACTTTGTGCCCTTTGGGACACTCCATAGCAAATAGCTTCTCGCAATGTTCAAGCCAGTGAATAATATCCACCGGCTCAGATGAGCCCTCAAAAGTAGGTGTCACTTGGCGAGAGATGTCGCCAATTATACTTCTCACACTCCTCTCTTGCCTCTGAGGTGACGGGGGAGGAGCCTGCTGAGTATGAGTGGTTGAATTCTGATCATCTCCATCAGACATGCCATCTGTGTCATCTGGACCATCATGCCCTGCATAAATATGAATGGGTTAACCCGAACACCTTCCGATTGAGCTGCATCTCGGGTACAACTCCCTGACAGTGAATGATTATTTCCCGATGATTGAGTAGCATTGTCAGCTGAGTTGGCAGCATCGCTACCTGTTGAACTAATGACATCTCTCTCATTCGCACGGGTATTCACACGAGCTCCCGGGTTTCGGCCCGCAATGCGGCCTCTTCCCCTGCATCCTCTGACAACTCTATCCATACTGAAGTAGGAAAGTCACATGATAATTATAGATTTCGCATGAGGGATCAACTAAGGTGAAATTATTATCTGATGAAATTACTGAAATGATTATCTTGAACAAGTTAGCAAGATTGATGATACGATCCACAAGATCAATAACTGAACAATGAGATTGACTGGGTGATTAATGAGTTAATATGATCTATAAGTTCAAGAATAATGATGATGATTATTGACTGATGAATGAATGAATTGATTCTTATTTCCAGAAATTATACCATGGTGTCAGAAGTCAAACCGTTCTTTTGATCTGAGGGGCTCGACGCTTGCACAGGTCACACGTGACGCGAAAGTCCAATGAATGATGATTTTAAATGAGACATGACTCGGATGAGTAGTATTCAAAACCACTCTCTGATACCTGTAACACCCCCGATATTTTCAGGAATATTACAGCGCCGTAAATCCTTTACATAACGATTTACAAGGCTGAAGAATTGAACACACATTAAGAAGTACTAACGAATGGAAATATCGGAATTAAGATACAACAGTTATGACCAAATACTGAAAATACAATAGTTCAACAGAAACTTAATAATACATCACCAAATTCAAATTCATCATAAATGACTTCGTACTCGAGTGCTTATTGAAATAACCAATAAACAACAGACAAATAAACCCGGCCGGAACATCACTCTGCACCCTCGTCGTCATGCAACTCCAGTGGTTGTTTTCCCGCTCTCCTGGATCCTGAACATAAACAAAATGTTCACCCCCGAAGGGGTTAGAACAACGATACTAGTACAAGTACCACAACATATTATTCAACGTCACACGCAGAATAATAATAATAACGTAAATGATAAAATGTCGAACGAGTCTTCTCCTGTGAGAAACTCATACATAACATACATAACTGATAATCACAACATGATATCATAACATACACATAGTAATTCCGATGATCCAGCGTTCACTGCCTAGAACCCACGATGATCCCGTCAGACCAACCCGTGGTGGAAAAACCCGTCCGATGATCCAGCGCACGCTAGCATAGATCCCCCGATGATCCCGTCGGACCAATACGAGGTGGACATACAACAACGACATACATGCATGACAGTATGTATAACATCAATACGTAAAACAAATAAGGTACTTGCCTCGATTTGAAAACAAGAACAGTACTTCCACGAAAACGAACACTCGAAGGTCGTCCCCCTCAATCAATCACGTAACAAGCTCAAACCTTAACAAAAGAAATAATATAGGATTTATCTCACATCGTACGAATGTCTAACAATTCGATTTACGGCCAAAAGTTCATAAAATGTAATCTGCCTGAACTTCTTAGCGCACGCTAAGTACTCTGTGTAGCGTGCGTTAAGTCTGCTCGATAGCGCACGCAAACAACAAAGCCTAGCGTACGCTAACTATGCATGGTCAGTACCTCACTGATCAGCCGACTGACTCGTCTGATGGCCTAACGTACGTTAAGTACCAAACGTAGCGTACGTTAACTCATGCTCGATAGCGCACGTTAATCTACATAGCTTAGCGTGCGCTAACTGTGCATGGCAGTTTACTACTGGGCAGTAGACGGACCTCAACATGATCAAACCAAATGAAATCCTCAGTGTAAATTCATGTTACCTCCATGAATATCATGTTCATACGGCTATGAATGATCTTACAGATAACAACAACTTCGGATTCAAGAATATGTATACTATTATAAAACCATATTCCATTTCAAATACCATTCTTCATGCGATAATTCGGAAGGCTTAACGGTTGATATCAACACCTTTATATCAATGAAAACTATCACTCTGAAGTTTGAATAATGTTCCATCTATACAAAATAAATCCTTCCATGATCAACCCTATAGATTCGTCTAACAATAATGATGTAAAAGTCAAGTCCATGATTGTTATGAAGTCATCTACTAGATTCGGATTACCAATGATAGAAGCTTCCTCTACTTGTTCAATGTAATAAGTTTCGAATCATGATGTTCATAATCAAGGTACTTAAGACCTATTCATCTCAATATTCCGAACTTGATGTACTTTGGATAATTCATCCACGAATATCAATATTTGCTAACATGATCATCTTATTTTCCATAACACGAATCTAGAGCTTGAAGATAGAATCAACATACCTTAATATGACGAAATCACTGAACCACAAGGTAGAATCCGACTCCGGTTGGTTATGTGCCACTCCAAGGTGTTACTTCTCTTCAATGATCACTCACAAGTGATAACCAATATGCAAGGATCAATAAGATGTGTTCTAAGTGTGTTAGAAGGATTATTATAGCTCTCTGGCCTCTCAAGAATGACGAATGGACGAATGAAATGTAAGCCAAAATGGGTTGTTGTCTCATTTATAATATTCTGTACTTTAGCTAATTAGCGCACGCTAGCATACAATACTTAGCGCACGCTAATAAGCGTTGACTCCAAATCTGTCCAGGTTCGTCCGCAGGAATCTTATCCGGACCCATGTCCCGGCTGGCGCATGTGATAGCCGCCCAGCTCAATAATTGAGTGCTTAGCGCACGCAATTCCTACATACATAGCAGTAGCTCGATAGCGCACGTTAAGCTACATTCTTAGCGTGCGCTATCACGAGTTTGCATGAGAAATTTTGCATGATGTTATACTTATGTTCAAAGATATCAATGTAAGAAATATCATTCTCCAATCATCAAGATCACAATTCCGAATAATACAGGGTTCGAATACAGGTAAAATACACAGTAATAAATCCGGATATTACATACTCTCCTACTAAAAAGGAGTTTCGTCCCGAAACTCAAGACGAAAATAACTCGGGATATCTGGACTTCATACCAGCTTCCGTTTCCTATGTGGCTTCTTCCATTCCGTGACGTGACCATTGAACTTTAACCAAAACGATTGGTTTGTTCCTCAACTGCTTAACTCGACTCTCGAGTATCTTGACCGGTCTTTCTTCAAACGTCCCATCCTGCGCGACTTCGATCTCGCCGAAATCAATGATATGACTGGGATCTGGTATATACCTCCGTAACTGGTATACATGGAACACGTTATGAACATGGCACAATGATGGCGGCAATGCTAATCTGTATGGCAACTCTCCAACTCTCTCAAGGATCTCATATGGTCCGATATATCTCGGACTCAGCTTTCCTTTCCTTCCGAAACGAAAGATTCCCTGAGTAGGAGAAACCTTTAAAAGTACGTGGTCTCCAGTACTGAACTCCAATGGGCGACGACGTACGTCTGCGTAAGATTTCTGGCGACTCTGGGCGGTCAACAGCCTTTCATGAATCAAGGCTATCTTCTCTCGAGTCTGCACGATCAACTCTGGTTATGTTCCGATCAAGTCTGATGAATCGTCCCAGCATAGGGGCGATCTGCATCTCCTCCCGTATAATGCCTCGAATGGTGCCATCTTAATGGAAGCATGCCAACTATTGTTTTGGTAAATTCAATCAATGGTAGATGAACTTCCCAATCGTTTGACCAATCTAAGGCACAAGCCCTCAGCATATCCTCCACCGTTTGAATGGTCCTCTCGGATTGTCCATCAATATGCGGGTGATAAGCTGTACTGAAGTTCAATTCGGTCCCCAAGGCCTTATGAACTGCTTTCCAAAAGTGAGACACAAAACGGCCGTCTCGATCAGAAATAATGGTCTTCGGCGTACCATGCAATCGAACTATCTCCGAAATAAATACTCGTGCCAACCTCTCTGGTCCCCACGTGTCCTTAATGCCTAGAAAATGAGCTGATTTGGTTAAACGATCAACTATCACCCAAATCATGTTCATTCCTGTCCTGGTTCTCGGCATACTAGTGATAAAGTCCATCGATATGCCCTCCCACTTCCATTCAGGAATCGGGAGTGGCTTCAACATTTCGGTAGGCCGTTGATGCTCGATTTTAACCTGCTGACAAGTCAAGCATTTCGAAACATAGTCCGCTACATCTTTCTTCATGTTGCCCCACCAGAAATTCTGCTTCAAGTCCTTATACATCTTACTGGTGCCTGGGTGGATAGAATAGGGCGAACTGTGAGCTTCCTTCATAATTGTCTGTTTCAGAACATCAACATCGGGAATGCAGAGTCGGTTCTGAAATCTCAAAACTCCATCATCATGAATTATAAATCCGGGGGCCTTTCCCTTGATCACTTCATCACGTAACCGAATCATCAGAGGATCATCTGCCTGTCTAGATTTGATTTCTTCGGTTATTGGTGAAGTTATTTCCATCATGCACAGTTGTCCTTGGACTCTTTGTAACCACACTTCAATTCCTTCTCGAATCATCTCTCGTTGAAGGCTAAGTTGGGAGGTCAAAGTCTCTAGCATCTGAATAGAAACAGGCTTGCGGCTGAGTGCATCGGCCACTACATTCGCTTTGCCTGGATGATACAAAATCTCCAAATCATAGTCCTTAATCAGTTCTAACCATCTTCTTTGCTGCATGTTCAATTCTTTCTGACTGAAGATGTATTTGAGACTCTTGTGATCCGTAAAGATCTGACAGCAAGTCCCGTACAGATAATGCCTCCAGATCTTCAAAGCAAAAACTACTGCTGCTAGCTCCAAATCATGTGTTGGGTAATTCACTTCATAAGGTTTCAGCTGACGCGACGCATAAGCGATCACCTTATCATTCTGCATCAATATGCACCCGAGTCCTTGGTTCGAAGTGATAGAATCGGTGTCGTCGTCAATCTCTTCTTTAATTCATCAAAACTACTCTGACACGACTTGTTCCACTCAAACTTTTGAGTTTTCTGCAGGAGTCGAGTAAGTGGGCGGGAAATTTTAGAAAACCCTTCCACGAATCGACGATAATACCCAGCAAGTCCTAAGAAGCTTCAGACTTCTTTCACGTTCTTTGGAGGTTTCCAATCCACAATTGCTTCGATTTTCTGAGGGTCTACTCGGACTCCTTTAGCTGATACCACGTGGCCGAGGAACATTACTTCCTTCAGCCAAAATTCACACTTAGAGAGTTTGGCGTACAACTACTCGCTTCTCAAAAGTTCCAATACAATCCGCAAATGCTGAGCATGCTCTTCCGGGCTCTTAGAATACACTATAATGTCATCAATGAACACGACCACAAATTTATCCAATTATTCGATGAACACTCGGTTCATCAATTGCATGAATACAGCAGGTGCGTTAGTGAGACCAAACGGCATCACTACAAACTCATAATGTCCGTAGCGAGTTCTGAACGCTGATTTCGGAACATCAGATTCCTTAATCCTCAGCTGATGATACCCTGATCTCAGATCAATTTTAGAAAATACTATTGCCCCTTGCAACTGGTCAAACAGATCATCAATCCATGGCAACAGATACTTGTTCTTAATCGTCATCTTGTTCAGCTCTCGATAGTCAATACACAGTCGAAGCGATCCATCGTTCTTTCGGACAAAAAGAACTGGCGCTCCCTGTGGCAAACGCTGTCAATATAGCCTTTGTCCAAGAACTCCTCCACTGCTTTTCGGTTCATACATCTCAAGAGGTGCCATACGATACGGCGCCTTAGAAATTGGTGTAGCTCCGGTTCCACCAATGGTAAATTCTACATCCCTTCGTGGAGGTAGTCCGTAACTCATCAGGAAATACATCGGAAATTCGTTCACAACAAGAATGGATGAAAGTTCCATAATTTCGTCTTCTTTCTTCATTGCATAGCACCGATCCGATACGTCTGCTTTCAACAATTTGACAACTTTCATCGCCTTAATCAATTTTCCCGAGCTTCCGGTTTCCACCCTCAAACAAGATTTGGAACCATCGTCGGCGAGATATTCCTCCTTCGGTAGTTTACAATTTCTCCATATCGATTAAGCCAATCGTCTCCGAGTATCAGGTCGTCTCCTTGCATTTCTATTACAATCAAATTTGAGAGCCACTCTCTGCCTCCAAATGATACAGGGAAATTTCTAGTTTCTAAGTTCCCGACAATCCTCTCTCCACTCGGTAAACCAACAACATAAGGTTCACAAGTATGAAAATCGGAAATATTCAAACGATTTACACAAGACAAAGATATAAAAGAATGCGTAGCTCCTGTATCGAATAAAACGCTAACTGGCTGGGAAAGGATCTGGACAGTACCTGATGCGACAGCAGCATCCTGATTGTCTGTCCTCCTCATCTCGTACAAATGTGAGGGAACAGATCCGGCACTCGATGTCCCCTTTCGGTCCCATTGTCCTCTACCTCGTCCGCGGCCAAAATTCTGAGGCATCTGAACACTTTGCTGCGTCTGTTGGATACTGGCTTCCTTCTGGACTGGCTGTGGTGTACGGGCTCTAAAAGACTTTGCAGCCTCCTCAAAGAACACTACCCGATGTCCCTCTCGTCCACAATCAAAACAAGTCACGGCAGGTAGGGGCAATTCCGTCGATAGTGTCCCGTCTGGGCGCAGTTAAAGCATTTCATGATAACATCAGTAATAGTTGACGTCGCTCCGAAGTTCTTTCCGCTCCTAACTGGGTGCGTAGGTTTCTTGAAAGAGTGAAAGGATGACTGGGTCTTACGGGGCCCGCTGTTCTTGTGCTCTATAAAAGTACCAGAGACTTTCGGTTTCTTGGATTCCGAAAATTTCTCCATAGCTGCTTTCTTGATCTCATATGCCAACGCCTTATCCTGGTATTGACGGAGTGTGGTACATTCAAATCCAGACATGTACCTCTGGATTTTTGGTTTCATCCTCATATCAAAATGGATCATCATTTCTGCATCTGTTCTGACCAGATGTCGAACAAATGCCAGCTGCTGGTTAAACGTCTTAATTGCCTGGGATACTGGCACATCTGAAGGCTGAGCGGAGAAAAACTCTCGAACCTTGGCTTCCCTCACAGGACGAGGGCAGTACTGAGCTTCCATCATCAATTTAAACTCTGTCCAATCAGCATTATGGTCTACAGGCCGGATGGCTTCCCACCATTCGGATGCTTCCCCTATCAGAAAGTATTACGCGATAGAGGCTCTCCGGTCGTTTGGGTAGTTAATTCCGGTAAAGATTTTCTCCAGTTATTTCAACCAATGATCCCACGTGGGAGTCTCATAAATACCGTCGAATTTGGGTGGTTGCATCTTC
This sequence comes from Orobanche coerulescens, assembly GCA_033398695.1. NCBI lineage: Eukaryota > Viridiplantae > Streptophyta > Magnoliopsida > Lamiales > Orobanchaceae > Orobanche > Orobanche coerulescens. The sequence continues at coordinate 149,995,037 of CM065815.1, forward strand.
GCCACCTCTTGCAGCCACCGGTCACCTTGATTCCCCATGTCTGGGATCCCTTGCTGTCTCTCTCCCTGTTGTAGTCCTACCGCCACTTGAATTCGGTCCACAACTTGGGCGAACTGAGTCATCTGGTTCACCACTTGACGAAGGATCTATGGTACAGCAGGTTATGGTTTGTTATTAATAGATTGTTGCGGCTCGCCTGAGCTATGACTGGCCTGATTAGAAGGCGACGCTTCCCTTTCAGCATTTCTTCGTCCGCGTCCACGACCGCGACCACGTCCACGTCCGCCTCTCAACATACTGTAAGCATAAATACTCAATATACAAGAATCAATATCGTTCGAATGCTCAAGTACAAGGAAATATAACATGCAAAGGACGAGATAGAGTTTAGGAACTTACAACCACCGTTCGCATGAATACGTAGGCAGTGCAGTGATGTCATTCACGGCCGGTTACCTCAAAAGACGTAAATGACCCCTATTTTAACCCAATGGCCAAGATATGCATAATCTTAGCTCTGATACTATATTCTGTAACACCCCCGATATTTTAAGGAATATTACAGCGCCGTAAATCCTTTACATAAGGATTTACAAGGCTGAAGAATTGAACAGACATTAAGAAGTACTAACGAATGGAAATATCGAAATGAAGATACAACAGTTCTGACCAAATACTGAAAATACAATAGTTCAACAGAAACTTAATAATACATCACCAAATTCAAATTCATCATAAATGACTTCGTACTCGAGTACTTATTGAAATAACCAATAAACAACAGACAAATAAACCCGGCCGGAACATCACTCTGCACCCTCGTCGTCATGCAGCTCCAGTGGTTGTTTTCTCGCTCTCCTGGATCCTGAACATAAACAAAATGTTCACCCCTGAAGGGGTTAGCACAACGATACTAGTACAAGTACCACAACATATTATTCAACGTCACACGCAGAATAATAATAATAACGTAAATGATAAAATGTCGAACGAGTCTTCTCCTGTGAGAAACTCATACATAACATACACAACTGATAATCACAACATGATATCATAATATACACATGGTAATTCCGATGATCCAGCATTCACTGCCTAGAACCCACGATGATCCCGTCAGACCAACCCGTGGTGGAAAAACCCGTCCGATGATCCAGCACACGCTAGCATAGATCCCTCGATGATCCCGTCGGACCAACACGAGGTGGACATAAAACAACGACATACATGCATGACAGTATGTATAACATCAATAGGTAAAACAAATAAGGTACTTGCCTCGATTTGAAGACAAGAACAATACTTCCATGAAAACGAACACTCGAAGGTCGTCCCCCTCAATCAATCACGTAACAAGCTCAAACCTTAACAAAAGAAATAATATAGGATTTATCTCACATTGTACGAATGTCTAACAATTCGATTTACGACCAAAAGCTCATAAAATGTAATCTGCCTGAACTTCTTAATGCACGCTAAGTACTCTGTGTAGCATGCGTTAAGTCTGCTCGATAGCGCACGCAAACAACAAAGCCTAGCGTACGCTAACTATGCATGGTCAGTACCTCACTGATCAGCCGACTGACTCGTCTGATGGCCTAACGTACGTTAAGTACTAAACGTAGCGTACGTTAACTCATGCTCGATAGCGCACGTTAATCTACATAGCTTAGCGTGCGCTAGCGTGCATGCGATTTACTCTTGGGCGATGACGGACCTCAACATGATCAAACCAAATGAAATCCTCAGTGTAAATTCATGTTACCTCCATGAATATCATGTTCATACGGCTATGAATGATCTTACGGATAACAACAACTTCGGATTCAAGAATATGTATACTATTATAAAACCATATTCCATTTCAAATACCATTCTTCATGCGATAATTCGGAAGGCTTAACGGTTGATATCAACACCTTTATATCAATGAAAACTATCACTCTGAAGTTTGAATAATGTTCCATCTATACAAAATAAATCCTTCCATGATCAACCCTATAGATTCGTCTAACAATAATGATGTAAAAGTCAAGTCCATGATTGTTATGAAGTCATCTACTAGATTCGGATTACCAATGATAGAAGCTTCCTCTACTTGTTCAATGTAATAAGATTCGAATCATGATGTTCATAATCAAGGTACTTAAGACCTATTCATCTCAATATTCCGAACATGATGTACTTTGGATAATTCATCCACGAAGATCAATATTTGCTAACATGATCATCTTATTTTCCATAACACGAATCTAGAGCTTGAAGATAGAATCAACATACCTTAATATGACGAAATCACTGAACCACAAGGTAGAATCCGACTCCGGTTGGTTATGTGCCACTCCAAGGTGTTACTTCTCTTCAATGATCACTGACAAGTGATAGCCAATATACAAGGATAAATAAGATGTGTTCTAAGTGTGTTAGAAGGATTATTATAGCTCTCTGGCCTCTCAAGAATGAAGAATGGACGAATGAAATGTAAGCCAAAACGGGTTGTTGTCTCATTTATAATATTCTGTACTTTAGCTAATTAGCGCACGCTAGCATACAATACTTAGCGCACGCTAATAAGCATTGACTCCAAATCTGTCCAGGTTCGTCCGCGGGAATCTTATCCGGACCCATGTCCCGGCTGGCGCATGTGCTGGCCGCCCAGCTCAATAATTGAGTGCTTAGCGCACACAATTCCTACATACATAGCGTGCGCTAGCAGTAGCTCGATAGCGCGCATTAAGCTACATTCTTAGCGTGCGCTATCACGAGTTTGCATGAGAAATTTTGCATGATGTTATACTTATGTACAAAGATATCAATGTAAGAAATATCATACTCCAATCATCAAGATCACAATTCCGAATAATACAGGGTTCGAATACAAGTAAAATACACAGTAATAAATCCGGATATTACAATACCAACTCTGTAACACTCCGAACTAGGCGGCTATTACAGTGTCGTGGACCCCCAGTTGGGATCCACCAGGCGAATGAATTACAATGATTTAAATAATATAACTTAGTACTGAACCACATTATATTACCAATTACTCCGATTGGGAGTCTAAAGTACATTACACACAGGAAATACAGAATACATATATATTTCATATGAAGATGAAATATACAACACCAAATCAAAATGAAAGTCCAAACGGAACTGCAGCGGAAAACACATAAGACTGAAACATGAATAATTGGGAAGACTGGGACCCCTTACTATTATCACTGGGACTCCTTGCCATCAACGTTCTCTTCCCGTGCCTTTGCCTTGCCATGACCTGAGAAAAACATCCCCAACAGGGTCAGTTACACAGAACAATAATCCTCAAAAGTTGAACAAACACAATAATTACATGACTTAGTTATGAAATCAAGCTGAAGAGGGGCATCATAGTACGCCAACTACGAATATAAATGAACAAACATGGTGATGAATGATTAATACAGAGTGAAAATTACCGATTTACAGTTACTAAATGATAATAAATGAATTCACAACCGGGTATTACAGTCATTAAGGATAATTACGTCATATAATCATGTGGAAGCCCTGGTGCTGAAGGCGTGGTGCTACTACTATCTTCTCCACTTTCAGATGCGAGTCCTATTCTGAGTGTTATATAGCCAAGCCTGTAGATGGTATCTTGTGCCTGAATGTGCACACCAAACTTTCACTATCCACATGGAATATATTAATCAAGCGATTAGCCTCTCATCTCTTCCAGTGGTAAGACTCAGCATTATGTCAGGTGCTTATCAGATTGGTCACCAAATTCTTGATATGTTGGGATCATTCCAAAGTATGTCAAACATCCATGTCGATATGATCTCAATCGTTGTTAATGCATGATCAATCTGTTGTTCTAATGATGTAATATGAGGTCGATCAGCAAGTGAATTATTATATATTTCTACCTAACTTACTCCACCAATAGCTAATTTGAGTCATTAAGTTCTTGGTTCTTCTAGTCTGGCGGATACACCTTACAACTAAATCAACATCAGAATCTGTAGTTCTCACAACTAATTCCCCTTTTAGTGGTGGTCAAGATTTTTCTAGCGAGAAAGAATAACTATAATGTCTAAATAACATAAATTAGTAGACAGAAAATCATTAAGGGAATACATCTCAATGAATCAAACCAAGTCATATTCTTGCAAGATTTAGAATTTGCCTCTTGGGATAAGCGAACAGAAGTATAATGGAATAATAAAACTTACAAGATTTGTAATGCTCCTTCCAAAGGAGTAGTGAAGCATATGAAATATATTTAATGATGTTAGGTTATCTATGAATAGACGTAGCAACTCGAATAGATTTCAATAAGTTGGAATCATCTATAGCTATTCCAAATGAAGAGAAACTTGTTTAGATTCAATAATTCGTGATTAACATTGCTATTCCAAATGAGGAGCGAATAAATTGGGGAAAAGTCCCATGAGGACCATTAAGTTGGACCTTAAGTGAGATTCGCTCGGCCCGGTTTTTTTGGTGTCGTAGGGGAGGGATTGACCTTCTAACGCATACTCAGTCGTACCGGCATGGCCCCACCTTCTTAGTTTTCGATCAGAGCATCAAGCAGCGCAACCCGGTTCTACTTGACTAAGCCCGTGCTCCTCCAAGGACGGAGTTTGCTTTACCCAACTCCCTCTTTGATAACAAGGCGGAATGGCCCTACCGGTCACTTTCAGTCCCTCTCCTTGTTGAAACTCTGTCCCTCTATCTACCAGGACTACCTTCATATGCCTCTACCGTTGCTATCGGTCGAGTCAGGAACCTCGTATGATGGTCGAGTCTACCTTTCCTTCCAGTCGAACCTACTTACCTTGCTTGTAGACTCACTGCGGAACCCTTTTCTTGGTGGTTGCTACCAAGACGATTTCTTTATGCCCATCAAAGGACCTCGAGATGCTAATCCACGAAAAACGTTACGAGAAATTCTAGATAGGAAAGGAGTAGAACCAAGCCACAGTAGCACAGAGAATAGAGCTCTTTCTCATTCGAATAACCAAAAAGAAATAAAAAAGATTCCACTTTTGATAAGCTTACTCCATTTTCTAGAAATAATGATGGAGTGAAGTGACTTCCGGGGTTAAGAAGAAGCCCTTTCCTTTAGTTCTTGCTTCCTCACCGGAGATGTCCTAATGTCCATTAAATTTTACTTCGTACTATATGGTAATCCGATCTAAGTCTGAAGAATCTTGTCCTGGAATAGCTCGATGTAAGTGTCCTTACATAGTGAGATCTGATACCACTCCTATCATGCCCCCACACCGGGGTTGGACGAGAACGCGACAATTAACGTAATGAAATAATGTTTGTGATAATATATTCCAGTAAAGCATGCATGTGCCAGATCTTAGACAGGTTAACTAAGACTGGTTATTCGATGGAAAAACAATATTAATGAGTACAGCGGAATTATTATATCAAAGTATAGAAGGTTACAGCAGAAATAAGAGGACAATTTGACACAAGAATAAAAGAAACGATAATACAGCTCCCGATTCCTATGTCTTGTTGGAAATACTCGAGGTCAGACTTTACTCCCCGCCAGCATCTGCCTGTTCTTCCCCTTGATCTTCTTCATGTAGTGGTGTTTTAAAAATAAAAATAAAAGTGGGGTGAGAATAATGGATTCTCAGTGAGTTGGGTATGAGTATTTTACGAATTTATATGTATATATTTATTTTGAAACATAATATTTTCTCCCATATTTGAAAATAATATTGTTAATAAGTGGTACAACTTTTCAAAGTAATGCAACCTCCTTATAACTTCTTAGACCATTATCAGTGTTTGGCCTTTGACTATTGCCACGACTTTTGGTTTAATAATCGTAGCCTTGGGTGCCGTCACTATAACATAGGCCTTTGAGCTTATCGTTTTCACGCTTAGTGACGTGCTGCCTTATCTCTTATATGGGCTCGATATGTCCTTAGCTTGGTTTCTATGTCTGGATCATACGCGACTATACCCGAATCTACGACCCAGTCACCTTAGGAACACTCCGTCCTTCGGCTTCAAGGGAATAGGATACAACGGTATCTTTGCCTAGAACCGCAGCCACGCTGCTCGATTCATGACTTAGACTAACTGCCCCTCAATGCAGATAGATAGAAAAGGGACTCTAGTGGTACTCGTACGGACTCTAGTGGTGGCTTCCGCCCGAAGGTCGTAGCACTTAGCTCTGCACAGTACTTACTCTCAATTCTATGGAACAACATTTAATGTCGTGATTAACGACGATCATGCATATTATGTGATGTCAATATTTTTATTTGATAATAATTGGAGTTAAGTAATCTAGAGGAACTAATTCATCCAGTTGGTGATCAGATTGTCTCTTATGAGATTTTTAATGTGTTTCATAATAATTCATACACTTGATAATTCGGTACGGAATATTTATACGTCCGAAAATTACGTGATTTGTTGCGAATAGTCCGTCATGACCATCTGTACTGGGCTGATTGGTGCCTGGTAACGAATGAGTCACCCCTTCACGCTCCTGATTGCGTCCGCGGCCTCGACCTCGACCTCTCGGCATACTGAACATACAATAGTTCAATACAATGAAACATAGCATCACATAACCATGACATCATGTATCCTCATCACAAACATCAACACACAAGGTAATCACATATTGCCACTTAACGCCACCACAATTAACAACACATCGAGTAATCACATGATACCACTCAACATCATCACAATTGACAACACATAAGGTAATCACATGTTACCACTCAACATTATTACAATTAACAATACATAGGGTAATCACATGTTACCACTCATCATCATCACAAATGACAGCACATAGGGTAATCACATGTTATCACTCAACATTATCACAATTAACAATACATAGGGTAATCACATGTTACCACTCATCATCATCACAATTAATAACACACAAGGAAATCCGTGGCCATGCTTCCTTGGCATTGACCTGCAGAGGTTTCACCGTACCATCACCGGGTGGACAATTCGTTCATACTCACTCTAATTATTACCATAGATCAACAATCACATCCAATTCATATAACACAATGCATCTTAACGTGCACTAAGCCTAAGATTAGCGTGCGTTAACTATATCACTCTGCCTGCCCAGTCTAATTAGTGTGCGCTAATTAGCACATTAGCATGCACTAACTGACACAATCCAGAAAACTTTCATATTTCACTTTTGAAAGCGAAATCTCATTTTGATTTGAAATGCAAAAAACTTTATGATAGGAAAGACTTAAAAAAACGATTACCTAAGTTATTTGAAACTAACACCGGTAAGCGAAAATTATTTTCAAAATCCTTTGAATCACAACAAAGATTAATGGCGGTAACATTTTATAAAATGTCCAAGAACACATTAAAACACATCTTTCAAATATAGTCGCAAGGTTTCATTTGAAAATAAAAGGCTAGCTCTCCAAAATTCACACCACCCTTCTGTAACACCTCCAAGTTATTCAAGTTATATTACAGCGCTGTGTGCCCCTCCATGGGATCCACAAGGCAATACATACATGGAACCATGAATTCGACCGATAAGGTCTAAACATAATCCAGTAGAAGGCAATAAAAATAACACCAAGGTGATAATCAATTCGACAGAATACAACACATCGGGAACTAAAACCCAGGGCAACACAGGCCCAAAACATCAAGAGTATCTGAAGCACTACACGAGTGTTCATAACCATTCCAAGTACAATAATACTGAATAGATAAAGTACAAAAATACAGACAGAGACAAGACACAGCATCACTCTTGCCCATCGTCTTCGTGCCGACCCATTACCTGCCTATCCACTTTCCTAGATCCTGAAATACATGAAAGGTATTTCGCCCAAAAGGGGTTAACCATCGAATAGCCAGTACAAGTATATCGATGAAACACAATACTCCTCGACAATAAAGTAAATGTAATCCTCATTTCATCAAACTCTAGACTAATATTCCAGAATAACTAAACCTCATAGCATTTCATTTCAATGCATACATGATTAACCATGGAACTGCACCAAAGGCAACAGAACCCTCCGAGGCCCCGTTGGACCCTCCCAGAGTGGTTAACCCAAAAATATTTATGGAACCCCACCAAAGGCAACGGAACCCTCTGAGGACCCGTCGGTCCGTCCCAGAGTGAATATATAAAATCACACAATTCATATACCTCACTTTCAAAGTCGAGAATGTACAATCATAAACATATACTTGCCTTTGAGACATTAGGACCGAAGTGAAGATGGTATTTAAGCTCGGAAGGTCCAAGAATGCACTTCCGGGACTAAATGAATCGTAAGGAAATACGATAATTAATCATCAATACTCAATTCTCAAGGAAAACTCCCGAAACCCCCCTTTTATGATTCATAAATCTTCAAAATATTCACATAGAGTTTGGAAATCATCCAAACCCTCTCCACTTCACGTAATACCCAAAACATTTGTATAATCATGAGGGAAACGTGGGTACGGGGTAGATACATTATAATTTCAAGCTTCAAAATGGATTAACCGGACGAATATAAGAAAAATCCCCAAAAATTCCCCAAACTAGGGTTCTATGGAATTTACCTTGGTTCGGAGAGAAGAAACGGATTAAATGTTGTATAATCCTTGTTATCCAACCAAAGATGATTATGGATGATGAAAGGTTATCCCAAATCGCCTCTCTCGCGTGCCCTCGTTGGAAGTGTAAGAAATGAGAAGAACATGACGAAGAATGCGGCTGACCAATCTTATATACTGGGTTTAATTAGCGTGCGCTAAATCATAAGGATAGCGCACGCTAACGGGGTTACCGAGTAGTCCAGTAGCTTCTGACCTACTTTGATAGCGTGCGCTACCAACAACATTATGTGTGCTAAGTATTACCATGCAGAAATTTCAAACTCACTGCCCAACTCATTAGCGTGTGTTACATGTGATGCTAGCGCGCGCTACTCAACACCAATAGCTTGCGTTAGCTCACGCCTAGCGTGCGCTAACTATTCATCCAGAGAACAGAAGCCAACCTACTGCCACTGCCAAACGCGAGTAATTGGCGTGTGCTATAGGCGATGCTAGCGTGCGCTACCAAACACGAATAACATACGTTAGCTCATGCCTAACGTGCGCCAACTGCTTGCCCAGAGAGCAGAACCCAGCTACTACCTCTGCCAAACTCGAACCATTAGCGCGCGCTACTGGCGAAGCTAGCGTGCGCTACCAAACACAAATAGCATGCGTTAGCTCATGCCTAGCATGAGCTAACTGCTTCACTCAATAACATAACTGCAAAGTCCAATCAATACGAATATGTTCCGAAAGATACGAAAAACTAAAATCAATATCTCAATAAGCGGTTACAAGAGCGACAAAAGTGAAAGAACATCAAAGCCAAAAATTCATGAAAAGTACTGGTATTATATTCCCCCCCTCTAAAAAGAAGTTTCATCCCGAAACTTAAGAAATAAAAAGTTTGGGGTATCTCGTTCGTATCTTATCTTCTGTCTCCCAAGTCGCTTCCTCGACTCCATGTCTCGACCATTGCACCTTAACCAACGGAATGGTTTTGTGCTAAAGCTGCTTTTCACGATGTTCAAGGATTTCACCGGCCTCTCTGGAAAGGTAATATCCTCAGCTACATCAATCTCACTATAGTCGATAATATGACTTGGATCCAGCACGTACTTTCTCAACTGAGAAACATGAAAACCGCTATGGACATGACTCAAAGATGGAGGCGACGCCAAGCGATAAGCTAAATCTCCAACCCTGTCCAAAATCTCAAACGGTCCGATATGCCTTGGACTAAGTTTCCCCTTTTTCCCAAAGCATAAAACTCCCTTTTTCGGCGACACTTTGAGTAGAACATGGTCTCCCACTTTGAATTCCAAGGGTCAACGACGAGTATCAGCATAAGATTTTCGACGGCTCTAGGCAGTCAACAACCGGTCTCAGATAATAGAAATATTATCCTTAGTTTCCATCAACATATCCAGTTCTGTTCCGACTAACTCTGAAGCCTCATCCCGACATAATATTGATCTACATCTCCTACCATAAAGTGCTTCAAATGGTACCATTTTAATCTGTAATACCCTCGATTTTTACCCCTAAATAACTTCGAATCTTTGACCTGTTTTTGTGAATTCATTTGTCCGTTTGTTGAACTTATGCAATCTTTCGTATTGTTCTATTATCCTTGTTGTTCCGTTTTACCACAACTCTATTATCACTACATAATATAATTTGCAATATCGTTATATGTTACTATTGTTACCGTATGTTGATAACATTTCGGTATAATACTATGATTATGACCAGATCGTTTAATCAATCTAGATATTTACAACTCTTATTTAGAGTATTACACCATAGAAACATTCAAAATATGGATGGAATAGCAAAAGGATGTTAATAGAAACAAGAGTCGATATTTCGGTATAGTGCTGTGCACAAGGGCTGAATTTGATCAGTCACCATAAATTCTATAAAAATCCAAAAGTTCTAAAATTTTGCTGTATTATAGATTATTGAGTTAGCTTCCCAGTGGTTTAAACAGTGAGTCATATGGAGTCCGTACGAGAAAGTTATGATTAAAACAAGACAGGAGTACCAATCCGCCGCGATGCAAATTACCGAAATGCCCTTAAAACCGACTTAAAGGCTATAAATGACCCTTGGCTGATTTCTGGTGCATTCCAGCACCTTCTATCGACCCCATTTCGTCTCTCACCATAAAACTTCATTCTTGAACTCAGATTTGAGCCATGTGCATGTTTCTAAAATCGTAGAATCAAAATATCAAGTCCGTTTTTGAAGAATCGACCATTTCCTAACTGAATCAAGGTATGAAACTCGAAGTTGTTCAAGTCTTTTTGAATGATTCTTGATAGTTCATGTTTCTATATTATAGGAGGAGGATTTTTAGGTGTTCTTGGGAGGTTTTCATCGATTCTAGCGGGTAGAAATCAAATCCCTCAACTATATCACTTCATATACATAAAATGCCCGCTAGGTGTCCAATAAAAATCCTCTTAGAGTATGGTTTCGAATTTCAAGTGTTGTAGTGATTAGAATCAGTAGCTCTGATATGCATCTTGCTATATTGATCATCTTAGGTTCGAAAATTGGGTTTGATAGCCTCCTGTCCGAGTTTTACCAAACTAGTTAAACCGTCGAATTCCAGGCGAGTATTTGATTATATTTATGTATTATCTTGCAATTGAAAGTATATAAATGTGTCTTTGGAGTTGAATTATTTATTCTGAATTTCACTAAATATTTATTGATATTTTGAAATATTTTTGGGAATATTTTCCAAACAAATAAATGAGTTTTGAGGTTTTAAAAATAATATTTACGAACGATGTTTAAAAAGGATTTTCAAAAGGTTTTTCGGAAAAAAACTGGAAATGGTTCTTTAAAAATGTTAAGGGATGATTTTCCTAAATTTATATCGAGTTGATGACATTTCATAAATATTTTGTTGAAAATGATCTGGAGATATTAGTTACGATTGTGATTGAAAAGCATAGTTGTAACGTTTGATGATTTGAGACTGGCGTCGTAAAAGTATGTGGCAACGGATTGTGAAATGTGAAATGACATGATTTGTGAAAATGTGTGTGTGTGTTAATGTTCCTCCACTCGGGGATGTTACATGTATTTTTGTGCGCCTTATTGTCAGTATTCTATCTCCATTTTGTGTTTAAATCTGCGTAAATGAGCTCTTAATGCATTATGTTTATATGTTTTGAAGGAAATTAGAGTCCTGAAGCTTAAACGAAGAAAAACGGGCCTAAAACAACATTTTTTTGGTCAAAGGCCGCGTCGCATCAAGCACGGGCCGCGTCACAGGCCTAACCCAGAGCTACCGGTACAAACTGTACCGGGGGCCGAGGCACACTCATTCTGAGCCGCGGCCCGTAATGAAAAAACTGCCCAGGCCTGCGCAGCACACGGACTAGGGCCGCGGCACACTTAAGCCGGGCCGCGGCCCGCAGCGCGGGATCCACCGCGATTTTGGCTGTTCTGAAGGCCATTTCGACCTAATTCTCGGACGCGTTTTAGAGACGAAGGAAGGTTATAAAAAGGCAGTGAAGGTCAGAAAAAAAGGATAATCGAAGGAGAGAAGAAAAATACCAGCAGCAGAGAGCAAGGCCAGAAAACGGAAGGAGTTCATCAATTGTGTTTGAATTTCTTTCCTATGTTTTATTCAAATCATTGTGTATTGTTTTCTAGTATGTAGGGCTAGACCCTTTATTCTAGGATTGTGATGAACCCGAGATTTTGATGAATTAATTTTTGATTTTACGTTATTGATTTATTTCCCTTTTCTATTGAGTTTTCCCAATTGTTCTTAATGCTTTTAATTGTGTGTCCTATGATTGAATTGTTATAACTATGCACTTGAATCGGGAGAGGAGAGTAAGTAGCGAAAATTTGGAGAAAACCGTTTTGTCTGGTGAGATAGGAATATACTCATAAGAATTACGAAGCTTGTTTCAAGATTTTAGACTTTTTGGCTACTATCGAATTAACTCACCTAGGAATAGAGTGAATTATTCGCTTTGGAAAATTCTACTGACCTCGGGAGAGGCATTATATTATCTTAGAATCTTCGCTTTTAATAAGTTGGGAAATTACATAAATTATATAAATCAAGATTAATTCATATTAATCCAGGCGAATTCTCAATCCTAGATTCTTCTCTTATTTGATCTCCTTACATCGGACTATTGATTCTATTAATTGTGATTAGTTTGTAGCACTATTTAGTTTTTTTTTAATTCTTCAACCACAAAATTCGGTCGTTCAAATAAAATTATAAATCCTAATAAATTGGTACTTAGTACATCAGTCCTCGAGGCAACGATACTTTTCTCATCACTTTATTACTTGCTTACGACAACGTGCACTTGCGTTCACAAAATTACGTAACAAGTTTTTGGCGCCGTTGCCGGGGACTGATTGTTTTTACTAATATCAATTTCCGTATTTTTAATCTTAATTTGAACATTATTTTATTTTTGTGTAAATTTGTTTTTATTTTTCTTTCAGGAGTTCGTTTAGTGCTTGAGAAAATTTGGTAACGAAGGTATATTTCCTTTGGATACCAAACTCGATTGCACTTTGCGGAAAAACAGGAAGGAAAGACGTGAGTTTTTAACTATGGATACCATGGGCGACAACACCGGAAATCAAGAGATTGACAACCCTATTCAGCAAGTTCAACCGGCATTGGTACTCCGGGATTATGCACTTCCACAAATTAATGCAAACTTTTCGGGGATTCGACGCCCAACCATTCAAGCAAATAATTTCGAGATTAAGCCGTCCATCATTCAAATGGTGCAAGCAAGCTAATTTTGTGGATTGGCTAATGATGATCCGAATGCTCATATTGCATCATTTCCCAAGATATGTGACACATTCAAAACCAACGGCATTACCAATGATGCCATTCGTCTACGGCTTTTCCCATTCTCTTTGAGGGACAAAGCCAAGTTCTGGCTGAATTCACTCCCGCCTGGATCTATCACAACGTGGGCGGAATTAGCACAAACTTTTCTGGCTAAGTTTTTTCCACCGGCGAAAACATCTCGACTCATAAATGAGATAAATACTTTCGGGCATATTGAGATGGAATCGCTGCATGAGGCATGGGAGCGATATAAGGATTTGCTAAGGAGATTCCCCCATCATGGTCTACCGGATTGGCTGCAGATTCAGACATTCTACAATGGACTGAGTGCTTCTACATGCACTCTTGTTGATGCGACCGCTGGAGGTGCTTTAATGGGAAAGACGATGGCTGAAGCTCATTCTTTACTGGAAGCTATGGCGGCAAATGCGTATCAGTGGCCTTCTGAACATATAAATACAAAGCAAGTGATGGGAATCTCCGACAACGATCCAATCTCTACTCTATCAGCCCAAGTTGCAGCTTTAACTCAACAAGTGCAAACTTTTTCACATACCCCTTCTACTAACACCATGGAAACCTGCAATTGGTGCAACGGATCTCACCCTAGTGCTGAATGTCAAGTTGGAAATCCTTTTGAGCAATCTCAGATGGAACAATCTCAATTTGTGGGAAATGGAAATCGTCAGAACAACCCGTATTCCAACACTTACATCCAAGGGTGGCGAAATCATCCCAATCTTTCGTGGAGGAACGGGCAAGCTTTGAATAAACCTCCGCAAGCTCAATTCACTCAGCCACCACAGCAGCCCCCTCAACCACCGAAGGTCTTTTTGGAAGATGCTCTTGCTCAAATAGCGGCCAACACGAGCCAATTCATGACTCGCACGGAAAAGACTCTACAGAATCATTCCGCTTCTATTCGGAATTTGGAGGTTCAAATGGGGCAGATTGCAAATCTATTTTCATCTAGATCACAAGGTGTCTTACCAAGTCCTACCGAAATGAATCCCAAGGAATATGTGCAAGCTATTGAGTTACGAAGTGGAAAGGAGCTGCACGAGAAACCTAAGAGTAGCAAAGAAAAGAGAAGTCCCGTTGAGAAAGTGAATGACGAAGAGCCCAAGTCAAAAGCAGTCTCGGCCACACATCCTACTTATGTACCACATGTCCCGTTTCCACAGCGTCTGCAAAAGCAAATGTTAAGCAATTTTCTAAGTTTATTGATGTCTTTAAGAAATTGCACATTAATATCCCATTTGCCGACGCTTTGGAATAAATGCCGAGCTATGTGAAATTCATGAAGGAGATATTATCTAATAAAAAGAAGCTCGAAGAATATGTAACGGTGGCACTGACTGAAGAGTGCAGCGCTATCTTGCAGAAAAAGCTCCCGCCTAAATTGAAGGATCCAGGAAGCTTCACTATACCATGCACTATTGGAAACTTGTCTTTTGATAGAGCGTTATGTGATCTCGGTGCCAGTATAAATCTTATGCCTCTTTCTATTTTCAAGAAACTAGGAGTTGGGAAGGCCAAGCCTACTACGTTCTCTTTGCAACTAGCCGATAGATCCATCAAGTATCCGAGAGGGGTAATAGAAGATGTCCCGGTCTGGGTTGACAAATTCATTTTCCCCACTAATTTTATTGTGCTTGATATGGAAGAGGATCATGAAATTCCGATTATTTTTGGTAGACCATTTTTAGCCACTGGTAGGACTCTTATTGATGTTCAGGAGGGTGAATTTGTAATATCCGGGGATAATTTTTTTTCGTGTTACTGTTGAGTTGTACATATTCATTTGGAATTGTACAAGTGTTGTTGTTTTGGACTGATACAATGTATATTGTATTGGAATATTTCGGGATCGAAATATTATACTTGTCGTCGGGTTAGTTTCGTCGTTTGAATGTTGGTTGGAGAGTTTGGATTTTTGGCTAAGTACACTAGCCTTAACGTACGCTTTATGTGTAGACTTACGTACGTTATTGGTTGAGTATTACGTACGTTATGCCTGTAAGGTTACGTACGTAATGCTTGGTAGGTGGCAGGAACCTTCCTCGTAGTCACTTTCGGCCGGTGGGTCCCGGGCATCTTCCGATCGGATCTCACTATTGCGATCAGCGGACCCTTACGTGCGTTAAGAGGAGAGCTTTACGCACGTAATGTAGGTCTTGTTAACGTCGTAATAAGTTCTTGTTTACGACGTTAAGGCCTTCGTATTTTAGTCGATTAGTTACGGATTTTTCATTACGACGTTAATGTCTTAGCATAGCGCACGTAATGCCTCTTACGACGTTAACCATAGTGTATAACGACGTAATGAATTGGTCAGTCTATTTATCTTGGTTTCGTCTTTCATTTCCTCACGAACCAAAACACATTTTCTCTCCCTAGAATCGTCCGTTTGGACTTGTTATTGATGTTTAGCCTCTTCCAACTCGATCTTGATCATCCTAGCTTGGATTGAAGCTTGAAGTTGGAAGCTTGTTGGTGCTCCTTTGGTGTTTGGAGGCTTCTTCTTGTTCTTCTTTGGTAAGTTCCCTCAATCTCTTGTTCTTCAAGTGATTTTCGAGTTGTTGTTGTTGTTTTCTTCGGGTATTGTTTGATTAATGGAGTATATCATGATTCTTCATAGTTTGGATGAACTTTTGATGAAGAACATGTTGGTATAGCTTGAGGATGATTATGTTCTTGATGTTTTAGATTGTTTGGAGGTTTTAATCATGTCTAGGAAAGATTATGTTAAGATTGTTATATGATTAACATAGTCTTGAGATGATTATTATTGTTGGTGGTGTTCTTGTAAGATTTTAACCATTTTAGTAAGGATTTATGATGATCCAGGAGGTGATTATCATAATTTGAAAATGGTTGAGTGAATCTTGTTGTTTAATCCGAATTCATGATGCACTGATGAAGGATTTCGTTTCAGACATCATGATTATTGAGTTGATGATGTTCTTGGGGTGATAATGATAATAGTGATAATATTATCATTGTAGGAGGATCAATTTGATGATATTGGTGATATTATCATCTTGAGATGATTGTTTTGATGATTGTTCTTAAGTGAATCTTGTTGAATGGATTTCACAAGTGTTAAGAACGTAATGATCATGTTAATTGATCATCGAGGTGTTGGAGGACATTAGAATTCATAGTTGAGAACTATGATACTCGTTCGTGCGGTGTGATCGATTCGTGTTTGAATCGGACTTTGTCCTTGTCGTTATTTTCTATTGATTTTGTGTTTTTGAATGAATCGTTTTCATTCAAGGTTGTTCGAGTGTTTGTGTTCGTCGGGAGGCGCCGTTCGTCGTTTCGTGCCAGGACGTTGATCGTGGAAGGACTTTCTCGTCTTCGGTTTGAGGCAAGTTTTATACTTGTACTGGTCAATGAGATTAATGTTATCATATATGTGTATGAATGTATTGTATCATTTCGAGACTTAGTCTCTTCGTGATTTGTTGATATTCGGGAATTGTTTGATGCAATACCCTTCGGTGATTATGCCAGATGTGATTGTTATTCGTTAACGGCCGGTTTAAGGCATTGAGATTCTTGTTGTCGATAGCCGGTTCGCGGCATCGATGTATCGATTATTATTGTTGATGTGAATGTCGTTCTGAGACATCGTTGAATCGTTATTATTGAATTGGAACTGTCACTATGATGTTGCATTGGCCGACTGAAGGCGTTTGATATATTCATTTATTATATCTGTTTCGGTGGTCAGTTTAAGACGCCGGGACATCCACTCTACCGTATCATTGTGTATCGATTGACCGTTCTAAGGTAATCGATTTATTTAATTGGGATTATCGAAGATAATTCCCATCTGTTGTATCATTGTGTATCGATTGACCGTTCTAAGGTAATCGATTTATTTAATTGGGACTATCGAAGATAATTCCCACCCTTTGTATCATTGGTTATCGATTAACCGTTCTAAGGTAATCGATTTATTTAATTGGGATTATCGAAGATAATTCCCATCCGTTGTATCATTGGTCATCGATTAACCGTTCTAAGGTAATCAACGTATTTAATTGGGATTATCGAAGTTAATTCCCATCCGTTGTGTCATCGTTATCGATTAACCGTTCTAAGGTAATCGACATATTGAATTGGGACTGTCAAGGATAATTTCCATCCGTTAAGTTGTTGTGATCGATTGGCCATTCCATGGCAGTCGAGGTATTTGAATTGGGACCGCTGTGGACGGTGCCCATCCATGAGTTGTTGTCGTCGTGTTGGCCGACTCAAGGCAGCACGCTATTACTCTTATGAATTTGGTAATCTTGGGATTGTTACTGTTGTGATTAATTATGTTTTGGAGGCTAGTCTCGGCTAGTGCTCGATGGATAAGCTTGGGGCTTGAACCTTCGCGGTTGGTTTCCCAACACCTCCAGTTCAGTAGGTCACGGTCATGTTAATGATCTCATTATGGGTAAGCTTGGGGCTTGAACCTTCACGGTTGGTTTCCCAACACCTACAGTTCAGTAAGGTCACGGTCATGTTAATGATCTCATTATGGGTAAGCTTGGGGCTTGAACCTTCGCGGTTGGTTTCCCAACACCTACGATTGATGAGTCACGGTCATGTTAATGATCTCATTATGGGTAAGCTTGGGGCTTGAACCTTCGCGGTTGGTTTCCCAACACCTCTGATTCGATGAGTTACGGTCATGTTAATGATCTCATTATGAGTAAGCTTGGGGCTTGAACCTTCGCGGTTGGTTTCCCAACACCTACGATTCGATGAGTCACGGTCACCGGGTGATCTCATTATGGGTAAGTCTGGGCTTGAACCCTCGCGGTTGGTTTCACAAAGACTGCAATTGACAGTCACGGTCATTGGATGATCTCATTGTGATACGGCTTCGTGCCGTGGCCCGGCCCTCATTGATCTGACTTTGGGCTGTTTTGGCTTCGGGCCATTGTGGTGATTAATGACTTTGGGTGAATGACATTCGAGGTATTATGATGATAAATAGCTTGGTCATTGTTGTATTAGGCCATCGTGATGTATCGGTATTCCTGGTGGAGCCTTCGGGCATTGTGATTCGTATCTATTTCAGTGTTTGGCTTGGGTTACCTTCGGGTGATGTATTGTTGTGTTCTGTATTGATGATTCGCCGTTGGGCACTTGTGTTCTAACCTATTGAGCAGGTATTGCTTGTATGCCGTGGGCATAGTATTCCACGAATGCTCGATTCTTACTTTGGTTTGTGATCATCTCGTATTACCATTACTATACTATTCATTATGCCCTTTGGATGCATATCATGTTGTACATGTATTTGATAATCATTATCTGGATGGCCCGGCCGTGGGGGCGGAACATGTTTTCATGTTTTAGGTGTTTGCGAGGAGAGAGTTGAGACACAGGGGCATGACGTGGCGACGAGGCATGCGAGCGATACTAGTCCGAGATGTTTTGGTGTTCATGTCAGTCAGACAGTTGGAGTACTCCAGTTTTGTCAGTTATTGTCATTTTGTATTATCCGAGCAAGGCTCGTGGATGTCGTTGTAATTTATTTGGGCCATGTAGGCCCACTGTTGTCATTGAAATTCCATATCGGAATATTATGTTGGATGTCAGTGTAGGGATTTGTATTCCCCTTTTGGTCAGTTAGTTGTATTTTTGGTCGTGTTAGCCTGGTGGATCTCCTGGTGTGGGGTCCACGGCACTGTAATAACCCAATAGGATTTGGGGGTGTTACAGAAGATGGTATCGGAGATTTGGGTTGTGAGATACCTTGATATGTGAGTTATGCGGTTCTACCGACGCGGTAGTAGTGAACTGTCAGGTTAGGACAATCTGGACAGTCGGGTTTTGTGAGTCGTGGTAGTTGGACGACTGTATGAGTCATTCTTTCATCGAGTCGTCGTCAGTGAAGACTAGTATCGCAAGACCTCGAAGCTTCGTATGACCTGTGTAAGGACTCGATTCTCTTGTATGCTCATACATTCATTATGCCATTGATTATACATGTTTTGTTGAAACCTGTATGTAACATTATGTTACGACCCATTCATGATTAATTGCTTTGGGGCGTGTCGGCTCAGTATTGGCTATAATTAGCATGTTTGAAGCGATTGTTTATTTGTTGAGTATATATACTCGTGTTTGGCTATTGACATAGCATTGGGGATTAGCCGTTGAGGCATATTTGAGCTTTGTTCATGATCGAGCGTTATTCTTTCAGTATGGAAAGAAGAAACCGAGGATGTGGCAGAGGGGGTAAAGTCTGCGGAGCAGGCCGAAACCCAGAACCTCATGATTATGCGCGTGCGGATGCCGAGAGGGATCAGAATTCAGCCGGAGATGTGACTTATGCAACCGGTTCCCCTTCGGAATGTCATACTCGAGGAGTACACCAGACTGAGAGTGACCACATCGACCCTTACTTGCTTATGAGGGGCATGATGACCCAGATGACTCAGATGACGCAGATAATGGAAACCATACAGACCTCAGTGGTACGTGGTCCACCGCAGCAGGGATCCCAAGTGCCGTTTTATGGACAGTCTAGGAGAGTGAGTCAGATTATCGGCGACATCTCTCATCAGAGGCCGCCTATTTTTGAGGGTTCGTCGGAACCAGCTGATATTGTTCATTGGATTGAACATTTTGATAAACTCTTCGACATGGTTCAGTGTCCGGAAGAGAGTAGGGTGGCAGTAGCGGCTTACCATTTGAGTAAAGGCGCTTATTCTTGGTGGCTTTCTGTAAAACCCACCGATCGTGATTGTGCTTGGAGTGAGTTTAAGACTCTCATGTTAGAGAGGTATTATCCGGCTCCACTTCGTGAAGCCAAACTGTTAGAGGTTTTGAACCCCGAATTCGTCGAGGACGAGGGTGTTATTGTTATCGCTGAGAAGTTTCAGGGACTCCTTCAGTTTGATTCATCTGTTATCCGTACTGAGGCGGATAAGATCAAGTATTTTAGCAAGAGACGAACCCTTGATTGAGGATGCAGTTGTTCAACCATAATTACAATTCACTTGGTGAATTCATCGAGAAGGCTCTTGGAGCAGAGCTTTTGATCAAGGAGCTTTCTCGGAAGAACCCTTCAGTTTCTTCCGGTGAGAGGACTAGGATACCAGTTCGTTCAGAGGGACATCGGGCTCCGACATCTAGGAGGTCGTTTTCTAGTCGTCCTCGTGCTGGGAAAGCATCTTCTTCTCAGGCGGCGGGTTCGACCGTTGTTTGCTTTAACTGTGATACAATAGGACATCGTAGTACTCGGTGCTCGATGCGGTCTATTGCTTGTTTTCTGTGTGGGAGGCAGGGACACCTTCAGAAATACTGCAGGGGTTCTAGTGCCAGTAGATCTCAAGGGAAATCACGGGCCTCGAGAGACTTTGTTTCTTCAGTCCGTACTCTATCCAAGTCGTATCGGGCTTGGGGCGGAAGTATGGACACTCGAGAAGGAGCGGCGAGCTCGGTTTGGATCTTCCTCGAGTCGATCGGATCGAGGAGTTCGATGACTGGAGGATGTTGATTTTGGATACATTTGAGATGTAGCCTTAATTTCTTTCTTTATTTTCGGATTGATGTTTGACTCGGTGCGTACTTTAATCTTGTGGTTGCGAACCATTTATGGTTGATCTATCTTGTAATGATTGTATCTGAGAATCTTGAGATTTGAGGTCGTGTGATGTGTTTTTCCTTCCTTTTGGTGTTGTACCCGAGATTTTTTTATAATCTGGGTAATTGTTCATTTCAATCCGAGACGCCGAGTCGTGAGGACTTGGGTGTGCAGTTGATATGGTCCCGAGGACCACAGGTGCATTGTTATTTTTCTTTTGTGGCATGAGTCAGTGATTGCATTGGCGTCCGATGCTGATGAGAACGGGGGAGTATACACCGATGATTGTAAACATGTACAATGGGCAGCACCCGCGGGGTGTGTACGCCGGTGTTACTAGTCATGCGATTAGTACGACTTCCTGGCTGGTCTCTAGCGGGAGAGTTATGTTTTGGCTGATCTCGCAGTTGGTTGAGTGTTTTTATCCCTTGTTTTTCGCCGTGTTAGGGCAGAGGAGATGCGGGAACCTGTGGGGTTGGCCCGATTACTCAGGCGATGTGGTTCGCAGTGAGGAGTATTCCTGGAGATGTTGTTTTCTTATCCTGATGGATAGTTCATACCCCGTGTTTTTGCACCCTGAGTTTCGGGGACGAAACTCTTTTTAAGGGGGGGAGTATGTAATATCCGGGGATAATTTTTTTTTCGTGTTACTGTTGAGTTGTACATATTCATTTGGAATTGTACAAGTGTTGTTGTTTTGGACTGATACAATGTATATTGTATTGGAATATTTCGGGATCGAAATATTATACTTGTCGTCGGGTTAGTTTCGTCGTTTGAATGTTGGTTGGAGAGTTTGGATTTTTGGCTAAGTACACTAGCCTTAACGTACGCTATATGTGTAGACTTACGTACGTTATGGGTTGAGTATTACGTACGTTATGCCTGTAAGGTTACGTACGTAATGCTTGGTAGGTGGCAGGAACCTTCCTCGTAGTCACTTTCGGCCGGTGGGTCCCGGGCATCTTCCGATCGGATCTCACTATTGCAGTCAACGGACCCTTACGTACGTTAAGAGGAGAGCTTTACATACGTAATGTAGGTCTTGTTAACGTACGTAATAAGTACTTGTTTACGTACGTTAAGGCCTTCGTATTTTAGTCCAGTTAGTTCTGGATTTTTCATTACGTACGTTAATGTCTTAGCATAGCATACGTAATGCCTCTTACGTACGTTAACCATAGTGTATAACGTACGTAATGAATTGGTCAGTCTATTTATCTTGGTTTCGTCTTTCATTTCCTCACGAACCAAAACACATTTTCTCTCCCTAGAATCGTCCGTTTGGACTTGTTATTGATGTTTAGCCTCTTCCAACTCGATCTTGATCATCCTAGCTTGGATTGAAGCTTGAAGTTGGAAGCTTGTTGGTGCTCCTTTGGTGTTTGGAGGCTTCTTCTTGTTCTTCTTTGGTAAGTTCCCTCAATCTCTTGTTCTTCAAGTGATTTTCGAGTTGTTGTTGTTGTTTTCTTCGGGTATTGTTTGATTAATGGAGTATATCATGATTCTTCATAGTTTGGATGAACTTTGGATGAAGAACATGTTGGTATAGCTTGAGGATGATTATGTTCTTGATGTTTTAGATTGTTTGGAGGTTTTAATCATGTCTAGGAAAGATTATGTTAAGATTGTTATATGATTAACATAGTCTTGAGATGATTATTATTGTTGGTGGTGTTCTTGTAAGATTTTAACCATTTTAGTAAGGATTTATGATGATCCAGGACGTGATTATCATAATTTGAAAATGGTTGAGTGAATCTTGTTGTTTAATCCGAATTCATGATGCATTGATGAAGGATTTCGTTTCAGACATCATGATTATTGAGTTGATGATGTTCTTGGGGTGATAATGATAATAGTGATAATATTATCATTGTAGGAGGATCAATTTGATGATATTGGTGATATTATCATCTTGAGATGATTGTTTTGATGATTGTTCTTAAGTGAATCTTGTTGAATGGATTTCACAAGTGTTAAGAACGTAATGATCATGTTAATTGATCATCGAGGTGTTGGAGGACGTTAGAATTCATAGTTGAGAACTATGATACTCGTTCATGCGGTGTGATCGATTCGTGTTTGAATCGGACTTTGTCCTTGACGTTATTTTCAATTGATTTTGTGTTTTTGAATGAATCGTTTTCATTCAAGGTTGTTCGAGTGTTTGTGTTCGTCGGGAGGCGCCGTTCGTCGTTTCGTGCCAGGACGTTGATCGTGGAAGGACTTTCTCGTCTTCGGTTTGAGGCAAGTTTTATATTTGTACTGGTCAATGAGATTAATGTTATCATATATGTGTATGAATGTATTGTATCATTTCGAGACTTAGTCTCTTCGTGATTTGTTGATATTCGGGAATTGTTTGATGCAATACCCTTCGGTGATTATGCCAGATGTGATTGTTATTCGTTAACGGCCGGTTTAAGGCATTGAGATTCTTGTTGTTGATAGCTGGTTCGCGGCATCGATGTATCGATTATTATTGTTGACGTGAATGTCGTTCTGAGACATCGTTGAATCGTTATTATTGAATTGGAACTGTCACTATGATGTTGCATTGGCCGACTGAAGGCGTTTGATATATTCGTTTATTATATCTATTTCGGTGGTCAATTTAAGATGCCGGGACATCCACTCTACCGTATCATTGTGTATCGATTGACCGTTCTAAGGTAATCGATTTATTTAATTGGGATTATCGAAGATAATTCCCATCCGTTGTATCATTGTGTATCGATTGACCGTTCTAAGGTAATCGATTTATTTAATTGGGATTATCGAAGATAATTCCCATCCGTTGTATCATTGGTTATCGATTAACCGTTCTAAGGTAATCGATTTATTTAATTGGGATTATCGAAGATAATTCCCATCCGTTGTATCATTGGTCATCGATTAACCGTTCTAAGGTAATCAACGTATTTAATTGGGATTATGGAAGTTAATTCCCATCCGTTGTGTCATCGTTATCGATTAACCATTCTAAGGTAATCGACGTATTGAATTGGGACTGTCAAGGATAATTTCCATCCGTTAAGTTGTTGTGATCGATTGGCCATTCCATGGCAGTCGAGGTATTTGAATTGGGACCACCGTGGACGGTGCCCATCCATGAGTTGTTGTCGTCGTGTTGGCCGACTCAAGGCAGCACACTATTACTCTTATGAATTTGGTAATCTTGGGATTGTTACTGTTGTGATTAATTATGTTTTGGAGGCTAGTCTCGGCTAGTGCTCGATGGATAAGCTTGGGGCTTGAACCTTCGCGATTGGTTTCCCAACACCTCCAGTTCAGTAGGTCACGGTCATGTTAATGATCTCATTATGGGTAAGCTTGGGGCTTGAACCTTCGCGGTTGGTTTCCCAACACCTACAGTTCAGTAGGTCACGGTCATGTTAATGATCTCATTATGGGTAAGCTTGGGGCTTGAACCTTCGCGGTTGGTTTCCCAACACCTACTGATTGATAGGTCACGGTCATGTTAATGATCTCATTATGGGTAAGCTTGGGGCTTGAACCTTCGCGGTTGGTTTCCCAACACCTACAGTTCAGTAGGTCACGGTCACTAGGTGATCTCATTATGGGTAAGTCTGGGGCTTGAACCCTCGCGGTTGGTTTCCCAGCACCTGCAATTCAGCAGGTCACGGTCATTGGATGATCTCATTGTGATACGGCTTCGTGCCGTGGCTTCGGCCCTCATTGATACAGCTTCAGGCTATTTTGGCTTCGGGCCATTGTGGTGATTGATAGCTTTGGCTGAGACATTCAGGGTATTATGATGATAAACAGCTTCGGGCTGTTCGGTTGTTAGGCCATTGTGATGTATCGGTATTCCTAGTGGAGCCTTCGGGCATTGTGATTCGTATCTATTTCAGTGTTTGGCTTGGGTTACCTTCGGGTGATGTATTGTTGTGTTCTGTATTGATGATTCGCCGTTGGGCACTTGTGTTCTAACCTGTTGAGCAGGTATTGCTTGTATGCCGTGGGCATAGTATTCCACGAATGCTCGATTCTTACTTTGGTTTGTGAGCATCTCGTATTACCATTACTATACTATTCATCCTGCCCTTTGGATGCATATCATGTTGTACATGTATTTGATAATCATTATCTGGATGACTGACCCCGTGGGGGCGGAACATGTTTTCATGTTTTAGGTGTTTGCGAGGAGAGAGTTGAGACACAGTGGCATGACGTGGCGACGAGGCATGCGAGCGATACTAGTCCGAGATGTTTTGGTGTTCATGTCAGTCAGACAGTTGGAGTACTCCAGTTTTGTCAGTTATTGTCATTTTGTATTATCCGAGCAAGGCTCGTGGATGTCGTTGTAATTTATTTGGGCCATGTAGGCCCACTGTTGTCATTGAAATTCCATATCGGAATATTATGTTGGATGTCAGTGTAGGGATTGTAATTCCCCTTTTGGTCAGTTAGTTGTATTTTTGGTCGTGTTAGCCTGGTGGATCTCCTGGTGTGGGGTCCACGGCACTGTAATAACCCAATAGGATTTGGGGGTGTTACAGAATTGATGCTTCGGGTTCAAGATGAGCAAGTCACATTCAAAGTGTTTCGATCTCTCCCGTGTCCACGCAATGTCTAGAAGTGTTCTCAAATTGAAAGCTTAGATATTTTTGTGAAAGACACACACCGGGAAAGTTGTCAGTCGAAATGTTCAGAATATATTGTAATTGTTCCGACATCTAAGAAAAATGTAGAACGAGTCGCATATCTTAGGCATTTAGATGTGTCGTGTTCATCATCCGTTTACCCACAATTAAAAAATTCTCATGCCGTCATAAATTCGTCTGTGGAAAAGAAAACTAAGCCGGAAGTGAAACGGGTGCCAAGTCATGTGCAATTTGGGTGTTTTGTGAAGTTACTATTGTTCAAGTCTTTTAGCAAAGAACGTTGGATGTCCAAACTAAAAATCGAACTATTAAAAACTAATGGTCAAAAATTTAAAACACATACTAATGGTTCGATGGACTGGGCGGAGTCCAAATGGTGTTTGTGAAGAGAAATTGATTTTCAAAAGATTTGGCTGAAGACTATAAACTTAGCGCTTCTCGGGAGGCAACCCGAGTATTAGTTGTAGAATTTAGTTTTTAGTTGTTTTCCTTCATTTTAGGAGTCTATTTTTTTCGGCATTTTTGATTTGCTATGCTTCTCTCTCATGTTCTATGTGTTTTCACTTGAAAATTCTGTGCAGGAACTTTCCAGGGCAATTTTTAACTTAGGGCCGCGGCACACTAAGAGCGGGCCGCGGCACACACAAAGTCTCAAAATTCGACTAACTTGCTATATTCTGTGCTGCGGCACGACAGTGCTGAGCCGCGGCACACTCGCCCCAAGATCCGCGGCATGATGAACACAGGCCGTGGCATGTGTACTCTGTGCCGCGGCACCCGTACAACGAGCCGTGGCACACTGCAAGACACCTCAACGCCTAAAACAACCTGTACTATGGGCCGCGGCTCACTAGATATGTGCCGCGGCCCCTGATGAAGAATTTAAGCGGGCAGGCAAATTCATTCGGCCGAAATAAGGTATTGTATCACTTCACAAATCCTTTCTTCTTCTGCGCGGCGCAAGTCACCATCTCCGAATTAATCCTTCTTCTCATCTTCTTCAATCCAAAACTAGGTACTTCTTAATCCTTAGTTTGATTTGCAATAAGGATTGAAAAGTGGGGTAATGTTTGTTTCATTCATTGATGAATTGTCTTTCTTTTCTAAGTTCTATCAAGATTTTTTTCGGAATATATTGAGAATTTAGATTAATGTTGATTGTGTTTCGTTTATTATCATTAATCTCTGTGATATTGTTTGTTTGTTTGGGATGGAATTCACTAATGATTATTTTTGTTATTCATTTAAGTTTACGCACACCAAGTGTTTGATGAAATACCCCAATGATACGTATTTGATCTAAACATCTCCAATCTGTTTGCAATAGTACGATTATCTGAATAATTTGCCCCCTACCTTAATGCTTAGTTTGAGTTAAAATTTTCGCATCATATCCCTCATATGGAAGTGAGAATTTTAGACGCTATATTCGTTTCCCACACATTATATATTGTGATTGGTATCTTGTTAATTAAAGTCGGCTAAGATCCTGCGTTTACTTTCCAGGAATTCGCTATGTTCCGGAAGAGAAAGTTGAGCTCCACTCGTACTACGACTCGTTCATCTCCCCCGAGAGGAGAAACCTCGCAAAACAAGATGGATGAGCATTCCCAACAATTCTCCAACCCGGAGATCCATCGCATCTTTAATGAGAAAATTCATGCTCGACCCATAATTCCTGAGCGGGGATTCACTCCCGACCCCCAAGATGGCGAGCTACTAACTATGATTACTGAAGTGGGATGGACTAGATTCGCCGCACAGCCCGAGCCGGCCGTAATCTCTACCGTACAAGAATTCTATGCCAGTGCTTTATTACTTCATATCCGAGGAGGTCAGATGTTGGGGAGGCCGAATATACGTATTGAGGTTGTTGTCCGTGGCCAGACAGTGGACTTCTCGGCAGCCACGATTCGGAGGTTATACGAGCTACCCGAGGTAGACGAATCGGCATTCACGCGGACTATGGGTAGCCTCACGAGGGAGGCATTGCTAGAAATGCTTGGTCAGCCGGATTTCATTTGGGAAACGCGCGTCCCAGGGTTCACAGATTTCTTCTTCAAGAGTTCCCGTCTCAGTTGGCTCGGGCGAGCTTGGCTATATTTTCTCTGCTCGCGAGTCAACCCTACTTCGCATATCCGCTCTGTCCTGCTTCCTCGTGCCCGACTGCTATATGCCATCACGGCCGGACTTCGATTTGATGTGGCCCCACGTCTGGCCCGGTCTATTCTCCAGTGCATCCAAGGAGGGGCCAAGATGGGGCTAAAACATCCCTCTCTCATTTGTTCCTTGTGCCGCCAGTCGGGCATGATTTGGTCGGATGACGAGCCGACTATAGCACCCCAGGGTCCGATCGATCATCGTTTATCTCTCACTTCGACCAGTGGGGTGGCGCGCGGGCACACCCACGGGGATGAGTATTTCTTCTAGACGAGCCACATGAGCACTCCCCCGAGCCACTTCTTCTAACTCATGAGCCAGCGGAAGATACTGAGGATCAGACCAAGTCCACTCCACTGCTAGCGAGAGATCACCTTCTTCAGGCGATGTTTGACGGCTTGAGGGAGGAGATGCGAGCAGAGAGA
This sequence comes from Orobanche coerulescens, assembly GCA_033398695.1. Taxonomy (NCBI): domain Eukaryota; kingdom Viridiplantae; phylum Streptophyta; class Magnoliopsida; order Lamiales; family Orobanchaceae; genus Orobanche; species Orobanche coerulescens. Next base: position 150,023,285 of record CM065815.1, read on the forward strand.
GACAGCATCCTCGCAGCCGTTCGATAGGAGATGTACGAGCAGGTCTTCCGGTCCAATCGGCGTGCAGAGAAGGGCTTAGCTGCGAGGGACACTTACCACCGGGACTACTTAGCTGTGTGGACGGGCCATATCCTCCACCCGTACGGACCTTTCATCCCTCCGATCAGGCCACCTACACCACCCACTTCGCCGGACGAGGCTAATGCTAGTGCCTGAGCTTTCTTCAAGGGAGTACTTGACCCGCTTTTACTTCTTATTCTTATTTGTCGTCCATTGGGGTCAATGTACTTCTCAAGTTTGGGGGGGTACTTGTTAGTTGTTATTAATTTTTAGTTGTTATTCATTGATTTTAGCCTTGCTTGTCTTCTATGATATTCTGGACATTGTTTGCATTCATGAGTAGGTCATGCAGCCTTGTGTAAGACTGAATTTATGATACTGATTTCTATTTGAAGAAACAGATGAGTATTAGTCGAGTTCACATTATGCGATATTTGTTTCCCTCGAGTATTCATTTCAGTCTGATTTTTTTTGGCGTCATTGTGGTAGTCCTGGCATATAAGAAATGAGATATACGTGTTTGTAGTGTCCGCATTACACGAGCCATCGTCTATATGTTTGGTGGCGCTATTCACTTAGCTAGTCGTCCAGTAACATTAGTCTTGTTGGCATTCAATTAAGTACCGAAGGTTAGGCATTGAGTCGGACAGCTTTAATTCCCAAAATTTGAGCAACCTTGCATGTTCTATGATGGGAAGTATAGTAACCAGGGGTATTCACGTGACCCATTGTTTACTCTCGCGTAAAACGACAACCCTGAATCGACATGTTCATAAATAGATTAATGGTTCAGAAAAATCGCATCTCCGATTATAGGAAGCCAAGTAACCGGGGGTATTCACGTGACCCGTTGTTTACTCTCGCGTAAAACAGCAACCTTGAAGTGGACGTGCGGGAGTAGCTATTCGAGTTTTTTGTCCGTTGTAGAGGGAGACTTAGTAACTAGAAGCATTCATGAGCCCCATGAGTGTCTTTTACGTCAAACGGTTCCCCAATACATGAGAATGGAAATCCACCCTAGGGTTCTTCCGATGAAACATCCCGGGAGTCGAAACCTAGTGGTTAACTCAAATCATTATAATTATTAAATATAAGGGAGTGCTATCCGGGGTATATTATGAAATTCTTGTGTTTTTGCCATGAGGCTGTGGGACTGGGCGAGTTGGCTCGTTATACTCTTTACATTCATATTGGCGGTCAGCTCAATTCACGTTTGTTAATCTTTGAGCCTTGATATTCTTCATGAGCTATTGATTAGCACTAAAAATGGTTACCTTGTGGAAACATTGTCTGTACTGTGACTCACTAGTACGATATTCGTATTATTCTTTGAGATTTTCATGGTAGTATTAATTAGTTGAGCACTGTGGATTTGCACGATCGTCCATGATACTTGTAGTCTTGTTTGAAATTGAGTTTTGCTTGAGGACAAGCAAAGGCTTAAGTTTGGGGGTATTTGTTACATGTATTTTTATGCATTTTATTGTCAGTATTCTATCTCCATTTTGGGTTTAAATATGCGTAAATGAGCTCTTAATGCATTATGTTTATATGTTTTGAAGGAAATTAGAGTCCTGAAGCTTAAACAAAGAAAAACGGGCCTAAGACGACATTTTTTGGTCAAAGGCTGCGTCGCATCAAGCCTGGGCCGCGTCACAGGCCTAACCCAGAGCTAACTGGTACAAACTGTACCGAGGGCCGAGGCACACTCATTCTGAGCCGCGGCCCATAATGAAAAAATTTCCCAGGCCTGGGCAGCACACGGACTAGGGCCGCGGCACACTTAAGCCGGGCCGTGGCCCGCGGCGCGGGATCCATGATTTCAGCCCGCGATTTTGGCTGTTCTGAAGGCCGTTTCAACCTAATTCATGGATGCATTTGGGATACGAAGGAAGGTTATAAAAATGCAGTGAAGGTCAGAAAAAAAGGATCATCGAAGGAGAGGAGAAAAATACCAGCAACAGAGAGCAAGGCCAGAAAATGGAAGAAGGAGTTCATCAATTGTGTTTGAATTGTTTTCCTATGTTTTATTCAAATATTTGTGTATTGTTTTCTAGTATGTCGGGCTAGACCCTTTTATTCTAGGATTGTGATGAACCCGAGATTTTGATGAATTAATTTTTGATTTTACGTTATTGATATATTTCCCTTTTCTATTGAGTTTTCCCAATTGTTCTTAATTCTTTCAATTGTGTGGCCTATGATTGAATTGTTATAACTACGCACTTGAATCGGGAGAGGAGAGTAAGTAGCGAAAATTTGGAGAAAACCGTTTTGTCTTGTGAGATAGGAATATACTCATAAGAATTACGAAGCTTGTTTGAAGATTTTAGACTTTTTGGCTACTGTCGAATTAACTCACCTAGGAATATAGTGGATTATTCACTTTGGAAAATTCTGCTGACCTCGGGAGAGGCATTATATTATCTTAGAATCTTCGCTTTCAATAAATTGGAAAATTACATAAATTATATAAATCAAGATTAATTCGAATTAATCGAGGCGAATTCTCAATCCTAGATTCTTCTCTTATTTGATCTCGTTTCATCGGAATATTGATTCTATTATTTGTTATTAGTTTGTCGCACTATTTAGTTTTTAATAATTCTTCAACCACAAAGTTCGGTCGTTAAAATAAAATTAGAAATCCTAATAAATTGGTACTTAGTACATCAGTCCTCGAGGGAACGATACTTTTCTCATCACTTTATTACTTGCTTACGACAACATGCACTTGCGTTCACAAAATTACGTAACAGGGGATGCTCTTACAAGACCTCTGGGGGGCGATACTAAGGGGTATGGCCGCGGAAGTTGGCATGTGTGCGTGCGTTGTTGTTTTTCTTCCCGGGGATGGTCTGAAGAGGCTCTGGGGGCCGATACTAAGGGATACGGATACGGAAGCGGTTTCCCACCCGGGGATGGTTCGACGGGACCTCTGGGGGCCGATACTAAGGGGTACGGCCGTGGGTTACCAAATGTGGTTTTCGTGATGATGATATGTGATGACATGGTTTCTCGATGATGATGTTTTGATTGATATACGTATTATTCCGGAATAATGACGTGGATTTCTCTGCCGCTGTCACGATATGGTTGAGACGTTGGTAAATGATGGTTATTCTCTTCTCTGGTATTTTTACTCTACTCGGCCCTATGTTTATTATTATTGCACGTTATACATATTCATGTATCAAATACTCATACCGGATATTCGCTGACCCCTTTGGGGGTGGATACATTTTTGTGTATTCAGGTACAGGTCTTAATGGCGAGGCAGCACAGGGCAGGCACGAGCTTAGTGGGCAGCAGTGATATCATGTACCATTTTGAGTCTGTGGTCATCGGTTGTTAAGTGAAGTCGTGTTTTGTTTTGTACTTGCGCGAGTACCATCATGTCATATGTATGGTATGATGTTCAGTTATTTTGGTGATGTTGTTGCATCAGTCGTGGTTCCCCGGAACAGTGTATCGTTTGGTGTTGTGATGCATATGGTTTAAAGTCGAGTACTGTTAATGTGTATGAATGTCTTGGTTTAAAATTGTAAAAAAAAAGTGTTTTTATGTCGGCCTAAGCTGGTAGGTTCTCCAAAGAATCTACGGCGTTGTACTATCTCCGTATATCACACGGGGTGTTACAGAATATGGTATCAGAGCTAGGTTTATGGATACCTAGGCTGTTGGTGTTTTGGGTCTGTTAAAGTTGAGTCGTCTGTTTATGATGTCACCGGTTTGCTGCCATCTCGTGCTGTCTGCGCTGTAAGTCTCTCTGATCCTTAATTTCTTTTTCTAAACCTGTTTTAGCCTCCATTCTGAGTCTGTGTGAACTTTGTATTGAGATAAGAGATCTCTTGTGAACTGTATTCTGTTGGAGTCGTGCCCATTGATTTCTGATTCTATTAAGAGACCTGCGAGAAACCAGAGTAGCCTATTTGTACTCCTTCGAACTGTGTCCATTATTTTTCTTTCCCTTATACGTTTGAGGAACTTGTGCATACTGGCGTATGGGGATGGTAAGTCTCTCGACTGTAAGTCCTTTCATATGTGTGTTGTGATTATGTTACGCTAATTGGGTTAACCTTTATCGAGGGAAAGGAACTTATTTGAGGCATTATTGCTTTGAATATAAATGCGTGTACGTGTACAGTCCGGGTGATAATGGTTATATTGAGTATTTTTGAAAATCGGGTAGATTATCGATTTCCATATTTCATAAATGTAAATTCTTAAACATTAATTTTATCTGCTGCACGAATGTTTTAAAGATGTGTTTCGAAATTTTGAAATATTGTGAAATCCTACGATTTAAAAAAATCGTCATGTCAAATGGTCACATATTTCGGTGATAAATCTTTTTGATCAAACATTTGATAGAAGAGGAAAAGATTTTAAACTTTTGGTATTTAAATCTCAAATTAAATTCTTGAAATATTTCAAATCAGTCATGATATCTTTAAAATTTTAAAACATAAATTGTTTTATGCATTATTCGAAAATAGTTTTAAAATCGATGTATGAAATAAAAACTGCCTCTTCTAATAAAAGAACAGTATTTATGAATTTTGTGCGAAACGTGACTTGCCCTCTCATTTTCAAAAGAATTGTTTCATAGAGCACATATAGAATATTGTCGTCCTCATAGGAGGACCAGAAATTGGATTCCAAAATTTTTGCACGCTGCGAGCTCTAGTTATTATGTGGCTCGTATGGTGACGTTTTCAGATATAATAAGAACACTCGGATTCGTACATGGTACGCATGCTTCCTGAATTCTTTGTCATTTCAGTGTTGCTTATTTGGGCATTCGGGGATGTTGACCGAACCCTGCGTGGACAACGGTTGTGTTATTATGTGATTGTTTATTTAGTTGTGCTGAGTGGTAATTACATGTATTAATATGTCGAATCTTGACGGATGTGGATGTGATGATGGGTGTGGAAGCGGTGATGCGATTCGTACAATAACGATTCGTGCTATGGCGTAGGAGTGCCGGGATTAGACGATGTCCTATGAAGTCTCCTCAGCGGCTGAGCCTTCGAGCAACGCGAAGAAGCCGAAGACATTTGGGAAATTATCGGGAGGCAAAGGAACTAAGGTTCCCAAACCCCCGCACCTTTCGAACGCATCATCTTCGCGATTAGGTACGAACATTGGGAATTCCAAAGTGGCATAGTTGCCTACCGATAGGACGAGGAAGTGCTTCAACTGCAACGTTCAGAGGCATGTTCGTACTAATTGTCCGTCTCCACCCTTCGCTTGTTACCAGTACGGGTGTGAAGGTCATCGAATGCGGTATTTTGTGATAATCTCCGAGCGGAGCAAAATAAATGACCGAAGGGTGTCTTGGACCCCTACTTCTTCTCCTCTTGAAGAGTCTAACGTTGGTGGGTGAAGATTTCGTAATCATTGCCATTCCCGACCATCATATCTCTGATTGTCCCTCATTTCATTGCTTTAAGTTTCCAACTCTTGTTGTTCTAAGTTTCGGGGTCAAAACTTCTTCTTGGTATACGTCGACATTTTGTTATTTTGAATAAAAACTCTTATGAGCATTTTAAAATGGGGAAACTAATAATTTTATATTTTAATAAAAGGTGCATTTTGGCAAATTTAAGAAATATGGTTTTTGATAGTTCGTGAAATTTAAAGGTCCATGATATGGATATATATTCTAAAGCGGTTTTGAGGTTTTTGAGAAATAAAATTTTGTCGGTGGTTTACAAAAGATGCTAGAATTTTATAAAACTAGTTTAAAATTGAGATTTTTGAAATATAAGACAGAGAGATCTTGATAAATTCTTTTAGAAAGTTTGGGTATATTGAGAATTATTTAGACCTTTTAATTGGCGTGTTCGAATATTTTAAGAGGGATATGTATCTTCAAGCGAAGATACCTTGTGTTACACGAGTCGGTAATTATTTTACAGTTGCATGATGTACGACAAGTGGCCTGATAGATGTCGTAGATATGATCCGTCTTGAGTATTATTTGGTATAGTGGTGAATCGGTATTCATGATTTGAGCATTATGTGGATTAGGCGAGATTGATAAGCAGTTTTCGCAATAGTGAGATGAGCAATAGGACGAGCATGTGCATGAAATTGACTTCGAATTTTATATTTCGTACCTCAAGTTTTCTAATGTCATTTTGCATGAGCCTTGTGAAAACTATTTTCCTTAATTTTGACTCGTAACAATGTGTTTTTATAGTGAATGTATATATTGTGAAATAAATGATTCAACCAATATATTTTAAAAAGGGATTTATACGAAATGGATATGTGATCCCATATTTTAAATTTAAAATTAGTTCCAAGTACGTTTTCATACTATTGGGGAGTATTATCTTTGGAACTCATTTACCAAAGCCATGTAAACACTTTTGAAAGTTACAAATTTTCTGTCAAAGTATTCATCATCTTTAAAAATATTTGGCCATTTAAAACTGAGAGCTTGTAAAATTTTCATGTATGTCATTTTGAAAATTGGCCAGTGCATATATCTACAGCGTGTTTTTATGAGCATCATATAGCCTTGGGATCTCAGCTTGTCGGACTTATAGTGGGGGCATGTATTACCCGTATTTTTATTAGTAATTACTGTGTTCGGTGACTTTACATTATTAATGACTCGTTTGTGATCCTCTCGATAATCTAAACTACCTTGTCCTACTCAACTTACCGTCCTCCAAATGAATTTCGGAGCCGTTTTTTTTAATTCCCTGGATTATTGTAATCTTCCCACATTTGAGTTGATCTTCGCAAACGTTATTCGAAATAATTGCTCCTACAAGTGCAATTTACATTTTTAGACGAGATATGAGCTTGGATGTTGTTACTTAAGCTCGAAGCGTGGTTTCAAGACGGTTGGGTCATTTTGTGATTCTACTTAACTCTTGGAGCGTTTATCTTCAAACTCATACCCCTCCACTTCGACTCCTCGTGTTCATATGTGTGTTTATCGCCTTGACTCACGTACCAGATACTTGCTTAGTTAACTCATTGCATTTCGAGGATTCTCCCGTTCGCGCAATGTTTGTGATGTTTTGGGACTGAGCGAAGTAGTTATTTTTCCTTGTTTGTTCTCCCGCTCTCTATTTTAAGTTTCGGGACGAAACTTATATTAAAGAGGGTGGAATGTAATACCCTGGATTTTTACCCATAAATAACTTCGAATCTTTGACCAGTTTTTGTGGATTCTTTTGTCCGTTTGTTGAACTTATGCAATCTTTCGTATTGTTCTATTATCCTTAATGTTCCGTTTTACCACAACTCTATTATCACTACATAATATAATTTGCAATATCGTTATATGTTACTATTATTACCGTATGTTGATAACATTTCGGTATAATACTATAATTGTGACCAGATTGTCTGATCAGTCTAGATATTTACAATTCTTATTTAGAGTATTACACCATAGAAACATTCAAAATATGGATGGAATACCAAAAGGGTGTTAATAGAAACAAGAGTCGATATTTCGGTATAGTGCTGTGCGCAAGGGCTGACTTTGATTAGTCACCATAAATTCTATTAAAATCTAAAAGTTCTAACATTTTACAGTATTATATTTTATTGAGTTAGCTTCCCATTGGTTTAAACGGTGAGTCATTTGGATTCCGTACGAGAAAGTTATGATTAAAACAAGACAGGAGTATCAATCCGCCGCGATGCAAATTACCGAAATACCCTTAAAACCGACTTAAAGGCTATAAATGACCCTTGGCTGATTTCTGGTGCATTCCAGCACCTTCTATCGACCCCATTTCGTCTCTCACCAGAAAACTTCATTCTTGAACTCAGATTTGAGCCATGTGCATGTTTCTAAAATCGTAGAATCAAGATATCAAGTCCGTTTTTGAAGAATCGACCATTTCCTAACTGAATCAAGGTATGAAACTCGAAGTTGTTCAAGTGTTTTTGAATGATTCTTGATAGTTCATGTTTCTATATTAGAGGAGGAGGATTTTTAGGTGTTCTTGGGAGGTTTTCATCGATTCTAGCGGGTAGAAATCAAATCCCTCAACTATATCACTTCATATACATAAAATGCCCGCTAGGTGTCCAATAAAAATCCTCTTAGAGTATGGTTTCGAATTTCAAGTGTTATAGTGATTAGAATCAGTAGCTCTGATATGCATCTTGCTATATTGATCATCTTAGGTTCGAAAATTGGGTTTGATAGCCTCCTGTCCGAGTTTTACCAAACTAGTTAAACCGTCGAATTCCAGGCGAGTATTTGATTATATTTATGTATTATCTTGCAATTTAAAGTGTATAAATGTGTCTTTGGAATTAAATTATGTATTCTGAATTTCACTAAATGTTTATTGATATTTTGAAATATTTTTGGGAATAGTTTCCAAACAAATAAATGAGTTTTGAGGTTTTAAAAATAATATTTACGAACGATGTTTAAAAAGGATTTTCAAAAGGTTTTTCGGAAAGAAACTGGAAATGGTTCTTTAAAAATGTTAAGGGCTGATTTTACTAAATATATATATCGAGGTGATGACATTTCATAAATATTTTGTGGAAAATGATTTGGAGATATTACTTCCAATTGTGCTTGAAAAGCATAGTTGTAACGTTTGATGATTTGAGACCGGCATCGTCAAAGTATGTGGAAAAGGATTGTGAAATGTGAAATGACATGATTTGTGAAAATGTGTGTGTGTGTTAATGTTCCTCCATCCGGGGACGGTCTTACGAGACTTCTGGGGGCCGATACTAAAGGCTATGGCCGCGGAAGTTGGAATGTGAGCGTGCGTTGTTGTTCTTCCACCTGGGGATGGTCTGGCGAGGCCTCTGGGGGCCGATACTAAGGGGTATGGCCGCGGAAGCAGTTTTTCACCCGGGGACGGTTCTACGGGACCTATGGGGGCCGATACGAAGGGGTACGGCCGCGGGTTACCATATTTGAAGTAAGTTGTATGTTTGTGGTGGAAGACCAAATCGGTCTAACGGTTCATTATTCAGCCATGTCATAATGTAATGCGATGTCTTGTTTTGGTTTATAGCCTAGTATATCTTCATGGAGAGGGTCTGCGGCGCTGTAATATCCCCGAGTGTATTGAGGGTGTTACAGAACATGGTATCAGAGTTTAGGTTTTGAAAACTTAGGCTGTCGGGTCAAGTTGTGTTTGTATAGTCTTGTCTTGTCAGATTATGTCTAACTGAGTCATGTCGCGACACGTCGTCTGAGGTGTCGGTCGTGATTAGTATCGTGGTGCAGCCATCATCTTCGTGTGACCTGTGGATGTAAGCCTCTTCTATTATATCTTGTATTTAGTGACTTTATTACATGCTTGTTGCGAGATGGAATTCGTATTTGATGATTGTGGTATATTAAGCGTATAATGACCTAGATATAGTGATGGATTTGGACACCGAGTGGTGTAGTGTGTTACGGAACCTTGAACATCAATGTGTTCCAGAAAGTGTTTCAACGGTAGAGTTGTTGAAAAACTCAGATAGATAGTTTTGACATGTGTTTGAGTTTGGTGTTCATGAATTGTGTTTGCTGAATTAGTGAGTTTGAATGTTGTGCATGTGCTTGTGGATTGATTATTTTGGCTAATTGTTGCTACATGCTACAAACTTGTTTCCATTGGTAATTATGTCTATTGCGTGCGTTTTTGAAAATGCTTTTCTGAAAATTTTATAGAGTTGAGTATGTTTGAAGAAAATCAATTTTCGAAAATATTTTGGCGGTGCGGTTAAATGGTGGTTTGTGCGGATTCTGAAAATTGTTTGGATTTTTGGCGAGCGGTCCTTGCATTCTAAAAACGAACCATACAATGGTATTTGAAAAATATGTTTTGAAGTGTTTTGGGACATTTTGTAAAATGATGCCGTCGTTAATCTTTGATCATGAAACAGCCCGTTTATTTCAAAATGAGACGGTTAAAATCTTTTGTTTACAAGTTTTGGTAAAACAGCCCGAGGTATCAAAAATATTTTCAAATCTTACTTCATAAAATTATACGAACATAAGGATCTTAAAATATTATTATTTAAATGGATACCTCATGGAGTTTTAAAAAGAATGTTAAAAATGAATGGCTATCATGTGTAGTATATAAAGGCCGTGATTGTAAAGATAATGATCGTTAATTTTCTGTTGATATGGTTATGTGATACGCTAGTTACGACCGTAAGTTTCATTTATTGCTATTGTAATTTTTTGTATTCGTGTAATTATCCGGAGTGGATATTCTAATCATGTTACTATTTGTTGCCTTTTGTTGATACGTTGTGCTGAGTAGGCATTATGGTATGTTGTTTTGAGATATTGTTAAGTGGGTGCTTGTTCATTATGCCGAGGGGTAGAGGTTGTGGTTGTAACTGTAGTATAGACGACCATGGAGATCAGATGCACGACCAAGAGAATATTGCCGGAAATAGCATTGGCATCGGTGATGCTACTATATTGCAACAGGCAGTGACACCGATGACTCAGTTGACCCAGACGGCTCAACGTAACAATGATGTGACTCAGAATGTCGGCGTAAACCAATGGCCATGAGAAGTGGTTCGTATGAATCCCCCTCGTTTTGCTGGTGCCGCGGATGCATTGGGCTGGAATGGTTGGTTTTTCCAGTTGGGAAAGATATTCGAAGCAGTTGATGGTCCTGAAGAACGGAAAGTACCCATCGCTCACTACTTTCTTGACAGAGATTCCGCCAACTGGTGGGAGGCTGTTAAGCCTCGGGATCATGTTTTCATGTGGGCGAAATTCCATGAATTAATGGAAACTGAATTTTTCCCGAAACCGATGAAAGGGCAGAGAATTCGTGATTTTTATTTGGCGAAACCACAAGATGTATCGGTGTCTCAAGCTATCATCGATTATAGCAAACAACTTGGCTATGTGCGGGAACAGGTGAGGAAATAGGAAGATAAGTTCCAATCATTTTGACATGCGGATGAAGCCGGAGATTCGCCATTATATGGCGGGATTAACTTGCACTTCGTTGAGAGAGTATCAAAATCGAGCGTTAGCCTACGAGCTAGCCTTATCATCGACTGAGCATATGCCGAGCTGAAGAAGCAGATGATGCCTGCTGATTTTTTCTATCATTTCGGGAGTTGGAGTTTCTAAACTGAAACACCACAGTCTTTCTACCGTGAAGTTCTGTCGCCCTACGAATAGAATTGAGAGTTCCAAGTCGTCAGCGTTGACTCTTGGTAAGGACAGGAGATGTTTCAATGGTGATGTGCCGGAGCACGTTCGTGCACATTGTCCTCTTTAACCAGTAACGTGTTACAAGTACAGATCCGAGGGACCCAGAATTCAGTTTTGCCAGATGGTCGACGAGCCTTCCAAAGCGCGGACTTCAGTACCGATATCAGGATTGGCTCTGGAAGGTCCTTAAGAGGGTTGTCGGTCAGTTGCTTTCCATGTTGTTGCCTTGTTTTCGTTGTTTTAAGTTTCGGGGACGAAACTTCTTTTAAGGGGGGTAGAATGCGACACCCGTATTTTTCATTCCTGTATTTTTTGATTATAGTGACTCGTTTGTGCTCGTTGATACATTTTGGACATGTCTTGTTCTGCACTTTTTGTCATTGGAGTGAGTTTCGATATTGGTTCTGATTAATAGGCATATTTTTCCAATTTTTCCGAATTTGGGTTCGAATCTTGTAAATTCTGCTCGAAATTGTTGCTCTGTTGTTCCTATTGTTGTGAACTTCAGAATTGTTAATCGATATCGCATCGGGATTTTTCGGACTTTTGGGACGTTTCGTAATTTCCAAAGTTTTGGATACTCGCTTACCTGCTCGTTTTTACCTACATTCGGGTTGTCGGAATCGCATGTTTGTTTAGCGCTTTAGTTCGTTGCTGAGAATCATTTGTAGGCGTTTCGTCTCATTTTCCGAGTCATCGCATTTTGGGGGTCATTCGGGACTGATCGGGCAGCAGAATGGAATATGCTGCCAGAATGCAGGTTACGGCCGTAACCTGCAGTGTGTAACGGCCGTAACCTGCAGTGTGTAACGGCCGTAATGGCCAGTGTATTACGGTCGTAATGTAACACCCCAAACTAGGCGGATATTACAGTGTCGTAGACTACCGACTGGGACCCACCAGGCAAGTGAAAATGAATGAAATACACAGGGTAAATGTAGTACCGAACCACATTACATCATCAATTACTCCGATGAGGAGTTTTATTACAACACACCCAAGGAAATGACCGAATACAAGTATATTTTATATGGAGATAAAATATACAACATTGAATGAACTCAAAATCCAAACGGAAATCTGCAGCGGAAATGAAATAAGGAAACACGGTGAATGAAAGGACTGGGGCCCCCTACTAGTATCACTGGGACTCCTCGCCGTCAACATGCTATTCCCGTGCTTTTGCCTTGCCATGACCTGAAAACAAAATCCCCAAACGGGGTCAGTTACACAGAACAACAATCCTCAAGAGTTGAATAAACACAATCATATATATATATGATGGATAAACCACAAGTTCGATCAAAAAATGAATCGGTTAGATTATAACCCAATCTTGTTGAAAACACATGTTGTATGAATCAACTAACAGTACGGCTCAAAGGGTGGCGCCACACTACGCCCGGGATGGAAATGTGTCCGTGCACAAATCACCAACGAGTATCGATCGAATACACGTGTGGTCTTGTACCTAATCAGTCTCACGAAGCAATCGACTCGTGTGCATAGTCCAATGTGAGGCCAACAACCAACACACGACTTAAATGTGCCCGACATGAAAATCTTACACATACCAACCGGCACGCCTGTATGACCCGGAATGCCACGAGATAACAAAGTGACATCGAAATCAATAATAACTCACCGAGATGAAATGATAATGAAATGAATGACAGCTCAATGAATTGATTGGAACTGTCGTTCCTTGTGACTGAAGTGATTAATTGACAATGACAAGTATTGATATGGTTAATACAATTATGAATGAGTTATGATTATGAATGAACAACAACAAAATAAATGAATATCCTTTTAACCGAGTAAGAATTAACTACACAACACCGGTGACAATTATCCTTCCACGAACAACGTCCTAATTGAAATATCGGTCGCTCGGACAACCTTGAATAACACAATTAGCAACAATCCGTTCAACATATGAATCAAACACGAATATAACAAACTCAAAACGTCGATACGACTAAACCAAGTTCATTGAGGCATTATATCGAACACTTTGTGGCCAAACTTCGATTGTTTACAATCAAACTTCAATAATACCAACATCAAATCCCCAAGAAGTGTTTCAAACCAACAAAACATCTTCAATACGATCAATAATCCAATATGAATATTCAAATTTGTGATTACAACAATGATTAATCGAAAACCCCCAAATCCAACTCAATATTCAAAGTGTTCTTGAATAATCCTTCAATAATCCAATGAATAATCAAACATATCCATAATCATGCGTATATCACTTCATACAACATGATCTTAACATCCAAAACATCATATCCCAATACAAAATCGAAATCCAATATGTTGAAGAAATTACCTCTTGAAGATCCAAGCACTTTGATCCGAAGAACACGGGTTAGATCGACTATCCGGGCTTCACGATCGAAAGGAGATGAAGAAAAACCAAGTATTCAAGTGATAGATGAATGAAAGTCTCCCCTTCAAGCCCTCTCTCTCGGATATAGGTGGAAGAATGGGAAAAATGGGTTGATTCTCACAAAAACCCGCAATTATAGTGCAGACTGCACTGTGTGCCGCAGCCCGGCCGAAGTATGCCGCGGCACAGGGCCAAAACTGCCCCCAGTGATCGGCAGCGTGCCGCGGCCCGGACGAATGTGCCACGGCAGTGACTCGGCAGTGTGCCGCGGCCCTGTCGGCATGAGCCGCGGCCCCTGGTACAGACGGGTCGGCCAAAAATTGCAACACAAGTGTGGCGCGGCCCGGACGGGTGTGCCGCGGCAGTGACTCGGCAGTGTGCCGCGGCCTTGTCGGCATGAGCCGCGGCCCACTGTACAGGCTGCTCGGCCAAAAATTAGAAAATGTGTGTGCCGCGGCGCACACTCCTTGTGCCGCGGCCCACACCCCCCTTGTGTCCTAAAATGAAGACAAATGACCCGGGAAGGGAAAAAAACAATAGGAATCAATATTTGGGAAACAATAACACAAAATGGAAGTGCGGAAACCCCAAAACGGTGGTTCCAAGCAATGATTACAAGGATTCATCCAACAAAAACACGATTTGAACAATGAAGAGATTTGAAATGACATGAATTCCAACGTCAACATCGACTAATGAATCAATTACAACAGTCAAGATAATACTCTTGTCTCGATTCTCGAATAAGGTAGATACACTGAACAATATCGATACACAACTCGAAGTTATTCCGAACGGTGAACACGGATGAATGATTATTAACAAGTGAAAAATTACATAGTGACAATTACCGAATGAAATTATTGAATGATAATGACTGAATTACAACTGGGTATTACATACACCCCCCCTTAAAAGAGTTTCGTCCTCGAAACTAAGGGTCAAACAACTCGGGATAACTCTCCCGCATACTAACCTGGGTTTCCCAAGTAGCCTCTTCGACTCCGTGTCTAGACCACTGAATTTTAACTAAAGGAATCTCCTTATTCCTCAACTCTTTGATTCGCCGCTCTAAGACTCGTATGGGATGCTCTTCATATGAATGATCATCTGCGATCTCGATTTCGTCGAACTGAAGTATGTGACTCGGGTCGGAAGCATTTTTTCATAGTTGAGAGACGTGAAACACATTATGAATTCGGCTCAACGCCGGAGGTAAGGCCAAATGGTAAGCTAACTCGCCTACTCGATCCAAAATCTCAAACGGTCCAATGAATCTCGGACTTAACTTCCCCCATTTTCTGAAATAGAAAATACCTCGACTCGAGGATACCTTGACCAACACGTGGTCACCCATCTTGAACTCTAATGGTCGACGACGATTGTCTGCATAAGATTTCTGTCGACTCTGAGCGGTCAAAAAACGACTCCTGATCAAAGCTACCTTCTCACGGCGGCTATAAGCATATCGGGCTCGGTGCCGATTGATTCTGATAAGTCATCCTAACACAAAGGAGATCGACAACAATGACCGTACAAGGCCTCGTAAGGTGCCATCTTACTCGAAGCATGCCAACTATTATTGTACGTGAACTCGATCAATGGTAGTTGGGTTTCCCAATCGTCTTTCCAATCGAGGATGCATGCTCTCAACATGTCCTCTAATGTCTGAATAGTCCTCTCTGATTGCCCGTCGGACTGAGGATGAAAGGCGGTACTGAGATTAAGCTGAGTTCCCATAGCACGATGAACTAATTTCAAAAAATGAGACACAAAGCGTTCGTCACGATCGGAAACGATACTTTTAGGAGTACCGTGCAATCTCACTATCTCTTTGATGAACAACTGGGCAAGTTTCTCGGGACCCCAGGTATCCTTAATCTCAAGGAAAGCGAGCTGACTAAGTTAGACGATCCACAATCACCCATATTGTATTCATGCCACGACGACTCGTCGGCAAACTTGTGATGAAGTCCATTGAAATATCCTCCCATTTCCACTCCGGAATAGGGAGCGGTTTCAGCATACCGGTCGGTCGCTGATGTTCTATCTTGACTTGCTGACAGGTTAAGCATCTCGAAACAAATTCTGCGACTTCTCGCTTCATATTACTCCACCAGTAATTTTGTTACAAGTCTTTGTACATCTTGCTAAACCCCGGATGAACAGAATAAGGGGGTAGCATGAGCTTCTCTCAAAATCTAGTTTTTCAACTCGTCATTTGCCGGTACACACAACCGATTCTTAAATCTCAAAAGTCCATCCTCGTGGACCATGAATCCAGGGGCTTTCCCCCGAGCCACATCCTCACGGATGCGCAACAATGATGGGTCTGAACCCTAATTTTCTCTGATTGCCTTCTCAAGTGGTTATGAAATCTCTAACATGCAAAGTTTCCCTTGTACTCACTGAAGCCAGACCTCGATCTCGGGTCTAAGGAATTCCTGCTGAAGCTCCTTCTGAATTGTTAAACGAGCAAGCATCTGCTTCTGAACGGACTTACGACTCAAGGCATCGGCGACAACATTCGCCTTGCCCGGGTGGTAAAGGATCTCGATATCATAATCTTTGATTAGTTCCAACCACCGTCTATGTCGCATATTTAACTCTTTCTGAGTAAATATATACTTTAAAACTCTTATGATCGGTGAATATCTGACAAGTAACGCCATAAAGATAATGACGCCAAATCTTCAATACGAACACCACGGCTGCTAGCTCCAGATCGTGGGTTGGATAATTAACCTCGTAAGGTCTCAATTGTCGTGAAGCATAGGCAATAACCTTCCCATTCTGCATGAGTACACATCCGAGACCCTGCCCGGACGCATCACTATAAACCACAAATCCTTCCGTCCCTTGCGGTAAGGAAAGTACAGGTGCTGAAATTAACCGGCTCTTGAGTTCCTCAAAACTCCGCTGACACGCGTCGGACCACGTGCATCTCTCATCCTTTCGCAAAAGGTTCGCCATTGATTGAGCGATTTTAGAAAATCCTTCCACAAACCACTGATAATCACCGGCTAATCCGAGAAAGCTTCGGATTTCCGTAACATTCTTCGGAGGTAACCAATCTTGGATAGCCTCCGTCTTTTGAGGATCAACACGCACTCCATCTGATGAAATTACATGCCCGAGAAAAGTCACTTCGGACATCCAGAACTCACATTTGGAAAACTTTCCATAAAGTTGCTCTCGTCTTAACACGTCGAGAACCTGATGAAGATGAACCTCATGTTCCTCTCGGTCACGAGAATAAATAAAAATATCATCGATGAAGACAACAACAAACTGATCCAAAAAGTCGATGAAATCCCGATTCATTGATTCCATGAATACCGCAGATGCATTATATAACTCAAACGGCATTACCACGAACTCATAATGACAATAGCGTGTTTGAAACGTCGTCCTCGCGATATCCGACTCTCGAATTCGCAGCTGGTGGTATCCGGATCTTAAGTCGATCTCGTAAAAACACTGAAGCTCCCTGAAGTTGATCTAAGAGATCATCAATGCGGGGTAAGGGATACTTATTCTTGATCGTCACCCTGTTCAACTCACGATAATCAATACACAAGCGAAACGAACCATCCTCCTTCTTGACAAACAACACTGGTGCTCCCCACGGGGACGCACTCGGTCGAATATAACCCTTCTCGAACAACTCCTCAAGTTGGTTCTTTAATTCCTGCATTACGGTCGGGGCCATCCGGTACGGTGCCTTCGATATCGGGGACGTACCGGGCTCCAACTCAATCGCGAATTCCACATCTCTCTGTGGAGGTAAAACAGGTAGCTCGTCTGGGAGTACATCGTCAAATGATAACAATGATACTACGAATGGTTGAACAACTCGATTGCTTTAGAATGGTCAATAGATGACAATGATATAATGAATGATTGAATATCTCGATTGCCTAAGAACGGCCAATCGGTGACAATGAGGTAATGAATGATTAAATTTCTCGATCGCCTATGAACGACCAATCGATAACAAGGATACAATGAATGATTGAACAACTCGATTGCCTAAGAACGGCCAATCGATGAAAATGATACAATGAATGATTGAACACCTCGATTTCCTAATTACACTGTCTCCCTCATATAAATAATTCATCTGGAACAATGGGGATTACCTCTCTGAACTACACACTCGGCTCCAATGACTGAAATGATAGTGACCAAACGCTTACGATCACTGAGGATGGTATCATGACGATCCATCTAATTAACACCCAATATTACATCGTCCTTAGGTAAGTCCACCACGATTAGGTCCACCAACCAATCGCGGTCATTAAGCTTAATTCGGTATGATTTCTGAAAATTCTTCCATCACCAGGTAGACCAATGGTATGAGGTCCACAAGCAATAGGACTATCCAAATTAAGTCTATTCAAACATGATTCGAAAATGAATGAATGCGGAGCACCAGTATCAAAGGTACACACAGGTTGAAATAAAATTACGAGTATACCTAAGATCATTCGGGCCACCGAATCGTCGATCCTCTTCATCACATGAATCCGGGACTTGCTGGCCCCCGAACCGGATGCTCCCGTCTGATAAATATGATCTCCGACTTTATTTGCTTCCATCGTCTTAAACGACGCTGACAGAGTAGTCTTATTCTGAATCGCTGATTGCTTCGGGGTCTGAGATGCCGCCGGAGCCGACTTGGAGTCCTTTTGGCAAAAACAGGACTTATGCCCAAAAATCCCATAATTATGGCACGTGATAGACGGTTTCAGACACTTAGTGCTGTAATGACCCGTCGCTCCACAGTTGAAACAGGTGATGGCCGAACTGGCTGCTCGGGACTGAGATCTCGCACGATTATGCACCGTAGGAGGTCGCTCAGAAACGATAGGGCCCGCACGAGGCTTCTTGAAGGTTGACTAACTGCCTTCGGACTAATTATGCTTCGTTGATTTCTTGCTGACAGATGAAGGTTGTTGATCAGCAATTTCCTTAGCAGCAAGCTCATACGTGAGGGTTCTCTCGATTAATTCGGTCAGAGTGGTGCAATGATGATTGAGCAATTGTATATGGGTCTGACCTGCATAAAAGTGAGTGGATCAACCCGAACATCTTCCGATCGAGCTGAGTCCTGGGTACGTCTTCCTGACAGTGAGTGATTATTCCCCGGGTTTCGGCCCGCACCGCGGCCTCTCCCCGTGCATCCCCTGACAGCTCTCTCCATACTGAAGTAGGAAGGTCGCATGATAATCATAGATCTCATATGAGTACCGCATTATGATTTACGTCATGAAATGATGAAAATGAGCATATGCTCTCTAACACAGTGATTACATGAATGATTAACTGAGGTGACATGATTATCTGATGAAATTCTTGAAATGAGTATCTTGAATAAGTTAACAAGATTAATAATATGATCTTCCAGATCAACAACTGAGTAATGAACTGAATTGAGTGATTAATGAGTTAACATGATCGTCCTGATCATCAACTGAGTAATGAAATGAATTGAGTGATTAATGAGTTAATATGATCAACATGATTAAAATGAAAATGATGTTTGAGGATTGTTAACTAGTGAATTATGAATGAATGATTATTGCCAGAAATTATACCATGGCGTTAGAAGTCTTACAGTTCTTTCGGTCTGATTGGCTTGGCATTTGCACAGGTCACACGTGACACGAAAGTCCAATGATACTAGTTTGATGACGATGATTTCAAATGAGACATGACTCGGAAGGTAGTATTCAAAACCACGCTCCGATACCAACTCTGTAACACCCCAAACTAGGCGGATATTACAGTGTCGTGGACCCTCGACTGGGACCCACCAGGCAAGTGAAAATGAATGAAATACACAGGGTAAATGTAGTACCGAACCATATTACATCATCAATTACTCCGATGAGGAGTTTTATTACAACACACCCAAGGAAATGACCGAATACAAGTATATTTTATATGGAGATAAAATATAACACTGAATGAACTCAAAATCCAAACGGAAATCTGCAGCGGAAATGAAATAAGGAAACACGGTGAATTAAAGGACTGGGGCCCCCTACTAGTATCACTGGGACTCCTCGCTGTCAACATGCTATTCCCGTGTTTTTGCCTTGCCATGACCTGAAAACAAAATCCCCAAACGGGGTCAGTTACACAGAACAACAATCCTCAAGAGTTGAATAAACACAATCATATATATATGCTGGATAAACCACAAGTTCGGTCAAAAAATGAATCGGTTAGATTATAACCCAATCTTGTTGAAAACATACGCAATCAAACATGCTGTATGAATCAACTAGCAGTACGGCTCAAAGGGTGGCGCCACACTACGCCCGGGATGGAAATGTGTCCGTGCACAAGCCACCAACGAGTATCGATCGAATACACGTGTGGTCTTGTACCTAATCAGTCTCACAAAGCAATCGACTCGTGTGCACAGTCCAATGTGAGGCCAACAACCAACACACGACTTAAATGTGCCCGACATGAAAATCCTACACATACCAACCGGCACGCCAGTATGACCCGGAATGCCACGAGATAACAAAGTGACATCGAAATCAATAATGACTCACCGAGATGAAATGATAGTGAAATGAATGACAGCTCAATGAATTGATTGGAACCGTCATTCCTTGTGACTGAAGTGATTAATTGACAATGACAAGTATTGATACGGTTAATACAATGATGAATGAGTTATGATTATGAATGAACAACAACAAAAGGAATGAATATCCTTTTAACCGAGTAAGAATTAACTTACACAACACCGATGACAATTATCCTTCCACGAACAACGTCCTAATTGAAATATCGGTCGCTCGAACAACCTTGAATAACACAATTACCAACAATCCGTTCAACATACGAATCAAACACGAATATAACGAACTCAAAACGTCGATACGACTAAACCAAGTTCATTGGGGCATTATATCGAACACTTTGTGGCCAAACTTCGATTGTTTACAATCAAACTTCAATAATACCAACATCAAATACCCAAGAAGTGTTTCAAACCAACAAAACATCTTCAATACGATAAATAATCCAATATGAATATTCAAATTCGTGATTACAACAACGATTAATCGAAAACCCCCAAATCCAACTCAATATTCAAAGTGTTCTTGAATAATCCTTCAATAATCCAATGAATAATCAAACATATCCATAATCATGTGTATATCACTTAATACAACATGATCTTAACATCCAAAACATCATATCTCAATACAAAATCGAAATCCAAGATGTTGAAGAAATTACCTCTTGAAGATCCAAGCACTTTGATCCGAAGAACACGCGTTAGATCGACTATCCGGGCTTCACGATCAAAAGGAGATGAAGAAAAACCAAGTATTCAAGTGATAGATGAAGGAAAGTCTCCCCTTCAAGCCCTCTCTCTCGGATATAGGTGGAAGAATGGGAAAAATGGGTTGATTCTCACAAAAACCCGCAATTATAGTGCAGACTGCACTGTGTGCCGCGGCCCGGCCGAAGTGTGCCGCGGCACAGGGCCAAAACTGCCCCCAGTGATCGGCAGCGTGCCGCGGCCCGGACGAATGTGCCGCGGCAGTGACTCGGCAGTGTGACGCGGCCCTGTCGGCATGAGCCGCGGCCCACGGTACAGGCTGCTCGGCCAAAAATTGGAAAATGTGTGTGCCGCGGCGCACACTCCTTGTGCCGCGGCCCACACCCCCCATGGGTCCTAAAATGAAGAAAAATGACCCGGGAAGGGAAAAAAGCAATAGGAATCAATATTTGGGAAACAATAACACGAAATGGAAGTACGGAAACCCCAAAATGGTGGTTCCAAGCAATGATTACAATGGTTCGTCCAACAAAAACACGATTTGAACAATGAAGAGATTTGAAATGACATGAATTCCAACGTCAACATCGACTAATGAATCAATTACAACAATCAAGATAATACTCTTGTCTCGATTCCTGAATAAGGTAGATACACTGAACAATATCGATACACAACTCGAAGTTATTCCGAACGGTGAACACGGATGAATGATTATTAACAAGTGAAAAATTACATAGTGACAATTACCGAATGAAATTACTAAATGATAATGACTGAATTACAACCGGGTATTACACGTAATGGTCATTATGTTACGGCCGTATCTAGGGGGTTATATTTAGGCAGCGACCTTCTCTGTTTTGGGGCAGAATTTGTCATTTCCACTCTCACGCGATGGGCGGAGTTCTTGAGGCGATTTTGGGGCGATTCTTAAGGAAAGTTCATAATCTTTCATCCTACAACATAATCATCAAGGTCTTGGTGTGGATTAACAACACTAAATCATCCTTTTCCCTTTGGAACAAGGTATAATTCTCAGAACCCTAGTTTTTGATAAATTTGGGGGGTTTCTTGATTTCATAATTCTAATCCGAGATTTGTTGGTCCCATCATGTTTATCTAGTCTTGCATAATCCATGGCTTGAATTTAATTTTTCACGAATTGTCGAGTCGATTTGTGTTCTTGACCGTTTTGAGGAAAACCCTTAAACTTTAGTTGCTCGTTTATTTGGTACCGTGGATTTACGTTGTCTTAGGGGATTTATTCTCATTGCTGTTATTATCGTTCGTAGTAATTAACGCGTGTCGGTGCTAGGTGGAGTCGGAGGTTTTATAGATGACTCGTGCCAACTTACTACGACTAGTTTTCCGTGCTTGCAACTATTCGAGGCAAGTATCTTGCCCATACATTTCGTGTTTTGTAGATGTAATAATTGGCAGTCGACTACGTGCGTTTACTTGAGTGCTTAAAATGAACTTTCTAAAGAATTTATATATTTTTGGATAAAGTTTTCTTTCAAGATACTTATGTGCTTTGGGAATAAATGAATTCTATGAATATGTTGTAATGTGTTTGTGAACCGAAATATGTTGCCTTCTTATTGTGTGGTTATAAAAGCACTCTTATCCTGGTTTAGGGTTGTGGTTGGAATGTATATTTGTTTGTGATTGTTGTCAGAATGATGTGGTATTCTGTTGGCTTATCATTGGTTTATCCACTCGGGTATGCATGAGGAAACTCCGAGGTTCACGCTTGCTAGCATGGAACGAGAATAACCCTTGAACATATGTTGATGTGGATGTTCAGCTTGTGGACCCCTTAATTTACTGTGAGATTAGTATTTTGAGAAAATGAATCTTTGGGTTGTGACCCTAAGCAATATTTTTAGAAAAATGAGGATTTCTCGATCCTAAATGTTTTCCTCTAAAATCTTGAGATCCTAAAACGCTTTGCCAGTTGTTTACTTGTTTTATTTAAAGCTTTCCATGGTTTGTGGATTATATTATCAACCTCGATTTGTGATTGATTGTGGAAGCCATTCTAGTGAGTACTTTGATTTTATGTTTCATAGGCCCTTACATTAGAAGTCTTGAAATCTTTTGGGTGAGAGTGTATACGTTCACTCTGGGAGGGTCCGACGGGGCCTCGGAGGGATCCACGCATGGTTGGGTCCACGAATATTGGGGTTATCCACTCCGGGAGGGTCCAACGGTTTAACTCAGGAGTACTTTTGTAACTTGGTGATATGTCCGGAATATCACAGTGGTTTTGACTTTCCATAATGCTTGGGTTATAATACATATTTATCAAAGGTACTTTGACTATAATGGCATTAAAATTATACGATATGGCGGGAGATTGAAATTATTTATTAAGTGGGAAATATTTCGGGAAGTTTTTCTATGTGTTTTATTTGTTGAATAATCAAGATTATTACATTCTTGGAATATGAGGTGTATGGTTCGTATTTGCGCTTTATACTTGCACTAGCAAAATAGTGGAATTTTGCTAACCCCCAAGTAATCGGGGTGTGGATGTCTGTATTGCGTCCAGGTACATGCAGATTCCTGGGGGAGTAAAACACAGGACCGTTACGAAGGATGATGGAAGACGAACGATACTAATCACATGAAGGCCAGTTCTAGGTGCAGTTAGTAGGAGTTCATTGTATTGTTCTTTCCGCTGTCGTATTTTCTGATGTACGAGTTTATGAGTGTTTCTGACCCCTATATGGTATGAGCTTTGAAAGAGAAATGTATTTGAAGTAAGTTTTATGTTTGTGGTGAAATCCCAAATCAGTCTAACGGTTCATTATTCAGCCATGTCGGGATGTAATGTGATGCCTTGTTTTGGTTTATAGCCTAGTAGATCTTCATGAAGAGGGTCTGCGGCGCTGTAATATCCCCGAGCGGATTGGGGGTGTTACACACGAGCTCCTGCTCGTGTGGCTTGCTCGTGTGCTACAAACGAGGGCTAGAATCGAGCCCGATACGGCTTCGAAAGCACCCAGAACATAACCAACTCAATGTAATACCCGGTTGAATTTCATTCATTTTTATTCAATATTAATCAGTCAGTAATTATCATTCAGTAAACTTCACTCATTATTAATCACTCATCATTCATGATTCATTCATTGCGTTCACTGTTGGTATGTTGTAAATCGTATATCAGTTACCGATCGTCATTTCATCTTCGTTTATAGATCGAGACGGGATTATTATCATTTTCATCGGGATTGGTAGTCTTGTACTGGGAGTATCATTTTTGGCATGTGTTGGACCTGTTCACTTTCACATTCGTATGATTTGTCGGATCATTCATCAGTCGTAGCGAGGAATCGGAGTTATCGGATTTTTCACCATGTCCAGCATTGAGTTACGGCCGTAAGGATTGTAGGTTACGGCCGTAACAAGGGTTCGTTGATGTCAGGCCATTTAGGACGAACGGGACTTACGGCCGTAAGGTTTCGGAGTACTGCCGTAAGTTGAGCAGGTACGGCCGTAAGGCTTGGCCGGTTACGGCCGTACGAGTCGAGCAGGGTGTCCGGGTGTTTTGGCCGAAGGGCGAGTTAGGGCCGTAAGAGGGGCAGGATACGGCCGTAAGGAGTGTTCGTGTTTTTCAGGATGTGTCGGATGAGAGGGACTTACGGCCGTAAGGGTTGCGGCATACGACCGTAAGACGAGGAAGGTACGGCCGTAAGGCTTGGCCGGATACGGCCATATGGTACAGGCAGGGTGCCTGGCCATTTTCGACGAGGGGGGGCTTACGCCCGTAAGTTTGTCCGGATACAGCCATATCATTCGAGTTACGCCCGTAAGGTATGCGGGTACGGCCGTAAGGATGTCGGCAGATCTTTTAGACGAGGGCGAGTTACGCCCGTAAGTCAGGGCGGATACGGCCGTAAGGCTGTCGGCAGGTTTTTGGACGAAGCCGAGTTACGGCCGTACGAGTTGGCCGGTTACGGCCGTAAGGCCGTTGACCTGGAATGTTACGGCCGTAAGAAGGCCGAGTTACGACCGTAACTTCCGGCAGTTTATATATGTCTTGGATGGGACTTTTCCTCATTTTTCTCATTTCCTTCATCTTATCCGAGGGAGAGAGCTTGAGTGAGATATTTTGTCATCATCAATCACTTGTGTGTTCGGATTTCATCATCTTGATTCGTTGGGAAGCTTGGATAGTCGATTTAACACGTTTTCATCGGATCGAAGTGTTTGGATCTTCAAAGGTAATATTCTTCAACATCTTGGATTTCGATTTTGTATTGAGATATGTTGTTTTAGCCGTTAAAATCATGTTGTATGAAGTGATGTACGCATGATTATGAATATGTATGATTATTCATTGGATTATTGAAGTATTATTCAAGAACACTTTGAATATTAAGTTGGATTTGGGGGTTTTCGATTAATTGTTGTTGTAATCACGATTTTGGATATTCATAACAGATTATTGATCGTATTGAAGATGTTTTGTTGGTTTGAAACACTTCTTGGGGATTTGATGTTGGTATTTTTGAAGTTTGGTTATGAACAATCGAAGTTGGCCACAAAGTGTTCGATATAATGCCCCAATGAACTTGGTTTAGTCGTTTTGACGCCTTGAGTTCGTTATAATCGTGTTTGATTCATTTATTGAGCGGATTGTTGGTAATTGTGTTATTCAAGGTTGTTCGAGTGACCGACACTTCATTTAGGACGTTTGTTCGTGGAAGGACATTCTTCATCGGTTAAAAGGATATTCATTCCTTTTTGTTGTTGATCTTTCATAATCATAATTCATTCAGCATTGTATTAATCATATTGAGACTTGTAATTGTCGAATAATCACATCATTAACGAGGAATGGCGGTTCCAATCATTTCATTGAAACTATCAATCACTTCATTATCATTTCACCTCGGTGAGTCATTCTTGACTTCGTCAGATTATTATTATTCATTGATATTCATTATGGTCATTCTCGTTCATATGACCTTCTGGGTTCATATTGCGTGGCCGGGTGCGGATGTGTGGAATTTTTAGTCGGGCACGTGATGGCCATGTATTGGGAGTGATACATTGGACTGTGCACACGGTAACAGATTACCTCCGTGAGACTAATTAGGTACAAGGACGGGTGTGTCCGGTCATTCGTCTTGTACACTTTCACAGAACACTACGGGCGTACTATGATACTCCTCTTCAGCGTAATTCATAACTAAGGATATTTCATAACTAAAGATAATTCATGATTGTGTATTTTCAACCCTTGAGGATTGTTGTTACGTATGGCCCGGCCCATTGGGATTACATTTCAGGTCATGGAAAGGCAAAAGCACGGGAATAGCATGTTGACGTCGAGGAGTCCCAGTGATACTAGTAGGGGGCCCCGATCTTTCAGTTATTCATGTTGTTGTCCTTTAATTTCGGCTGCATACTTTCATTTGGATACTCTGTTTCATTCAGTATTGTGTATTTTATCTTCATATAAAATATACTAGTATTCGGTATTGTCCTGGTGTGTTGTACTTAAAATCCTCATCGGAGTATTTGGTAATATAATGTGGTTCGGTACTACAATTATATTATTTAATTAATCATTTTCATTACTTTGGTGGGTCCTGATCGGGGATTCACGGCACTGTAATATCCGCCTAGTTTGGGGTGTTACAGAGTTGGTATCAGAGCGTGGTTTTGAATACTACCTTCCGAGTCATGTCTCATTTGAAATCATCGTCATCAGACTAGTATCATTGGACTTTCGCGTCACGTGTGACCTGTGCAAATGCCGAGCCAATCAGACTGAAAGAACTATAAGATTTCTAACGCCATGGTATAATTTCTGGCAAGTCATTCATTCATCATTCATCAATTAACAATCCTCAAACATCATCATTCATTGTGAGTAGGACGATCATGTTAACTCATTAATCACTTAATTCATTTCATTACTCGGTTAATGATCAGGACGATCATGTTAACTCATTAATCACTTAATTCATTTCATTACTCAGTTAATGATCAGGACGATCATGTTAACTCATTAATTACTCAATTTATTTCATTACTCAGTTGTCGATCTGGATGATCATATTATTAATCTTGTTAAGTTGTTCAAGATAATCATTTCAAGAATTTCATCAGATAATCATGTCACTTCAGTAAATCATTCATATAATCACTAAGTTAGAGCATGTATACTCATTTTCATCATCTCATGACATAATCATAACGTGATAATCATGCGGGAAATATAATCATTATGCGACCTTCCTACTTCAGTATGGGGAGAGCTGTCGAGATGCACGGGGAGGCGCGGTGCGGGCAGAGCAGGAAATAATCACTCGCTGTCAGGAAATCGTGCCCAGGACTCGGCTCGATCAGAAGATGTTCGGGTTGATCCACTCACTTTTATGCAGGCCATGATGACCCATGTGCAATTGCTCAATCATCATTGCGCCACTCTGGCCGGATTAATCGAGAGAACTCTCCCGTATGAGCCGGATGCTAAGGAAATTGCTGAACAACAACCTTGATCTGTCAACAAGAAATCAACAAAGCGTAATCAATCCGAAGGCGGTCAGTCAACCTTCAAGAAGCTTCGTGTGAGTCCTATCGTTTCTGAGTGACCTCCTACGGCGCATAATCGTGCGGGATCTCAATCCCGAGCGGCCAGTTCGGCCATCACCTGTTTCAATTGTGGAACGCCGGGTCATTACAGCACTAAGTGTCTGAGACCGTCTATCACGTGCTATAATTGTGGGAATTTTGGGCATAAGGCCCGTTTTTGCCGAAAGGACTCCAAGTCGGCTCTGGCGGCATCTCAGGCCCCGAAGCAATTAGCGATTCAGAATCAGATTGCTCTGTCAACGTCGTTTAAGACAATGGAAGCAAATAAAGTTGGAGCTCATATTTATCAGACGGGAGCGTCCGGTTCGGGGGCCGGAAAGTCCCAGATTCATGTGACGAAGAGGATCGACGATCCGGTGGCCCGAATGATCTCAGGTATACTCGTAATTTTATTTCAACCTGTGTGTAACTTTTGATACTGGTACACCGCATTCATTCATTTTCGAATCATGTTTGAATAGACTTATTTTGGGATAGTCCTATTGCTTGTGGACCTCATACCATCGGTCTACCTGACGATGGAAGAATTTTCGGAAATCATACCGAAGTAATCTTAGTGACCGCGATTGGTTGGTGGACCTAATCGTGATGAATTTATCTTAGGACGATGTAATTTTGGGTATTAGTTGGATTGATCGTCTTGATACTATCCTCAGTGTTTGTAAGCATTTGGTCGCTATCTTTCCGTCGTTGGTTGTCGAATGTGTGCTTCAGGGAAATAATCCCCGTTGTTCCAGAAGAATTATTATTATGACGAAAGCAGAGAAATTCCGCAATCGAGTTATTCAATCATTCATTGCATCATTTTCATCGATTGGCCTTTCTAAGGCAATCGAGTTATTCAATCATTCATTGCATCATTTTCATCGATTGGCCTTTCTAAGGCAATCGAGTTATTCAATCATTCATTGCATCATTTTCATCGATTGGCCTTTCTAAGCCAATCGAGTTATTCAATCATTCATTGCATCATTTTCATCGATTGGCCTTTCTAAGGCAATCGAGTTATTCAATCATTCATTGCATCATTTTCATCGATTGGCCTTTCTAAGGCAATCGAGTTATTCAATCATTCATTGCATCATTTTCATCGATTGGCCTTTCTAAGGCAATCGAGTTATTCAATCATTCATTGCATCATTTTCATCGATTGGCCTTTCTAGGGCAATCGAGCTATTCAATCATTCATTGTATCATTTCCATCGATTGGCCTTTCTAAGACAATCGAGTCATTCAATCATTCATTGTATCATTTTCATCGATTGGCCTTTCTAAGGCAATCGAGTTATTCAAACATTCATTGTATCATTTTCATCGATTGGCCTTTCTAAGGCAATCGAGTTATTCAATCATTCATTGTATCACTTTTTATCGATTGACCATTCTAGGGCAATCGAAATGTTCAATCATTCGTGGTATCATTGTCATCGATTGACGATGTATTCCCAGACGAGTTATCTGGTTGCCTTCACATAGAGTAGTGGAATTCAGGAGTGAGTAGAAGCCCGGTACGTCCCCGTTATCGAAGGCACCGTATCGGATGGCCCCGACCGAAATGCAGGAGTTGAAGATTCAACTTGAGGAATAGTTCGAGAAAGGTTATCTCCGACCGAGTGCGTCCCCGTGAGGAGCACCAGTGTGATCTGTCAAGGAGAAGGATGGCTCGTCTCGTGTGTGTATTAATTATCAGGAGTTGAACAGGGTGATGATCGAGATTAGTATCCTCTACCCCGTATTGATGATCTCTTAGATCAACTTCAGGGAACTTCAATATTTTTCCTAGATCGACTTAAGATCTGGATATCATCAGTTGTGAATTCAAGAGTTGGGTATCGCAAGGACGGCGTTTCGTACACGCTATGGTCATTATGATTTCGTAGTTATGTCGTTTGGGCTAACTAATGCCCCTGCGGTATTCATAGAGTTAATGAATCGGGTTTTCATCGACTTTTTGGATCAGTTTGTTGTTGTCTTCATCGATGACATTTTGATTTATTCTCGTGATCGAGAGGAACACGAGGTACGTCTTCATCAGGTTCTCGACGTGTTAATACGCGAGAAACTTTATGGAAAGTTTTCTTAATGTGAGTTCTGGATGTCCGAAGTGACTTTTCTCGGGCATGTAATTTCATCTGCCAGAGTTCGTGTCGACCCTCAGAAGACGGAGGCTATCCGAGATTGGAAACCTCCGAAAGATGTTAAGGAAATTCGAAGTTTCCTCGGATTAGCTAGTTAATTATCCGACCCACGACCTGGAGCTAGCAGCCGTGGTTTTTGCGTTGGAAATTTGGCGTCGTTACCTTTATGGCGTCACCTGTCAGATCTTCACTGATCACAAGAGTTGAAGTATATATTTACTCAGAATGAGTTAAATATGCGACAAAGACGGTGGTTGGAACTAATCAAAGATTATGATATCGAGATCCTTTACCACCCGGGAAAGGCGAACATTGTCACGGACGCCTTGAGTCGTAAGTCCGTTCAGGAGTAGATGCTTGCTCGTTTATCAGTTCAGAAGGAGATTCAGCAGGAATTCCTTAGACCCGAGATCGAGGTCTGGCATCAGCGACTGGCGGGTATGCTGAAACCGCTCCCTATTCCAGAATGGAAGTGGGAAGACATTTCTATGGATTTCTTCACGAGAGTGCCGACGAGTCGTCGGGGCATGAATACGATCTGGGTGATCGTGGACCGCTTAACTAAGTCAGCTCATTTCCTTGAGATTAAGGATACGTGGGGTCCCGAGAGACTTGCCCAGCTGTTCATTAAAGAGATAGTGAGATTGCACGGTACTCCTAAGAGTATCGTTTCTGATCGTGACGGGCGATTCGTGTCTCATTTTGGAAATTAGTTCATCGTGCTATGGGAACTCAGCTTAATCTTATTACCGTTTTTCATCCTCAGTCCGACGGACAATCAGAGAGGACTATTCAGACATTGGAGGACATGTTGAGGGCATGCGTCCTCGATTAGAAGACGATTGGGAAGCCCAATTACCGTTGATTGAGTTCACGTACAATTAAAGTTGGCATGTTGCGATGAAGATAGCACCTTACGAGGCCTTGTACGGTCGTCGTTGTCGATCTCCCTTATGTTGGGACGACCCATCAGAGTCAATCGTCACCGAGCCCGATATGCTTATAGACGCCCGGGAGAAGGTAGCTTTGATCAGGAGTCGTCTGTTGACTGCTCAGAGTCGATAGAAATTATATGCAGATAATCATCGACCACTAGAGTTCGATATGGGTGACCACGTTTTGGTCAAGGTATCCCCGAGTCGAGGTATATTCCGTTTCAGAAAATGGGGGAAGTTCAGTCCGAGATTCATTGGACCGTTTGAGATTTTGGATCAAGTAGGCGAGTTAGCTTATCGATTGGCTTTACCTCCGGCGTTGAGCCAAATTCATAATGTATTGCACGTCTCGCAGTTGAGGAAGTATGTTGCCGACCCGAGTCACATACTTCAGTTCGACGAAGTCGAGATCGCGGATGATCATTCGTACGAGGAGCGTCCTGTACGAGTTTTAGAACGGCGAATCAAACAGTTGAGGAACAAGACGATTCCTTTGGTCAAGATTCAGTGGTCTAGACACAGAGTCGAAGAGGCTACTTGGGGAACCGAAGAGAGTATGCGGGAGAGTCATCCCGAGTTGTTTGGCCCTTAGTTTCGGGGACGAAACTCTTTTTAAGGGGGGAGTATGTAATACCCGGTTGAATTTCATTCATTTTTATTCAATATTAATCAGTCAGTAATTATCATTCAGTAAACTTCACTCATTATTAATCACTCATCATTCATGATTCATTCATTGCGTTCACTGTTTGTATGTTGTAAATCGTATATCAGTTACCGATCGTCATTTCATCTCCGTTTATAGATCGAGACGGGATTATTATCATTTTCATCGGGATTGGTAGTCTTGTACTGGGAGTATCATTTTTGGCATGTGTTGGACCTGTTCACTTTCACATTCGTATGATTTGTCGGATCATTCATCAGTCGTAGCGAGGAATCGGAGTTATCGGATTTTTCACCATGTCCAGCATTGAGTTACGGCCGTAAGGATTGTAGGTTACGGCCGTAACAAGGGTTCGTTGATGTCAGGCCATTTAGGACGAACGGGACTTACGGCCGTAAGGTTTCGGAATACGGCCGTAAGTTGAGCAGGTACGGCCATAAGGCTTGGCCGGTTACGGCCGTACGAGTCGAGCAGGGTGTCCGGGTGTTTTGGCCGAAGGGCGAGTTATGGCCATAAGAGGGGCAGGATACGGCCATAAGGAGTGTTCGTGTTTTTCAGGATGTGTCGGACGAGAGGGACTTACGGCCGTAAGGGTTGCGGCATACGGCCGTAAGACGAGGAAGGTACGGCCGTAAGGCTTGGCTGGATACGGCCGTACGTTACAGGCAGGGTGCATGGCCATTTTCGACGAGGGGGGGCTTATGCCCGTAAGTTTGTCCGGATACAGCCGTATCATTCGAGTTACGCCCGTAAGGTGTGCGGGTACGGCCGTAAGGATGTCGGCAGATGTTTTAGACGAGGGCGAGTTACGCCCGTAAGGCTGTCGGCAGGTTTTGGGACGAAGCCGAGTTACGGCCGTACGAGTTGGCCGGTTACGGCCGTAAGGCCGTTGACCTGGAATGTTACGGCCGTAAGAAGGCCGAGTTACGGCCGTAACTTCCGGCATTTTATATATGTCTTGGACGGGACTTTTCCTCATTTTTCTCATTTCCTTCATCTTGTCCGAGAGAGAGAGCTTGAGGGAGATATTTTGTCATCATCAATCACTTGTGTGTTCGGATTTCATCATCTTGATGCGTTGGGAAGCTTGTATAGTCGATTTAACACGTTTTCATCGGATCAAAGTGTTTGGATCTTCAAAGGTAATATTCTTCAACATCTTGGATTTCAATTTTGTATTGAGATATGTTGTTTTAGCCATTAAAATCATGTTGTATGAAGTGATGTATGCATGATTATGAATATGTATGATTATTCATTGGATTATTGAAGGATTATTCAAGAACACTTTGAATATTAAGTTGGATTTGGGGGTTTATGATTAATTTTCGTTGTAATCACGATTTTGGATATTCATAACGGATTATTGATCCTATTGAAGATGTTTTGTTGGTTTGAAACACTTCTTGGGGATTTGATGTTGGTATTTTTGAAGTTTGGATATGAACAATTGAAGTTGGCCACAAAGTGTTGGATATAATGCCCCAATGAACTTGGTTTAGTAGTTTTGACGCCTTGAGTTCGTTATAATCGTGTTTGATTTGTTTATTGAGCGGATTGTTGGTAATTGTGTTATTCAAGGTTGTTCGAGCGACCGACACTTCATTTAGGACGTTTGTTCGTGGAAGGACATTCTTCATCGGTATTGTGTAAGTTAATTCTTACTCGGTTAAAAGGATATTCATTCCTTTTTGTTGTTGATCTTTCATAATCATAATTCATTCATCATTGTATTAATCATATTGAGACTTTTAATTGTCGAATAATCACTTCATTAACGAGGAATGGCGGTTCCAATCATTTCATTGAAACTATCAATCACTTCATTATCATTTCACCTCGGTGAGTCATTCTTGACTTCGTCGGATTATTATTCATTGATATTCATTATAGTCATTCTCGTTTATATGACCTTCTGGGTTCATATTGCGTGGCCGGGTGCGGATGTGTGGAATTTTTAGTCGGGCACGTGATGGCCATGTATTGGGAGTGATACATTGGACTGTGCACACGGTAACAGATTACCTCCGTGAAACTAATTAGGTACAAGGACGGGTGTGTCCGGTCATTCGTCTTGTACACTTGCACAGAACACTACGGGCGTACTATGATACTCCTCTTCAGCGTAATTCATAACTAAGGATATTTCATAACTAAAGATAATTCATGATTGTGTATTTTCAACCCTTGAGGATTGTTGTTCTGTGTAACTGACCCCGGCTGGGGATTCTGTTTTTCAGGTCATGGCAAGGCAAAAGCACGGGAATAGCATGTTGACGTCGAGGAGTCCCAGTGATACTAGTAGGGGGCCCCGATCTTTCAGTTATTCATGTTGTTGTCCTTTAATTTCCGCTGCATACTTTCATTTGGATACTCCGTTTCATTCAGTGTTGTGTATTTTATCTTCATATAAAATATACTAGTATTCGGTATTGTCCTGGTGTGTTGTACTTAAACTCCTCATCGGAGTATTTGGTAATATAATGTGGTTCGGTACTACAATTATATTATTTAATTCATCATTTTCATTCGCCTGGTGGGTCCCAGTCGGGGATTCACGGCACTGTAATATCCGCCTAGTTTGGGGTGTTACACTCAAAGGGTAGAGATATCATATGCCCATTGTTAGGATTCGGTGCCTAAAACGAAGGCCCAGCGGAAGCGGTAAAACGAAAACGAATTCGATCTGAATCCCTACGAGGATCGATCGAGCTATGTATATACGAATATATAAACAAAAACATAAGAGATGTAAGAAACTCACCCTTATAGTCCGTTGATTAAATGGATTCCTTCTCTTGAGCTATTCCCCAAGCTTTAGTTGTATATCCCTACGATCCAATGTGCTCCAAGCCCTTCCAACGTCGAAAATACAACGCCTCTACTTGCCACGCGCTGGAGAAACGAATGGGATGACGATCACCTTGTTATCCTCCAAGGATACGGCTAGATCTAGGTGATGAAGCTATTGATTTGTGATTCAACACTCTAAGTGTATAACTCACTTTCTCTCTTTAATTTCTTGATTTTTCTCCAAGAATCACCAAGAACACATGAAGAAGAAGAAGAGTATGAGAAAAACTTTTTGTCCCTCTCTTGAACTCTTTCTCACGTATGGAATGGGTAGTATGAGTGAGGAGTAGTCTTCACTTTTATTCTTCAATCACCACATGAAATAACCTTTAGAATATAAAAGGGAGATTCCATGTCCCCTAAGACAAAACACTTCATGATATTAAATCATGAAGTCTTCCACCACATTAGGTGGAAGACAAGGGGGGCATCCGTCTAGAAGGGTAGGCGGAGTTCTGTCCATTTCGGACTCCCGCGAGTCCAAACAGATAAACTC
Organism: Orobanche coerulescens; assembly: GCA_033398695.1. Lineage (NCBI taxonomy): Eukaryota > Viridiplantae > Streptophyta > Magnoliopsida > Lamiales > Orobanchaceae > Orobanche > Orobanche coerulescens. The sequence continues at coordinate 150,057,965 of CM065815.1, forward strand.
AGATTCCGTTCCGATGTATTTATATCAATTAACTAATCTAATTAATTAATCATATCAAATACATAATAACATAATTAATTTCTCCAAGAAATAATTATATTCATGAATTAAATTAATCACCCTATAATTTATTTAATTCATTAAGCCTAAATTAATTTATCCAATAAATCAATTTAGACATCCAATGTCCCAAATTTAGATATCCAATATCCTTTATTCCTAATGAGAGAATAAGCTTGATTCATTCCGTCGTCAATCCTATTGCGCGACTCGGTAGGTCTGTCTCAATCAGCAATGGGAGGAACCAAAGAGTAGTAGTACCACCTAGCCAGCCTGGTGGCCTACACTGTACCCCAACTGAGAACGAATGATTGGGATCATTCAAGAACAATTCTTTCGTGAATACCAGTATACGTATAAACCCTTCTTTCAAATGTCCCGATCAAGGTATAGAGTCACGGTCAGTCAAACCCTATATGTACTTGATGATATGCATGCGTTAATGCAAATCGAGATCATCAAGCTCCCGTGTATCCAATACAACTAGCTCCAATGCTTTGTCCAAAGACTTATGATCTCATCTGCCAATAACCGCATAGGACATATAACCCGCTCACTAACGGGAGAAAGAATTCTATCTTGGTATTCAGTAGGACCTGCTACTTGCCCATCAAGATGCACGTCGAGGTTCACCCCCACCTCCCGGTTTACAAGGTCGAACTACTCTAATGAAAATCTTGATGTCACAAGCACATCCCTACTAAATCCTCAAGTCGAAGGTTCACGAATACCTATCGCAACCTTTCGATTCCGTCATTGACTGTCCCGGAGTGAAATCCGTGCGACGAATTGAGGGTGAGTCAATTCGAGTATACTAATCCAATTAGCATACCTATAACGTGTGCTCCCACTAACCATTAGCGTTCGACAGGCACTCTCCATGTTAAAGAACATGTTATACAAGTCTTCACATAAACTTAACGCCCAATCAAGTTTCATCGACTTGCGAACGATTAAGTATTTGAGCTATAAACCTTTCCAGTTCCGACCCCCTTATCCAATAAGGAGTGGAACGTTTTGCTCTCAAATACACGGACTAGTTTCTATATATATATATATTTACGAGTTAGGAATGCCAGTAACTACCAGTAAATAAAGAAACATTCATTGCCTTATATAAATGATTTACATAATTACAACTACAATGCCCACACTCAACATCCTCTGTGTAGCATTCGAGGGCATACTCCTAACAATCTCCCACTTGCACTCAATGCGACTCACTATGGTATCTAATACCCATGTTCTCCAGATGACGCTCCAAGCTAGTCTGAGAAAGTGGCTTGGTCAGTGGATCAGCGACGTTGTCGGCCGAGTCTACTCTGTGCAGCACAATGTATCCCTTGCGAACAAATTCTCTTATGAGATAATACTTCCTCTCAATATGTTTGGTGCTGTTGTGAAACCTCGGTTTCTTGGCCTATGCTACAGCTCTGTCGTAGTCGCAGTATAGCGGAACAGGCAGCTCAGCACATGGTATCACTTGAAGTTCTCCCAGAAACTTCTTAATCCAGAACCCTTCATTGGAAGCCTCCGAGGCTGCTTGATACTCATCCTGACAGGTGGAATCCGCAGTCGTGCTTTGCTTGGCGCTACGCCAAGATACTGCTCCTCCATTAAGAGTAAATATGTAGCCAGAAGTAGACATCGAGTTGTCCTTCTATCCCTAGAAATCCAAATCAGTGAATCCCACCACATCCAATTCTCCACCGCCATACATCAGGACCATATCTCTAGTCCTTCTTAAGTACTTGAGAACATTCTTTATGGCAGTCCAATGATACCTACTTGGGTTTGCCTGAAACCTACTCACCACACTTACAGCATGCGCAATGTCAGGTCTCGTACACAACATAGCATACATAAGGCTACCCACGGCCGAAGCATATGGTATATTACTCATCTCCCTCTGTTGTTCCTCACTTTGAGGACACTTCAAGGTGAGTTTTATTCCATGTCGCATCGGAAGGAACCCTCTTTTAGAATCATCCATATTAAATCACTTTAAGATCTTATCTATATAGAGGGCTTGGGAAAGACCTATTGTTCAATTCGTTCTATCCCGGTAGAGCCGAATACCAAGCTTTCACAGAACTAAGCATTCCCACATCATTTCCTATTAGTAGAATGTCATCTACATATAGTACTAAGAATGCGATCTTGCTCCCACTAACTCTCTTGTATCCACAAGGTTTCTCTTCATTTTGCATGAAGTCAAACTCTTTGACCGCCTCATCAAAACGAAGGTTCCAACTACGTGACGCTTGCTTCAGTCCATAAATGGAACGCTGAAGCTTGCACACTTTCTGAATATCGACTTCGGACACAAAGCCTTTAGGCTGCTCCATATAGATTTCCTCCTCGAGGAATCCATTAAGGAAAGCCGTATTTACGTCTATTTGCCATATCTCATAATTATGGTAGGCAGCTATAGCAAGCATCATGCGAATAGACTCGATTATGGCTACGGGCGAGAAGGTATCGTGGTAATCGATCCCTTCCTTTTGGGTATAACCCTTTGCCACAAGCCTGGCCTTATAGGCATCAACCTTGCCATCTCCATCAGTCTTTCTCTTGTAGATCCACTTGTTCCCAATAGGCACTATGCCCTTGGGGCGATCTACTAGAGTACAGACTTGATTGACATGCATCGAGTCTATCTCAGCTTCCATAGCTTCATGCCATTTCGCGGAGTCTACATCCACCATCGCTTGGTTATAGGTCGTTGGGTTGGTCTCTTGGCTATTACTTGGAACCTCATGGAGACCCAACTCTTGTCCCGAAAGGCAGGGTCGAATCACGCTCGGCAGCCTGACGGCCAGGCACGGCCCGTGTCGCCTGACACGCTTAGGTCGTCCTGCCTGGCACGGCCCGTGTTTCCAGAAACGGTTGGGTCTGCCTGGCAGTGGCCTGGGGACTGCTGAACATGGCCCGTGTCAAACAAGACACGGCCGAGTCACCCTGGCAGCTTCCTGCTGTAATATCTGGAATTTCTACTACTGTTGTTTGATATTATTTTATCCGAGTTATATTGTACAACGTGGAATCTGTACAGTATGGATAAAATAAATAAAGGACGGAGATACAAGTATCGATATAATTGTCGTATCTGGTCGACAGTTGCATTAAGGATATCGTGTATCAGTTTATCGTACTTTCGATATAGGGTATATTGTATAAGAATGTTATTGGATCCAATATATGTATTCAGTATGTGTGTATGTGTTTTCGGTATGTCGAGACAGGCGGTAACAGTTGAAATTGGCTAAGTATAGCATACTTAGCGTACGCTAATGTTGAAGACTTACGTATGCTAAATCACAAGAGTTACGTACGTTATGGCCGAGACATTACGTACGTAATAAGAGGAATCGGACAGGATCGAGTCGTGGTCGGCAGGTGGGCCCGATGTCGGCAGTGGATGTAGACAGGCGAGTTAACCCCGACCATTACGTACGCTACACATGTAGTATTACGTACGTAATATGGGTATGGTACTGTAGCAAGTCAACGTACGTATTACGTATGTTATTAAGGAATTGTTACGTACGTAAGCATGTTAACGAAACAGGTCAGTTAGTTCTGGAATGAGATTACGTACGCTATGAAGGACACATAGCGTACGCTAAGCTGCATTACGTATGTTAGTACTGATGGTTAACGTACGTAATGATCGATGCGGTTTATAAAATGAAGTCCGTTCTTTCATTTCACATCAGCACCTCACTTCGTTTTTTGTATCCAAACACTGAGAGAGAGAGAGAGAGTTAGCTCTCCTAAGTCGATTTTGAGCTTGAGGACTTGGATTTGAGGCTTGGATATGGAGCTATGGTTGATTCTTGAAGTAATTGCTAGTGTTTTTCATCTTCTAAGAGGTAAGTTGGATAATCCTCCCTTTTATTTTGGATTTTCGATGTTTTTATTGATGAATGATTCGTATGAAGATGATTAAGGGCTTGTTGTTACGATTCTTGAGTATATACGAGGTATTTGTTGAAGGAAGATGATGATATGTTGGTTTATGCCTTGAATATGTTGATTATGATTATGAAATCATAGAGTTCTTGATGTTCTTGGTATTATTATCCATATTTGATCCGTATGATGATGATTAGGGAGTTGTTGTTACAATCCTTGAGGTTATGTAGAGTGTATGTTGAATAATACGATGATTCATGACTTGGATTACGAATTGGAAGATTATCTTCATGTTAAAAGGATATCGAGTTATGTTGTTTTAATGACTATGAACATGAGTTCGAATCCCTTAGTGTTCTTGAGGAACTTTTGATGAATGTAACATAGCAAGACGATCGTATACTGAATTATCGATATTTTTAGATATGAAGATCGAATGCTCGTTGCTCATAGTGATAGAATTCGTATGTTCTTGATGAAACATGAATCACAATATCAATTTAGAACTCGGAAAGATTGTGATTGATCGTCGAATATGATTTCCTTTACGCTCGTATCCGTAATCGCATTGTGGTTGTGAATTCGTAATTGTTTGAATTGGATTATTCGGACTTGTGGTTAATCAGGATAGTTGTGGAACCATTGGGTTTATTGATCGGTTGTATTGATTGATTATGATCATCGAGTTGTAGTTTGTATTGTAGATATCGTTGAATAGTTGAGATGATTTGGTTGGTCGTGTCGGTTGTTAATTGTTATCGGATATGTGTTATTTGATTACTTCGATAGGTTGAGATTATTGATCGGTGATTAGAACCATATGTTGCGGTCGTGTTCGAGTACGTTCGTGAATTGCATTGGTCGGGGCCGAGGAGCTCGTAGACGAAGGCATTGTGACTGGTAGCGGATTCATCATCATCATCATATCGGTATCGAGGCAAGTTATTACTTGCTCAGTTATAATGTGTAATGAATGATTTCAGTTTCATTTTGTTTATAATGCATATAGCGATGATCATTATTGTGAACTCTGGGTATTTGGATTGGATATCGTTCTTCCGATTCTGGGAGTTAAATCATAATGTATGTGATTTATTTCGGTTATTGGCATATTTGGGTATCGAGGATACATTGTGATAAAGACGAGAATTCGAGTATTTATGGTTCATGATACATTTGGATCGTCGAGCGTTCCGGATAATCTTCGGTGATGATTGGACATCGAGGTTGCTCCCGAAGGACTCGGGGCAAGTATTCCATATTGATTATGGTTTAATGTTATTTATTTTGGTCTCGTACATTTTCTTTCATGTTGTTGAACATGAAGTAGTCCTGGTAAATTGTCATGTTGTCGTGCATGTTATGTTGTTCATGTTGATGAACGTGTTGATTTGCATATGTGTATGCATATTGTGTTGTTTATGTTGTGTAAATAATCCGATGGGATTATGAGGATCTATGCTGAGGGCGCTGGATCGAATGTCCACCATGCGTTGGTTCGACGGGATCTTCATGGGGATCTATCTTGAGAAGCTGGATCGTTGGGCGGAGTTTTCACCATGCGTTGGTTCGACGGGATCATCATGGGGATCTATCTTTGAGGGCTGGATCGTTGGATTACCGGTATTGTGTTGATGGAATCTTGTGAATTCGCATCATTGATTTTATCATGTGTTCTTTGTTCATATGTGTATTGTTGGTTATCCACCTTATGATGATCGATAGGATCATCAAGGGGATCTATCTTTGAGAAGCTGGATCGTCAGATTTCCATTGAGTATACATCCTTGTTATTGTTGTGATCATATTGACGTTGTCATATGAGTATGCATTTGTAGGTCTTGTGTTAGGATCGTGTCCGTATTGCATTGATCTGATCTCGGATTAGACTGATATGATTGTCGTGGCACTTCACATCTTGAGGTATGTTCCGTATTTCCTTTGGTATTTGTCTTTGATGGACAATCGGTTATCGTTTTGGGATTTGATGATGTTATTCGATGGATCGTATTGGTCAGAAATGGTATATTTCCGTATCGTGAGTTGTTTATGATAATTTGAGAATATTGAGTATTGTTTGAGGTACAATACAGATATTATGTTCGAGTTTATTGGTTAATTCGAGTACGATATGTGAAATGTGATAATGGTTATTCTGATGAGAATTACTTGGGTAAGTAAAGTTATGGCGGTAAGATTACGTTGGTCGTATTCTTCTGTTGTATTCTCATTGGTATGTAATTATTAATGTGATGTGACGGTTATCATTGTTGGATATTATGGCTGACCCCATCATGGGATTTCTTTTTAGGTTCTTGGAGTATCGAGCTTGTAGCGGTCGTGAAGAGATGAGCTTCCCGGAGGATACTGGCTAGGATATGTTTATTTCCATTAGTTTCGTGATTGGTTCTTGTATTCCGCTGCTAGAGTATCTTTATGGTTGATCTTTTTCCGCTGCGTGAGTATTTTGAAACGCTCTTTCAGTATATGGTAACTGAGATTACTTTGGAAATCGTTTTCTAAACTTTTGAGTGTCGGCCGTTTGGCCTTGCGATTTCAAATGAGTTTTTATAACAGTTTTTGATAAATAGATTTTATAAGTCTTTGTGCATTTTTAAAGATAGTACCGTCGTTGGCCTCTGGGGCATTTGTAAATGTTTTGTGAAAATTCTTTCAGCCTTGTGGGTTCCATATCGGGGCCCACGGTGCTGTAATATTTCCGGTTAAATCTGGGGGTGTTACAGAATATGGTATCAGAGCTTAGGTTGAGAAAACCTAGGCATTTGGGTCTAGTTGGGTCGTGTTTTTGTTGCGTCGTTCGAGTTGTCGAGTGACAAATATTAGAGCCGTGAGTCTTTGTTGTTCACTCAGGCTTGTGCGTTATCCGATTTGCCAGTATCGTACTGGGCTTGTTATAACTTTTCCAAATGGTGTTAACGAGATTCTCTGGAATGAGATGTATTGTGTTCTTGAGTCGAACTGATTTGGCAAACGTGTGTTTTGAAAGTATCTGTGTCGAGTATTTTATAGAGTCGAGACATGTGCCAATATCATGGGGAATCGTCGGCTTCACGATCTGTAAGTATTTGGATTTTTGAATTTCGTTGAGATTTATTGCCGTTCTAAGTTTATACGTTTTGAGATTCAGAAAGATAATATGCGTTACAGATATTATGCGTTACAGAATGAGATGACAGAATTGGGACAGGATTGGTAATTTGAGAAACTATGATGTTGGAAATCAGTGTGTTGGTTAGATTTTGGAACGGAATTGTGCATTTGGGAGAAATATTGTGCATGGTTGAAAAGAGCATGTAGCATGTTAATTCATTTTGAGATATATGAACTGCTTTGAGCATTTGAAAATGACACTTTTCAAAATGAATGTTTTATGGATGTTTTACAGAAAATGATTTTTGGGCTGAGACCCAATCAATTTTGAAATAGTTTTATAACTCAGGACTTGGGGTCCGTAAAGAGTTTTCTACTTTTTAAACTTCTTGTAATGAGGAAAGAGATACGGGTTGAGACCCTAATGTTTCAAAAGACTTTCCTGTTTTCTAAAACTCCCGAGATTTGTAAAATACTTTAGCAATCGTTTACCTATGTTATTTCTGCCTTTCGAGGCTTTGGTTTACTTGTTCAAATGGAACTTCTCGGGAAGTCTTTCGCTGTGTTTGATTTGTTGATTTGTTTCAATGTTTTGTCATATCACATTTGAGGTGATCCAGGATGGGTAAATGGTTGACGTTGCGATTCATACATGGAAAAGGAATTTTATCGGAGTCTATATATTGAGGTTTTGGAACTCGATCGTGTGGTTTCCGTTGGAATGTCAATGGATTTGGCGACAAGCCGAAGTGGTATACAGGAGTATGGATATGAACAAGCATTTGCATAAATTCCATTTTTATTTAATCGTGTGTATTCGAAAAGAATTTTTATCGAGAACTTGACACGAGCGAGCCGGTTGGTTCGAAAATTGATTTTGCAGTCTTACCAAAAAAATTATGTTTTGAGCTGTGAAAATTTTGAAAGAATTCTCGAAAATTTGTCTTTTGACAAGACCATATGATTTCAAACTGGTTTTGAAAATGTGATTAATAACCATACGCATTTAGTGTATATTACATATCATGGTGAAGTTGTGAGTGTGACTCACGAACTGGATAATATATCGATGCGGAACGAGGAATAGGGATCCGAACCTTGGTATGGTCATTTGGTTATGCAAGGATGATCGATTGATTTATCGGATAAGAGAAATATGTCGTGTGTTGTAGAATCATGCACATAATGTAATTTTGGAACTTTGGATTTTGTGAAACCGGGATATATGTGCTATGTGATTCCATTGGTATGGTAATATTGTGACTTTACCATAATGATTTTGAATGATTTCTTTTGTAGATTTGGGGATGGTTGTAATATCCGCAATTTCGAATTTCGGTAATTTTCTTTTTTCGGCGGAAGTCCGTTTTGACGACTCGCTCATGACCTTTCGTCATTTCGAGAATGATTAATTCTGCACTTTTTGTCATCCGAGTTCGTTTCGGTGTCGTTTTATTGAGTTCCGTGTCCTTAATCGACTTTTTCACGTGGGAGTTCGACTTTGTAAAGTCACCATTAATTTTTGGTAACTCCAAAAATTCTAAATCTTTGCAATATTATAGAGCATCGAGTTAGCTTTCCAATGGTTCAAACGGTGAGTCAATCGGAGTCCGGACGAGAGAGTTATGGTCGTTTTAGCTCACCCGCTCGTTATTGGCAGATCACTGCCGGCCGAACTCGGCCGTGTCGTCCGACACGGCCCGTGCCGTACTCGTCCGGAAAATGCCGAAGTTTCTGTCTCAGGACCCGACCGTGTCGTCCGACCGCGGCCGTGCGAACTCTCCAGGATAAGCTCAACGATCGCCGACACGCCCGGCCGTGTTCCGGGACACGGTCGAGTCGTCTTGAGTCATTGTCGGACGGGTCACTATCGGAAGGCCCCTCGCGCCGCGACCGTGTCAAGCGAGGACACGGTCGAGTCCTGTCGGCCAGCTGCGACACGGCCGTGCCGATCGGCACGGGCGTGTCGGCGAAGCGATCAATCCACATAAAGGCCCTACAGACGTTTTTCTTGCCATTTTTCACCTTCTTCTTCTCCTCTTCCGCAGCTGGGCGTGTTCTAAGCTTGAAGCCATGTTGTTTAACAACATATCCATGGAGTTTTGAGGTTCATATCATCAATCATCCGTCCTATAACATCCTCCGATCTACCGAATCAGGTCAGATTTCCTAGAAATCTAGTTTTGGGGAAATTGGGTGTTTTGGTTGTTTTCATCCGTTTAATCCGATTTAGCTTAGGATTATGATGTATTGATGATTATTTAGATGTTTTATATCTTTTCCCTTGTTATTCCATGGTTGGATCGTATCGATTCGTTGTTTGAGTCGAGTTCTTGACCGACGCCTTGAAGGTGTCCGGTAAAATGTCTTAGAGGGGTTTTCGGGCGTTCTACGATTATTCTTCCTCGTATGATCGATGATTTATTGATTGTATGATGTTAGGGTCGTGTTTCTTGCGAAGAAACCGTGTTGAACCCTTTCGTTCGTCGTCGTCTTCCGTTTCGATAGCATTGGGCGTTTCGAAGCTTTCTGGTTGAGCCGTGTTCGTCGGGATACTTGCGTGCCGATTTTGAGGCAAGTACCTTGCCCATACTTTTCTTATTTTATGGATATGATGATCGGTGGTCGTCTTGATGTGTTTGTTTGGTTATTTGAAATGAAGTTTCAAAGGATTTGATTTGGCGCGTTAAAGGCTTTCTTTCAAAACGAGTGTGATTTGTGAACGGTGTTTTGAGAATTGATTATGATTTGGTTATTTTGAGCGTTGAAGGATTTTATGATGATACTCCTATTGTTTAAGTTATGGAATCGTGTATTAGTATTTAATCTTGTTATTGTATTTTTGAAGAGTTTGATAATGGTGTCGAGTTAATGGCCATCTCTAGTGAGTATTCTTAATGAACTTACATTCTTAGCATATTAGTATTGCATGAGTAACGTGTGTGTGTGTATGCTCACTACGGGTTAGATCCGACGGGGTCTCGGTAGGGGTCCACGGAGGTGTGGATCGACGAGCTTTGCTTTTAACCACTACGGGTTAGATCCGACGGGGTCTCGGTAGGGGTCCACGGAGGTGTGGATCGACGGTTAATTGTGGTGCATTTTTCAAATGTGATTTGATAATGGCATTTCCGGAAATGAGTGCTTTTGAACGGTTTTCATGATTGCATGCATTGACTAAGTGTGTAAGAGGTAAGTTGTTCGTTTGGCCTACTTGGCTAGGATGGCTCTAGAGTATTTTGTTGTCTGTTTTAAATCCTTTATTTGTGGATTTTGATGTTGGGAGACGAACCTTGTGGTCGTTCTTGTGTACTGTGAGTTGATGAGATTTGGGGCTAAAATCCCAATGGTTTTGTAAAAGTCGTTTTACGGATTTGGGGCTAAAATCCCAACGGTTTGGTAAATGTCATTTTTCGGAAAGTAAACCTTTGGGGCGGTGACCCCTTTTGTCTTTTGGATTTTGAAAAGTAAGATTTGATAATCCTAAATTGTCTTCTATTAAAACTCTCGATGGCATTCTAAAACCGTTTTATAAATTACTTCCATTGATTTACGATATTTCGATTTTTAAATGTTTTCTCAAACCCTTGCCTCGGGTAGTACTTTTCATTTCGTTTGGATCTTTGAGGATCCTCGGTTATTGTTATTCGTGGAATGTGAATTGTATGGCTCGTATTTGCACTTTGTACTTGCACTAGCAAAACAGTGGAGTTTTGCTAACCCCCGAGTATTCGGGGGGTGGATGTCTATTTTTGCATTCAGGTTTTGGAGCATAGCACAGGGTCGGCACGAAGGATGATGAAAGATGAACGATACTAATCACACGAGGATCCGTTGATGTCGTATTGATATAGTTGTATTTTCTTTTCCGCTGCAGTATTTGTTTCCCGTTGTACGGGTGTGGTTGTATTTTGACCCCTGCGTGGGCATGAGTTGTATTTGAGTTGTATGTATTTGTTGAAAGACCAAATCGGTCTACTGAGTCATTTTAGTCTTAAAGGCGAGGTTTAGATGTTTGATTTTAGTTATCAGCCTGGTAGATCCTCGAGGAGAGGGTCTACGGCGTGTAATATCCCTGAGCGGATTTGGGGGTGTTACAGAATGGTATCAGAGCTTAGGTTGTGGAAACCTAGGCTGTCGGGTCAGTGGTGTCTATCGAGTTTTTGTCTTGTCGGATTATGTGTGACTAAGTCGTGTCGCGACGCGTCGTCTGAGTTTTTTTTGGTCGTGATTAGTATCGTGGGCGATCATCATCTTCGTGCGACCTGTGGATGTAAGTCTCCCATATTTGTGTTGAGCCTCGTGTGACACGAGCTATTTTTATGATTATTTGTTAAGTGACGGGATCCTCTTATGGATTTTGATTTCTTGATACGTGACTATTTGACTCTCATATTTCGTTCGTATGATGAGTATTGTTCTTTGGGTATGCATGTCGAACTTTATTTCTTTTATCCATTGCGTGAGTTCTTACGTAATGGCTTTCGGTATTTTACTGAGTTTTATTTTGAAAACCAATTCCTTAACCGAGTTTTGGCATTACGGCCTTGATCGTTTTGGCGAAATTCTTATGACGGTATTTATTATTTTCTAAATGGCTTCGTGAGTTTTGAAATATTACCGTCATCGGCCTTTTTGGCGTTTTTGTAAATGGTTTTTAGCCTGGTGGGTTCCGGCGCGGGACCCACGGCGCTATATTGTTCCTTGTAATTACGTGAAATTTTGGGCATTCTAGCCCATTGAATTATTTTTGAAAACCTTGAGTATCTTAGAAAATTAAAATTCGAGACATACTTTTAAAACGAATTATTTTCTTGCGGTGTTTTCAAGGTGTTTTCTAATGCCGCAATACATTTCAAAAATTTTCCGGTTGAGGACCAAAAATATTTTTGAGATATTTTCAAATGCAGTTGCTTAGACCCAAGGGTCGAATATTTTTGAAAGTTTTTCACTAAAGGAAAGGTGTCCTCATTTTCTGTTCAAACGCAAGATGATTTTCAAAGTCTCGATAATGGTGTTTGTACTACTTTTTGTAAAGTGATACTCAAGATCAACTGTTGTTTCCAAACTGTTTTCAAAAGGTGGTTTTTGTTTTTAAAACCTATCATTCCTGTTTGCGGACCGGAAATGCGTGTATGGTTTTCAAACTTTCGTTACGGTGTTAACCCCGAATTGTGATCGAATTGGTGGCATGAACGTCGAGGCGTTGCCACGCATTTGTTGTACTAGCCCTCTGTGAGAGGTGTGAACTGGTATTTACTGTTTGTCGCCTCGTGGTGATTTGCGTGTTGTCGCACGGGTGTGAGCTGTTGAAGCTTGAGTTTGTACGTTTGTGTACATGTGTGATTGTTTCATGATGGTTGTAATTATGTACTGGTTATCGTTCAGGCCGTTGAGGTCGCCGAACGATACCGTCGTTGCTGTAGTGTTTGTGTGTGTATTACTTTATGATGGTAATCGTTGTATATGGTATGTGTTATGATTCTTTGTTGTGCTGAGTTGGCATCTCCGCTATGTTGTTTTGCGACGTTATGCCCCATTGTATCTAGCATTTGTATTTTCGGTATGCCGAGCCGAGGCGTTTCAATTGTGATGTGCCGGGGCATGCACGTGTAAATTGTCCTTCTCGTCGGTAACACATTTCAAGTGTGGACTCGAGGGACACCGAATTGAGTTTTGTGAATTGGCTACCGAGACTTTCGGAGTTCGCGCTTCAGCACAAGTATCAGAATCGGCTTTGAGAGGCCTTCGAAGGATGTTTCTGTCGGTTGCTTGTTGTGTCGTCACCTTGATTTCGCTGTTGTGAGTTGCGGGGGGCGACCTTCTTTTATAAGAGGTCGAATGTAGTACCCGTGTTGTTTTTAGACTCCTGCATTTTCTCTTTCTCGATTCTATCGACTCGTTCGTGTTCGTTGATACTACTGAACTTGTTCTGTATTTCGGTTTCATTGATCGGACGAGGTGTGATCTTGTTTTGGGTCAATCTGGTTATCGCTGTAACTTTCCGAGTTCGGTTCGATTCTTGTGAACCTTGTTCGGAAGTAACATCTTTTGGTTCTACTAGTTCTTTTATTCGAAGTGGACTGGATCTTGAACTTTTGTATTTTCGACTCTGTCGACTCGTTTATGTTCATTGACATTTTCTGAGCTTGTCCTGCCCCTTGCTTTTGTTGATCGAACGAGGGTGGTATTATTTCGGAATTACTCGTTCGTCGATGTGACTTTTCAATTGTTATTCCCTTTCCTGTGGATCTTATGCGAGTGTGCATCTTGTTGTTTTCACCGGATCTTGTTTGTCTCGAGTCGAGATGTGAACCTTGGAGTTGTTGTTTGAATTTTATTGTTCTTCGTGATTCGAACATGATTGTTCGCTTTTGTTGTCTCGACCGTTGTGGTTCGGTCGTTTGTTTGTTCGGTTTTTGTCCTCGTTTCGTGATTGTTGAGCGTTCAGGCTCCTTCCTAATTCCCTTAAGTTTGGGAAATTAGTCTCGTTTTCGATCTTCCAACCCTTGGGCGGTGGAATTCCGTATTTGTTCAGCGTTTGACCCGCGTTTAGATTGATGAACCGTCAGGTTGGTCAATCGTATTGATTTTCGTTCGTTGTGTTTTGTGATTGTTCGGATAATCGACTTGACTATATTATCCGTTTGATGACGCTTGTCATTTGTTGGTTTTATTGTATCCCTAACGGCGACATTGTGTTGGTCGTCGTGGAGCGTGTTTTCACGCCGTATGTCTCTTTGCGTTTCTTGCAGCGTTTCGCCGTTGGGCGCGAGTTTTCTATTTTTGTGTATCTCGTCGAGTTTTCCTGGCGGGTATATTGCTCCCCCTACTTGTTTTAAGTTTCGGACGAAACTTCTTTTAAGGAGGGTAGAATGTAATATCCGCAATTTGAATTCGGTAATTTTCTTTTGGCGGAAGTCCGTTTTGACGACTTCGCTCATGACCTTCGTCATTTCGAGAATGATTAATTCGCACTTTTTGTCATCCGAGTTCGTTTCGGTGTCGTTTTATTGAGTTAGTGTCCTTAATCGACTTTTCACGTGGGAGTTCGACTTTGTAAAGTCACCATTAATTTTTGGTAACTCCAAAAATTCTAAATCTTGCAATATTATAGAGCATCGAGTTAGCTTTCCAATGGTTCAAGCGGTGAGTCAATCGGAGTCCGGACGAGAGAGTTATGGTCGTTTTAGCTCACCCGCTCGTTATTGGCGATCATCGCCGGCCGAACTTCGGCGTGTCGTCCGACACGGCCCGTGCCGTACTCGTCCGGAAAATGCCGGTTTGTCTCAGGACCCGGCCGTGTCGTCCGACACGGCCGTGCCGAACTCTCCCGGATAAGCTGAAGCGTATCGCCGACACGCCCGACCGTGTTCCGAGGACACGGTCGAGTCGTCCGAAGTCATTGTCGGACGGGTCACTATCGGAAGGCCCCTCCGCGCGCGACCGTGTCAGCGAGGACACGGTCGAGTCCTGTCGGCCAGGTATGCGACACGACCGTGCCGATCGGCACGGGCCGTGTCCGGCGAGGCGATCCCTATAAAAGGCCATGCAGACGTTTTTCTTGCCATTTTTCACCTTCTTCTTCTCCTCTTCCGCAGCTGTGCGTGTTCTAAGCTTGAAGCCATGTTGTTTAACAACATATCCATGGAGTTTTGAGGTTCATATCATCAATCATCCGTCCTATAACATCCTTCGATCTACCGAATCAGGTCAGATTTCCTAGAAATCTAGTTTTGGGGAAATTGGGTGTTTTGGTTGTTTTCATCCGTTTAATCCGATTTAGCTTAAGATTATGATGTATTGATGATTATTTAGATGTTTTATATCTTTTCCCTTGTTATTCCATGGTTGGATCGTATCGATTCGTTGTTTGAGTCGAGTTCTTGACCGACGCCTTGAAGGTGTCCGGTAAAATGTCTTAGAGGGGTTTTCGGGCGTTCTACGATTAATCTTCCTCGTATGATCGATGATTTATTGATTGTATGATGTTAGGGTCGTGTTTCTTGCGAAGAAACCGTGTTGAACCCTTTCGTTCGTCGTCGTCTTCCGTTTCGATAGCATTGGGCGTTTCGAAGCTTTCCGGTTGAGCCGTGTTCGTCGGGATACTTGCGTGCCGATTTTGAGGCAAGTACCTTGCCCATACTTTTCTTATTTTATGGATATGATGATCGGTGGTCGTCTTGATGTGTTTGTTTGGTTATTTGAAATGAAGTTTCAAAGGATTTGATTTGGCGCGTTAAAGGCTTTCTTTCAAAACGAGTGTGATTTGTGAACGGTGTTTTGAGAATTGATTATGATTTGGTTATTTTGAACGTTGAAGGATTTTATGATGATACTCCTATTGTTTAAGTTATGGAATCGTGTATTCCGTATTTAATCTTGTTATTGTATTTTTGAAGAGTTTGATAATGGTGTCGAGTTAATGGCCATCTCTAGTGAGTATTCTTAATGAACTTACATTCTTAGCATATTAGTATTGCATGAGTAACGTGTGTGTGTGTATGCTCACTACGGGTTAGATCCGACGGGGTCTCGGTAGGGGTCCACGGAGGTGTGGATCGACGAGCTTTGCTTTTAACCACTACGGGTTAGATCCGACGGGTCTCTGTAGGTGTACACTGAGGTGTGGATCGACGGTTAATCGTGGTGCATTTTTCAAATGTGATTTGATAATGGCATTTAGGGTAATGAGTGCTTTTGAACGGTTTTGATGATTTCATGCATTGACTATTTGTGTAAGAGGTAAGTTGTTCGTTTGGCCTACTTGGCTAGGATGGCTCTAGAGTATTTTGTTGTCTGTTTTAAATCCTTTATTTGTGGATTTTGATGTTGGGAGACGAACCTTGTGGTCGTTCTTGTGTACTGTGAGTTGATGAGATTTGGGGCTAAAATCCCAATGGTTTTGTAAAAGTCGTTTCTGGTTGGGGCTAAAATCCCAACGGTTTGGTAAATGTCATTTTTCGGAAAGTAAACCTTTGGGGCGGTGACCCCTTTTGTCTTTTGGATTTTGAAAAGTAGGATTTGATAATCCTAAATTGTCTTCTATTAAAACTCTCGATGGCATTCTAAAACCGTTTTATAAATTACTTCCATTGATTTACGATATTTTGATTTTTAAATGTTTTCTCAAACCCTTGCCTCGGGAAGTACTTTTCGTTTCGTTTGGATCTTTGAGGATCCTCGGTTATTGTTATTCGTGGAATGTGAATTGTATGGCTCGTATTTGCACTTTGTACTTGCACTAGCAAAACAGTGGAGTTTTGCTAACCCCCGAGTATTCGGGGGGTGGATGTCTATTTTTGCATTCAGGTTTTGGAGCATAGCACAGGGTCGGCACGAAGGATGATGAAAGATGAACGATACTAATCACACGAGGATCCGTTGATGTCGTATTGATCTAGTTGTATTTTCTTTTCCGCTGCAGTATTTGTTTCCCGTTGTATGGGTGTGGTTGTATTTTGACCCCTGCGTGGGCATGGGTTGTATTTGAGTTGTATGTATTTGTTGAAAGACCAAATCGGTCTACTGAGTCATTTTAGCCTTAAAGGCGAGGTTTAGATATTTGATTTTAGTTATCAGCCTGGTAGATCCTCGAGGAGAGGGTCTACGGCGTGTAATATCCCTGAGCGGATTTGGGGGTGTTACAATGGTGACCCCATGTTGGTTGTTTTAGATGTTGAGCGGTCGTTTCTACTCCAGGTATGATTGGTTATTTTCGTCGACTTGATTGGTTGTTCGTATGCCGAGGAGTATGCTCACCAGTCGAGTATGTTTATTGAGATCCACGGTATGTGACTGGTGTGTCGTTTTGAGAACTTTATTCGTCAGTATATATGTCTCTGTGGTTCTGTGTGTATCATATTGGAATTTACCGGGTGAGGGTATTCCTGATTATTATCGCTCCTTCGTTGGTAATATTGGAGTTTATCATGTTGATGATATTCTCGATTGTGTTTGACCTCTGGTTGGTCATATTAGAGTTTATCATGTTGATGATATACTCGACTGTGTTTTGACTCTGGTTGGTCATATTGGAGTTTATCATGTTGATGACAATCTCAGTTGTGTTTTGACCATTGGATTAATCGTATTGGAGATATCTTGTCGATGGTATTCTCAGTTAATTTGTTGGTTGATCATTGTTAATGATCGTATAAGTATTCGAATTCTGTGTCGATGTTTCGGGATTGATTGTCATTGTTTTGGACAGTTGTTTCACAGATATATCGGATATTATTCGTTTTATCGGAATTGGAACTTGATCATGCGATCAGGCAAACAGGATTTGTCACGGATAGATTATTTCATCTGACGATGATATGATTTTGTTGAGAATCAAGGAATTGTGATTGTAAGCGTATTGGGACTGTACAGTGAGATCGCTTGCTAGTATCTCAGGAGATTGTCGACCTGCGTATTTGTAAGTGTGCTCTTTTGGTTATTCAGTAATGATGATGATTGATCGTTGTCGTGATGGTTTTGGGATATTTTGGTTGAACGGTATGTTTGTTTGTTTTTATGACGGATTGCAAGTTTCGAGGCCGAAACTTATTTTAAGTGGTGTAGAATGTAATATCCGGAATTTCTACTACTGTTGTTTGATATTATTTTATCCGAGTTATATTGTACAGCGTGGAATCTGTACAGTATGGATAAAATAAATAAAGGACGGAGATGCAAGTATCGATATAATTGTCGTATCTGGTCGACAGTTGCATTAAGGATATCGTGTATCAGGTTATCGTACTTTCGATATAGGGTATATCATATAAGAATGTTATTGGATCCAATATATGTATTCAGTATGTGTGTATGTGTTTTAGGTATGTCGAGACAGGTGGTAACAGTTGAAATTGGCTAAGTATAGCATACTTAGCGTACGCTAATGTTGAAGACTTACGTACGCTAAATCACAAGAGTTACGTACGTTATGGCCGCGACATTACGTACGTAATAAGAGGAATCGGACAGGATCGAGTCGTGGTCGGCAGGTGGGCCCGATGTCGGCAGTGGATGTAGACAGGCGAGTCAACCCCGACCATTACGTACGCTACGCATGTAGTATTACGTACGTAATATGGGTATGGTACTGTAGCAAATCAACGTACGTATTACGTACGTTATTAAGGAATTGTTACGTATGTAAGCATGTTAACGAAACAGGTCAGTTGGTTCTGGAATGAGATTACGTACGCTATGAAGGACACATAGCGTACGCTAAGCTGCATTACGTACGTTAGTACTGATTGTTAACGTACGTAACGATCGATGCAGTTTATAAAATGAAGTCCGTTCTTGTAACACCCCCGATATATTCAGGAATATTATAGCGCCGTAAATCCTTTACCTAAGGATTTACAAGGCTGAAGAATTGAACAGACTTTAAAAGGTATTAACGAATGAAAATAACGAAATTAAGATACAGCAGTTCTGACCAACTGAGAGTACAATTGTTCAACAGGAACTTAATAATACATTACCAATATTCAAATTCAACATAAACGACTTCGTACTCGAGTACTTATTGAAATAACAAATAAACAACAGACAAATAAACCCGGCCGAAACATCACTCTGCACCCTCGTCGTCATGCAGCTCCAGTGGTTATTTTCCTGCTCTCCTGGATCCTGAACATAAACAAAATGTTCACCCCCGAAGGGGTTAGCACAACGATGCTAGTACAAGTACCACAACATATTATTCATATCTCACGAAGAATAATAACGTAAACGACAAAATACCAACGAGTCTTCTCCTACGAGAAACTCATAAACGACATACACAACTGGTAATCACAACATGATATCATAACATACACATGGTAATTCCGTCGATCCAGCGTTCACTGCCTAGAACCCACGATGATCCCGTCAGACCAACCCGTGGTGGAAAAACCCGTCCGATGATCCAGTATGCGCTAGCATAGATCCCCCGATGATCCCGTCGGACCAACACGAGGTGGACATACAATAACGACATACATGCACGACAAATATGTATAACAACAATACACAAAACAATTAAGGTACTTGCCTCGATTTGAAGACAAGAACAATACTTCCACGAAAACGAACACTCGAAGGTCGTCCTCCTCAATCAATCACGCAACAAGATCAAACCTTAACAAAAGAAATGATATAGGATTTATCTCACGTCGTACGAATGTTTAACAATTCGATTTACGGCCAAAAGTTCATAAAATGCAATGCTGAATTGCTTAGCGACGCTAAGTACTCGTAGCGTCGTTAAGTCTCGCTCGATAGCGCACGCAAACAACAAAGCCTAGCGACGCTAACTATGTATGGTCGATTTCACCGATCGATCGATCGACTTCGTCTGATGGCCTAGCGTACATTACGTACCGAACGTAGCGTACGCTAACTCTTGCTCGATAGCACACGTTAATCTTCATAGCCTAGCGTGCGCTATCTATGCATGGCAGTTTACTGCTGGGCAGTAAACTGTTCTCATCATGATCAAAACAATGAAATCTTCCGTGATACTTCATGTTACCTCCATGAATATCATGTTCATACTCTTATGAATGATTTTACGGATAACAACAACTTCGGATTCAAGGATATGCATACCATTAAAACCATATTCCATTTCGACTACAATTCTTCATATGACGATTCGAAAGGCTTAACGGTTGATATCAACACCTCTATATAAATCAATATTATCAGGATGAAGTTGTTAAATGTTCCATCTATACTAGATAAATCCTTCCATGATCAATCCTTTAGATTTATCTAACAATAATGATGTTAAAGTCAAGTCCATGATTGTTATGAAGTCATCTACTAGATTCGGATTTACCAATGATAGAAGCTTCCTTTACTTGTCTAATGAAATAAGATTCGAACCATGATGATCATAATCAAGGTATTTAAGGCTTAATCATCTCAACATTCCAAACATGATATACTTTGGATAATTCATCTATGAAAATCAATATCTCGCTATCATGATCATCCAATTCTTTAGAATCCAACTCTAAGTCTAGAGATAGATTGAACATACCTTAATATGATGAAAATCACGGAACCGTAAGGTAGAATCCGACTCCGGTTGGTTGTATGCCACTCCAAGGTGTTATTCCACTTCAATGATTACTCCCAAGTGATAACCAATATATAAACACCAACAAGACGTGTTCTAAGTGTGTAGAAGGATATTTCAGCTCTCTGGCCTCTCAAGAATGCAGAATGGACGAGTAAAATGTAAGCCAAAACGGGTTGTTGTCCCATTTATAACATTCTGCATTTTAACAAGTTAGCGCACGCCACTAAGCTTTCCTTAGCGTGCGCTAATAATGGTTGACTTCAGAATTGTCCGGGTTCGTCCGCGGGAATCTTATCCGGACCCATGTCCCGGCTGGCGCATGTGCTAGCCGTCCCGCTCAATAATTGAGTTCTTAGCGCACGCAACCCCTATCTGCATAGCGTGCGCTAATAGTAGCCCGATAGCGCGCGTTAAGATACATTCTTAGCGTGCGCTATCACGAGGTTGCATGAGAAATTTTGCATGTTTCTATACTTATGTACAATGATATCAATGCAAGAAATATCATACTCCAATAATCAAAACCACAAATCCGAATAATACAGGGTTTGAATACAGATGAAATACACCGTAATAAATCCGGATATTACATACTCTCCTACTAAAAAGGAGTTTAGTCCCGATACTCAAGACGAACATAACTCGGGATTTCTAGACTTCATGTCGCCTTCCGTTTCCCGGTGGCTTCTTCCATTCAGTGACGTGACCATTGAACTTTGACTAAATCTATTGGTTTGTTCTCACCGCTTAACTCGACTCTCGAGTATCTTGACCGGTCTTTCTTCAAACGTCCCATCCTGCGCGACTTCGATCTTGCCGAAATCAATGATATGACTGGGATCTGGTATATACCTCCGTAACTAGGATACGTGGAACACGTTATGAACATGGCACAATGACGGCGGCAATGCCAATCTGTATGCCAACTCCCCAACTCTCTCGAGGAACTCAAATGGTCCGATATATCTCGGACTCAGCTTTCCTTTCCTTCCGAAACGAAAGATTCCCCGAGTAGGAGAAACCTTCAAAAGTACATGGTCTCCAGTATTGAACTCCAATGGGCGACGGCGTACGCCTGCGTAAGATTTGCGACTCAAGGCGGTCAATGCCTTTCACGAATCAAGGATATCTTCTCTCGAGTCCGCACGATCAACTCGCTTGCTCCGATCTAGTCCGACGAATCGTCCCAAAGATAAGGGCGATCTGCATCTCCTTCCGTATAATGCCTCAAACGGTGCCATCTTAATGGAAGCATGCCAACTATTGTTGTAGGTAAATTCAATCAACGGTAGATGAACGTCCCAATCGATTGACCAATCTAAGGCACCTGCCCTTAGCATGTCTTCCACCGTTTGTATAGTTCTCTCGATTGTCCGTCATCTGCGGGTGATAAGTCGTAATGAAGTTCACCCGGTCCCCAAGGCCTTATGAACTGCTTTCCAAAAGTGAGACACAAAACGGCTGTCTCGATCAGAAACAATGGTCTTCGGCGTACCATGCAATCGAACTATCTCCGAAATAAATACTCGTGCCAACCTCTCTGGTCCCCACGTATCCTTAATGCCCAGAAAATGAGCTTATTTGGTTAAACGATCAACTATCACCCAAATCATGTTCATTCCTGTCCTGGTTCTCGGCATATTTGTGATAAAATCCATCGATATGTCCTCCCACTTCCATTCAGGAATTGGGAGCGGCTTCAAAATTCCAGCAGGCCGCTGATACTCGATCTTAACCTGCTGACACGTCAAGCATTTAGAAACATAGTCCGCTACATCTTTCTTCATGTTGCCCACCAGAAATTCTGCTTCAAGTCCTTATACATTTTACTGGTGCCCGGGTGGATAGAATAGGGCGAACTGTGAGCTTCCTTCATAATCGTCTGTTTCAGAACATCAACATCGGGAACGCAGAGTCGGTTCTGAAATCTCAAAACTCCATCATCATGAATTATGAATCCGGGGGCCTTTCCTTTGATCACTTCATCACGTAACCGGATCATCAGAGGATCATCTGCCTGTTTAGATTTGATTCCTTCGGTTAATGATGAAGTTATCTCAATCACGCACAGTTGTCCTTGGACTCTTTGTATCCACACTTCAATTCCTTCTCGAATCATCTCTCGTTGAAGGCTAAGTTGGGAGGTCAGCGTCTCCAGCATCTGAATAGAAACAGGCTTGCGGCTAAGTGCATCGGCCACTACATTCGCTTTGCCTGGATGATATAAAATCTCCAAGTCATAGTCCTTAATCAGTTCTAACCATCTTCTTTGCCGCATGTTTAATTCTTTTCTCGATCAATATGTACTTGAGACTCTTGTGATCCGTAAAGATCCGATGAGTCCCGCATGCATAATGCCTCCAGATCTTCAAAGCAAAAACCACTGCTGCTAGCTCCAAATCATGTGTTGGGTAATTCACTTCATAAGGTTTCAGCTGTCGCGACGCATAAGCGATCACGTTATCATCCTGCATCAATACGCACCCGAGTCCTTGGTTCGAAGCATCACTGTAAACTATAAATCCTCCAGTTCCCTGTGGAAGTGATAGAATTGGTGCCGTCGTCAGTCTCTTCTTTAACTCATCAAAACTAGTCTGACACGACTCGTTCCACTCAAACTTTTGAGTTTTCTGCAGGAGTCGAGTAAGTGGGCGGGAAATTTTAGAAAATCCTTCCACGAATCGTCGATAATATCCAGCAAGTCCTAAGAAGCTTCGGACTTCTTTCACGTTCTTTGGAGGCTTCCAATCCATAATTTCTTCGATCTTCTGAGGATCTACTCAGACTCCTTTAGCTGACACCACATGGCCGAGGAACATTACTTCCTTTAGCCAGAATTCACACTTAGAAAGTTTGGCGTACAATTGCTCGTTTCTCAAAAGTTCCAATACAATCCGCAAATGTTGCGCATGTTCCTCCGGGCTCTTAGAATACACCAGAATGTCATCAATGAACACGACCACAAATTTATCCAAAAATTCAATGAACACACAGTTCATCAATTGCATAAATACAGCAGGTGCGTTAGTGAGACCAAACGGCATTACTACAAACTCATAATGCCCGTAGCGAGTCCTGAACGCTGATATCGGAACATCAGATTCCTTAATCCTCAGCTGATGATATCCTGATCTCAGATCGATTTTAGAAAATACTGTTGCCCCTTGCAGCTGGTCAAACAGATCATCAATCCGTGGCAACGGATACTTGTTCTTAATCGTCATCTTGTTCAGCTCTTGATAGTCAATACACAGTCGAAGCGACCCATCCTTCTTTCGGACAAAAAGAACTGGCGCTCCCCAGGGTGAAACGCTTGGCTTAATATAGCCCTTGTCCAAGAATCCTCCACCGCTTCTTGATTCGTACATCTCAGTAGGTGCCATACGATACGGCGCCTTAGAAATTGGTGTAGCTCCGGGTTCCAGCTCAATGGTAAATTCCACATCCCTTCGTGGAGGTAGCCCAGGTAACTCGTCAGGAAATACATCTGGAAATTCGTTCACAACAGGAATGGATGAAAGTTCCACAATTTCGTCTTCTTTCTTCATTGCATAACACCAGTACCCGATACAGCCCTATTTCAACAATCTGACAGCTTTCATCGCTTTGATCAATTTTCCTGAGCTTCCCGGTTTCCACCCCTCGAACAATATTTCGGAACCATTGTCAGCGATCAGCGAGATATTCCTCCTTCGGTAGTTCACAATTTCTCCATATCGATTAAGCCAATCGTCTCCGAGTATCAGGTCGTCTCGTTGCATTTCTATCACGATCAGATTTGAGAGCCACTCTCTGCCTCCAAATGATATAGGGAAATTTCTAGTTTCTAAGTTTCCGAAAATCCTCTCTCCACTTGGTAAACCAACAACATAAGGTTCACAAGTATGAAAACCGGAAATATTCAAACGATTTATACAAGATAAAGATATAAAAGAATGTGTAGCTCCTATATCGAATAAAATGCTAACTGGCTGGGAAAGGATCTGGACAGTATCTGATGGGACAGCAGCATCCTGATCGTCTGTCCTTCTCATCTCGTACAGATGTGGGGCAGCAGATCCGGCACTCGATGTCCCCTTTCGGTCCCATTGTCCTCTGCCTCGTCCGCGGCCAAAATTCTGAGGCATCTGAACACTTTGCTGCGTCTGTTGGATACTGGCTTCCTTCTGGACTGGCTGTGGTGTACGGGCTCTAAAAGACTTTGCAGCCTCTTCACAAAACACTGCCCGATGTCCCTCTCGTCCACAATCAAAACAAGTCACGGTAGGAAGGGGGCAATTCCGTCGATAGTGCCCCGTCTGGGCGCAGTTAAAGCATTTCCTGGTAACATCAGTAATAGTTGATGTCTCTCCAAAGTTCTTTCCGCTCCTAACTGGGTGCGGAGGTTTCTTGAAAGAGTGAAAGAATGACTGGGCCTTACGGGGCCCGCTATTCTTGTGCTCTGTAAAAATACCAGAGACTTTCTGTTTCTTGGATTCCGAAAATTTCTCCATAGCTGCTTCCTTGATCTCATACGCCAACGCCTTATCCTGGTATTGACGGAGTGTGGTACATTCAAATCCGGACATGTACCTCTGGATTTCTGGTTTCATTCTCAAATCGAAATGGATCATCATTTCTGCATCTGTTCTGAACAAATGTCGAACAAATGCCAGCTTCTGGTTAAACGTCTTAATCGCCTGGGATACTAGCACATCAGAAGGCTGAGCGGAGAAAAACTCCCGAACTTTGGCTTCCCTCACAGGCGAGGGCAATATTGAGCTTCCATCATCAATCTAAACTCTGTCCAATCAGCATCATGGTCTACAGGCCGGATGGCTTCCCACCATTCGGATGCTTCCCCTATCAGAAAATATTGAGCGATAGAGGCTCTCCGGTCGTCTGGGCAGTTAATTCCGGCAAAGATTTTCTCCAGTTCCTTCAACCAATGGTCCCAGGTGGGAGTCTCAGAAATACCGTCGAATTTGGGTGTTGCATCTTCGCTACCTCTTGCAGCCACCGGTCACCTCGATTTCCCATGTCTGGGATTCCTTGCTGTCTCTCTCCCTGCTGTAGTCCCACTGCCACTTGCATTCGGTCCACGACTTGGGCGAACTGAGTCATCTGGTTCACCACTTGACGAAGGATCTCTGGTACAGCAGGATCTGGTTCGTTATTAATAGATTGTTGCGGCTCGCCTAAGCTATGACTGGCCTGATTAGAAGGCGACGCCTCCCTTTCGGCATTTCTTCGTCCGCGTCCACGACCGCGACCATGTCCACGTCCGCCTCTCAACATACTGTAAGCATAAATACTCAATATACAGGAAATAACATCGTTCTAATATTCGAGTATAAAGAGACACAACATGTAAAGAACGAGATAGAGTTTAAGAACTTACAACCACCGTTCGCATGAAGACGTAGGCAGTGCAGTGATGTCGTTCACGGCCGGTTACCTCAAAAGACATAAATGACCGCTATTTTAACCCAACGGCCAAGATATCCATAATCTTAGCTCTGATACCATATTCTGTAACACCCCCGATATATTCAGGAATATTACAGCGCCGTAAATCCTTTACCTAAGGATTTACAAGGCTGAAGAATTGAACAGACTTTAAAAGGTATTAACGAATGAAAATAACGAAATTAAGATGCAACAGTTCTGACCAACTGAGAGTACAATTGTTCAACAGGAACTTAATAATACATTACCAATATTCAAATTCAACATAAACGACTTCGTACTCGAGTACTTATTGAAATAACAAATAAACAACAGACAAATAAACCCGGCCGAAACATCACTTTGCACCCTCGTCGTCATGCAGCTCCAGTGGTTGTTTTCCTGCTCTCCTGGATCCTGAACATAAACAAAATGTTCACCCCCGAAGGGGTTAGCACAGCGATGCTAGTACAAGTACCACAACATATTATTCATATCTCACGAAGAATAATAACGTAAACGACAAAATACCAACGAGTCTTCTCCTACGAGAAACTCATAAACGACATACACAACTGGTAATCACAACATGATATCATAACATACACATGGTAATTCCGTCGATCCAGCGTTCACTGCCTAGAACCCACGATGATCCCGTCAGACCAACCCGTGGTGGAAAAACCCGTCCGATGATCCAGCGAATGCTAGCATAGATCCCCCGATGATCCCGTCGGACCAACACGAGGTGGACATACAATAACGACATACATGCACAACAAATATGTATAACAACAATACACAAAACAATTAAGGTACTTGCCTCGATTTGAAGACAAGAACAATACTTCCACGAAAACGAACACTCGAAGGTCGTCCTCCTCAATCAATCACGCAACAAGATCAAACCTTAACAAAAGAAATGATATAGGATTTATCTCACGTCGCATTTAATGTTTAACAATTCGATTTACGGCCAAAAGTTCATAAAATGCAATCCGCTGAATTGCTTAGCGACGCTAAGTACTCGTAGCGTGCGTTAAGTCTCGCCGATAGCGCACGCAAACAACAAAGCCTAGCGACGCTAACTATGTATGGTCAAGATTTCATCGATCACCGATCGACTTGCTCGATGGCCTAGCGTGCGTTACGTGCATCAACGAAGCGTGACGCTAACTCGTGCTCGATAGCGCACGTTAATCTTCATAACCTAGCGTGCGCTATCTATGCATGGCGCCATCACGGGCGAAACTGCTTCTCATCATGATCAAAACAATGAAATCTTCCGTGATAATTCATGTTACCTCCATGAATATCATGTTCATACTCTTATGAATGATTTTACGGATAACAACAACTTCGGATTCAAGGATATGCATACCATTAAAACCATATTCCATTTCGACTACAATTCTTCATATGACGATTCGAAAGGCTTAACGGTTGATATCAACACCTCTATATAAATCAATATTATCAGGCTGAAGTTGTTAAACGTTCCATCTATACTAGATAAATCCTTCCATGATCAATCCTTTAGATTTATCTAACAATAATGATGTTAAAGTCAAGTCCATGATTGTTATGAAGTCATCTACTAGATTCGGATTTACCAATGATAGAAGCTTCCTTTACTTGTCTAATGAAATAAGATTCGAACCATGATGATCATAATCAAGGTATTTAAGGCTTAATCATCTCAACATTCCAAACATGATATACTTTGGATAATTCATCTATGAAAATCAATATCTCGCTATCATGATCATCCAATTCTTTAGAATCCAACTCTAAGTCTGGAGATAGATTGAACATACCTTAATATGATGAAAATCACGGAACCGTAAGGTAGAATCTGACTCCGGTTGGTTGTATGCCACTCCAAGGTGTTATTCCACTTCAATGATTACTCCCAAGTGATAACCAATATCTAAACACCAACAAGACGTGTTCTAAGTGTGTAGAAGGATATTTCAGCTCTCTGGCCTCTCAAGAATGCAGAATGGACGAGTAAAATGTAAGCCAAAACGGGTTGTTGTCCCATTTATAATATTCTGCATTTTAACAAGTTAGCGCACGCTACTAAGCTTTCCATAGCGTGCGCTAATAATGGTTGATTTCAGAATTGTCCGGGTTCGTCCGCGGGAATCTTATCCGGACCCATGTCCCGGCTGGCGCATGTGCTAGCCGTCCCGCTCAATAATTGAGTTCTTAGCGCACGCAACCCCTATCTGCATAGCGTGCGCTAATAGTAGCCCGATAGCGCGCGTTAAGATACATTCTTAGCGTGCGCTATCACGAGGTTGCATGAGAAATTTTGCATGTTTCTATACTTATGTACAATGATATCAATGCAAGAAATATCATACTCCAATAATCAAAACCACAAATTCGAATAATACAGGGTTTGAATACAGATGAAATACACCGTAATAAATCCGGATATTACAGTTCTTTCATTTCACATCAGCACCCCACTTTGTTTTTCGTATCCAAACACTGAGAGAGAGAGAGAGTTAGCTCTCCTAAGTCGATTTTGAGCTTGAAGACTTGGATTTGAGGCTTGGATATGGAGCTATGGTTGATTCTTGAAGTAATTGCTAGTGTTTTTCATCTTCTAAGAGGTAAGTTGGATAATCCTCCCTTTTATTTTGGATTTTCGATGTTTTTATTGATGAATGATTCATATGAAGATGATGAAGGGCTTGTTGTTACGATTCTTGAGTATATACGAGGTATTTGTTGAAGGAAGAAGATGATATGTTGGTTTATGCCTTGAATATGTTGATTATGATTATGAAATCATAGAGTTCTTGATGTTCTTGGTATTATTATCCATATTTGATCCGTATGTTGATGATTAGGGAGTTGTTGTTACAATCCTTGAGGTTATGTAGAGTGTATGTTGAATAATACGATGATTCATGACTTGGATTACGAATTGGAAGATTATCTTCATGTTAAAAGGATATCGAGTTATGTTGTTTTAATGACTATGAACATGAGTTCGAATCCCTTAGTGTTCTTGAGGAACTTTTGATGAATGTAACATAGCAAGACGATCGTATATTGAATTATCGATATTTTTAGATATGAAGATCGAATGCTCGTTGCTCATAGTGATAGAATTCGTATGTTCTTGATGAAACACGAATCACAATATCAATTTAGAACTCGGAAAGATTGTGATTGATCGTCGAATATGATTTCCTTTACGCTCGTATCCGTAATCGCATTGTGGTTGTGAATTCGTAATTGTTTGAATTGGATTATTCGGACTTGTGGTTAATCAGGATAGTTGTGGAACCGTTGGGTTTATTGATCGGTTGTATTGATTGATTATGATCATCAAGTTGTAGTTTGTATTGTAGATATCGTTGAATAGTTGAGATGATTTGGTTGGTCGTGTCGGTTGTTAATTGTTATCGGATATGTGTTATTTGATTACTTCGATAGGTTGAGATTATTGATCGGTGATTAGTACCATATGTTGCGGTCGTGTTCGAGTACGTTCGTGAATTGCGTTGGTCGGGGCTGAGGAGCTCGTAGACGAAGGCATTGTGACTGGTAGCGGATTCATCATCATCGTATCGGTATCGAGGCAAGTTATTACTTGCTCAGTTATAATGTGTAATGAATGATTTCAGTTTCATTTCGTTTATAATGCATATAGCGGTGATCATTATTGTGAACTCTGGGTATTTGGATTGGATATCGTTCTTCTGATTCTGGGAGTTAAATCATAATGTATGTGATTTATTTCGGTTATTGGCATATTTTGGTATCGAGGATACATTGTGATAAAGACGAGAATTCGAGTATTTATGGTTCATGATACGTTTGGATCGTCGAGCGTTGTGGATAATCGTCGGTGATGATTGGACATCGAGGTTGCTCCCGAAGGACTCGGGGCAAGTATTCCATATTGATTATGGTTTAATGTTATTTATTTTGGTCTCGTACATTTTCTTTCATGTTGTTGAACATGAAGTAGTCCTGGTAAATTGTCATGTTGTCGTGCATGTTATGTTGTTCATGTTGATGAACGTGTTGATTTGCATATGTGTATTCATATTGTGTTGTTTATGTTGTGTAAATAATCCGATGGGATTATGAGGATCTATGCTGAGGGCGCTGGATCGAATGTCCACCATGCGTTGGTTCGACGGGATCATCATGGGGATCTATGCTGAGGGCGCTGGATCATTGGACAGGTTTTCCACCATGCGTTGGTTCGACGGGATCATCATGGGGATCTATGCTGAGGGCGCTGGATCGTTGGATTACCAGTATTGTGTTGATGGAATCTTGTGAATTCGCATCATTGATTTTATCATGTGTTGCTGTTCATATGTATATTGTTGGTTATCCACCTTATGACGATCTGATAGGATCATCAAGGGGATCTATGCTGAGGGCGCTGGATCGTCGGATTTCCATTGAGTATACATCATTGTTATTGTTGTGATCATATTGACGTTGTCATATGAGTATGCATTTGTAGGTCTTGTGTTAGGACCGTGTCCGTATTGCATTGATCTGATCTCGGATTAGACTGATATGATTTTCGTGGCACTTCACATCTTGAGGTATGTTCCGTATTTCCTTTGGTATTTGTCTTTGGTGGACAATCGGTTATCGTTTTGGGATTTGATGATGTTATTCGATGGATCGTATTGGTCAGAAATGGTATATTTCCGTATCGTGAGTTGTTTATGATAATTTGAGAATATTGAGTATTGTTTGAGGTACAATACAGATATTATATTCGAGTTTATTGGTTAGTTCGAGTACGAGATGTGAAATGTGATAATGGTTATTCTGATGAGAATTACTTGAGTAAGTAAAGTTATGGCGGTAAGATTACGTTGGTCGTATTCTTATGTTGTATTCTCATTGGTATGTAATTATTAATGTGATGTGACGGTTATCATTGTTGGATATTATGGTCGACCCGTGGGATTTCTTTTTAGGTTCTTGGAGTATCGAGCTTGTAGCGGTCGTGAAGAGATGAGCTTCCCGGAGGATACTGGCTAGGATATGTTTATTTCCATTAGTTTCGTGATTGGTTCTTGTATTCCGCTGCTAGCGTATCTTTATGGTTGGTCTTTTTCCGCTGCGTGAGTATTTTGAAATGCTCTTTCAGTATCTGGTAACTGAGATTACTTTGGAAATCGTTTTCTAAACTTTTGAGTGTCGGCCGTTTGGCCTTGCGATTTCAAATGAGTTTTTATAACAGTTTTTGATAAATGGATTTTATAAGTCTTTGTGCATTTTTAAAGATAGTACCGTCGTTGGCCTCTTGGGCATTTGTAAATGTTTTGTGAAAATTCTTTCAGCCTTGTGGGTTCCATCTCGGGGCCCACGGCGCTGTAATATTTCCGGTTAAATCTGGGGGTGTTACACCTGCCCTTTGTCCGAAAAGTCGTTCGACGACGATTCGGAGCTAGATTTTCGACCGGATATCCAATATCAATATTTTCAGACTTTCATATCTTCAATATAAATCATATTTCTCAGAAATTTAAGATTTATATTTAGACATAAACTTACGAAAAATACAACTATTACGAACGAAAAATATATACCACGATTTTGACTAAAATGATTCCAAATCATTCACCCATCTAATCGAGCATTTCAGATGTCAATATCGTATATATGATCGCAAGACCTACGCTCCGATACCATTGTTGGGATTCGGTGCCTAAAACGAAGGCCCAGTGGAAGCGGTAAAATGAAAATTAATTCGATCCGAATCCCTACGAGGATCGATCGAGCTACGCATATATGAATATATAAACGAACACACAAGATATGTAAGAAACTCACCCGTGTAGTCCGTTGATTAAATGGATTCCTTCTCTTGAGCTATTCCCCAATCTTTAGTTGTATATCCCTACGATCCAATGTGCTCCAAGCCCTTGGATGATCCAACGTCGAAAATACAACGCCTCTACTTGCCACCCGCTGGAGAAACGAACGGATGACGATCACCTTGATATCCTCCAAGGATACGACTAGAGCTAGGTGATGAAGCTATTGATTCGTGATTACAACACTCTAAGTGTATAACTCACTTTCTCTCTTTAATTTTTTGATTTTTCTCCAAGAATCACCAAGAACGCATGAAGAAAAAGACTATGAGAAAAACTTTCTCTCTCTCTTGAGCTCTTTCTCACGTATGGAATGGGTAGTATGAGTGAGGAGTAGTCTTCACTTTGATTCTTCAATCACCACATGAAATAACCTTTACAATATAAAAGGGAGATTCCATGTCCCCTAAGACAAAACACTTCATGATACTAAATCATGAAGTCTTCCACCACATTAGGTGGAAGACAAAGCGGGGCGGCCATCTAGAAGGGTAGGAGGAGTTCGGTCCGTTTCGGACTCCCGCGAGTCCAAACAGACAAACTCTGATTCCATTCCGATGTATTTATATCAATTAATATCCAATTAATTAATCATATCAAATACATAATAATATAATTAATTTCTCCAAGAATTAATTATATTCATGAATTAAATTAGTCACCCAGTGATTTATTTAATTCATTAGGCCGTAAATTAATTTATCCAATAAATCAATTTTGGCATCCAATGTCCCAAATTTAGATATCCAATATCTAATATTCATAATAAGAGAATAAGCCTGATTCATTCCGTCGTCAATCCTATTGCGCGACTCGGTAGGTCCGTCTCAGTCAGCAATGGGAGGCACCAAAGAGTAGTAGCACCACCTAGCCAGCCTGGCGGCCTACACTGTACCCCAACTGAGAACGAATGATTGGGATCATTCAAGAACCATTCTGTCGTGAATACCAGTATATGTATAAATCCTTCTTTCAAATGTCCCGATCAAGATATAGGGTCACGGTTAGTCAAACCCTATCTGTACTTGACGCTATGCATGCGTTAATGCAAATCGAGATCATCGAGCTCTCGTGTATCCAATACAACTAGCTCCAATGCTTTGGCCAAAGACTTATGATCTCATCTGCCAATAACCGCATAGGACATATAACCCGCTCACTAACGGGATAAAGAATTCTATCTTGGTATTCAGTAGGACCTGCTACTTGCCCATCAAGATGTACGTCGAGGTTGACCCCCACCTCCCGGTTTACAGGGTCGAACTACTCTAGTGAAAATCTTGACGTCACAAGCACATCCCTACTAAATCCTCAAGTCCAAGGTTCACGAATACCTATCACAACCTTTCGATTCTGTCATTGACTGTCTCGGAGTGAAATTCGTGCGACGAATCGAGGGTGAGTCGGTTTGAGTATACTAATCCAATTAGCATACCTATAACGTGTGCTCCCACTAACTATTAGCATTCGACAGGCACTCTCCATGTCAAAGAACACGTTATACAAGTCTTCACATAAACTTAACGCCCAGTCAAGTTTCATCGATTTGCGAACGATTAAGTATTTGAGCTATAAACATTTCCAGTGTCGGCCCCCTTATCCAATAAGGAGTGGAACGTTTTGCTCTCAAATACACTGACTAGTTTCTCTCTCTCTCTCTATATATATATATATATATATTTATGAGTTAGGAATGCCAGTAACTACCAGTAAATAAAAAACATTCATTGCCTTATATAGATAATTTACATAATTACAAGTACCATGCTCTCACTCAACATCCTCTGAGAGGCATTCGACGGCATACTCCTAACTCCCACAACACCTTCTAAGAGGCAAAACGACAATCATATAACATGCCGTGTCATACGCGTATTCACACGATCTGCACAACTTATGCAACGACAAGTCGTACCCAACGAACACCACAACACGGTACATCATACCGTACACAACAGAGAGATAACTCTAAATAATCATCATCGAAATAAAATAACCGGCACAACGACAAATAATTCTAGGCTAACATAAATGAAAATCTCGGGTATTACAATGTTCTATTCGACAGACTGGATGCTTACTTCTACTACATTTGTTGTTTAAAGAAGTCGTATTTGATGTTGAATGTTAAGAAGTCATATTTAAGTTGATGTTTAATTCTCCAACTATTGATGTTTAACTCTACCACTTTTGATGTTTACTTCTAACATATTTAATGTTTTCTGAAGCAGAACTTGCGTAAAATTTCACTTGATGATATTTTATTTTGTGAAATATATATGAACAAGTTAATATTATATTTTAGAACTGATGTTTGTTTATACAATATTTGATGTTTACTTAGACTACACTTGATGTTATAATTTAAGACGACCTATTTGAGTTGGTGTTTTAATCAAAGTTGATGTTTATATCTATAGGACATGATGTTTTGTACTACCTGAATTGATGACTAGTATACGACATTTGTTGTTTAAAGAAATCATATTTTATGTTATACGTTAAAACGATATATTTGAGTTGATGTTTAATTCTACCACTTTTGATATTTAACTTCATCAGTTTTGATGTTTATTTCTTAGGTACTTGATATTTTCTAAAGCAGAACTTAGGTTATATCACTTAGTTGATATTTTCTTCTACATGAATTGATGTTTTCTTGATTAGAAGTTGATGTTTTCTTATATCAAACTTGATGTCATGTATAAAATACTATAAATCTAAGTTGATGTTTAATTTGCACAACTTAATGTTCTGTACCGGAAAAATGAGCAGTATGAGGAGTACTTGTAAGAATCTGCTGCAATACCAAGGCAAAGACAACCGAGAAATATAAATGAACCAGCTGGTCGACAAAGACAACCGAGAGTTTGGAGAAAAGAACAAGAACAAACAGTCATGGAGAATGACTCGGCTCAATTTTTGAAAATATTTATTATATATCTAAATATATATAGATTACTTATTTCCAACACACAAATATATATATTTCAATACTATACATATACAGATATACTACAAATAATATTATTTTAGCTTTTGCAAATTTCTTTAGATGTATAATTAAACACACGATTATATATATATACAGTTTATAAAAAATTATCCACTTAGGCTCTGTTCTGTATAGCCTATTTCAGGTAAAAAAAGGTTTAGAGAAGTTCAGGTAAGTTTGTATAGCTTATTTCTGTATAACTTATGTAATTTTTTTATTCTTTTCGTCCCTTATGCAATTTTTTTTTCTTATGCCTCCTTTTGCAATTTTTGTCTTCATCTCCTTCTTTCTGCAAATTCTTGATTTCTTTCATTGATTTATTTTTGTATCCAAATTCAATTGAGTATAAGGATTTGATTATAAGATTATGTTTGTATATGTGGAAAAGAGTAACAAAACATATGGATCATTTAAATTATGTCAATTTTACGAATTATGTAGGTATAAGTGAAAGTTGCTTGTAACCAAGGAGGTTTCAAGGAAAATGCCACATGAAGAGAAAGAGAGTATATTTTGGATATATGAAAACTGATATTTAAAAATAGCAATGATTTCAATGAAAAAAAATTAGGCATAAAAAAACAAAAAGTTGTGTAGAATTAAACATCAACTTAGATTTATAGTATTTTACACATGACATAAGTTTGATATAAGAAAACATTGACCCCTGAACAAGAAAACTGTAATACCCGGTTGTAATTCAGTCATTATCATTCAGTAATTTCATTCGGTGATTGTCACCCAGTGGATTTTCACTCAATTATAATCATTCATCAATCATGTTCATTCACCGTGTTCACCGTTCGGAAAAACTTCGAGTTGTGTATCGTTATTGTTCATTGTTTCAACTTTCCTCATATGAGTTCGACTTTGTTAGATCACCATTAATTTTTGGTGACTCCAAAAATTCTAAATCTTTGCAGTATTATAGAGCATCGAGTTAGCTTTCCAATGGTTCAAACGGTGAGTCAATCGGAGTCCGGACGAGAGAGTTATGGTCGTTTTAGCTCAACCGCTCATTTTTCAGTTATTGGCCGATCACTGCCGAACGAACTCGGCCGTGTCGTCCGACACGGCCCGTGCCGTACTCGTCCGGAAAATGCCGAAGTCTCTGCCTCAGGACCCGACCGTGTAAATGCAGCACGGCCGAGTCGAACTCTTCGGTTAAGCGAGCCAACGCCCGGCCACGCCGGCCGTGTCGGCATGGTCGAGTCATGCCGAGTCATTGTCGGACGGGTCGCTGTCGGAAGGCCCTCCGCACCGCGACCGCGTCAAGCGAGGACACGGTCGAGTCCTGTCGGTCGGTGTCGGCCAGGTATGCGACGACCGTGCCAATCGGCACGGCCGTGTCGGCAGTGATCAACTCCCTTAAATTGGTTTTTTTCACATTTCACCATTTCTCCCCCTTTTCTTCACCTTCAACCGAGAGAGTAAACTTGAGGGAGGGTTTTTCCTTCACAAATCATTTGGGTGTTTGATTTTCTTCACCTCCTTTCGATCGTGAAGCCCGGATAATCAATCTAACGCGTGTTCTTCGGATTAAAGTATTTGGATCTTCAAGAGGTAATTCCTTCAACACTTTGGACTTCGATTTTGTGTTGAGATATGATGTTTTGGACGTTATAATCATGTTATATGAAGGGATATGTATATGATTATGAGTTTGTATAAGGATTCATTGGATTATTGAGGGATTATTCAAGAACACCTTGAATATCGAGTTGGAATTGGGGATTTTCGACTAATTGTTGTTATAATCACATTTTTGGATATTCATAACGGATTATTGATCGTATTGGAGATGTTTTGTTGGTTTGAAACACTTCTTGGGGATTTTGATATTGGTATATCGAGGTTTGATTGTAAACAATCGGAGTTTAGATACAACGTGTTTGATTTAATGCCTCAATGGACTTAGTTTTATCGTAACG
Organism: Orobanche coerulescens; assembly: GCA_033398695.1. NCBI lineage: Eukaryota > Viridiplantae > Streptophyta > Magnoliopsida > Lamiales > Orobanchaceae > Orobanche > Orobanche coerulescens. The sequence continues at coordinate 150,094,355 of CM065815.1, forward strand.
ACGTTTTGAGTTCGTTATATTCGTGTTTGATTCGTATATTGAACGGATTGTTGGATATTGTATTATTTAAGGTTGTTCGAGCGACCGATATCTCAATTAGGACGTTGTTCGTGGAAGGATAATTGTCGCCGGTGTTGAGTAAGTTAATTCTTACTCGGTTAAAAGGATATTCATACCTTTTGTTGTTGATCATTCATAATCATAACTCATTCATCATTGTATTAATCATATTAAAACTTGTTATTGTCAATTAATCACTTGACCATAAGGAGCAGCGGTTCCAATCTTTTCGTTGAGCTATCATTCATTTCATTATTACTCTCATCTCGGTGAGTCATTCTTGGCCTTGTCTAATTATTATTCATTGATATTCATTATGGTCATTCTCGCTCATGTGACCTTCGGGTTCATATTGCGTGGCCGGGTGTGGCTGTGTGGAATTTTTAGTCGGGCACACGATGGTTTATGTATTGGGTTCACCGATACATTAGACCGTGCACACGGGAAAGCGTTACACCGTGAGACTAATTAGGTACACAGACGGATGTTGTACACTTGCACAGAACATTACGGGCGTACTATGATACTCCTCTTCAGCGTAATTCATAACTAAGAATATTTCATAACTTCAGTTAATCATGATTGAGTATTTTCAACCCTTGAGGATTGTTGTTCTTTGTAACTGACCCCGTTTGGGGATTTTGTTTTTCAGGTCATGGCAAGGCAAACGCACGGGAATAGCATGTTCATGTCGAGAAGTCCTAGTGATACTAGTAGGGGGCCCCAAATCCTTTCAGTCATTCCTATTGTTGTCATTTATTTTCCGCTGCAGATTTTCACTTAGTTATTCCGTTTCATTCAGTGTTGTGTATTTTATCTTCATATAAAATATACATGTATTCTGTATTATCCTGGGTGTGTTGTATGAAACTCCTCATCGGAGTAATTAGTGTTGTAATGTGGTTCGGTACTACATTCACCCTGTGTAATTCATTCATTTTCATCCGCCTGGTGGGTCCTATCGGGGGTCCACAGACCGTAATATCCGCCTAGTTTGGGGTGTTACGAGTTGGTATCGGAGCGTGGTTTTGAATACTACCTTCCGAGTCATGTCTCATTTGAAATCATCGTCATCGGACTAGTATCATTGGACTTTCGCGTCACGTGTGACTGTGCGAATGCCGAGCCAATCGCAAGAAAGAACCGTAAGACTTCTAACGCCATGGTATAGTTTCTGGCAATAGTCATTCATTCATCATTCATCAATTAACAATCCTCAAACATCATCATTCATTGTGATTAGGACAATCATGTTAACTCATTAATCACTTAATTCATATCATTACTCAGTTAATAATCGGAGACGATCATGTTAACTCATTAATTACTCAATTCATTTCATTACTCGATTGTCAACTGGATGATCATATTATCAATCTTGTTAAGTTATTCAAGATAATCATTTCAAGAATTTCATCAGATAATCATGTAACTTCAGTAAATCATTCATATAATCACTAAGTTAGAGCATGTATACTCATTTTCATCATCTCATGACATAATCATAACGTACTAATCATGCGGGAAATATAATCATTATGCGACCTTCCTACTTCAGTATGGAGAGAGCTGTCAGGGGATGCACGGGGAGAGGCCGCGGTGCGGACCGAAACCCGAGAAATAGTCACTCGCTGCCGGGAAATCGTGCCCAGGACTCGGCTCGATCGGGAGATGTTCGAGTTGATCCACTCACTTTTATGCAGGCCATGATGACCCATATGCAATTGCTCAGTCATCATTACGCCACTCTGGCCGGTTTAATCGAGAGAACTTTCCCGTATGAGCCAGCTACTAAGGAAATTGCTGAGCAGCAACCTGCATATGTCAACAGGAAATCAACGAAGCGTAATCTATCCGAAGGCAGTCAGTCAACCTTCAAGAAGCCTCGTGTGGGCCCTAGCGTTTCTGAGCGACCTTCTACGGCGCATGATCGTGCGGGATCTCAATCCCGAGCGGCCAGCTTGGCCATCACCTGTTTCAACTGTGCAAAACAAGGTCATTTCAGTACTAAATGTCCGAGGCAGACTGTCATATGCCATAACTGTGGAATTTCGTGGCATAGGGCCCGTTTTTGCCGAAAGGACTCCATGTCGGCTCCGGCGGCATCTCAGGCCCCGAAGCAACCAGCGTTTCAGAATTAGACTGCCTTGTCATCGTCGTTTAAGGCAATGGAAGCAAATAGAGTTGGAGCCCGTATTTATCAGACGGGAGCGTCCGGTTCGGGGACCGGCAAGTCCCAGATTCATATGATGAGGAGGATCGACGATCCGGTGGCCCGAATGATTTCAGGTATACTCGTAATTTTATTCAACTTGTGTGTACCTTTTGATTCTGGTACACCGCATTCATTCATTTTCGAATCATGCTTGAATAGACTTATTTCGGGATAGTCCTATTGCTTGTGGACCTCATACCATCGGTCTACCTGACGATGGAAGAATTTTCGGAATCATACCGAATTAAGCTTAATGACCGCGATTGGTTGATGGATCTAATCGTGGTGAACTTATCTTAGGACGATGTAATTTTCGGTATTAGTTGGTTTAACCGTCTTGATACTATCCTCAGTGTTTGTTAGCGTTTGGTCGCTATCTTTCCGTCGTTGGTTGTCGAATGTGTGCTTCAGGGAAGTAATTCCCGTTGTTCCAGTAGAATTGCTATTATGGCGGAAGCAGAGAAATTCCGCAATCGAACTATTCAATCATTCCTTATATCATTTTCATCGGTTGGCCTTTCTAAGGCAATCGAGTTATTCAATCATTCCTTGTATCATTTCCATCGATTGGCCTTTCTAAGGCAATCGAGTTATTCAATCATTCATTGTATCATTTTCATCGATTGGCTTTTCTAGGGCAATCGAGTTATTCAAACATTCCTTGTGTCATCTTCATCGATTGGCCTTTCTAAGGCAATCGAGTTGTTCAATCATTATTGGTATCTCTTTTTATCGATTGACCATTCTAGGGCAATCGAAATGTTCAATCATTCGTGGTATCATTGTCATCGATTGACGATGTATTTCCAGACGAGTTATCTGGTTGCCTTCACATAGAGTAGGGGAATTCAGGGGTGAGTTGGAGCCGGTACGTCCCCGTTATCGAAGGCACCGTATCGGATGGCCCCGACCAGAATGCAGGAGTTAAAGATTCAACTTGAGGAGTAGTTCGAGAAAGGTTATCTCCAACCGATTGCGTCCCCGTGAGGAGCACCAGTGTGACCTGTCAAGGAGAAGGATGGCTCGTCTCGTGTGTGTATTAATTACCAGGAGTTGAACAGGGTGATGATCAAGAGTAGTATCCTTTACCTCGTATTGATGATCTTTTAGATCAACTTCAGGGAGCCTCAGTATTTTCCAGGATCGACTTAAGATCTGGATATCACCAGTTGCGGATTCGAGAGTCGGATATCGCGAGGACAGCGTTTCATACACGCTATGGTCATTATGAGTTCGTAGTTATGCCATTCGGGCTAACTATTGCACCTCCAGTATTCATGGAGTTAATGAATCGGGTTTTCATCGACTTTTTAGATCAGTTGTTGTTGTCTTCATCGACGACATTTTGATTTATTCTCTTAGCCGATAGGAACACGAGGTTCATCTTCTTCAGGTTCTCGACGTGTTGAGACGCGAGCAATTTTATGGAAGTTTTCTTAATGTGAGTTCTGGATGTCCGAAGTGACTTTTCTCGGGCATGTAATTTCATCTGCTAGAGTTCGTGTCGACCCTCAGAAGACGGAGGCTATCCGAGATTGGCAACCTCCTAAAGATATTAAGTAGATCCGATGTTTCCTCGGATTAGCTGGTTAATTATCCAACCCACAACCTGGAGCTTGCAGCCGTGGTTTTCGCGTTGGGGATTTGGCGTCGTTGCCTTTATGGCATCACCTGTCAGATCTTCACCAATCACAAGAATTGAAGTATATATTTACTCACAAGGAGTTAAATATGCGACAGAGGCGGTGGTGGGAACTAATCAAAGATTTTGATATCGATATCCTTTACCACCCGGGCAAGGCGAACGTTGTCGCCGACGCCTTGAGTCGTAAGTCCGTTCAGGAACAGATGCTTGCTCGTTTAACATTTCAGAAGGAGCTCCAACAGGAATTCCTTAGACCCGAGATCGAGGTATGGCTTCAGCGAATTCAGGGACAGCTTTGTATGTTAGAAATTTCATCATCTCTTGAGGATGCAATCAGGGAGAATCAGGGTTCAGACCCAGCATTGTTGCGCATTCGTGAGGATGTGGCTCAGGGGAAAGCCCCTGGATTCGTGATCCACGAGGATGGACTTTTGAGATTTAAGAATCGGATGTGTGTACCGGCGAATGATGAGTTGAAAAACTCTATTTTGAGAGAAGCTCATGCTACCCCTTATTCTGTTCATCCGGGGTCCAGTAAGATGTACAAGAACTTAAAACAAAATTACTGGTGGAGTAATATGAAGAGAGAAGTCGCAGAATTTGTTTCGAGATGCTTAACCTGTCAACAAGTCAAGATGGAACCTCAGCGACCGGCGAGTATGCTGATACCGCTCCCTATTCCAGAATGGAAGTGGGAAGACATTTCTATGGATTTCATCACGAGTTTGCCGACGAGTCGTCGTGGCATGAATGCGATCTGGGTGATTGTGGACCGCTCAACTAAATCAGCTCATTTCCTTGAGATCAAGGATACGTGGGGTCCCGAGAGACTTGCCCAGTTATTCATCAAAGAGATAGTGAGACTGCACGGTACTCCTAAAAGTATCGTTTCCGATCGTGACGGACGGTTTGTGTCACATTTTGGAAATCGATTCATCGTGCTATGGGAACTCGGCTTAATCTCAAGATCGCTTTTCATCCTCAGTCCGACGGACAATCAGAGAGGACTATTCAGACATTAGAGGACATGTTGAGAGCTTGCGTCCTCGATTGGAAGGACGATTGGGAAGCCCAACTACCACTGATCGAGTTCACGTATAATTATAGTTGTCATGCCTCCATAAGATGGCACCTTACGAAGCCTTGTACGGTCGTCGTTGTCGATCTCCTTTGTGTTGGGATGACTTGTCAGAATCAATCGGCACCGAGCCCGATATGCTTATAGCCGCCCGGGAGAAGGTAGCTTTGATCAAGAGTCGTATGTTGATGCTCAGTCGTAAATCGTATGCGGATAATCGTCGTCGACCACTAGAGTTCGAGACGGGTGACCATGTTTTGGTCAAGGTATCCCCGAGTCGAGGTATTTTTCCGTTTCGGAAAACGGGGGAAGTTGAGCCCAAGATTCATTGGACCTTTTGAAATTTTGGATCGAGTAGGCGAGTTAGCTTATCGATTTGCTTTACCTCCGGCTTTGAGCCGAATTCATAATGTGTTTCATGTCTCTCAGTTGCGGAAGTTTGTTGCCGACCCGAGTCATATACTTCAGTTCGACGAAATCGAGATCGCGGATGAGCATTCGTACGAGGAGCGTCCTGTACGAGTGTTGGAGCGGCGAATCAAACAGTTGAGGGATAAGTAGATTCCTTTGGTCAAGATTCAGTGGTCTAGACACGGAGTCGAAGAGGCTACTTGGGAACCGAGGATAGTATGAGGGAGGGTTATCCCGAGTTGTTTGACCCTTAGTTTCGGGGACGAAACTCTTTTAAGGGGGAGTGTATGTAATACCCGGTTGTAATTCAGTCATTATCATTCAGTAATTTCATTCGGTGATTGTCACCCAGTGGATTTTCACTCAATTATAATCATTCATCAATCATGTTCATTCACCGTGTTCACCGTTCGGAAAAACTTCGAGTTGTGTATCGTTATTGTTCATTGTTTCAACTTTCCTCATATGAGTTCGACTTTGTTAGATCACCATTAATTTTTGGTGACTCCAAAAATTCTAAATCTTTGCAGTATTATAGAGCATCGAGTTAGCTTTCCAATGGTTCAAACGGTGAGTCAATCGGAGTCCGGACGAGAGAGTTATGGTCGTTTTAGCTCAACCGCTCATTTTTCATTATTGGCGATCCGCCGAACGAACTTCGGCCGTGTCGTCCGACACGGCCCGTGCCGTACTCGTCCGGAAAATGCCGAAGTCTCGCCTCAGACCCGACCGTGTCGTGCACGGCCGAGTCGAACTCTTCCGGTTAAGCGTAACCGATCGCCAAAGACGCCCGACCGTGTCGTGCAGCACGGCCGAGTCATGCCGAGTCCGTCGGACGGGTCACCGTCGGAAGGCCCTCCGCACCGCGCGACCGCGTCAAGCGTGACACGGTCGAGTCCTGTCGGCGGTATCGGCGGTATGCGACGACCGCCGTGCCGATCGGCACGGCCGTGTCGGCAGCGATCAACTCCCTTAAATTCGTTTTTTTTCAGCATTTCAGCCATTTCTCCCCCTTTTCTTCACCTTCAACCGAGAGAGTAAACTTGAGGGAGGGTTTTTCCTTCACAAATCATTTGGGTGTTTGATTTTCTTCACCTCCTTTCGATCGTGAAGCCCGGATAATCAATCTAACGCGTGTTCTTCGGATTAAAGTATTTGGATCTTCAAGAGGTAATTCCTTCAACACTTTGGACTTCGATTTTGTGTTGAGATATGATATTTTGGACGTTATAATCATGTTATATGAAGGGATATGTATATGATTATGAGTTTGTATAAGGATTCATTGGATTGTTGAGGGATTATTCAAGAACACCTTGAATATCGAGTTGGAATTGGGGATTTTCGACTAATTGTTGTTATAATCACATTTTTGGATATTCATAACGGATTATTGATCGTATTGGAGATGTTTTGTTGGTTTGAAACACTTCTTGGGGATTTTGATATTGGTATATCGAGGTTTGATTGTAAACAATCGGAGTTTGGATATAACGTGTTTGATTTAATGCCTCAATGGACTTAGTTTTATCGTATCGACGTTTTGAGTTCGTTATATTCGTGTTTGATTCGTATATTGAACGGATTGTTGGATATTGTATTATTTAAGGTTGTTCGAGCGACCGATATCTCAATTAGGACGTTGTTCGTGGAAGGATAATTGTCGCTGGTGTTGAGTAAGTTAATTCTTACTCGGTTAAAAGGATATTCATACCTTTTATTGTTGATCATTCATAATCATAACTCATTCATCATTGTATTAATCATATTAAAACTTGTTATTGTCAATTAATCACTTCAGTCATAAGGAACGACGGTTCCAATCTTTTCGTTGAGCTATCATTCATTTCATTATTACTCTCATCTCGGTGAGTCATTCTTGGCCTTGTCTAATTATTATTCATTGATATTCATTATGGTCATTCTCGTTCATGTGACCTTCTGGGTTCATATTGCGTGGCCGGGTGTGGCTGTGTGGAATTTTTAGTCGGGCACACGATGGTTTATGTATTGGGTTCACCGATACATTAGACCGTGCACACGGGAAAGCGTTACACCGTGAGACTAATTAGGTACACGGACGGATGTTGTACACTTGCACAGAACATTACGGGCGTACTATGATACTCCTCTTCAGCGTAATTCATAACTAAGAATATTTCATAACTTCAGTTAATCATGATTGAGTATTTTCAACCCTTGAGGATTGTTGTTCTTTGTAACTGACCCCGTTTGGGGATTTTGTTTTTCAGGTCATGGCAAGGCAAACGCACGGGAATAGCATGTTGATGTCGAGGAGTCCTAGTGATACTAGTAGGGGGCCCCAAATCCTTTCAGTCATTCCTATTGTTGTCATTTATTTTCCGCTGCAGATTTTCACTTGGTTATTCCGTTTCATTCAGTGTTGTGTATTTTATCTTCATATAAAATATACATGTATTCTGTATTATCCTGGGTGTGTTGTATGAAACTCCTCATCGGAGTAATTAATGTTGTAATGTGGTTCGGTACTACATTCACCCTGTGTAATTCATTCATTTTCATCGGCCTGGTGGGTCCCAGTCGGGGGTCCACGGCACTGTAATATCCGCCTAGTTTGGGGTGTTACAAAAACGTCAATTAATATAGAAGAAAATATGAACTAAGTGATGTAACCTAAGTTCTACTTTAGAAAATATCAAGTATCTTAGAAATAAACATCAAAACTGGTAGAGTTATAACATCAAATATGATTCCTTTAAACAACAAATGTAGTAGAACTATTCATCAATGCACGTAGTAGTAAACATCATGTCCTATAGATATAAACATCAACTTTGATAAATTAAAACATCAACTCAAATTGGTCGTCTCAAACTATAACATCAAGTGTAATCTAATTAAAAATCAAATATTGTATAAATAAACATCAATTCTAAAACATAATATTAACTTTATATATTTCATAAAACAAAATATCATCAAGTCAAATTTTACGCAAGTTCTGCTTCAGAAAACATCAAATATGTTAGAAGTAAACATCACATCAACCCTGGTAGAGTTAAACGTCAATAGTTGTAGAATTAAACACCAACTCAAATATGTTGTTTTAACATTCAACATTAAATATGACTTCTTTAAACAACACGTGTGGTAGAAGTAAACCTCCAGTCTGTCGAATAGAACATGACCCGTCTGTATTTGTGGTATGACGCCATTAAAAACAACAAGTCTTTAAGAACAAAACATCAAGACGGTCGAATCCATCCATGTGGCTGATTTTACCATCTTACCCCTGCTGTATTATAGCTCCAACGGCCATGTTTTAATCAGCATTGTGCTGAATTTGTAAATTCGGCACCGTAACCGTGTTGTTGTTTTTTAATTCGGAAAATATACTAAATTCCGCAAATAATTTCGGATTTTTAGCACTAAATACCCCCTCATACTTATCCTTTTCCTTTTCCCCTCAAAATACATCCATGCCCAAATATAGAGATATATGTACAACAACATTTGCATAAATTAAAATATTTCCCATGTGTCCTATTATGTATTATAAGACAAATAAGAATCATTCCACCTTATAATACTTATTAATTATAATAATTAAATAGATAATTACATGATAATAAGATTCTGATATAAATAAATAATTACAATAATAATTTTAACTGGGTTCAGAAATTATACCAGGTTGGGGTATTACAACGACGATCCGGAATATCCAAGCAAGGATTCCAGCTGCACAGGACCGCTAGAAAGCTTATACCGATCAAGCATGCTGAGACTTCAACTTTGAAGTTGGATATCATGTTTTGTTAAAGGTATCTCTAATGAAAGGAGTTCGGCGGTTCGGGCAAAAGGGTAAGTTGAGCCTGCGATTTGTCCTATGCTGAGTACCCAATTCGAAATGAAGATTCAAAGGTTTGTTCAAACTCGCGGAAAGTACGTTACAATCGTCAAGGTGGTTTGGTCGCGACATGGTTTTATAGAAACAACCTAGGAAATCGAGTCTAGGATGCATGTCGATTATCCGCATCTATTTGAATATTAATACTCTGTAATTACACTCATGTAGTTTAAGTGTGTATCCCACCTTGATGCTAAAAATTTCGGGACGAATTTTTTTTCTCGAGGGGGAGATTGAAATAAAGTCAAACTGCCCCTAATTAAAATGAACCCTTTCAGTAGCCGAAGAAGAGTAAAATTTATTTCTATTTAGCAATTAATAAAAGCATATGCTTAAATTTAATTTACTTCTAGGTTCATTGTCATTGTTAGTGTCCATTTCACCCGCCATGGATTTAATTTTCTTATCAAATTTAGTATAAATTTCGGCAGTGTCTCCATGTTTTCTCAATCAGTCCAATATTAATATTCATTTAGCTTTGTTAAAAAATTATTTAAGATCAACAATCTGTAATATCCGGAATTTCTATTATTATTGTTTAATATTATCCGAGTTATGTTGTACAGCGTGGAATCTGTACAGTATGGGTAAAATAATTGAAGGACCGAGACATCTGTATTTGTATAATTGTCGTACTTGGTCGACAATTGGATGTAAGAAGTATATGTATTCAGTATGCCGTATGTTCGTATTCTGTATGTTGAAACGTTGGACAAGAATAGCTGAAAATGGTCAAGGGTAACATTATTAGCGCACGCTAATAATCATGAGTAGCGCACGCTATCATGCAGGTTTAGCGCACGCTACGGATATAAGATAACGCACGCTAATGCAGTCAGATCGGAAGGAATCTGCGTGTGGACCAGGCCACTTTCGACGCACGTTCTGATAAGTCAACGGATGTTGTAATGTAGTGATAGCGCACGCTAATGCATGTTGATTAGCGCACGCTAACTGTATATCGGACAAAAAGGAATCTTATCCTCGTCAGCACTTTCGGCGTGTGGACCTGTCTTCGGAAACATACAGACAAACGAGTCAACTATGAGTAGCGCACGCTAAGATAGGACACTTGCGTACGCTAAATAGAGGCATTTACGTACGCTATTGCATGGGCATTGCGTACGTAAATCACTTCATGCAGTAAGACAGTTGCCTCTAGACTTCGATAGCGCACGCTAACAAAGACAGTTAGCGCACGCTAAGTGTGTAACGTACGTTAACTGAAGATGTTAGCGTACGTTAGTAATGTACAGTATATATAAGTGCAGTTGGCCATTATTCGTTATTTCCGTCCATTTCTTCATGTGAACCGATAGAGAGAGGTCTTAGAGAGAAGTTGAGGTTCCAAACACTTGAGTTGATCATTCCTAACAACATTTGAAGCTTGGAAGTGATTAAAAACGGATTAAACCTTGGGATTCAATCCATTCCTTCAAAGAGGTAATTACTCCCCACTTTGGGATTTCATTTTGGATTGTATATGATGTTCTTGAGTTGATGATCGTCATGTTTATGAGTTGATGAGTATGGTTATGAGATGGATTACTGAGTTATGTTGATAATATGGTTGATATGCGGATATTGATATGATTCGTGTGGTTTTGAACGATGTTGTTTTTCTTCAAGAGATATATTGGTTAATATCTCCCTTCATTTCGGGTTTTTAATGTTGTTGTTATTGTTTACTTCGTATGATGATGAACATGCAATTGATTATGATTCTTGGTGTATATGATATGATTAAGAAGACTATATGTTGAAATGTTAGTGGAAATAAGATTTGGACACTTGTTTGGAAAGTAATGTGTATAAGGTTCGACTTTGGAAAATCACCACCGATTCTTCAAAACTCCAAAAATTCTGAAACATAACAGTATAATAGAGCATCGAGTTAGCTTTCTAATGGTTCAAATGGTGAGTTAATCGGTATCCGGATGAGTGAGTTATGCTCAAAATGGCAAAAACTATATTGTCTGTATTATGGGAACAGGTAGCGCACGCTATTGATGAAGTTAGCGTACGCTAACATGCCTGGGCATATAAACACGTAAAGCAGTCGGGAATTTCATTTCCCAACCCATCCTACACGATCCCCTTTCGTCCCAAATCACCCAAACTCGGTTTTTAACCCCTAAACCTCAGCTTTTGAGTTGGTTTATCAAGTGATAACATCTAGGAAAGCTTGGAACAAGGATTATAACATCATTATTGATTCTTTCGCCGAATTGAAGGTAATTGGCTTGAACTCTAATATTTTGGGATGTTTGAGATTCTTGATATATTTTGGTGGTTTAGTTCGTATCGATGGCTAGAATCATGTAATGTTGAAGGATATATATGTTTGTGATTATGTTCTTCGTGTTCTTGATGTGGTTGGTGTTTGTTGATTGATGATTCGAATATACCTTTGAATTCCGCCTTCAAGGTGTTTGATTGAAGTTTTGAAAGAGAAATTGATTGGAATATTTCGGTTAAGTTTGTATACTCGCCTTATCGAATCGATATGTGGGCTTTGTGGAATCATGGGAATGAATTCGTAATTGTTTGAGTTAGATTGTTCGGACTTGTGTTTAATTGAGATATTTTGGAATCGTTGGGTTTGTGGATTAGTTATATCGATTGTTGATTGTTATTGAATGTGTGTTAAATCGATTATTGTAATAGGTTGAGATTATTGATCGATGTTTAGAACCATGCTTTGCGGTCGTATTCAAGAACGTTCGTAGATTGCTTTGATCAGGGCCGAGGGACATGTAGACGACGACAATGAATTGGTAACGGCTTCATTGGTATCAAGGCAAGTTATTACTTGCTCATTTTATAATATTTAATGAATGGTTTCAGTTTCATTCGTTTATAATTCGTATAGCAATGTTTATAAATCGTAATCACAGGAGATTTGAGATTATAGGTTGTATTTGAGTTTTGGGAAATTAAATCATAATGTATATGATTTACATTCTTGTTGGCATACTTGGTATCGAGGATACATCATGGTATAGACAAAGGCGTGAATTATTTACCATCCGTGACATTTCGGATGGTCGAATATTCAGAATAATGGTTCGTGATGGTCTGGACATCGAGATTGCTCTCGAAGGACTCAGGGCAAGTACTCTAATCATTTTTGTCATTTCGTGTCGATCATGTTGTGATATATGCGTGTATCGTTGTTGTCATGCATTGTGTATCATTGTTATATGCATTTGTGCATTGTTGTTGTATGTCCACCTCGGGTTGGTCCAACGGGATCATCGGGGGATCTATGCTAGCGTGCGCTGGATCAACGGATAGGTTTTCCACCTCGGGTTGGTCTGACGGGATCATCGGGGGATCTAGGCAGTGAACGCTGGATCATCGGATTGCCATGTATTGTTGTTTTGCATATGTATATTATGGGTTTGCCATAAGTATACATTGTCGTTATTGTTGTGATCATATTGACGTTGTCATATGAGTATGCATTTGTAGGTCTTGTGTTAGGACCATGTCCGTATGTTATGTTGATCTGATCTCGGATTAGGCTGACGTGATTGTCATGGTATTTCGTATCTTGAGGTATGTTCCGTATTTCCTTGGTACTTGTCTTTGATGGACAATCAATTATCGTATTGGAATTGTCGATGTTATCCGATGGATTGAATTGGCCAGAGTTGGTATAATTTCCGTATCGCGAGTTATGATAATATTTTGAGAACCTTGAGTATTGTTGAGATACCATACAGATATTTCGGTATTATTTTAATGTGTTGTTAAGAACACGAATCGTGGATTCTCATAAAGTTACGACGGTAAGATTACATTGGTCGTATTCTTACTTAGTATTTCCATTGATATGTAATTATTGACGAGATGTGATGGTTATCATTGTTGGATATTATGGCTGACCCCGTCGTGGGCTTTCTTTTTAGGTTCTTGGATTATCAAGCTTGTAGCGGTCGTGGAGAGATGAACTTCCCGGAGGATACTGGCAAGGGCATGTATTTGTGTTTTGAGTTTCTGATCAGTTGTTGTATTCCGCTGCTAGAGTATTTTAATTGTTTGTCTTTATCCGCTGCGTGAGTATTTTTTAAATGGCCTTTTTGGTATCCGGTAACTTAGGTTACTTTGGCAATCATTTTCTAAATCTATTCTGTCGGTACGTGTAAGCGATATCTTAACGTATGTTTTTAAACTGTTGAGTTTTGGCATTTTGGGCCTTGTGGTTTCAAATGAGTTTTTACGACGGTTTGATAAACGAGTTTTATAAATCTTCGAATGTTTTTAATAGATAATACCGTCGTTAGCCTCTTGGGCGTTTGTAAATGTTTGCGAAAATTTTCTTCAGCCTTGTGGGTTCCATCTCGGGGCCCTCGGTTAATATTCCCGGTCGGATCTAGGGGTGTTACAGAATATGGTATCAGAGCTTAGGTTGTGAAAACCTAGGTAGTCGGGTCGAGTTGGGTCATGCTTTTGTCGTGTCATTCGAGTTGTCGGTTGACAAGTGTTTTAGCTCTGGGTTTTTGTTGTTCACTCGGGCTTGTGCGTTAGTCGTTATGTGATTTACCAGTGTGGTACTGGGATTGTTGTAACTTTTTCAAATGGTGTTAACGTGTTTCTTCAGATAGAGCTGTGTTGTTTTCTCGAGTTGAACTGAGTTTGCAAAATGTGTATTTTGAAAATATCTGTGTCGAGTATTTTCTTGAGTCGAGACATGTGCCAGTATCACGGGGAATCGTCGGCTTCACGATCTGTAAGTATTGGATTTTTGAATTGCATTGAGATTTATTGCCGTTCTATGTTGATATGTTCTGAGGTTCAGAAAGATATTATGCGTTACAGTATAAGATGACAGAGTTGGGACAGGATTGATGATCTTGAGAAGTTATGATTTTGGAAATCAATATGTCGATTAAGTTTTGGAATGTAGTTGTGCATTTGGGAGAAATATTGTGGATTGTTCAGGAGAACATGTAGTCATGTTAGTTCATTTTGAGATATATGAACTGTTTTTGAGCATTTGAAAATGATACTTTTCAAAATGAATGTTTTATGGATATTTTACGGAAAATGATTTTTAGGCCGAGACCCAATCGATTTTGAAATGGTTTTATAACTCAGGACTTGGGGTCCGAAAAAGTTTTTTCTATTTTTTTAAACTTCTTGTAATGCGAAACGAGATACGGGCTGAGACCCTAATGTTTCAAAAGGCTTTTTCATGATTTCTAAAAAACTCTCGAGATTTGTAAAACACTCTACCAATTGTTAACCTATTTTATTACTACCTTCTGAGGTTTTGATTTACTTGTTCAAATGAAACCTCTCGGGAAGTCTATCGATGTGTTGATTTGTTTCAATGTTTTGTCATAGCATATTTGAGGTAATCCATGATGGGTTAATGGTTGACATTGCGAGTCATAGGTGGAAAAGGAGTTTTTGGGTCGGAGTTTATATATTGAGATTTTGGAACTCTATCGTGTGGTCTTCCGATAGAATATCAGTGGATATTGGTGACGAGCCGAATTGGTATACAGGAGTATGGATGTGGTTAATCATCTGCATAATTTCATTTTATTTAATCATGCGTATTCGAAAAGAATTATTATCGAATACTTGGCACCAGAGAGCCGATTTAATTTTTCGGAAATTGATTTTGTGGTCTTACCAAAATTATGTTTTGAGTTTTGAAAATTTTGAAAGAACTTTCGGAAATTTGTCTTTTGACGAGACTATATGATTTCAAACTGGTTTTGAAAATATGATCGATATAAATACGCATTTAGTGCATAATGCATATCATGATGGAGTTTTGGGTGTGACTCACAAACTGGATAAGGCATCAGTACGGTACGATGAATAAAGATTCGAACTTCAGTATGGTAGTTGGTTATTTAGGTATGATCGGTTGATTGATCGGATAAGAAGAATATGCTACAGGATGTAGAATTCATGCACATGATGTAATTTTGGAACTGTGGGTTTTGTGAAACTGAGACATTGGAGATGGTGACCCCATGCTGGTTGCTTTGAATATTGAGTGGTCGTTCCCACTCCATATAGGATTGGATATGTTCGCCAATCGGGTATGTTTATTGAGATCTACTGTACGTGATTGGTGTGTCATTTTGAGAATGTTATTCTTTCGTATATCTATTTCCGTGGTTCTGTGTTGACCATGTTGGAGCTTACCGTGTGAAAGTATTCTCGAAGTGTGTTTTGACCTTTGGATGGTCGAATTAGAGTTTATCATGATGATGATATTCTTGGCTAATTTGTTGATTGATCATCGTTAACGATCGTATGAGCGTTCGGACGTTATGTCGATATTTCGGGGTCTGTTGTCATTGTTTTGGACAGTTGTTTCACAGTTGTATTGTGTATTATTGATTTGTATCCGGATTGGGATTTGATTGTGCGATCAGGCAGACAAAATCTGACACGGATAGATTATTTCATCTGACGATAATATATCTGGTTGGGACTTATGGAATTGTTATTGTAAGCGTGTTGAGGCTTTTCAGTGAAGTCACTTGCTAGTATCTCAGGAGATCATCGACTTGGCGCATATGTAAGTATGCCATTTTGGTTATTCAGTAATAATGATGATTAATCGTTGTCGTGATTATTTCGGGATATTTTGGTTGAACGGTTTATTTGTTTTTAAGACGGATTGCAAGTTTCGAGGACGAAACTTATTTTAAGTGGTGTAGTATGTAATATCCGGAATTTCTATTACTATTGTTTAATGTTATCCAAGTTATGTTGTACAGCGTGGAATCTGTACAGTATGGGTAAAATAATTGAAGGACCGAGACATCTGTATTTGTATAATTGTCGTACTTGGTCGACAATTGGATGTAAGAAGTATATGTATTCAGTATGCCGTATGTTCGTATTCTGTATGTTGAGACGTTGGACAAGAATAGCTAAAAATGGCCAAGTGTAACATTATTAGCGCACGCTAATAATCATGAGTAGCGCACGCTATCGTGCAGGTTTAGCGCACGCTACGGATATAAGATAACGCACGCTAATGCAGTCAGATCGGAAGGAATCTGCGTGTGGACCAGGCCACTTTCGACGCACGTTCTGATAAGTCAACGGATGTTGTAATGTAGTGATAGCGCACGCTAATGCATGTTGATTAGCGCACGCTAACTTTATATCGGACAAAAAGGAATCTTATCCTCGTCAGCACTTTCGGCGTGTGGACCTGTCTTCGGAAACATACAAACAAACGAGTCAACTATGAGTAGCGCACACTAAGGTAGGACACTTGCGTACGCTAAATAGAGGCATTTACGTACGCTATTGCATGGGCATTGCGTACGTAAATCACTTCATGCAGTAAGACAGTTGCCTCTAGACTTCGATAGCGCATGCTAACAAAGACAGTTAGCGCACGCTAAGTGTGTAACGTACGTTAACTGAAGATGTTAGCGTACGTTAGTAATGTACAGTATTTATAAGTGCAGTTGGCCATTATTCGTCATTTCCGTCCATTTCTTCATGTGAACCGATAGAGAGAGGTCTTAGAGAGAAGTTGAGGTTCCAAACACTTGAGTTGATCATTCCTAACAACATTTGAAGCTTGGAAGTGATTAAAAACGGATTCAACTTTGGGATTCAATCCATTCCTTCAAAGAGGTAATTACTCTCCACTTTGGGATTTCATTTTGGATTGTATATGATGTTCTTGAGTTGATGATCGTCATGTTTATGAGTTGATGAGTATGGTTATGAGATGGATTACTGAGTTATGTTGATAATATGTTTGATATGCGGATATTGATATGATTCGTGTGGTTTTGAACGATGTTGTTTTTCTTCAAGAGATATATTGGTTAATATCTCCCTTCATTTCGGGTTTTTAATGTTGTTGTTATTGTTTACTTCGTATGATGATGAACATGCAAGTGATTATGATTCTTGGTGTATATGATATGATTAAGAAGACTATATGTTGAAATATTAGTGGAAATAAGATTTGGACACTTATTTGGAAAGTAATGTGTATAAGGTTCGACTTTGGAAAATCACCACTGATTCTTGAAAACTTCAAAAATTCTGAAACATAACAATATAATATAGCATCAAGTTAGCTTTCTAATGGTTCAAGCGGTGAGTTAATCGGAGTCCGGATGAGTGAGTTATGCTCAAAATGGCAAAAACTATACTGTCTGTATTCTGGGAACAGGTAGCGCACGCTATTGATGAAGTTAGCGTACGCTAACATGCCTGGGCATATAAAAACGTAAAGCAGTCGGGAATTTCATTTCCCAACCCATCCTACACGATCCCCTTTCGTCCCAAATTACCCAATCTCGGTTTTTAACCCCTAAACCTCAGCTTTTGAGTTGGTTTATCAAGTGATAACATCTAGGAAAGCTTGGAACAAGGATTATAACATCATTATTGATTCTTTCGCCGGATTGAAGGTAATTGGCTTGAACTCTAATATTTTGGGATGTTTGAGATTCTTGATATATTTTGGTGGTTTAGTTCGTATCGATGGCTAGAATCATGTAATGTTGAAGGATATATATGTTTGTGATTATGTTCTTCGTGTTCTTGATGTGGTTGGTGTTTGTTGATTGATGATTCGAATATACCTTTGAATTCCGCCTTCAAGGTGTTTGATTGAAGTTTTGAAAGAGAAATTAATTGGAATATTTCGGTTAAGTTTGTATACTCGCCTTATCGAATCGATATGTGGGCTTTGTGGAATCATGGGAATGAATTCGTAATTGTTTGAGTTAGATTGTTCGGACTTGTGTTTAATTGAGATATTTTGGAATCGTTGGGTTTGTGGATTAGTTATATCGATTGTTGATTGTTATTGAATGTGTGTTAAATCGATTATTGTAATAGGTTGAGATTATTGATCGATGTTTAGAACCATGCTTTGCGGTCGTATTCAAGAACGTTCGTAGATTGCTTTGATCAGGGTCGAGGGACATGTAGACGACGACAATGAATTGGTAACGGCTTCATTGGTATCAAGGCAAGTTATTACTTGCTCATTTTATAATATTTAATGAATGGTTTCAGTTTCATTCGTTTATAATTCGTATAGCAATGTTTATAAATCGTAATCACGGGAGATTTGAGATTATAGGTTGTATTTGAGTTTTGGGAAATTAAATCATAATGTATATGATTTACATTCTTGTTGGCATACTTGGTATCGAGGATACATCATGGTATAGACAAAGGCGTGAATTATTTACCATCCGTGACATTTCGGATCGTCGAATATTCAGAATAATGGTTCGTGATGGTCTGGACATCGAGATTGCTCTCGAAGGACTCAGGACAAGTACTCTAATCATTTTTGTCATTTCGTATCGATCATGTTGTGATACATGCGTGTATCGTTGTTGTCATGCATTGTGTATCATTGTTATATGCATTTGTGCATTGTTGTTGTATGTCCACCTCGGGTTGGTCCGACGGGATCATCGGGGGATCTATGCTAGCGTGCGCTGGATCAACGGACAGGTTTTCCACCTCGGGTTGGTCTTACGGGATCATCGGGGGATCTAGGCAGTGAACGCTGGATCATCGGATTGCCATGTATTGTTGTTGTGCATATGTATATTATGAGTTTGCCATAAGTATACATTGTCGTTATTGTTGTGATCATATTGATGTTGTCATATGAGTATGCATTTGTAGGTCTTGTGTTAGGACCATGTTCGTATGTTATGTTGATCTGATCTCGGATTAGGCTGACGTGATTGTCATGGTATTTCGTATCTTGAGGTATGTTCCGTATTTCCTTGGTACTTGTCTTTGATGGACAATCAATTATCGTATTGGAATTGTCGATGTTATCCGATGGATTGAATTGGCCAGAGTTGGTATAATTTCCGTATCGCGAGTTATGATAATGTTTTGAGAACCTTGAGTATTGTTGAGATACCGTACAAATATTTCGGTATTATTTTAATGTGTTGTTAAGAATACGAATCGTGGATTCTCGTAAAGTTACGACGGTAAGATTACATTGGTCGTATTCTTACTTAATATTTCCATTGATATGTAATTATTGACGAGATGTGATGGTTATCATTGTTGGATATTATGGCTGACCCCGTCGTGGGCTTTCTTTTTAGGTTCTTGGATTATCAAGCTTGTATCGGTCGTGGAGAGATGAACTTCCCGGAGGATACTGGCAAGGGCATGTATTTGTGTTTTGAGTTTCTGATCAGTTGTTGTATTCCGCTGCTAGAGTATTTTAATTGTTTGTCTTTATCCGCTGCGTGAGTATTTTTTAAATGGCCTTTTTGGTATCCGGTAACTTAGGTTACTTTGGCAATCATTTTCTAAATCTATTACGTGTGCGTGTAGCGATATCTTAACGTATGTTTTTAAACTGTTGAGTTTTGGCATTTTGGGCCTTGTGGTTTCAAATGAGTTTTTACGACGGTTTGATAAACGAGTTTTATAAATCTTCGAATGTTTTTAATAGATAATACCGTCGTGAGCCTCTTGGGCGTTTGTAAATGTTCGCGAAAATTTTCTTCAGCCTTGTGGGTTCCATCTCGAGGCCCACGACGCTGTAATATTCCCGATCGGATCTGGGGGTATTACACAATCCACCATAAAGTTTATTCAAAATTCCCAACTCAAGAAATGATGAATCAGGCTCCGTCAATACATAATTCTCGATCATCCCATTCCAAGGATGAAATAAAGTCAAAGTGCCTCTGATTAAAATGAAAACTTTCAGTGGCTGAAGAATAAATAAAAATTCAAAACTAAATAATTAACAATAATATGAATAAATAAAAAACAAGCAGAATGTTGCTACCCAAAATATTATCCGGAGATAGATATTGCTGGAATGGATGGGATAGCAAACAAATGCAAGAGCACTTCCGCGAGAAAGATAAATAACACAAGATTTGCCGGGGTTGTTAGTCCCGGGCTTGAATGCTCTCGCGAGATATTATTAATACCGATATTCGGGGATACAAGTACTAATGTAAGAATACAATTACAATGAGTGTAAAGATCCTTGTTATCTTAGCTAGTGAGCGTGTAGATTGCCGGAAGAACCAGATTTGATGCTCTGTGAGTTCTTGTAACAAAGGAGATGAACAGTCGCGGCGGTGAGAGATCGACCGTCTCTCACGGCGAGTATTTAGCTGGATGCTTGGGCTCCTGGGCTTGTGAATCTCTTGGAATCTGTCTAGTGGAGACTTGCTGCTTCTGCCGATCGTCTTCTGGACGAGAGATTTAGAGAGAGAAGTCCTGAGATGGATTCCGGTGAGATAGCCGGGAGCTTTGATGATATGTATGTTCTTCAGTATTTCCGTGAATGTATCGGAATGTGAGAGAATGTGAACCTTTGGTGGAATGTATTTCGGACGTAAGTCAAATGAATTCCGAACCTTTTTCCAGTAGGAGGAGGTTCTCTATTTATAGGGCTTGGATACGCCGGGCGATCGCCTTTTCTGTAATATAATAATCGGGCGATCGTCTTTTAGCACATGGGCCTGTACCCTCAGTCTGCAGGAGTTGCTGGAAGTCAACTATGCGGTCCAATGGGGAGCTTACACGCGTCCTAAGTTACTGTCACGGGTGGTCCCACTGACTACTTTCGGCGCGCATGCTGGTAGGTGAGGTAGGTGACAGGCTGTGGTCAAAGGTCTTGTCTGTCAGCAAAAGATCTTGTCTGCTGCGAAGATCTTGTCAGCGCCTTTGGTGGATCTGCACGTGGGTGCTTTTCTGAGACCCAATCCTTGATGACTTTTGACGGGCTATCGTCTCTGCTCGGGGCGCAGGTCGACTGCCCTTAGCTGGTTAGTAGAGTAGATCGCCAGCTGCCAAAGGGCGATCGCCTTGGGAGACGATCGCTAGGTACCTGATGGTGGTCTGATATCTTCGACTTGGGCGAGCTAGCCATAGTTTGACCGGAGTTGACTTGGTCGCTCGGCCTTCTAGTCGATCGCCTATCGGGATGAATAAATCGTGACACAACAATTGCCCCCCAGCTCGCTCATACGTTGGAAACGTGGGGTGAGGTGGCTCTCTTGGCGATCGCTGAACTTTTGACGAGCGACTTTGCGTTTTATTGAACCGGCGATCGTCTCTGAGCTGACGTACTCTGGGTTCGGACGACCTGGTTGGCCGCTGAACTGCGCGGGAAAAGACAGTGGACGTGGAAAAGTCTCCGCGCACGTGTCGGGCTTCTATTGGAGGACGCCAACGGTCATTAATGACTCCTCGACTGACGCGTCCTCGAAAAGACGCGTACGCGGGTCTCGAGGGGGTCAATTAGTGCGTCTTTTGAGATCCGACCCCTGAGGTTTTCCCTTATTGCAAACGGGTCCCTGCCTTCTCCTATAAAAGGGGGTGCGGGGCTGCAGTCTCACTCACGCGTACTTATTGGAGAAAGAAGGTCCTGCTGCCGAATTTTCTGAAGATCTTAGCGCCGATCGTCGATCGATTTCACTTTAGGGTAAGAAAAATCCTTTTCTTCTTTTGTATCTCTGAAAATGGCCGGAACCTCATCATCATTTGGAGCGGGAACTAGTTCTGCCGCCGGGACTTCGGCTGCCCGGGGAGAAACTTCTCCCGTCTTCCACCTGGAGACGGCGGCTGAAGCTATTCGGGCCGGAATCGACCCGGCTGAAGT
This sequence comes from Orobanche coerulescens, assembly GCA_033398695.1. NCBI lineage: Eukaryota > Viridiplantae > Streptophyta > Magnoliopsida > Lamiales > Orobanchaceae > Orobanche > Orobanche coerulescens. Next base: position 150,116,284 of record CM065815.1, read on the forward strand.
CGAGGCTTTATTCAATGAGGCCGATATTGCTAAGGAGTCGGCTGCTGAGGAGAGACGATCGCAGATCGAGAGAGATCTGGCGATCAGGGCTTACTGGGAGCAACACAGCGTTTTCGGTCGGGCCTATAGGGCCTTTGCTGAAATAATGGAGAGGTTAGCCGGTCCTACTCCGAGATTCGATTTCCGGGGATACTCGGTCGCTTATCCATATGTGCTTCCCAAGCGGTCGCAGTATCGTGCCGCGCAGCGATCGTTGTGGTCGCTCGGCCAAATACGGAGCTCGACGACCAGGAGAGATCTGGCCGTCTGGAGGACAAGATTCCATGTTCCTTCAGATGTGGACATGTTCGCGCCCGCGGAGAATGAACGAGCCGACCAGCCTCCGATGGGTATGGTCGCAGTGAGTGAGGCCGTTATGGAGGCCGGGCTACGCTTCCCTCTATCCTTTGCGGTCTCCCATCTGTTGGCCGCTTGGAATGTGGCGCCACTTCAGCTGACGCCGAACGCCTGGCTCCAAATTATCTGCACCCTCACCCTTTTCGGCGGTCACCGCCTGTACCGCCTCCCGTCGCCGTTGGAGATGAATCATTTGTTTAAACTGACGGCTCACAGAGGGTTGGTCGGCGGTTACCATATTCAAGGCCGATCTGGTCGGGTGATTCATGGAGTCCCGAATAAGATACGTGGCGATCAGACGAAGTGGTTCTGGGTCGCCGACAAGTGGAGAGCTTCGGCGAGCGACAATCCCACGGGCGAGCTGGAGATCCCCACCGAATTTCGGGAGAGGAATCCCGGTAAGGGTTTAGACTCTCCCTACGTTTGGATGCGTTTTGGACTGATCTAATTTGATTTTTGTTTTGCAGGCTTTCATATTCCGGCGATCGAGGAGATGCCTTTCGACTTTCTCGTTGTTTGGGAGCGAATTAGGAGCTTGTCGGACGACGACCTAGACGCCACTCGGATCAACAAGGAGAGTCGCTGGTTGTCGGCTCGACTATTCCGTTTCCCGAGACATCTCGCGGTGCCAGGTATGTGTTTATGTGACCTTCACTTCTAGGCGATCGCCTTACTTGAGGAAAGTGTCTGACCGTTAGTCGATCGTCTTTAACTGCAGAGGTTCGTTTTCCTCGCTTTTTGGAGCCTCCGGCGGAGATCGCTATGTCGAACCCAGGAGTCCTAGGCCGTCTTCGCCATAAGAGGTCGACTCGGGTTCCACCTGTTGCATTGCCTATAGTTCCGGAGGCGGAGCCTCGCGTGGAGCCGGAGCCTCGCGTGGAGCAGGTCGTGGTTGAGGAGGAAATTCCGTAGGAGGGGCTTCGGGCGAATCGCAAGAGGCCGAGGCCGGAAGAAACTTCGTTTCCTGCCCCGGGCGATGAAGTGCCGATCGCCGCTCCTCCGATCACCATCGTTGCTCCGGAGAGCGAGCCGCCCTCTGCGGCTTTTCTGCGGGAGACGGCGATCGCGGATGCTGAGACCCCTCGAGGGAAACCGTTTTTCGGTTGGGATCCCGAGAAGGCTGAGAGGTAGATAGCATTTGTGTTGAAAATTGCATCTGCATAGGAGTTGTATTAACTTAGCTGTTTTGATGCAGGATCCGTCGCGCAGATCCTTCTTGTCCACCGATGGTCGTGGATTTCCTGGCGAGCCGATCTCCTCGCCACTCCTGTGATATTCCTCCATATGTTAGCAAAGCTGCGTCTGCTCTGCCGAAGGCGTGGACGACTGATCTGGATGCGATCGCCCGGCAGCGATCGTCGAGTTCGATGCATGCTGTTCTTGCCCTTTCTCTTCAGACGGCGACCATGGCCGTCCAAGCTGCTCAGGAGTTTGAGGGGCGGCCCTCCACTATTCGCCTGCAGGAGGATCTCGAGGCGGCTCGGAAAGAGAACGCCGAGTTTGCTGACAAGATCGCGGCGATGGAGAAGGACGCTCTGGAGGCGGCCAAGCGGGCGAGCCATGAGCTTAAGCTGAAGAAGAAGGAGACTGAGAAATATCGTATGGCGGTTGACCGATTCCGGGACCAGATGCAGGATGCCGTCCAGGCGAGGAACGTTGCTGAAGAGGAGGCCGATCGCCAGAAGGTGACGATCGCTCGGCTGACCAGCAAGCTGGCGGAGGCGAAAGAGAAGGTTGTTGCGAGGGAGGCCGAGCTCCAGGGATCGCAACAGGCGATGGCCGAGCTGAGAGGAGAGGTTGAGGCGACCAAGGCCGATCCCTTCCAAAACTTGGAGTATGTCAGCGAGTTCGCCTATTATTTGGCGTTCGCCGGCTCGATCCGAGCGGCTAAGAAGGGAGGCTTGGAGGTCGGTCCTCTAGCTGAGAAGTTCAAGTCATATGCATTGGAGCATCCTCTCCATTCGGCTTTCTCCTTGCCGATCCTGGATCTTGCGGACATCGGCGTGGATTTGAGCTGGTATCCGTCTCCAGTCAATCTTGCTCATCCCGACGCTCCGGAAGATGAGGGGACCGCGCCGAATGCTGATGGCGAAGGCCAGGAAGGGGCCTGAGGCGCTTCCTTTTTTGACGTTTTTTAGCTTACTTTCTTTGTAGTTTGTAGCTTTCTTTTGTAGCACTTAGGCCTTCGGGCGATCATGTACCCCGATTTTTCAAGTAATGAAATGAGCATTTGTCTTTCTGACTTATCACTTGAATGAATGGTTATTTTTAAGTCTTTGTTTGACTTTGTACAAATGTGTGAGGAGAGATCGTTGCAAGGGTAGTTCCGAATGAATTGATAAACTCATAAAGATAACTTTTTACAACAAATTCGATCGCTGCACTACATCTGAAAAAATGACGATCTCCGTATGTGGTTGAATAGCGACGATCGTCGTGTAGGTAGTCCACACTCTTATTGCCCCTTGTTTTTATTCACTTAGTGGAAGTAAGGGGATGAAAATAATTCCTTGAGTGAGCGGTCTTCAACTTTGTCGAATCCTCGGGGACGGTCGCTCATCTTGAGGAACCGTGCACGATCGTGGAGTTCGATGGACCGACTCCTTGATCATGTCTTGATGCGCGAAGACATTGAGTGTCTCGTGACTCACTTTATTATGAGGGTCCTCTGTTAGGCTGCGCCTCGCCTCGTATTTAAACGAAGGGCGTGCGGTCTCGGTCTAGAGGAGTCCTTGCGCGGGGCAGCGTCGGATGAATCAACTCCACGCCCGCGGCTTGTTAGCTCTGCTTCCACCTCGGCCAGCCATGGAGATGGCCGACCTCGACGGTGTACGTTGAGACGGGGGTTGTGGCACGTCGCATTGTCCGGGTTCACCATGTTAAATGATGAACCTTTGAGGGCGAGCGATCGTGTCCACTGATTTATTTTGGAGGGCCCTCAGACTACGCCGGCCTCGTATTTAAACGAAGGGCGGGCGATCTTGGCCTAAAGGGACCTTGCATGGCCTAAGCAGTCGGTTCCATCGACCACCAGGACCATGGCTGCACTCTTCCACCTTGGATCGTCATGCAGATGCCGACCTTCGACGGTGTACGTTGTGCGGGGGAGGCGATCTCGTGCCTTAGTCCATCACGTTAGACGGTGAACTGTAGATGGCGATCGAGTCCTCCGGTTTCTTAAATAAGGAGGGAGATCGGGGAGACTTCCGAGGTCTCCTTTTCTTGATTGAAGTATGTAGGGACGGTCGCCGAGGTTGGTCCAGGGGTCGGCTCATATGAGCTTTCCAGCCTGTTTTGTGTTCGACTCGGACGATCGTCCATAGAGATTGTTAGGGGCTTCGGCTAAACCAATAAGCTGTCCAACTTGCCCTCCTCGAACAATCTCCAGAGCTGTTTGAGGAGATCGCGGCATTTGTTGGTGCTGTGGCCGGGACTCTTGTGGTAGGCACAATATTGATTGTTGTCCAGGTGACCGTGGTCCCTTATCGCCTTTGGCTTTTTGAGCTCTTCGTGCCCCTTGATGGCATAGAAAATATGTGCCGGAGTTCTGTTGAACGTATGGAGGAGATGGGCTTCCATGTCCTCGAAAGCCTTGAGATCTCCGGGTGTCTTGGCGATCGCCTTCTTTGCTTTGGAGATCGCTATCTTCTGGACAAGAGGCAGCGTTTCCTCGTCTAAGCGGAGGGTGAGTAGTCTTTGCCTGGCCAGGAAGTTGGCAGCTTTAGCGCGGAAGATCGCGTAAGTTGGGGGAATATCCTTGGAGAGATGTCTAAACATGGGAGAGTGTCCGTGGAATCCCCCCATGACTGAATAGAGAGCGAGCTCGTCGCTGACGGGTTCGCCGGTGAGGATGATTTCGTCTACCCGGTCGATGTAATCTGCGTCAGTTTCGTCCTTCCCCTGCTTGATTTTTATCATGCGGTGGGGGCCTTCTGGTCTGGCGACCTTGCTGGCGAAGTATGACGTGAAGTCATTCGCCAGTTTCTTAAAAGATGTGATAGATCGTGGTGGTAGTGAGATGTACCATCTATGGGCCAGCTCGCCCAATGTCAACGGGAAGATCCGGCACTTGGTAGCATCAGATTCCCCACACCCAGTCATGTAAATTCGGAATTTACTCAGGTGGGTTTCGGGGTCCGATCTCCCCTCATACAGAGGTGTTTTGGGAGGAGCGATCGTTGTTTGTATGGGGGCAAGCTCGATGTGGACCGCGAGTGGCTCGGTCGGCCCGGCGATCTTCTTGCTGGTGCTTGCCCCAGTGTCCAAGAGTGCTCTCATCTCGTCGAGCTGGCGTTGTATGGCGGCCATCGCCGTGGCCTGATTGCTAGCAGCTCGGTGTTCGGAGCGGGAGCCGAGGCGATCGAGTACTGATCCACAGCGATCGGGCGAGTCGAGATGGCCGACTGCGTTGGTGTGAGGCGGGATGGCCGAAGTCCCGTGACGGATTCGGATTCCGTCTTTTCAAGGTTGAGCCGAATGCCCGGCCGCCGGATGGGTCGCGTCCCAAGCGATTGAATATAGATCCGTCCGGTCGTGCGAGAGCCTTTCCTCGCGCATTGGGGCTTTCGACGATCGCTCGTTGATGGCGCTGAATTTCCGTTTTCCCATGCGGCGGATGATCGAGGGAGTTATTGCAGGCGACGCACATGCTCTCCGTCGCTCCTCCAGGATGGCCATAACCTCCTCGATCTGTTCTTCGGTTTGGAACTGATCGAGTGAGAGGTTGGGGCCATCTCTCGGATGCGGGATCGAGAGTCTCGCGTTGCTGCGGCTTCCCCCCGTCGTTGGCTGGGGTTCGGATTGAGCCGGGATATGGTGTCCGGCGGTTCGGAGAGCAGCTTTCTTCGACGGACCGGCGGGTGTCATGATTCTGAAGGTTTTCTTTGAAGTGCAGTGAGTGTCACTTCAAGTATATGCCCCGAGAACAGTGAGTGTTCTTCGGGACGGTAGAAATAAAGTTTGAGGGTTTGGCCCTTCTTCTAGCGCCAATTGTTGCTACCCAAAATATTATCCGGAGATAGATATTGCTGGAATGGATGGGATAGCAAACAAATGCAAGAGCACTTCCGCGAGAAAGATAAATAACACAAGATTTGCCGGGGTTGTTAGTCCCGGGCTTGAATGCTCTCGCGAGATATTATTAATACCGATATTCGGGGATACAAGTACTAATGTAAGAATACAATTACAATGAGTGTAAAGATCCTTGTTATCTTAGCTAGTGAGCGTGTAGATTGCCGGAAGAACCAGATTTGATGCTCTGTGAGTTCTTGTAACAAAGGAGATGAACAGTCGCGGCGGTGAGAGATCGACCGTCTCTCACGGCGAGTATTTAGCTGGATGCTTGGGCTCCTGGGCTTGTGAATCTCTTGGAATCTGTCTAGTGGAGACGTGCTGCTTCGCCGATCGTCTTACGGACGAGAGATTTAGAGAGAGAAGTCCTGAGATGGATTCCGGTGAGATAGCCGGGAGCTTTGATGATATGTATGTTCTTCAGTATTTCCGTGAATGTATCGGAATGTGAGAGAATGTGAACCTTTGGTGGAATGTATTTCGGACGTAAGTCAAATGAATTCCGAACCTTTTTCCAGTAGGAGGAGGTTCTCTATTTATAGGGCTTGGATACGCCGGGCGATCGCCTTTTCTGTAATATAATAATCGGGCGATCGTCTTTTAGCACATGGGCCTGTACCCTCAGTCTGCAGGAGTTGCTGGAAGTCAACTATGCGGTCCAATGGGGAGCTTACACGCGTCCTAAGTTACTGTCACGGGTGGTCCCACTGACTACTTTCGGCGCGCATGCTGGTAGGTGAGGTAGGTGACAGGCTGTGGTCAAAGGTCTTGTCTGTCAGCAAAAGATCTTGTCTGCTGCGAAGATCTTGTCAGCGCCTTTGGTGGATCTGCACGTGGGTGCTTTTCTGAGACCCAATCCTTGATGACTTTTGACGGGCGATCGTCTCTGCTCGGGGCGCAGGTCGACTGCCCTTAGCTGGTTAGTAGAGTAGATCGCCAGCTGCCAAAGGGCGATCGCCTTGGGAGACGATCGCTAGGTACCTGATGGTGGTCTGATATCTTCGACTTGGGCGAGCTAGCCATAGTTTGACCGGAGTTGACTTGGTCGCTCGGCCTTCTAGTCGATCGCCTATCGGGATGAATAAATCGTGACACAACACAGAACAAGGATTAAACTTGGGATTTGTAACACAATTCAAACAAAATCTATATCTATCGGCTTAATTCCACATCTTCCCTAATCTAGGTTTGCCAGCCTCTCTTTATGATTCTAACTAGCTACTAAATAACAAATGAAAAAATACATAACACAACCCAATTAACTTGATAGTGTACCTCTATATAAGGCATGCACCATTATAGTACATGGAAAGCAAATATAACTATAAAACTCAATTGTGTGCACATATCAAAAAAAGAATGTCTACTACACGCTTTGTCTCGATGATGGTTATGGCAATGGCCTTGATTGTCGCAATGACATGTACTTACAATTGTGAGGCCAGTGTATTTGATGGAGGTTGCCCTCCCGGCACTGTTAGAGTTGGAACACAGTGTGTGCCTAAAGATCTTGCTGCTAAGTATTATACTACCCATACTGATTACGATGGGGAGGCTAGTGCAGACCTTTCTGCTGAATATTATCGTACACAAGACTGATTATGATGGGGACTCCTATATTCCAGATAATATATTCCCATAATCATCAAATTTTTATTTGGTCTTTAAGAGCAGTTTGTACGTCTAAATAAATGGTGTTGTCGTGTATTAATGCCTTATTGAAATAAAACCATGAAGTTTATATAAATAAATATATGATGTTTTCGGTGATTTTTATTGTTTAAATAATTAATTTCCACTAAGATTTTATTTTGAATCAAGTGTATATGAGTGCATATGAAATATTGTTGTCACATGCGGGTTAATATTCCACGTGCCGCTTTTGCTTAATTATGTTTGGTTTTTCTTCGTCCTCATTTCATCATTATCAATGAAGTTATATAAGATATATTTTTTTGGTTTCTCCGATCTCTGTTCATCTATATTACAATTAGTATACATAAAAAAGAAGTCATAAAGGTTGATCATGCATAATGCAAAGATTAGGGCATTGTTAAACAACAATGAATAATCGGTATGTAAACAATTAGTAAACGAACTAACACCACATAAAACAAACAATAAACACATTCAATTTCACATAAGCATTTAATAATCGTTCATAGATCAACAAATACATAAGTAATCATAATAGAATCCTTCAGTTGTTTGGTCCACCTGAACTCCCTTTATAAAGATCGATCCACATGTTTTATATATTTGAGAGTTGGGTATCCCTAGCCTCAATATTCGATCAACCCTAGCATCTAGTGGTAACCCCACACCTGTTTAGTCGAGAATCCACGTAGGGGAGGGAGGCCTTAGGGACTTCTCCCCTCGGCAATCGTACGTTGCTCCCAAAGTACCGGATTACCGGTCATACCTTAATCGCTAGCAAGTAAACAGAAGTTGGTCACTCAGTCGTACCAGTGAGCTATAACCAATTCATTGCAATTTTTAGAGCATCAATAAATAAATTTTAACCAGTCGAATTTGTTCCCAACTTCTACATTCATCCTTGAACTGGGTTTTATTTATTAAGTCGCTTACATTACTAGTGTTCTTAATTTTTCTAGATTATATTATTAATGAATTTTTCTTTGTTTCTTTTTAATTCATGTTTAATTTCAAGAATTAATTCCGAAATAATTAATTCCACATAATCCATGAGGATCGACCCTGCTTGCTATATTACACCAAATTTGTAGCCAAGGTAGAAATTTATTTGCGCAACGCGAAAGAGTTCAGTAAACTTGAATGGCCAAAAGCCACAAAATGTAGAATTTAATGGTGTAAATGGACAAAGAAACAATATGGCTAACATATTTGATCTACTTAAGCTAACTAAGGAAAATGTTTTTGCTCGAAATGGGCAGGTGGAGGACATTGAGAATACAAATGATGATTAAGAGCAACAAAGTAGAACTCCAAGAGTGCCCAATTTACCGAGGTCAACACTGATCAAGTATCCAATTGGTCACTTGCTAAGGCAATGAAGGCAAAGAAGAGAACAACCCCCACTACTGCCGAATAAGTACCCTCAACAGCCGCACATTCCCCCACCATTTCAATAGTATCAAAAATTTCCACCTCAACAGTCGTTGTATCCAAACCAGAAGTTGTCATTCCGTATCGGCATAATTAGCAGTATGAGGAGTACTTGTAAGAATCTGTTGCAATACTAAGGCAAAGACAACCGAGAAATATAAATGAACCAACTGGTCGACAAAGACAACCGAGAGTTTGAAGAAAAGAACAAGAACAAACAGTCATGGAGAATGACTCGGCTCAATTTTTGAAAATATTTATTATATATCTAAATATATATACATTACTTATTTCTAACGCACAAATATATATATTTCAATACTATACATATACAAATATACTACAAATAATATTATTTTGGCTTTTGCAAATCTATTTAGATGTATAATTAATATACACACGATTATATATATATATATATATATTACAAAAAATTATTCACTTAGGCTCTGTTCTGTATAGCTTATTTCAGGTAAAAAAGTTTAGAGAAGTTCAGGTAAGTTTGTATAGCTTATTTCTGTATAACTTATGCAATTTTTTTATTCTTCTCGTCCCTTGTGCAATTCTTTTCTTCTTATGCTTCCTTCTGTAATTTTTGTCTTCATTTGCTTTCTGCAAATTCTTGATTTCTTTCATTGATTTATTTTTTGTAATCGAGTATAAGGATTCGATTATATAAGATTATGTTTGTATATGTGGAAAAGAGTAACAAAACATATGGATCATTTAAATTATGTCAATTTTACGAATTATGTAGGTATATGTGAAAGTTGCTTGTAACAAAGGAGGTTTCAAGGAAGATGCCACATGAAGAGAAAGAGGGAAGAGTATATTTTGGATATATGAAAACTGATATTTAAAAATATCAAAGGTTGCAATGAAAAAAAGAAAAAATTAGGCTGAAGAAAACAAAAAGTTGTGTAGAATTAAACAACAACTTAGATTTATAGTATTTTACACATGACATCAAGTTTGATATAAGAAAACATCGACTCCTAAACAAGAAAACATCACTTCATATAGAAGAAAATATCAACTATGTGATGTAACCTAAGTTCTACTTTAGAAAACATCAAGTACGTTAGAAATAAACATCAAAACTGGTAGAGTTATAACATCAAATATGATTCCTTTAAACAACAAATGTAGTAGAACTATTCATCAATGCGCATAGTACTAAGCATCATGTCCTATAGATATAAACATCAACTTTGATAAATTAAAACATCAACTCAAATAGGTCGTCTTAAACTATAACATCAAGTGTAATCTAATTAAAAATCAAATATTGTATAAATACACATCAATTCTAAAACATAATATTAACTTTATGTATTTCATAAAACAAAATATGATCAAGTCAAATTTTACGCAAGTTCTGCTTGAGAAAACATCAAATCTGTTAGAAGTAAACATCAAAACTGGTAGAGTTAAACATCAATAGTTGTAAAATTAAACACCAACTCAAATATGTTGTTTTAACATTCAACATTAAATATGACTTCTTTAAACAACACGTGTGGTAGAAGTAAACCTTCAGTCTTCGACTAGAACATGACCCGTCTGTATTTATGGTATGACGTCATTAAAAACAACAAGTCTTTAAGAACAAAACATCAAGACGGTCGAATCCATCCCTGTAGCTGATCTTACCATCTTACCCCTACTGTATTATAGTTGTTGGATCATGGCTGATGTTGATCCAACGGTCATGTTTTAATCAGCATGGTGCTGAATTTGTAAATTCAGCACCGTAACCGTGTTGTTGTTTTTTTTAATTCGTTAAATATACTAAATTATGCAAATAATTCCGGCTTTTTAGCACTAAATGCCCCTCATACTTATCCTTTTCATTTTCCCCTCAAAATACATCCCTGCCCAAATATACAATTATATGTACAACAACATTTACATAAATTAAAATGTTTCCCATGTATCCTATTATGTATTATAAGATAAATAAGGATCGTTCCACCTTATAATACTTATTAATTATAATAATTAAATAGATAATTACATGATAATAAGATTCTGATATAAATAAATTATTACAATAATAATTTTAACTGGGTTCAGAAATTATACCAGGTCGGGGTATTACAACGGCGATCCGGAATATCCAAACAAGGATTCCAGCTACACAGGGCTGCTAGAAAGCTTATGCCGATCAAGCATGCTGAGACTTCAACTTTGAAGTTGGATATCATGTTTTGTTAAAGGTATCTCTAATGAAAGGAGTTCGGCGGTTCGGGCAAAAGGGTAAGTTGAGCCTGCGATTTGTCCGATGTTGAGTACCCAATTCGAAATGAAGATTCAAAGGTTTGTTCAAACTCGCGGAAAGTACGTTACAATCGTCAAGTTGGTTTGGTCGCGACACGGTTTCGAAGAAACAACCTAGGAATTCGAGTCTAGGATGCATGTCGATTATCCGCATCTATTTGAATATTAATACTCTGTAATTACACTCATATAGTTTAAGTGTGTAACCCACGTTGATGCTAAAAATTTCGGGACGAAATTTTTTTCTCGAGGGGGAGATTGAAATAAAGTCAAACTGCCCCTAATTAAAATGAACCTTTCCAGTAGCCGAAGAAGAGTAAAATTTATTTCGATTAAGCAATTAATAAAAGCATATGCTTAAATTTAATTTGCTTCTAGGTTCATTGTCATTGTTAGTGTACATTTCACCCGCCGTGGATTTAATTTTCTTATCAAATTTAGTATAAAGATAAATAAAAATTCATTTATAATATGAAAACTTCTGATTAAAATGAAAACTTACAGTGGATAAAGAATAAATAAAAATTCAAAACTAAATAATTAACAATAATATGAATAAATAAAAAACAAGCAGAACAAGGATTAAACTTGGGATTTGTAATACAATTCAAACAAAATCTATATCTATCGGCTTAATTTCACATCTTCCCTAATCTAGGTTTGCCAACCTCTCTTTATGATTCTAACTAGCTACTAAATAATAAATGAAAAAAATACATAACACAACTCAATTAACTTGATAGTGTACCTCTATATAAGGCATGCACCATTATAGTACATGGAAAGCAAATATAACTATAAACTCAATTGTGTGCACATATCAAAAAAAGAATGTCTACTGCACGCTTTGTCTCGATGATGGTTATGGCAATGGCCTTGGTTGTCGCAATGACATGTACTTACAATTGTGAGGCCAGTGTATTTGATGGAGGTTGCCCTCCCGGCACTGTTAGAGTTGGAACACAGTGTGTGCCTAAAGATCTTGCTGCTAAATATTATACTACCCATACTGATTACGATGGGGAGGCTAGTGCAGACCTTTCTGCTGAATATTATCGTACACAAGACTGATTATGATGGGGACTCCTATATTCCAGATAATATCTTCCCATAATCATCAAATTTTTATTTGGTCTTTAAGAGCAGTTTGTACGTCTAAATAAATGGCGTTGTCGTGTATTAATGCCTTACTGAAATAAAACCATGAAGTTTATATAAATAAATATATGATATTTTCGGTGATTTTAATTGTTTAAATCATTAATTTCCACTAAGATTTTATTTTGAATCAAGTTATATGAGCGCGTGTGAAATATTATTGTCACATGCGTGTTCATATTCCACGTGCCTCTTTTGCTTAAATATGTTGGGTTTCTTCGTCCTCATTTCATCATTATCAATGAAGTTATATAAGATATATTTTTTTGGTGTGTCCGATCTCTGTTCATCTATATTACAATCCGTATACATAAAAAAGAAGTCATAAAGGTTGCTCATGCATAATGCAAAAATTAGAGCACTGTTAAACAACAACGAATAATCAGTATGTAAATACTGAGTAAACGAACTAACCCACATAAAACAAACAATAAGCACATTCAATTCCGCATAAGCATTTCATAATCGTTCATAGATAAACAAATACATAAGTAATCATAATATAATACTTCATTGTTTGGTCCACCTGAACTCCCTTTATAAATATCGATCCACATGTTTTATATATTTGAGAGTTGGGCATCCCTAGCCTCAATATTCGATCGATCCTAGCATCTTGTGGAATCCCCACATCTATTTAGTTGAGAATCCACGTAGGGGAGGGAGGCCTTAGGGAATTCTCCCCTCGACAATCATACGTTGCTCCCAAAGTACCGGAGCACCCCATTAGGAAAGCTAACCCGTAGTGGAAACGTAATAATAACCTAGCCACAACACCGGTCGTCAGACGTGGCTAGTGCAGGTGGGTCACTATATTATCGTCATTAAGATAGTTTAATTATCAAATTATTTCAAACATTTATGCACCTATTCGCCCATTTGATCAAATTCGTTCATTTGTTTGTTTGATCAATTAATTTGTTCGATCGTTCTAAGTTCAATTCGTACTAAAACTAGACCATTACCAATAAGTGGAAAAAACACCAATATCAACCCTATAGTAGTAGTGGCTAACAATATAGTTCGCTACTATTTTTCATTAGCAGCGGAATTTATTTTAAGCCCATATCAATTAGTCAATAGTAGCACGCAATATGTAACCCGCTACTACTAATTAATTAAAAAGTTAAAAAGACTTGTCATTAGTAGCGGACTTTAAGTAAAATCCACTGGCAATGACTGAACTACATTGTTTGCTCACTACTACAAATTAATTAAAAAAATTAAAGAAAACAAAATAAATCAATATACTTTGTTATTAGTGGACTTGATCGGTCCGCTACTATTAATTGGTTATAGAATTAATATCGTGTGTTATTGGAAGGGCCATTAGCAGGGACGCTACAATAATCAATTAAATTAAAAAGACACTCTCTTCTCTCTCAACGGATTTCAATGTCAGCGTGCCCAACTTTCTCGCCACTCTCAGGCTTCGTTTGGTAACACCTAAGGAGTAAAGAGTTTAGAGTTTAGCTTAAGCGGTTAGCTTTTTCTGTTAGGAGTAGATATTAGCTTCTAATGCTATAAGTGTTTGGTACATTAACTTCAGTGTTTAAAGGTTTAGATACTAAATTACACAAATACCTCATTATTTAATTCAATATTTTAGAAGTTTCAAATAAATTTTTACAATTTTTCTTATAAAGTCAATGCTCCTCATCTTGATTGTAACACAAAAAAGATATTAAAATTAGTTAAATGAAATCATTTGTAATTATTTAGGAGTAAGATCCGAAAACTTAAATTCTATAATTAAACATTGAAATACCATCTATACAAAGCATAACAATTCCTAAGCTAAAGTGACTAGAAACAAAATTAGCACAAATGAATAATTCTTACTACCTCACGGATTATTCAATATTTATCCATAAATTTAGATCAACAATCCACCATAAAGTTTATTCAAAATTCCCAACTCAAGAAATGATGAATCAGGCTCCATCAATACATAATTCTCAGTCATCCCATTCCAAAGATGAAATAAAGTCAAAGTGACTCTGATTAAAATGAAAACTTCGAGTGACTGATGAAGAAACAAAAATTCAAAACTAAATAATTAACAATAACATGAATAAATTAAAAACAAGCAGAACCAGGATTAAACTTGGGATTTGTAACACAATTCAAACAAAATCTATATCTACCAGTTTTTCCTAATCTAGGTTTGCCAACCTCTCTTTATGATTCTAACTAGCTACTAAATAATAAATGAAAAAATACATAAAACAACCCAATTAACTTGATAGTGTACCTCTATATAAGGCATGCACCATTATAGTACATGAAAAGTAAATATAACCATAAAACTCAATTGTGTGCACATATCAAAAAAAGAATGTCTACTACACGCTTTGTCTCGATGATGGTTATGGCAATGGCCTTGATTGTCGCAATGACATGTACTTACAATTGTGAGGCCAGTGTATTTGATGGAGGTTGCCCTCCCGGCACTGTTAGAGCTGGAACTCAGTGTGTGCCTAAAGATCTTGCTTCTAAATATTATCTTATCCATACTGATTACGATGGGGAGGCCAGTGCAGATCTTTCTGCTGAATATTATCGTACACAAGACTGATTATGATGGGGACTCCTATATTCCAGATAATATCTTCCCATAATCATCAATTTTTTATTTGGTCTTTAAGAGCAGTTTGTACGTCTAAATAAATGGTGTTCTCGTGTATTAATGCCTTATTGAAATAAAACAATGAAGTTTATATAAATAAATATATGATGTTTTCGGTGATTTTTATTGTTTAAATAATTAATTTCCACTAAGATTTTATCCAGAATTTCTACTACTGTTGTTTGATATTATTTTATCCGAGTTATATTGTACAAATGTGGAATCATGCAAGATAGATAAAATAAATGAAGGACCGAGATGTCAAGATCGGTATAATTGTCATACTTGGTCGACAATTGCAATTGAGGATATTATGTATCATATGAGAATATTATGGAATTTAGTATATGTATTCATGATGAGTGTGCGTATCCGGATGTCGAGACAGACGAGAAGAGTTGGAAATGGCTAAGTGTAGTATTATTAGCGCACGCTAATAATCATGTATAACGACGCTATCGTACTAGTTTAGCGACGCTAAAGGTAAAAGGCGCAGACGCTAATACAAATGATCGAAGGAATCTACGTGTGGACCAGTGCCACTTTCGGCGCACGTTCGATAGGTCAACAGATGTTGTAATGTAGTGTTAGCGCACGCTAAAGCATGTTGGTTAGCGACGCTAATCCGTATATCGGACGAAAAGGAATCTTATCCTCACAAGACTTTCGCGTGTGGACTGTCTTCGGGAGCATACAGACAAACGAGTCAACTATGAGTAGCGCACGCTAAGGTTGGACACTTGCGTACGCTAAATAGAGGCATTTACGCACGCTATTGCATGAGCATTGCGTACGTAAATCATTTCATACAAAGGAGATCGTGCCTCTCGGATTCGATAGCGCACGCTAACAAAGACGATTAGCGACGCTAGTGTGTAACGACGTTAATCAAGATGTTAGCGTACGTTAATAATGTACAGTATATATATAAGTGCAGTTGGCTATTTTTCATCATTTTCATCCATTTCTTCATGTGAGCCGATAGAGAGAGTCTTGAGAAGTATTTGAGGTTCCAAACACTGGATTAAGTTGGAGTTAATCATCCATAACAACATTTGAAGCTTGAAATCATTGGTGATTCTTGGAAATGGATTCAACCTTGAAAATCAATCCATTCTTTCAAAAAGGTAATTACTCTTTGTTGGGTACCAAATCGGATATTTGCGCCGTTTTATGCGGAAGCGAAAATAAATTGCGGAAAATAAAGGACACGAGGATTTATAGAGGTTCGGCTATTAACGAAGCCTACGTCCTCTCTCGATGTATCTTTTTCCTTAGGCTTAAGATCAAAACCTCTACGCCTCTCTTCTATCGGTCGAGGGATTACCGTTACAAGCTCGTCTTCTATCGGTCCGAGTAAAACCGTTTTTCCTTTTCTATTGGATAAGGAATCAACCACTCTAGCTTTCTATGGGTACTAGATAAACCTCACTAAGATAGCGATTGTGATTCTAACAATGCCGGATCCTTGATCCTAATAACACCGAATCAAATCGTATCTTTCTTTTTCTCGCTCGTATGATCTTGTGTATAACACTCAATCACTCTTAATTAAGCTCAAGAACAACAACTATAATGTTTACAATGATATAACACGTATGTATGCTTTGCTCAATGTTGTTGTATGGAATAATACCAACTCCTTGGTATTTATAGCCTTCTTCCTCCTTACTAGCCGTTGTCGCCGGTTGACTAGCTAGCGTGCGCTAGCCTTCCTTCTTAGCGTGCGCTATCGCACATTTTTGCTCTAGCGACGTAAAGGCTTTCATGTAGCGTCGTTAATCACTTTATATTTCACCCGGTAGCTACCGCCTTAACAGCTAGCGTGCGCTACCACTTCCTTTGTAGCGTGCGCTAATCCAATATATCCGCTGCATGGATTGTCAAAGTGACCGCTTGATATGCCGACTTTGACCGCTTTTCCCAACGCTCGGATTGACGATTCAAACATCTTAGCGTGCGCAAATCATCCTTTGTAGCGTGCGCTAATGATAGAGGGTAGCGTGCGCTAATAATAGAGTGTAGCGTGCGCTATCCATCCGCCGACTTCACCGCAGCCTTACTTCGATACTAGCCGAATGCAATGACTCCTCGTTAGCGTGCGCTAACATATGTCCCTTAGCGTGCGCTAATGCAGTCCAGATTGCAATTTTTGCGTCTTCGTCTGCTTCGCCGTTTTGCTTCGCCTCGATGTTGTTTTGTAGTTTAGCAACTTTAATCATCAAAACACAAATTAAATAATGTGTGGAATAAATATTCCAACACTCTTCACTTTGAAATTTTGTTTTGGATTGTATATGATGTTCTTGAGATGATGATTATCATATAAACAAGTTGATAAGTATGACTATGAGTTGGATTACCGGATTATGATGATGTTATTGTTGATATGAAGATATTGATATGAATTGGATGGTTTTGAATGTGTTGTTTATCTTCAAAGAGATATGTTGGCTAAGGTCTTCCTTCAATTCGGATCTTTGATGTTGTTGTTGGTTTCTTCATATGATGGTGATCATGGCATGATTATGAGTTCTTGGTGTTTAGGTTGTTGATATTAAGGAAGATGAAATATGAATATATGACTTGAATTAAGAGTCGGATGATTACCTATATATTAAAGGATATTGGATTTCGTTGTTTGATAGCTATGAACATGGTTCAGAATCACTTAGAGTTTTGATAATCGCCATATGTTTATCGGTATCCGAAATGCATGTAACTGCACGTCATTAGCGCACGCTAAGCCTACTGTCTAGCGCACGCTATCGGGAACAACTTAGCACACGCTATGGTAAGAGATTAACGTACGCTAAGTCAACAAAGTGGTAATATATTGCTTTTGGTTATGAATTCGTGATCGTTTAAGTTGGTTTGATCAGATTTGTGGTTAACTGAGATATTGTTGAGCTGTTGGGTTTGTGAATTGGTTTTAGCGGTTGTTAATTATTATCGAATTGTTGTTTAATCGATTATTGCAATAGGTAAAGTTTATTGATCGGTGTTTATAACCGTATGCTGCGGTCATGTTCGAGGATGTTTGTGAATTGCTTTGGTCGGGACCGAGAGACTTGTAGATGACGACAATGGATTTGGTAACGACTTCATCATCGTCGTATCGGTATCGAGGCAAGTTATTACTTGCTCAGTTTATAATATTTAATGAATGGTTTCAGTTTCATTCGTTTATAATTTGTATAGCAATGTTTATAATCGTAATCACAGGGGATTTGGATTATAGGTTGTATTCGAATTTTGGGAATTAAATCATAAGGTATATGATTTACATTCATTGTTGGTATACTTGGTATCGAAGATATGTTGTGGTATAGACGAAGACGTGAATTATCTACCGTTCGTGACATTTTGGATCGTCGAATATTCAGAATAATGGTTCGTGATGGTTTGGACATCGAGATTGCTCTCGAAGGACTCGGAGCAAGTACTCTAATCATTTTTGTCATTTGTGTCGATCATGTTGTGATACATTCGTGTATCATTGTTGTCATGCATGTGTGTATTGTTGTTGTCGTGCATTGTGTATTGTGTTTTGTGCAGTTGTGCATTGTTGTCATATGTCCACCATGCTTTGATCCGACGGGAATCATCATGGGAATCTATAGCTATGTGCGCTGGATCGTTGGACAGGTAATGCCACCATGCTTTGGTCCGACGGGATCATCATGGGAATCTATAGCTGTGTGCGCTGGATCGTTAGATTACCATATGTATTGTTGTTGTGCATATGTATATTATGGGTTTGCCATAAGTATACATTGTCGTTATTGTTGTGATCATATTGACGTTGTCATATGAGTATGCATTTGTAGGTCTTGTGTTAGGACTATGTCCGTATGTTGTGTTGATTTGATCTCGGATTAGACTGACGTGATGGTAATGGTATTTCGTATCTTGAGGTATGTTCCGTATTTCCTTGGTACTTGTCTTTGATGGACAATCGATTATCATATTGGAATTGTCGATGTTATCCAATGGATTGAATTGGCCAGAGTTGGTATAATTTCCGTATCGCGAGTTATGATAATGTTTTGAGAACCTTGAGTATTGTTGAGATACCGTACAGATATTTCGGTATTATCTTAATGTGTTGTTAAGGATACGAATCGTGGATTCTCTTAAAGTTATGACGGTAAGATTACATTGGTCGTATTCTTAATTAGTATTTCCATTGATATGTAATTATTGACGAGATGTGATGGTTATCATTGTTGGATATTATGGCTGACCCCGTCGTGGGCTTTCTTTTTAGGTTCTTGGATTATCAAGCTTGTAGCGGTCGTAGAGAGATGAACTTCCTGGGGGATACTGGCAAGGGCATGTATTTGTGTTTTGAGTTTCTGATCAGTTGTTGTATTCCGCTTCTAGAGTATTTTAATTGTTTGTCTTTATCCGCTGCGTGAGTATTTTTTAAATGGCCTTTTTGGTATCCGGTAACTTAGGTTACTTTGGCAATCATTTTCTAAATCTATTCAGCCGATGCGTGTAAGCAATAGCTTAACGTATGTTTTTAAACTGTTGAGTTTTGGCATTTTGGGTCTTGTGGTTTCAAATGAGTTTTTACGACGGTTTGATAAACGAGTTTTATAAATCTTTGAATGTTTTTAATAGATAATACCGTCGTTAGCCTATTGGGCGTTTGTAAATGTTTGCGAAAATTTCCTTCAGCCTTGTGGGTTCCATCTCGGGGCCCACGGCGCTGTAATATTCCCGGTCGGATCCGGGGGTGTTACAGAATATGGTATCAGAGCTTAGGTTGTGAAAACCTAGGCATTTGGGTCGAGTTGGGTCGTGTTTTGGTCGCGTCATTCGAGTTGTCGGTTGACAAGTGTTTGAGCTCTGAGTTTTGTTGTTCACTCGGGCTTGTGCGTTATGTGATTTACCAGTGTAGTACTGGGGTTGTTGTAAACTTTTTCAAATGGTATTAACGTGTTTCTTCAGATAGAGCTGTGTTGTGTTCTCGAGTTGAACTGAGTTTGCAAAATGTGCATTTTGAAAATATCTGTGTCGAGTATTTTCTTGAGTCGAGACATGTGCCAGTATCACGGGGAATCATCGACTTCACGATCTGTAAGTATTTGGATTTTGGATTTCATCGAGATTTATTGCCATTCTAAGTTGATATGTTTTGAGATTCAGAAAGATATTATGCATTACAGTATAAGGTGACAGAGTTGGGACATGATTGATGATCTTGAGAAGTTATGATTTTGGAAATCAATATGTCGATTAAGTTTTGGAATGGAGTTGTGCATTTGGGAGAAATATTGTGGATTGTTCAGGAGAACATGTAGTCATGTTAGTTCATTTTGAGATATGCGAACTGTTTATTGTCAACACAAAATGGAGATCAACTCGGAAACCCTCGAGCACCTATAATTCTCCAGAAGAACAACAAAAACATGATTACGATGAGGATCAAGACCAAAAACAACAGAGATCACACCAAACTATCGAAGGAAAACTCATTCGAAAATTTAATCGAACATTAAATGTTCACTACACCTCAAGAACACCAAAATCACCTTTCGGGTTGAAACGAATCAAGATATGGATATACAATCCATAAAAAATACTTAACAACAACATCTAACACCAATCGATCATCTAAACTGGATTGGATTTGGAATCAAGAATAAAACTCCCAAAAAGTCAACTTGAAGAAAAATAACGAATTTACCTTGATCCGGTGAAGAATAATGGATTTGATGATGTTAAAATCACCTAGAGACCTCCAAAACACCTTTGGATTAAGTAAAATCGGCCAAGATTGCGAACCCTAGTTGCTCCCGTCTCAACCCGCGGAAAGAAGAAGAAAGGAAATGAAAAATGAGAATAATGATTGCTGTCCAGTTTTATATGCTAGACAGCCGTAGCGTGCGCTAACCATCTGGATTAGTGTGCGCTATCGGGGCACATATCGCCCAAAATTCTCAGTCCAGTAACTCCTGGACTGAACCCGACCAATAGTTAGCGTACGCTATGTTTCCAGTAGCATGAGCAAACTTCTGCCAATAACGTGCGCTACACTACCTCGTAGCATGCGGTAGACAAAACACCAACCCAGTCCAGTAACTTCTGGACTGCCTCGAACTACCAGTTAGCGTGCGCTACCAAACCCATAGCGTACGCTAACTACTGCACCTTAGCGCGCGCTAACCCTGTAATACCCGGTTGTAATTCAGTCATTATCATTCAGTAATTTCATTCGGTGATTGTCACTCAGTGGATTTTCACTCATTATAATCATTCATCAATCATATTCATTCACCGTGTTCACCGTTCGGAAAAACTTCGAGTTGTGTATCGTTATTGTTCATTGTTTCAACTCTCCTCATATGAGTTCGACTTTGTTAGATCACCATTAATTTTTGGTAACTCCAAAAATTTTAAATCTTTGCAATATTATAAAGCATCGAATTAGCTTTCCAATGGTTCAAACGGTGAGTCAATCGGAGTCCGGACGAGAGAGTTATTGTCGTTTTAACTCACCCGCTCATTTTTCAGTTTTTGGCCGATCACTGCCGACCGAACTCGGCCGTGTCGTCCGACACGGCCCGTGCCGTACTCGTCCGGAAAATGCCGAAGTGTCTGCCTCAGGACCCAGCCGTGTCGTCTGGCACGGCCGAGTCGAACTCTTCCGGATAAGCCAGAAGCGACTGCCGACACGCCCGACCGTGTTCCAGGACACGGTCGAGTCATGCCGAGTCGCTGTCGGACGGGTCACTGTCGGAAGGCCCTCCGCGCCGCGACCGTGTCAAGCAGGACACGGTCGAGTCCCTGTCGGCCAGCTGTGCGACACGACCGTGCCGATCGGCACGGGCCGTGTCCGGCAGGCAGTCAACTCCCTTAAATTCGTTTTTTTTTCAGCATTTCAGCCATTTCTCCCCCTTTTCTTCACCTTCAACCGAGAGAGTAAACTTGAGGGAGGGTTTTTCCTTCACAAATCATTTGGGTGTTTGATTTTCTTCACCTCCTTTCGATCGTGAAGCCCGGATAATCAATTTAACGCGTGTTCTTCGGATTAAAGTACTTGGATCTTCAAAGGTAATATTCTTCAACACCTTGGATTTCGATTTTTGTGTTGAGATATGATGTTTTGGACGTTATAATCATGATATATGAAGGGATATGTATATGATTATGAGTTTGTATAAGGATTCATTGGATTATTGAGGAATTATTCGAGAACACCTTGAAAATCGAGTTGGAATTGGGGATTTTCGACTAATTGTTGTTATAATCACGTTTTTGGATATTCATAACGGATTATTGATCGTATTGGAGATGTTTTGTTGGTTTGAAACACTTCTTGGGGATTTGAGGTTGGTATTGTTGAGGTTTAGTTGTAAACAATCGGAGTTTGGCCACAACGTATTCGATATAATGCCCCAATGAACTTAGTTTAATCGTATCGACGTTTTGAGTTCGTTATATTCGTGTTTAATTCGTGTATTGATCGGATTGTTGGTAATTGTATTGAATTAAGGTTGTTCGTGCGACCGACACTTCATTTAGGACTTTTGTTCGTGGAAGGACTATCTTCATCGGTATTGTGTAAGTTAATTCTTACTCGGTTAAAAGGATATTCATCCCTTTTGTTGTTGTTCATTCATAATCATAACTCATTCACCATTATATTAACCATATCAAAACTTGTTGTTATCAATTAATCATTTCAGTCATAAGGAACGACGGTTCCAATCTTTTCATTGAGCTGTCATTTATTTCATTACCATTCCATCTCGGTGAGTCATTATTCATTTTCGATGTCACTTTTGTTATATCGTGGCATTCCGGTCATCTTGGCGTGCCGGTTGGTATGTGTTGATTTTCATGTCGGGCACATTATAGTCGTGTGTTGGTTGGTGGCCTCACATTGGATCGCACACGAGTCATATTGTCTCGTGAGACTGATTAGGTACAAGACCACACGTGTATTCGATCGATACTCATTGGTGGCTTGTGCACGGACACATTTCCATCCCGGGCGTAGTGTGGCGCCATTTCCTTTGAGCCGTACTGTTAGTTGATTCATATAGCATGTTTGATTGCGTATGTTTCGACAGGATGTTTCATAACTTCAGATATAATCATGATTGTGTATTTTCAACTCTTGAGGATTGTTGTTCTTTGTAATCGACCCGTTTGGGGATTTTGTTTTTCGTGTCATGGCAAGGCAAACGCACGGAATATCATGTTGATGTCGAGGAGTCCTAGTGATACTAGTAGGGGCCCCGATCTTCAGCTTATTCATGTTATTGTCCTTTATTTTCCGCCGCAGACTTTCATTTGAATACTCCGTTCATTCGGTGTTGTGTATTTTATCTTCATATAAAATACACTAGTATTCGGTATTGTCTGGTGTGTTGTAACTAAACTCCTCATCGGAGTAATTATTGCCGTAATGTAGTTCGGTACTACATTTATCTTGTGTAATTCATTCATTTTCATTTGCACGGTGGGTCCCGGTTGGGATCTACAGACCGTAATATCCGCCTAGTTTGGGGTGTTACGAGTTGGTATCGGAGCGTGGTTTTGAATACTACCTTCCGAGTCATGTCTCATTTGAAATCATCGTCATCGGACTAGTATCATTGGACTTTCGCCACGTGTGACTGTGCGTATACCGAGCCAATCAGATCGAAAGAACCGTAAGACTTCTAACGCCATGGTATAATTTCGGCAATAGTCATTCATTCATCATTCATCATTTAACAATCCTCAAACATCATCATTCATTGTGATTAGACGATCATGTTAACTCATTAATTACTCAATTCATTTCATTACTCGATTGTCAACGGATAATCATATTATCAATCTTGTTAAGTTATTCAAGATAATCATTTCAAGAATTTCATCGATAATCATGTAACTTCAAGAAATCATGCATAAAATCTCTAAGTAAGAGCATGTATACTCAATTTCATAATCACATGACATAATCATAACGTGCTAATCATGCGGAAATATAATCATTATGCGACCTTCCTACTCCAAAGATGGAGAGAACTCTGAGGATGCACGGGGAGAGGCATGGCGGACCGAAACCCGAGAAATAATCACTCCGCCGGAAATCGTGCCTGTGACTCGGCTCAATCAGAAGATGTTCGGGTTGATCCACTCACTTTTATGCAGGCCATGATGACCCATGTGCAGTTGCTCAATCATCATTGCGCCACTCTGACCGGATTAATCGAGAGAACTCTCCCGTATGAGCCAGCTGCTAAGGAAAGTGCTGAACAACAACCTTCATTTGTCAGCAAGAAATCAACGAAGCGTAATCAATCCGAAAGCGGTCAGTCAACCTTCAAGAAGCCTCGTGTGAGTCCTATCGTTTCTTAGCGACCTCCAACGGCGCAAAATCGTGCGGGATCTCAGTCACGAGCGGCCAATTCAGCCATCACCTGTTATAACTGTGGGGATCTTGGTCATGTCAGCACCAAGTGTCCGAGACAGTCTGTCACGTGCTATAATTGTGGGAATTTTGGACATAAGGCCCGTTTTTGCCGAAAGGACTCCAAGTTGGCTCCGGCGGCATCCCAAGCCCCGAAGCAACCAGCTTTGAAATCGATCGCTTTGTCATCGCTGCTTAAGACAATGGAAGCAAATAGAGTTGGAGCTCGTATTTATCGAGACGGAGCGTCGGTTCGGGGACCGCAAGTCCTGCATTCATATGATGAGGAGGATCGACGATCCGTGGCCGAATGATTTCAGGTATACTCGTAATTTTATTTCAACTTGTGTGTACCTTTTGATTCTGGTACACCACATTCATTCATTTTCGAATCATGCTTGAATAGACTTATTTCGGGATAGTCCTATTGCTTGTGGACCTCATACCATCGGTCTACCTGACGATGGAAGAATTTTCTGAATCATACCGAATTAAGCTTAATGACCGCGATTGGTTGATGGATCTAATCGTGGTGAACTTATCTTAGGACGATGTAATTTTCGGTATTAGTGGTTTGATCGTCTTGATACTATCCTCAGTGTTTGTTAGCGTTTGGTCGCTGTCTTTCCGTCGTTGGTTGTCGAATGTGTGTTTCAGGGAAGTAATCCCCGTTGTTCCAGAAGAAGTATTATTATGACGAAAGCAGAGAAATTCCGCAATCGAACTATTCAATCATTCATTGTATCATTCTCATCGATTGGCCTTTCTAGGGCAATCGAGTTATTCAATCATTCATTGTATCATTTTCATCGATTGGCCTTTCTAAGGCAATCGAGTTATTCAATCATTCATTGTATCATTTTCATCGATTGGCCTTCCTAAGGCAATCGAGTTATTCAATCATTCATTGTATCATTTTCATCGATTGGCCTTTCTAGGACAATCGAGTTATTCAAACATTCATTGTATCATCTTCATCGATTGGCCTTTCTAAGGCAATCGAGTTGTTCAATCATTATTGGTATCTCTTTTTATCGATTGACCATTCTAGGGTAATCGAAATGTTCAATCATTCGTGGTATCATTGTCATCGATTGACGATGTATTTCCAGACGAGTTATCTGGTTGCCTTCACATAGAGTAGGGGAATTCAAGAGTGAGTTGGAGCCGGTACGTCCCCTTTATCGAAGGCACCGTATCGGATGGCCCCGACCAAAATGCAGGAGTTGAAGATTCAACTTGAGGAGTAGTTCGAGAAAGGCTATCTCCGATCGATTGCGTCCCCGTGAGGAACACCAGTGTGATCTGTCAAGGAGAAGGATGGCTCGTCTCATGTGTGTATTAATTACCAGGAGTTGAACAGGGTGATGATCTAGAGTAGTATCCCTTACTCCGTATTGATGATCTTTTAGATCAACTTCAGGGAGCCTCAGTATTTTCCAGGATCGACTTAAGATCTGGATATCACCAGTTGCGGATTCGAGAGTAGGATATCGCGAGGTCAGCGTTTCGTACACGCTATGGTCATTATGAGTTCGTAGTTATGCCGTTCGGGCTAACTATTGCACCTGCGGTATTCATGGAGTTAATGAATCGGGTTTTCATCGACTTTTTGGATCTGTTTGTTGTTGTCTTCATCGACGACATTTTAATTTATTCTCGTAGCCGATAGGAACACGAGGTTCATCTTCATCAGGTTCTCGACGTGTTGAGATGAGAGCAACTTTATGGAAAGTTTTCCAAATGTGAATTCTGGAGGTCCGAAGTGACTTTCTCGGGCGTGTAATTTCATCTGTCAGAGTTCGTGTCGATCCTCAGAAGTCGGAGACTATCCGAGATTGGCAAACTCCTAAAGATATTAAGTAGATCCGATGTTTCCTCGGATTAGCTGGTTAATTATTCAACCCACGGCCGGAGCTAGCAACCGTGGTTTTCACGTTGGAAATTTGGCGTCGTTACCTTCATGGCATCACCTGTCAGATCTTCACCAATCACAAGAGTTGAAGTATATATTTACTCACAAGGAGTTAAATATGCGACAGAGGCGGTGGTTGGAACTAATCAAATATTTTGATCTCGAGATCCTTTACCACCCGGGCAAGGCGAACGTTGTCGCCGACGCCTTGAGTCGTAAGTCCGTTCAGGAACAGATGCTTGCTCGTTTAACATTTCAGAAGGAGCTCCAACAGGAATTCCATAGACCCGAGATCGAGGTCTGGCTTCAGCGAATTCAGGGACAGCTTTGTATGTTAGAGATTTCATCATCTCTTGAGGATGCAATCAGGGAGAATCAGGGTTCAGACCCAGCATTGTTACGCATTCGTAAGGATGCGGCTCAGGTGTAATACCCGGTTGTAATTCATTCATTTTCATTCAGTAATTATCAGTCTGTAATTGTCACTCAGTGTATTTTCACTCAATTATAATCATTCATCAATCATGTTCTTTCACCGTGTTCACCGTGCGGAAAAACTTCGAGCTGTGTATCATTATTGTTCATTGCTTCAACTTTCCTCATATGAGTTCGACTTTGTTAGATCACCATTAATTTTTGGTAACTCCAAAAATTCTAAATCTTTTCAATAGTATAGAGCATCGAGTTAGCTTTCCAATGGTTCAAACGGTGAGTCAATCGGAGTCCGGACGAGAGAGTTATGGTCGTTTTAGCTCAACCGCTCACTTTTCAGTTGTTGGCCGATCACTGCCGAACGAACTCGGCCGTGTCGTCCGACACGGCCCGTGCCGTACTCGTCCGGATAATGCCGAAGTGTCTGCCTCAGGACCCGACCGTGTCGTCTGGCACGGCCGAGTCGCACCCTTCCGGATAGGCCAGAACCGTCTGCCCAGAGGCCCGACCGTGTGCCAGGACACGGTCGAGTCAATGCCGAGCGCCGCGGACGGGTCACTATCGGTAGGCCCCTTCGCGCCGCGACCGTGTCATGCAGGACACGGTCGAGTCCCTGCCGGCCAGATGCGCGCCGCGACCGTGTCAGGCGGGCACGGTCGAGTCTGGCTGCCGAGTCAACCCCTATAAATTCATTTTTTGAGCATTTCAGCTCATTTCTTCCATTTCTTTCCCACTTCTTCACCTGCAACCGAGAGAGAATAGCTTGAGGGAGAGATTTCTTCATCAATTACCATTTGAGTGTGTATTTTTCATCACCTTCAATCATTTGGGAAGCTTGGATAGTCGATTTTACACGTTTTCTTCGGATCGAAGTACTTGGATCATCAAGAGGTAATTCCTTCAACACTTTGGACTTCGATTTTGTGTTGAGATATGATGTTTTGGACGTTATAATCATGTTATATGAAGGGATATGTATATGATTATGAGTTTGTATAAGGATTCATTGGATTATTGAGGAATTATTCGAGAACACCTTGAAAATCGAGTTGGAATTGGGGATTTTCGACTAATTGTTGTTATAATCACGTTTTTGGATATTCATAACGGATTATTGATCGTATTGGAGATGTTTTGTTGGTTTGAAACACTTCTTGGGGGATTTGATATTGGTATATTGAAGTTTGATTGTAAACAATCGGAGTTTGGACGCAACGTGTTTGTTTTAATGCCTCAATGGACTTAGTTTTATCGTATCGACGTTTTGAGTTCGTTATATTCGTGTTTGATTCGTATATTGATCGGATTGTCGGTAATTGTATTGAATTAAGGTTGTTCGTGCGACCGACACTTCATTTAGGACATTTGTTCGTGGAAGGACTTTCTTCATCGGTATTTTGTAAGTTAATTCTTACTCGGTTAAAAGGATATTCATGCCTTTTGTTGTTGTTCATTCATAATCATAACTCATTCATCATTATATTAACCGTATCAAAACTTGTTGTTATCAATTAATCGTTTCAGTCATAAGGAACGACGGTTCCAATCTTTTCATTGAGCTATCATTTATTTCGTTACCATTCCACCTCGGTGAGTCATTATTCATTTTCGATGTCACTTTTGTTACATCGTGGCATTCCGGGTCATACTGGCGTGCCGGTTGGTATGTGTAGGATTTTCATGTCGGGCACATTATGGTCGTGTGTTGGTTGTTGGCCTCATATTGGACTGTGCACACGAGTCAATGTGTCTCGTGAGACTGATTAGGTACGAGACCACGCGTGTATTGATCGTTGGTGGCTTGTGCACGGACACATTTCCATCCCGGGCGTAGTGTGGCGCCACCCTTTGAGCCGTACTGTTAGTTGATTCATATAGCATGTTTGATTGCGTATGTTTCGACAGGATATTTCATAACTTCAGATATAATCATGATTGTGTATTTTCAACCCTTGAGGATTGTTGTTCTTTGTAACTGACCCCGTTTGGGGATTTTGTTTTTCAGGTCATGGCAAGGCAAACGCACGGGAATAGCATGTTGATGTCGAGGAGTCCTAGTGATACTAGTAGGGGCCCCCGATCTTTCAGTTATTCATGTTATTGTCCTTTATTTTCCGCTGCAGACTTTCATTTGAATACTCCGTTTCATTCAGTGTTGTGTATTTTGTCTTCATATAAAATACACTAGTATTGATATTGTCTGGTGTGTTGTAACTAAACTCCTCATCGGAGTAATTATTGTTGTAATGTAGTTCGGTACTACATTTATCTTGTGTAATTCATTCATTTTCATTTGCTCGGTGGGTCCGGTTGGGGATCTACGGCACTGTAATATCCGCCTAGTTTGGGGTGTTACAGAGTTGGTATCAGAGCGTGGTTTTGAATACTACCTTTCGAGTCATGTCTCATTTGAAGTCATCGTCATCAGACTAGTATCATTGGACTTTCGTGTCACGTGTGACCTGTGCAAATGCCGAGCCAATCGAATCTAAGAACTGTAAGATTTCTAACGCCATGGTATAATTTCTGGCAATAGTCATTCATTCATCATTCATCAATTAACAATCCTCAAACATCATCATTCATTGTGATTAGGACGATCATGTTAACTCATTAATCACTTAATTCATTTCATTACTCAGTTAATAATCAGGACGATCATGTTAACTCATTAATTACTCAATTCATTTCATTATCCAGTTGTCAATCTGGATGATCATATTATCAATCTTATTAAGTTATTCAAGATAATCATTTCAAGAATTTCATCAGATAATCATGTAACTTCAGTAAATCATTCATATAATCACTAAGTTAGAGCATGTATACTCATTTTCATCATCTCATGACATAATCATAACGTGCTAATCATGCGGGAAAAATAATCATTATGGGACCTTCCTACTTCCGTATGGAGATAGCTGTCAGGGGATGCACGAGAAGAGGCCGCGGTGCGGACCGAAACCCAAGAAATAATCACTCGCTGCCGGGAAATCGTGCCCAGGACTCGGCTCGATCAGAAGATGTTCGGGTTGATCCACTCACTTTTATGCAGGCCATGATGACCCATGTGCAGTTGCTCAATCATCATTGCGCCACTCTGACCGGATTAATCGAGAGAACCCTCCCGTACGAGCCAGCTGCTAAGGAAATTGCTGAGCAGCAACCTGCATATGTCAACAGGAAATCAACGAAGCGTAATCTATCCGAAGGCGGTCAGTTAACCTGCAAGAAGCCTCGTGTGAGTCCTATCGTTTCGGCGACCTCTACGGCGCATAATCGTGCGGGATCTCATTCCCGAGCGGCGATTCGGCCATCACTGTTTTAATTGTGGAACGCGAGTCATTTCAGCCGAGTGTCTCAAACCGTCTATCACGTGCTATAATTGTGGGAATTTTGGGCATAAGGCCCGTTTTTGCGAAAGGACTCCAAGTCGGCTCGGTGTCATCTCGGGCCCGAAGCAACCGGCGTTGTAATCGGTTTGCTTTATCATCGTCGTTAAGACAATGGAAGCAAATAGAGTTGGAGCTCGTATTTATCGAGACAGGAGCGTCGGTTCGGGGCCGGCAAGTCCTGATTCATATGATGAGGAGGATCGACGATCCGGTGGCGAATGATTTCGGTATACTCGTAATTTTATTTCAACTTGTGTGTACATTTTGATCTTTGGTACACCGCATTCATTCATTTTCGAATCATGCTTGAATAGACTTATTTCGGGATAGTCCTCCGCTTGTGGACCTCATACCATCGGTCTACACGACGATGGAAGAATTTTCGGAATCATACCGAATTAAGCTTAACGACCGCGATTGATTGATGGATCTAATCGTGGTGAATTTATCTTAGGACGACTTAATTTTCGGTATTAGTTGGCTTAACCGTCTTGATACTATCCTCAGTGCTTGTTAGCGTTTGGTCGCTATCTTTCCGTCGTTGGTTGTCGAATGTGTGCTTCAGAAGTAATCCGTTGTTCCAAAGAGAAATTTTATTATGGTGAAAGCAGAGAGTGCAATCGAACTATCCAATCATTCATTGTATCATTTTCATCGATTGACCTTTCTAAGGCAATCGAATTATTCAATCATTCCTTGTATCATTTCCATCGATTGGCTTTTCTAAGACAATCGAGTCATTCAATCATTCATTGTATCATTTTCATCGATTGGCCTTTCAAAGGCAATCGAGTTATTCAAACATTCCTTGTATCATCTTCATCGATTGGCCTTTCTAAGGCAATCGAGTTGTTCAATCATTATTGGTATCTCTTTTTATCGATTGACCATTCTAGGGCAATCGAAATGTTCAATCATTCGTGGTATCATTGTCATCGATTGACGATGTATTTCCAGACGAGTTATCTGGTTGCCTTCACATAGAGTAAGGGAATTCAGGAGTGAGTTGGAGCCGGTACGTCCCCTTTATCGAAGGCACCGTATCGGATGGCCCCGACCAGAATGCAGGAGTTGAAGATTCAACTTGAGGAATAGTTCGAGGAAGGTTACCTCCGACCGATTGCGTCCCCGTGAGGAACACTAGTGTGATCTGTCAAGGAGAAGGATGGCTCGTCTTGTGTGTGTATTAATTACCAGGAGTTGAACAGGGTGATGATCAAGAGTAGTATCCTTTACCCCGTATTAATGATCTTTTAGATCAACTTCAGGGAGCCTCAGTATTTTCCAGGATCGACTTAAGATCTGGATATCACCAGTTGCGGATTCGAGAGTCGGATATCGCGAGGACAGCGTTTCGTACACGCTATAGTCATTATGAGTTCGTAGTTATGCCGTTCGGGCTAACTATTGCACCTGCGGTATTCAGGGAGTTAATGAATCGGGTTTTCATCGACTTTTTGGATCAGTTTGTTGTTGTCTTCATCGAAGACATTTTGATTTATTCTCGTAGCCGAGAGGAATACGAGGTTCATCTTCATCAGGTTCTCGACGTGTTGAGACGAGAGCAACTTTATGGAAAGTTTTCCAAATATGAGTTCTGGAGGTCCGAAGTGACCTTCTCGGGCATGTAATTTCATCTGCCAGAGTTCGTGTCGACCCTCAGAAGACGGAGACTATCCGAGATTGGCAACCTCCGTAAGATATTAAGTAAATCCGATGTTTCCTCGGAATAGTTGGTCAATTATCCAACCCGACACGGAGCTAGCAGTCGTGGTTTTCGCGTTGGGGATTTGGCGTCGTTACCTTTATGGCGTCACCTTTCAGTTATTCACCAATCACAAGAGTTGAAGGATATATTTACTCACAAGGAGTTAAAAATGCGACAGAGGCGGTGGTTGGAACTAATCAAAGATTTTGATATCGAGATCCTTTACCACCTGGGCAAGGCGAACGTTGTCGCCGACACCTTGAGTCGTGAGTCCGTTCAGGAGCAGATGCTTGCTCGTTTAACAGTTCAGAAGGAGCTTGGCAGGAATTCCTTAGACCGAGATCGAGTGCAGCTTCAGCGAGTTCAGGGACATCTTTGTATGTTAGAGATTTCATCGTCACTTGAGGAGGTAATCAGAGAGAATCAGAGTTCAGACCCTTCATTGTTGCGCATCCGTGAAGATATGGCTTAGGGGAAAGCCCCTGGATTCGTGGTCCACGAGGATGGACTTTTGAGGTTTAAGAACCGGTTGTGTACCGGCGAATGACGAGTTGAAAAACTCTATTTTGAGAGAAGCTCATGCTACCCCTTATCCTGTTCATCCGGGGTCCAGCAAGATGTACAAGGACTTGAAACAAAATTACTGGTGGAGTAATATGAAGCGAGAAGTCGCGGAATTTGTTCGAAATGCTTAACTTGCCAACAAGTCAAGATTGAACATCAGCGACCGGCGGGTATGCTGAAACCTCTCCCTATTCCAGAGTGGAAGTGGGAAGACATTTCTATGGATTTCATCACGAGTTTGCCGACGAGTCGTCGTGGCATGAATACAATCTGGGTGATTATGGACCGCTTAACTAAATCAACTCATTTTCTTGAGATTAAGGATACTTGGGGTCCCGAGAGACTTGCCCAGCTATTCATCAAAGAGATAGTGAGACTGCACGGTACTCCTAAAAGTATCGTTTCCGATCGTGACGGACGGTTTGTGTCACATTTTTGGAAACCAGTTCATCGTGCTATGGGAACTCAGCTTAATCTCAGTACTGCCTTTCATCCTCAGTCCGACGGACAATCAGAGAGGACTATTCAGGCATTAGAGGACATGTTGAGAGCTTGCGTCCTCGATTGGAAGGACGATTGGGAAGCCCAACTACCATTGATCGAGTTCACGTATAATAATAGTTGGCATGCTTCCATTAAGATAGCACCTTACGAGGCCTTGTACGGTCGTCGTTGTCGCTCTCCTTTGTGTTGGGATGACTTGTCAGAATCAATCGGCACCGAGCCCGATATGCTTATTGCCGCCCGGGAAAAGGTAGCTTTGATCAAGAGTCGTTTGTTGACCGCTCAGAGTCGGCGTAAATCATATGCGAGATAACCGTAAATCGACCATTAGAGTTCGAGGCTGGTGACCATGTGTTGGTCAAGGTATCCCCGAGTCGTGGTATCTTCCGTTTTGGGAAGAGGGGAAAGTTGAGTCCGAGATTCATTGGACCGTTTGAGATTTTGGATCGAGTAGGCGAGTTAGCTTATCGATTGGCTTTACCTCCGGCGTTGAGCCGAATTCATAACGTGTTTCATGTCTCTCAGTTGCGAAAGTATGTTTCCGACCCGAGTCACATACGAAATCGAGATCGCCGACGACCATTCATATGAGGAGCGTCCTATACGAGTCTTAGAGCGGCGAATCAAACAGTTGAGAAATAAGTCGATTCCTTTGGTCAAGATTCAGTGGTCTAGACACGGAGTCGAAGAGGCCACTTGGGAAACCGAGATGAATATGCGGGAGAGTTATCCCGAGTTGTTTGACCCTTAGTTTCGGGGACGAAACTCTTTTAAGGGGGGGTGTATGTAATACCCGGTTGTAATTCATTCATTTTCATTCAGTAATTATCAGTCTGTAATTGTCACTCAGTGTATTTTCACTCAATTATAATCATTCATCAATCATGTTCTTTCACCGTGTTCACCGTTCGGAAAAACTTCGAGTTGTGTATCATTATTGTTCATTGCTTCAACTTTCCTCATATGAGTTCGACTTTGTTAGATCACCATTAATTTTTGGTAACTCC
The DNA here is from genome assembly GCA_033398695.1 of Orobanche coerulescens. Lineage (NCBI taxonomy): Eukaryota > Viridiplantae > Streptophyta > Magnoliopsida > Lamiales > Orobanchaceae > Orobanche > Orobanche coerulescens. Next base: position 150,149,850 of record CM065815.1, read on the forward strand.
AAAAACTCTAAATCTTTTCAATAGTATAGAGCATCGAGTTAGCTTTCCAATGGTTCAAACGGTGAGTCAATCGGAGTCCGGACGAGAGAGTTATGGTCGTTTTAGCTCAACCGCTCACTTTTCAGTTGTTGGCCGATCACTGCCGAACGAACTCGGCCGTGTCTTCCGACACGGCCCGTGCCGTACTCGTCCGGATAATGCCGAAGTGTCTGCCTCAGGACCCGACCATGTCGTCTGGCACGGCCGAGTCGCACCCTTCCGAATAGGCGAGCAAACCGTACGCCAGAGGCCGGCCGTGTGCGGGACACGGTCGAGTCAATCTGGCCAGCGGACGGGTCACTATCGGTAGGCCGCTTCGCGCCGCGACCGTGTCATGCAGGACACGGTCGAGTTCGTGCCGGCCAGATGCGCGCCGCGACCGTGTCAGGCGGGCACGGTCGAGTCTGGCTGCCGAGTCAACCCCTATAAATTCATTTTTTGAGCATTTCAGCTCATTTCTTCCATTTCTTTCCCACTTCTTCACCTGCAACCGAGAGAGAATAGCTTGAGGGAGAGATTTCTTCATCAATTACCATTTGAGTGTGTATTTTTCATCACCTTCAATCATTTGGGAAGCTTGGATAGTCGATTTTACACGTTTTCTTCGGATCGAAGTACTTGGATCATCAAGAGGTAATTCTTTCAACACTTTGGACTTCGATTTTGTGTTGAGATATGATGTTTTGGACGTTATAATCATGTTATATGAAGGGATATGTATATGATTATGAGTTTGTATAAGGATTCATTGGATTATTGAGGAATTATTCGAGAACACCTTGAAAATCGAGTTGGAATTGGGGATTTTCGACTAATTGTTGTTATAATCACGTTTTTGGATATTCATAACGGATTATTGATCGTATTGGAGATGTTTTGTTGGTTTGAAACACTTCTTGGGGGATTTGATATTGGTATATTGAAGTTTGATTGTAAACAATCGGAGTTTGGACGCAACGTGTTTGTTTTAATGCCTCAATGGACTTAGTTTTATCGTATCGACGTTTTGAGTTTGTTATATTCGTGTTTGAATCGTATATTGATCGGATTGTCGGTAATTGTATTGAATTAAGGTTGTTCGTGCGACCGACACTTCATTTAGGACATTTGTTCGTGGAAGGACTTTCTTCATCGGTATTTTGTAAGTTAATTCTTACTCGGTTAAAAGGATATTCATGCCTTTTGTTGTTGTTCATTCATAATCATAACTCATTCATCATTATATTAACCGTATCAAAACTTGTTGTTATCAATTAATCGTTTGATCATAAGGAGCAGCGGTTCCAATCTTTTCATTGAGCTATCATTTATTTCGTTACCATTCCACCTCGGTGAGTCATTATTCATTTTCGATGTCACTTTTGTTACATCGTGGCATTCCGGTCATCTTGGCGTGCGGTTGGTATGTGTAGGATTTTCATGTCGGGCACATTATGGTCGTGTGTTGGTTGTTGGCCTCATATTGGGTGTGCACACGAGTCAATGTGTCTCGTGAGGCGATTAGGTACAAGACCACGCGTGTATTGATCGTTGGTGGCTTGTGCACGGACACATTTCCATCCGGGCGTAGTGTGGCGCCACCCTTTGAGCCGTCTTGTTAGTTGATTCATATAGCATGTTTGATTGCGTATGTTTCGACAGGATATTTCATAACTTGAGATATAATCATGATTGTGTATTTTCAACCCTTGAGGATTGTTGTTCTTTGTAATCGGCCGTTTGGGGATTTTGTTTTTCGTGTCATGGCAAGGCAAACGCGCAGAATAGCATGTTGATGTCGAGGAGTCCTAGTGATACTAGTAGGGGCCCCGATCTTTCGATTATTCATGTTATTGTCCTTTATTTTCAGCTGCAGACTTTCATTTGAATACTCCGTTTCATTCGGTGTTGTGTATTTTGTCTTCATATAAAATACACTAGTATTGATATTGTCTGGTGTGTTGTAACTAAACTCCTCATCGGAGTAATTATTGTTGTAATGTAGTTCGGTACTACATTTATCTTGTGTAATTCATTCATTTTCATTTGCACGGTGGGTCCCGGTTGGGGATCTACGGCCTTTGTAATATCCGCCTAGTTTGGGGTGTTACAGGAAAGCCCCTGGATTCGTGGTCCACGAGGATGGACTTTTGAGGTATAAGAACCGGTTGTGCGTACCGGCGAATGACGAGTTGAAAAATTCTATTGTGAGAGAAGCTCATGCTACCCCCTTATTTTGTTCATCCGGGGTCCAGCAAGATGTACAAGGACTTGAAACAAAATTACTGGTGGAGTAATATGAAGCGAGAAGTCGCAGAATTTGTTTCGAGATGCTTAACCTGTCAACAAGTCAAGATGGAACCTCAGCGACCGGCGAGTATGCTGATACCGCTCCCTATTCCAGAATGGAAGTGGGAAGACATTTCTATGGATTTCATCACGAGTTTGCCGACGAGTCGCCGTGGCATGAATGCGATCTGGGTGATTGTGGACCGCTCAACTAAATCAGCTCATTTCCTTGAGATCAAGGATACGTGGGGTCCCGAGAGACTTGCCCAGTTATTCATCAAAGAGATAGTGAGACTGCACGGTACTCCTAAAAGTATCGTTTCCGATCGTGACGGACGGTTTGTGTCACATTTTTGGAAATCAGTTCATCGTGCTATGGGAACTCAGCTTAATCTCAGTACTGCCTTTCATCCTCAGTCCGATGGACAATCAGAGAGGACTATTCAGACATTAGAGGTCATGTTGAGAGCTTGCGTCCTCGATTGGAAGGACGATTGGGAAGCCCAACTACCACTGATCGAGTTCACGTATAATAATAGTTGGCATGCTTCCATTAAGATGGCACCTTACGAGGCCTTGTACGGTCGTCTTTGTCGATCTCCTTTGTGTTGGGATGACTTGTCAGAATCAATCGGCACCGAGCCCGATATGCTTATAGCCGCCCGAGAGAAGGTAGCTTTGATCAAGAGTCGTATGTTGATGACTCGAGTCGGCAAATCATATGCGAGATAATCGTAAATCGACCACTGGAGTTCGAGACGGGTGATCATGTTTTGGTCAAGGTATCCCCGAGTCGAGGTATTTTCCGTTTCGGAAAACGGGGGAAGTTGAGTCCGAGATTCATTGGACCGTTTGAAATTTTGGATCGAGTAGGCGAGTTAGCTTATCGATTGGCGTTACCTCCGGCTTTGAGCCGAATTCATAATGTGTTTCATGTCTCTCAGTTGCGGAAGTTTGTTGCCGACCCGAGTCACATACTTCAGTTCGACGAAATCGAGATCGCGGATGAGCATTCGTACGAGGAGCGTCCTGTACGAGTGTTGGAGCGGCGAATCAAACAGTTGAGGGATAAGTCGATTCCTTTGGTCAATATTCAGTGGTCTAGACACGGAGTCGAAGAGGCTACTTGGGAAACCGAGGATAGTATGCGGGAGGATTATCCCGAGTTGTTTGACCCTTAGTTTCGGGGACGAAACTCTTTTAAGGGGTGTATGTAATACCCGGTTGTAATTGATCATTATCATTCAGTAATTTCATTCGGTGATTGTCACTCAGTGGATTTTCACTCATTATAATCATTCATCAATCATATTCATTCACCGTGTTCACCGTTCGGAAAAACTTCGAGTTGTGTATCGTTATTGTTCATTGTTTCAACTTTCCTCATATGAGTTCGACTTTGTTAGATCACCATTAATTTTTGGTAACTCCAAAAATTCTAAATCTTGCAATATTATAGAGCATCGAATTAGCTTTCCAATGGTTCAAGCGGTGAGTCAATGAGTCGGACGAGAGAGTTATTTCGTTTTAACTCACCCGCTCATTTTGATTTTGGCGATCCTTGCCGGCCGAACTCGGCCGTGTCGTCCGACACGGCCCGTGCCGTACTCGTTCGTAAAATGCGAAGTGTACGCCTCGGACCCGGCCGTGTAAATGCAGCACGGCAGTCGAACTCTTCCGGATAAGCGAGCGAAGCGCCGACACGCCCGGCCGTGTTCGAGGACACGGTCGAGTCATGCCAGTCGGCTGTCGGACGGGTCAGCGTCGGAAGGCCCTCGCGCCGCGACCGTGTCAAGCGAGGACACGGTCGAGTCCTGTCGGACGGTGTGCGACACGACCGTGCCGATCGGCACGGGCCGTGTCCGGCAGGCAGTCAACTCCCTTAAATTCGTTTTTTTTCAGGATTTCAGCCATTTCTCTCCCTTTTCTTCACCTTCAACCGAGAGAGTAAGCTTGAGGGAGGGTTTTTCCTTCACAAATCATTTGGGTGTTTGATTTTCTTCATCTCCTTTCGATCGTGAAGCCCGGATAATCAATTTAACGCGTGTTCTTCGGATTAAAGTACTTGGATCTTCAAAGGTAAAATTCTTCAACACCTTGGATTTCGATTTTTGTGTTGAGATACGATGTTTTGGACGTTATAATCATGATATATGAAGGGATATGTATATGATTATGAGTTTGTATAAGGATTCATTGGATTATTGAGGAATTATTCGAGAACCCCTTGAAAATCGAGTTGGAATTGGGGATTTTCGACTAATTGTTGTTATAATCACGTTTTTGGATATTCATAACGGATTATTGATCGTATTGGAGATGTTTTGTTGGTTTGAAACACTTCTTGGGGATTTGAGGTTGGTATTGTTGAGGTTTAGTTGTAAACAATCGGAGTTTGGCCACAACGTATTCGATATAATGCCCCAATGAACTTAGTTTAATCGTATCGACGTTTTGAGTTCGTTATATTCGTGTATTGATCGGATTGTTGGTAATTGTATTGAATTAAGGTTGTTCGTGCGACTGACACTTCATTTAGGACTTTTGTTCGTGGAAGGACTATCTTCATCGGTATTGTGTAAGTTAATTCTTACTCGGTTAAAAGGATATTCATCCCTTTTGTTGTTGTTCATTCATAATCATAACTCATTCACCATTATATTAACCATATCAAAACTTGTTGTTATCAATTAATCATTTCAGTCATAAGGAGCAGCGGTTCCAATCTTTTCATTAAATCATTTATTTCATTACCATTCCATCTCGGTGAGTCATTATTCATTTTCGATGTCACTTTTGTTATATCGTGGCATTCGGTCATCTTGGCGTGCGGTTGGTATGTGTTGGATTTTCATGTCGGGCACATTATAGTCGTGTGTTGGTTGGTGGCCTCACATTGGGTGTGCACACGAGTCATATTGTCTCGTGAGGCGATTAGGTACAAGACCACACGTGTATTCGATCGATACTCATTGGTGGCTTGTGCACGGACACATTTCCATCCGGGCGTAGTGTGGCGCCATTTCCTTTGAGCCGTCTTGTTAGTTGATTCATATAGCATGTTTGATTGCGTATGTTTCGACAGGATGTTTCATAACTTGAGATATAATCATGATTGTGTATTTTCAACTCTTGAGGATTGTTGTTCTTTATCGACCCGTTTGGGGATTTTGTTTTTCAGGTCATGGCAAGGCAAACTCACGGGAATAGCATGTTGATGTCGAGGAGACATAGTGATACTAGTAGTGGGCCCCGATCTTACTGTTATTCATGTTATTGTCCTTTAATTTCCGCTGAAGACTTTCATTTGAATACTCCGTTTCATTCAGTGTTGTGTATTTTATCTTCATATAAAATACATTAGTATTCGGTATTGTCCTGGTGTGTTGTAACTAAACTCCTCATCGGAGTAATTATTGCTGTAATGTAGTTCGGTACTACATTTATCTTGTGTAATTCATTCATTTTCATTTGCCTGGTGGGTCCCAGTTGGGGATCTACGGCACTGTAATATCCGCCTAGTTTGGGGTGTTACAAACCCCTGCCCTTAGCGTGCGCTAACCCCTGCCCTTAGCGTGCGCTAACGGGCCTAAATCCAATTACTAACCTATGAACCTGTTGCTCGATAGCGTGCGCTATGATCCCTTAGCGTGCGCTAATGCACCCAGAACTACAGCAGTAGTGCTCTCAACATAGTGCATATCATGGTGAAGTTCTGAGTGAGACTCACAAACTGGATAACACACTAATGGTACGAGGAAAAGAGATTTGAATTTTAGTATGGTAGTTTGGTTATCCAGAGGTGATCAGTTGATTGATGGGATAAGAGAATATGTTGCGTGTTGTAGATATATGCACAAGATGTGATTTTAGAAACTTTGGATTTTTTGAAACCGAGACATATGTGCTATGTAATTCCATTGGTGTGGTAGTAGCGCAATTTTACCATAGTGATTTTTTGAATGATTTATTTGTAAGTGTAGATTTGGGGATGGTGACCCCAAACTGGTTGTTTTGGACAATGAGTGGTCGTTCCCACTCCTTGTATGAACTGGTATGTTCATTGATTTGCGATTGGTTGCTCGTATGCGAGGAATGTTCACCAGTCGGTTTTGTTTCGTTGAGATTCACTGTGTGCGATTTGTTAACGTTTTGAGAATTTTGTTCTTTCATATATCGGTTTCTGTGGTTCTGTATTGATCGTGTTGGAGCCTACCATGCGATAATATTTTCGGTTCTTGTTGATCCTTCGTTGGTAGTATTGCAGTATATCATGTTGATAATATTTTCGATTATGTTTTGACCTCTGGCTGGTCATATTGGAGTTTATCACGTTGATGATATTCTCGGTTAATTTGTTGGTTGATCATTGTTAATGATCGTATGAGCATTCGAATTTCATGTCGATGTTTTGGGATTTGTGTCGTTGTGTTGGGCAGATGTTTCTCAGATGTATCGTGCATTATTGATTGTATCAGAATCGGGACTTGATTGTGCGATCAGACAGACAGGATTTGACACGAATAGATTAGTTCATCCGAAGATGATATATTTTTGTTGGGACTCATAGAATTGTGATCGTAAGCGTGTTGAAGCTTTACAGTGAAGTCACTTGCTAGTATCTCAGGAGATCGTCGACTTGGCGCATATGTAAGTATGCTATTTTGGTTATTCAGTAATAATGATGATTGATCGTTGTCGTGATGGTTTCGGGATATTTTGGTTGAACGGTTTATTTGTTTTCTATGACGGATTGCAAGTTTCAAGGACGAAACTTATTTTAAGTGGTATAGTATGTAATATCCAGAATTTCTACTACTATTGTTTGATATTATTTTATCCGAGTTATATTGTACAGCGTGGAATCTGTACAGTATAGATAAAAGAAATGAAGAACTGAGATGTCAGTATCGGTATAATTGTCGTACTTGGTCGACAATTGCAATTGAGGATATTATGTATCATATGAGAATATTATGGAATTTAGTATATGTATTCAGTATGTGAGTGTGCATATCCAGTATGTTGAGACAGACGAGAAGAGTTGGAAATGGCTAAGTGTAGTATTATTAGCGCACGCTAATAATCATGTATAACGCATGCTATCGTACTAGTTTAGCGCACGCTAAAGGTAAAAGGCAGCGTACGCTAATCTGATCGAGATCGGAAGGAATCTACGTGTGGACCAGGCTACTTTCGGCGCACGTTCGATAGGTCAGCAGATGTTGTAATGTAGTGTTAGCGCACGCTAAAGCATGTTGGTTAGCGCACGCTAACTGTATATCGGACGAAAAGGAATCTTATCCTCGTCAGCACTTTCGGGGTGTGGACCTGTCTTCGGGAGCATACAGACAAACGAGTCAACTATGAGTAGCGCACGCTAAGGTTGGACACTTGCGTACGCTAAATAGAGGCATTTACGTATGCTATTGCATGGGCATTGCGTACGTAAATCATTTCATCTGATGAGAGCGATTGCCTCACGGACTTCGATAGCGCACGCTAACAAAGGCGATTAGCGCGCGCTAAGTGTGTAACGTCACGTTAGCGAAGATGTTAGCGTCGTTAATAATGTCGATATATATATAAGTGCAGTTGGCTATTTTTCATCATTTTCATCCATTTCTTCATGTGAGCCGATAGAGAGAGTCTTGAGAAGTATTTGAGGTTCCAAACACTGGATTAAGTTGGAGTTAATCATCCATAACAACATTTGAAGCTTGAAATCATTGGTGATTCTTGGAAATGGATTCAACCTTGGAAATCAATCCATTCTTTCAAAAAGGTAATTACTCTTCACTTTGAGATTTCGTTTTGGATTGTATATGATGTTCTTGGTGATGATTATCATATAAACAAGTTGATAAGTATGACTATGAGTTGGATTACCAGATTATGATGATGTTATTGTTGATATGAAGATATTGATATGAATTGGATGGTTTCGAATGTGTTGTTTATCTTCAAAGAGATATGTTGGCTAAGGTCTTCCTTCAATTCGAATCTTTGATGTTGTTGTTGGTTTCTTCATATGATGGTGATCATGGCATGATTATGAGTTCTTGGTGTTTAGGTTGTTGATATTAAGGAAGATGAAATATGAATATATGACTTGAATTAAGAGTCGAATGATTACCTATATGTTAAAGGATATTGGATTTCGTTGTTTGATAGCTATGAACATGGTTCAGAATCACTTAGAGTTTTGATAATCGCCATATGTTGATCGGTATCCGAAATGCATGTAACTACACGTCATTAGCGCACGCTAAGCCTACTGTCTAGCGCATGCTATCGGGAACAACTTAGCGCACGCTATGGTAAGAGATTAACGTACGCTAAGTCAACAGGCAGGGTAATATATTCTGTTTTGGTTATGAATTCGTGATCGTTTAAGTTGGTTTCATCAGACTTGTGGTTAACTGAGATATTGTTGAGCTGTTGGGTTTGTGAATTGGTTTTAGCGGTTGTTGATTATTATCGAATTGTTGTTTAATCAATTATTGCAATAGGTCAAGTTTATTGATCGGTGTTTATAACCGTATCTTTGCGGTCGTGTTCGAGGATGTTCGTGAATTGCTTTGGTCGGGACCGAGGAACTTGTAGATGACGACAATGGATTTGGTAACGACTTCATCATCGTCGTATCGGTATCGAGGCAAGTTATTACTTGCTCAGTTTATAATATTTAATGAATGGTTTCAGTTTCATTCGTTTATAATTTGTATAGCAATGTTTATAATCGTAATCATAGGGGATTTGGATTATAGGTTGTATTCGAGTTTTGGGAATTAAATCATAAGGTATATGATTTACATTCATTGTTGGTATACTTGGTATCGAAGATATGTTGTGGTATAGACGAAGACGTGAATTATCTACCGTTCGTGACATTTTGGATCGTCGAATATTCAGAATAATGGTTCGTGATGGTTTGGACATCGAGATTGCTCTCGAAGGACTCGGAGCAAGTACTCTAATCATTTTTGTCATTTGTGTCGATCATGTTGTGATACATTCGTGTATCATTGTTGTCATGCATTTGTGCATTGTTGTTGTCGTGCATTGTGTATTGTGTTTTGTGCAGTTGTGCATTGTTGTCATATGTCCACCATGCTTTGATCCGACGGGAATCATCATGGGAATCTATAGCTGTGTCTGTTGGATCGTTGGACGAGTAATGCCACCATGCTTTGGTCCGACGGGATCATCATGGGAATCTATATTGTGTCTTGTTGGATCGTTGGATTACCATATGTATTGTTGTTGTGCATATGTATATTATGGGTTTTCCATAAGTATACATTGTCGTTATTGTTGTGATCATATTGACGTCATATGAGTATGCATTTGTAGGTCTTGTGTTAGGACTATGTCCGTATGTTGTGTTGATCTGATCTCGGATTAGACTGACGTGATGGTAATGGTATTTCGTATCTTGAGGTATGTTCCGTATTTCCTTGGTACTTGTCTTTGATGGACAATCGATTATCGTATTGGAATTGTCGATGTTATCTGATGGATTGAATTGGCCAGAGTTGGTATAATTTCCGTATCGCGAGTTATGATAATGTTTTGAGAACCTTGAGTATTGTTGAGATACCGTACAGATATTTCGGTATTATCTTAATGTGTTGTTAAGGATACGAATCGTGGATTCTCTTAAAGTTATGACAGTAATATTACATTGGTCGTATTCTTACTTAGTATTTCCATTGATATGTAATTATTGACGAGATGTGATGGTTATCATTGTTGGATATTATGGCTGACCCCGTCGTGGGCTTTCTTTTTAGGTTCTTGGATTATCAAGCTTGTAGCGGTCGTAGAGAGATGAACTTCCCGGGGGATACTGGCAAGGGCATGTATTTGTGTTTTGAGTTTCTGATCAGTTGTTGTATTCCGCTGCTAGAGTATTTTAATTGTTTGTCTTTATCCGTTGCGTGAGTATTCTTAAATGGCCTTTTTGGTATCCGGTAACTTAGGTTACTTTGGCAATCATTTTCTAAATCTATTACGCCGATGCGTGTAGCGATATCTTAACGTATGTTTTTAAAGCGTTGAGTTTTGGCATTTTGGGCCTTGTGGTTTCAAATGAGTTTTTACGGTTTGATAAACGAGTTTTATAAATCTTGAATGTTTTTAATAGATAATACCGTAGTTAGCCTCTTGGCGTTTGTAAATGTTTGCGAAAATTTCCTTGACCTTGTGGGTTCCATCTCGGGGCCCACGGCGCTGTAATATTCAGGTCGGATCTGGGGGTGTTACAATATAAGATTTATTTTTTTGGTTTCTCCGATCTCTGTTCATCTATATTACAATTAGTATAAATAAAAAAGAAGTCATAAAGGTTGATCATGCATAATGCAAAGATTAGGGCATTGTTAAACAGCAATGAATAATCGATATGTAAACAATTAGTAAACGAACTAACCCTACATAAAACAAACAATAAACACATTCAAATTCACATAAGCATTTAATAATCGTTCATAGATCAACAAATACATAAGTAATCATAAAAGAATCCTTCAGTTGTTTGGTCCACCTGAACCTTTATAAAGATCGATCCACATGTTTTATATATTTGAGAGTTGGGCATCCCTAGCCTCAATATTCTATCAATCCTAGCATCTAGTGGTAACCCCACACCTGTTTAGTTGAGAATCCACGTAGGGGAGGGAGGCCTCAGGGACTTCTCCCCTCAGCAATCGTATGTTGCTCCCAAAGTACCGGATTACCGGTCGTACCTTAATCGCTAGCAAGTAAAGAGAAGTTGGTCACTCAGTCGTACCAGTGAGCTATAACCAATTCACTGCAATTTTTAGAGCATCAATAAATAAATTTTAAACAGTCAAATTTGTTCCCAACTTCTACATTCATCCTTGAACTGGGTTTTATTTATTAAGTCGCTTACATTACCAGTGTTCTTAATTTTTCTAGATTATATTATTTATGAATATTTCTTTGTTTGTTTTTAATTCATGTTTAATTTCAAGAATTAATTCCGAAATAATTAATTCCACATAATCCATGAGGATCGACCACCTTGCTATATTACACCAAATTTGTAGCCAAGGTAGGAATTTATTTGCACAAATGTGAAAGAGTTGAAGAACTCGAATGGCCAAAAGCCACAAAATGTAGAATTTAATGGTGTAAATGGACAAAGAAACAATATGGGTAACATATTTGATCTACTTAAGCTAAATAAGGAAAATGTTTTTGCTCGAGATGGGCGGTGGAGGACATTGAGAATACAAATGATGATTAAGAGCAACAAAGTAGAACTCCAAGAGTGCCCAACTTACCGAGGTCAACACCGATCAAGTATCGATTGGTCACTTGCTAAGGCAATGAAGGCAAGGAAGAGAACAACCCCCACTACTCTCCCACCTCAATTTCAATTTCAAGGGCAACTAGTGAAGAATAAGTGTGTTGCCCGAGCCTAACACTACTCACTTGATCAATATGATTCATGCATAACTTGTTAATTATGTGTTATTTGGATTACTTGATGTTTCATGGTTCATTTGATCTTATAGTTAATTTCACTACATAGAAATGTGCTAAACATTTGAACTAAAGTCTAAAACACTATCGTGGTATATGTTATGGAACTAAGTTACGTTATTCATATTATTTCTAATACGAAAATAAAATATATGTAAAGATCCTATAAAATTCTGAGTACACGTGGTAAGCCTAGAAGTAATGAAGGTGTCACTAACGTGTCTATCGAATGTTAACTAGCTTATCTCGAGATTTTAGTCGGCGTGTGTACTGGGTATTGATGATTCAAGTGAATAACCATCATTTAATATACTAACACATGTCAAGTACCTTGATTCTTGTCAATACCCTATAGGATGCAATTTATGATTGCATGTAGTAACAATGGTAAAATATTGTCATCTGTCTATACCTTATTCGTTCCAACTGCGGTAGGAATTGAACTTATATTTTAGTTTAATGTATTAACTATATCTTATTAATAAATGAGTCCTTCCATTCTTATCCACAGTGTTGTATTTGTGAAGTTTTAGAAAGTTTGACAATAAACTCATTCACTAGCATTTTCAACATTGTTCGTTGAGTAACCGAGTTTAAGCAATAAAAATACACCCTAAACTTCTACTAAATCATTTGAAAGATCATCCATACCCTAAATTAGGTCAATATATACTAGGAACCAGTTCATACACTCCAAGAACCGGATCATAACTACTTGAATCGATCCATTCTTTCAAACCTAGTCTCTAATAGTCATTCGGGGGTATTTTGGACATTTCACCTTCATAACCGACTTAAGACACTTGGTTGATGGATAAATCCTACCCTCAACCCTCATTTACAGTCTGTACATGAACAAGAAGCTCCCCACTTCGAAAATTCACCAAAAATTCAAGAAGAAATCATCAAAAATATCAACACCTCAATTCCTTTAACAATCAAGGTGAGTTTCCTTTGTTTCTTCCTTATTCTTGCTATGTTTCTTAGCTATTTTGGAGGTGTGAGAGCTTGTATATGTTCTTATACGTGTTATAATGATGTTAAGAATTCATACATAGCAAACCCTTGTGTTTAATATGGATTTATGAGTCTTAAAACTCACAAAGGCAATAAAGGAACCAATTCTGCCACCTTTTGGAGTTAATGGTATATGTTACTTGATCCGTATGTTTCAGGGGCAGGAGTTTCAGTATACTTATTCCTAAGTATCTTATGGGTATTATGTCAAAATTTGTGCAAATTCAACTTATATTATAGTGGTTATAAGCAAAACAAAATCTGATTATGACAAGACTTTGATAAACTCTCTTAATCAAGTGTTTGTTATAAAACCTTGAAATTTTAAGTTGTGAGAATTGAATAAACTTTATAAACAGAGACTAATAGATTTATTAATGAATTATTAGTCCAAAATTTATTGGTTAATGGGATGGTATACATCGATAAACCGACATAAAGTACGTAGAACACCGGTTATGCGAAGTGGTAAACCCTTTCGATATGAAGAGAGTTAAACATTGTGTGTGGTATGTAAATCCTTGAAACACATTCCTTGGAACAGGTTCTGAAGATATATCATCACAACCACCCCTATTGGTATAAACGTAAGGGTATTACCCGATCAAGGTAAGTAGAAATCCATACGCAACTACAATGCATAAACATAGTATTGTTTGTAAACTTGATGATATCTTGAGCGTATTGTATTGGATGATTGATACGTATTATGCTTAAAGTGTTTGGTTGCACCTTACATGATCATAACATCCATTAGTATCTCCACATGCATGCATAACGGGATACTCACTAGTGTATGCATGCATGGTACGATCATGGAAAGAAAGAAAAGAAAAATGTTTTGTTGGCATTGCTAGATCACCGAGGCATGGTAGATGCATGCTTTTACGATATATTTAGCATGGTAGATGTGTGCTTATATCATGGGTGAGACATGGTAGATGCATGTTCTCACGATATATTTGGTGTGGTAGATGCATGCCTTATATGTTTGGCATGGTAGATGCATGCCTCATGATATGATATGATATTGAGTTCATTCCGGTACCTAGTACGTGGTTCAACGGGCCTAAGGATAAGAAAATGATTGTGAGAGATTATCATTGATAATCATATGTCATATGTTGCATCAGAGATGATACATAACATGCATGATTTCTACTTATTGGGCTTTAGCTCACGTAGTTTATGCATTGTAGGTAATTCTGATGCTTGAATATGTTCCCTCGCTGGATGAGTTGGAGTTCCATTGTTGCTGAGGGTCAACGTACATGGATGATGACCTGTCGGGCTTAACCATGGGCTTAGCATATTTCCGTCCTTATTTGTGAACCTTACTTTATAAATATGTATTGCAGTAATGTACTCATATGTTCGAGTGTCGTTGATGGTGTGATGGGTACTTTAAGTTCACTTAGTATGTTTGTTTAATCTGTGAAGTTGTTTAAATATCGTAATGTAAAATAAATGAGTGATTTGGGAAGCTAGAAGTTTTGTTGTTTACTAATCTCTTGTAGTTATATCTACGGGGATATTGATGTCATGAGTTTGATTCGGATTGAGACTAGATGTCTCTGTATGATACTTGTGTTGGTTTTATGTCACAGGTTTGGGATAGGTACTAGTTTAGGGGAAACTCTGTCGAAATTTCACCGTAATTTATAAGTACTAATATGATATAAGATAATGTAAGTTAGGTAATTAGTGCGGTATGTTACAGGTGGTATCGGAGCCCGGTTTGTGCCACTAGATTGTCCATGTACGAGCTCGAGCATGTGGAGCACAACAAATCGATTAAGTGTTATTTTACTTTTGTGCTCATATTTCATGAATTATATCGACCATATGATATAGGGCTCGATCATAAATAGAAAATAATGCCGAGAACAAGAAGCGAAGGCGGTGATGGGGTAGAACACAAGACCCGAAATGACATCCACAAGTTCGGATCGTGATCGATCATTGGTCGATTAGCACTAGTAGAAAGGCAATCTCAACAAATCCAACAACTCATCCAACAAAGAGACATGCGAGGACGGGAGGAGATGACAAGAATCGACCACCACCTCAAGTAGAACAAGTTGAATTAGATAGAGGAAGGTTCAGGAAGTTGAATCCACCAACATTTGAGAGCGCAGTGGATCCTACAGAAGCATAAGATTGGCTAAGGACTATAGAAAACATGTTCCAATATAGTAAGGTTTCTGAAGAGAACAAGGTACTTTGTGCATCCTTCATGTTACAGGGCAGTGCAGGTCATTGGTGGGATACGATAAGCGCTATTGAAAATGTGGCAACAATGACTTGGTCTAAGTTCAAGGAACTCTTCAGAAATAATTACTTCTGACTCTGTTCGTTCAATGAAGATGAGCAATTTACTCTGATTAAACAGGGAAGCATGACGATTTGGACTACATCTGTAAGTTCGAAATCTTTGTCTAGGTTTCTTGAGCATATGGTTAGCACGGAAGCCTTGAAAGTGGAGAGGTTCCTTGAAGTCTTGAGACCGAGCTATACAGAGATGTCGGCATGGCACGAATTCAAGGGCGACTTCTTGATAATTCCGAGAGAGCATTGGTCGCGAAGCAGGCGGGCGAGGATTCGACAAGCACAAGAGGTTCAGCGGCAATTTTCCAAATGACAAGGTCAGCTTGGTTTAAGAATGAAAAGAAGAGGCCACCTCAATCGCGAGAATCCAGGCTGATTTTGCATCTAAAAGGGCGGGAACAAGGAGGACCAAGTAAGCGTATGAAGTCGAAGAGGGTAGACCCTTTGTACCATTAGGCATGCCCTAGCGTGGAAAACAACATAGTGGAGTTTGCTTATTGGGTTCTAAAGTATGCTTTTCATGTGGACAACTTTGGACATATGGCGAACGTTTTCCCAAACAAGACAAAAGCTAAAGCGCGAGGAAAGGGTACCGGCTAGAGTTTACACTATAACCGAGAGAAGATCTTTGAAGCTAATCCGTCTATTATCACGAGTAACCTTCTTATCTTTAGTATTTGACATCGGTATTATTTGATCACGGTGCTACACATTCATTGCATCTACCGAGTATGTGAGAAGGTTGGGTAGAGTACCGAAACAATTGAGGTAGGTTATAATGTAGTTACCCCCTCTGGAGATCCAAAACAAACAAATAAAATCATACGGCGTGTAGTATTCCTATCGAAAATAGGGAACTCTATCTTTGATTTAATTGTGTTGGACATGAATGACTATGACATAATCTTGGGTATGGATTGGTTATCACAATATCATGCTACTATTGATTGTCGGAGAAAGATTGTGACACTACAACCACCTGGGGAAGAACCTTTTTATTTTGTCGGGGTTAGTAATAATTTTAGATTTCCAGTAATCTCAGCAATGAAGGCACAACGCCTATTAAACAGTGGTTGTGAAGGCTATGTAGTTAGTGTAATGAGCATTGAAAAGCAAGCTTTCTCGAGCGTCAATGAAGTACCAGTGGTGAAACAATACCTGAAGTGTTTCTGATGATCTACCGGGTGCCACGGATCGTGAAATAGAGTTTGTGATTAACTTACAGTAGGGAGCGGCACCAATATCAAAGTCACCATACAGAATGGCACCAGCTGAATTAAAGGAATTAAAGACCCAGTTGCAAGAGTTGTTAGATAAAGGCCTCATTAGGCCTAGTTATTCACCATGGGGAGCGCCAATATTGTTTGTTCATAAGAAGGATGGTTCCTTGAGGATGTGTATAGACTATCGAGAGCTCAACAAAGTTACGATCAATAACAATTATCCTTTACCTCGAATTGATGACTTGTTTGATCAACTTCAAGGCGCATCTATCTTTTCCAAAATTGATCTGCGATTAGGGTACCATCAATTGAAGATAAAGGAAGAGGACATCCCAAGCGGCATTCGGTATGAGGTATGGACACTATGAGTTTTTGGTGATGCCGTTTAGCCTAACAAATGCCCCAACAGCATTTATGGATTTAATGAATAGAGTGTTTAAAGACTTCCTGGATAAGTTTGTTATCGTGTTTATTGATGATATTCTCATATATTCGAAGACCAAAGAAGACCATACGGTGCATCTAAGGAAAGTTTTTAGAAGTCTTAAAACAGAAGCTTGATTATATGCTAAGTTTAAAAGTGTGAATTCTGGTTAGGCCGAGTGGTATTCTTGGGGCATGTTATATCCTAGACGGGGATTTGATAGACCAAGCAAAGTTGAAGCAATCAATAGCGCGCAACCCACAAATTCTCTGAAGTACGCGACTTTCTTGGTCTATTTGGATATTACCGTCGATTTGTAGAGGATTCTCCAAGATTGCCTCTCCATTAACACAATTGACTAGAAAGAATGTTTCCTTCAAGTGGACGAGAATCATGCGAGCAAAGCTTTCAAAGCGAGAGGCGGTTGACATCGGCACCGATCTTGACCATTCCAATAGAGGCTGGAGGTTTTAAAGCCTACGGTGATGCTTCAAAGAATGGTGCAGGTTGTGTATTGATGCGAGAATGGTAAAGTAATAGCATATGCGTCTAGACAACTGAAGGAGTATGAAAAGAACTACCCGACACATGATTTAGAACTTGCTGCAGTGGTGTTTGCACTTAAAATATGGAGGCATTACCTATATGGAGAACGTTGTGAAATATATACTGATCACAAGAGCCTGAAATATTTCTTCACTTAGAAAGAATTAAATATGAGACAGCGGAGATGGTTAGAACTTGTTAAAGACTATGATTGTGTCATCAACTACCACCACAGTAAAGCTAATGTAGTAGCAGATGCCCTAAGCAGAAAATCAGCACAATCCATTGCAGCCATGACCTTGATCCAGAAGCCAGAATTACACGATTTGATGAATATGGATGTAGAAATTATCCAACATGGATGGCTAGAAGCAAAATTGTCATCACTAACCCTTCAACCTACTTTAATAGATAGAATTCAGCAAGGCCAGAAAGAGGATCAAGAGTTAGAGAAAATAAAGAAGAACATTAAATTAGGAACCTCGTCAGACTTCCAATTGTCAGAAGATGGTATTATTTAATTTAGAAATAGTTTATATGTGCCTAATTTTGAAGATGTTCGCAAAGAAATATTACTAGAGGCGCACTCAACACCATATTCAGTACATCCAGGAGCAACCAAAATGTACAGAGACTTGAAACTACACTATTGGTGGCCAGGTATGAAAGAAGATATTGCACAATATGTGGAGCAATGCCTAACATGTCAACAGGTAAAAGCCGAGCATCAAAGACCAGCAGGAACCTTGAAACCTTTATTTGTTCCAAAATGGAAGTGGGAGGACATTACAATGGATTTTGTGACAGGTTTACCAAGAATGGTTAAAGGACACAACTCTATCTGGGTTATAGTTGATAGATTGACAAAATCTGCCCACTTTCTCCCAGTTTGTACGACATACTCCATCGATCGTTATGCTCAACTCTATATACAGGAAATAGTGAGGCTACATGGGGTTCCATTATCTATTGTATCGGACAGAGATTCACGATTTGTATCAGCTCTTTGGAAGAGCCTGCATAGAGCATTGGGTACCCACTTGTCTTTCAGCACTGCTTATCATCCACAGTCAGATGGGCAATCCGAAAGAACTATACAAACTCTTGAAGATATGCTCAGATCCTGTGTTATGGACTTTCAAGGCCAGTGGAGCAAACATTTACCCCTAATTGAATTCTCCTACAATACTTGATTATCAGAGTACAATTGGAATGGCTCCTTATGAAGCTTTGTATGGATGAAGTGTCGATCACCAGTACATTGGGATGAGGTTGGTGAAGGAAGAGTTTTAGGTCTGATATGATTCAAGAAATGACGAAGCAATTTCACTAATCGGAGAAAGAATGAGAACTGACTCAAAGCAGACAAAAGAGCTATGTAGATACCAGAAGGAGAGCACTGGAATTTGTCGTGGGTGATCGAGTATTCTGAAAGTTTCTCCAATGAAGGGAATCTTGAGATTTGGTAAGAAAGGAAAGCGAGTCCAAGATACATTGGGCCATTTTCTATTCTTGAGCGGGTTGGTGAAGTGGATTATCGACTAGAGTTTCCGGCATCAATGTCTCGGATACACAATGTATTTCACGTTTCTTTATTAAGAAAATACATTGCGAATCCATCCCACATTCTCAAGAATGAACTAGTTGAGATGGAGGCGATTTGAGTTACAAGGAGATACAGTACAAATCTTACTAAGAGAAGTAAAGAAACTCGAAATAAAGAAGTGCCACTAGTCAAAGTGTTGTGGAAAAATCAACTTGTAGAAGAAGCCACTTGGGAGAGAGAAGATGAAATGAGGGCTAAATACCACGATCTTTTCAAGTAAGTTAAATTTCGGGACGAAATTTTTATAAGGAGGGGAGGATGTGATGCCCGATCCTAACACTACTCAATTGGTCAATATGATTCATGATAACTTGTTAATTATGTGTTATTTGGATTACTTGATGTTTCATGGTTCATTTGATCTTATAGTTAATTTCACTACATAGAAATGTGCTAAACATTTGAATTAAAGTCTAAAACACTATCGTGGTATATGTTATGGAACTAAGTTACGTTATTCATATTATTTCTAATACGAAAATAAAATATATGTAAAGATCCTATAAAACTCTGAGTACACGTGGTAAGCCTAGAAGTAATAAAGGTGTCACTAACGTGTCTATCGGAGGTTAACTAGCTTATCTCGAGATTTTAGTCGGCGCGTGTCTTTGGGTATTGATGATTCAAGTGAATAACCATCATTTAATATACTAACACATGTCAAGAACCTTGATTCTTGTCAATACCCTATAGGATGCAATTTATGATTGCATGTAATGTGATGGTAAAATATTGTCATCTGTCTATACCTTATTCGTTCCAACTGCGGTAGGAATTGAACTTATATTTTAGTTTAATGTATTACCTATATCTTATTAATAAATGAGTCCTTCCATTCTTATCCACAGTGTTGTATTTGTGAAGTTTTAGAAAGTTTGACAATAAACTCATTCACTAGCATTTTCAACATTCTTCGCATGAGTAACCGAGTTTAAGAAATAAAAATACACCATAAACTTCTACTAAACCATTTGAAAGATCATCCATACCCTAAATTAGGTCAATATATACTAGGAACCAGTTCATACACTCCAAGAACCGGATCATAACTACTCGAATCGATCCATTCTTTCAAACCTAGTCTCTAATAGTCATTCGGGGTATTTTGGACATTTCACCTTCATAACCGACTTAAGACACTTGGTTGATGGATAAATCCTACCCTCAACCCTCATTTACAGTCTGTACATGAACAAGAATCTCCCCACTTCGAAAATTCACCAAAAATTCAAGAAGAAATCATCAAAAACATCAACACCTCAATTCCTTTGACAATCAAGGTGAGTTTCCTTTGTTTCTTCCTTATTCTTGCTATGTTTCTTAGCTATTTTGGAGCTGTGAGAACTTGTATATGTTCTTATACATGTTATAATGATGTTAAGAATTCAGCCATAGCAAACCCTTGTGTTTAATATGGATTTATGAGTCTTAAAACTCACAAAGGCAATAAAGGAACCAATTATGCCACCTTTTGGAATTAATGGTATATGTTACTTGATACGTATGTTTCAGGGGCAGGAGTTTCAGTATATTTATTCTTAAGTATCTTAGGGATATTGTGTCAAAATTTGTGCAAATTCAACTTATATTATAGTGGTTATAAGCAAAACAAAATCTGATTATGACAAGACTTTGATAAACTCTCTTAATCAAGTGTTTGTTATAAAACCTTGAAATTTTAAGTTGTGAGAGTTGAATAAACTTTATAAACAGAGACTAATAGATTTATTAATGAATTATAAGTCCAAAATTGATTGGTTAATGGGCTGGTATACATCGATAAACCGACATAAAGTACGTAGAATACCGGTTATGCGAAGTGGTAAATCTTTTCGATATGAAGAGAGTTAAACCTTGCGTGTGGTATGTAAATCCTTGAAACACATTCCTTGAAACAGGTTCTGAAGATATATCATCACAACCACCCCTATTGGTATAAACGTAAGGGTATTACCCAATCAAGGTCAGTAGAAATCCATCTGCAACTACAATGCATAAACATAGTATTGTTTGTAAACTTGATGATATCTTGAGAGCGTATTATTTTGGATGATTGATCTGTATTATGCTTAAAGTATTTGGTTTCACCTTACATGATCATAACATCCATTAGCATCTCCACATGCATGCATAACAGGATACTCACTAGTGTCTGCATGCATGGTACGACCATGGAAAGAAAGAAAAGAAAAATGTTTTGTTGGCCGCTACTAGAGCACTGAGGCATGGTAGATGCATGCTTTTACGATATGTTTAGCACGGTAGATGCGTTCTTATATCATGGGTGAGACATGGTATATGCATGTTCTCACGATATATTTGGTGTGGTAGATGCATGCTTTATATGTTTGGCATGGTAGATGCATGCCTCATGATATGATATGATATTGAGTTCATTCCGGTGCCTAGTACGTGGTTCAACGGGCCCAAGGATAAGAAAATGATTTTGAGAGATTCTTATTGATAATCATATGTCATATGTTGCATCAGACATGATACATAACATGCATGATTTCTACTTATTGGGCTTTAGCTCACGTAGTTTATGCATTGTAGGTAATTCTGATGCTTGACTATGTTCCTCATTTGGATGAGTTGGAGTTCCACTGTTGCTGAGGGTCGACGTACATGTATGACGACCTGTCGGGCTTAACCATAGGCTTAGCATATTTCCGTCCTTGTTTGTGAACCTTACTTTATAAATATGTATTGCAGTAATGTAATCATATGTTCGAGTGTCGTTGATGGTGTGATGGGTACTTTGAGTTCACTTAGTATGTTTGTTTAACCTGTGAGGTTCTTTAAATATCGTAATGTAAAATAAATGAGTGATTTGGGAAGATCGAAGTTTTGTTGTTTAGTAATCTCTTGTAGTTATAGCTACGGGGATATTGATATCATGAGTTTGATTCGGATTGAGAATAGATGTCTCTGCATGATACTTGTGTTGGTTTTATGTCACAGGTTTGGGATAGGTACTAGTTTAGGGGAAACTCTGTCGAAATTTCACCGTAATTTATAAGTACTAATATGATATAAGATAGTGTAAGTTAGATAGTTAGTGCGGTATGTTACAATAAGTACCGTCAACAGTCGCACATGCCCCCACCATTTCAATAGTATCAAAAATTTCCACCTCAACAGCCGTTGTATCAAGACCAGAAGTTGTCATTCCGTATCGGCATAATGAGCAGTATGAGGAGTACTTGTAAGAATCTGTTGCAATACCAAGGCAAAGACAACCGAGAAATATAAATGAACCAGTTGGTCGACAAAGACAACCGAGAGTTTGAAGAAAAGAACAAGAACAAACAGTCATGGAGAATGACTCGGCTCAATTTTTGAAAATATTTATTATATATCTAAATATATATAGATTAATTATTTCTAACGTACAAATATATATATTTCAATACTATACATATACAAATATACTACAAATAATATTATTTTAGCTTTTGCAAATCTATTTAGATGTATAATTAATATACACACGATTATATATATATATATATATATATTACAAAAAATTATCCACTTAGGCTCTGTTCTGTATAGCTTATTTCAGGTAAAAAAAGTTCAGAGAAATTCAGGTAAGTTTGTATAGCTTATTTCTGTATAACTTATGTAATTTTTTTATTCTTCTCGTCCCTTATGCAATTCTTTTCTTCTTATGCTTCCTTCTGTAATTTTTGTCTTCATCCCCTTTCTGCAAATTCTTGATTTCTTTCATTGATTTATTTTTTGTAATCGAGTATAAGGATTCGATTATAAGATTATGTCTGTATATGTGGAAAAGAGTAACAAAACATATGGATCATTTAAATTATGTCAATTTTACGAATTATGTAGGTATATGTGAAAGTTGCTTGTAACAAAGGAGGTTTCAAGGAAGATGCCACATGAAGAGAAAGAGGGAAGAGTATATTTTGGATATATGAAAACTGATATTTAAAAATATCAAAGGTTGCAATGAAAAAAAGAAAAAATTAGGCTGAAGAAAACAAAAAGTTGTGTAGAATTAAACAACAACTTAGATTTATAGTATTTTACACATGACATCAAGTTTGATATAAGAAAACATCGACTCCTAAACAAGAAAACATCACTTCATATAGAAGAAAATATCAACTATGTGATGTAACCTAAGTTCTACTTTAGAAAACATCAAGTACGTTAGAAATAAACATCAAAACTGGTAGAGTTATAACATCAAATATGATTCCTTTAAACAACAAATGTAGTAGAACTATTCATCAATGCGCATAGTATTAAACATCATGTCCTATAGATATAAACATCAACTTTGATAAATTAAAACATCAACTCAAATAGGTCGTCTTAAACTATAACATCAAGTGTAATCTAATTAAAAATCAAATATTGTATAAATACACATCAATTCTAAAACATAATATTAACTTTATATATTTCATAAAACAAAATATCATCAAGTCAAATTTTACGCAAGTTCTGCTTGAGAAAACATCAAATATGTTAAAAGTAAACATCAAAACTGGTAGAGTTAAACATCAATAGTTGTAGAATTAAACACCAACTCAAATATGTTGTTTTAACATTCAACATTAAATATGACTTCTTTAAACAACGCGTGTGGTAGAAGTAAACCTCCAGTCTTCGACTAGAACATGACCCGTCTGTATTTATGGTATGACGTCATTAAAAACAACAAGTCTTTAAGAACAAAACATCAAGACGGTCGAATCCATCCCTGTAGCTGATCTTACCATCTTACCCCTGCTGTATTATAGTTGTTGGATCATGGCTGATGTTGATCCAACGGTCATGTTTTAATCAGCATGGTGCTGAATTTGTAGATTCAGCACCGTAACCGTGTTGTTGTTTTTTCGTTAATTCGGAAAATATACTAAATTACGCAAATAATTCCGGATTTTTAGCACTAAATGCCCCTCATACTTATCCTTTTCCTTTTCCCCTCAAAATACATCCCTGCCCAAATATACAATTATATGTACAACAACATTTGCATAAATTAAAATATTTCCCATGTGTCCTATTATGTATTATAAGATAAATAAGGATCGTTCCACCTTATAATACTTATTAATTATAATAATTAAATAGATAATTACATGATAATAAGATTTTGATATAAATAAATTATTACAATAATAATTTTAGGGTTTAGAAATTATACCAGGTCGGGGTATTACAACGGCGATCCGAAATATCCAAACAAGGATTCCAGCTACACAGGGCTGCTAGAAAGCTTATGCCGATCAAGCATGCTGAGACTTCAACTTTGAAGTTGGATATCATGTTTTGTTAAAGGATCTCTAATGAAAGGAGTTCGGCGGTTCGGGCAAAAGGGTAAGTTGAGCTGCGATTTGTCCGATCCGAGTACCCAATTCGAAATGAAGATTGAAGGTTTGTTCAAACTCGCGGAAAGTATACAATCGTCAAGGTGGTTTGGTCGCGACACGATTTTGAAGAAACACCTAGGAAATCGAGTCTAGGATGCATGTCGATTATCCGGATCTATTTGAATATTAATACTCTGTAATTACACACATGTAGTTTAAGTGTGTAACCCACGTTGATGCTAAAAATTTCGGGACGAAATTTTTTTGTCGAGGGTGAGATTGAAATAAAGTCAAATTGCCCCTAATTAAACTGGACCTTTCCAGTAGCCGAAGAAGAGTAAAATTTATTTCGATTAAGCAATTAATAAAAGCATATGCTTAAATTTAATTTGCTTCTACGTTCATTGTCATTGTTAGTGTACATTTCACCCGCCGTGGATTTAATTTTCTTATCAAATTTAGTATAAAGAATAAATAAAAATTCATTTATAAAATGAAAACTTCTGATTAAAATGAAAACTTCCAGTGGATAAAGAATAAATAAAAATTAAAAACTAAATAATTAACAATAATATGAATAAATAAAAAACAAGCAGAACAAGTATTAAACTTGGTTTGCCAACCTCAAAATCTATATCTACCGGCTTAATTTCACATCTTCCCTAATCTAGGTTTGCCAACCTCTCTTTATGATTCTAACTAACTACTAAATAATAAATGAAAAAATACATAACACAACCCAATTAACTTGATAGTGTACCTCTATATAAGGCATGCACCATTATAGTACATGGAAAGCAAATATATCTATAAAACTCAATTGTGTGCACATATCAAAAAAAGAATGTCTACTACACGCTTTGTCTCGATGATGGTTATGGCAATGGCCTTGATTGTCGCAATGACATGTACTTACAATTGTGAGGCCAGTGTATTTGATGGAGGTTGCCCTCCGTATTTATTAGAGTTGGAACACGGTGTGTGCCTAAAGATCTTCTTGCTAAATATTATACTACCCATACCGATTACGATGGGAGGCTAGTGCGAACCTTTTCTGCTGAATATTATCGTACACAAGGCCCGATTATGATGGGGACTCCTATATTCCAGATAATATCTTCCCATAATCATCAAATTTTTATTTGGTCTTTAAGAGCGGTTTGTACGTCTAAATAAATGGCGTTGTCGTGTATTAATGCCTTCTTGAAATAAAACCATGAAGTTTATATAAATAAATATATGATATTTTCGGTGATTTTAATTGTTTAAATCATTAATTTCCACTAAGATTTTATTTTGAATCAAGTTATATGAGCGCGTGTGAAATATTGTTGTCACATGCGTGTTCATATTCCACGTGCCTCTTTTGCTTAAATATGTTGGGTTTCTTCGTCCTCATTTCATCATTATCAATGAAGTTATATAAGATATATTTTTTTGGTGTGTCCGATCTCTGTTCATCTATATTACAATCCGTATACATAAAAAGAAGTCATAAAGGTTGCTCATGCATAATGCAAAAATTAGAGCACTGTTAAACAACAACGAATAATCAGTATGTAAATACTGAGTAAACGAACTAACCCACATAAAACAAACAATAAGCACATTCAATTCCGCATAAGCATTTCATAATCGTTCATAGATAAACAAATACATAAGTAATCATAATATAATACTTGATTGTTTGGTCCACTGAACTCCCTTTATAAATATCGATCCACATGTTTTATATATTTGAGAGTTGGGCATCCCTAGCCTCAATATTCGATCGATCCTAGCATCTTGTGGAATCCCCACATCTATTTAGTTGAGAATCCACGTAGGGAGAGGAGGCCTTAGGAATTCTCCTCGACAATCATACGTTGCTCCCAAAGTGCGGAGCACCCCATTAGGAAAGCTAACCCGTAGTGGAAACGTAATAATAACCTAGCCACAACACCGGTCGTCAGACGTGGCTAGTGCAGGTGGGTCACTATATTATCGTCATTAAGATAGTTTAATTATCAAATTATTTCAAACATTTATGCACCTATTCGCCCATTTGATCAAATTCGTTCATTTGTTTGTTTGATCAATTAATTTGTTCGATCGTTCTAAGTTCAATTCGTACTAAAACTAGACCATTACCAATAAGTGGAAAAAACACCAATATCAACCCTATAGTAGTAGTGGCTAACAATATAGTTCGCTACTATTTTTCATTAGCAATGGAATTTATTTTAAGCCCATATCAATTAGTCAATAGTAGCACGCAATATGTAACCCGCTACTACTAATTAATTAAAAAGTTAAAAAGACTTGTCATTAGTAGCGGACTTTAAGTAAAATCCACTGGCAATGATGAACTACATTGTTTGCTCACTACTACAAATTAATTAAAAAATTAAAGAAAACAAAATAAATCAATATACTTTGTTATTAGTGGACTTGATCGGTCCGCTACTATTAATTGGTTATAGAATTAATATCGTGTGTTATTGGAAGGGCCATTAGCAGGGACGCTACAATAATCAATTAAATTAAAAAGACACTCTCTTCTCTCTCAACGGATTTCAATGTCAGCGTGCCCAACTTTCTCGCCACTCTCAGGCTTCGTTTGGTAACACCTAAGGAGTAAAGAGTTTAGAGTTTAGCTTAAGCGGTTAGCTTTTTCATTAGGAGTAGATATTAGCTTCTAATGCTATAAGTGTTTGGTACATTAACTTCAGTGTTTAAAGGTTTAGATACTAAATTACACAAATACCTCATTATTTAATTCAATATTTTAGAAGTTTCAAATAAATTTTTACAATTTTTCTTATAAAGTCAATGCTCCTCATCTTGATTGTAACACAAAAAAGATATTAAAATTAGTTAAATGAAATCATTTGTAATTATTTAGGAGTAAGATCCGAAAACTTAAATTCTATAATTAAACATTGAAATACCATCTATACAAAGCATAACAATTCCTAAGCTAAAGTGACTAGAAACAAAATTAGCACAAATGAATAATTCTTACTACCTCACGGATTATTCAATATTTATCCATAAATTTAGATCAACAATCCACCATAAAGTTTATTCAAAATTCCCAACTCAAGAAATGATGAATCAGGCTCCATCAATACATAATTCTCAGTCATCCCATTCCAAAGATGAAATAAAGTCAAAGTGACTCTGATTAAAATGAAAACTTCGAGTGACTGATGAAGAAACAAAAATTCAAAACTAAATAATTAACAATAACATGAATAAATTAAAAACAAGCAGAACCAGGATTAAACTTGGGATTTGTAACACAATTCAAACAAAATCTATATCTACCAGTTTTTCCTAATCTAGGTTTGCCAACCTCTCTTTATGATTCTAACTAGCTACTAAATAATAAATGAAAAAATACATAAAACAACCCAATTAACTTGATAGTGTACCTCTATATAAGGCATGCACCATTATAGTACATGAAAAGTAAATATAACCATAAAACTCAATTGTGTGCACATATCAAAAAAAGAATGTCTACTACACGCTTTGTCTCGATGATGGTTATGGCAATGGCCTTGATTGTCGCAATGACATGTACTTACAATTGTGAGGCCAGTGTATTTGATGGAGGTTGCCCTCCGGCCTGTTAGAGCTGGAACTCAGTGTGTGCCTAAAGATCTTGCTTCTAAATATTATCTTATCCATACTGATTACGATGGGGAGGCCAGTGCAAATCTTTCTGCTGAATATTATCGTACAAAAGACTGATTATGATGGGGACTCCTATATTCCAGATAATATCTTCCCATAATCATCAATTTTTTATTTGGTCTTTAAGAGCAGTTTGTACGTCTAAATAAATGGTGTTCTCGTGTATTAATGCCTTATTGAAATAAAACAATGAAGTTTATATAAATAAATATATGATGTTTTCGGTGATTTTTATTGTTTAAATAATTAATTTCCACTAAGATTTTATCCAGAATTTCTACTACTGTTGTTTGATATTATTTTATCCGAGTTATATTGTACAGCGTGGAATCTGTACAGTATAGATAAAATAAATGAAGGACTGAGATGTCAGTATCGGTATAATTGTCATACTTGGTCGACAATTGCAATTGAGGATATTATGTATCATATGAGAATATTATGGAATTTAGTATATGTATTCAGTATGTGAGTGTGCGTATCCAGTATGTCGAGACAGACGAGAAGAGTTGGAAATGGCTAAGTGTAGTATTATTAGCGTACGCTAATAATCATGTATAACGCACGCTATCGTACTAGTTTAGCGGACGCTAAAGGTAAAAGGCAGCGTACGCTAATACAGTCAGATCGGAAGGAATCTACGTGTGGACCAGGCCACTTTCGGCGCACGTTCTGATAGGTCAACAGATGTTGTAATGTAGTGTTAGCGCACGCTAAAGCATGTTGGTTAGCGCACGCTAACTGTATATCGGACGAAAAGGAATCTTATCCTCGTCAGCACTTTCGGCGTGTGGACCTGTCTTCGGGAGCATACAGACAAACGAGTCAACTATGAGTAGCGCACGCTAAGGTTGGACACTTGCGTACGCTAAATAGAGGCATTTACGTACGCTATTGCATGAGCATTGCGTACGTAAATCATTTCATACAGTGAGACCGTTGCCTCTGGACTTCGATAACGCACGCTAACAAAGACAGTTAGCGCACGCTAAGTGTGTAACGTACGTTAACTGAAGATGTTAGCGTACGTTAATAATGTACAGTATATATATATAAGTGCAGTTGGCTATTTTTCATCATTTTCATCCATTTCTTCATGTGAGCCGATAGAGAGAGTCTTGAGAAGTATTTGAGGTTCCAAACACTGGATTAAGTTGGAGTTAATCATCCATAACAACATTTGAAGCTTGAAATCATTGGTGATTCTTGGAAATGGATTCAACCTTGGAAATCAATCCATTCTTTCAAAAAGGTAATTACTCTTTGTTGGGTACCAAATCGGATATTTGCGCCGTTTTATGCGGAAGCGAAAATAAATTGCGGAAAATAAAGGACACGAGGATTTATAGAGGTTCGGCTATTAATGAAGCCTACGTCCTCTCTCGATGTATCTTTTTCCTTAGGCTTAAGATCAAAACCTCTACGCCTCTCTTCTATCGGTCGAGGGATTACCGTTACAAGCTCGTCTTCTATCGGTCCGAGTAAAACCGTTTTTCCTTTTCTATTGGATAAGGAATCAACCACTCTAGCTTTCTATGGGTACTAGATAAACCTCACTAAGATAGCGATTGTGATTCTAACAATGCCGGATCCTTGATCCTAATAACACCGAATCAAATCGTATCTTTTCTTTTTCTCGCTCGTGTATGATCTTGTGTATAACACTCAATCACTCTTAATTAAGCTCAAGAACAACAACTATAATGTTTACAATGATATAACACGTATGTATGCTTTGCTCAATGTTGTTGTATGGAATAATACCAACTCCTTGGTATTTATAGCCTTCTTCCTCCTTACTCGCCGTTCTGCCGGTTGACTAGCTAGCGTGCGCTAGCCTTCCTTCTTAGCGTGCGCTATCGCACATTTTTGCTCTAGCGTCGTAAAGGCTTTCATGTAGCGTCGTTAATCACTTTATATTTCGTCCGGTAGCTCGCGCCTTAACGATTAGCGTGCGCTACCACTTCCTTTGTAGCGTGCGCTAATCCAATATATCCGTTGCATGGATTGTCAAAGTGACCGTTTGATATGCTGACTTTGACTGCTTTTCCCAACGTTCGGATTGACGGATTCAAACATCTTAGCGTCGCAAATCATCCTTTGTAGCGTGCGCTAATGATAGAGGGTAGCGTGCGCTAATAATAGAGTGTAGCGTCGCTATCCATCTGGCGACTTCACTGCGGCTTACTTGATACTAAGTGGAATGCGGTGACTCCTCGTTAGCGTGCGCTAACATATGTCCCTTAGCGTGCGCTAATGCGATCCAGTTGCAATTTTTGCGTCTTCGTCTGCTTCGCCGTTTTGCTTCGCCTCGATGTTGTTTTGTAGTTTAGCAACTTTAATCATCAAAACACAAATTAAATAATGTGTGGAATAAATATTCCAACAATCTCCCCCTTTTTGATGATTACAAAACAACTCTTGAATTGGATAATCTGTAAAAAAATAATATCTGTATATTTATACGAATCAAAGTTTTCGGCTTTGATCGTTTCGTTAGTTTCTCCATTTCTTTTCTTTTTCTTCTTTTTCGACTTTTTCATTTTTCAACTCCGTCGTTTTTCGTTTTTCAATTTTTTCAACTCCCCCTATTTGTATGCTTTTCTTTTCTTTTCGACTTCTTCGATTTTTCTCATTTTTATCTCCTCTTCATCTCCTTCTCATTTTTATCGTTTTTATCTCAATTCATATCTTTCTCCCCCTTTTTGTTTTCATCAAAAAGTAACAAAATATAAAGGATACCAAATGAAATATAAATATGCATGATACCAATTTATGCATTAATAAGGGTATAAGCTCCCCCTGAAAATATTATTTCCTTCTCCCCCTTTGTAAAATATCATTTGTCAAAGTTTATTTTTGGGGATCCAACCGATAGTTGGTTTTTCTTTTGAAACATGGACGATGTTTGAAACGTTTGTTCCTTTAGGAACCCAAATCTTTTTAATTTTTATCGTCCGTTTTGGGCTTTTGCAATTTGAAATGTGATGCCCGATTTTTAAACACTTTTCACATCGGGGTATTTTGAAATTGACGGATTCATTTTTCGAACGTGATTTGAATCCTAACCCCTCTTTATTTAGAGTATATTTTTGAACACATAACATTTGTTCAAATTTATCGTTACCCATACGAGAACTTCTTTGTCAAAATTTTTAGTTCATCTTGAACTTTTAAAAGATCATTTTTCAAAATATTTTCATTTTCAAGGCATTTGAATGATCAATTTCGACAAATTTCCCTTTTTCAAGTATTTTGGAATTTTCAATTTCCAAAGTTTTATATTTAGACTTGAGGGATTTAATTTCATTTAAAGCATTTTGATAGTCCGTATGAAGTAACTCGAATGCTTCAAAAGTTCGTCGTAGGAGTTACTTACTTGGCTTTCGACGTCGCTATCGTCGAATGAACTCCGGGCCATGAGCGCGAGATTATTTTGTTCAAGAAAATCTTCATCGGGATCTTCGTCGCTCCATGTTGCGATTAGAACCTCCTTTTGCTTTACTCGACAATTCTTAGCAAAGTGGCACAGTTTACCACATAATCGACAAGTGTTGTCGAATTTCTTAGGTTCGCCGCTTGAATGTCCTTATTTCTCGGTTTAATAAGTGTTGGAACTTATTAATATTTTTGGCATAATATGCCATTTCTTAATCGCTTTCGTCCAGGGTTTCTTCTTTCTTTTTCGACATTTTAGCCTTGAAGGCTATCGACCTCTCCTTCGGTTTTGGTTTGGCATTTCGAGATTTTAGAACAATCTCGTAGTTGATAAGAGAACCAACGAGAGCACTAAAATCGAGAGTATTTAAATCTTTGGATTCCATTATTGCCGTAACCGTACCATCCCATTCTCGAGGTAGTGATCGGAGGATTTTCTTTACTTTCTCACTACTCGAAAGTGGTTTTCCAAAACATGCTAATCCATTAGTGATGACCGAAAATCGGTCGAGCATAATCGAGATGGATTCATCGTCCTTCATTTGGAATAATTCATAATCGTGAAGGAGCATGTTTATCTTCGTCTCTTTAACTTGAGACGTACCTTCGTGTGTTACCTCAAGCATTTTCCAGATTTCTTTGGCACTATCACACGATGATATCCGGTTGTGTTCTTCCGGATTTAAGGCACAATAGAGAAGTTGAGTTGCCTTACAATTGTAGTGGTCGTTTTTCCAATCGGAATCGTCATATTCTTCGAAGGTTTTGAGCGTACCGTTGGAATTTGTTGGAATTTACGGACCAAGACAAATCACCTTCCAAAGCTCGATGTCATATGCTCGGATGAATATAGACATCTTCTTCTTCCACGTCATGAAGTTTGAGCCATCAAAAAATGGTGGTCGGTTGAGAGCAAGGCCTTCGACGGGAGCCATTTGAAACGCCATCTTGGATCTTCTCCTCGGATGTTAAGCCGCGTATTGGAGTACCGCTCCGATACCAATTGTTGGGTACCAAATCGGATATTTGCGCCGTTTTATGCGGAAGCGAAAATAAATTGCGGAAAATAAAGGACACGAGGATTTATAGAGGTTCGGCTATTAACGAAGCCTACGTCCTCTCTCGATGTATCTTTTTCCTTAGGCTTAAGATCAAAACCTCTACGCCTCTCTTCTATCGGTCGAGGGATTACCGTTACAAGCTCGTCTTCTATCGGTCCGAGTAAAACCGTTTTCCTTTTCTATTGGATAAGGAATCAACCACTCTAGCTTTCTATGGGTACTAGATAAACCTCACTAAGATAGCGATTGTGATTCTAACAATGCCGGATCCTTGATCCTAATAACACCGAATCAAATCGTATCTTTTCTTTTTCTCGCTCGTGTATGATCTTGTGTATAACACTCAATCACTCTTAATTAAGCTCAAGAACAACAACTATAATGTTTACAATGATATAACACGTATGTATGCTTTGCTCAATGTTGTTGTATGGAATAATACCAACTCCTTGGTATTTATAGCCTTCTTCCTCCTTACTAGCCGTTCTTTGCCGGTTGACTAGCTAGCGTGCGCTAGCCTTCCTTCTTAGCGTGCGCTATCGCACATTTTTGCTCTAGCGTCGTAAAGGCTTTCATGTAGCGTCGTTAATCACTTTATATTTCAGTCGGTAGCTCGCCATGCCGATTAGCGTGCGCTACCACTTCCTTTGTAGCGTGCGATATTCAAATATATCCGTTGCATGGATTGTCAAAGTGACCATTTGATATGCTGACTTTGACTGCTTTTCCCAACGTTCGGATTGACGATTCAAACATCTTAGCGTGCGCAAATCATCCTTTGTAGCGTGCGCTAATGATAGAGGGTAGCGTGCGCTAATAATAGAGTGTAGCGTGCGCTATCCATCTGCGACTTCACTGCAGCTTACTTGATACTAGGTGGAATGCGGTGACTCCTCGTTAGCGTGCGCTAACATATGTCCCTTAGCGTGCGCTAATGCGATCCAGTTGCAATTTTGCGTCTTAAATGCTTCGCCGTTTTGCTTCGCCTCGATGTTGTTTTGTAGTTTAGCAACTTTAATCATCAAAACACAAATTAAATAATGTGTGGAATAAATATTCCAACACTCTTCACTTTGAAATTTTGTTTTGGATTGTATATGATGTTCTTGAGATGATGATTATCATATAAACAAGTTGATAAGTATGACTATGAGTTGGATTACCGGATTATGATGATGTTATTGTTGATATGAAGATATTGATATGAATTGGATGGTTTTGAATGTGTTGTTTATCTTCAAAGAGATATGTTGGCTAAGGTCTTCCTTCAATTCGGATCTTTGATGTTGTTGTTGGTTTCTTCATATGATGGTGATCATGGCATGATTATGAGTTCTTGGTGTTTAGGTTGTTGATATTAAGGAAGATGAAATATGAATATATGACTTGAATTAAGAGTCGGATGATTACCTATATATTAAAGGATATTGGATTTCGTTGTTTGATAGCTATGAACATGGTTCAGAATCACTTAGAGTTTTGATAATCGCCATATGTTTATCGGTATCCGAAATGCATGTAACTGCACGTCATTAGCGCACGCTAAGCCTACTGTCTAGCGC
The DNA here is from genome assembly GCA_033398695.1 of Orobanche coerulescens. Lineage (NCBI taxonomy): Eukaryota > Viridiplantae > Streptophyta > Magnoliopsida > Lamiales > Orobanchaceae > Orobanche > Orobanche coerulescens. The sequence continues at coordinate 150,183,901 of CM065815.1, forward strand.
ACGCTATCGGGAACAACTTAGCGCACGCTATGGTAAGAGATTAACGTACGCTAAGTCAACAGGCAGGGTAATATATTCTGTTTTGGTTATGAATTCGTGATCGTTTAAGTTGGTTTGATCAGATTTGTGGTTAACTGAGATATTGTTGAGCTGTTGGGTTTGTGAATTGGTTTTAGCGGTTGTTAATTATTATCGAATTGTTGTTTAATCGATTATTGCAATAGGTAAAGTTTATTGATCGGTGTTTATAACCGTATGCTGCGGTCATGTTCGAGGATGTTTGTGAATTGCTTTGGTCGGGACCGAGAGACTTGTAGATGACGACAATGGATTTGGTAACGACTTCATCATCGTCGTATCGGTATCGAGGCAAGTTATTACTTGCTCAGTTTATAATATTTAATGAATGGTTTCAGTTTCATTCGTTTATAATTTGTATAGCAATGTTTATAATCGTAATCACAGGGGATTTGGATTATAGGTTGTATTAATTTTGGGAATTAAATCATAAGGTATATGATTTACATTCATTGTTGGTATACTTGGTATCGAAGATATGTTGTGGTATAGACGAAGACGTGAATTATCTACCGTTCGTGACATTTTGGATCGTCGAATATTCAGAATAATGGTTCGTGATGGTTTGGACATCGAGATTGCTCTCGAAGGACTCGGAGCAAGTACTCTAATCATTTTTGTCATTTGTGTCGATCATGTTGTGATACATTCGTGTATCATTGTTGTCATGCATGTGTGTATTGTTGTTGTCGTGCATTGTGTATTGTGTTTTGTGCAGTTGTGCATTGTTGTCATATGTCCACCATGCTTTGATCCGACGGGAATCATCATGGGAATCTATAGCTATGTGCGCTGGATCGTTGGACAGGTAATGCCACCATGCTTTGGTCCGACGGGATCATCATGGGAATCTATAGTTTGTGTCTTATTTGGATCGTTAGATTACCATATGTATTGTTGTTGTGCATATGTATATTATGGGTTTGCCATAAGTATACATTGTCGTTCTTGTTGTGATCATATTGACGTTGTCATATGAGTATGCATTTGTAGGTCTTGTGTTAGGACTATGTCCGTATGTTGTGTTGATCTGATCTCGGATTAGTGACGTGATGGTAATGGTATTTCGTATCTTGAGGTATGTTCCGTATTTCCTTGGTACTTGTCTTTGATGGACAATCGATTATCATATTGGAATTGTCGATGTTATCGATGGATTGAATTGGCGAGTTGGTATAATTTCCGTATCGCGAGTTATGATAATGTTTTGAGAACCTTGAGTATTGTTGAGATACCGTACAGATATTTCGGTATTATCTTAATGTGTTGTTAAGGATACGAATCGTGGATTCTCTTAAAGTTATGACGGTAAGATTACATTGGTCGTATTCTTAATTAGTATTTCCATTGATATGTAATTATTGACGAGATGTGATGGTTATCATTGTTGGATATTATGGTGACCCGTCGTGGCTTTCTTTTTAGGTTCTTGGATTATCAAGCTTGTAGCGGTCGTAGAGAGATGAACTTCTGGGGGATACGGCAAGGGCATGTATTTGTGTTTTGAGTTTCGATCGGTTGTTGTATTCCGCTTCTAGAGTATTTTAATTGTTTGTCTTTATCCATTGCGTGAGTATTTTTAAATGGCCTTTTTGGTATCCGGTAACTTAGGTTACTTTGGCAATCATTTTCTAAATCTATTCAGCCGATGCGTGTAAGCAATAGCTTAACGTATGTTTTTAAAGCTGTTGAGTTTTGGCATTTTGGGTCTTGTGGTTTCAAATGAGTTTTTGACGGTTTGATAAACGAGTTTTATAAATCTTTGAATGTTTTAATAGATAATACCGTCGTTAGCCTATTGGGCGTTTGTAAATGTTTGCGAAAATTTCCTTGACCTTGTGGGTTCCATCTCGGGGCCCACGGCGTAATATTCCCGGTCGGATGCGGGGTGTTACAGAATATGGTATCAGAGCTTAGGTTGTGAAAACCTAGGCATGTGGGTCGAGTTGGGTCGTGTTTTGGTCGCGTCATTCGAGTTGTCGGTTGACAAGTGTTTGAGCTCTGAGTTTTGTTGTTCACTCGGGCTTGTGCGTTATGTGATTTACCGGTGTAGTCTTGGGGTTGTTGTAAACTTTTTCAAATGGTATTAACGTGTTTCTTGAGATAGAGCTGTGTTGTGTTCTCGAGTTGAACTGAGTTTGCAAAATGTGCATTTTGAAAATATCTGTGTCGAGTATTTTCTTGAGTCGAGACATGTGCCAGTATCACGGGGAATCATCGACTTCACGATCTGTAAGTATTTGGATTTTGGATTTCATCGAGATTTATTGCCATTCTAAGTTGATATGTTTTGAGATTCAGAAAGATATTATGCATTACAGTATAAGGTGACAGAGTTGGGACATGATTGATGATCTTGAGAAGTTATGATTTTGGAAATCAATATGTCGATTAAGTTTTGGAATGGAGTTGTGCATTTGGGAGAAATATTGTGGATTGTTCAGGAGAACATGTAGTCATGTTAGTTCATTTTGAGATATGCGAACTGTTTATTGCCAACACAAAATGGAGATCAACTCGGAAACCCTCGAGCACCTATAATTCTCCAGAAGAACAACAAAAACATGATTACGATGAGGATCAAGACCAAAAACAACAGAGATCACACCAAACTATCGAAGGAAAACTCATTCGAAAATTTAATCGAACATTAAATGTTCACTACACCTCAAGAACACCAAAATCACCTTTCGGGTTGAAACGAACCGAAGATATGGATATACAATCCATAAAAAATACTTAACAACAACATCTAACACCAATCGATCATCTAAACTGGATTGGATTTGGAATCAAGAATAAAACTCCCAAAAAGTCAACTTGAAGAAAAATAACGAATTTACCTTGATCCGGTGAAGAATAATGGATTTGATGATGTTAAAATCACCTAGAGACCTCCAAAACACCTTTGGATTAAGTAAAATCGGCCAAGATTGCGAACCCTAGTTGCTCCCGTCTCAACCCGCGGAAAGAAGAAGAAAGGAAATGAAAAATGAGAATAATGATTGCTGTCCAGTTTTATATGCTAGACAGCCGTAGCGTGCGCTAACCATCTGGATTAGTGTGCGCTATCGGGGCACATATCGCCCAAAATTCTCAGTCCAGTAACTCCTGGACTGAACCCGACCAATCGTTAGCGTACGCTATGTTTCGATAGCATGAGCAAACTTACGCCAATTACGTGCGCTACACTACCTCGTATCGTGCTGTAGACATAACACCAACCAGGTCCGGTAACCACGGTGCCTCGAACTACCGATTAGCGTGCGCTACCAAACCCATAGCGTACGCTAACTATCGCACCTTAGCGCGCGCTAACCTGTAATACCGGTTGTAATTCGGTCATTATCATTCAGTAATTTCATTCGGTGATTGTCACTCAGTGGATTTTCACTCATTATAATCATTCATCAATCATATTCATTCACCGTGTTCACCGTTCGGAAAAACTTCGAGTTGTGTATCGTTATTGTTCATTGTTTCAACTTTCCTCATATGAGTTCGACTTTGTTAGATCACCATTAATTTTTGGTAACTCCAAAAATTCTAAATCTTTGCAATATTATAGAGCATCGAATTAGCTTTCCAATGGTTCAAACGGTGAGTCAATCGGAGTCCGGACGAGAGAGTTATTGTCGTTTTAACTCACCCGCTCATTTTTCAGTTTTTGGCCGATCACTGCCGACCGAACTCGGCCGTGTCGTCCGACACGGCCCGTGCCGTACTCGTCCGGAAAATGCCGAAGTGTCTGCCTCAGGACCCGACCGTGTCGTCTGGCACGGCCGAGTCGAACTCTTCCGGATAAGCCAGAAGCGACTGCCGACACGCCCGACCGTGTTCCAGGACACGGTCGAGTCATGCCGAGTCGCTGTCGGACGGGTCACTGTCGGAAGGCCCTCCGCGCCGCGACCGTGTCAAGCAGGACACGGTCGAGTCCCTGTCGGCCAGCTGTGCGACACGACCGTGCCGATCGGCACGGGCCGTGTCCGGCTGCCATAAAACTCCCTTAAATTCGTTTTTTCGAGATTTCACCATTTCTCTCCCTTTTCTTCACCTTCAACCGAGAGAGTAAGGTTGAGGAGGGTTTTCCTTCACAAATCATTTGGGTGTTTGATTTTCTTCATCTCCTTTCGATCGTGAAGCCGGATAATCAATTTAACGCGTGTTCTTGGATTAAAGTACTTGGATCTTCAAAGGTAATATTCTTCAACACCTTGGATTTCGATTTTTGTGTTGAGATATGATGTTTTGGACGTTATAATCATGATATATGAAGGGATATGTATATGATTATGAGTTTGTATAAGGATTCATTGGATTATTGAGGAATTATTCGAGAACACCTTGAAAATCGAGTTGGAATTGGGGATTTTCGACTAATTGTTGTTATAATCACGTTTTTGGATATTCATAACGGATTATTGATCGTATTGGAGATGTTTTGTTGGTTTGAAACACTTCTTGGGGATTTGAGGTTGGTATTGTTGAGGTTTAGTTGTAAACAATCGGAGTTTGGCCACAACGTATTCGATATAATGCCCCAATGAACTTAGTTTAATTGTATCGACGTTTTGAGTTCGTTATATTCGTGTTTAATTCGTGTATTGATCGGATTGTTGGTAATTGTATTGAATTAAGGTTGTTCGTGATCGACACTTCATTTAGGACTTTTGTTCGTGGAAGGACTATCTTCATCGGTATTGTGTAAGTTAATTCTTACTCGGTTAAAAGGATATTCATCCCTTTTGTTGTTGTTCATTCATAATCATAACTCATTCACCATTATATTAACCATATCAAAACTTGTTGTTATCAATTAATCATTTGATCATAAGGAGCAGCGGTTCCAATCTTTTCATTAATTTGTCATTTATTTCATTACCATTCCATCTCGGTGAGTCATTATTCATTTTCGATGTCACTTTTGTTATATCGTGGCATTCCGGTCATCTTGGCGTGCAGTTGGTATGTGTTGGATTTTCATGTCGGGCACATTATAGTCGTGTGTTGGTTGGTGGCCTCACATTGGGTGTGCACGAGTCATATTGTCTCGTGAGGCGATTAGGTATAAGACCACACGTGTATTCGATCGATACTCGTTGGTGGCTTGTGCACGGACACATTTCCATCCGGGGCGTAGTGTGGCGCCATTTCCTTTGAGCCGTACTGTTAGTTGATTCATATAGCATGTTTGATTGCGTATGTTTCGACAGGATATTTCATAACTTCAGATATAATCATTATTGTGTATTTTCAACACTTGAGGATTGTTGTTCTTTATGCCCGACCCGTTTGGGGATTTTGTTTTTCGAGGTCATGGCAAGGCAATCGCACGGGAATATCATGTTGATGTCGAGGAGTTCTAGTGATACTATTAGGGGCCCCGATCTTTGATTATTCATGTTATTGTCCTTTATTTTCAGCTGAGACTTTCATTTGAATACTCGTTTCATTCGGTGTTGTGTATTTTATCTTCATATAAAATACACTAGTATTGAGTATTGTCTGGTGTGTTGTAACTAAAATCCTCATCGGAGTAAATATTGCAGTAATGTCGTTCGGTACAACATTTATCTTGTGTAATTCAATCATTGTCATTAGCCGGGTGGGACCCAGGTGGGGATCTACGGCCTTTGTAATATCCGCCTAGTTTGGGGTGTTACGAGTTGGTATCGGAGCGTGGTTTTGAATACTACCTTCCGAGTCATGTCTCATTTGAAATCATCGTCATCGGACTAGTATCATTGGACTTTCGCGTCACGTGTGACTGTGCGGAATCTGAGCCAATCAGACTGAAAGAACTGTAAGACTTCTAACGCCATGGTATAATTTCTGGCAATAGTCATTCATTCATCATTCATCATTTAACAATCCTCAAACATCATCATTCATTGTGATTAGGACGATCATGTTAACTCATTAATTACTCAATTCATTTCATTACTCAGTTGTCAATCTGGATAATCATATTATCAATCTTGTTAAGTTATTCAAGATAATCATTTCAAGAATTTCATCAGATAATCATGTAACTTCAGTAAATCATTCATATAATCACTAAGTTAGAGCATGTATACTCATTTTCATCATCTCATGACATAATCATAACGTGCTAATCATGCGGGAAATATAATCATTATGCGACCTTCCTACTCCAGTATGGAGAGAACTGTCAGGGGATGCACGGGGAGAGGCCGCGGTGCGGACCGAAACCCGAGAAATAATCACTCGCTGCCGGGAAATCGTGCCCAGGACTCGGCTCAATCAGAAGATGTTCGGGTTGATCCACTCACTTTCATGCAGGCCATGATGACCCATGTGCAGTTGCTCAATCATCATTGCGCCACTCTGACCGGATTAATCGAGAGAACTCTCCCGTATGAGCCAGCTGCTAAGGAAAGTGCTGAACAACAACCTTCATTTGTCAGCAAGAAATCAACGAAGCGTAATCAATTCGAAAGCGGTCAGTCAACCTTCAAGAAGCCTCGTGTGAGTCCTATCGTTTCTGAGCGACCTCCAACGGCGCAAAATCGTGCGGGATCTCAGTCACGAGCGGCCAATTCAGCCATCACCTGTTATAACTGTGGGGATCTTGGTCATGTCAGCACCAAGTGTCCGAGACAGTCTGTCACGTGCTATAATTGTGGGAATTTTGGACATAAGGCCCGTTTTTGCCGAAAGGACTCCAAGTCGGCTCCGGCGGCATCCCAAGCCCCGAAGCAACGGCGTTTGAGAATCAGGCGCTTTGTCATCGTCGTTTAAGACAATGGAAGCAAATAGAGTTGGAGCTCGTATTTATCGAGACAGGAGCGTCGGTTCGAGGACCGGCAAGTCCCGATTCATATGATGAGGAGGATCGGCGATCCGGTGGCGAATGATTTCGGTATACTCGTAATTTTATTTCAACTTGTGTGTACCTTTTGATTACGGTACACCGCATTCATTCATTTTCGAATCATGCTTGAATAGACTTATTTCGGGATAGTCCTATTGCTTGTGGACCTCATACCATCGGTCTACCTGACGATGGAAGAATTTTCGGAATCATACCGAATTAAGCTTAATGACCGCGATTGGTTGATGGATCTAATCGTGGTGAACTTATCTTAGGACGATGTAATTTTCGGTATTAGTGGTTTGATCATCTTGATACTATCCTCAGTGTTTGTTAGCGTTTGGTCGCTATCTTTCCGTCGTTGGTTGTCGAATGTGTGTTTCAGGGAAGTAATCCCCGTTGTTCCAGAAGAAGTATTATTATGACGAAAGCAGAGAAATTCCGCAATCGAACTATTCAATCATTCATTGTATCATTCTCATCGATTGGCCTTTCTAGGGCAATCGAGTTATTCAATCATTCATTGTATCATTTTCATCGATTGGCCTTTCTAAGGCAATCGAGTTATTCAATCATTCATTGTATCATTTTCATCGATTGGCCTTCCTAAGGCAATCGAGTTATTCAATCATTCATTGTATCATTTTCATCGATTGGCCTTTCTAGGACAATCGAGTTATTCAAACATTCATTGTATCATCTTCATCGATTGGCCTTTCTAAGGCAATCGAGTTGTTCAATCATTATTGGTATCTCTTTTTATCGATTGACCATTCTAGGGTAATCGAAATGTTCAATCATTCGTGGTATCATTGTCATCGATTGACGATGTATTTCCAGACGAGTTATCTGGTTGCCTTCACATAGAGTAGGGAATTCAAGAGTGAGTTGGAGCAGTCGTCCCCTTTATCGAAGGCACCGTATCGGATGGCCCGACCAAAATGCAGGAGTTGAAGATTCAACTTGAGGAGTAGTTCGAGAAAGGCTATCTCCGATCGATTGCGTCCGTGAGGAACACCAGTGTGATCTGTCAAGGAGAAGGATGGCTCGTCTCATGTGTGTATTAATTACCAGGAGTTGAACAGGGTGATGATCTAGAGTAGTATCCCTTACTCCGTATTGATGATCTTTTAGATCAACTTCAGGGAGCCTCAGTATTTTCCAGGATCGACTTAAGATCTGGATATCACCAGTTGCGGATTCGAGAGTAGGATATCGCGAGGTCAGCGTTTCGTACACGCTATGGTCATTATGAGTTCGTAGTTATGCCGTTCGGGCTAACTATTGCACCTGCGGTATTCATGGAGTTAATGAATCGGGTTTTCATCGACTTTTTGGATCAGTTTGTTGTTGTCTTCATCGACGACATTTTAATTTATTCTCGTAGCCGAGAGGAACACGAGGTTCATCTTCATCAGGTTCTCGACGTGTTGAGATGAGAGCAACTTTATGGAAAGTTTTCCAAATGTGAATTCTGGAGGTCCGAAGTGACTTTCTCGGGCGTGTAATTTCATCTGTCAGAGTTCGTGTCGATCCTCAGAAGTCGGAGACTATCCGAGATTGGCAAACTCCTAAAGATATTAAGTAGATCCGATGTTTCCTCGGATTAGCTGGTTAATTATTCAACCCACGGCCGGAGCTAGCAACCGTGGTTTTCACGTTGGAAATTTGGCGTCGTTACCTTCATGGCATCACCTGTCAGATCTTCACCAATCACAAGAGTTGAAGTATATATTTACTCACAAGGAGTTAAATATGCGACAGAGGCGGTGGTTGGAACTAATCAAATATTTTGATCTCGAGATCCTTTACCACCCGGGCAAGGCGAACGTTGTCGCCGACGCCTTGAGTCGTAAGTCCGTTCGAGAACAGATGCTTGCTCGTTTAACATTTGAAGGAGCTCCAACAGAATTCCATAGACCGAGATCGAGTGCAGCCCGAGTCGGGGACAGCTTTGTATGTTAGAGATTTCATCATCTCTTGAGGATGCAATCAGGGAGAATCAGGGTTCAGACCCAGCATTGTTACGCATTCGTAAGGATGTGGCTCAGGTGTAATACACGGCTGTAATTCATTCATTTTCATTCAGTAATTATCAGTCTGTAATTGTCACTCAGTGTATTTTCACTCAATTATAATCATTCATCAATCATGTTCTTTCACCGTGTTCACCGTTCGGAAAAACTTCGAGTTGTGTATCATTATTGTTCATTGCTTCAACTTTCCTCATATGAGTTCGACTTTGTTAGATCACCATTAATTTTTGGTAACTCCAAAAATTCTAAATCTTTTCAATAGTATAGAGCATCGAGTTAGCTTTCCAATGGTTCAAACGGTGAGTCAATCGGAGTGCGGACGAGAGAGTTATGGTTGTTTTAGCTCAACCGCTCACTTTTGATTGTTGGCGATCCTTTGCCGAGCGAACTTCGGCCGTGTCGTCCGACACGGCGATGCCGTACTCGTCGGATAATGCGAAGTGTACGCCTCAGGACCCGACCGTGTCAAATGCAGCGCGGCAGTCGCACCCTTCGGATAGGCGAGCAAATCGCCCGGAGGCCGGCCGTGTGCCGGGACACGGTCGAGTCAATGCCGGCGCCGCGGACGGGTCCTATCGGTAGGCCCCTTCGCGCCGCGACCGTGTCATGAAGGACACGGTCGAGTCCTGCCGACAGGATGCGCGCCGCGGCCGTGTCGGCGGGCACGGTCGAGTCTGGCTGCCGAGTCAACCCCTATAAATTCATTTTTTGAGCATTTCAGCTCATTTCTTCCATTTCTTTCCCACTTCTTCACCTGCAACCGAGAGAGAATAGCTTGAGGGAGAGATTTCTTCATCAATTACCATTTGAGTGTGTATTTTTCATCACCTTCAATCATTTGGGAAGCTTGGATAGTCGATTTTACACGTTTTCTTCGGATCGAAGTACTTGGATCATCAAGAGGTAATTCCTTCAACACTTTGGACTTCGATTTTGTGTTGAGATATGATGTTTTGGACGTTATAATCATGTTATATGAAGGGATATGTATATGATTATGAGTTTGTATAAGGATTCATTGGATTATTGAGGAATTATTCGAGAACACCTTGAAAATCGAGTTGGAATTGGGGATTTTCGACTAATTATTGTTATAATCACGTTTTTGGATATTCATAACGGATTATTGATCGTATTGGAGATGTTTTGTTGGTTTGAAACACTTCTTGGGGGATTTGATATTGGTATATTGAAGTTTGATTGTAAACAATCGGAGTTTGGGCCTTAGCGTGTTTGTTTTAATGCCTCAATGGACTTAGTTTTATCGTATCGACGTTTTGAGTTCGTTATATTCGTGTTTGATTCGTATATTGATCGGATTGTCGGTAATTGTATTGAATTAAGGTTGTTCGTGCGACCGACACTTCATTTAGGACATTTGTTCGTGGAAGGACTTTCTTCATCGGTATTTTGTAAGTTAATTCTTACTCGGTTAAAAGGATATTCATGCCTTTTGTTGTTGTTCATTCATAATCATAACTCATTCATCATTATATTAACCGTATCAAAACTTGTTGTTATCATTTAATGGTTTGAGTCATAATGAGCTACGGTTCCAATCTTTTCATTGAGCTATCATTTATTTCGTTACCATTCCACCTCGGTGAGTCATTATTCATTTTCGATGTCACTTTTGTTACATCGTGGCATTCCGGGTCATACTGGCGTGCCGGTTGGTATGTGTAGGATTTTCATGTCGGGCACATTATGGTCGTGTGTTGGTTGTTGGCCTCATATTGGACTGTGCACGAGTGATGTGTCTCGTGAGGCGATTAGGTACAAGACCACGCGTGTATTGATCGTTGGTGGCTTGTGCACGGACACATTTCCATCCCGGGCGTAGTGTGGCGCCACCCTTTGAGCCGTACTGTTAGTTGATTCATATAGCATGTTTGATTGCGTATGTTTCGATAGGATATTTCATAACCGGATATAATCATGATTGTGTATTTTCAACCCTTGAGGATTGTTGTTCTTTATGGCGACCCCGTTTGGGGATTTTGTTTTTGGTCATGGCAAGGCAAACGCACGGGAATAGCATGTTGATGTCGAGTCCTAGTGATACTAGTAGGGGCCCGATCTTTGATTATTCATGTTATTGTCCTTTATTTTCAGCTGAGACTTTCATTTGAATACTCCGTTTCATTCGGTGTTGTGTATTTTGTCTTCATATAAAATACACTAGTATTGATATTGTCTGGTGTGTTGTAACTAAACTCCTCATCGGAGTAATTATTGTTGTAATGTAGTTCGGTACTACATTTATCTTGTGTAATTCATTCATTTTCATTTGCACGGTGGGTCCCGGTTGGGGATCTACGGCCTTGTAATATCCGCCTAGTTTGGGGTGTTACGAGTTGGTATCGAGCGTGGTTTTGAATACTACCTTTGAGTCATGTCTCATTTGAAGTCATCGTCATCGGACTAGTATCATTGGACTTTCGTGTCACGTGTGACTGTGCAAATGCCGAGCCAATCGAATAGGAAGAAGCTGTAAGATTTCTAACGCCATGGTATAATTTACGGCAATAGTCATTCATTCATCATTCATCAATTAACAATCCTCAAACATCATCATTCATTGTGATTAGGGCGATCATGTTAACTCATTAATCACTTAATTCATTTCATTACTCGATTAATAATCGGGCGATCATGTTAACTCATTAATTACTCAATTCATTTCATTATCGATTGTCAATCTGGATGATCATATTATCAATCTTATTAAGTTATTCAAGATAATCATTTCAAGAATTTCATCAGATAATCATGTAACTTGATAAATCATTCATATAATCACTAAGTTAGAGCATGTATACTCATTTTCATCATCTCATGACATAATCATAACGTGCTAATCATGCGGGAAAAATAATCATTATGGGACCTTCCTACTTCCGTATGGAGATAGCTATCGGGGATGCACGAGAAGAGGCGCGGTGCGGACCGAAACCCGAGAAATAATCACTCATTGCCGGGAAATCGTGCGGGACTCGGCTCGATCGAGAAGATGTTCGGGTTGATCCACTCACTTTTATGCGAGCCATGATGACCCATATGCGGTTGCTCAATCATCATTGCGCCACTCGGCCGGATTAATCGAGAGAACCCTCCGTCTGAGCCAGTGCTAAGGAAATTGGCGGCGGCAACTGCATATGTCAACAGGAAATCAACGAGCGTAATCTATCCGAAGGCGGTCGGTTAACTGCAGAAGCCTCGTGTGAGTCCTATCGTTTACGGCGACCTCTACGGCGCATAATCGTGCGGGATCTCATTCCGGCGGCGATTCGGCCATCACTGTTTTAATTGTGGGCAGAGTCATTTCAGCGAGTGTACGAAACCGTCTATCACGTGCTATAATTGTGGGAATTTTGGGCATAAGGCCCGTTTTTGCCGAAAGGACTCCAAGTCGGCTCGGTGTCATCTCAGGCCCCGAAGAAACCAGTGTTCAGAATCAGAGTGCTTTATCATCGTCGTTAAGACAATGGAAGCAAATAGAGTTGGAGCTCGTATTTATCGAGGACGAGCGTCGGTTCGGGGGCAGCAAGTCCTGATTCATATGATGAGGAGGATCGGCGATCCGGTGGCGAATGATTTGGTATACTCGTAATTTTATTTCAACTTGTGTGTACATTTTGATCTTTGGTACACCGCATTCATTCATTTTCGAATCATGCTTGAATAGACTTATTTCGGGATAGTCCTCGCTTGTGGACCTCATACCATCGGTCTACTGACGATGGAAGAATTTTCGGAATCATACCGAATTAAGCTTAACGACCGCGATTGATTGATGGATCTAATCGTGGTGAATTTATCTTAGGACGACTTAATTTTCGGTATTAGTTGGCTTAACCGTCTTGATACTATCCTCAGTGCTTGTTAGCGTTTGGTCGCTATCTTTCGTCGTTGGTTGTCGAATGTGTGCTTGAAGTAATCCCGTTGTTCGGTAGAAATTTTATTATGGTGAAAGCGAGAAATTACGCAATCGAACTATCGATCATTCATTGTATCATTTTCATCGATTGACCTTTCTAAGGCAATTGAATTATTCAATCATTCCTTGTATCATTTCCATCGATTGGCTTTTCTAAGACAATCGAGTCATTCAATCATTCATTGTATCATTTTCATCGATTGGCCTTTCAAAGGCAATCGAGTTATTCAAACATTCCTTGTATCATCTTCATCGATTGGCCTTTCTAAGGCAATCGAGTTGTTCAATCATTATTGGTATCTCTTTTTATCGATTGACCATTCTAGGGCAATCGAAATGTTCAATCATTCGTGGTATCATTGTCATCGATTGACGATGTATTTCGAACGAGTTATCTGGTTGCCTTCACATAGAGTAAGGGAATTCGGGAGTGAGTTGTAGCAGTGCGTCCCCTTTATCGAAGGCACCGTATCGGATGGCCCCGACAGAATGCGGGAGTTGAAGATTCAACTTGAGGAATAGTTCGAGGAAGGTTACCTCCGACCGATTGCGTCCGTGAGGAACACTAGTGTGATCTGTCAAGGAGAAGGATGGCTCGTCTTGTGTGTGTATTAATTACGGGAGTTGAGCACGGGGTGATGATCAAGAGTAGTATCCTTTACCCGTATTAATGATCTTTTAGATCAACTTGAGAGCCTCGGTATTTTCCAGGATCGACTTAAGATCTGGATATCACCGATTGCGGATTCGAGTCGGATATCGCGAGGACAGCGTTCGTACACGCTATAGTCATTATGAGTTCGTAGTTATGCCGTTCGGGCTAACTATTGCACTGCGGTATTCGGGGAGTTAATGAATCGGGTTTTCATCGACTTTTTGGATCGGTTTGTTGTTGTCTTCATCGAAGACATTTTGATTATTCTCGTGGCGAGAGAGGAATACGAGGTTCATCTTCATCGGGTTCTCGACGTGTTGAGGCGAGCAACTTTATGGAAAGTTTTCCAAATATGAGTTACGGAGGTCGAAGTGACCTTCTCGGGCATGTAATTTCATCCGCGAGTTCGTGTCGACCCTCGAGAAGACGGAGACTATCCGAGATTGGCAACCTCCGTAAGATATTAAGTAAATCCGATGTTTCCTCGGAATAGTTGGTCAATTATCCAACCCACGACACGGAGCTAGCGTAGTGGTTTTCGCGTTGGGGATTTGGCGTCGTTACCTTTATGGCGTCACCTTTGATTATTCACCAATCACAAGAGTTGAAGGATATATTTACTCACAAGGAGTTAAAAATGCGACAGAGGCGGTGGTTGGAACTAATCAAAGATTTTGATATCGAGATCCTTTACCACAGGCAAGGCGAGCGTTGTCGCCGACACCTTGAGTCGTGAGTCCGTTCGGGAGCGGATGCTTGCTCGTTTAACGATTCGGAAGGAGCTTGGCGAGAATTCCTTAGACCGAGATCGAGTGCAGCTTGGCGAGTTCGAGGGGACATCTTTGTATGTTAGAGATTTCTTCGTCACTTGAGGAGGTAATCAGAGAGAATCAGAGTTCAGACCCTTCATTGTTGCGCATCCGTGAAGATATGGCTTAGGGGAAAGCCACTGGATTCGTGGTCCACGAGGATGGACTTTTGAGGTTTAAGAACCGGTTGTGTACCGGCGAATGACGAGTTGAAAAACTCTATTTTGAGAGAAGCTCATGCTACCCCTTATCCTGTTCATCCGGGGTCCAGCAAGATGTACAAGGACTTGAAACAAAATTACTGGTGGAGTAATATGAAGCGAGAAGTCGCGGAATTTGTTCGAAATGCTTAACTTGCCAACAAGTCAAGATTGAACATCAGCGGCGGGTATCTTGAAACCTCTCCTATTCCAGAGTGGAAGTGGGAAGACATTTCTATGGATTTCATCACGAGTTTGCCGACAGTCGTCGTGGCATGAATACAATGCAGGTGATTATGGACCGCTTAACTAAATCAACTCATTTTCTTGAGATTAAGGATACTTGGGGTCGAGAGACTTGCCCGACTATTCATCAAAGAGATAGTGAGGCCTTGCGGTACTCCTAAAAGTATCGTTTCCGATCGTGACGGACGGTTTGTGTCACATTTTGGAAACAGATTCATCGTGCTATGGGAACTCGGCTTAATCTCGATCTTGCCTTTCATCCTCGGTCAGACGGACAATCAGAGAGGACTATTCAGGCATTAGAGGACATGTTGAGAGCTTGCGTCCTCGATTGGAAGGACGATTGGGAAGCCCAACTACCATTGATCGAGTTCACGTATAATAATAGTTGGCATGCTTCCATTAAGATAGCACCTTACGAGGCCTTGTACGGTCGTCGTTGTCGCTCTCCTTTGTGTTGGGATGACTTGTCAGAATCAATCGGCACCGAGCCCGATATGCTTATTGCCGCCCGGGAAAAGGTAGCTTTGATCAAGAGTCGTTTGTTGACCGCTCAGAGTCGACAGAAATCATATGCAGATAACCGTAAATCGACCATTAGAGTTCGAAATTTGGTGACCATGTGTTAGTCAAGGTATCCCAGTCGTGGTATCTTCCGTTTTGGGAAGAGGGGAAAGTTGAGTCCGAGATTCATTGGACCGTTTGAGATTTTGGATCGAGTAGGCGAGTTAGCTTATCGATTGGCTTTACCTCCAGCGTTGAGCCGAATTCATAACGTGTTTCATGTCTCTCAGTTGCGAAAGTATGTTTCCGACCCGAGTCACATACGAAATCGAGATCGCCGACGACCATTCATATGAGGAGCGTCCTATACGAGTCTTAGAGCGGCGAATCAAACAGTTGAGAAATAAGTCGATTCCTTTGGTCAAGATTCAGTGGTCTAGACACGGAGTCGAAGAGGCCACTTGGGAAACCGAGATGAATATGCGGGAGAGTTATCCCGAGTTGTTTGACCCTTAGTTTCGGGGACGAAACTCTTTTATGGGGGGGTGTATGTAATACCCGGTTGTAATTCATTCATTTTCATTCGGTAATTATCGATCTGTAATTGTCACTCAGTGTATTTTCACTCAATTATAATCATTCATCAATCATGTTCTTTCACCGTGTTCACCGTTCGGAAAAACTTCGAGTTGTGTATCATTATTGTTCATTGCTTCAACTTTCCTCATATGAGTTCGACTTTGTTAGATCACCATTAATTTTTGGTAACTCCAAAAACTCTAAATCTTTTCAATAGTATAGAGCATCGAGTTAGCTTTCCAATGGTTCAAACGGTGAGTCAATCGGAGTCCGGACGAGAGAGTTATGGTCGTTTTAGCTCAACCGCTCACTTTTCAGTTGTTGGCCGATCACTGCCGAACGAACTCGGCCGTGTCGTCCGACACGGCCCGTGCCGTACTCGTCCGGATAATGCCGAAGTGTACGCCTCGGGACCCGGCCGTGTAAATGCAGCGCGGCGAGTCGCACCCTTAGGATAGGCGAGAACCGTCGCCGGAGGCGGCCGTGTGCCAGGACACGGTCGAGTCAATGCCGGCGCCGCGGACGGGTCCTGCTCGGTAGGCCCCTTCGCGCCGCGACCGTGTCATGCGGGACACGGTCGAGTCCGTCTTGGCAGATGCGCGCCGCGGCCGTGTCGAGGCGGGCACGGTCGAGTCTGTGCCGAGTCAACCCCTATAAATTCATTTTTGAGCATTTCGGCTCATTTCTTCCATTTCTTTCCCACTTCTTCACCGCAACCGAGAGAATAGCTTGAGGGAGAGATTTCTTCATCAATTACCATTTGAGTGTGTATTTTCATCACCTTCAATCATTTGGGAAGCTTGGATAGTCGATTTTACACGTTTTCTTGGATCGAAGTACTTGGATCATCAAGAGGTAATTCCTTCAACACTTTGGACTTCGATTTTGTGTTGAGATATGATGTTTTGGACGTTATAATCATGTTATATGAAGGGATATGTATATGATTATGAGTTTGTATAAGGATTCATTGGATTATTGAGGAATTATTCGAGAACACCTTGAAAATCGAGTTGGAATTGGGGATTTTCGACTAATTGTTGTTATAATCACGTTTTTGGATATTCATAACGGATTATTGATCGTATTGGAGATGTTTTGTTGGTTTGAAACACTTCTTGGGGGATTTGATATTGGTATATTGAAGTTTGATTGTAAACAATCGGAGTTTGGACGCAACGTGTTTGTTTTAATGCCTCAATGGACTTAGTTTTATCGTATCGACGTTTTGAGTTCGTTATATTCGTGTTTGAATCGTATATTGATCGGATTGTCGGTAATTGTATTGAATTAAGGTTGTTCGTGCGACCGACACTTCATTTAGGACATTTGTTCGTGGAAGGACTTTCTTCATCGGTATTTTGTAAGTTAATTCTTACTCGGTTAAAAGGATATTCATGCCTTTTGTTGTTGTTCATTCATAATCATAACTCATTCATCATTATATTAACCGTATCAAAACTTGTTGTTATCAATTAATCGTTTCAGTCATAAGGAGCAGCGGTTCCAATCTTTTCATTGAGCTATCATTTATTTCGTTACCATTCCACCTCGGTGAGTCATTATTCATTTTCGATGTCACTTTTGTTACATCGTGGCATTCCGGGTCATCTTGGCGTGCAGTTGGTATGTGTAGGATTTTCATGTCGGGCACATGATGGTCGTGTGTTGGTTGTTGGCCTCATATTGGAGTGTGCACACGAGTCAATGTGTCTCGTGAGGCGATTAGGTACAAGACCACGCGTGTATTGATCGTTGGTGGCTTGTGCACGGACACATTTCCATCCGGGCGTAGTGTGGCGCCACCCTTTGAGCCGTCTTGTTAGTTGATTCATATAGCATGTTTGATTGCGTATGTTTCGACAGGATATTTCATAACCGGATATAATCATGATTGTGTATTTTCAACCCTTGAGGATTGTTGTTCTTTGTAACTGACCCCGTTTGGGGATTTTGTTTTTCAGGTCATGGCAAGGCAAACGCACGGGAATAGCATGTTGATGTCGAGGAGTCCTAGTGATACTAGTAGGGGCCCCCGATCTTTCAGTTATTCATGTTATTGTCCTTTATTTTCCGCTGCAGACTTTCATTTGAATACTCCGTTTCATTCAGTGTTGTGTATTTTGTCTTCATATAAAATACACTAGTATTGATATTGTCTGGTGTGTTGTAACTAAACTCCTCATCGGAGTAATTATTGTTGTAATGTAGTTCGGTACTACATTTATCTTGTGTAATTCATTCATTTTCATTTGCCTGGTGGGTCCCAGTTGGGGATCTACGGCACTGTAATATCCGCCTAGTTTGGGGTGTTACAGGAAAGCCCCTGGATTCGTGGTCCACGAGGATGGACTTTTGAGGTATAAGAACCGGTTGTGCGTACCGGCGAATGACGAGTTGAAAAATTCTATTGTGAGAGAAGCTCATGCTACCCCCTTATTCTGTTCATCCGGGGTCCAGCAAGATGTACAAGGACTTGAAACAAAATTACTGGTGGAGTAATATGAAGCGAGAAGTCGCAGAATTTGTTTCGAGATGCTTAACCTGTCAACAAGTCAAGATGGAACCTCAGCGACCGGCGAGTATGCTGATACCGCTCCCTATTCCGGAATGGAAGTGGGAAGACATTTCTATGGATTTCATCACGAGTTTGCCGACGAGTCGTCGTGGCATGAATGCGATCTGGGTGATTGTGGACCGCTCAACTAAATCAGCTCATTTCCTTGAGATCAAGGATACGTGGGGTCCCGAGAGACTTGCCCAGTTATTCATCAAAGAGATAGTGAGACTGCACGGTACTCCTAAAAGTATCGTTTCCGATCGTGACGGACGGTTTGTGTCACATTTTTGGAAATCGATTCATCGTGCTATGGGAACTCGGCTTAATCTCGATCGCCTTCCATCCTCGGTCAGATGGACAATCGAGAGGACTATTCGGACATTAGAGGTCATGTTGAGAGCTTGCGTCCTCGATTGGAAGGACGATTGGGAAGCCCAACTACCACCGATCGAGTTCACGTATAATAATAGTTGGCATGCTTCCATTAAGATGGCACCTTACGAGGCCTTGTGCGGTCGTCTTTGTCGATCTCCTTTGTGTTGGGATGACTTGTCGAGAATCAATCGGCACCGAGCCCGATATGCTTATAGCCTTGAGAGAAGGTAGCTTTGATCAAGAGTCGTATGTTGGACTCGAGTCGGAGAAATCATATGCGAGATAATCGTCGTCGACCCCGGAGTTCGAGACGGGTGATCATGTTTTGGTCAAGGTATCCCCGAGTCGAGGTATTTTCCGTTTCGGAAAACGGGGGAAGTTGAGTCCGAGATTCATTGGACCGTTTGAAATTTTGGATCGAGTAGGCGAGTTAGCTTATCGATTGGCGTTACCTCCGGCTTTGAGCCGAATTCATAATGTGTTTCATGTCTCTCAGTTGCGGAAGTTTGTTGCCGACCCGAGTCACATACTTCAGTTCGACGAAATCGAGATCGCGGAAGAGCATTCGTACGAGGAGCGTCCTGTACGAGTGTTGGAGCGGCGAATCAAACAGTTGAGGGATAAGTCGATTCCTTTGGTCAAGATTCAGTGGTCTAGACACGGAGTCGAAGAGGCTACTTGGGAAACCGAGGATAGTATGCGGGAGGATTATCCCGAGTTGTTTGACCCTTAGTTTCGGGGACGAAACTCTTTTAAGGGGGGGTGTATGTAATACCCGGTTGTAATTCAGTCATTATCATTCAGTAATTTCATTCGGTGATTGTCACTCAGTGGATTTTCACTCATTATAATCATTCATCAATCATATTCATTCACCGTGTTCACCGTTCGGAAAAACTTCGAGTTGTGTATCGTTATTGTTCATTGTTTCAACTTTCCTCATATGAGTTCGACTTTGTTAGATCACCATTAATTTTTGGTAACTCCAAAAATTCTAAATCTTTGCAATATTATAGAGCATCGAATTAGCTTTCCAATGGTTCAAACGGTGAGTCAATCGAGATCGGGACGAGAGTTATTGTCGTTTTAACTCACCCGCTCATTTTTCGATTTTGGCGATCCTTTGCCGACCGAACTCGGCCGTGTCGTCCGACACGGCCCGTGCGTACTCGTCGGAAAATGCCGAAGTGTACGCCTCGGGACCCGGCCGTGTAAATGCAGCACGGCAGTCGAACTCTTCGGATAAGCGAAGCGACGCTGACACGCGGCCGTGTTCCAGGACACGGTCGAGTCATGCCGAGTCGCTGTCGGACGGGTCACTGTCGGAAGGCCCTCCGCGCCGCGACCGTGTCAAGCAGGACACGGTCGAGTCCCTGTCGGCCAGCTGTGCGACACGACCGTGCCGATCGGCACGGGCCGTGTCCGGCAGGCAGTCAACTCCCTTAAATTCGTTTTTTTTCAGGATTTCAGCCATTTCTCTCCCTTTTCTTCACCTTCAACCGAGAGAGTAAGCTTGAGGGAGGGTTTTTCCTTCACAAATCATTTGGGTGTTTGATTTTCTTCATCTCCTTTCGATCGTGAAGCCCGGATAATCAATTTAACGCGTGTTCTTCGGATTAAAGTACTTGGATCTTCAAAGGTAATATTCTTCAACACCTTGGATTTCGATTTTTGTGTTGAGATACGATGTTTTGGACGTTATAATCATGATATATGAAGGGATATGTATATGATTATGAGTTTGTATAAGGATTCATTGGATTATTGAGGAATTATTCGAGAACCCCTTGAAAATCGAGTTGGAATTGGGGATTTTCGACTAATTGTTGTTATAATCACGTTTTTGGATATTCATAACGGATTATTGATCGTATTGGAGATGTTTTGTTGGTTTGAAACACTTCTTGGTGATTTGAGGTTGGTATTGTTGAGGTTTAGTTGTAAACAATCGGAGTTTGGCCACAACGTATTCGATATAATGCCCCAATGAACTTAGTATAATCGTATCGACGTTTTGAGTTCGTTATATTCGTGTATTGATCGGATTGTTGGTAATTGTATTGAATTAAGGTTGTTCGTGCGACTGACACTTCATTTAGGACTTTTGTTCGTGGAAGGACTATCTTCATCGGTATTGTGTAAGTTAATTCTTACTCGGTTAAAAGGATATTCATCCCTTTTGTTGTTGTTCATTCATAATCATAACTCATTCACCATTATATTAACCATATCAAAACTTGTTGTTATCAATTAATCATTTCAGTCATAAGGAACGACGGTTCCAATCTTTTCATTAATTGTCATTTATTTCATTACCATTCCATCTCGGTGAGTCATTATTCATTTTCGATGTCACTTTTGTTATATCGTGGCATTCGGGTCATCTTGGCGTGCGGTTGGTATGTGTTGGATTTTCATGTCGGGCACATTATAGTCGTGTGTTGGTTGGTGGCCTCACATTGGACTGTGCACACGAGTCATATTGTCTCGTGAGACTGATTAGGTACAAGACCACACGTGTATTCGATCGATACTCATTGGTGGCTTGTGCACGGACACATTTCCATCCCGGGCGTAGTGTGGCTCCATTTCCTTTGAGCCGTACTGTTAGTTGATTCATATAGCATGTTTGATTGCGTATGTTTCGACAGGATGTTTCATAACTTCAGATATAATCATGATTGTGTATTTTCAACTCTTGAGGATTGTTGTTCTTTATGGCCCGGCCCGTTTGGGGATTTTGTTTTTCGTGTCATGGCAAGTCAAACGCACGGGAATAGCTTGTTGATATCGAGGAGTACATTTGTTACTAGTAGGTGGACCATATCTTTCATTTATTCATGTTATTTTCCTTTATTTTCAGCTTGAGACTTTCATTTGTATACTCCGTTTCTTTCAGTGTTGTGTATTTTATTTTCATATAAAATACATTAGTATTCAGTATTGTCTGGTGTGTTGTAACTAAACTCCTCATCGGAGTAATTATTGCCGTAATGTAGTTCGGTACTACATTTATCTTGTGTAATTCATTCATTTTCATTTGCACGGTGGGTCCCAGTTGGGGATCTACGGACCGTAATATCCGCCTAGTTTGGGGTGTTACAAACCCCGCCCTTAGCGTGCGCTAACCCCTGCCCTTAGCGTGCGCTAACGGGCCTAAATCCAATTACTAACCTATGAACTGTTGCTCGATAGCGTGCGCTATGATCCCTTAGCGTGCGCTAATGCACCCAGAACTACGGCGGTAGTGCTCTCAACATAGTGCATATCATGGTGAAGTTCTGAGTGAGACTCACAAACTGGATAACACACTAATGGTACGAGGAAAAGAGATTTGAATTTTAGTATGGTAGTTTGGTTATCCAGAGGTGATCAGTTGATTGATGGGATAAGAGAATATGTTGCGTGTTGTAGATATATGCACAAGATGTGATTTTAGAAACTTTGGATTTTTTGAAACCGAGACATATGTGCTATGTAATTCCATTGGTATGGTAGTAGCGCAATTTTACCATAGTGATTTTTTGAATGATTTATTTGTAAGTGTAGATTTGGGGATGGTGACCCCAAACTGGTTGTTTTGGACAATGAGTGGTCGTTCCCACTCCTTGTATGAACTGGTATGTTCATTGATTTGCGATTGGTTGCTCGTATGCCGAGGGGAATGTTCACCAGTCGGTTTTGTTTCGTTGAGATTCACTGTGTGCGATTTGTTAACGTTTTGAGAATTTTGTTCTTTCATATATCGGTTTCTGTGGTTCTGTATTGATCGTGTTGGAGCCTACCATGCGATAATATTTTCGGTTCTTGTTGATCCTTCGTTGGTAGTATTGCAGTATATCATGTTGATAATATTTTCGATTATGTTTTGACCTCTGGCTGGTCATATTGGAGTTTATCACGTTGATGATATTCTCGGTTAATTTGTTGGTTGATCATTGTTAATGATCGTATGAGCATTCGAATTTCATGTCGATGTTTTGGGATTTGTGTCGTTGTGTTGGGCAGATGTTTCTCAGATGTATCGTGCATTATTGATTGTATCAGAATCGGGACTTGATTGTGCGATCAGGCAGACAGGATTTGACACGAATAGATTAGTTCATCCGAAGATGATATATTTTTGTTGGGACTCATAGAATTGTGATCGTAAGCGTGTTGAAGCTTTACAGTGAAGTCACTTGCTAGTATCTCAGGAGATCGTCGACTTGGCGCATATGTAAGTATGCTATTTTGGTTATTCAGTAATAATGATGATTGATCGTTGTCGTGATGGTTTCGGGATATTTTGGTTGAACGGTTTATTTGTTTTCTATGACGGATTGCAAGTTTCAAGGACGAAACTTATTTTAAGTGGTATAGTATGTAATATCCAGAATTTCTACTACTGTTGTTTGATATTATTTTATCCGAGTTATATTGTACAGCGTGGAATCTGTACAGTATAGATAAAAGAAATGAAGGACTGAGATGTCAGTATCGGTATAATTGTCGTACTTGGTCGACAATTGCAATTGAGGATATTATGTATCATATGAGAATATTATGGAATTTAGTATATGTATTCAGTATGTGAGTGTGCATATCCAGTATGTTGAGACAGACGAGAAGAGTTGGAAATGGCTAAGTGTAGTATTATTAGCGCACGCTAATAATCATGTATAACGCATGCTATCGTACTAGTTTAGCGCACGCTAAAGGTAAAAGGCAGCGTACGCTAATACAGTCAGATCGGAAGGAATCTACGTGTGGACCAGGCTACTTTCGGCGCACGTTCTGATAGGTCAACAGATGTTGTAATGTAGTGTTAGCGCACGCTAAAGCATGTTGGTTAGCGCACGCTAACTGTATATCGGACGAAAAGGAATCTTATCCTCGTCAGCACTTTCGGGGTGTGGACCTGTCTTCGGGAGCATACAGACAAACGAGTCAACTATGAGTAGCGCACGCTAAGGTTGGACACTTGCGTACGCTAAATAGAGGCATTTACGTACGCTATTGCATGGGCATTGCGTACGTAAATCATTTCATCTGATGAGACGATTGCCTCTGGACTTGATAGCGCACGCTAACAAAGACGATTAGCGACGCTAAGTGTGTAACGACGTTAGCGAAGATGTTAGCGACGTTAATAATGTCGATATATATATAAGTGCGATTGGCTATTTTTCATCATTTTCATCCATTTCTTCATGTGAGCCGATAGAGAGAGTCTTGAGAAGTATTTGAGGTTCCAAACCGGATTAAGTTGGAGTTAATCATCCATAACAACATTTGAAGCTTGAAATCATTGGTGATTCTTGGAAATGGATTCAACCTTGGAAATCAATCCATTCTTTCAAAAAGGTAATTACTCTTCACTTTGAGATTTCGTTTTGGATTGTATATGATGTTCTTGAGCTGATGATTATCATATAAACAAGTTGATAAGTATGACTATGAGTTGGATTACCAGATTATGATGATGTTATTGTTGATATGAAGATATTGATATGAATTGGATGGTTTCGAATGTGTTGTTTATCTTCAAAGAGATATGTTGGCTAAGGTCTTCCTTCAATTCGAATCTTTGATGTTGTTGTTGGTTTCTTCATATGATGGTGATCATGGCATGATTATGAGTTCTTGGTGTTTAGGTTGTTGATATTAAGGAAGATGAAATATGAATATATGACTTGAATTAAGAGTCGAATGATTACCTATATGTTAAAGGATATTGAATTTCGTTGTTTGATAGCTATGAACATGGTTCAGAATCACTTAGAGTTTTGATAATCGCCATATGTTGATCGGTATCCGAAATGCATGTAACTACACGTCATTAGCGCACGCTAAGCCTACTGTCTAGCGCATGCTATCGGGAACAACTTAGCGCACGCTATGGTAAGAGATTAACGTACGTTAAGTCAACAGGCAGGGTAATATATTCTGTTTTGGTTATGAATTCGTGATCGTTTAAGTTGGTTTCATCAGACTTGTGGTTAACTGAGATATTGTTGAGCTGTTGGGTTTGTGAATTGGTTTTAGCGGTTGTTGATTATTATCGAATTGTTGTTTAATCAATTATTGCAATAGGTCAAGTTTATTGATCGGTGTTTATAACCGTATGCTGCGGTCGTGTTCGAGGATGTTCGTGAATTGCTTTGGTCGGGACCGAGGAACTTGTAGATGACGACAATGGATTTGGTAACGACTTCATCATCGTCGTATCGGTATCGAGGCAAGTTATTACTTGCTCAGTTTATAATATTTAATGAATGGTTTCAGTTTCATTCGTTTATAATTTGTATAGCAATGTTTATAATCGTAATCATAGGGGATTTGGATTATAGGTTGTATTCGAGTTTTGGGAATTAAATCATAAGGTATATGATTTACATTCATTGTTGGTATACTTGGTATCGAAGATATGTTGTGGTATAGACGAAGACGTGAATTATCTACCGTTCGTGACATTTTGGATCGTCGAATATTCAGAATAATGGTTCGTGATGGTTTGGACATCGAGATTGCTCTCGAAGGACTCGGAGCAAGTACTCTAATCATTTTTGTCATTTGTGTCGATCATGTTGTGATACATTCGTGTATCATTGTTGTCATGCATTTGTGCATTGTTGTTGTCGTGCATTGTGTATTGTGTTTTGTGCAGTTGTGCATTGTTGTCATATGTCCACCATGCTTTGATCCGACGGGAATCATCATGGGAATCTATAGCTGTGTGCGCTGGATCGTTGGACAGGTAATGCCACCATGCTTTGGTCCGAGGATCATCATGGGAATCTATAGGTGTGCTTATGGATCGTTGGATTACCATATGTATTGTTGTTGTGCATATGTATATTATGGGTTTTCCATAAGTATACATTGTCGTTATTGTTGTGATCATATTGACGTTGTCATATGAGTATGCATTTGTAGGTCTTGTGTTAGGACTATGTCCGTATGTTGTGTTGATCTGATCTCGGATTAGACTGACGTGATGGTAATGGTATTTCGTATCTTGAGGTATGTTCCGTATTTCCTTGGTACTTGTCTTTGATGGACAATCGATTATCGTATTGGAATTGTCGATGTTATCGATGGATTGAATTGGCGAGTTGGTATAATTTCCGTATCGCGAGTTATGATAATGTTTTGAGAACCTTGAGTATTGTTGAGATACCGTACAGATATTTCGGTATTATCTTAATGTGTTGTTAAGGATACGAATCGTGGATTCTCTTAAAGTTATGACAGTAATATTACATTGGTCGTATTCTTACTTAGTATTTCCATTGATATGTAATTATTGACGAGATGTGATGGTTATCATTGTTGGATATTATGGCTGACCCCGTCGTGGGCTTTCTTTTTAGGTTCTTGGATTATCAAGCTTGTAGCGGTCGTAGAGAGATGAACTTCCCGGGGGATACTGGCAAGGGCATGTATTTGTGTTTTGAGTTTCTGATCAGTTGTTGTATTCCGCTGCTAGAGTATTTTAATTGTTTGTCTTTATCCGTTGCGTGAGTATTCTTAAATGGCCTTTTTGGTATCCGGTAACTTAGGTTACTTTGGCAATCATTTTCTAAATCTATTCTGTCGGTACGTGTAAGCGATATCTTAACGTATGTTTTTAAACTGTTGAGTTTTGGCATTTTGGGCCTTGTGGTTTCAAATGAGTTTTTACGACGGTTTGATAAACGAGTTTTATAAATCTTCGAATGTTTTTAATAGATAATACCGTAGTTAGCCTCTTGGGCGTTTGTAAATGTTTGCGAAAATTTCCTTCAGCCTTGTGGGTTCCATCTCGGGGCCCACGGCGCTGTAATATTCCCGGTCGGATCTGGGGGTGTTACAATATAAGATTTATTTTTTTGGTTTCTCCGATCTCTGTTCATCTATATTACAATTAGTATAAATAAAAAAGAAGTCATAAAGGTTGATCATGCATAATGCAAAGATTAGGGCATTGTTAAACAGCAATGAATAATCGATATGTAAACAATTAGTAAACGAACTAACCCTACATAAAACAAACAATAAACACATTCAAATTCACATAAGCATTTAATAATCGTTCATAGATCAACAAATACATAAGTAATCATAAAAGAATCCTTCAGTTGTTTGGTCCACCTGAACCTTTATAAAGATCGATCCACATGTTTTATATATTTGAGAGTTGGACATCCCTAGCCTCAATATTCGATCAATCCTAGCATCTAGTGGTAACCCCACACCTGTTTAGTTGAGAATCCACGTAGGGGAGGGAGGCCTCAGGGACTTCTCCCCTCAGCAATCGTATGTTGCTCCCAAAGTACCGGATTACCGGTCGTACCTTAATCGCTAGCAAGTAAAGAGAAGTTGGTCACTCAGTCGTACCAGTGAGCTATAACCAATTCACTGCAATTTTTAGAGCATCAATAAATAAATTTTAAACAGTCAAATTTGTTCCCAACTTCTACATTCATCCTTGAACTGGGTTTTATTTATTAAGTCGCTTACATTACCAGTGTTCTTAATTTTTCTAGATTATATTATTTATGAATATTTCTTTGTTTGTTTTTAATTCATGTTTAATTTCAAGAATTAATTCCGAAATAATTAATTCCACATAATCCATGAGGATCGACCCTGCTTGCTATATTACACCAAATTTGTAGCCAAGGTAGGAATTTATTTGCACAGCGCGAAAGAGTTCAGTAAACTCGAATGGCCAAAAGCCACAAAATGTAGAATTTAATGGTGTAAATGGACAAAGAAACAATATGGGTAACATATTTGATCTACTTAAGCTAAATAAGGAAAATGTTTTTGCTCGAGATGGGCAGGTGGAGGACATTGAGAATACAAATGATGATTAAGAGCAACAAAGTAGAACTCCAAGGGTGCCCAACTTACCGAGGTCAACACTGATCAAGTATCCAATTGGTCACTTGCTAAGGCAATGAAGGCAAGGAAGAGAACAACCCCCACTACTCTCCCACCTCAATTTCAATTTCAAGGGCAACTAGTGAAGAATAAGTGTGTTGCCCGAGCCTAACACTACTCACTTGATCAATATGATTCATGCATAACTTGTTAATTATGTGTTATTTGGATTACTTGATGTTTCATGGTTCATTTGATCTTATAGTTAATTTCACTACATAGAAATGTGCTAAACATTTGAACTAAAGTCTAAAACACTATCGTGGTATATGTTATGGAACTAAGTTACGTTATTCATATTATTTCTAATACGAAAATAAAATATATGTAAAGATCCTATAAAATTCTGAGTACACGTGGTAAGCCTAGAAGTAATGAAGGTGTCACTAACGTGTCTATCGAATGTTAACTAGCTTATCTCGAGATTTTAGTCGGCGTGTGTACTGGGTATTGATGATTCAAGTGAATAACCATCATTTAATATACTAACACATGTCAAGTACCTTGATTCTTGTCAATACCCTATAGGATGCAATTTATGATTGCATGTAGTAACAATGGTAAAATATTGTCATCTGTCTATACCTTATTCGTTCCAACTGCGGTAGGAATTGAACTTATATTTTAGTTTAATGTATTAACTATATCTTATTAATAAATGAGTCCTTCCATTCTTATCCACAGTGTTGTATTTGTGAAGTTTTAGAAAGTTTGACAATAAACTCATTCACTAGCATTTTCAACATTGTTCGTATGAGTAACCGAGTTTAAGCAATAAAAATACACCCTAAACTTCTACTAAACCATTTGAAAGATCATCCATACCCTAAATTAGGTCAATATATACTAGGAACCAGTTCATACACTCCAAGAACCGGATCATAACTACTTGAATCGATCCATTCTTTCAAACCTAGTCTCTAATAGTCATTCGGGGGTATTTTGGACATTTCACCTTCATAACCGACTTAAGACACTTGGTTGATGGATAAATCCTACCCTCAACCCTCATTTACAGTCTGTACATGAACAAGAAGCTCCCCACTTCGAAAATTCACCAAAAATTCAAGAAGAAATCATCAAAAATATCAACACCTCAATTCCTTTAACAATCAAGGTGAGTTTCCTTTGTTTCTTCCTTATTCTTGCTATGTTTCTTAGATATTTTGGAGGTGTGAGAGCTTGTATATGTTCTTATACGTGTTATAATGATGTTAAGAATTCATACATAGCAAACCCTTGTGTTTAATATGGATTTATGAGTCTTAAAACTCACAAAGGCAATAAAGGAACCAATTCTGCCACCTTTTGGAGTTAATGGTATATGTTACTTGATCCGTATGTTTCAGGGGCAGGAGTTTCAGATACTTATTCCTAAGTATCTTATGGGTATTATGTCAAAATTTGTGCAAATTCAACTTATATTATAGTGGTTATAAGCAAAACAAAATCTGATTATGACAAGACTTTGATAAACTCTCTTAATCAAGTGTTTGTTATAAAACCTTGAAATTTTAAGTTGTGAGAATTGAATAAACTTTATAAACAGAGACTAATAGATTTATTAATGAATTATTAGTCCAAAATTTATTGGTTAATGGGCTGGTATACATCGATAAACCGACATAAAGTACGTAGAACACCGGTTATGCGAAGTGGTAAACCCTTTCGATATGAAGAGAGTTAAACATTGTGTGTGGTATGTAAATCCTTGAAACACATTCCTTGGAACAGGTTCTGAAGATATATCATCACAACCACCCCTATTGGTATAAACGTAAGGGTATTACCCGATCAAGGTAAGTAGAAATCCATCTGCAACTACAATGCATAAACATAGTATTGTTTGTAAACTTGATGATATCTTGAGAGCGTATTGTATTGGATGATTGATCTGTATTATGCTTAAAGTGTTTGGTTGCACCTTACATGATCATAACATCCATTAGTATCTCCACATGCATGCATAACAGGATACTCACTAGTGTCTGCATGCATGGTACGATCATGGAAAGAAAGAAAAGAAAAATGTTTTGTTGGCCGCTGCTAGATCACCGAGGCATGGTAGATGCATGCTTTTACGATATATTTAGCATGGTAGATGTGTGCTTATATCATGGGTGAGACATGGTAGATGCATGTTCTCACGATATATTTGGTGTGGTAGATGCATGCCTTATATGTTTGGCATGGTAGATGCATGCCTCATGATATGATATGATATTGAGTTCATTCCGGTACCTAGTACGTGGTTCAACGGGCCTAAGGATAAGAAAATGATTGTGAGAGATTATCATTGATAATCATATGTCATATGTTGCATCAGAGATGATACATAACATGCATGATTTCTACTTATTAGGCTTTAGCTCACGTAGTTTATGCATTGTAGGTAATTCTGATGCTTGAATATGTTCCCTCGCTGGATGAGTTGGAGTTCCATTGTTGCTGAGGGTCAACGTACATGGATGATGACCTGTCGGGCTTAACCATGGGCTTAGCATATTTCCGTCCTTATTTGTGAACCTTACTTTATAAATATGTATTGCAGTAATGTACTCATATGTTCGAGTGTCGTTGATGGTGTGATGGGTACTTTAAGTTCACTTAGTATGTTTGTTTAATCTGTGAAGTTGTTTAAATATCGTAATGTAAAATAAATGAGTGATTTGGGAAGCTCGAAGTTTTGTTGTTTACTAATCTCTTGTAGTTATATCTACGGGGATATTGATGTCATGAGTTTGATTCGGATTGAGACTAGATGTCTCTGTATGATACTTGTGTTGGTTTTATGTCACAGGTTTGGGATAGGTACTAGTTTAGGGGAAACTCTGTCGAAATTTCACCGTAATTTATAAGTACTAATATGATATAAGATAATGTAAGTTAGGTAATTAGTGCGGTATGTTACAGGTGGTATCGGAGCCCGGTTTGTGCCCTGTAGACTGTCCATGTACACGAGCTCAGAGCATGTGGAGCACAACAAATCCAGTTAAGTGTTATTTTACTTTTGTGCACTCATATTTCATGAATTATATCGACCATATGATATAGGGCTCAGTCATAAATAGAAAATAATGCCGAGAACAAGAACTGAAGGCAGTGATGGGGGTAGAACACAAGACCCCGAAATGACATCCACAAGTTCTGATCGTGATCTGATCATTGGTCGATTGACTGCACTAGTAGAAAGGCAATCTCAACAAATCCAACAACTCATCCAACAAAGAGACATGCGAGGACAGGAGGGAGATGACAAGAATCGACCACCACCTCAAGTAGAACAAGTTGAATTAGATAGAGGAAGGTTCAGGAAGTTGAATCCACCAACATTTGAGAGCGCAGTGGATCCTACAGAAGCATAAGATTGGCTAAGGACTATAGAAAACATGTTCCAATATAGTAAGGTTTCTGAAGAGAACAAGGTACTTTGTGCATCCTTCATGTTATAGGCGGTGCGAGTCATTGGTGGGATACGATAAGCGCTATTGAAAATGTGGCAACAATGACTTGGGCTAAGTTCAAGGAACTCTTCGAAATAATTACTTTATACTCTGCTCGTTCAATGAAGATGAACGAATTTATACTGATTGAAACAGGAAGCATGACGATTTCGGACTACATCCGTAAGTTCGAAATCTTGTCTAGGTTTGCTGAGCATATGGTTAGCACGGAAGAACTGAAAGTGGAGAGGTTCCTTGAAGTCTTGAGACCAGAGCTATACAGAGATGTCAGCATGGCAGGAATTCAAGGGACGACTTCTTCAATAATTGCTGAGAGAGCATTGGTCGCAGAACAGGCAGAACTGAGGATTCGACAAGCACAAGAGGTTCGGCGGCAATTTTCCAAATGACAAGGTCAACGCTGGTTTAAGAATGAAAAGAAGAGGCCACCTCAATCGCAGAATCCAGAGGCTGATTTTGCATCTAAAAAGGGGCAGGAACAAGGAGGACCAAGTAAGCGTATGAAGTCTGAAGAGGGTAGACCCTTTGTACCATTACCGGCATGCCCTAACTGTGGAAAACAACATATTGGAGTTTGCTTATTGGGTTCTAAAGTATGCTTTTCATGTGGACAACCTGGACATATGGCGAATGTTTTCCCAAACAAGACAAAAGCTAAAGCGCAGGAAAGGGTACCAGCTAGAGTTTACACTATAACCAGAGAAGATGCTGAAGCTAATCCGTCTATTATCACAGGTAACCTTCTTATCTTTAGTATTTCAGCATCGGTATTATTTGATCCTGGTGCTACACATTCATTTGCATCTACCGAGTATGTGAGAAGGTTGGGTAGAGTACCAGAAACAATTGAGGTAGGTTATAATGTAGTTACCCCCTCTGGAGATCCAAAACAAACAAATAAAATCATACGAGCGTGTAGTATTCCTATCGAAAATAGGGAACTCTATGCTGATTTAATTGTGTTGGACATGAATGACTATGACATAATCTTGGGTATGGATTGGTTATCACAATATCATGCTACTATTGATTGTCGGAGAAAGATTGTGACACTACAACCACCTGGGGAAGAACCTTTTTATTTTGTCGGGGTTAGTAATAATTTTAGATTTCCAGTAATCTCAGCAATGAAGGCACAACGCCTATTAAACAGTGGTTGTGAAGGCTATGTAGTTAGTGTAATGAGCATTGAAAAGCAAGCTTTCTCGAGCGTCAATGAAGTACCAGTGGTGAAACAATACCCTGAAGTGTTTCCTGATGATCTACCGGGACTGCCACCAGATCGTGAAATAGAGTTTGTGATTAACTTACAGCCGGGAACGGCACCAATATCAAAGTCACCATACAGAATGTCACCAGCTGAATTAAAGGAATTAAAGACCCAGTTGCAAGAGTTGTTAGATAAAGGCCTCATTAGGCCTAGTTATTCACCATGGGGAGCGCCAATATTGTTTGTTCGTAAGAAGGATGGTTCCTTGAGGATGTGTATAGACTATCGAGAGCTCAACAAAGTTACGATCAATAACAATTATCCTTTACCTCGAATTGATGACTTGTTTGATCAACTTCAAGGCGCATCTATCTTTTCCAAAATTGATCTGCGATTAGGGTACCATCAATTGAAGATAAAGGAAGAGGACATCCCAAAAACGGCATTCAGTATGAGGTATGGACACTATGAGTTTTTGGTGATGCCGTTTAGCCTAACAAATGCCCCAACAGCATTTATGGATTTAATGAATAGAGTGTTTAAAGACTTCCTGGATAAGTTTGTTATCGTGTTTATTGATGATATTCTCATATATTCGAAGACCAAAGAAGACCATACGGTGCATCTAAGGAAAGTTTTTAGAAGTCTTAAAACAGAAACAGTTATATGCTAAGTTTAAAAAGTGTGAATTCTGGTTAGACCGAGTGGTATTCTTGGGGCATGTTATATCCGGAGCAGGGATTTCAGTAGACCCAAGCAAAGTTGAAGCAATCAATAACTGGCCGCAACCCACAAATTCTACAGAAGTACGCAGCTTTCTTGGTCTAGCTGGATATTACCGTCGATTTGTAGAGGGATTCTCCAAGATTGCCTCTCCATTAACACAATTGACTAGAAATAATGTTTCCTTCAAGTGGACAGAATCATGCGAGCAAAGCTTTCAATAACTGAAGAGGCGGTTGACATCAGCACCGATCTTGACCATTCCAATGGGAACTGGAGGTTTTAAAGCCTACAGTGATGCTTCAAAGAATGGTCTGGGTTGTGTATTGATGCAGAATGGTAAAGTAATAGCATATGCGTCTAGACAACTGAAGGAGTATGAAAAGAACTACCCGACACATGATTTAGAACTTGCTGCAGTGGTGTTTGCACTTAAAATATGGAGGCATTACCTATATGGAGAACGTTGTGAAATTTATACTGATCACAAGAGCCTGAAATATTTCTTCACTTAGAAAGAATTAAATATGAGACAGCGGAGATGGTTAGAACTTGTTAAAGACTATGATTGTGTCATCAACTACCACCCTGGTAAAGCTAATGTAGTAGCAGATGCCCTAAGCAGAAAATCAGCACAATCCATTGCAGCCATGACCTTGATCCAGAAGCCAGAATTACACGATTTGATGAATATGGATGTAGAAATTATCCAACATGGATGGCTAGAAGCAAAATTGTCATCACTAACCCTTCAACCTACTTTAATAGATAGAATTCAGCAAGGCCAGAAAGAGGATCAAGAGTTAGAGAAAATAAAGAAGAACATTAAATTAGGAACCTCGTCAGACTTCCAATTGTCAGAAGATGGTATTATTTAATTTAGAAATAGTTTATATGTGCCTAATTTTGAAGATGTTCGCAAAGAAATATTACTAGAGGCGCACTCAACACCATATTCAGTACATCCAGGAGCAACCAAAATGTACAGAGACTTGAAACTACACTATTGGTGGCCAGGTATGAAAGAAGATATTGCACAATATGTGGAGCAATGCCTAACATGTCAACAGGTAAAAGCCGAGCATCAAAGACCAGCAGGAACCTTGAAACCTTTATTTGTTCCAAAATGGAAGTGGGAGGACATTACAATGGATTTTGTGACAGGTTTACCAAGAATGGTTAAAGGACACAACTCTATCTGGGTTATAGTTGATAGATTGACAAAATCTGCCCACTTTCTCCCAGTTTGTACGACATACTCCATCGATCGTTATGCTCAACTCTATATACAGGAATAGTGAGGCTACATGGGGTTCCATTATCTATCAGGACGAGAGATTCACGATTTGTATCAGCTCTTTGGAAGAGCTCGCATAGAGCATTGGGTACCCACTTGTCTTTCAGCACTGCTTATCATCCACAGTCAGATGGGCAATCCGAAAGAACTATACAAACTCTTGAAGATATGCTCAGATCCTGTGTTATGGACTTTCAAGGCCAGTGGAGCAAACATTTACCCCTAATTGAATTCTCCTACAATAACAGTTATCAGAGTACAATTGGAATGGCTCCTTATGAAGCTTTGTATGGACAGAAGTGTCGATCACCAGTACATTGGGATGAGGTTGGTGAAGGAAGAGTTTTAGGTCCTGATATGATTCAAGAAATGACAGAAGCAATTTCACTAATCAGAGAAAGAATGAGAACAGCTCAAAGCAGACAAAAGAGCTATGTAGATACCAGAAGGAGAGCACTGGAATTTGTCGTGGGTGATCGAGTATTCCTGAAAGTTTCTCCAATGAAGGGAATACTGAGATTTGGTAAGAAAGGAAAACTGAGTCCAAGATACATTGGGCCATTTTCTATTACTGAGCAGGTTGGTGAAGTGGATTATCGACTAGAGTTTCCAGCATCAATGTCTCAGATACACAATGTATTTCACGTTTCTTTATTAAGAAAATACATTGCGAATCCATCCCACATTCTCAAGAATGAACCAGTTGAGATGGAGGCAGATTTGAGTTACAAGGAGATACCAGTACAAATCTTACTAAGAGAAGTAAAGAAACTCAGAAATAAAGAAGTGCCACTAGTCAAAGTGTTGTGGAAAAATCAACTTGTAGAAGAAGCCACTTGGGAGAGAGAAGATGAAATGAGGGCTAAATACCCTGATCTTTTCAAGTAAGTTAAATTTCGGGGACGAAATTTTTATAAGGAGGGGAGGATGTGATGCCCGATCCTAACACTACTCAATTGGTCAATATGATTCATGATAACTTGTTAATTATGTGTTATTTGGATTACTTGATGTTTCATGGTTCATTTGATCTTATAGTTAATTTCACTACATAGAAATGTGCTAAACATTTGAATTAAAGTCTAAAACACTATCGTGGTATATGTTATGGAACTAAGTTACGTTATTCATATTATTTCTAATACGAAAATAAAATATATGTAAAGATCCTATAAAACTCTGAGTACACGTGGTAAGCCTAGAAGTAATAAAGGTGTCACTAACGTGTCTATCGGAGGTTAACTAGCTTATCTCGAGATTTTAGTCGGCGCGTGTACTGGGTATTGATGATTCAAGTGAATAACCATCATTTAATATACTAACACATGTCAAGAACCTTGATTCTTGTCAATACCCTATAGGATGCAATTTATGATTGCATGTAGTAACGGTGGTAAAATATTGTCATCTGTCTATACCTTATTCGTTCCAACTGCGGTAGGAATTGAACTTATATTTTAGTTTAATGTATTAACTATATCTTATTAATAAATGAGTCCTTCCATTCTTATCCACAGTGTTGTATTTGTGAAGTTTTAGAAAGTTTGACAATAAACTCATTCACTAGCATTTTCAACATTCTTCGCATGAGTAACCGAGTTTAAGAAATAAAAATACACCATAAACTTCTACTAAACCATTTGAAAGATCATCCATACCCTAAATTAGGTCAATATATACTAGGAACCAGTTCATACACTCCAAGAACCGGATCATAACTACTCGAATCGATCCATTCTTTCAAACCTAGTCTCTAATAGTCATTCGGGGGTATTTTGGACATTTCACCTTCATAACCGACTTAAGACACTTGGTTGATGGATAAATCCTACCCTCAACCCTCATTTACAGTCTGTACATGAACAAGAATCTCCCCACTTCGAAAATTCACCAAAAATTCAAGAAGAAATCATCAAAAACATCAACACCTCAATTCCTTTGACAATCAAGGTGAGTTTCCTTTGTTTCTTCCTTATTCTTGCTATGTTTCTTAGCTATTTTGGAGCTGTGAGAACTTGTATATGTTCTTATACATGTTATAATGATGTTAAGAATTCAGCCATAGCAAACCCTTGTGTTTAATATGGATTTATGAGTCTTAAAACTCACAAAGGCAATAAAGGAACCAATTCTGCCACCTTTTGGAATTAATGGTATATGTTACTTGATACGTATGTTTCAGGGGCAGGAGTTTCAGTATATTTATTCTTAAGTCTCTTAGGGATATTGTGTCAAAATTTGTGCAAATTCAACTTATATTATAGTGGTTATAAGCAAAACAAAATCTGATTATGACAAGACTTTGATAAACTCTCTTAATCAAGTGTTTGTTATAAAACCTTGAAATTTTAAGTTGTGAGAGTTGAATAAACTTTATAAACAGAGACTAATAGATTTATTAATGAATTATAAGTCCAAAATTGATTGGTTAATGGGCTGGTATACATCGATAAACCGACATAAAGTACGTAGAATACCGGTTATGCGAAGTGGTAAATCTTTTCGATATGAAGAGAGTTAAACCTTGCGTGTGGTATGTAAATCCTTGAAACACATTCCTTGAAACAGGTTCTGAAGATATATCATCACAACCACCCCTATTGGTATAAACGTAAGGGTATTACCCGATCAAGGTCGATAGAAATCCATCTGCAACTACAATGCATAAACATAGTATTGTTTGTAAACTTGATGATATCTTGAGAGCGTATTATTTTGGATGATTGATCTGTATTATGCTTAAAGTATTTGGTTTCACCTTACATGATCATAACATCCATTAGCATCTCCACATGCATGCATAACAGGATACTCACTAGTGTCTGCATGCATGGTACGACCATGGAAAGAAAGAAAAGAAAAATGTTTTGTTGGCCGCTGCTAGAGCACCGAGGCATGGTAGATGCATGCTTTTACGATATGTTTAGCACGGTAGATGCGTTCTTATATCATGGGTGAGACATGGTATATGCATGTTCTCACGATATATTTGGTGTGGTAGATGCATGCTTTATATGTTTGGCATGGTAGATGCATGCCTCATGATATGATATGATATTGAGTTCATTCCGGTGCCTAGTACGTGGTTCAACGGGCCCAAGGATAAGAAAATGATTTTGAGAGATTCTTATTGATAATCATATGTCATATGTTGCATCAGACATGATACATAACATGCATGATTTCTACTTATTGGGCTTTAGCTCACGTAGTTTATGCATTGTAGGTAATTCTGATGCTTGACTATGTTCCCTCGCTGGATGAGTTGGAGTTCCACTGTTGCTGAGGGTCGACGTACATGTATGACGACCTGTCGGGCTTAACCATAGGCTTAGCATATTTCCGTCCTTGTTTGTGAACCTTACTTTATAAATATGTATTGCAGTAATGTAATCATATGTTCGAGTGTCGTTGATGGTGTGATGGGTACTTTGAGTTCACTTAGTATGTTTGTTTAACCTGTGAGGTTCTTTAAATATCGTAATGTAAAATAAATGAGTGATTTGGGAAGATCGAAGTTTTGTTGTTTACTAATCTCTTGTAGTTATAGCTACGGGGATATTGATATCATGAGTTTGATTCGGATTGAGAATAGATGTCTCTGCATGATACTTGTGTTGGTTTTATGTCACAGGTTTGGGATAGGTACTAGTTTAGGGGAAACTCGTCGAAATTTCACCGTAATTTATAAGTACTAATATGATATAAGATAGTGTAAGTTAGATAGTTAGTGCGGTATGTTACAATAAGTACCACAACAATGCACATGCCCCCACCATTTCAATAGTATCAAAATTTCCACCTCAACGGCCGTTGTATCAAGACTGAAGTTGTCATTCCGTATCGGCATAATGAGCAAGATGAGGAGTACTTGTAAGAATCATTTGCAATACCAAGGCAAAGACAACCGAGAAATATAAATGAACCAGTTGGTCGACAAAGACAACCGAGAGTTTGAAGAAAAGAACAAGAACAAACAGTCATGGAGAATGACTCGGCTCAATTTTTGAAAATATTTATTATATATCTAAATATATATAGATTAATTATTTCTAACGCACAAATATATATATTTCAATACTATACATATACAAATATACTACAAATAATATTATTTTAGCTTTTGCAAATCTATTTAGATGTATAATTAATATACACACGATTATATATATATATATTACAAAAAATTATCCACTTAGGCTCTGTTCTGTATAGCTTATTTCAGGTAAAAAAAGTTCAGAGAAATTCAGGTAAGTTTGTATAGCTTATTTCTGTATAACTTATGTAATTTTTTTATTCTTCTCGTCCCTTATGCAATTCTTTTCTTCTTATGCTTCCTTCTGTAATTTTTGTCTTCATCCCCTTTCTGCAAATTCTTGATTTCTTTCATTGATTTATTTTTTGTAATCGAGTATAAGGATTCGATTATAAGATTATGTCTGTATATGTGGAAAAGAGTAACAAAACATATGGATCATTTAAATTATGTCAATTTTACGAATTATGTAGGTATATGTGAAAGTTGCTTGTAACAAAGGAGGTTTCAAGGAAGATGCCACATGAAGAGAAAGAGGGAAGAGTATATTTTGGATATATGAAAACTGATATTTAAAAATATCAAAGGTTGCAATGAAAAAAAGAAAAAATTAGGCTGAAGAAAACAAAAAGTTGTGTAGAATTAAACAACAACTTAGATTTATAGTATTTTACACATGACATCAAGTTTGATATAAGAAAACATCGACTCCTAAACAAGAAAACATCACTTCATATAGAAGAAAATATCAACTATGTGATGTAACCTAAGTTCTACTTTAGAAAACATCAAGTACGTTAGAAATAAACATCAAAACTGGTAGAGTTATAACATCAAATATGATTCCTTTAAACAACAAATGTAGTAGAACTATTCATCAATGCGCATAGTATTAAACATCATGTCCTATAGATATAAACATCAACTTTGATAAATTAAAACATCAACTCAAATAGGTCGTCTTAAACTATAACATCAAGTGTAATCTAATTAAAAATCAAATATTGTATAAATACACATCAATTCTAAAACATAATATTAACTTTATATATTTCATAAAACAAAATATCATCAAGTCAAATTTTAAGCAAGTTCTGCTTGAGAAAACATCAAATATGTTAAAAGTAAACATCAAACCGGTAGAGTTAAACATCAATAGTTGTAGAATTAAACACCAACTCAAATATGTTGTTTTAACATTCAACATTAAATATGACTTCTTTAAACAACGCGTGTGGTAGAAGTAAACCTCCGCCTTCGACTAGAACATGACCCGTCTGTATTTATGGTATGACGTCATTAAAAACAACAAGTCTTTAAGAACAAAACATCAAGACGGCCGAATCCATCCCCGTAGCCGATCTTACCATCTTACCCCTCAGTATTATAGTTGTTGGATCATGGCCGATGTTGATCCAACGGTCATGTTTTAATCGGCATGGTGTGAATTTGTAGATTCAAAGACCGTAACCGTGTTGTTGTTTTTTCGTTAATTCGGAAAATATACTAAATTACGCAAATAATTCCGGATTTTTAGCACTAAATGCCCTCATACTTATCCTTTTCCTTTTCCCCTCAAAATACATCCCTGCCCAAATATACAATTATATGTACAACAACATTTGCATAAATTAAAATATTTCCCATGTGTCCTATTATGTATTATAAGATAAATAAGGATCGTTCCACCTTATAATACTTATTAATTATAATAATTAAATAGATAATTACATGATAATAAGATTTTGATATAAATAAATTATTACAATAATAATTTTAGGGTTTAGAAATTATACCAGGTCGGGGTATTACAACGGCGATCCGAAATATCCAAACAAGGATTCCAGCTACACAGGGCTGCTAGAAAGCTTATGCCGATCAAGCATGCTGAGACTTCAACTTTGAAGTTGGATATCATGTTTTGTTAAAGGATCTCTAATGAAAGGAGTTCGGCGGTTCGGGCAAAAGGGTAAGTTGAGCCTGCGATTTGTCCGATGCTGAGTACCCAATTCGAAATGAAGATTCGAAGGTTTGTTCAAACTCGCGGAAAGTATACAATCGTCAAGGTGGTTTGGTCGCGACACGATTTTGAAGAAACACCTAGGAAATCGAGTCTAGGATGCATGTCGATTATCCGGATCTATTTGAATATTAATACTCTGTAATTACACACATGTAGTTTAAGTGTGTAACCCACGTTGATGCTAAAAATTTCGGGACGAAATTTTTTTGTCGAGGGTGAGATTGAAATAAAGTCAAATTGCCCCTAATTAAACTGGACCTTTCCAGTAGCCGAAGAAGAGTAAAATTTATTTCGATTAAGCAATTAATAAAAGCATATGCTTAAATTTAATTTGCTTCTACGTTCATTGTCATTGTTAGTGTACATTTCACCCGCCGTGGATTTAATTTTCTTATCAAATTTAGTATAAAGAATAAATAAAAATTCATTTATAAAATGAAAACTTCTGATTAAAATGAAAACTTCCAGTGGATAAAGAATAAATAAAAATTAAAAACTAAATAATTAACAATAATATGAATAAATAAAAAACAAGCAGAACAAGTATTAAACTTGGTTTGCCAACCTCAAAATCTATATCTACCGGCTTAATTTCACATCTTCCCTAATCTAGGTTTGCCAACCTCTCTTTATGATTCTAACTAACTACTAAATAATAAATGAAAAAATACATAACACAACCCAATTAACTTGATAGTGTACCTCTATATAAGGCATGCACCATTATAGTACATGGAAAGCAAATATATCTATAAAACTCAATTGTGTGCACATATCAAAAAAAGAATGTCTACTACACGCTTTGTCTCGATGATGGTTATGGCAATGGCCTTGATTGTCGCAATGACATGTACTTACAATTGTGAGGCCAGTGTATTTGATGGAGGTTGCCCTCCCGGCGCTGTTAGAGTTGGAACACAGTGTGTGCCTAAAGATCTTGCTGCTAAATATTATACTACCCATACTGATTACGATGGGGAGGCTAGTGCAGACCTTTCTGCTGAATATTATCGTACACAAGACTGATTATGATGGGGACTCCTATATTCCAGATAATATCTTCCCATAATCATCAAATTTTTATTTGGTCTTTAAGAGCAGTTTGTACGTCTAAATAAATGGCGTTGTCGTGTATTAATGCCTTACTGAAATAAAACCATGAAGTTTATATAAATAAATATATGATATTTTCGGTGATTTTAATTGTTTAAATCATTAATTTCCACTAAGATTTTATTTTGAATCAAGTTATATGAGCGCGTGTGAAATATTGTTGTCACATGCGTGTTCATATTCCACGTGCCTCTTTTGCTTAAATATGTTGGGTTTCTTCGTCCTCATTTCATCATTATCAATGAAGTTATATAAGATATATTTTTTTGGTGTGTCCGATCTCTGTTCATCTATATTACAATCCGTATACATAAAAAAGAAGTCATAAAGGTTGCTCATGCATAATGCAAAAATTAGAGCACTGTTAAACAACAACGAATAATCAGTATGTAAATACTGAGTAAACGAACTAACCCACATAAAACAAACAATAAGCACATTCAATTCCGCATAAGCATTTCATAATCGTTCATAGATAAACAAATACATAAGTAATCATAATATAATACTTCAGTTGTTTGGTCCACCTGAACTCCCTTTATAAATATCGATCCACATGTTTTATATATTTGAGAGTTGGGCATCCCTAGCCTCAATATTCGATCGATCCTAGCATCTTGTGGAATCCCCACATCTATTTAGTTGAGAATCCACGTAGGGGAGGGAGGCCTTAGGGAATTCTCCCCTCGACAATCATACGTTGCTCCCAAAGTACCGGAGCACCCCATTAGGAAAGCTAACCCGTAGTGGAAACGTAATAATAACCTAGCCACAACACCGGTCGTCAGACGTGGCTAGTGCAGGTGGGTCACTATATTATCGTCATTAAGATAGTTTAATTATCAAATTATTTCAAACATTTATGCACCTATTCGCCCATTTGATCAAATTCGTTCATTTGTTTGTTTGATCAATTAATTTGTTCGATCGTTCTAAGTTCAATTCGTACTAAAACTAGACCATTACCAATAAGTGGAAAAAACACCAATATCAACCCTATAGTAGTAGTGGCTAACAATATAGTTCGCTACTATTTTTCATTAGCAGCGGAATTTATTTTAAGCCCATATCAATTAGTCAATAGTAGCACGCAATATGTAACCCGCTACTACTAATTAATTAAAAAGTTAAAAAGACTTGTCATTAGTAGCGGACTTTAAGTAAAATCCACTGGCAATGACTGAACTACATTGTTTGCTCACTACTACAAATTAATTAAAAAAATTAAAGAAAACAAAATAAATCAATATACTTTGTTATTAGTGGACTTGATCGGTCCGCTACTATTAATTGGTTATAGAATTAATATCGTGTGTTATTGGAAGGGCCATTAGCAGGGACGCTACAATAATCAATTAAATTAAAAAGACACTCTCTTCTCTCTCAACGGATTTCAATGTCAGCGTGCCCAACTTTCTCGCCACTCTCAGGCTTCGTTTGGTAACACCTAAGGAGTAAAGAGTTTAGAGTTTAGCTTAAGCGGTTAGCTTTTTCTGTTAGGAGTAGATATTAGCTTCTAATGCTATAAGTGTTTGGTACATTAACTTCAGTGTTTAAAGGTTTAGATACTAAATTACACAAATACCTCATTATTTAATTCAATATTTTAGAAGTTTCAAATAAATTTTTACAATTTTTCTTATAAAGTCAATGCTCCTCATCTTGATTGTAACACAAAAAAGATATTAAAATTAGTTAAATGAAATCATTTGTAATTATTTAGGAGTAAGATCCGAAAACTTAAATTCTATAATTAAACATTGAAATACCATCTATACAAAGCATAACAATTCCTAAGCTAAAGTGACTAGAAACAAAATTAGCACAAATGAATAATTCTTACTACCTCACGGATTATTCAATATTTATCCATAAATTTAGATCAACAATCCACCATAAAGTTTATTCAAAATTCCCAACTCAAGAAATGATGAATCAGGCTCCATCAATACATA
The DNA here is from genome assembly GCA_033398695.1 of Orobanche coerulescens. Taxonomy (NCBI): domain Eukaryota; kingdom Viridiplantae; phylum Streptophyta; class Magnoliopsida; order Lamiales; family Orobanchaceae; genus Orobanche; species Orobanche coerulescens. The sequence goes on from CM065815.1 coordinate 150,227,449, forward strand.
ATTCTCAGTCATCCCATTCCAAAGATGAAATAAAGTCAAAGTGACTCTGATTAAAATGAAAACTTCGAGTGACTGATGAAGAAACAAAAATTCAAAACTAAATAATTAACAATAACATGAATAAATTAAAAACAAGCAGAACCAGGATTAAACTTGGGATTTGTAACACAATTCAAACAAAATCTATATCTACCAGTTTTTCCTAATCTAGGTTTGCCAACCTCTCTTTATGATTCTAACTAGCTACTAAATAATAAATGAAAAAATACATAAAACAACCCAATTAACTTGATAGTGTACCTCTATATAAGGCATGCACCATTATAGTACATGAAAAGTAAATATAACCATAAAACTCAATTGTGTGCACATATCAAAAAAAGAATGTCTACTACACGCTTTGTCTCGATGATGGTTATGGCAATGGCCTTGATTGTCGCAATGACATGTACTTACAATTGTGAGGCCAGTGTATTTGATGGAGGTTGCCCTCCCGGCACTGTTAGAGCTGGAACTCAGTGTGTGCCTAAAGATCTTGCTTCTAAATATTATCTTATCCATACTGATTACGATGGGGAGGCCAGTGCAAATCTTTCTGCTGAATATTATCGTACAAAAGACTGATTATGATGGGGACTCCTATATTCCAGATAATATCTTCCCATAATCATCAATTTTTTATTTGGTCTTTAAGAGCAGTTTGTACGTCTAAATAAATGGTGTTCTCGTGTATTAATGCCTTATTGAAATAAAACAATGAAGTTTATATAAATAAATATATGATGTTTTCGGTGATTTTTATTGTTTAAATAATTAATTTCCACTAAGATTTTATCCAGAATTTCTACTACTGTTGTTTGATATTATTTTATCCGAGTTATATTGTACAGCGTGGAATCTGTACAGTATAGATAAAATAAATGAAGGACTGAGATGTCAGTATCGGTATAATTGTCATACTTGGTCGACAATTGCAATTGAGGATATTATGTATCATATGAGAATATTATGGAATTTAGTATATGTATTCAGTATGTGAGTGTGCGTATCCAGTATGTCGAGACAGACGAGAAGAGTTGGAAATGGCTAAGTGTAGTATTATTAGCGTACGCTAATAATCATGTATAACGCACGCTATCGTACTAGTTTAGCGGACGCTAAAGGTAAAAGGCAGCGTACGCTAATACAGTCAGATCGGAAGGAATCTACGTGTGGACCAGGCCACTTTCGGCGCACGTTCTGATAGGTCAACAGATGTTGTAATGTAGTGTTAGCGCACGCTAAAGCATGTTGGTTAGCGCACGCTAACTGTATATCGGACGAAAAGGAATCTTATCCTCGTCAGCACTTTCGGCGTGTGGACCTGTCTTCGGGAGCATACAGACAAACGAGTCAACTATGAGTAGCGCACGCTAAGGTTGGACACTTGCGTACGCTAAATAGAGGCATTTACGTACGCTATTGCATGAGCATTGCGTACGTAAATCATTTCATACAGTGAGACTGTTGCCTCTGGACTTCGATAGCGCACGCTAACAAAGACAGTTAGCGCACGCTAAGTGTGTAACGTACGTTAACTGAAGATGTTAGCGTACGTTAATAATGTACAGTATATATATAAGTGCAGTTGGCTATTTTTCATCATTTTCATCCATTTCTTCATGTGAGCCGATAGAGAGAGTCTTGAGAAGTATTTGAGGTTCCAAACACTGGATTAAGTTGGAGTTAATCATCCATAACAACATTTGAAGCTTGAAATCATTGGTGATTCTTGGAAATGGATTCAACCTTGGAAATCAATCCATTCTTTCAAAAAGGTAATTACTCTTTGTTGGGTACCAAATCGGATATTTGCGCCGTTTTATGCGGAAGCGAAAATAAATTGCGGAAAATAAAGGACACGAGGATTTATAGAGGTTCGGCTATTAATGAAGCCTACGTCCTCTCTCGATGTATCTTTTTCCTTAGGCTTAAGATCAAAACCTCTACGCCTCTCTTCTATCGGTCGAGGGATTACTGCTACAAGCTCGTCTTCTATCGGTCCGAGTAAAACCGTTTTTCCTTTTCTATTGGATAAGGAATCAACCACTCTAGCTTTCTATGGGTACTAGATAAACCTCACTAAGATAGCGATTGTGATTCTAACAATGCCGGATCCTTGATCCTAATAACACCGAATCAAATCGTATCTTTTCTTTTTCTCGCTCGTATGATCTTGTGTATAACACTCAATCACTCTTAATTAAGCTCAAGAACAACAACTATAATGTTTACAATGATATAACACGTATGTATGCTTTGCTCAATGTTGTTGTATGGAATAATACCAACTCCTTGGTATTTATAGCCTTCTTCCTCCTTACTAGCCGTTCTGCCGGTTGACTAGCTAGCGTGCGCTAGCCTTCCTTCTTAGCGTGCGCTATCGCACATTTTTGCTCTAGCGCACGTAAAGGCTTTCATGTAGCGTGCGTTAATCACTTTATATTTCAGTCCAAGAGCTACGCTTCTTGATTAGCGTGCGCTACCACTTCCTTTGTAGCGTGCGCTAATCCAATATATCCGTGCATGGATTGTCAAAGTGACCGCTTGATATGCCGACTTTGACCGCTTTTCCCAACGCTCGGATTGACCAGATTCAAACATCTTAGCGTGCGCAAATCATCCTTTGTAGCGTGCGCTAATGATAGAGGGTAGCGTGCGCTAATAATAGAGTGTAGCGTGCGCTATCCATCCGCCGACTTCACCGCAGCTTACTTCGATACTAGCCGAATGCGGTGACTCCTCGTTAGCGTGCGCTAACATATGTCCCTTAGCGTGCGCTAATGCGATCCAGTTGCAATTTTTGCGTCTTCGTCTTTCATTGCTTTGTTACGCCTCGATGTTGTTTTGTAGTTTAGCAACTTTAATCATCAAAACACAAATTAAATAATGTGTGGAATAAATATTCCAACAATCTCCCCCTTTTGATGATTACAAAACAACTCTTGAATTGGATAATCAGAAAAATAATATCTCAGATATTTATACGAATCAAAGTTTTCGCTTTGATCGTTTCGTTAGTTTCTCCATTTCTTTTCTTTTTCTTCTTTTTCGACTTTTTCATTTTTCAACTCCGTCGTTTTTCGTTTTTCAATTTTTTCAACTCCCCCTATTTGTATGCTTTTCTTTTCTTTTCGACTTCTTCGATTTTTCTCATTTTTATATCCTCTTCATCTCCTTCTCATTTTTATCGTTTTTATATCAATTCATATCTTTCTCCCCCATTGTTTTCATCAAAAAGTAACAAAATATAAAGGATACCAAATGAAATATAAATATGCATGATACCAATTTATGCATTAATAAGGGTATAAGCTCCCCCTGAAAATATTATTTCCTTCTCCCCCTTTGTAAAATATCATTTGTCAAAGTTTATTTTTGGGGATCCAACCGATAGTTGGTTTTTCTTTTGAAACATGGACGATGTTTGAAACGCTTTGTTCCTTTAGGAACCCAAATCTTTTTAATTTTTATCGTCCGTTTTGGGCTTTTGCAATTTGAAATGTGATGCCCGATTTTTAAACACTTTTCACATCGGGTATTTTGAAATTGACGGATTCATTTTTCGAACGTGATTTGAATCCTAACCCTCTTTATTTAGAGTATATTTTTGAACACATAACATTTGTTCAAATTTATCGTTGCCGCATGAGAACTTCTTTGTCAAAATTTTTAGTTCATCTTGAACTTTTAAAAGATCATTTTTCAAAATATTTTCATTTTCAAGGCATTTGAATGATCAATTTCGACAAATTTCCCTTTTTCAAGTATTTTGGAATTTTCAATTTCCAAAGTTTTATATTTAGACTTGAGGGATTTAATTTCATTTAAAGCATTTTGATAGTCCGTATGAAGTAACTCGAATGCTTCAAAAGTTCGTCGTAGGAGTTACTTACTTGGCTTTCGACGTCGCTATCGTCGAATGAACTCCGCCATGAGCGAGATTATTTTGTTCAAGAAAATCTTCATCGGGATCTTCGTCGCTCCATGTTGCGATTAGAACCTCCTTTTGCTTTACTCGACAATTCTTAGCAAAGTGGCACGGTTTACCACATAATCGACAAGTGTTGTCGAATTTCTTAGGTTCGCCCGCTTGAATGTCCTTCTTTCTCGGTTTAATAAGTGTTGGAACTTATTAATATTTTTGGCATAATATGCCATTTCTTCGTCGCTTTCGTCCACCGGGGTTTCTTCTTTCTTTTTCGACATTTTAGCCTTGAAGGCTATCGACCTCTCCTTCGGTTTTGGTTTGGCATTTCGAGATTTTAGAACAATCTCGTAGTTGATAACAGAACCAACGAGAGCACTAAAATCGAGAGTATTTAAATCTTTGGATTCCATTATTGCCGTAACTGCACTGGCCCCATTCTCGAGGTAGTGATCGGAGGATTTTCTTTACTTTCTCACTACTCGAAAGTGGTTTTCCAAAACATGCTAATCCATTAGTGATGACCGAAAATCGGTCGAGCATAATCGAGATGGATTCATCGTCCTTCATTTGGAATAATTCATAATCGTGAAGGAGCATGTTTATCTTCGTCTCTTTAACTTGAGACGTACCTTCGTGTTACCTCAAGCATTTTCCAGATTTCTTTGGCACTATCACACGATGATATCCGGTTGTGTTCTTCGGATTTAAGGCACAATAGAGAAGTTGAGTTGCCTTACAATTGTAGTGGTCGCTTTTTCCAATCGGAATCGTCATATTCTTGAAGGTTTTGAGCGCACTGCTGGAATTTGTCGGAATTTTCGGACCAAGACAAATCACCTTCCAAAGCTCGATGTCATATGCTCGGATGAATATAGACATCTTCTTCTTCCACGTCATGAAGTTTGAGCCATCAAAAATGGTGGTCGGTTGAGAGCAAGGCCTTCGACGGGAGCCATTTGAAACGCCATCTTGGATCTTCTCCTCGGATGTTAAGCGCGTATTGAGTACCGCTCCGATACCAATTGTTGGGTACCAAATCGGATATTTGCGCCGTTTTATGCGGAAGCGAAAATAAATTGCGGAAAATAAAGGACACGAGGATTTATAGAGGTTCGGCTATTAACGAAGCCTACGTCCTCTCTCGATGTATCTTTTTCCTTAGGCTTAAGATCAAAACCTCTACGCCTCTCTTCTATCGGTCGAGGGATTACTGTTACAAGCTCGTCTTCTATCGGTCCGAGTAAAACCGTTTTCCTTTTCTATTGGATAAGGAATCAACCACTCTAGCTTTCTATGGGTACTAGATAAACCTCACTAAGATAGCGATTGTGATTCTAACAATGCCGGATCCTTGATCCTAATAACACCGAATCAAATCGTATCTTTTCTTTTTCTCGTGTATGATCTTGTGTATAACACTCAATCACTCTTAATTAAGCTCAAGAACAACAACTATAATGTTTACAATGATATAACACGTATGTATGCTTTGCTCAATGTTGTTGTATGGAATAATACCAACTCCTTGGTATTTATAGCCTTCTTCCTCCTTACTAGCCGTTCTCGCCGGTTGACTAGCTAGCGTGCGCTAGCCTTCCTTCTTAGCGTGCGCTATCGCACATTTTTGCTCTAGCGTACGTAAAGGCTTTCATGTAGCGTGCGTTAATCACTTTATATTTCACCAAAGAGCTCGCTTCTTAACGATTAGCGTGCGCTACCACTTCCTTTGTAGCGTGCGCTAATCCAATATATCCGTTGCATGGATTGTCAAAGTGACCGTTTGATATGCCGACTTTGACCGCTTTTCCCAACGTTCGGATTGACCAGATTCAAACATCTTAGCGTGCGCAAATCATCCTTTGTAGCGTGCGCTAATGATAGAGGGTAGCGTGCGCTAATAATAGAGTGTAGCGTGCGCTATCCATCTGCCGACTTCATGCGGCTTACTTAATCTGCGGCTTACTTCGATACTAGGCGGAATGCGGTGACTCCTCGTTAGCGTGCGCTAACATATGTCCCTTAGCGTGCGCTAATGCGATCCAGTTGCAATTTTTGCGTCTTCGTCTGCTTCGCCGTTTTGCTTCGCCTCGATGTTGTTTTGTAGTTTAGCAACTTTAATCATCAAAACACAAATTAAATAATGTGTGGAATAAATATTCCAACAATCTCCCCCTTTTTGATGATTACAAAACAACTCTTGAATTGGATAATCAGAAAAATAATATCTGTATATTTATACGAATCAAAGTTTTCGGCTTTGATCGTTTCGTTAGTTTCTCCATTTCTTTTCTTTTTCTTCTTTTTCGACTTTTTCATTTTTCAACTCCGTCGTTTTTCGTTTTTCAATTTTTTCAACTCCCCCTATTTGTATGCTTTTCTTTTCTTTTCGACTTCTTCGATTTTTCTCATTTTTATCTCCTCTTCATCTCCTTCTCATTTTTATCGTTTTTATCTCAATTCATATCTTTCTCCCCCTTTTTGTTTTCATCAAAAAGTAACAAAATATAAAGGATACCAAATGAAATATAAATATGCATGATACCAATTTATGCATTAATAAGGGTATAAGCTCCCCCTGAAAATATTATTTCCTTCTCCCCCTTTGTAAAATATCATTTGTCAAAGTTTATTTTTGGGGATCCAACCGATAGTTGGTTTTTCTTTTGAAACATGGACGATGTTTGAAACGTTTGTTCCTTTAGGAACCCAAATCTTTTTAATTTTTATCGTCCGTTTTGGGCTTTTGCAATTTGAAATGTGATGCCCGATTTTTAAACACTTTTCACATCGGGGTATTTTGAAATTGACGGATTCATTTTTCGAACGTGATTTGAATCCTAACCCCTCTTTATTTAGAGTATATTTTTGAACACATAACATTTGTTCAAATTTATCGTTGCCGCACGAGAACTTCTTTGTCAAAATTTTTAGTTCATCTTGAACTTTTAAAAGATCATTTTTCAAAATATTTTCATTTTCAAGGCATTTCGAATGATCAATTTCGACAAATTTCCCTTTTTCAAGTATTTTGGAATTTTCAATTTCCAAAGTTTTATATTTAGACTTGAGGGATTTAATTTCATTTAAAGCATTTTGATAGTCCGTATGAAGTAACTCGAATGCTTCAAAAAGTTCGTCGTAGGAGTTACTTACTTGGCTTTCGACGTCGCTATCGTCGAATGAACTCCGCCATGAGCGAGATTATTTTGTTCAAGAAAATCTTCATCGGGATCTTCGTCGCTCCATGTTGCGATTAGAACCTCCTTTTGCTTTACTCGACAATTCTTAGCAAAGTGGCCTGGTTTACCACATAATCGACAAGTGTTGTCGAATTTCTTAGGTTCGCCCGCTTGAATGTCCTTCTTTCTCCGGTTTAATAAGTGTTGGAACTTATTAATATTTTTGGCATAATATGCCATTTCTTCGTCGCTTTCGTCCACCGGGGTTTCTTCTTTCTTTTTCGACATTTTAGCCTTGAAGGCTATCGACCTCTCCTTCGGTTTTGGTTTGGCATTTCGAGATTTTAGAACAATCTCGTAGTTGATAACAGAACCAACGAGAGCACTAAAATCGAGAGTATTTAAATCTTTGGATTCCATTATTGCCCTAACCGTACCGTCCCATTCTCGAGGTAGTGATCGGAGGATTTTCTTTACTTTCTCACTACTCGAAAGTGGTTTTCCAAAACATGCTAATCCATTAGTGATGACCGAAAATCGGTCGAGCATAATCGAGATGGATTCATCGTCCTTCATTTGGAATAATTCATAATCGTGAAGGAGCATGTTTATCTTCGTCTCTTTAACTTGAGACGTACCTTCGTGTGTTACCTCAAGCATTTTCCAGATTTCTTTGGCACTATCACACGATGATATCCGGTTGTGTTCTTCCGGATTTAAGGCACAATAGAGAAGTTGAGTTGCCTTACAATTGTAGTGGTCGTTTTTCCAATCGGAATCGTCATATTCTTGAAGGTTTTGAGCGCATCGTTGGAATTTGTTGGAATTTACGGACCAAGACAAATCACCTTCCAAAGCTCGATGTCATATGCTCGGATGAATATAGACATCTTCTTCTTCCACGTCATGAAGTTTGAGCCATCAAAAAATGGTGGTCGGTTGAGAGCAAGGCCTTCGACGGGAGCCATTTGAAACGCCATCTTGGATCTTCTCCTCGGATGTTAAGCCGCGTATTGGAGTACCGCTCCGATACCAATTGTTGGGTACCAAATCGGATATTTGCGCCGTTTTATGCGGAAGCGAAAATAAATTGCGGAAAATAAAGGACACGAGGATTTATAGAGGTTCGGCTATTAACGAAGCCTACGTCCTCTCTCGATGTATCTTTTCCTTAGGCTTAAGATCAAAACCTCTACGCCTCTCTTCTATCGGTCGAGGGATTACCGTTACAAGCTCGTCTTCTATCGGTCCGAGTAAAACCGTTTTTCCTTTTCTATTGGATAAGGAATCAACCACTCTAGCTTTCTATGGGTACTAGATAAACCTCACTAAGATAGCGATTGTGATTCTAACAATGCCGGATCCTTGATCCTAATAACACCGAATCAAATCGTATCTTTTCTTTTTCTCGCTCGTGTATGATCTTGTGTATAACACTCAATCACTCTTAATTAAGCTCAAGAACAACAACTATAATGTTTACAATGATATAACACGTATGTATGCTTTGCTCAATGTTGTTGTATGGAATAATACCAACTCCTTGGTATTTATAGCCTTCTTCCTCCTTACTAGCCGTTGCCGGTTGACTAGCTAGCGTGTGCTAGCCTTCCTTCTTAGCGTGCGCTATCGCACATTTTTGCTCTAGCGTACGTAAAGGCTTTCATGTAGCGTGCGTTAATCACTTTATATTTCAGTCCAAAGAGCTCGCCTCAGCGATTAGCGTGCGCTACCACTTCCTTTGTAGCGTGCGCTAATCCAATATATCCGTTGCATGGATTGTCAAAGTGACCGTTTGATATGCTGACTTTGACCTGCTTTTCCCAACGTTCGGATTGACCAGATTCAAACATCTTAGCGTGCGCAAATCATCCTTTGTAGCGTGCGCTAATGATAGAGGGTAGCGTGCGCTAATAATAGAGTGTAGCGTGCGCTATCCATCTGCTGACTTCACTGCAGCTTACTTCGATACTAGGCTGGAATGCAGCTGACTCCTCGTTAGCGTGCGCTAACATATGTCCCTTAGCATGCGCTAATGCAGTCCAGATTGCAATTTTTGCGTCTTCGTCTGCTTCGCCGTTTTGCTTCGCCTCGATGTTGTTTTGTAGTTTAGCAACTTTAATCATCAAAACACAAATTAAATAATGTGTGGAATAAATATTCCAACACTCTTCACTTTGAAATTTTGTTTTGGATTGTATATGATGTTCTTGAGATGATGATTATCATATAAACAAGTTGATAAGTATGACTATGAGTTGGATTACCGGATTATGATGATGTTATTGTTGATATGAAGATATTGATATGAATTGGATGGTTTTGAATGTGTTGTTTATCTTCAAAGAGATATGTTGGCTAAGGTCTTCCTTCAATTCGGATCTTTGATGTTGTTGTTGGTTTCTTCATATGATGGTGATCATGGCATGATTATGAGTTCTTGGTGTTTAGGTTGTTGATATTAAGGAAGATGAAATATGAATATATGACTTGAATTAAGAGTCGGATGATTACCTATATATTAAAGGATATTGGATTTCGTTGTTTGATAGCTATGAACATGGTTCAGAATCACTTAGAGTTTTGATAATCGCCATATGTTTATCGGTATCCGAAATGCATGTAACTGCACGTCATTAGCGCACGCTAAGCCTACTGTCTAGCGCACGCTATCGGGAACAACTTAGCGCACGCTATGGTAAGAGATTAACGTACGCTAAGTCAACATGCAGGGTAATATATTCTGTTTTGGTTATGAATTCGTGATCGTTTAAGTTGGTTTGATCAGATTTGTGGTTAACTGAGATATTGTTGAGCTGTTGGGTTTGTGAATTGGTTTTAGCGGTTGTTAATTATTATCGAATTGTTGTTTAATCGATTATTGCAATAGGTAAAGTTTATTGATCGGTGTTTATAACCGTATGCTGCGGTCATGTTCGAGGATGTTTGTGAATTGCTTTGGTCGGGACCGAGAGACTTGTAGATGACGACAATGGATTTGGTAACGACTTCATCATCGTCGTATCGGTATCGAGGCAAGTTATTACTTGCTCAGTTTATAATATTTAATGAATGGTTTCAGTTTCATTCGTTTATAATTTGTATAGCAATGTTTATAATCGTAATCACAGGGGATTTGGATTATAGGTTGTATTCGAATTTTGGGAATTAAATCATAAGGTATATGATTTACATTCATTGTTGGTATACTTGGTATCGAAGATATGTTGTGGTATAGACGAAGACGTGAATTATCTACCGTTCGTGACATTTTGATCGTCGAATATTCAGAATAATGGTTCGTGATGGTTTGGACATCGAGATTGCTCTCGAAGGACTCGGAGCAAGTACTCTAATCATTTTTGTCATTTGTGTCGATCATGTTGTGATACATTCGTGTATCATTGTTGTCATGCATGTGTGTATTGTTGTTGTCGTGCATTGTGTATTGTGTTTTGTGCAGTTGTGCATTGTTGTCATATGTCCACCATGCTTTGATCCGACGGGAATCATCATGGGAATCTATAGCTATGTGCGCTGGATCGTTGGACAGGTAATGCCACCATGCTTTGGTCCGACGGGATCATCATGGGAATCTATAGCTGTGTGCGCTGGATCGTTAGATTACCATATGTATTGTTGTTGTGCATATGTATATTATGGGTTTGCCATAAGTATACATTGTCGTTATTGTTGTGATCATATTGACGTTGTCATATGAGTATGCATTTGTAGGTCTTGTGTTAGGACTATGTCCGTATGTTGTGTTGATTTGATCTCGGATTAGACTGACGTGATGGTAATGGTATTTCGTATCTTGAGGTATGTTCCGTATTTCCTTGGTACTTGTCTTTGATGGACAATCGATTATCATATTGGAATTGTCGATGTTATCCAATGGATTGAATTGGCCAGAGTTGGTATAATTTCCGTATCGCGAGTTATGATAATGTTTTGAGAACCTTGAGTATTGTTGAGATACCGTACAGATATTTCGGTATTATCTTAATGTGTTGTTAAGGATACGAATCGTGGATTCTCTTAAAGTTATGACGGTAAGATTACATTGGTCGTATTCTTAATTAGTATTTCCATTGATATGTAATTATTGACGAGATGTGATGGTTATCATTGTTGGATATTATGGCTGACCCCGTCGTGGGCTTTCTTTTTAGGTTCTTGGATTATCAAGCTTGTAGCGGTCGTAGAGAGATGAACTTCCTGGGGGATACTGGCAAGGGCATGTATTTGTGTTTTGAGTTTCTGATCAGTTGTTGTATTCCGCTTCTAGAGTATTTTAATTGTTTGTCTTTATCCGCTGCGTGAGTATTTTTTAAATGGCCTTTTTGGTATCCGGTAACTTAGGTTACTTTGGCAATCATTTTCTAAATCTATTCTGTCGGTACGTGTAAGCAATAGCTTAACGTATGTTTTTAAACTGTTGAGTTTTGGCATTTTGGGTCTTGTGGTTTCAAATGAGTTTTTACGACGGTTTGATAAACGAGTTTTATAAATCTTTGAATGTTTTTAATAGATAATACCGTCGTTAGCCTATTGGGCGTTTGTAAATGTTTGCGAAAATTTCCTTCAGCCTTGTGGGTTCCATCTCGGGGCCCACGGCGCTGTAATATTCCCGGTCGGATCTGGGGGTGTTACAGAATATGGTATCAGAGCTTAGGTTGTGAAAACCTAGGCATTTGGGTCGAGTTGGGTCGTGTTTTGGTCGCGTCATTCGAGTTGTCGGTTGACAAGTGTTTGAGCTCTGAGTTTTGTTGTTCACTCGGGCTTGTGCGTTATGTGATTTACCAGTGTAGTACTGGGGTTGTTGTAAACTTTTTCAAATGGTATTAACGTGTTTCTTCAGATAGAGCTGTGTTGTGTTCTCGAGTTGAACTGAGTTTGCAAAATGTGCATTTTGAAAATATCTGTGTCGAGTATTTTCTTGAGTCGAGACATGTGCCAGTATCACGGGGAATCATCGACTTCACGATCTGTAAGTATTTGGATTTTGGATTTCATCGAGATTTATTGCCATTCTAAGTTGATATGTTTTGAGATTCAGAAAGATATTATGCATTACAGTATAAGGTGACAGAGTTGGGACATGATTGATGATCTTGAGAAGTTATGATTTTGGAAATCAATATGTCGATTAAGTTTTGGAATGGAGTTGTGCATTTGGGAGAAATATTGTGGATTGTTCAGGAGAACATGTAGTCATGTTAGTTCATTTTGAGATATGCGAACTGTTTATTGCCAACACAAAATGGAGATCAACTCGGAAACCCTCGAGCACCTATAATTCTCCAGAAGAACAACAAAAACATGATTACGATGAGGATCAAGACCAAAAACAACAGAGATCACACCAAACTATCGAAGGAAAACTCATTCGAAAATTTAATCGAACATTAAATGTTCACTACACCTCAAGAACACCAAAATCACCTTTCGGGTTGAAACGAACCGAAGATATGGATATACAATCCATAAAAAATACTTAACAACAACATCTAACACCAATCGATCATCTAAACTGGATTGGATTTGGAATCAAGAATAAAACTCCCAAAAAGTCAACTTGAAGAAAAATAACGAATTTACCTTGATCCGGTGAAGAATAATGGATTTGATGATGTTAAAATCACCTAGAGACCTCCAAAACACCTTTGGATTAAGTAAAATCGGCCAAGATTGCGAACCCTAGTTGCTCCCGTCTCAACCCGCGGAAAGAAGAAGAAAGGAAATGAAAAATGAGAATAATGATTGCTGTCCAGTTTTATATGCTAGACAGCCGTAGCGTGCGCTAACCATCTGGATTAGTGTGCGCTATCGGGGCACATATCGCCCAAAATTCTCAGTCCAGTAACTCCTGGACTGAACCCGACCAATAGTTAGCGTACGCTATGTTTCCAGTAGCATGAGCAAACTTCTGCCAATAACGTGCGCTACACTACCTCGTAGCGTGCGGTAGACAAAACACCAACCCGGTCCAGTAACTTCTGGACTGCCTCGAACTACCAGTTAGCGTGCGCTACCAAACCCATAGCGTACGCTAACTACTGCACCTTAGCGCGCGCTAACCCTGTAATACCCGGTTGTAATTCAGTCATTATCATTCAGTAATTTCATTCGGTGATTGTCACTCAGTGGATTTTCACTCATTATAATCATTCATCAATCATATTCATTCACCGTGTTCACCGTTCGGAAAAACTTCGAGTTGTGTATCGTTATTGTTCATTGTTTCAACTCTCCTCATATGAGTTCGACTTTGTTAGATCACCATTAATTTTTGGTAACTCCAAAAATTTTAAATCTTTGCAATATTATAGAGCATCGAATTAGCTTTCCAATGGTTCAAACGGTGAGTCAATCGGAGTCCGGACGAGAGAGTTATTGTCGTTTTAACTCACCCGCTCATTTTTCAGTTTTTGGCCGATCACTGCCGACCGACCGGCCGTGTCGTCCGACACGGCCCGTGCCGTACTCGTCCGGAAAATGCCGGCACCGCCTCAGACCCGACTGTCGCTCGCACGGCCGAGTCGAACTCTTCCGGATAAGCTGAGCGATCGCTGACACGCCCGACCGTGTTCCAGACACGGCCGAGTCATGCCGAAGTCGCCGCTTGACGGGTCATCGTCGGAAGGCCCTCGCGCCGCGACCGTGTCCGGGCAGACACGGCCGAGTCCCTCGCCGCCACCGTGCGACACGACCGTGCCGATCGGCACGGGCCGTGTCCGGCAGGCAGTCAACTCCCTTAAATTCGTTTTTTTTCAGGATTTCAGCCATTTCTCTCCCTTTTCTTCACCTTCAACCGAGAGAGTAAGGTTGAGGGAGGGTTTTTCCTTCACAAATCATTTGGGTGTTTGATTTTCTTCATCTCCTTTCGATCGTGAAGCCCGGATAATCAATTTAACGCGTGTTCTTCGGATTAAAGTACTTGGATCTTCAAAGGTAATATTCTTCAACACCTTGGATTTCGATTTTTGTGTTCAGATATGATGTTTTGGACGTTATAATCATGATATATGAAGGGATATGTATATGATTATGAGTTTGTATAAGGATTCATTGGATTATTGAGGAATTATTCGAGAACACCTTGAAAATCGAGTTGGAATTGGGGATTTTCGACTAATTGTTGTTATAATCACGTTTTTGGATATTCATAACGGATTATTGATCGTATTGGAGATGTTTTGTTGGTTTGAAACACTTCTTGGGGATTTGAGGTTGGTATTGTTGAGGTTTAGTTGTAAACAATCGGAGTTTGGCCACAACGTATTCGATATAATGCCCCAATGAACTTAGTTTAATCGTATCGACGTTTTGAGTTCGTTATATTCGTGTTTAATTCGTGTATTGATCGGATTGTTGGTAATTGTATTGAATTAAGGTTGTTCGTATGACCGACACTTCATTTAGGACTTTTGTTCGTGGAAGGACTATCTTCATCGGTATTGTGTAAGTTAATTCTTACTCGGTTAAAAGGATATTCATCCCTTTTGTTGTTGTTCATTCATAATCATAACTCATTCACCATTATATTAACCATATCAAAACTTGTTGTTATCAATTAATCATTTCAGTCATAAGGAACGACGGTTCCAATCTTTTCATTGAGCTGTCATTTATTTCATTACCATTCCATCTCGGTGAGTCATTATTCATTTTCGATGTCACTTTTGTTATATCGTGGCATTCCGGTCATCTCGGGCGTGCGGTTGGTATGTGTTGGATTTTCATGTCGGGCACATTATAGTCGTGTATTGGTTGGTGGCCTCACATTGGACTGTGCACACGAGTCATATTGTCTCGTGAGACTGATTAGGTATAAGACCACACGTGTATTCGATCGATACTCGTTGGTGGCTTGTGCACGGACACATTTCCATCCCGGGCGTAGTGTGGCGCCATTTCCTTTGAGCCGTACTGTTAGTTGATTCATATAGCATGTTTGATTGCGTATGTTTCGGCTGTGATGTTTCATAACTTCGTATATAATCATGATTGTGTATTTTCAACTCTTGAGGATTGTTGTTCTTTGTAATCGACCCGCTTGGGGATTTTGTTTTTCGTGTCATGGCAAGGCAAACGCACGGAATATCATGTTGATGTCGAGGAGTCCTAGTGATACTAGTAGGGGCCCCGATCTTTCAGCTTATTCATGTTATTGTCCTTTATTTTCCGCCGCAGACTTTCATTTGAATACTCCGTTTCATTCGGTGTTGTGTATTTTATCTTCATATAAAATACACTAGTATTCGGTATTGTCTGGTGTGTTGTAACTAAACTCCTCATCGGAGTAATTATTGCCGTAATGTAGTTCGGTACTACATTTATCTTGTGTAATTCATTCATTTTCATTTGCTCGGTGGGTCCTGGTTAGGGATCTACAGACCGTAATATCCGCCTAGTTTGGGGTGTTACGAGTTGGTATCGGAGCGTGGTTTTGAATACTACCTTCCGAGTCATGTCTCATTTGAAATCATCGTCATCGACTAGTATCATTGGACTTTCGCCACGTGTGACTCGTGCGTATACCGAGCCAATCGACCGAAAGAATCGTAAGACTTCTAACGCCATGGTATAATTTCTCGCAATAGTCATTCATTCATCATTCATCATTTAACAATCCTCAAACATCATCATTCATTGTGATTAGACGATCATGTTAACTCATTAATTACTCAATTCATTTCATTACTCGCTTGTCAACTGATAATCATATTATCAATCTTGTTAAGTTATTCAAGATAATCATTTCAAGAATTTCATCGATAATCATGTAACTTCAGAAATCATTCATATAATCACTAAGTTAGAGCATGTATACTCATTTTCATCATCTCATGACATAATCATAACGTGCTAATCATGCGGAAATATAATCATTATGCGACCTTCCTACTCCGGTATGGAGAGAATCTGTCAGGATGCACGGGGAGAGAGGCGGTGCGGACCGAAACCCGAGAAATAATCACTCACGCCGAAATCGTGCCTGTGACTCGCTCAATCAAGATGTTCGGGTTGATCCACTCACTTTCATGCAGCCATGATGACCCATGTGCGCTTGCTCAATCATCATTGCGCCACTGACCGGATTAATCGAGAGAACTCTCCCGTATGAGCCACCGCTAAGGAAAGTGCCGAACAACAACCTTCATTTGTCGCAAGAAATCAACGGCGTAATCAATCCGAAAGCGGTCACCAACCTTCAAGAAGCCTCGTGAGTCCTATCGCTTCGAGCGACCTCCAACGGCGCAAAATCGTGCGGGATCTCACCACGAGCGCCAATTCGGCCATCACCGTTATAATCGTGGGGATCTTGGTCATGTCAAGACCAAGTGTCCGAGACACATCACGTGCTATAATTGTGGGAATTTTGGACATAAGGCCCGCTTTTGCCGAAAGGACTCCAAGTTGGCTCCGGCATCCCAAGCCCCAAGCAACCAGCTTTAATCGATCGCTTTGTCATCGCTGCTTAAGACAATGGAAGCAAATAGAGTTGGAGCTCGTATTTATCGACGGAGCGTCTGGTTCGGGACCGCAAGTCCTGCATTCATATGCTGAGGAGGATCGACGATCCGGTGGCCCGAATGATTTCAGGTATACTCGTAATTTTATTTCAACTTGTGTGTACCTTTTGATTCTGGTACACCGCATTCATTCATTTTCGAATCATGCTTGAATAGACTTATTTCGGGATAGTCCTATTGCTTGTGGACCTCATACCATCGGTCTACCTGACGATGGAAGAATTTTCGGAATCATACCGAATTAAGCTTAATGACCGCGATTGGTTGATGGATCTAATCGTGGTGAACTTATCTTAGGACGATGTAATTTTCGGTATTAGTGGTTTGATCGTCTTGATACTATCCTCAGTGTTTGTTAGCGTTTGGTCGCTATCTTTCCGTCGTTGGTTGTCGAATGTGTGTTTCAGGGAAGTAATCCCCGTTGTTCCAGAAGAAGTATTATTATGACGAAAGCAGAGAAATTCCGCAATCGAACTATTCAATCATTCATTGTATCATTCTCATCGATTGGCCTTTCTAGGGCAATCGAGTTATTCAATCATTCATTGTATCATTTTCATCGATTGGCCTTTCTAAGGCAATCGAGTTATTCAATCATTCATTGTATCATTTTCATCGATTGGCCTTCCTAAGGCAATCGAGTTATTCAATCATTCATTGTATCATTTTCATCGATCGCCTTTCTAGACAATCGAGTTATTCAAAAATTCATTGTATCATCTTCATCGATTGGCCTTTCGAAGGCAATCGAGGTGTTCAATCATTATTGGTATCTCTAGTTATCGCTTGACCATTCTAGGGTAATCGAAATGTTCAATCATTCGTGGTATCCGTGTCATCGATTGACGATGTATTTCCGCATTTGTTATCCGGTTGCCTTCACATAGAGTAGGGGAATTCAAGAGTGAGTTGGAGCCGGTACGTCCCCTTTATCGAAGGCACCGTATCGGATGGCCCCGACCAAAATGCAGGAGTTGAAGATTCAACTTGAGGAGTAGTTCGAGAAAGGCTATCTCCGATCGATTGCGTCCCCGTGAGGAACACCAGTGTGATCTGTCAAGGAGAAGGATGGCTCGTCTCATGTGTGTATTAATTACCAGGAGTTGAACAGGGTGATGATCTAGAGTAGTATCCCTTACTCCGTATTGATGATCTTTTAGATCAACTTCAGGGAGCCTCGATTTTCCAGGATCGACTTAAGATCCGGATATCACCGATTGCATGGATTCGAGAGTAGGATATCGCGAGGTCAGCGTTTCGTACACGCTATGGTCATTATGAGTTCGTAGTTATGCCGTTCGGGCTAACTATTGCACCTGCGGTATTCATGGAGTTAATGAATCGGGTTTTCATCGACTTTTTGGATCAGTTTGTTGTTGTCTTCATCGACGACATTTTAATTTATTCTCGTAGCCGAGAGGAACACGAGGTTCATCTTCATCAGGTTCTCGACGTGTTGAGATGAGAGCAACTTTATGGAAAGTTTTCCAAATGTGAATTCTGGAGGTCCGAAGTGACTTTCTCGGGCGTGTAATTTCATCTGTCAGAGTTCGTGTCGATCCTCAGAAGTCGGAGACTATCCGAGATTGGCAAACTCCTAAAGATATTAAGTAGATCCGATGTTTCTGGATTAGTCGGGTTAATTATTCAACCCACGGCCGGAGCTAGCAACCGTGGTTTTCACGTTGGAAATTTGGCGTCGTTACCTTCATGGCATCACCTGTCAGATCTTCACCAATCACAAGAGTTGAAGTATATATTTACTCACAAGGAGTTAAATATGCGACAGAGGCGGTGGTTGGAACTAATCAAATATTTTGATCTCGAGATCCTTTACCACCCGGGCAAGGCGAACGTTGTCGCCGACGCCTTGAGTCGTAAGTTTGTTCAGGAACAGATGCTTGCTCGTTTAACATTTCAGAAGGAGCTCCAACAGGAATTCCATAGACCCGAGATCGAGGTCTGGCTTCAGCGAATTCAGGGACAGCTTTGTATGTTAGAGATTTCATCATCTCTTGAGGATGCAATCAGGGAGAATCAGGGTTCAGACCCAGCATTGTTACGCATTCGTAAGGATGTGGCTCAGGTGTAATACCCGGTTGTAATTCATTCATTTTCATTCAGTAATTATCAGTCTGTAATTGTCACTCAGTGTATTTTCACTCAATTATAATCATTCATCAATCATGTTCTTTCACCGTGTTCACCGTTCGGAAAAACTTCGAGTTGTGTATCATTATTGTTCATTGCTTCAACTTTCCTCATATGAGTTCGACTTTGTTAGATCACCATTAATTTTTGGTAACTCCAAAAATTCTAAATCTTTTCAATAGTATAGAGCATCGAGTTAGCTTTCCAATGGTTCAAACGGTGAGTCAATCGGAGTCCGGACGAGAGAGTTATGGTTGTTTTAGCTCAACCGCTCACTTTTCAGTTGTTGGCCGATCACTGCCGAACGAACTCGGCCGTGTCGTCCGACACGGCCGGTGCCGTACTCGTCCGGATAATGCCGAAGTGTCTGCCTCAGGACCCGACCGTGTCGTCTGGCACGGCCGAGTCGCACCCTTCCGGATAGGCTAGAACCATTCGCCAGAGGCCCGACCGTGTGCCGTGACACGGCCGAGTCAATGCCGAGCGCCGCGGACGGGTCACTATCGGTAGGCCTTCGCGCCGCGACCGTGTCATGAAGGACACGGCCGAGTCCTGCCCGCCGATGCGCGCGCGACCGTGTCGCGGGCACGGCCGAGTCCGGCCGCGAGTCAACCCCTATAAATTCATTTTTGAGCATTTCACTCATTTCTTCCATTTCTTTCCCACTTCTTCACCGCAACCGAGAGAGAATAGCTTGAGGGAGAGATTTCTTCATCAATTACCATTTGAGTGTGTATTTTCATCACCTTCAATCATTTGGGAAGCTTGATAGTCGATTTTACACGCTTTCTTCGGATCAAGTACTTGGATCATCAAGAGGTAATTCCTTCAACACTTTGACTTCGATTTTGTGTTGAGATATGATGTTTTGACGTTATAATCATGTTATATGAAGGGATATGTATATGATTATGAGTTTGTATAAGGCTTCATTGGATTATTGAGGAATTATTCGTGAACACCTTGAAAATCGAGTTGGAAATGGGGATTTTCGACTAATTGTTGTTATAATCACGGTTTTGGATATTCATAACGGATTATTGATCGTATTGGAGAGGTTTTGTTGGTTTGAAACACTTCGGGGGATTTGATATTGGTATATTGAAGTTTGATTGTAAACAATCGGAGTTTGACGCAACGTGTTTGTTTTAATGCCTCAATGGACTTAGTTTTATCGTATCGACGTTTTGAGTTCGTTATATTCGTGTTTGATTCGTATATTGATCGGATTGTCGGTAATTGTATTGAATTAAGGTTGTTCGTGCGACCGACACTTCATTTAGGACATTTGTTCGTGGAAGGACTTTCTTCATCGGTATTTTGTAAGTTAATTCTTACTCGGTTAAAAGGATATTCATGCCTTTTGTTGTTGTTCATTCATAATCATAACTCATTCATCATTATATTAACCATATCAAAACTTGTTGTTATCAATTAATCGTTTCAGTCATAAGGAACGACGGTTCCAATCTTTTCATTGAGCTATCATTTATTTCGTTACCATTCCACCTCGGTGAGTCATTATTCATTTTCGATGTCACTTTTGTTACATCGTGGCATTCCGGGTCATACTGGCGTGCCGGTTGGTATGTGTAGGATTTTCATGTCGGGCACATTATGGTCGTGTGTTGGTTGTTGGCCTCATATTGGACTGTGCACACGAGTCAATGTGTCTCGTGAGACTGATTAGGTACAAGACCACGCGTGTATTGATCGTTGGTGGCTTGTGCACGGACACATTTCCATCCCGGGCGTAGTGTGGCGCCACCCTTTGAGCCGTACTGTTAGTTGATTCATATAGCATGTTTGATTGCGTATGTTTCGATAGGATATTTCATAACTTCAGATATAATCATGATTGTGTATTTTCAACCCTTGAGGATTGTTGTTCTTTGTAACTGACCCCGTTTGGGGATTTTGTTTTTCAGGTCATGGCAAGGCAAACGCACGGGAATAGCATGTTGATGTCGAGGAGTCCTAGTGATACTAGTAGGGGCCCGATCTTTCAGTTATTCATGTTATTGTCCTTTATTTTCCGCTGCAGACTTTCATTTGAATACTCCGTTTCATTCGGTGTTGTGTATTTTGTCTTCATATAAAATACACTAGTATTCGGTATTGTCTGGTGTGTTGTAACTAAACTCCTCATCGGAGTAATTATTGTTGTAATGTAGTTCGGTACTACATTTATCTTGTGTAATTCATTCATTTTCATTTGCACGGTGGGTCCCAGTTGGGGATCTACGGACCGTAATATCCGCCTAGTTTGGGGTGTTACAGAGTTGGTATCGAGCGTGGTTTTGAATACTACCTTTCGAGTCATGTCTCATTTGAAGTCATCGTCATCGACTAGTATCATTGGACTTTCGTGTCACGTGTGACTGTGCAAATGCCGAGCCAATCGCATCTAAGAACCGTAAGATTTCTAACGCCATGGTATAATTTCTCGCAATAGTCATTCATTCATCATTCATCAATTAACAATCCTCAAACATCATCATTCATTGTGATTAGACGATCATGTTAACTCATTAATCACTTAATTCATTTCATTACTCGCTTAATAATCGTGACGATCATGTTAACTCATTAATTACTCAATTCATTTCATTATCCAGTTGTCAATCTGGATGATCATATTATCAATCTTATTAAGTTATTCAAGATAATCATTTCAAGAATTTCATCAGATAATCATGTAACTTCAGTAAATCATTCATATAATCACTAAGTTAGAGCATGTATACTCATTTTCATCATCTCATGACATAATCATAACGTGCTAATCATGCGGGAAAAATAATCATTATGGGACCTTCCTACTTCCGTATGGAGATAGCTATCAGGGGATGCACGAGAAGAGGCCGCGGTGCGGACCGAAACCCGAGAAATAATCACTCGCTGCCGGGAAATCGTGCCCAGGACTCGGCTCGATCAGAAGATGTTCGGTTGATCCACTCACTTTTATGCAGGCCATGATGACCCATGTGCAGTTGCTCAATCATCATTGCGCCACTCTGACCGGATTAATCGAGAGAACCCTCCCGTACGAGCCAGCTGCTAAGGAAATTGGCCGAGCAAAGAACTCCGCATATGTCAACAGGAAATCAACGGGCGTAATCTATCCGAAGGCGGCCGGCTAACCCGCAAGAAGCCTCGTGTGAGTCCTATCGCTTCGAGCGACCTCTACGGCGCATAATCGTGCGGATCTCATTCCCGAGCGCCGCTCGCCATCACTGCTTTAATTGTGGAACGCCGAGTCATTTCAGACCGAGTGTCCAAACCGTCTATCACGTGCTATAATTGTGGGAATTTTGGGCATAAGGCCCGTTTTGCCGAAAGGACTCCAAGTCGGCTCCGGTGTCATCTCAGCCCCGAAGCAACCGGCGTAATCGATCGCTTTATCATCGTCGTTAAGACAATGGAAGCAAATAGAGTTGGAGCTCAGATTTATCGACGGAGCGTCCGGTTCGGGGGCCGGCAAGTCCCAGATTCATATGATGAGGAGGATCGACGATCCGGTGGCCCGAATGATTTCAGGTATACTCGTAATTTTATTTCAACTTGTGTGTACATTTTGATGCTGGTACACCGCATTCATTCATTTTCGAATCATGCTTGAATAGGCTTATTTCGGGATAGTCCTACTGCTTGTGGACCTAATACCATCGGTCTACCTGACGATGGAAGAATTTTCGGAATCATACCGAATTAAGCTTAACGACCGCGATTGATTGATGGATCTAATCGTGGTGAATTTATCTTAGGACGACTTAATTTTCGATATTAGTTGGCTTAACCGTCTTGATACTATCCTCAGTGCTTGTTAGCGTTTGGTCGCTATCTTTCCGTCGTTGGTTGTCGAATGTGTGCTTCAGGGAAGTAATCCCCGTTGTTCCAGTAGAAATATTATTATGGTGAAAGCAGAGAAATTCTGCAATCGAACTATCCAATCATTCATTGTATCATTTTCATCGATTGACCTTTCTAAGGCAATCGAATTATTCAATCATTCCTTGTATCATTTCCATCGATTGGCTTTTCTAAGACAATCGAGTCATTCAATCATTCATTGTATCATTTTCATCGATTGGCCTTTCAAAGGCAATCGAGTTATTCAAACATTCCTTGTATCATCTTCATCGATTGGCCTTTCTAAGGCAATCGAGTTGTTCAATCATTATTGGTATCTCTTTTTATCGATTGACCATTCTAGGGCAATCGAAATGTTCAATCATTCGTGGTATCATTGTCATCGATTGACGATGTATTTCCAGACGAGTTATCTGGTTGCCTTCACATAGAGTAAGGGAATTCAGGAGTGAGTTGAGCCAGACGCCCCCTTTATCGAAGGCACCGTATCGGATGGCCCCGACTGTAATGCGGGAGTTGAAGATTCAACTTGAGGAATAGTTCGAGGAAGGTTACCTCCGACCGATTGGCCCCCGTGAGGAACACTAGTGTGATCTGTCAAGGAGAAGGATGGCTCGTCTTGTGTGTGTATTAATTACTGTGAGTTGAACAGGGTGATGATCAAGAGTAGTATCCTTTACCCGTATTAATGATCTTTTAGATCAACTTCAGTGAGCCTCGCATTTTCCAGATCGACTTAAGATCCGGATATCACCGCCATGGATTCGAGAGTCGGATATCGCGAGGACAGCGTTTCGTACACGCTATAGTCATTATGAGTTCGTAGTTATGCCGTTCGGGCTAACTATTGCACCTGCGGTATTCAGGGAGTTAATGAATCGGGTTTTCATCGACTTTTTGGATCAGTTTGTTGTTGTCTTCATCGAAGACATTTTGATTTATTCTCGTAGCCGAGAGGAATACGAGGTTCATCTTCATCAGGTTCTCGACGTGTTGAGACGAGAGCAACTTTATGGAAAGTTTTCCAAATATGAGTTCTGGAGGTCCGAAGTGACCTTCTCGGGCATGTAATTTCATCTGCCAGAGTTCGTGTCGACCCTCAGAAGACGGAGACTATCCGAGATTGGCAACCTCCGTAAGATATTAAGTAAATCCGATGTTTCCTCGGAATAGTTGGTCAATTATCCAACCCACGACCTGGAGCTAGCAGCCGTGGTTTTCGCGTTGGGGATTTGGCGTCGTTACCTTTATGGCGTCACCTTTCAGTTATTCACCAATCACAAGAGTTGAAGGATATATTTACTCACAAGGAGTTAAAAATGCGACAGAGGCGGTGGTTGGAACTAATCAAAGATTTTGATATCGAGATCCTTTACCACCTGGGCAAGGCGAACGTTGTCGCCGACACCTTGAGTCGTGAGTCCGTTCAGGAGCAGATGCTTGCTCGTTTAACAGTTCAGAAGGAGCTTCAGCAGGAATTCCTTAGACCCGAGATCGAGGTCTGGCTTCAGCGAGTTCAGGGACATCTTTGTATGTTAGAGATTTCTTCGTCACTTGAGGAGGTAATCAGAGAGAATCAGAGTTCAGACCCTTCATTGTTGCGCATCCGTGAAGATATGGCTTAGGGGAAAGCCACTGGATTCGTGGTCCACGAGGATGGACTTTTGAGGTTTAAGAACCGGTTGTGTACCGGCGAATGACGAGTTGAAAAACTCTATTTTGAGAGAAGCTCATGCTACCCCTTATCCTGTTCATCCGGGGTCCAGCAAGATGTACAAGGACTTGAAACAAAATTACTGGTGGAGTAATATGAAGCGAGAAGTCGCGGAATTTGTTCGAAATGCTTAACTTGCCAACAAGTCAAGATTGAACATCAGCGACCGGCGGGTATGCTGAAACCTCTCCCTATTCCAGAGTGGAAGTGGGAAGACATTTCTATGGATTTCATCACGAGTTTGCCGACGAGTCGTCGTGGCATGAATACAATCTGGGTGATTATGGACCGCTTAACTAAATCAACTCATTTTCTTGAGATTAAGGATACTTGGGGTCCCGAGAGACTTGCCCAGCTATTCATCAAAGAGATAGTGAGACTGCACGGTACTCCTAAAAGTATCGTTTCCGATCGTGACGGACGGTTTGTGTCACATTTTTGGAAACCAGTTCATCGTGCTATGGGAACTCACAATCTCAAGATCGCTTTTCATCCTCGGTCCGACGGACAATCAGAGAGGACTATTCGGGCATTAGAGGACATGTTGAGAGCTTGCGTCCTCGATTGGAAGGACGATTGGGAAGCCCAACTACCATTGATCGAGTTCACGTATAATAATAGTTGGCATGCTTCCATTAAGATAGCACCTTACGAGGCCTTGTACGGTCGCCGTTGTCGCCTCTCCTTTGTGTTGGGATGACTTGTCGAATCAATCGGCACCGAGCCCGATATGCTTATTGCCCGGGAAAAGGTAGCGTTTATCAAGAGTCGTTTGTTGACCGCTCAGTCGGCGAAATCATATGCAGATAACCGTGCCGACCATTAGAGTTCGAGGCCGTGACCATGTGTTGGTCAAGGTATCCCCGAGTCGTGGTATCTTCCGTTTTAGGAAGAGGGGAAAGTTGAGTCCGAGATTCATTGGACCGTTTGAGATTTTGGATCGAGTAGGCGAGTTAGCTTATCGATTGGCTTTACCTCCGGCGTTGAGCCGAATTCATAACGTGTTTCATGTCTCTCAGTTGCGAAAGGATGTTTCCGACCCGAGTCACATACGAAATCGAGATCGCCGACGACCATTCATATGAGGAGCGTCCTATACGAGTCTTAGAGCGGCGAATCAAACAGTTGAGAAATAAGTCGATTCCTTTGGTCAAGATTCAGTGGTCTAGACACGGAGTCGAAGAGGCCACTTGGGAAACCGAGATGAATATGCGGGAGAGTTATCCCGAGTTGTTTGACCCTTAGTTTCGGGGACGAAACTCTTTTAAGGGGGGGTGTATGTAATACCCGGTTGTAATTCATTCATTTTCATTCAGTAATTATCAGTCTGTAATTGTCACTCAGTGTATTTTCACTCAATTATAATCATTCATCAATCATGTTCTTTCACCGTGTTCACCGTTCGGAAAAACTTCGAGTTGTGTATCATTATTGTTCATTGCTTCAACTTTCCTCATATGAGTTCGACTTTGTTAGATCACCATTAATTTTTGGTAACTCCAAAAACTCTAAATCTTTTCAATAGTATAGAGCATCGAGTTAGCTTTCCAATGGTTCAAACGGTGAGTCAATCGGAGTCCGGACGAGAGAGTTATGGTCGCTTTAGCTCAACCGCCACTTTTCGCTTGTTGGCGATCATCGCCGAACGA
This sequence comes from Orobanche coerulescens, assembly GCA_033398695.1. NCBI lineage: Eukaryota > Viridiplantae > Streptophyta > Magnoliopsida > Lamiales > Orobanchaceae > Orobanche > Orobanche coerulescens. Next base: position 150,253,527 of record CM065815.1, read on the forward strand.
ACTCGGCCGTGTCGTCCGACACGGCCTGCGTGCATTTCGTCCGGATAATGCCGAAGTGTTCGCCTCAGACCCGACCGTGTCGCTCGCACGGCCGAAGTCGCACTTTCCGGATAGGCCGTAACTGTCGCCCGGAGGCCCGACCGTGTGCCAGTGACACGGCCGAGCCAATGCCGAGCGCCATGGACGGGTCACTATCGGTAGGCCCCTTCGCGCCGCGACCGTGTCATGCAGACACGGCCGAGTCCGTGCCGGCCAGATGCGCGCCGCGACCGTGTCGCGGGCACGGCCGAGTCCGGGCCGCGAGTCAACCCCTATAAATTCATTTTTTGAGCATTTCAGCTCATTTCTTCCATTTCTTTCCCACTTCTTCACCTGCAACCGAGAGAGAATAGCTTGAGGGAGAGATTTCTTCATCAATTACCATTTGAGTGTGTATTTTTCATCACCTTCAATCATTTGGGAAGCTTGGATAGTCGATTTTACACGTTTTCTTAGATCAAGTACTTGGATCATCAAGAGGTAATTCCTTCAACACTTCGACTTCGATTTTGTGTTGAGATATGATGTTTTGGACGTTATAATCATGTTATATGAAGGGATATGTATATGATTATGAGTTTGTATAAGGATTCATTGGATTATTGAGGAATTATTCGAGAACACCTTGAAAATCGAGTTGGAATTGGGGATTTTCGACTAATTGTTGTTATAATCACGTTTTTGGATATTCATAACGGATTATTGATCGTATTGAGATGTTTTGTTGGTTTGAAACACTTCTTGGGGGATTTGATATTGGTATATTGAAGTTTGATTGTAAACAATCGGAGTTTGACGCAACGTGTTTGTTTTAATGCCTCAATGGACTTAGTTTTATCGTATCGACGTTTTGAGTTCGTTATATTCGTGTTTGAATCGTATATTGATCGGATTGTCAGTAATTGTATTGAATTAAGGTTGTTCGTGCGACCGACACTTCATTTAGGACATTTGTTCGTGGAAGGACTTTCTTCATCGGTATTTTGTAAGTTAATTCTTACTCTGCTAAAAGGATATTCATGCCTTTTGTTGTTGTTCATTCATAATCATAACTCATTCATCATTATATTAACCGTATCAAAACTTGTTGTTATCAATTAATCGTTTACCATAAGGAACGACGGTTCCCAATCTTTTCATTGAGCTATCATTTATTTCGTTACCATTCCACCTCGGTGAGTCATTATTCATTTTCGATGTCACTTTTGTTACATCGTGGCATTCCGGTCATATCGGGCGTGCGGTTGGTATGTGTAGGATTTTCATGTCGGGCACATTATGGTCGTGGTGTTGGTTGTTGGCCTCATATCGATCGTGCACACGAGTCAATGTGTCTCGTGAGACCGATTAGGTACAAGACCACGCGTGTATTGATCGTTGGTGGCTTGTGCACGGACACATTTCCATCCCGGGCGTAGTGTGGCGCCACCCTTTGAGCCGCATCGTTAGTTGATTCATATAGCATGTTTGATTGCGTATGTTTCGACAGATATTTCATAACTTCGATATAATCATGATTGTGTATTTTCAACCCTTGAGGATTGTTGTTCTTTGTAATCGACCCGCTTGGGGATTTTGTTTTTCGTGTCATGGCAAGGCAAACGCACGGGAATAGCATGTTGATGTCGAGGAGTCCTAGTGATACTAGTAGGGGCCCCCGATCTTTCAGTTATTCATGTTATTGTCCTTTATTTTCCGCTGCAGACTTTCATTTGAATACTCCGTTTCATTCAGTGTTGTGTATTTTGTCTTCATATAAAATACACTAGTATTCGGTATTGTCCTGGTGTGTTGTAACTAAACTCCTCATCGGAGTAATTATTGTTGTAATGTAGTTCGGTACTACATTTATCTTGTGTAATTCATTCATTTTCATTTGCCTGGTGGGTCCCAGTTGGGGATCTACGGCACTGTAATATCCGCCTAGTTTGGGGTGTTACAGGAAAGCCCCTGGATTCGTGGTCCACGAGGATGGACTTTTGAGGTATAAGAACCGGTTGTGCGTACCGGCGAATGACGAGTTGAAAAATTCTATTGTGAGAGAAGCTCATGCTACCCCCTTATTCTGTTCATCCGGGGTCCAGCAAGATGTACAAGGACTTGAAACAAAATTACTGGTGGAGTAATATGAAGCGAGAAGTCGCAGAATTTGTTTCGAGATGCTTAACTGTCAACAAGTCAAGATGGAACCTCGACCGGCGAGTATGTCGATACCGCTCCCTATTCCGTAATGGAAGTGGGAAGACATTTCTATGGATTTCATCACGAGTTTGCCGACGAGTCGCCGTGGCATGAATGCGATCTGGGTGATTGTGGACCGCTCAACTAAATCAGCTCATTTCCTTGAGATCAAGGATACGTGGGGTCCCGAGAGACTTGCCCAGTTATTCATCAAAGAGATAGTGAGACTGCACGGTACTCCTAAAAGTATCGTTTCCGATCGTGACGGACGGTTTGTGTCACATTTTTGGAAATCAGTTCATCGTGCTATGGGAACTCAGCTTAATCTCGATCGCTTTCATCCTCGAAATCGATGGACAATCAGAGAGGACTATTCAGACATTAGAGGTCATGTTGAGAGCTTGCGTCCTCGATTGGAAGGACGATTGGGAAGCCCAACTACCACTGATCGAGTTCACGTATAATAATAGTTGGCATGCTTCCATTAAGATGGCACCTTACGAGGCCTTGTACGGTCGTCTTTGTCGATCTCCTTTGTGTTGGGATGACTTGTCAGAATCAATCGGCACCGAGCCCGATATGCTTATAGCCGCCCGAGAGAAGGTAGCTTTGATCAAGAGTCGTATGTTGATGCTCGAGTCGGCGTAAATCATATGCATAATCGTCGCCGACCACCGGAGTTCGAGACGGTGATCATGTTTTGGTCAAGGTATCCCCGAGTCGAGGTATTTTCCGCTTCGGAAAACGGGGAAGTTGAGTCCGAGATTCATCGACCGCTTGAAATTTTGGATCGAGTAGGCGAGTTAGCTTATCGACATGCGTTACCTCCGGCTTTGAGCCGAATTCATAATGTGTTTCATGTCTCTCGCCATGAAGTTTGTTGCCGACCCGAGTCACATACTTCGACGAAATCGAGATCGCGAAGAGCATTCGTACGAGGAGCGCCCCAGACGAGTGTTGGAGCGGCGAATCAAACAGTTGAGGGATAAGTCGATTCCTTTGGTCAAGATTCAGTGGTCTAGACACGGAGTCGAAGAGGCTACTTGGGAAACCGAGGATAGTATGCGGGAGGATTATCCCGAGTTGTTTGACCCTTAGTTTCGGGGACGAAACTCTTTTAAGGGGGGGTGTATGTAATACCCGGTTGTAATTCAGTCATTATCATTCAGTAATTTCATTCGGTGATTGTCACTCAGTGGATTTTCACTCATTATAATCATTCATCAATCATATTCATTCACCGTGTTCACCGTTCGGAAAAACTTCGAGTTGTGTATCGTTATTGTTCATTGTTTCAACTTTCCTCATATGAGTTCGACTTTGTTAGATCACCATTAATTTTTGGTAACTCCAAAAATTCTAAATCTTTGCAATATTATAGAGCATCGAATTAGCTTTCCAATGGTTCAAACGGTGAGTCAATCGGAGTCCGGACGAGAGAGTTATTGTCGTTTTAACTCACCCGCTCATTTTTCGCTTTGCCGATCATCGCCGACCAACTCGCCGTGTCGTCCGACACGGCCCGGCTGCACTCGTCCGGAAAATGCCAAGTGTTCCGCTCAGACCCGACCGTGTCGTCGCACGGCCGAGTCGAACTCTTCCGGATAAGCCGAGCGATCGCCGACACGCCCGACCGTGTTCCGTGACACGGCCGAGTCATGCCGAAGTCGCCGCTTGACGGGTCATCGGAAGGCCCTTCCACGCCGCGACCGTGTCGGGCAGACACGGCCGAGTCCTGTCGGCCACCGCGGCGACACGACCGTGCCGACGGCACGGCCGTGTCCGGCAGCACCAACTCCTTAAATTCGCTTTTTTCGTGATTTCACCATTTCTCTCCCTTTTCTTCACCTTCAACCGAGAGAGTAAGCTTGAGGGAGGGTTTTTCCTTCACAAATCATTTGGGTGTTTGATTTTCTTCATCTCCTTTCGATCGTGAAGCCCGGATAATCAATTTAACGCGTGTTCTTCGGATTAAAGTACTTGGATCTTCAAAGGTAATATTCTTCAACACCTTGGATTTCGATTTTTGTGTTGAGATACGATGTTTTGGACGTTATAATCATGATATATGAAGGGATATGTATATGATTATGAGTTTGTATAAGGATTCATTGGATTATTGAGGAATTATTCGAGAACCCCTTGAAAATCGAGTTGGAATTGGGGATTTTCGACTAATTGTTGTTATAATCACGTTTTTGGATATTCATAACGGATTATTGATCGTATTGGAGATGTTTTGTTGGTTTGAAACACTTCTTGGGGATTTGAGGTTGGTATTGTTGAGGTTTAGTTGTAAACAATCGGAGTTTGGCCACAACGTATTCGATATAATGCCCCAATGAACTTAGTTTAATCGTATCGACGTTTTGAGTTCGTTATATTCGTGTATTGATCGGATTGTTGGTAATTGTATTGAATTAAGGTTGTTCGTAAGGATCGACACTTCATTTAGGACTTTTGTTCGTGGAAGGACTATCTTCATCGGTATTGTGTAAGTTAATTCTTACTCGGTTAAAAGGATATTCATCCCTTTTGTTGTTGTTCATTCATAATCATAACTCATTCACCATTATATTAACCATATCAAAACTTGTTGTTATCAATTAATCATTTCAGTCATAAGGAACGACGGTTCCAATCTTTTCATTGAGCTGTCATTTATTTCATTACCATTCCATCTCGGTGAGTCATTATTCATTTTCTATGTAACTTTTGTTATATCGTGGCATTCCGGTCATCTTGGCGTGCGGTTGGTATGTGTCGGATTTTCATGTCGGGCACATTATAGTCGTGTGTTGGTTGGTGGCCTCACATCGACGTGCACACGAGTCATATTGTCTCGTGAGACTGATTAGGTACAAGACCACACGTGTATTCGATCGATACTCATTGGTGGCTTGTGCACGGACACATTTCCATCCCGGGCGTAGTGTGGCTCCATTTCCTTTGAGCCGTACTGTTAGTTGATTCATATAGCATGTTTCATTGCGTATGTTTCGACAGGATGTTTCATAACTTCAGATATAATCATGATTGTGTATTTTCAACTCTTGAGGATTGTTGTTCTTTGTAACTGACCCCGTTTGGGGAGTTTGTTTTTCAGGTCATGGCAAGGCAAACGCACGGGAATAGCATGTTGATGTCGAGGAGTCCTAGTGATACTAGTAGGGGGCCCCGATCTTTCAGTTATTCATGTTATTGTCCTTTATTTTCCGCTGCAGACTTTCATTTGAATACTCCGTTTCATTCAGTGTTGTGTATTTTATCTTCATATAAAATACATTAGTATTCGGTATTGTCCTGGTGTGTTGTAACTAAACTCCTCATCGGAGTAATTATTGCTGTAATGTAGTTCGGTACTACATTTATCTTGTGTAATTCATTCATTTTCATTTGCCTGGTGGGTCCCAGTTGGGGATCTACGGCACTGTAATATCCGCCTAGTTTGGGGTGTTACAAACCCCTGCCCTTAGCGTGCGCTAACCCCTGCCCTTAGCGTGCGCTAACGGGCCTAAATCCAATTACTAACCTATGAACCTGTTGCTCGATAGCGTGCGCTATGATCCCTTAGCGTGCGCTAATGCACCCAGAACTACAGCAGTAGTGCTCTCAACATAGTGCATATCATGGTGAAGTTCTGAGTGAGACTCACAAACTGGATAACACACTAATGGTACGAGGAAAAGAGATTTGAATTTTAGTATGGTAGTTTGGTTATCCAGAGGTGATCAGTTGATTGATGGGATAAGAGAATATGTTGCGTGTTGTAGATATATGCACAAGATGTGATTTTAGAAACTTTGGATTTTTTGAAACCGAGACATATGTGCTATGTAATTCCATTGGTATGGTAGTAGCGCAATTTTACCATAGTGATTTTTTGAATGATTTATTTGTAAGTGTAGATTTGGGGATGGTGACCCCAAACTGGTTGTTTTGGACAATGAGTGGTCGTTCCCACTCCTTGTATGAACTGGTATGTTCATTGATTTGCGATTGGTTGCTCGTATGCCGAGGGGAATGTTCACTACGGGTTTTGTTTCGTTGAGATTCACCGTGTGCGATTTGTTAACGCTTTTGAGAATTTTGTTCTTTCATATATCGGTTTCTCGTGGTTCGTATTGATCGTGGTCGAGCCTACCATGCGATAATATTTTCGGTTCTTGTTGATCCTTCGTTGGTAGTATTGCAAAGATATCATGTTGATAATATTTTCGATTATGTTTTGACCTCTCGGGTCATATCGAGTTTATCACGTTGATGATATTCTCGGTTAATTTGTTGGTTGATCATTGTTAATGATCGTATGAGCATTCGAATTTCATGTCGATGTTTTGGGATTTGTGTCGTTGTGTTGGGCGATGTTTCTCGATGTATCGTGCATTATTGATTGTATCGTAATCGGGACTTGATTGTGCGATCGCAGACATGTGATTTGACACGAATAGATTATTTCATCCGAAGATGATATATTTTTGTTGAGACTCATAGAATTGTGATCGTAAGCGTGTTGAAGCTTTACAGTGAAGTCACTTGCTAGTATCTCAGGAGATCGTCGACTTGGCGCATATGTAAGTATGCTATTTTGGTTATTCAGTAATAATGATGATTGATCGTTGTCGTGATGGTTTCGGGATATTTTGGTTGAACGGTTTATTTGTTTTCTATGACGGATTGCAAGTTTCGAGGACGAAACTTATTTTAAGTGGTATAGTATGTAATATCCGGAATTTCTACTACTGTTGTTTGATATTATTTTATCCGAGTTATATTGTACAGCGTGGAATCTGTACAGTATAGATAAAATAAATGAAGGACTGAGATGTCAGTATCGGTATAATTGTCGTACTTGGTCGACAATTGCAATTGAGGATATTATGTATCATATGAGAATATTATGGAATTTAGTATATGTATTCAGTATGTGAGTGTGCGTATCCAAAGATGTTGAGACAGACGAGAAGAGTTGGAAATGGCTAAGTGTAGTATTATTAGCGCACGCTAATAATCATGTATAACGATGCTATCGTACTAGTTTAGCGCACGCTAAAGGTAAAAGGCACAGACGCTAATACAAATGATCGGAAGGAATCTACGTGTGGACCGTGCTACTTTCGCGCACGTTCGATAGGTCAACAGATGTTGTAATGTAGTGTTAGCGCACGCTAAAGCATGTTGGTTAGCGCACGCTAATCGTATATCGGATTTAAAAGGAATCTTATCCTCACAAGACTTTCGGGTGTGGACTCGTCTTCGGAGCATACAGACAAACGAGTCTACTATGAGTAGCGCACGCTAAGGTTGGACACTTGCGTACGCTAAATAGAGGCATTTACGTACGCTATTGCATGGGCATTGCGTACGTAAATCATTTCATACTGAGACAGCTTGCCTCGACTTCGATAGCGCACGCTAACAAAGACGATTAGCGACGCTAAGTGTGTAACGTACGTTAACTGAAGATGTTAGCGTACGTTAATAATGTCCAGTATATATATAAGTGCAGTTGGCTATTTTTCATCATTTTCATCCATTTCTTCATGTGAGCCGATAGAGAGAGTCTTGAGAAGTATTTGAGGTTCCAAACACTGGATTAAGTTGGAGTTAATCATCCATAACAACATTTGAAGCTTGAAATCATTGGTGATTCTTGGAAATGGATTCAACCTTGGAAATCAATCCATTCTTTCAAAAGTAATTACTCTTCACTTTGAGATTTCGTTTTGGATTGTATATGATGTTCTTGAGCTGATGATTATCATATAAACAAGTTGATAAGTATGACTATGAGTTGGATTACCAGATTATGATGATGTTATTGTTGATATGAAGATATTGATATGAATTGGATGGTTTCGAATGTGTTGTTTATCTTCAAAGAGATATGTTGGCTAAGGTCTTCCTTCAATTCGAATCTTTGATGTTGTTGTTGGTTTCTTCATATGATGGTGATCATGGCATGATTATGAGTTCTTGGTGTTTAGGTTGTTGATATTAAGGAAGATGAAATATGAATATATGACTTGAATTAAGAGTCGAATGATTACCTATATGTTAAAGGATATTGGATTTCGTTGTTTGATAGCTATGAACATGGTTCAGAATCACTTAGAGTTTTGATAATCGCCATATGTTGATCGGTATCCGAAATGCATGTAACTACACGTCATTAGCGCACGCTAAGCCTACTGTCTAGCGCATGCTATCGGGAACAACTTAGCGCACGCTATGGTAAGAGATTAACGTACGCTAAGTCAACAGGCAGGGTAATATATTCTGTTTTGGTTATGAATTCGTGATCGTTTAAGTTGGTTTCATCAGACTTGTGGTTAACTGAGATATTGTTGAGCTGTTGGGTTTGTGAATTGGTTTTAGCGGTTGTTGATTATTATCGAATTGTTGTTTAATCAATTATTGCAATAGGTCAAGTTTATTGATCGGTGTTTATAACCGTATGCTGCGGTCGTGTTCGAGGATGTTCGTGAATTGCTTTGGTCGGGACCGAGGAACTTGTAGATGACGACAATGGATTTGGTAACGACTTCATCATCGTCAGACGGTATCGAGGCAAGTTATTACTTGCTCGCTTTATAATATTTAATGAATGGTTTCGCTTTCATTCGCTTATAATTTGTATAGCAATGTTTATAATCGTAATCATAGGGGATTTGGATTATAGGTTGTATTCGAAGTTTTGGGAATTAAATCATAAGGTATATGATTTACATTCATTGTTGGTATACTTGGTATCAAGATATGTTGTGGTATAGACGAAGACGTGAATTATCTACCGTTCGTGACATTTTGGATCGTCGAATATTCAGAATAATGGTTCGTGATGGTTTGGACATCGAGATTGCTCTCGAAGGACTCGGAGCAAGTACTCTAATCATTTTTGTCATTTGTGTCGATCATGTTGTGATACATTCGTGTATCATTGTTGTCATGCATTTGTGCATTGTTGTTGTCGTGCATTGTGTATTGTGTTTTGTGCAGTTGTGCATTGTTGTCATATGTCCACCATGCTTTGATCCGACGGGAATCATCATGGGAATCTATAGCTGTGTGCGCTGGATCGTTGGACAGGTAATGCCACCATGCTTTGGTCCGACGGGATCATCATGGGAATCTATAGCTGTGTGCGCTGGATCGTTGGATTACCATATGTATTGTTGTTGTGCATATGTATATTATGGGTTTTCCATAAGTATACATTGTCGTTATTGTTGTGATCATATTGACGTTGTCATATGAGTATGCATTTGTAGGTCTTGTGTTAGGACTATGTCCGTATGTTGTGTTGATCTGATCTCGGATTAGACTGACGTGATGGTAATGGTATTTCGTATCTTGAGGTATGTTCCGTATTTCCTTGGTACTTGTCTTTGATGGACAATCGATTATCGTATTGGAATTGTCGATGTTATCTGATGGATTGAATTGGCCAGAGTTGGTATAATTTCCGTATCGCGAGTTATGATAATGTTTTGAGAACCTTGAGTATTGTTGAGATACCGTACAGATATTTCGGTATTATCTTAATGTGTTGTTAAGGATACGAATCGTGGATTCTCTTAAAGTTATGACAGTAATATTACATTGGTCGTATTCTTACTTAGTATTTCCATTGATATGTAATTATTGACGAGATGTGATGGTTATCATTGTCGATATTATGGCCGATTCGCCGTGGGCTTTCTTTTTAGGTTCTTGGATTATCAAGCTTGTAGCGGTCGAGAGAGATGAACTTCCTGGGGATACCGGCAAGGGCATGTATTTGTGTTTTGAGTTTCGATCGCTTGTTGTATTCATTGCTAGAGTATTTTAATTGTTTGTCTTTATCCGCTGCGTGAGTATTCTTAAATGGCCTTTTTGGTATCCTAGAACTTAGGTTACTTTGGCAATCATTTTCTAAATCTATTCGCTTGTGACGTGTGTTTATATCTTAACGTATGTTTTTAAACTGTTGAGTTTTGGCATTTTGGGCCTTGTGGTTTCAAATGAGTTTTTACGACGGTTTGATAAACGAGTTTTATAAATCTTCGAATGTTTTTAATAGATAATACCGTAGTTAGCCTCTTGGGCGTTTGTAAATGTTTGCGAAAATTTCCTTCAGCCTTGTGGGTTCCATCTCGGGGCCCACGGCGCTGTAATATTCCCGGTCGGATCTGGGGGTGTTACAATATAAGATTTATTTTTTTGGTTTCTCCGATCTCTGTTCATCTATATTACAATTAGTATACATAAAAAAGAAGTCATAAAGGTTGATCATGCATAATGCAAAGATTAGGGCATTGTTAAACAGCAATGAATAATCGATATGTAAACAATTAGTAAACGAACTAACCCTACATAAAACAAACAATAAACACATTCAAATTCACATAAGCATTTAATAATCGTTCATAGATCAACAAATACATAAGTAATCATAAAAGAATCCTTCAGTTGTTTGGTCCACCTGAACCTTTATAAAGATCGATCCACATGTTTTATATATTTGAGAGTTGGGCATCCCTAGCCTCAATATTCTATCAATCCTAGCATCTAGTGGTAACCCCACACCTGTTTAGTTGAGAATCCACGTAGGGGAGGGAGGCCTCAGGGACTTCTCCTCAAGAATCGTATGTTGCTCCCAAAGTACCGGATTACGGCCGTACCTTAATCGCTAGCAAGTAAAGAGAAGTTGGTCACTCACTGTATCAGTGAGCTATAACCAATTCACTGCAATTTTTAGAGCATCAATAAATAAATTTTAAATACCAAATTTGTTCCCAACTTCTACATTCATCCTTGAACTGGGTTTTATTTATTAAGTCGCTTACATTACCAGTGTTCTTAATTTTTCTAGATTATATTATTTATGAATATTTCTTTGTTTGTTTTTAATTCATGTTTAATTTCAAGAATTAATTCCGAAATAATTAATTCCACATAATCCATGAGGATCGACCCTGCTTGCTATATTACACCAAATTTGTAGCCAAGGTAGGAATTTATTTGCACAGCGCGAAAGAGTTCAGTAAACTCGAATGGCCAAAAGCCACAAAATGTAGAATTTAATGGTGTAAATGGACAAAGAAACAATATGGGTAACATATTTGATCTACTTAAGCTAAATAAGGAAAATGTTTTTGCTCGAGATGGGCAGGTGGAGGACATTGAGAATACAAATGATGATTAAGAGCAACAAAGTAGAACTCCAAGGGTGCCCAACTTACCGAGGTCAACACTGATCAAGTATCCAATTGGTCACTTGCTAAGGCAATGAAGGCAAGGAAGAGAACAACCCCCACTACTCTCCCACCTCAATTTCAATTTCAAGGGCAACTAGTGAAGAATAAGTGTGTTGCCCGAGCCTAACACTACTCACTTGATCAATATGATTCATGCATAACTTGTTAATTATGTGTTATTTGGATTACTTGATGTTTCATGGTTCATTTGATCTTATAGTTAATTTCACTACATAGAAATGTGCTAAACATTTGAACTAAAGTCTAAAACACTATCGTGGTATATGTTATGGAACTAAGTTACGTTATTCATATTATTTCTAATACGAAAATAAAATATATGTAAAGATCCTATAAAATTCTGAGTACACGTGGTAAGCCTAGAAGTAATGAAGGTGTCACTAACGTGTCTATCGAATGTTAACTAGCTTATCTCGAGATTTTAGTCGGCGTGTGTACTGGGTATTGATGATTCAAGTGAATAACCATCATTTAATATACTAACACATGTCAAGTACCTTGATTCTTGTCAATACCCTATAGGATGCAATTTATGATTGCATGTAGTAACAATGGTAAAATATTGTCATCTGTCTATACCTTATTCGCTCCAACTGCGGTAGGAATTGAACTTATATTTTAGTTTAATGTATTAACTATATCTTATTAATAAATGAGTCCTTCCATTCTTATCCACAGTGTTGTATTTGTGAAGTTTTAGAAAGTTTGACAATAAACTCATTCACTAGCATTTTCAACATTGTTCGTATGAGTAACCGAGTTTAAGCAATAAAAATACACCCTAAACTTCTACTAAACCATTTGAAAGATCATCCATACCCTAAATTAGGTCAATATATACTAGGAACCAGTTCATACACTCCAAGAACCGGATCATAACTACTTGAATCGATCCATTCTTTCAAACCTAGTCTCTAATAGTCATTCGGGGGTATTTTGGACATTTCACCTTCATAACCGACTTAAGACACTTGGTTGATGGATAAATCCTACCCTCAACCCTCATTTACAGTCTGTACATGAACAAGAAGCTCCCCACTTCGAAAATTCACCAAAAATTCAAGAAGAAATCATCAAAAATATCAACACCTCAATTCCTTTAACAATCAAGGTGAGTTTCCTTTGTTTCTTCCTTATTCTTGCTATGTTTCTTAGCTATTTTGGAGGTGTGAGAGCTTGTATATGTTCTTATACGTGTTATAATGATGTTAAGAATTCATACATAGCAAACCCTTGTGTTTAATATGGATTTATGAGTCTTAAAACTCACAAAGGCAATAAAGGAACCAATTCTGCCACCTTTTGGAGTTAATGGTATATGTTACTTGATCCGTATGTTTCAGGGGCAGGAGTTTCAGTATACTTATTCCTAAGTATCTTATGGGTATTATGTCAAAATTTGTGCAAATTCAACTTATATTATAGTGGTTATAAGCAAAACAAAATCTGATTATGACAAGACTTTGATAAACTCTCTTAATCAAGTGTTTGTTATAAAACCTTGAAATTTTAAGTTGTGAGAATTGAATAAACTTTATAAACAGAGACTAATAGATTTATTAATGAATTATTAGTCCAAAATTTATTGGTTAATGGGCTGGTATACATCGATAAACCGACATAAAGTACGTAGAACACCGGTTATGCGAAGTGGTAAACCCTTTCGATATGAAGAGAGTTAAACATTGTGTGTGGTATGTAAATCCTTGAAACACATTCCTTGGAACAGGTTCTGAAGATATATCATCACAACCACCCCTATTGGTATAAACGTAAGGGTATTACCCGATCAAGGTAAGTAGAAATCCATCTGCAACTACAATGCATAAACATAGTATTGTTTGTAAACTTGATGATATCTTGAGAGCGTATTGTATTGGATGATTGATCTGTATTATGCTTAAAGTGTTTGGTTGCACCTTACATGATCATAACATCCATTAGTATCTCCACATGCATGCATAACAGGATACTCACTAGTGTCTGCATGCATGGTACGATCATGGAAAGAAAGAAAAGAAAAATGTTTTGTTGGCCGCTGCTAGATCACCGAGGCATGGTAGATGCATGCTTTTACGATATATTTAGCATGGTAGATGTGTGCTTATATCATGGGTGAGACATGGTAGATGCATGTTCTCACGATATATTTGGTGTGGTAGATGCATGCCTTATATGTTTGGCATGGTAGATGCATGCCTCATGATATGATATGATATCGAGTTCATTCCGGTACCTAGTACGTGGTTCAACGGGCCTAAGGATAAGAAAATGATTGTGAGAGATTATCATTGATAATCATATGTCATATGTTGCATCAGAGATGATACATAACATGCATGATTTCTACTTATTGGGCTTTAGCTCACGTAGTTTATGCATTGTAGGTAATTCTGATGCTTGAATATGTTCCCTCGCTGGATGAGTTGGAGTTCCATTGTTGCTGAGGGTCAACGTACATGGATGATGACCTGTCGGGCTTAACCATGGGCTTAGCATATTTCCGTCCTTATTTGTGAACCTTACTTTATAAATATGTATTGCAGTAATGTACTCATATGTTCGAGTGTCGTTGATGGTGTGATGGGTACTTTAAGTTCACTTAGTATGTTTGTTTAATCTGTGAAGTTGTTTAAATATCGTAATGTAAAATAAATGAGTGATTTGGGAAGCTCGAAGTTTTGTTGTTTACTAATCTCTTGTAGTTATATCTACGGGGATATTGATGTCATGAGTTTGATTCGGATTGAGACTAGATGTCTCTGTATGATACTTGTGTTGGTTTTATGTCACAGGTTTGGGATAGGTACTAGTTTAGGGGAAACTCTGTCGAAATTTCACCGTAATTTATAAGTACTAATATGATATAAGATAATGTAAGTTAGGTAATTAGTGCGGTATGTTACAGGTGGTATCGGAGCCCGGTTTGTGCCCTGTAGACTGTCCATGTACACGAGCTCAGAGCATGTGGAGCACAACAAATCCAGTTAAGTGTTATTTTACTTTTGTGCACTCATATTTCATGAATTATATCGACCATATGATATAGGGCTCAGTCATAAATAGAAAATAATGCCGAGAACAAGAACTGAAGGCAGTGATGGGGGTAGAACACAAGACCCCGAAATGACATCCACAAGTTCTGATCGTGATCTGATCATTGGTCGATTGACTGCACTAGTAGAAAGGCAATCTCAACAAATCCAACAACTCATCCAACAAAGAGACATGCGAGGACAGGAGGGAGATGACAAGAATCGACCACCACCTCAAGTAGAACAAGTTGAATTAGATAGAGGAAGGTTCAGGAAGTTGAATCCACCAACATTTGAGAGCGCAGTGGATCCTACAGAAGCATAAGATTGGCTAAGGACTATAGAAAACATGTTCCAATATAGTAAGGTTTCTGAAGAGAACAAGGTACTTTGTGCATCCTTCATGTTACAGGGCAGTGCAGGTCATTGGTGGGATACGATAAGCGCTATTGAAAATGTGGCAACAATGACTTGGGCTAAGTTCAAGGAACTCTTCAGAAATAATTACTTTACAGCTCCTGTTCGTTCAATGAAGATGAACGAATTTATACAGTTGAAACAGGGAAGCATGACGATTTCAGACTACATCTGTAAGTTCGAAATGCTGTCTAGGTTTGCTGAGCATATGGTTAGCACGGAAGCACTGAAAGTGGAGAGGTTCCTTGAAGTCTTGAGACCAGAGCTATACAGAGATGTCAGCATGGCAGGAATTCAAGGGACGACTTCTTCAATAATTGCTGAGAGAGCATTGGTCGCAGAACAGGCAGAACTGAGGATTCGACAAGCACAAGAGGTTCGGCGGCAATTTTCCAAATGACAAGGTCAACGCTGGTTTAAGAATGAAAAGAAGAGGCCACCTCAATCGCAGAATCCAGAGGCTGATTTTGCATCTAAAAAGGGGCAGGAACAAGGAGGACCAAGTAAGCGTATGAAGTCTGAAGAGGGTAGACCCTTTGTACCATTACCGGCATGCCCTAACTGTGGAAAACAACATAGTGGAGTTTGCTTATTGGGTTCTAAAGTATGCTTTTCATGTGGACAACCTGGACATATGGCGAACGTTTTCCCAAACAAGACAAAAGCTAAAGCGCAGGAAAGGGTACCAGCTAGAGTTTACACTATAACCAGAGAAGATGCTGAAGCTAATCCGTCTATTATCACAGGTAACCTTCTTATCTTTAGTATTTCAGCATCGGTATTATTTGATCCTGGTGCTACACATTCATTTGCATCTACCGAGTATGTGAGAAGGTTGGGTAGAGTACCAGAAACAATTGAGGTAGGTTATAATGTAGTTACCCCCTCTGGAGATCCAAAACAAACAAATAAAATCATACGAGCGTGTAGTATTCCTATCGAAAATAGGAAACTCTATGCTGATTTAATTGTGTTGGACATGAATGACTATGACATAATCTTGGGTATGGATTGGTTATCACAATATCATGCTACTATTGATTGTCGGAGAAAGATTGTGACACTACAACCACCTGGGGAAGAACCTTTTATTTTGTCGGGGTTAGTAATAATTTTAGATTTCCAGTAATCTCAGCAATGAAGGCACAACGCCTATTAAACAGTGGTTGTGAAGGCTATGTAGTTAGTGTAATGAGCATTGAAAAGCAAGCTTTCTCGAGCGTCAATGAAGTACCAGTGGTGAAACAATACCCTGAAGTGTTTCCTGATGATCTACCGGGACTGCCACCAGATCGTGAAATAGAGTTTGTGATTAACTTACAGCCGGGAACGGCACCAATATCAAAGTCACCATACAGAATGGCACCAGCTGAATTAAAGGAATTAAAGACCCAGTTGCAAGAGTTGTTAGATAAAGGCCTCATTAGGCCTAGTTATTCACCATGGGGAGCGCCAATATTGTTTGTTCGTAAGAAGTATGGTTCCTTGAGGATGTGTATAGACTATCGAGAGCTCAACAAAGTTACGATCAATAACAATTATCCTTTACCTCGAATTGATGACTTGTTTGATCAACTTCAAGGCGCATCAACTCCAAAATTGATCTGCGATTAGGGTACCATCAATTGAAGATAAAGGAAGAGGACATCCCAAAAACGGCATTCAGTATGAGGTATGGACACTATGAGTTTTTGGTGATGCCGTTTAGCCTAACAAATGCCCCAACAGCATTTATGGATTTAATGAATAGAGTGTTTAAAGACTTCCTGGATAAGTTTGTTATCGTGTTTATTGATGATATTCTCATATATTCGAAGACCAAAGAAGACCATACGGTGCATCTAAGGAAAGTTTTTAGAAGTCTTAAAACAGAAACAGTTATATGCTAAGTTTAAAAAGTGTGAATTCTGGTTAGACCGAGTGGTATTCTTGGGGCATGTTATATCCGGAGCAGGGATTTCAGTAGACCCAAGCAAAGTTGAAGCAATCAATAACTGGCCGCAACCCACAAATTCTACTGTATACGCAGCTTTCTTGGTCTAGCTGGATATTACCGTCGATTTGTAGAGGGATTCTCCAAGATTGCCTCTCCATTAACACAATTGACTAGAAAGAATGTTTCCTTCAAGTGGACAGAATCATGCGAGCAAAGCTTTCAATAACTGAAGAGGCGGTTGACATCAGCACCGATCTTGACCATTCCAATGGGAACTGGAGGTTTTAAAGCCTACAGTGATGCTTCAAAGAATGGTCTGGGTTGTGTATTGATGCAGAATGGTAAAGTAATAGCATATGCGTCTAGACAACTGAAGGAGTATGAAAAGAACTACCCGACACATGATTTAGAACTTGCTGCAGTGGTGTTTGCACTTAAAATATGGAGGCATTACCTATATGGAGAACGTTGTGAAATTTATACTGATCACAAGAGCCTGAAATATTTCTTCACTTAGAAAGAATTAAATATGAGACAGCGGAGATGGTTAGAACTTGTTAAAGACTATGATTGTGTCATCAACTACCACCCTGGTAAAGCTAATGTAGTAGCAGATGCCCTAAGCAGAAAATCAGCACAATCCATTGCAGCCATGACCTTGATCCAGAAGCCAGAATTACACGATTTGATGAATATGGATGTAGAAATTATCCAACATGGATGGCTAGAAGCAAAATTGTCATCACTAACCCTTCAACCTACTTTAATAGATAGAATTCAGCAAGGCCAGAAAGAGGATCAAGAGTTAGAGAAAATAAAGAAGAACATTAAATTAGGAACCTCGTCAGACTTCCAATTGTCAGAAGATGGTATTATTTAATTTAGAAATAGTTTATATGTGCCTAATTTTGAAGATGTTCGCAAAGAAATATTACTAGAGGCGTACTCAACACCATATTCAGTACATCCAGGAGCAACCAAAATGTACAGAGACTTGAAACTACACTATTGGTGGCCAGGTATGAAAGAAGATATTGCACAATATGTGGAGCAATGCCTAACATGTCAACAGGTAAAAGCCGAGCATCAAAGACCAGCAGGAACCTTGAAACCTTTATTTGTTCCAAAATGGAAGTGGGAGGACATTACAATGGATTTTGTGACAGGTTTACCAAGAATGGTTAAAGGACACAACTCTATCTGGGTTATAGTTGATAGATTGACAAAATCTGCCCACTTTCTCCCAGTTTGTACGACATACTCCATCGATCGTTATGCTCAACTCTATATACAGGAAATAGTGAGGCTACATGGGGTTCCATTATCTATTGTATCGGACAGAGATTCACGATTTGTATCAGCTCTTTGGAAGAGCCTGCATAGAGCATTGGGTACCCACTTGTCTTTCAGCACTGCTTATCATCCACAGTCAGATGGGCAATCCGAAAGAACTATACAAACTCTTGAAGATATGCTCAGATCCTGTGTTATGGACTTTCAAGGCCAGTGGAGCAAACATTTACCCCTAATTGAATTCTCCTACAATAACAGTTATCAGAGTACAATTGGAATGGCTCCTTATGAAGCTTTGTATGGACAGAAGTGTCGATCACCAGTACATTGGGATGAGGTTGGTGAAGGAAGAGTTTTAGGTCCTGATATGATTCAAGAAATGACAGAAGCAATTTCACTAATCAGAGAAAGAATGAGAACAGCTCAAAGCAGACAAAAGAGCTATGTAGATACCAGAAGGAGAGCACTGGAATTTGTCGTGGGTGATCGAGTATTCCTGAAAGTTTCTCCAATGAAGGGAATACTGAGATTTGGTAAGAAAGGAAAACTGAGTCCAAGATACATTGGGCCATTTTCTATTACTGAGCAGGTTGGTGAAGTGGATTATCGACTAGAGTTTCCAACATCAATGTCTCAGATACACAATGTATTTCACGTTTCTTTATTAAGAAAATACATTGCGAATCCATCCCACATTCTCAAGAATGAACCAGTTGAGATGGAGGCAGATTTGAGTTACAAGGAGATACCAGTACAAATCTTACTAAGAGAAGTAAAGAAACTCAGAAATAAAGAAGTGCCACTAGTCAAAGTGTTGTGGAAAAATCAACTTGTAGAAGAAGCCACCTGGGAGAGAGAAGATGAAATGAGGGCTAAATACCCTGATCTTTTCAAGTAAGTTAAATTTCGGGGACGAAATTTTTATAAGGAGGGGAGGATGTGATGCCCGATCCTAACACTACTCAATTGGTCAATATGATTCATGATAACTTGTTAATTATGTGTTATTTGGATTACTTGATGTTTCATGGTTCATTTGATCTTATAGTTAATTTCACTACATAGAAATGTGCTAAACATTTGAATTAAAGTCTAAAACACTATCGTGGTATATGTTATGGAACTAAGTTACGTTATTCATATTATTTCTAATACGAAAATAAAATATATGTAAAGATCCTATAAAACTCTGAGTACACGTGGTAAGCCTAGAAGTAATAAAGGTGTCACTAACGTGTCTATCGGAGGTTAACTAGCTTATCTCGAGATTTTAGTCGGCGCGTGTACTGGGTATTGATGATTCAAGTGAATAACCATCATTTAATATACTAACACATGTCAAGAACCTTGATTCTTGTCAATACCCTATAGGATGCAATTTATGATTGCATGTAGTAACGGTGGTAAAATATTGTCATCTGTCTATACCTTATTCGTTCCAACTGCGGTAGGAATTGAACTTATATTTTAGTTTAATGTATTAACTATATCTTATTAATAAATGAGTCCTTCCATTCTTATCCACAGTGTTGTATTTGTGAAGTTTTAGAAAGTTTGACAATAAACTCATTCACTAGCATTTTCAACATTCTTCGCATGAGTAACCGAGTTTAAGAAATAAAAATACACCATAAACTTCTACTAAACCATTTTAAAGATCATCCATACCCTAAATTAGGTCAATATATACTAGGAACCAGTTCATACACTCCAAGAACCGGATCATAACTACTCGAATCGATCCATTCTTTCAAACCTAGTCTCTAATAGTCATTCGGGGGTATTTTGGACATTTCACCTTCATAACCGACTTAAGACACTTGGTTGATGGATAAATCCTACCCTCAACCCTCATTTACAGTCTGTACATGAACAAGAATCTCCCCACTTCGAAAATTCACCAAAAATTCAAGAAGAAATCATCAAAAACATCAACACCTCAATTCCTTTGACAATCAAGGTGAGTTTCCTTTGTTTCTTCCTTATTCTTGCTATGTTTCTTAGCTATTTTGGAGCTGTGAGAACTTGTATATGTTCTTATACATGTTATAATGATGTTAAGAATTCAGCCATAGCAAACCCTTGTGTTTAATATGGATTTATGAGTCTTAAAACTCACAAAGGCAATAAAGGAACCAATTCTGCCACCTTTTGGAATTAATGGTATATGTTACTTGATACGTATGTTTCAGGGGCAGAAGTTTCAGTATATTTATTCTTAAGTATCTTAGGGATATTGTGTCAAAATTTGTGCAAATTCAACTTATATTATAGTGGTTATAAGCAAAACAAAATCTGATTATGACAAGACTTTGATAAACTCTCTTAATCAAGTGTTTGTTATAAAACCTTGAAATTTTAAGTTGTGAGAGTTGAATAAACTTTATAAACAGAGACTAATAGATTTATTAATGAATTATAAGTCCAAAATTGATTGGTTAATGGGCTGGTATACATCGATAAACCGACATAAAGTACGTAGAATACCGGTTATGCGAAGTGGTAAATCTTTTCGATATGAAGAGAGTTAAACCTTGCGTGTGGTATGTAAATCCTTGAAACACATTCCTTGAAACAGGTTCTGAAGATATATCATCACAACCACCCCTATTGGTATAAACGTAAGGGTATTACCCGATCAAGGTCAGTAGAAATCCATCTGCAACTACAATGCATAAACATAGTATTGTTTGTAAACTTGATGATATCTTGAGAGCGTATTATTTTGGATGATTGATCTGTATTATGCTTAAAGTATTTGGTTTCACCTTACATGATCATAACATCCATTAGCATCTCCACATGCATGCATAACAGGATACTCACTAGTGTCTGCATGCATGGTACGACCATGGAAAGAAAGAAAAGAAAAATGTTTTGTTGGCCGCTGCTAGAGCACCGAGGCATGGTAGATGCATGCTTTTACGATATGTTTAGCACGGTAGATGCGTTCTTATATCATGGGTGAGACATGGTATATGCATGTTCTCACGATATATTTGGTGTGGTAGATGCATGCTTTATATGTTTGGCATGGTAGATGCATGCCTCATGATATGATATGATATTGAGTTCATTCCGGTGCCTAGTACGTGGTTCAATGGGCCCAAGGATAAGAAAATGATTTTGAGAGATTCTTATTGATAATCATATGTCATATGTTGCATCAGACATGATACATAACATGCATGATTTCTACTTATTGGGCTTTAGCTCACGTAGTTTATGCATTGTAGGTAATTCTGATGCTTGACTATGTTCCCTCGCTGGATGAGTTGGAGTTCCACTGTTGCTGAGGGTCGACGTACATGTATGACGACCTGTCGGGCTTAACCATAGGCTTAGCATATTTCCGTCCTTGTTTGTGAACCTTACTTTATAAATATGTATTGCAGTAATGTAATCATATGTTCGAGTGTCGTTGATGGTGTGATGGGTACTTTGAGTTCACTTAGTATGTTTGTTTAACCTGTGAGGTTCTTTAAATATCGTAATGTAAAATAAATGAGTGATTTGGGAAGATCGAAGTTTTGTTGTTTACTAATCTCTTGTAGTTATAGCTACGGGGATATTGATATCATGAGTTTGATTCGGATTGAGAATAGATGTCTGTGCATGATACTTGTGTTGGTTTTATGTCACAGGTTTGGGATAGGTACTAGTTTAGGGGAAACTCTGTCGAAATTTCACCGTAATTTATAAGTACTAATATGATATAAGATAGTGTAAGTTAGATAGTTAGTGCGGTATGTTACAATAAGTACCGTCAACAGTCGCACATGCCCCCACCATTTCAATAGTATCAAAAATTTCCACCTCAACAGCCGTTGTATCAAGACCAGAAGTTGTCATTCCGTATCGGCATAATGAGCAGTATGAGGAGTACTTGTAAGAATCTGTTGCAATACCAAGGCAAAGACAACCGAGAAATATAAATGAACCAGTTGGTCGACAAAGACAACCGAGAGTTTGAAGAAAAGAACAAGAACAAACAGTCATGGAGAATGACTCGGCTCAATTTTTGAAAATATTTATTATATATCTAAATATATATAGATTAATTATTTCTAACGCACAAATATATATATTTCAATACTATACATATACAAATATACTACAAATAATATTATTTTAGCTTTTGCAAATCTATTTAGATGTATAATTAATATACACACGATTATATATATATATATTACAAAAATTTATCCACTTAGGCTCTGTTCTGTATAGCTTATTTCAGGTAAAAAAAGTTCAGAGAAATTCAGGTAAGTTTGTATAGCTTATTTCTGTATAACTTATGCAATTTTTTTATTCTTCTCGTCCCTTATGCAATTCTTTTCTTCTTATGCTTCCTTCGTAATTTTTGTCTTCATCCCCTTTCGCAAATTCTTGATTTCTTTCATTGATTTATTTTTGTAATCGAGTATAAGGATTCGATTATAAGATTATGTCTGTATATGTGGAAAAGAGTAACAAAACATATGGATCATTTAAATTATGTCAATTTTACGAATTATGTAGGTATATGTGAAAGTTGCTTGTAACAAAGGAGGTTTCAAGGAAGATGCCACATGAAGAGAAAGAGGGAAGAGTATATTTTGGATATATGAAAACTGATATTTAAAAATATCAAAGGTTGCAATGAAAAAAAGAAAAAATTAGGCTGAAGAAAACAAAAAGTTGTGTAGAATTAAACAACAACTTAGATTTATAGTATTTTACACATGACATCAAGTTTGATATAAGAAAACATCGACTCCTAAACAAGAAAACATCACTTCATATAGAAGAAAATATCAACTATGTGATGTAACCTAAGTTCTACTTTAGAAAACATCAAGTACGTTAGAAATAAACATCAAAACTGGTAGAGTTATAACATCAAATATGATTCCTTTAAACAACAAATGTAGTAGAACTATTCATCAATGCGCATAGTATTAAACATCATGTCCTATAGATATAAACATCAACTTTGATAAATTAAAACATCAACTCAAATAGGTCGTCTTAAACTATAACATCAAGTGTAATCTAATTAAAAATCAAATATTGTATAAATACACATCAATTCTAAAACATAATATTAACTTTATATATTTCATAAAACAAAATATCATCAAGTCAAATTTTACGCAAGTTCTGCTTGAGAAAACATCAAATATGTTAAAAGTAAACATCAAAACTGGTAGAGTTAAACATCAATAGTTGTAGAATTAAACACCAACTCAAATATGTTGTTTTAACATTCAACATTAAATATGACTTCTTTAAACAACGCGTGTGGTAGAAGTAAACCTCCAGTCTTCGACTAGAACATAACCCGTCTGTATTTATGGTATGACGTCATTAAAAACAACAAGTCTTTAAGAACAAAACATCAAGACGGTCGAATCCATCCCTGTAGCTGATCTTACCATCTTACCCCTGCTGTATTATAGTTGTTGGATCATGGCTGATGTTGATCCAACGGTCATGTTTTAATCAGCATGGTGCTGAATTTGTAGATTCAGCACCGTAACCGTGTTGTTGTTTTTTCGTTAATTCGGAAAATATACTAAATTACGCAAATAATTCCGGATTTTTAGCACTAAATGCCCCTCATACTTATCCTTTTCCTTTTCCCCTCAAAATACATCCCTGCCCAAATATACAATTATATGTACAACAACATTTGCATAAATTAAAATATTTCCCATGTGTCCTATTATGTATTATAAGATAAATAAGGATCGTTCCACCTTATAATACTTATTAATTATAATAATTAAATAGATAATTACATGATAATAAGATTTTGATATAAATAAATTATTACAATAATAATTTTAGGGTTTAGAAATTATACCAGGTCGGGGTATTACAACGGCGATCCGAAATATCCAAACAAGGATTCCAGCTACACAGGGCTGCTAGAAAGCTTATGCCGATCAAGCATGCCGAGACTTCAACTTTGAAGTTGGATATCATGTTTTGTTAAAGGATCTCTAATGAAAGGAGTTCGGTTCGGGCAAAGGGTAAGTTGAGCCTGCGATTTGTCCGATGCTGAGTACCCAATTCGAAATGAAGATTCGAAGGTTTGTTCAAACTCGCGGAAAGTATACAATCGTCAAGGTGGTTTGGTCGCGACACGATTTTGAAGAAACACCTAGGAAATCGAGTCTAGGATGCATGTCGATTATCCGGATCTATTTGAATATTAATACTCTGTAATTACACACATGTAGTTTAAGTGTGTAACCCACGTTGATGCTAAAAATTTCGGGACGAAATTTTTTTGTCGAGTGAGATTGAAATAAAGTCAAATTGCCCCTAATTAAACTGGACCTTTCCAGTAGCCGAAGAAGAGTAAAATTTATTTCGATTAAGCAATTAATAAAAGCATATGCTTAAATTTAATTTGCTTCTACGTTCATTGTCATTGTTAGTGTACATTTCACCCGCCGTGGATTTAATTTTCTTATCAAATTTAGTATAAAGAATAAATAAAAATTCATTTATAAAATGAAAACTTCTGATTAAAATGAAAACTTCCAGTGGATAAAGAATAAATAAAAATTAAAAACTAAATAATTAACAATAATATGAATAAATAAAAACAAGCAGAACAAGTATTAAACTTGGTTTGCCAACCTCAAAATCTATATCTACCGGCTTAATTTCACATCTTCCCTAATCTAGGTTTGCCAACCTCTCTTTATGATTCTAACTAACTACTAAATAATAAATGAAAAAATACATAACACAACCCAATTAACTTGATAGTGTACCTCTATATAAGGCATGCACCATTATAGTACATGGAAAGCAAATATATCTATAAAACTCAATTGTGTGCACATATCAAAAAAAGAATGTCTACTACACGCTTTGTCTCGATGATGGTTATGGCAATGGCCTTGATTGTCGCAATGACATGTACTTACAATTGTGAGGCCAGTGTATTTGATGGAGGTTGCCCTCCCGGCGCTGTTAGAGTTGGAACACAGTGTGTGCCTAAAGATCTTGCTGCTAAATATTATACTACCCATAATGATTATGATGGGGAGGCTAGTGCAGATCTTTCTGCTGAATATTATCGTACACAAGACTGATTATGATGGGGACTCCTATATTCCAGATAATATCTTCCCATAATCATCAAATTTTTATTTGGTCTTTAAGAGCAGTTTGTACCTCTAAATAAATGGCGTTGTCGTGTATTAATGCCTTATTGAAATAAAACCATGAAGTTTATATAAATAAATATATGATGTTTTCGGTGATTTTATTGTTTAAATCATTAATTTCCACTAAGATTTTATTTTGAATCAAGTTATATGAGCACGTATGAAATATTGTTGTCACATGCGTGTTCATATTCCACGTGCCTCTTTTGCTTAAATATGTTGGGTTTCTTCGTCCTCATTTCATCATTATCAATGAAGTTATATAAGATATATTTTTTTGGTGTGTCCGATCTCTGTTCATCTATATTACAATCCGTACACATAAAAAAGAAATCATAAACGTTGCTCATGCATAATGCAAAAAATAGAGCACTCTTAAACAACAACGAATAATCAGTATGTAAATACCGAGTAAACGAACTAACCCACATAAAACAAACAATAAGCACATTCAATTTGTTCATAGATAAACAAATACATAAGTAATCATAATATAATACCTCAGTTGTTTGGTCCACCTGAACTGTAACACCCCCAAGGCGTTCGGCGCATATTACAGCGCCGTGAACCCCACACTTGGAGTTCACCAGGCTAACGTACCAAACCTACATTCGACAAAAGACAAACATCATTAACATACATACGACTCCATAATTCAAGACAAAAGACTGAACTCAACAATATCATTCAATATTAAATCCATCCCAAAGTGGATACATGACAATAACAAATTCAAGGAAGGGAGTACTCGAGTACTTAAACAAATGACATAATAAATAACTTTAAGAGGCAAGACACCAAACGGACAACCACTGAACAGAATCACGCTTGCCCATCAGCCTCGTATGGCTCGCATGCTCGCTTGCCTCCATGACCTGTACCTGAAATACAAAAGTGTTTCCCCCATTTAAGGGGTAAGCGACAACCGCTAGTGCAAGTACAATCCATTTGAACTACCATTCGAATCAGATGAAATATGCGCCAAAAATCATTTTAAAAATCACTTATATTCCGGAATATTACGGTACCAAGCATAAAACACGGTTCTCCAACAAAACATTTCAAAGTTAACCGTTGGTATGAGACTCACGGCCACCTTACCCTGCAGAGGCCCCATCGGACCATCCCTGGGTGGTTAACCCTAGTTCTTGATACACACACTCACGGCAATATGTATCCCTGGAGGCCTCGTCAGACCGTCCCTAGGTGAATATACACATATACATCCACAAAAACCACGGAAAGCCATAATTCAAATACTAGAACATACAAACAAATGTAAATACTTGCCTTTGAGACATGTTCGACGAAACGGGGATGAACAACAACTACGAACGTCCCGTAGGGAACACAGCCGATCCTAAACGAAGGATTAAAACAATTCAGTCCTATACGGTAACAATAATCGAATGGAATACTCCCACAACCCCGTTTACAAGTTATAACAACCTACGTTCGATCGATACGGGCGAGGGTTTACGCAAAATCTACCTAAATCGACAAATCACGTATTAAACTCGATGGAATCAGATTGGGAATCACCCAATAACAACAATCGGTATGGAATAATACAACGTAACTGAACAATTCGAGTATAAACGAACGAAACCCGAAAACCCCCCAAAATTGACAAAGTAAGGTTCTAAGTCAAAAATACATTGAATTGAAGTGGAGAAGATGGATTAAGATGATGATGTACTAAGCTTGGAACACAATAATTGGTCTGCAATGAAACTCCACGGATTACTCTCCACAAATCGCCCCAAAATCGCCGGAATAGCCCAAAAGATGAGAAGAGGAGGAAAAATGACGAAAAGGGGGCTGCTGTCATATATATATAATAGACATAATTAGCGCACGCTAATCATCAAAGATAGCGCGCGCTAATGGGGGTCGCAAAAAATCCAGTATATGCTGCCCGGCGTCGCTAGCATGCGCTAGACAAGTTTAGCGCACGCTAAATACTACTCGATAGCGTGCACTACGAAGGCTTAGCGCGCGCTACCTGATGGTCAGAATTCAGGATTCTGAGTCCAGGACCCCACTGCCCAGGAAGCTGAAAATGCTAACACATGCTAAAACTACGAGTTAGCGTGCGCTAAATGCACATCGATAGCGCATGCAAGAAATAACGAGTAGCGTGCGCTACCCACACAGCAGTTCAGTACTCCTCAGACTGCTGCAAAAAGGTACGAACTCGAAATGCAACGCAAGGCCAGAAACCAGAGCATAAACACGAAATATTCAAGACGACAAAGCCAAGCGCTGAAAGAAAATACAATTCCGACTATCGGGGAATCCGAAATACGACAAGGAAGATAAAGTTCCCCAAACTTATAGAAAATTACAAAATGGCCCAAATGTCCGGAAATCGTGATACAATGTCGGATTCACAAACCAAAACTCACAACATGGGTAAGTCAACCATACGAACTTATGTAAATAAAGAAACAACAAAAATGAACGTTTTTTACGAGAATCGAACGTACATACGGCAAAACATAACATAAAATGGAATTACGTAAAAACATCTCCGAAACTCATCCAAATGAAAAAAACTCCAAGAATAAAGTAGATTCAAAATGTCGAAACGGTTACAAGCGAGTCGATAAAAATAGACATACACCAAAAATGGAAACTGCTAAAAATGGAAAGGTACGGATATTACGTTCCCACATCTAAAAAGAAGTTTCATCCCGAAACTTAAGAATAAAAAAGCTCGGGGTGCCTCGAATGCATATCCTCCTCCAACTCCCACGTTGCTTCTTCTACTCCGTGCCTCGACCATTGCACTATAACCAAAGGAATGGTTTTGTGCCTTAACTGTTTATCTCGACGTTCCAAAATTCTAACGGGCCTCTCCTCAAACGTAACGTCCTTCTCGATCTCCACATCCCCAAAATCAATAACATGGGTCGGGTTCGGAACATACTTCCTCAACTGAGAGACGTGAAATACACTATGCACATAATTCAACGACGGAGGTAATGCCAAACGGTAAGCTAACTCGCCAACTCTCTCTAATATCTCGAAGGGTCCAATATACCTTGGGCTGAGCTTCCCTTTTTTCCCAAAATGGAAAACTCCCTTCGACGGCGACACTCTCAACAAGACATGATCCCCTACCTCAAACTCTAAGGGTAAACGTCTCACATCCGTATAAGACTTTTGTCGACTCTGAGTCGTCAACATCCTCTCTCTAACCAACTCGATTTTCTTCCTCGTCTCCAACACAAGATCCGGATCGGTGCCAACTAAATCAGACGAATCATCCCAATATATCGGTGAAAGACATCATCGGCCATAAAGCGCTTCATACGGTGCCATCTTAATCGACGCATGCCAGCTATTATTATAAGTAAA
This sequence comes from Orobanche coerulescens, assembly GCA_033398695.1. Lineage (NCBI taxonomy): Eukaryota > Viridiplantae > Streptophyta > Magnoliopsida > Lamiales > Orobanchaceae > Orobanche > Orobanche coerulescens. Next base: position 150,282,220 of record CM065815.1, read on the forward strand.
CTATATCAGGGCTAAATGCTCCTCCCAGTCACTACTCCAGTCTAACGCACACGCGCGTAACATATCCTCTAACATCTGAATGGTACGCTCTGACTGCCCGTCGGTCTGAGAATGGAAAGATGTGCTCAAATGCAAATGTGTCCCCAATGCCTTATGTACCGCCTGCCAAAAATGCGATACAAAGTGGCCATCTCTTTCCGAAATAATAGTCTTTGACGTACCATGAAGTCTCACGATCTGTGCGATAAAAATACGAGCCAATTTTTCTGGACCCCAAATGTCCTTGATGCCCAAAAATGTGCCGACTTAGTCAGTCGGTCCACGATCACCCACACCATATTCATTCCGGTCTTCATCCTCGGCAAATTCGTGACAAAATCCATAGAGATGTCTTCCAACTTCCATTCCGGGATGGGAAGTGGTTTCAACAACCCGGCTGGCCGCTGATGCTCGATTTTGACTTGCTGACAAGTCAAACACTTAGCCATAAACTGAACTACCTCATTCTTCATGTCATTCCACCAGAAATTCTTCCTCAAATCCTTATACATTTTACTCGAGCCCGGATGGACTGAGTAAGGTGACGCATGAGCCTCTCGCATAATATTCTGTCTCAATTCCAAGTCGTTCGGAACACACAGTCGACCTTGGAATCTCAACACACCATCCTCATGTACCACGAATCCTGGGGCTTTCCCCTTCACCACGTTTTTGCGGAGCTGAATACACATCGCATCCTCTAACTACCTCGATTTAATGTCGTCGACTATAGACAAAGAGATCTCAAGAGTGCGCAACTGCCCGACACTCCCTCGTAGCACAACCTCAACACTCAACCTCATCAACTCTCGCTGGAGCCCTGGCTGGGCCGTAAGTAACTCAAGTGCCCGAAGCGATACTGATTTCCAGCTCAAGGCATCTGCCACCACATTTGCCTTGCCCGGATGGTAAAGGATATCGAGGTCGTAATCCTTAATTAACTCCAACCACCTTCTTTGTCTCATAGTCAGCTCTTTATGCATGAAAATATACTTCAGGCTCTTGTGATCGGTGAAAATCTGACACGACGAGCCATACAAGCAATGACACCAGATCTTCAACGCAAACATAACTGCGGCCAACTCAAGATCGTGGGTAGGGTAATTCAACTCGTACGGTTTCAACTGACGGGAAGCATAGGAAATCGTCTTCCCATGCTGCATGAGTACACATCCAAGCCCTTGACCTGAAGCATCGCTATAAACTGAGAAACCCTCATTACCACTCGATAAGGCCAAGACGGGAGCGGTCGTCAACCACTTCTCAACTCCTCGAAACTCTTCTGTCTCTCGTCGGTCTACACAAACTTCTCTGACTTCTACAACAACTGAGTAAGTGGTCGAGCGAGCTTAGAGAACCCCTCGACAAATCTACGATAATACCTGGCGAAACCCAGAAAACTACGGATCTCCTTCACGTTCTTGGGCGACGCCCAATCCAACACTGCTTCTATCTTATGTGGGTCCACATGAACACCCTCGGCCGAGATCACATGACAGAGAAACATAACCTCCCGCAACCAAAACTCACACTTTGAGAAATTTGCAAAAAGACGCTGAGTTCTCAAGATTTCCAACACGATATGCAAATGACGTGCATGCTCCTCCTCGCTCCTCGAGTAAATCAGGATATCATCGATAAATACAACTACACACTTATCGAGGTATTCGATAAAGACTTTGTTCATAAGCTGCATGAACACGGCTGGGGCATTGGTTAGCCCAAAAGGCATAACCATAAACTCGTAGTGACTGTATCTCGTCCGGAAGGCCGCTTTTAGGATATCGGAATCTTTCACTCGGAGCTGGTAATACCCCGATCTCAAATCAATTTTCGAAAACACGGTTGCCCCTTGCAATTGTTCAAACAAGTCATCAATCCTCGGGAGCGGATACTTGTTTTTGATAGTCATTTTGTTCAACTCTCGATAGTCGATACATAGATGAAGTGACCCATCATTCTTTTTTACAAACAAGACCGGTGCGCCCCAAGGCGAAGCGCTCGGTCGAATATAACCCATGTCTAGAAACTCTCCCAACTGCTTCTTCAACTCAAGCATCTCGACAAGCGCCATGCGGTATGGCATCTTAGAAATCGGTGTTGCACCCGGCTCTAAATCAATAGTAAACTCAACCTCTCGGTCTGGCGGCAAACCCGGCAACTCGTCTATAAAGACGTTAGGATACTCACACACCATCGGAATAGACGAGAGCTCGACTCCCCCTTCTTCCGATCTCAAAGCATAACACCAGTAACCGGTTCAACCTCCTCGAAGGAGTTTCACCGCTTTCATATCGCTGATTAGAAATCTCTAACAACTCCGCTTACGTCTCACAAAAGAATGCTCGGTACCGTCTAAGGCTAACATCGAAACGGTTCTCGCTATACAATTCATGATCGCCCCATGTCGGTATAGCCAATCCTCACCAAGAATCAAGTCCTTATCCCTAATATCTACCACAATCAAATTAGAAGACCAATCCCTGCCCGCGATACTCACCGGAAAATCTCTAATCTCACGATCCCCCACGATGCTATCCCCACTAGGCAGTTTAACAACAAACGTTCACATGCAACTGGACAATCAACATGCAGGCGACGCACACAATCCCGAGATATGAAAGAATGCGTAGCACCAGAATCGAATAACACGGAAATAGGATGGTCAAGGATGTGAACGGTACCTGTAGCCACCGTCGCGTCAGGATCTCCAGCTCGTCTCATCTCATACACACGGGGCAGAACAGACGCCGCACTAGAAGCTCTCCCTCTAGAAGGCTGCCCACGACCTCGACCTCTATCAAAACTCTGTTGAGGTTGAGAATCTATCGGTGCCTGATTCACGCTCGGTTCTCCCGCAGCCGGGGCTGACACCTGAGTAACTGGTGCCTGAACCGCATCTATACAATACTTAATACGATGCCCCATCCGACCGCAAGTAAGACACTGAATCAGAGGCCTGTCACACTCACTCATCATGTGTCCAGGACGACCATAGTTAAAGTAGGTAGGCCCACGAACGGAAATAGTAGGAGCAGACTTAGAACCATTTCCTCACCCAAATGACAGAGATTGATTCCCGAAGACTCGCGAACCAGACTTGGCCTTCTGATGCCCGCCAGACTTACCACACAAAAACTGACTGGAGGTCTTCTGTTTCTTACCCTCGGTTGCCGTCTTTGTCGCAGAAAACGACATCTCATAAGTCATTGCTTTGTTCTGATAGTCCTTCAAAGTTGTACATCTGAGACCAGACATGTAGTGACGAACCCTCGGCTTCATCCGCATGTCAAAGTGACGGATCGTATCTAGCTCATCTCGGACCTAGTTTCTCACATAGTGAAGTTGCTGGTTGTAGTCCTTGATCGCCTGCGAAATAGGGCATCCTGGGGCTTAGCCTCAAAGAAGGCTCGGATCCCCCCCTCTTTTACTGGCCATGGACAAAATTCGTCCTCCATCAACTCTCGGAACTCTACCAGCAGGTATTCTGAAGAAGTAACGGGTGAGTACAGTTCAAACGCAAAACGCAACAAGATACCAAGAAAGGAACAGAACAGAACAACGTAACGAGTCAAGTTAGGAAAAACTTAGGAGCACCGGCGTACTGAGATGATGGCGTAGCAGTGATACTGTTCAAAAACGACACTCAACTAGACCCAAATAACTGACAGCCTAGATATCCATAAACCTAAGCTCCATATTCTGTACCACCCCCAAGACGTTCGGGGCATATTACAGCACCGTGAACCACACACTTGGAGTTCACCAGGCTAATGTACCAAACCAATATTCGACAAAAGACAAACATCATTAACATACACACGACTACATAACTCAAGACAAAAGATTGAACTCAACAATATCATTCAATATTAAATCCATCCCAAAATGGGTACATGACAATAACAAATTCAAGGAAGTGAGTACTCGAGTACTTAAACAAATGATATAATAAATAACTTTCAGAGGCAATACACCAAACGGACAACCACTGAACATAATTACGCTTGCCCATCATCCTCGTACGGCTCGCATGCTCGCTTGCCTCCATGACCTGTACCTGAATACAAAAGTATTTCCCCCATTTAAGGGGTTAGCGACAACTGCTAGTACAAGTACAATCCATTTTAACTACCATTATAATCAGATGAAATATGCGCCAAAAATCACTTTAGAAATTATTTATACTCCGGAATATTACGGTGCCAAGCACAAAATACAGTTCTCCAACAAAACATTTCAATGTTAACCGTAGTTCGTGATACGTACACTCACGACAATACGTATCCCAAGAGGCCCCGTAAGACCGTACCTAGGTGAACATATACATATACATCCACAACAACCACAGAAAGCCATAATTCAAATACTAGAACATGCAAATAAATGTAAAGTACTTGTCTTTGAGACATCTTCGACGAAACGGGGATGAACAACAACTACGAACGTCCCGGAGGGAACATGGCCGATCCTAAACGAAGGATTAACACAATTCTGTTCTATACGGTAACAATAATCAAATGGAATACTCCCACAACCCCGTTTACAAGTTATAACAACCTACATTCGATCAATACGGGCGGGGGTTTACGCAAAATCTCCCCGAATCGACAAATCACGGATTAAACTCGACGGAATCGGATTGGGAATCACCTAGTAACAACAATCGGTACGGAATAATACAACGTAACTGAACAATTCGAGTTTAAACGAATGAAACCCGAAAACCCCCCAAAATTGACAAAGTAGGGTTATAGTAAAAAATACCTTGAATTGAAGTGGAGAAGATGGATTAAGATGATGATGTACTTAGCCTGGAACACAATAATCGGTCTGCAATGAAACTCCACAGATTACTCTCCACAAATCGCCCCAAAATCGCCGGAATAGCCCAAATGATGAGAAGAGGAGGGAAAATGACGAAAAATGGGACTGCTGTCATATATATAACAGACATAATTAGCGCACGCTAATCATCAAAGATAGCGCGCGCTAACGGGGGTCGCAAACAGTCCAGTAGTTGCTGCCCGGCATCGCTAGCGTGCGCTAGACAAGTTTAGCGTGTTAAATACTACTCGATAGCGTGCGCTACGAAGGCTTAACACGCGCTACCTGATGGTCAGAATTCAGGATTCTGAGTCCAAGACCCCACTGCCCAGGACGCTGAAAACGCTAACGCGCTGTAATATCCACAATTTTCGATTTCTGGTAATTTCTTTTTTCGATCGGAGTCCGTTTTGACGACTCGCTAATGACCGTTTCGTCATTCTGAGAATGATTGATTCTACACTTTTTGACATCCGAGTTCGTTTCGGTGTCGTTTTGTTGAGTTCCGTGCTTTTAGCGACTTTTCCGCACTTGAGTTCGATTCTTGCGAATCTCGTTCGAAACTGCTGTTTCGAGTTTCCTGTAAGTCTGTTTAACTTTGTTAGACGTGTTGTGAACTTCAGTTTGGTTAATCGATCACGTACCGTGATTTTCGGGCGTTTTGGGCCATTTTGTAATTTCTTAAAAGTTACGGGTATCCGTATCTGTAATTGTTGTCTCGACCCGTTTCTTGGTCGCATTTGATTAATCATTGTATTATGTTTTCATTTCGGGTTGTTGATGTTGTCCGCGAACTTTTCGTCGTGTTCGTTCCGTACGTTTTCGGAAATCGAGTCGTCGAGCCCTGGTGTTCGAGCACTGGCCGGACGGTTGCAGGACTGGCCGGACGATTGCGGGCACCGGCCGGACGGGTGCGGAAGGAACCGGCATAGCGCACGCTACGGCCGGAAGGCTGCGCGTGCTAACCGGCAGGTGTAGCGCACGCTATCGGCGCTTTAGCGACGCTGTCGGGTGCAGACGGTGGAGTCCGGGGTTCGGAATCGGTCGGGCTCGGCGGGTAGTGCACGCCATCGTCGGGCATTGCGACGCTACGGCCGGCAGTGTAACGCGCTACGGTGGAAAGGCTGCGCCGCGCTACTGCCGAAGCGATCTAGTCCATGGAGTCATCGGATTGCGGCCTGGGCCGATAGCGCACGCTAGCTCGGCAGCTTAGCGCGCGCTAGTCCGGCCCAGTATAAATGTGACAAAGCAGTCACATTTCATCTCGTTTTTCATTTCATTCCTTCTCCTTCCGCGGTTGGCGATTCATGGGTGACGAAGCCATGTTGTTTAACAACAAATCCATGAAGTTCTTGAGTTCATAACATCAATCAATCATCCGTTATCATCCTTTGATCCAGCGAATCAAGGTAATCTTCCTTAGAACCCTAATTTCGTGAATTTGGGGGGTTTTTGCATTTTTGTCCGATTCGTTCCGTGTTGTTGATTAATTCATGATGGGTATGATTAATCTTGGTAGTATTCTTGTGTTTAACATCATTTAATCCATTGTTCTTCGTCGAATCGAAGTATATTTCTTGATTTCCTTCGAATTGACTTTTTGGGGGATTTGTCCCCGATCTCGTTTTTCATCCGTTTTCGATGGATCGATTATGGTTAAATGATGTTTTTAAACATATTCTATGGATTGTATATCCATATATCAACTTGGAATTCCATTTTCGTGTTTTGTCGGGACGAATCGTGTTCTTGGCCGTTTTGGGAAAACACTTGAACTTTCGTCATTCGTTATTTGAATTCAACGGCTTTGAGTCGTGTTCTGGAATTCATTTCATCATTGTTATTGTCCTTCGTAGTTTATGAACGTTTGTTGGCGTTCGGTGCAGTCGGCGGGTTCGTAGTCAGTTCGGGCCAACCTACTTCGGTCGATTCTCCGCATTGTTCTTATTCGAGGCAAGTACCTTGCCCATACTTTTCTTATTTTATGGATATGATGATCGGTGATCGTCTTGGTGTGTTTATTTGGTTGTTTGAAATGAAGTTTCAAAAGATTTCCGTTTGGCCTCGTTAAAGGCTCTCTTTTAAAACACGTGTGTGTTTTGTGAACGTTGTGTTTTGGGAATTGATTATTTTGAACGTTGAAGGCTTTGATGATATTCCTATTGTTTAAAGTTATGGAATTGTGTATTCTGTGTTTAATCTTGTTATTTTGTTTTGGAGAGTTGATAATGTTGTCGGATAAATGGCCATCTCTAGTAAGTATTCTTGATGAACTTACATTCTTAGCATATTAGTATTGCATGAGTAAAGTGTGTGTGTGTGTGTGTATGCTCACTACGGGTTAGATCCGACGGGGTCTCGGTAGGGCTCCACGAAGCTGTGGGACCGGGAGCTTGCTTTTAACCACTACGGGTTAGATCCGACGGGGTCTCGGTAGGGATCCACGAAGTTGTGGGTCCGCGGTTAATTGTGGTGCATTTTGCAAATGTGATTTGATATTGGCATTTCCGGAAATGAGTGCTTTGGAACTATGTTTTCATGATTGCATGCATCGACTAAGTGTGTAAGAGGTAAGTGTTCGTTTGGCTTACCTGGCTAGGATGGCGCTAGAGTATTTTGTTGTTTGTGTTAAATCCTTTATTTGTGGATTTTGATGTTGGGAGAAGAACCTTGTGGTCGTTCTTGTGTACTGTGAGTTGATGAGATTGGGGCTAAAATCCCAACATTTTTGTAAATGTCATTTGACGGATTTGGGGCTAAAATCACAACGGTTTGGTAAAGGTTATTTTACGGAAAGTAAACTTTTGGGGCGGTGACCCCTTTTGTCTTTTGGATTTTGAAAAGTAGGATTTGATAATCCTAAATTGTTTTCTATTAAAACTCTCGATGGCATTCTAAACCGTTTTATAAATTATTTCCATTGATTTGTGATCTTTCGATTTTGAAATGTTTTCTCAAACTCTTGCCTCGGGAAGTACTTTTCGTTTTGTTTGAATCTTTGAGGATTCCTGGTTATTGTTATTCGTGGAATGTGAATTGTATGGCTCGTATTTTTGCACTTGTACTTGCACTAGCAAAACAGTGGAGTTTTGTTAACCCCCGAGTATTCGGGGGGTGGATGTCTATTTTTGCATTCAGGTTTTGGAGCATAGCACAGGGTCGGCACGAAGGATGATGAAAGATGAACGATACTAATCACACGAGGATCCGTTGATGTCGTATTGGTCTAGTTGTATTTTCTTTTCCGCTGCAGTATCTTTTCCCCGTTGTACGGGAGTTTATTGTATTTTGACCCCTGCGTGGATATGTGTTTGGAATTGAGTTGTATGTTATTATTGAAAGACCAAGTCGGTCTACTGAGTCTTTTTAGCCTTAAAGGCGATGTTTAGATGTTTGATTTTAGTTATCAGCCTGGTAGATCCTCGAGGAGAGGGTCTACGGCGTGTAATATCCCTGAGTGGATTGGGGGTGTTACATAAATGGTATCGGAGCAAGGTTGAGGAAACCTAGGCTGTCGGGTCAAGTCGTGTTGTTTGAGTCTTGTTTCATCGGATTTTATCTGACTGAGTCGTGTCGCGACGCGTCGTTTGAGTTTGTTGGTCGTGATTAGTATCGTGGGGTGATCATCACCTTCGTGCGACCTGTGGAAGTAAGTCTCCCTTCTTTGTGTTGTGCCTTGTGTGAGACGAGCTATTTTTATGATTATTTGTTAAGTGGTGGAATCCTTATGTGGATTTTGATTTCACGATATGTATTTAGTCGACTCTCGTATTTGATTTATACGAGGAGTGTCGTCGCTTGTGATGTCTTTTTATTGTTGTTTTTGTCCGTGGCTGATGATTTTCGAATCGATTTGCACGTTTTACAAGTTCTATTGTGGAAGCTTTGTGCTTATACGCGTTCGACTTGTTCACTAGCCAGTGCGGGAGGGTCCTAAGAGGCCTCGAGTGGGGTCAGTGGTTTTGTTCTGAATGTGCTATTTTTTTCGTTTATTTCCGTTTAAAGACATGTATTGTCTTGATTTTAAACGTTTTGATGCGTGTACTAAGAGTTTTTTTTTAGTGAACGTCGATATGTGCGAGTTTTGGGCATTCTGGCCTATTGGATTTTTGAAAACCTTGAGTATCTTAGAAAAATAAATTTCGAGACATACTTTTCAAATGAGTTATTTTCTTGTGGTACATCCAAGGTGCCACAATATATTTCAAAATTTTTCTACCTCGAGGACCAAAATGTTTTGAGATATTTTCAACACTTTTATTTAGACCCGAGGGTCGAATATTTTGAAAGTTTTCACTAAGAGAAAGTGTCCTCATTTTTATCAAATGCAAAATGGTTCTCCAAAGTCTCGATAACGATGTTTCACGTTTGTACTTTTTGAAAGGTGATACTCAAGATCAACTGGTGTTCTTCTAAATTATTTTCAAAATGAGGTTTTCGTTTTTAAAACCTATCCATTCCCGTTTGAGGGCTGGGTATGTATGTATGATGTTCGCGTTGTCATTTTGATACTTTCTCCCGAGTATGATCGAATTGGCGGTGTGAGCGTTGAGTCGCTTTTCACACATTGGTTGTGCTAGCCCCCTGTGAGAGGCGGGATGTTGGTGTTGAATGTTGTCGCCTCGTGGTGATTTCTGCGTTGTCGCGTATGTGCGAGCTGTTAGAGCTTGGTTTGGTATGACCGTGTGCATCGGTGATGGTTCCATTATGTGTCGGTTGTTTAATGTCTTGTTACCTTGCTCCCGTTTTTCTGAATTTCGTGGACGAGATCGGAGGTAATGCCCATACTATTTTGACTTCTGTATTTTCTCTTTCTCCAGTCTATCGATTCGCTCATGTTCGTTGACACTTTATGAACTTGTTCTGTATTTCAGTTTCATCGTTCGAACGAGCTGTGATCTTGTTGTGGGTCGATTTGGTTATCGATGTGACTTTTTCGGGTTCAGTTCGATTCTTGTGAACCTTGTTCGGGAGTGACATCATTTGGTTCTACTAGTTCTTTTATTCGAAGTGGATCGGATTTTGAACTTCTGTATATTCTACTTTGTCGACTCATTTATGTTCGTTTGTTGGGTACGGGATCGGATATTTGCGCCGTTTTGCGGAAGCTTAAATAAAATTGCGGAAAATAAATGACGCAAGGATTTATAGAGGTTCGGCTATAAACGAGCCTACGTCCTCTCTTTATCTTTTTCAATAGGTTAAAGATAGCAACCTCTATGCCTCTCTTCTATCGGTCGAGGTATAACCGTTTACAATCACGTCTTCTATCGGTCCGTGATAAACCTCTCGTACTTGTCTTTGTGTCGGTCCAAGTTAAACCATTTTCCTTTTCTATCGGACAAGGAATCAACCGCTGTAGCTTTCTATGGGTACTAGATAAACCTCACTTAGATATCGATTGTGATTCTAATAATGCCGGATCCTTGATCCTAATAACACCGAATCCAATCGTATCTTTTCTTTTACCACTCGTGTATGTTTTCGTGAATTCTAACTCAAACACTTACAATTAAGCTCAATATCAACAACAAGAATGTGTATAATAATATCACAAGTATAGACTATTTTCTCAAGGTTGTTGTACTCAAACAATACCATAGGTATGGTATTTATAGGCTCCATCATCAAACTAGCCGTTAGCTGCTGCACACTGCATTACGTACGCTATCTCATTCATATTACGTACGTAAGCTTCATTACGACGTTAACTTCCCGGTTACGACGTTAGCCCGATCGATTTCAATCCACTGAGTTTCGTTTCTTTGGTTACGTACGTTAGCATTGACGTTGTTACGTACGTTAACATTACGTCACTGATGATGTCATATATCCGTTGCATGCTTTTCTGACTTTGACTCCTCCAACGTTCACTTGTTTGAACTCCTTTACGTACGTTATACAACCTCCATTACGACGTTAGATTGCCCATATTACGACGTTAACATACCCTTGTTACGACGTTAGCTTTATTTTTCTCCAAAGATTTTGCACTTCGTTTTCCTTCGATGCTTGCTTCGTCTCTTCGTTGTTTTGTTTTGTTTGTCAACATTAATCATCAAAACACTCTTAATATATGTATGGAATAAAATGTTCCAACAATCTCCCCCTTTTTGATGATTACAAAACAACAATACGCCAATGGGATTCACCTGCAAAAATACAAATATATGTATATCTTTACAGACCAAAGTTTTCGACTTTGTCCGTTTCGTTAGTTTCTTCTCCCATTTCTTTTTCGACTCCTTCTTTATTTTCTCTTTTTCAATTTTTCATCGTCTTTTCGACGTCTCCTCATTTTTCTTTTCCTGTCATTTTCGACTTCTCCTTATTTTTGTTCAACTCCTTCGTTTTTCCAATTCTTTTTGTATGCTATCGATTTTCTTCGATTTTTCTCCCCCTTTCACGGTTAATCACATTTTCGACTTATTTCTCCATTTTCTATCTCTCCCCCTTTTTGTATTCATCAAAAAGTGGATTAAATAACAATTGAAATAAATAATACCAGTATAAAATATGCATGATACAATTTATGAATATTTGCATAAAGGGTAAAAACTCCCCCTGAGAATAATATCTCCCCAAAAAAATATACTCCCCCTGAGTAAAATTCAAAATTAATTTTTGGGAATCCAACCTATAGTTGGTTTTTGTCTCGAGACATAAATAATATTTGAAATATTTGTTCCTTTAGGAACCCAAATTTTCTTAATTTTTATCGTCCGGCGAGGGCTTTTGCAATTTGAAACGTGATGCCCAATTTTCAAACACTTTTCGCAATGGGGTATTTTAAAGTTAACGGATTCGTTTTTCAAACGTGGTTTGAATCCTAACCCCTCTTTATTTAAGGTATATTTTTGAACACATAACATTTGTTCAAATTTATCGTTGCCGCACGAGAATTTTCTTGTCAAAGATTTTAGTTCATCTTGAACTTTTAAAAGATCATTCTTCAAAATATTTTCATTTTCAATACACTTTGAATTATCGATTTCAACAAATTTTCCTTTCTCGATAATTTTGGAATTTTCAATTTCCAAAAATTGAACTTTAGATTTAAGGGATTTGATTTCCGATAATGCATTTTGAAAATCCGTATGAAGTAATTCAAATGCATCAAAAAGTTCATCACGGGAGGATGTACTAACCTCGCTGTCGTCGAACGAACTCCGGGCCATAAGAGCGAGATTATTTTGATTGATAAAATCATCGTATTCATCTTCATCGCTCCAAGTAGCCACGAGAACCTCCTTCTTGGGTTTGGAACGGCAATGCTTAGCGAAGTGGCCTGGTTTTCCACATTGTCGACAAGAGTTGTCGAACTTCTTCGTTTCACTCGAGATATCCTTCTTCCTCCAGTTTAATAAGGTTTGGAATTTATTAATATTTTTGGCATAGTATGCCATTTCTTCATCGCTTTCTTCCACCGGGATTTCTTCCTTCTTTCTCGATATCTTAGCCTTCATGGCTAACGATCGTTCCTTCGGCTTCGGCTTGACACTTCGTGATTTTAACACGATCTCATAATTAATTAGCGAACCAACGAGGGCGCTAAAATCGAGCGTGTTGAGATCTTTGGATTCCATAATTGCGGTCACGGTGCCGTCCCATTCGCTAGGTAGTGATCTTAAGATTTTCTTGACTTTTTCACTACTAGATAATGGTTTTCCGAATGACGCAAGTCCATTTGTGATGACCGAGAATCGGTCGAGCATATTGGTGATGGACTCGTCACCTTTCATCATGAATAACTCGTAGTCATGGAGAAGCATATTGATCTTTGTCTCCTTGACTTGAGTTGTCCCTTCGTGTGTGATTTCAAGAATTTTCCATATTTCTTTCGCACTCTCACACGACGAGATTCGATTGACCTCTTCGGGATTTAAGGCACAAAATAAAAGCTGGGTGGCCTTAGATGGTCATTTTTCCAATCGGCATCATCGTATTCTTCGAAAGATTTGAGCGTACCGTCGGATTTGATTGGAACTTTAGGGCCAAGGCAAATAATCTTCCAAATCTCGATGTCGTATGCTCGGATGAATATCGACATCTTCTTCTTCCACGTCAAATAATTTGAGCCATCAAAGAATGGTGGTCGGTTGAGAGCAAGGCCTTCGACGGGAGCCATTTGAAACGCCATTTGATCTTTTCTCCTCGGATGTTAAGCCGCGTATTGGAGTACCGCTCCGATACCAATTGTTGGGTACGGGATCGGATATTTGCGCCGTTTTGCGGAAGCTTAAATAAAATTGCGGAAAATAAATGACGCAAGGATTTATAGAGGTTCGGCTATAAACGAGCCTACGTCCTCTCTTTATCTTTTTCAATAGGTTAAAGATAGCAACCTCTATGCCTCTCTTCTATCGGTCGAGGTATAACCGTTTACAATCACGTCTTCTATCGGTCCGTGATAAATCTCTCGTACTTGTCTTTGTGTTGGTCCAAGTTAAACCATTTTCCTTTTCTATCGGACAAGAAATCAACCGCTCTAGCTTTCTATGGGTACTAGATAAACCTCACTTAGATATCGATTGTGATTCTAATAATGCCGGATCCTTGATCCTAATAACACCGAATCCAATCGTATCTTTTCTTTTACCACTCGTGTATATTTTCGTGAATTCTCACTCAAACACTTACAATTAAGCTCAATATCAACAACAAGAATGTGTATAATAATATCACAAGTATAGACTATTTGCTCAAGGTTGTTGTACTCAAACAATACCATAGGTATGGTATTTATAGGCTCCATCATCAAACTAGCCGTTAGCTGCTGCACACTGCATTACGTACGCTATCTCATTCATATTACGTACGTAAGCTTCATTACGTACGTTAACTTCCCCAGGTTACGTACGTTAGCCCAGTCCAGTTTCAATCCACTGAGTTTCGTTTCTTTGGTTACGTACGTTAGCATTGACGTTGTTACGTACGTTAACATTACGTCACTGATGATGTCATATATCCGTTGCATGCTTTTCTGACTTTGACTCCTCCAACGTTCACTTGTTTGAACTCCTTTTACATACGTTATACAACCTCCATTACGTACGTTAGATTGCCCATATTACGTACGTTAACATACCCTTGTTACGTACGTTAGCTTTATTTTTCTCCAGCATTTTGCACTTCGTTTTCCTTCGATGCTTGCTTCGTCTCTTCGTTGTTTTGTTTTGTTTGTCAACATTAATCATCAAAACACTCTTAATATATGTATGGAACAAAATGTTCCAACATCGTTGACATTTCTGAGCTTGTCCTGCCCCTTGTTTTTGTTTATCGAACGAGTGTGGTATCGTTTCGGAATAACTCGTTTGTCGTTGTGACTTTTCAATCGCTATTCCCTTTCCTGTGGATCTTATGGGAATTCATGTCTTGTAGTTCTCACCAGATCATCCTGGGAGTTGTTGTTTGAATTTTATTATCCTTCGTGTTTCGGACACGATTGTTCGATTTTTGTTGTCTCGATCGTTTGTTTGTTCGGTTTTTATTCTCGTTTCGTGATTGTTGAGCGTTCAGGCTCCTTCGTAATTCCCTTAAGTTCGGGAAATTAGTCTCGTTTTCGATCTTCCAACCCTTGGGCGGTGGAATTCCGTATTTGTTCAGCGTTTGGCTCGCGTTTTGATTGATGAACCGTTGGGTTGGTCAATCGTATTGATTTTCATACGTGTGTTTTGTGACTGTTCGGATAATCGACTTGATTGTACTATCTGTTTGTTGACGCTTGTCACTTGTTGATTTTATTATGTCTCTACTGGTGGCGTTATGTTAGTCGTCGTGGAGCGTATTTTCACGCCGTATGTCTCTTTGCGTTTCTTGCAGCGTTTCGCCGTCGGGCGCGAGTTTTCGGTTTTTGTGTATCTCGTCGAGTTTTCCTGGCAGGGGATATTGCTTCTCCCTACTTATTTTAAGTTTCGGGACGAAACTTCTTTTAAGGAGGGTAGAATATAATATCCGCAATTTTCGATTTCTGGTAATTTCTTTTTTCGGTCGGAGTCCGTTTTGACGACTCGCTCATGACCGTTTCGTCATTCTGAGAATGATTGATTCTACACTTTTTGACATCCGAGTTCGTTTCGGTGTCGTTTTGTTGAGTTCCGTGCTTTTAGCGACTTTTCCACACTTGAGTTCGATTCTTGCGAATCTCGTTCGAAACTGCTGTTTCGAGTTTCCTGTAAGTCCGTTTAACTTTGTTAGACGTGTTGTGAACTTCGGTTTGGTTATTCGATCACGTATCGTGATTTTCGGGCGTTTTGGGCCATTTTGTAATTTCTTAAAAGTTACGGGTATCCGTATCTGTAATTATTGTCTCGACCCGTTTCTTGGTCGCATTTGATTAATTATTGTAATATGTTTTCATTTCGGGTTGTTGATGTTGTCCGCGAACTTTTCGTCATGTTCGTTCCGTATGTTTTCGGAAATCGAGTCGTCGAGCCCTGCTGTTCGAGCACTGGCCGGACGGTTGCAGGATTGGCCGGACGATTGCGGGCACCGGCCGGACGGTGCGCGAGAACCGGCGAGCGCGCACGCCTTCGGCCGGAAAGGCTGCGCGTGCTAGCGGCAGTGTAGCGACGCTTATCGGCGCTTTAGCGACGCTTATCGGTGCAGGACAGTGGAGTCCTCGGGTTCTGGAATGGGTCAGGCTCGGCAGGTAGCGCACGCTACTGTCGGGCATTGCGCACGCTACGAACGGCAGGTAGCGCGCGCTATGGCCGGAAGGCTGCGCACGCTACCTGGCCGAGCAGTCTAGTCCAGTAGGTCACTGGATTGCGGCCTTGGCCGATAGCGCACGCTAGCTCGGCAGCCTAGCGCGCGCTAGTCCGGCCCGGTATAAATGTTACAGAGCAGTCACATTTCATCTCGTTTTTCATTTCCTTCCTTCTCCTTCCGCGGCTTGCGATTCATGGGTGACGAAGCCATGTTGTTTAACAACAAATCCATGAAGTTCTTGAGTTCATAACATCAATCAATCATCCGTTATCATCCTTTGATCCAGCGAATCAAGGTAATCTTCCTTAGAACCCTAATTTCATGAATTTGGGGGTTTTTGCATTTTTGTCCAATTTGTTCCGTGTTGTTGATTAATTCATGATGGGTATGATTAATCTTGGTAGTATTCTTGTGTTTAACATCATTTAATCCATTGTTTTTCGTCGAATCGAAGTATATTTCTTGATTTCCTTCGAATTGACTTTTTGGGGGATTTGTCCCCGATCTCATTTTTCATCCGTTTTCGATGGATCGATTATGGTTAAATGATGTTGTTAAACATATTCTATGGATTGTATATCCATATTTCAACTTGGAATTCCGTTTTCGTATTTTGTCGGGACGAATCATGTTCTTGGCCGTTTTGGGAAAACACTTGAACTTTCGTCATTCGTTATTTGAATTCAACGGCTTTGAGTCATGTTATGGAATTCATTTCATCATTGTTATTGTCCTTCGTAGTTTATGAACGTGTGTTGGCGTTCGGTGGAGTCGGCGGGTTCGTAGTCGGTTCGGGCCAACCTACTTCGGTCGATTCTCCGCGTTGTTCTTATTCGAGGCAAGTACCTTGCCCATACTTTTCTTATTTTATGGATATGATGATCGGTGATCGTCTTGGTGTATTTATTTGGTTGTTTGAAATGAAGTTTCAAAAGATTTCGGTTTGGCCTCGTTAAAGGCTCTCTTTTAAAACGCGTGTGTGTTTTGTGAACGTTGTGTTTTGGGAATTGATTATTTTGAATGTTGAAGGCTTTGATGATATTCCTATTGTTTAAAGTTATGGAATTGTGTATTCCGTGTTTAATCTTGTTATTTTGTTTTGGAGAGTTGATATTGTTGTCGGATAAATGGCCATCTCTAGTAAGTATTCTTGATGAACTTACATTCTTAGCATATTAGTATTGCATGAGTAACGTGTGTGTGTGTATGCTCACAACGGGTTAGATCCGACGGGGTCTCGGTAGGGCTCCACGAAGCTGTGGGACCGCGAGCTTGCTTTTAACCACTACAGGTTAGATCCGACGGGGTCTCGGTAGGGATCCACGAAGCTGTGGGTCCGCGGTTAATTGTGGTGCATTTTGTAAATGTGATTTGATATTGGCATTTCCGGAAATGAGTGCTTTGGAACTATGTTTTCATGATTGCATGCATCGACTAAGTGTGTAAGAGGTAAGTGTTCGTTTGGTTACTTGGCTAGGATGGCGCTAGAGTATTTTGTTGTTTGTGTTAAATCCTTTATTTGTGGATTTTGATGTTGGGAGACGAACCTTGTGGTCGTTCTTGTGTACTGTGAGTTGATGAGATTGGGGCTAAAATCCCAACGTTTTTGTAAAGGTCATTTGATGGATTTGGGGCTAAAATCCCAACGGTTTGGTAAAGGTTATTTTACGGAAAGTAAACTTTTGGGGCGGTGACCCCTTTTGTCTTTTGGATTTTGAAAAGTAGGATTTGATAATCCTAAATTGTTTTCTATTAAAACTCTCGATGGCATTCTAAACCGTTTTATAAATTATTTCTATTGATTTGTGATCTTTCGATTTTGAAATATTTTCTCAAACTCTTGCCTCGGGAAGTACTTTTCGTTTTGTTTGAATCTTTGAGGATTCCTGGTTATTGTTATTCGTGGAATGTGAATTGTATGGCTCGTATTTTTGCACTTGTACTTGCACTAGCAAAACAGTGGAGTTTTGCTAACCCCCGAGTATTCGGGGGGTGGATGTCTATTTTTGCATTCAGGTTTTGGAGCATAGCACAGGGTCGGCACGAAGGATGATGAAAGATGAACGATACTAATCACACGAGGATCCGTTGATGTCGTATTGGTCTAGTTGTATTTTCTTTTCCGCTGCAGTATCTTTTTCCCGTTGTACGGGAGTTTATTGTATTTTGACCCCTGCGTGGGTATGTGTTTGGAATTGAGTTGTATGTTATTATTGAAAGACCAAGTCGGTCTACTGAGTCTTTTTAGCCTTAAAGGCGATGTTTAGATGTTTGATTTTAGTTATTAGCCTGGTAGATCCTCGAGGAGAGGGTCTACGGCGTGTAATATCCCTGAGTGGATTGGGGGTGTTACACGCGCGCTAACTGCACATCAATAGCGCACGCAAGAAATAACGAGAAGCATGCGCTACCCACATAGCAGTTCAGTATTGCTCAATCCAGTACACTGCTGCAAAAAGGTATGAACTCGAAACGCAACGCAAGGCCAGAAACCAGAGCATAAACACGAAATATTCAAGACGATGAAGCCAAGCGCTGAAAGAAAATACAATTCTGACTACCGAGGAATCCGAAATATGAGAAGGAAGATAAAGTTCCCCAAACTTATAGAAAATTACAAAATGGCACAAATGTCCGAAAATTGTGATACAACGTCGGATTCACAAACCGAAACTCACAACATGGGTAACTCAACCGTATGAACTTATGTAAATAAAGAAACAATAAAAACGAACGAGTTTTACGAGAATCGAACGTACATACGGCAAAACATAACATAAAATAGAATTACGTAAAAACATCTCCGAAACTCGTCTAATGGAAAAACTCCAAGAATAAAGTAGATTCAAAACGTCGAAACTGTTACAAGCGAGTCGATAAAATTAGACATATACCAAAAATAAAAATTGCTAAAAAAGAAAAGGTACGGATATTACATGAACTCCCTTTATAAAGATCGATCCAAATGTTTTATATATTTGAGAGTTGGGCATCCCTAGCCTCAATATTCGATCGATCCTAGCATCTTGTGGAAACCCCACATCTATTTAGTTGAGAATCCACGTAGGGGAGGGAGGCCTTAGGGACTTCTCCCCTCGACAATCATACGTTGCCGAGGATAGTGCAGGTGGGTCACTATATTATCGCCATTAAGATAGTTTAATTATCAAATCATTTCAAACATTTATGCACCTATTCGCCCATTTGATCAAATTCGTTCATTTGTTTGTTTGATCAAGTAATTTGTTCGGTCGTTCTAAGTTCAATTCGTTCTAAAACTAGACCATTACCAATAACTGGAAAAAACACCAATAGCAACCCTATAGTAGTAGCGGCTAACAATATAGTCCGCTACTATTTTTCATTAGCAGCGGAATTTATTTTAAGCCGTATCAATTAGTCAATAATAGCGCGTGCAATATGTAACCCGCTACTACTAATTAATTAAAAAGTTAAAAAGACTTGTTATTAGTAGCGGACTTTAAATAAAATCAATTGGTAATGACGAGCTACATTGTTTGCTCACTACTACAAATTAATTAAAAAATTAAAGAAAATAAAAAAAATCAATATACTTTGTTATTAGTGGACTTGACCGGTCCGCTACTATTAATTAGTTATAGAATTAATATCGTGTGTTATTGGAAGGGCCATTAGCAGGGACGCTACAATAATCAATTAAATTAAAAAGACACCCTCTTCTCTCTCAACGGGTTTCAATGTCAGCGTGCCCAACTTTCTCGCCACTCTCAGGCTTCGTTTGGTAACACCTAAGGAGTAAAGAGTTTAGAGTTTAGCTTAAGCGGTTAGCTTTTCCTGTTAGGAGTAGATATTAACTTCTAATGCTATAAGTGTTTGGTACATTAACTTCAGTGTTTAAAGGTTTAGATACTAAATTACACAAATACCTCATTATTTAATTCAATATTTTAGAAGTTTCAAATAAATTTTTACTATTTTTCTTATAAAGTCAATGCTCCTCATCTTGATTGTAACACAAAAAAGATATTAAAATTAGTTAAATGAAATCATTTGTAATTATTTAGGAGTAAGATCCGAAAACTTAAATTCTATAATTAAACATTGAAATACCATCTATACAAAGCATAACAATTACTAAGCTAAAGTGACTAGAAACAAAATTAGCACAAATGAATAATTCTTACTACCTCACGGATTATTCAATATTTATCCATAAATTTAGAAGTCGAGGAAGAAACAGGAGAGAACTATCAAATTGGTCCCGTACGTGGGATTAATTGGGCAAAAAAATCCCGTCTGTCTCCATCGGACCAAAAAAACCCACATCTCCCCCCTGCTTTAGCCAATTTAGTCCTTCGTCGCCGGTCGGAGTATTTTCTGGCCGTCGGAGCTGACGTGGACGACACGTGGCTGACACATGGCAAAAATAGTGAGTCCATGTCAGGCCATGTGGCTGACAAATGGCAAAAAAATTAAAAAAAATATTTTGAGAATTAAAAAATTAAAAAAACTTAAATAAAAATTCTAATATTTTGTATTAATATTTCAGAATTAAAAATAATTACCTAAAGTTCCAAATTTTTTTAATAATATATTATCAAATTGAGAAAATTATTATTATCAATTTCTATAAAATAAATAAAAAATTATTTTGGGAAAATTATCAAATTGTTAATTCGGTTTTTTATTTATTTTATGGAAAAAAAATTCCAGTTTTCTTTAAATAAAAAACTATTTATAAATATATTTCACGTGCTTTTAATTTTTTATTTTCGAACTTTTAATTAAAAAAATCTAATATTTTCATATTAATATTACAGAATTAAAAATAATTACGTAAAGTTCCATTTTTTTTAATTTTCCATATTTCTTAAATAAAAAAATTAAGTTTTGATACTTTTTTAAACCTTTTTAGATTTTTTTTATATTATTTAGGCGTTTATATATTTTTTTTGCCATGTGTCGTAGCGTGTAAATGCCATTTCAGATGGCGGAAAATACTCCGGCCGTGACGGAGGACTAAATTGAAAACAGGGGGAAGATGTGGGGTTTTTTGGTCCGCCGGAAACAGACGGAGCTTTTTGGCCAATTGGTCCCACATACGGGACCAATTTGATAATTTTCTCGAAGAAACAGATAATACAAAATTTCAATATAAATACAAGTTTATACAAATCAAACCAATATTAATTTCATGAAACACTCCCTGGAGAGAATGTAACTTCGAAACCCTTTTTAACAGAAAAAGTAAGAGAATGAACATGAATCAACACAAAAATACATCTTTCGCAGTTTTACCTAAATTTAAACACAAATGCCAGAAAAAAATTAAAAAGCCTGATAATTTCTGAAAAAAACTAAAACTGTACAGGATGATTTGAGTTCTATATCCAATAAATATTACCCAAAATTATTTTTTCCACCACCATATGACCCTTAATTTATTACTGTATCTGTCGCAAAATTCATACTAGAATCACTTGCACTATAAAGTTCTAACCAAAATTACAATGCTCATATGCCAATTCTTAATATTTTTGCAATCACAAATTCATTATTCCGAAAGAACAGGAACACTTACATTGGACATTGATGGAACCCACAAGCAGCTTCAATCGGTTTGTTTCTTCACCTTCGGCCATGTCTGTTTTACATCGGAAGTGGAGATCCTATAGATATATTGATCAATCACTAATCATAAGAATTCATTTAAACATATATCAAATAATAATAATGAACTTGCATTTATAGTCGATATATTAAATAGGTCCAGTTACCATCATTATCTAATATCCGAAAATTCGATTTTTGGTAATTTTTTTTTTGGCGGGAGTCCGTCTTAGAGACTCGTTTGTGACCGCTTTGTTATTTTGAGAATGTTTAGTTCTACACTTTTTGTTATCCGAATTCGTTTCGGTGTCGTTTTGTTTAGTTCCGTGCTTGTTAGCGACTTTTCCGAGTTCAGTTCGATCTTTGTGAATCTTGTGCAAAACTGATGTCTTGTAGCTCCTACAAGTTTGTTTAATGTTTGGAGTTGTGTTGTGAGTTTCGAAACTGTTATTCGATCTCGTATCGTGATGTTTCGATTATTCGGGCCATTTCGTAATTTCCCAAAGTTTTGGGGTGTTTGCCTTCGTATCGTCTTTTCAACCTTCGAGTTGTCAGAACCATGTGTTTGTTTAGTGCTTAACTCGTGTTTTGATTGTTATACTATTCGTCGTGTTCATTCCGTATGTTTTCGGAAATTTGAGTCGTCGAGTCATCGCAGTTGGGCACTGGCCGACCAGGTGCGGCAGGAACCGGCCAGGTGCGCACGAGCATGGTGTAACACCCCCAGAATCTAACCGGGAATATTACACGCTGCAGACCCTCTCTGTGAGGATCCACCAGGCTAGACATCGAAACAACACAATACATTACATATCGACGTGATAGAATGACGAATCAATAGACTAATTTGGTTTTACATCATTATCAAACACCTCTAATATACATAACTCTGTCTGGACTCATACCCATGCAAGGGTAAAATACACTCACAAACCAAAAAGTACGACAGCGAAAAAGACCATACAATGAACTCCGACTGCTGCACCCAAAACTGGCCTTCATGTGATTAGTATCATTCGTCTTCCATCATCCTTCGCACCGATCCTGTGTTTTGCTCCCAAAACCTGCATGTACCTGGACGCAGAACAGACATCCATCCCCCGAATATTCGGGGGTTAGCAAAACTCCAGTGTTTTACTAGTACGAGTATAAAGTGCAAATACGAGCCATACACAACACATTCCGAGAATACAACGAATGACTTTCCGAGATATTTCATGTGGATAAAGTAGTTTAAAGGATAAAATATAAAGGAAACCATTGGTCATTTAAAAATCGATTCAGGATCTCGGGAGTTTTAAAAACATTTGTGATTGAAAAGTTCTTAATTTATCTAAAGCCACTCAGGGTCACAGCCCAAAGTTTTATTTTCCAAAAATACAAATCCGTTCAGAAAACACGAGGTCCACGACCCAACCATCCACTTTAATTCATTTCCAAGGACACATTACACACAACACATCACTTTTATGCCAATCTAGCCAAACACCAAGACTCAATATATAATGTCTCTCGAGCCCGAGCACAAAGCATTGTGATACTCCGGACATATCACAACTAATCATCGGTAAAAACACTCTGGAAATTCTCGCAACCCGGTCCAGCCATCAAGCCACCAAGTACCTGTGCGCCCCGTCGAGCAACCCTAGGTGAGAATACCCACTCGAAAGTAACTCTCACGACCCGATCCAGCCGCTAAGCCACCAAGTCCCCGTGTGACCCCGTCAATTCAACCCCGAGTGAGAGTACCCGAGAACAACCTTACAACTCTCATCAGTGCACATTTCCAAACCACAATCCCGAGGGTCAATCACACTATATATAGTGGAGGTACTTTGCTAGAATGACCAAATTATCCAACACATACTCATGACCCAGATCTAATACCATCAACAAGGAAGCACTCTATCTCAACAGCACCGAACAACACAACCAATATCATATAAACTCTTATAATCATCGATAACCACATGTCTCCACGCACACATCCTAACCAAAAGATTAAACTTGAAAATTTACCGACGACATAATCGCACATAATGGCATCACACAAAAGTAAGGCGATACATACTCAACACTAACACACATATTCAACTAAGCACATTAATTCACGGAACACACGAGTCATCTTTAAAGAAAACCGTGATTGTAAATATACCGATTCTTTTGAAAAATGGTTGTAAATATTCATTTAGCATATATCGTCGATTACCAACCATTATATCCACAAAATGTAATATCCGGATTTATTACGGTGTATTTCATCTGTATTCGAACCCTGTATTATTCGGATTTGGGGTTTTGATTATTGGAGTATGATATTTCTTGCATTAATATCATTGTACATAAGTATAGAAGCATACAAAATTTCTCATGCAAACTCGTGATAGCGCACGCTAAGAAGGTATCTTAACGCGCGCTATCGGGCTACTATTAGCGCACGCTATGCAGGTAGGAGTTGCGTGCGCTAAGAACTCAATTATTGAGCGGGACGGCTAGCACATGCGCCAGCCGGGACATGGGTCCGGATAAGATTCCCGCGGACGAGCCCGGACAATTCTGAAGTCAACCATTATTAGTGCACGCTAAGGAATGCTTAGTAGCGTGCGCTAACTTGTTAAAATGCAGAATATTATAAATGGGACAACAACCCGTTTTGGTGCTTACATTTTACTCGTCCCTTCTGCATTCCTGAGAGGCCAGAGAGCTGAGATAACCCTCCTACATACTTAGAACACATATTGTTGGTGTTTATATATTGGTTATCACTTGGGAGTAATCATTGTAGTGGAATAGCCCCTTGGAGTGGCATACAACCAACCGGAGTCGGATTCTACCTTACGGTTCAGTGATTTTCATCATATCAAGGTATGTTCAATCTATCTCCAGGCTTAGAGTTGGATTCTAACGATTTGGATGATCATGTTAACAAGATATGGATTTTCATAGATGAATTATCCAAGTATATCATGTTGGAATATTGAGATGATTAAGCCTTAAGTACCTTGATTATGATCATCATGATTCGAATCTTATTACATTGAAAATGTATAAGGAAGCTTCTATCATTGGTAATCCGAATCTAGTAGATGACTTCATAGCAATCTTGGACTTGACTTTAACATCATTATTGTTAGATAAATCTAAGGATTGATCATGGAATGATTTATCTAATATAGATGGAACGTTTAAACAACTACAGCATGATGTTTTCGATGGATATAAGGTGTTTGATATCAACCGTTAAGCTTTTCGAATTGTCGTATGAAGATTTGTAGTCAGAATGGAATATGGTTTTATATTGGTATGCATATCCTTGAATCCGAAGTTGTCTTTATCCGTAAAATCCTTCATCAGGGTATTAACAAGAAAGTCCTGGAGGTAACATGAATTATCACGGAAGATTTCATTGTTTTGATCATGATGAGAACAGTTTCGCTCGTGAAGAATCGCCATGCATAGATAGCGCACGCTATGCTATGAAGATTAACGTGCGCTATCGAGCACGAGTTAGCGTACGCTACATTTGGTTTGTAACGTACGCTAAGCCATCAGACGAGTCAGTCGACTGATCAGTGAAGTACTGACCATACATAGTTAGCGTACGCTAGGCTTTGTTGTTTGCGTGCGCTATCGAGCAGACTTAACGCACGCTACACAGAGTACTTAGCGTGCGCTAAGTAGTTCAGGCAGATTGCATTTTATGAACTCTTGGCCGTTAATCGAATTGTTAAACATTCTTACGACATGAGATAAATCCTATATCATTTCTTTTGTTAAGGTTTGGTCTCGTTACGTGATTGATTGAGGAGGACGACCTTCGAGTGTTCATTTTCGTGGAAGTATTGTTCTTGTCGTCAAATCGAGGCAAGTACCTTAATTGTTTTGTGTATTGTTGTTATACATATTGTCGTGCATGTATGTCGTTATTGTATGTCCACCTCGTGTTGGTCCGATGGGATCATCGGGGGATCTATGCTAGCGTGCGCTGGATCATCGGACGGGTTTTTCCACCACTGGTTGGTCTGACGGGATCATCGTGGGTTCTAGGCAGTGAACGCTGGATCGTCGGAATTACTATGTGTATGTTATGATATCATGTTGTGATTATCAGTTGTGTATGTCATATTTTGAGTTTCTCGTAGGAGAAGACTTGTTGGTATTTTTCTTGTCGTTTACATTATTCGTGAGATATGAATAATATATTGTGGTACTTGTACTAGCATCGTTGTGCTAACCCCTTCGGGGGTGAACATTTTGTTTATATTTAGGATCCAGGAGAGCGGGAAAACAACCACTGGAACTGCATGACGACGAGGGTGCAGAGTGATGTTTCAGCCGGGTTTATTTACCTATTGTTTATTCGTTATTTCAATAAGTACTCGAGTACGAAGTCATTTGTGATGGATTTGAATTTGGTGATGTATTATTGAGTTCCTGTTGAACAATTATACTTTCAATATTTGGTAAGAACTGTTGTATCTTAATTCCGTGATTTCCATTCGTTAGTACCTTTTAATGTCTATTCAATTCTTCAGCCTTGTAAATCCTTATGTAAAGGATTTACGGCGCTGTAATATTCCTGAATATATCGGGGGTGTTACAGAATATGGTATCGGAGCTAAGATTATGGATATCTTGGCCGTTGGGTTAAAATAGGGGTCATTTATGTCTTTTGAGGTAACCGGCCGTGAATGACATCACTGCACTGCCTACGTCTTCATACGAACGGTGGTTGTAAGTTCCTAAACTCTATCTCGTTCTTTACATGTTGTGTCTCTTTATACTCGAATATTAGAACGATGTTGTTTCCTGTATATTGAGTATTTATGCTTACAGTATGTTGAGAGGCGGACGTGGACGTGGTCGCGTGGGACGCGACGAAGAAATGCCGAAAGGGAAGCGCCGCCTTCCGATCAAAGGCCCATAGCTCGGGCGAGCCGCAACAATCTATTAATAACGAACAGATCCTCAGACAGAGATCCTTCGTCAAGTGGTGAACCAGATGACTCAGTTCGCCCAAGTCGTGGACCGAATGCAAGTAGCGGTGGGACTACAGCAGGGAGAGAGACAGCAAGGGGTCCCAGACATGGGAAATCGAGGTGACCGGTGGCTGCAAGAGGTGGCGAAGATGCAACCACCCAAATTCGACGGTATTTCTGAGACTTCCACCTGGGATCATTGGTTGAAAGAACTGGAGAAAATCTTTGCCGGAATTAACTGCCCAGACGACCGGAGAGCCTCTATCGCGCAATATTTTCTGATAGGGGAAGCGTCCGAGTGGTGGGAAGCCATCCGGCCTGTAGACCATGATGCCGATTGGACAGAGTTTAGATTGATAATGGAAGCTCAGTATTGCCCTCGTCCTGTGAGGGAATCCAAAGTTCGGGAGTTTTTCTCCGCTCAGCCTTCTGATGTGCTAATATCCCAGGCGATTAAGACGTTTAACCAACAGCTGGAATTTGTTCGACATCTGGTCAGAACAGATGCAGAAATGATGATCCATTTCGATATGAGAATGAAACCAGAAATCCAGAGGTACGTGTCCGGATTTGAATGTACCACACTCCGCCAATACCAGGATAAGGCATTGGCATATGAGATCAAGGAAGCAACCATGGAGAAATTTTCAGAATCCAAGAAGCAGAAAGTCTCTGGTACTTTTACAGAGCACAAGAACAGCGGGCCTCACAAGGCCCAGTCATCCTTTCACTCTTTCAAGAAACCTCCGCACCCAGTTAGGAGCGGAAAGAACTTCGGAGCGATATCAACTATTACTGATGTTACCAGGAAATGCTTTAACTGCGCCCAGACAGGGCACTATCGACGGAATTGCCCCCTTCCTGCTGTGACTTGTTTTGATTGTGGACGAGAGGGACATCGGGCAGTGTTTTGTGAAGAGGCTGCAAAGTCTTTTAGAGCCCGTACACCACGGCCCGAAGGAAGCCAAGATTCAATGTGACGCAAAGAAAGTGTTCGATGCCTCGGAATTTTGGCCGCGGACGAGGCAGAGGACAATGGGACCGAAAGGGGACATCGAGGCCGGATCTGCTCCCCACGTCTGCACGAGATGAGAAGGACAGACGATCGTGATCTTCTTGTCGCATCAGTATCGGCCCGATCATTTCCCGGGCGATTAGCGTTTTATTCGATACAGGAGCTACACATTCTTTTATATCTTTGTCTTGTGTAAATCGTTTGAATATTTTCGGTTTTCATACTTGTGAACCTTATGTTGTTGGTTTACCGAATGGAGAGAGGATTGTTGGAAACTTAGAAACTAGAAATTTCCCTATATCATTTGGAGGCAGAGAGTGGCTCTCAAATATGATCGTGATAAAAATGCAAGTAGACGACCTGATACTCGGAGACGATTGGCTTAATAGATATGGAGCAATTGTGAACTACCGAAGGAGGAATATCTCGCTGATCGCTGACGATGGTTCCGAAATATTGTTCGAGGGGTGGAAACCGGGAAGCTCAGGAAAATTGATCAAAGCGATGAAAGCTGTCAGATTGTTGAAACAGGGTTGTACCGGATACTGGTGCTATGCAATGAAGAAAGAAGACGAAATTGTGGAACTTTCATCCATCCCTGTTGTGAACGAATTTCCAGATGTATTTCCTGACGAGTTACCTGGACTACCACCACGAAGGGATGTAGAATTTACCATAGAGCTGGAACCCGAAGCTACACCAATTTCTAAGGCGCCGTATCGTATGGCACCTACTGAGATGTACGAACTGAAGAAGCAGCTGGAGGAGTTACTGGACAAGGGCTATATTCAGCCAAGCGTTTCACCCTGGGGAGCGCCAGTTCTTTTTGTCCGAAAGAAGGATGGGTCGCTTCGACTGTGTATTGACTATCGAGAGCTGAACAAGATGACGATTAAGAACAAGTATCCGTTGCCACGGATTGATGATCTGTTTGACCAGCTGCAAGGGGCAACAGTATTTTCTAAAATCAATCTGAGATCAGGATATCATCTGCTGAGGATTAAGGAATCTGACGTTCCGAAATCAGCATTCAGAACTCGCTACGGACATTATGAGTTTGTAGTGATGCCGTTTGGTCTCACTAACGCACCTGCTGTATTTATGCAATTGATGAACAGAGTGTTCATTGAATTTTTGGATAAATTTGTGGTCGTATTCATTGATGACATTCTGGTATATTCTAAGAGTCCGGAAGAACATGCGCAGCATTTGCGGATTGTATTGGAACTTTTGAGAAACGAGCAATTGTACGCCAAACTTTCTAAGTGTGAATTCTGGCTAAAGGAAGTAATGTTCCTCGGCCATGTGGTGTCAGCTAAAGGAGTCCGAGTAGATCCTCATAAGATCGAAGCAATTATGTATTGGAAGCCTCCAAAGAACGTGAAAGAAGTCTGAAGCTTCTTAGGACTTGCTGGATATTATCGTCGATTCGTGGAAGGGTTTTCTAAAATCTCCTGCCCACTTACTCGATTCCTGCATAAAACTCAAAAGTTTGAGTGGAATGAATTGTGTCAGATTAGCTTTGATGAATTGAAGAAGAGATTGACGACGACACCGATTCTATCACTTCCACAGGGAACTGGAGGATTTATAGTTTACAGTGATGCTTCGAACCAAGGACTTGGGTGCGTATTGATGCAGAATGATAAGGTGATCGCTTATGCGTCGCGACAGCTGAAACCTTATGAAGTGAATTACCCAACACATGATTTGGAGCTTGCAGCAGTAGTTTTTGCTTTGAAGATCTGGAGGCATTATCTGTACGGGACTCACTGTCAGATCTTTACGGATCATAAGAGTCTCAAGTACATATTCAGTCAGAAAGAGTTGAACATGCGGCAAAGAAGATGGTTAGAGCTGATCAAGGACTATGACTTGGAGATTTTGTATCATCCAGGCAAAGCAAATGTAGTGGCCGATGCACTTAGCCGCAAGCCTGTCTCTATTCAGATGCTGGAGACGCTGACATCCCAACTTAGCCTTCAACGAGAGATGATTCGTGAAGGAATTGAAGTATGGTTACAAAGAGTCCAAGGACAACTGTGCGTGATGGAGATAACTTCATCATTAACCGAAGGAATCAAATCTAAACAGGCAGATGATCCTCTGATGATTCGGTTACGTGATGAAGTGATCAAAGGAAAGGCCCCCGGATTCATAATTCATGATGATGGAGTTTTGAGATTTCAGAACCGACTCTGTGTTCCCGATGTTGATGTTCTGAAACAGACGATTATGAAGGAAACTCACAGTTCGCCCTATTCTATCCACCCGGGCACCAGTAAAATGTATAAGGACTTGAAACAGAATTTCTGGTGGGGCAACATGAAGAAAGATGTAGCGGACTATGTTTCGAAATGCTTGACTTGTCAGCAGGTTAAGATCGAGCATCAATGGCCTGCCGGAATGTTGGAGCCACACCCGATTCCTGAATGGAAGTGGGAGGACATATCGATGGATTTTATCACTAATATGCCGAGAACCAGGACAGGAATGAACATGATTTGGGTGATAGTTGATCGTTTAACCAAATCAGCTCATTTTCTAGGCATTAAGGATACGTGGGGACCAGAGAGGTTGGCACGAGTATTTATTTCAGAGATAGTTCGATTGCATGGTACGCCGAAGACCATTGTTTCTGATCGAGACGGCCGTTTTGTGTCTCACTTCTGGAAAGCAGTTCATAAGGCCTTGGGGACCGAATTGAACTTCAGCACAGCTTACCACCCACAGACTGACGGACAATCCGAGAGGACTATATAAACGGTGGAAGACATGCTAAGGGCCTGTGCCTTAGATTGGTCAAACGATTGGGAAGTTCATCTACCGTTGATTGAATTTACCTACAACAATAGTTGGCATACTTCCATTAAGATGGCACCGTTTGAGGCATTATACGGAAGGAGATGCAGATCGCCCTTATGCTAGGACGATTCATCGGACTTGATCGGAACAGAACCAGAGTTGATCGTGCAGACTCGAGAGAAGATAGCCTTGATTCGTAAAAGGCTGTTGACCGCCCAGAGTGGCCAGAAATCCTACGCGGACGTACGCCGTCGCCCATTGGAGTTCAATACTGGAGACCATGTACTTTTGAAGATTTCTCCTACTCGGGGAATCTTTTGTTTCGGAAGGAAAGGAAAGCTGAGTCCGAGATATATCGGACCATTTGAGATCCTCGAGAGAGTTGGGGAGTTGGCATACAGATTGGCATTGCCGCCGTCATTGTGCCATGTTCATAACGTGTTCCACGTATCCCAGTTACGGAGGTATATACCAGATCCCAGTCATATCATTGATTTCGGCGAGATCGAAGTCGAGCAGGATGGGACGTTTGAAGAAAGACTAGTCAAGATACTCGAGAGTCGAGTTAAACAGCTAAGGAACAAACCAATCGTTTTGGTCAAAGTTCAATGGTCACGTCACGGAATTGAAGAAGCCACCTGGGAAACGGAAGCTGATATGAAGTCTAGATATCCCGAATTATTTTCATCTTGAGTTTCGGGACGAAACTCCTTTTTAGTAGGAGAGTATGTAATATCCAGATTTATTACGGTGTATTTCATCTGTATTCGAACCCTGTATTATTCGGATTTGGGGTTTTGATTATTGGAGTATGATATTTCTTGCATTAATATCATTGTACATAAGTATAGAAGCATACAAAATTTCTCATGCAAACTCGTGATAGCGCACGCTAAGAAGGTATCTTAACGCGCGCTATCGGGCTACTATTAGCGCACGCTATACAGGTAGGAGTTGCGTGCGCTAAGAACTCAATTATTGAGCGGGACGGCTAGCACATGCGCCAGCCGGGACATGGGTCCGGATAAGATTCCCGCGAACGAGCCCGGAAAATTCTGAAGTCAACCATTATTAGCGCACGCTAAGGAATGCTTAGTAGCGTGCGCTAACTTGTGAAAATGCAGAATATTATAAATGGGACAACAACCCGTTTTGGCTTATATTTTACTCGTCCCTTCTGCATTCCTGAGAGGCCAGAGAGCTGAGATAACCCTCCTACATACTTAGAACACATATTGTTGGTGTTTATATATTGGTTATCACTTGGGAGTAATCATTGAAGTGGAATAGCACCTTGGAGTGGCATACAACCAACCGGAGTCGGATTCTACCTTACGGCTTAGTGATTTTCATCATATCAAGGTATGTTCAATCTATCTCCAGGCTTAGAGTTGGATTCTAATGACTTGGATGATCATGTTAACAAGATATGGATTTTCATAGATGAATTATCCAAGTATATCATGTTGGAATATTGAGATGATTAAGCCTTAAGTACCTTGATTATGATCATCATGATTCGAATCTTATTACATTGAAAATGTATAAGGAAGCTTCTATCATTGGTAATCCGAATCTAGTAGATGACTTCATAGCAATCTTGGACTTGACTTTAACATCATTATTGTTAGATAAATCTAAGGATTGATCATGGAAGGATTTATCTAATATAGATGGAACGTTTAAACAACTACATCATGATGTTTTCGATGGATATAAGGTGTTTGATATCAACCGTTAAGCTTTTCGAATTGTCGTATGAAGATTTGTAGTCGGAATGGAATATGGTTTTATATTGGTATGCATATCCTTGAATCCGAAGTTGTCTTTATCCGTAAAATCATTCATAAGGGTATGAACATGATAGTCATGGAGGTAACATTAATTATCACGGAGGATTTCATTGTTTTGATCATGATGAGAACAGTTTACTGCTCAGCAGTAAACTGCCATGCATAGATAGCGCATGCTATGCTATGAAGATTAACGTGCGCTATCGAGCACGAGTTAGCGTACGCTACATTTGGTATGTAACGTACGCTAAACCATCGAGCAGTCGATCGATCGAAGTGAAATCGACCATACATAGTTAGCGTACGCTAGGCTTTGTTGTTTGCGTGTGCTATCGAGCAGACTTAACGCACGCTACACAGAGTACTTAGCGTACACTAAGTAGTTCAGGCAGATTGCATTTTATGAACTCTTGGCCGTTAATCGAATTGTTAAACATTCTTACGACGTGAGATAAATCCTATATCATTTCTTTTGTTAAGGTTTGGTCTCGTTACGTGATTGATTGAGGAGGACGACCTTCGAGTGTTCATTTTCGTGGAAGTATTGTTCTTGTCTTCAAATCGAGGCAAGTACCTTAATTGTTTTGTGTATTGTTGTTATACATATTGTCGTGCATGTATGTCGTTATTGTATGTCCACCTCGTGTTGGTCCGACGGGATCATCGGGGGATCTATGCTAGCGCATACCGGATCATCGGACGGGTTTTTCCACCACGGGTTGGTCTGACGGGATCATCGTGGGTTCTAGGCAGTGAACGCTGGATCGTCGGAATTACCATGTGTATGTTATGATATCATGTTGTGATTATCAGTTGTGTATGTCATATTTTGAGTTTCTCGTAGGAGAAGACTCGTTGGTATTTTTCTTGTCGTTTACATTATTCGTGAGATATGAATAATATATTGTGGTACTTGTACTAGCATCGTTGTGCTAACCCCTTCGGGGGTGAACATTTTGTTTATGTTCAGGATCCAGGAGAGCGGGAAAACAACCAGTGGAACTGCATGACGACGAGGGTGCAGAGTGATGTTTCAGCCGGGTTTATTTACCTGTTGTTTATTCGTTATTTCAATAAGTACTCGAGTACGAAGTCATTTGTGATGGATTTGAATTTGGTGATGTATTATTGAGTTCCTGTTGAACAATTATACTTTCAATATTTGGTAAGAACTGTTGTATCTTAATTCCGTGATTTCCATTCGTTAGTACCTTTTAATGTCTGTTCAATTCTTCAGCCTTGTAAATCCTTATGTAAAGGATTTACGGCGCTGTAATATTCCTGAATATATCGGGGGTGTTACACAAAACACATAATGTATGGGCAAGATACCTACCTCGATAATCGATACCGGACACTCCGACGAACATGGCTCAATCGGGAAACCTCGAACACCTACAATTCTCCGGACGAAAACAACAATAACATGATCGATCGGGAAGCTTTAGAACCCTAGATAAAACGACAATCGGGAGAGTTCCGACTCGAGTTCTTCAGAGGAATCTGACCCTAACATCATATCATCAATAATCAACGATCGTACGTGGAAGAATAATCGTAGAACACCCGAAACCCCCCTCTAAGAACTTTCACCGGACACCTTCAAGGTGTCGATTAGGAACTCAACAAAACGATAAATCTTTAGCAATCAAACCATGGAACAACAAGGAAAATGATTGAATACAGCTAAATAATCATCGATCAGCCTCTAATCTGAGTTACTATGAGTTAATCCGACAAAACCAAGCAAAACCCCTAATTTTCCCAAAACTAAGATTTTTGGAAAACTTGCCCTGTTTCGCTCGATCAAAGGAGGTTATGCAATGATTAATCAAGGATAGGAACTCCAGGACTTCGTGGATTCATAGTTTAGCAACATGTCTTCGAGTTTTCCAAGACTTCAGCCGCAGACAGGAAAGAAGGGAAATGAAAAACGAGTGCAAACATGACTGCTCAGTCAAATTTATATAAATGTGCATTAGCGTGTGCTAGCGTTCCGGGTTAGCGTGCGCTAACGGTCAGTCTCGGCCTAGAACCTTCGCCCGGGACCCACCATCACGTGCTAGTCAACCCATCCATAACCTTCTGTCCGGCCGCGATAGCGCGCTGCGCGGGTGTTAACGTGCGCTAGCCAACCCATCCAGAACCTCCTGGACTAAACTGCTCGGCCAGATAGCGTGCGCTGGGCGGCCGATAGCGTGCGCTGCACCTGCCGGTTAGCGCGCGTAACGACCGACAGTAGCGTGCGCTACCTGCCGATCCTTCCGGAGTCCAGAACCTCAGAAACCTCTCTGCCCAGCCGGGTAGCGTGGACTGGGCGGCCGAATAGCGTGCGTTATGCCTGCCGAGCTAGCGCGCGCTGCCCTCCGATAGTAGCGTGCGCAATGCCGGTTCCTGCCGCACCTACCCAGCCAGTGCCCAACTGCCATGCCGGTTCCTATCGCAACTGTCCGGGCAGTGCCCAGCCGCCATGCCGGTTCCTGCCGCAACTATACGGGCAGTGCCCAACCGACATGCCGGTTCCTGTCGCAACTGTCCGGCCAGTGTCCAGCCGCTATGACCCGACGACTCGATTTTCCGAAAACACACGGAACGAACAAGACAAAACTCTCGTGGACAACATTATTGATGTGAAATGAAAACAACATATAACAAATCACCACATACGGCCATAAACACAAAATCACTTCGAGAAAATAATATCAACACTCGACAACCGGGAAATATCCGAAGAAAAATCCAAAATAATCGGAACGAAAATCGCGGGTATTACATTCTCTCCCCCTAAAAATAAGTTTCGTCACGAAACTTAAAACAAGAGCAAGGCGACTCTAGGTAACACACATTATCTGATATTGACAGCGCACAAGAGCTCCACGCAGTACAGAGTGACTGCGGTCTGATTCAATATGCAAGAATGCTTACGAAAAGCAATGAACAATCACTGCAGTTGATAAAACCGAGCAGTACATAAATCAAATCACGAGTCCAACGCTGAAAAGTATGAAATTACAATAACTCAAGGATTTTGGAAGATCAAACACAAGACAATTTCCCAACATTTAAGGAAATTACAAAGTGGCCCAGACTCAATAATCACGAATGACCGGACAACGAAGAACGAATAACAATGATCGAACAACAATGATCAAACAACAACTTTGAAGTTCACACCTCAAATCAAGACATCAATAAGCTTGTAGGAACCACGAGGTGTTAATCTCATACACGGTTCACAGGGAATCGATCCGAACTTGGAAAGGTCACAATGATATACAGATTAATTTGGGGCAATATCAGAGCTCGCTCGGGTGACAAAGACGAGAACAACAGGTCAGAAGCATCAACGAACACAATCGAGTCGATAGAGTCGAACAAAACGGAAGCGAAAAAATATGGGTATTACACCATAGCACCTTTAAAAGAGGTTTCGTCCCCGAAACCTAAACAACGAGGATGAAGTGCTAGAATAGCAATCTTCCCGGCAATATTCTCTTGGTCCCGCATCTGATCTCCCTGACCATCTGTACCGCGGTCACGACCCTGTCCTATGCCCCTTGTCATGCTAAGCGGATACTCACTCGATACGATGGCACAACATCGCGAAATAATATACTAAAGTGCCAACTCAGCACGACATATCACATAAAACAACTAATAGCAACTTGATAATAAGATCCGCGAGGTATCCTTTTAAATGATCATTTGAAAATACTTGGATTTGTATGTTTATTCAAAATAAAACTTTGAAAGTACTTTTGGTACCTCGGGCTGTTTTATCAAAACTTAAAAAACAAAAGACTTTAACCGTCTCATTTTGTAATTATTTGCAAAACAATATTTCCTTGCAACCGGCATTATCAAAATCACCATGCCACTACGCATCATCACCGTTAATAACAAACAAGGTAACCGCGCAAGTTTATCAAACCATTCGTACATGCACTAAACATTTCCACCAATCATCAATCATTTTGGAGTGATTCAAGATCAACGTACGATAACTGGCTCAGTACAGAAAATTTTTCCAAATCCGAGTTTGAAGTTTAAATCGAGTAAGATTTTTCATCTTCCACTATATAATTTTATGGTGTGAAAGATTTTAGAAAATCATGCATTCGACTTATTTGAAAATAAAACAATGCTTTAAAAATTATTTGCGAACCGGGAATATTATGCGCCGCAGACCCTCTCCGTGAAGATCCACCATGCTAGACATCGAAACAACACAATACATTACATACCGATGTGATAGAATGACAAATCAATAGACTGATTTAGTCTTACATCATTATCAAACAGCTCTAATATACATAACTCTATGGGGACTCATACCCATGCAAGGGTAAAATACACTCACAAACTAAAAAGTACGACAACAGAAAAGACCATACAACGAACTCCGATTGAATGCACCCAAAACTGGCCTTCATGTGATTAGTGTCATTCATCTTTCATAATCCTTCGCACTGATCCTGTGTTTTTCTCCCAAAACCTTCATGTAACTGGACGCTGAAGAGACATCCACCCCCCGAATACTCGAGGGTTAGCAAAACTCCATTGTTTTGCTAGTACAAGTATAAAGTGCAAATACGAGCCATACACAACACATTCCGAGAATACAACAAATGACTTCCCTAGATATTTCATATGGATAAAGTAGTTTAAAGGATAAAATAATAAAGGAAACCATTGGTCATTTATAAATCGATTCAGGATCTCAGGTGTTTTGAAAACATTTGTTATTCAAAAGTTCTTAATTTATCGAAAGTCACACAGGGTCACAGCCCAAAGTTTTATTTTCAAAAAGTACAAATCCATTCAGAAACACGAGGTCCATGACCCAACCATCCACTTTAATTCATTTCCAAGGACACATTAAACACAACACATCACTTTTATGCCATTCTAGCTAAACACCAAGACTCAATATATAATATCTCTCGACCCGAAGCACAAAGCATTGTGATACTCCAGACATATCACAACTAATCATCAGTAAAAACACTCTGGCAATTCTCGCGACCTGGTCCAGTCATCAAGCCACCAAGTCCATGTGCGCCCCATCGAGCAACCCCAGGTGAGAATACCCACTCGGTAACTCTCGCGACCCGGTCCAGCCGCTAAGCCACCAGGTTCTCGTGTGACCCCTTTGAGTCAATCCCGAGTGAGAGTACCCTAATCGACACCTTCAAGGCGTCGATTAGGAACTCGACAAAACGACGAATCTTTAGCAATCGAACCACGAAACGAACACGACAAAACACTCACGCACAACATTATCGATCCAAAATGAAAACAACATATAACAAATTAGCACATGCGGCCATAAACACAAAATCAGTCGTCGATAAAATAATATCAACACTCGACAACAGGGAAATATCTGAAGAAAAATCCAAAATAACGGGAACGAAAATCGTGGATATTACACATGGCGCACGAGCATGGCGCACGATCCGGCGCTCGTGCGACCCTGACTGTGCGCGCACAAGCGGGTGATCGTGCTTGGTTCTCGTACGTCTCGACAGACTCCTGGTAGTGGCGTGCACGACCGACCGCTCGTGCGTCGTTGTGCAGTATTAGTATGATCGGGCAGATGATTTCTTCACTCATTTTCTCACCCAACTCATCTCCTCCGTGGCCAAGACTTGGAGAACACGAAGACTTTGTGTTAATCTATCAATCCACGAGGTTCTTGAGTTTCTTATGTCGATTAATCATCCCATAACCTCCTCCGATCAACCGAATCAAGGTTAGATTTCCTAAAAAATCTAGTTTTGGGGAAATTGGGGATTTTATTTGATTTCGTCTGTTTAATCTGAATTAACCTAGATTAGTGATGGATTATTGATTATTAAGTTATATTCTACCAATTTCCTTGTTGTTTCATGGTTTGATTGCTAAGTATTCGTCGTTTTGTTGAGTTCCTAATCGATGCCTTGAAGGTGTCCGGTATAATACCATAGAGGGGATTCGGGCGTTCTATGATTATTCTTCCTTGTACGATCGTTGATTTATTGATGATATGATGTTAGGGCCGAGTTCCTTGCGAAGATCTCATGTTGAACCCTTCCGTTCGTCGTCGTCTTCATTTTCTATAACATCAAGGGTTTCGGAGTGTCACGGTCGAGCCGTGTTCGTCGGAGTACTTGCATGCCGATTTTGAGGCAAGTACCTTGTTCATACATTTGTTGTTTTGTGGATATGATGATCGGAGATCTTCTAAGTGTGTTTGTTCGGTTGTTTGAAAAGGACTTTCAAAAGATTTGGTTTAGCCTCGTTAAATGCTCTCTTTCAAAACGTGTGTGTATTTTGTGAATGGTATATTTTGTGAATGATTAAGTGAATCCTATGGATATGTTTGATGTTGGTGTTGTGATTTGGTAATATATATATAAACATATGTTATCTCATTTCGGTGCGTTGTGATTCAACAATTGTGTCGTACTAAGTGTTTGTTGCCTTTGGGTGGATTATTGCGATATCCTTGGTGTATTGTGTTGTGTGATGTGAATGTGAAGTATTTGTCATAGTCCAACCGTGATGTTCGGATGAGGTCTACGGTGACACATGGCATGTGGTCATGGTGGTCAGGACACGGCGAGTGATCGGTCCAACCATTAGAGCCTAAGAAGACTTACGGTGATACATGGCAAGCGATCACGGTATCTTGGATATGATTACGGATGTGTTTTGTTGCTTGATATTGTGATGTGTACCATAGTATACTGATTTGTGAATGTGAAGTATTTTTCATAGTCCAACCGTGATGTCCGGATGAGGTCTACGGTGACACATGGCATGTGATCATGGTGGTCAGGACACGGCGAGTGATTGGTCCAATCGTGAGAGCCTAAGAAGACTTACGGTGATACGTGGCAAGCGATCACGGTACCATGGATATGATTGTGGATGTGTGTTGTTAAGGTCGATTACCTTGGACGTGTTACCAAGATTTCGTATCTTGGGTGGTTATGTTTTGTTGATTTTATGTTCGTCGAGGACACGTGTTATGGGTTGTGGACCCCGTGAATTATTGTTGGTATTAATTTGAGAAATCAAATCTTTGGTCTGTGACCCCTTTTGGTTTTTGTAAAGAGAAGGATTCGATAATCCTAAATGGTTTTCCGTTAAAAACTCCCGAGGGCATTTTAAAATATTTTATAAATTGTTCTCTTGATTTGTGATCTTTCGAATTTGGAAAGTTTACTCAAACTCTCTGCCTCGGGGAGTATTCCTTTCGTTATGTTTGAATCTTTGAGGATTCCTGATTATTATTCTTGGAATGCGATTTTTATGACTCGGAATTGCACTTTGCACTTGCACTAGCAAAATAGTGGAATTTTGCGAACCCTCGAGTAATCGGGGGTTGGATGTCTGTTTTGCGTCCAGGTACATTTAGGTTTTGGGGAGCATATCACAGGGTTGGCATGAAGGATGATGAATAATGATCGATACTAATCACATGAGGACTCGTACGGTGTTGGATTGGTTTAGTTGTAGTTATTTCCGCCGTAGTATTTTCCCCGTTGTACGGGAGCGTGTTTTATTTTGACCCCTGCATGGGTATATATTTAGATTGAGTTGTATGTATTAAATTAAAAGACCTAATCGGTCTACTGGGTCGTCATTTAGCCTTGAAGGCAATATTTTGATGTCTGATTTTAGTTACTAGCCTGGTAGATCCTTGAGGAAAGGGTCTACGGCATATACTATCCCTGAGTGGATTGGGGGTGTTACATAAATGGTATCAAAGAATAAGTTGCGGAAACCTATGTTGTGGAGTCGAGTGTGTATTGTTGAGTTGTTTTTAGTCAGGTCGTGCCTGATTGAGTCGTGTCGCGATGCGTCGTCTGAGTTTGTTGGTTGTGATTAGTATCATGGGGCGATCATCATCTTCGTGCGACCTGTGGATGTAAGTCTCCCTTCTTTGTGCTGTGCCTCGTGTGACACGAGCTACTCGTATGGTTATTTGTTAAGTGATGGAATCTTTATGTAGATTTTGATTTCGTGATATGTGT
Source organism: Orobanche coerulescens (assembly GCA_033398695.1). NCBI lineage: Eukaryota > Viridiplantae > Streptophyta > Magnoliopsida > Lamiales > Orobanchaceae > Orobanche > Orobanche coerulescens. Next base: position 150,322,010 of record CM065815.1, read on the forward strand.
TTCTTTAACTCTCATATTTTGTTTATATGAGGAGTGATGTCGCTGCTAATGTATTTTTGACTGTTGATTTTGTCCGCTGCTAATGATTTTCAAAATGTTGCTCGTATTGAAAGTTTTATCGTGAAACCCTTATGCTTAACATGAAATGATAATGTATATGTGTGTGATTTGCTCACTCTGGGAGGGTCCGACGAGACCTCGGAGCAATTTGTGATTTCGCTCCTGATTCACGAGCTTGTTTGGATAACTAGTCCGGGAGGGTCCATAGAGGCCTCGAATGGGACCAGTGGTTTCGCTCCGGTCATAGGCGAGTCATGTGCGTGATTTATAACTATGGCCAGTCCAGGAGGGTCCTTAGAGGCCTCGGATGGGACCAGTGGTTTCGCCCCGGTCCTAGGCAAATTTTCAACTGTGATTATTGACTATTTGTTTTCCGGGAAAAGACGTGTCTTGATTTTTTAAACAATTTGATGCATGTATTATGAGATGTGTAAGCGAATGTCGATACGTGGGAGCAGAGGCTTAATGTATACTTCGTAATGTGTGAGTTTTTGGGCATTTTGGCCTAATAGATTTTTGAAAGTCTTGAGTATCTTAGAGAATAAATTTCGAGACGTACTTTTAAAATGGATTATTTCCTCGCGGTATTTTCAAGGTGCCTACTAGTACAACTGTATGTTTAAAATTCTTCCACTTTGAGGACCGAAATATTTTGAGATATTCTCAGTAATTTAGAAACACATTTGATTAGACACGAAAGTCGAATATTTCTGAAAGTTTTTGACTAAAAGAAAGATGTCCTCATTTTTATCAAACGTAAGGAGTTTTTTTTTCACAGTCTCGATAACAATGTTTGTATTACTTTTTCAAAATGCGATACTTAAGATCAACTGGTGTTTCCAATTTTTTTTTCAAAAATGTGGTTTTCATTTTTGTAATATCCAGGGGTAATTTTTTTCGTTTTACTGTTATGTTGTATGTATTCATTTGGAATTGTACAAATGCTGTTGTATTTGACTGATACAATGTATATTGTATTGGGATATTTCGGATCGAAATATTTATACTTGTCGTCGGTATTGTATTCGCCGATTGGATGTTGCTTTGTGAGTTGGAGTTGATTTTTTGGCTAAGTATATTGGGCATAACGTACACTACATGCATGGTATTAGTACGTTAAGGATAGCAGGTTACGTACGTTAAACCATGTGGGTTACATACGTAACACAGTGTATCTGATTGGATTTGTCTTTCGGCGTGTGGGTCCTGGATTCCCGTGGATGGATTGGGACGGGCAGGTCAATGCCCATTACGTATGCTATGCATGGTTGTTAACGTACGTAATGGTGAGGCTGTTACGTACGTAAGTTTTGGTTAACGTAATGAATGGATACCCCGGTTTGAGGCAGTGAGTTTTGGACTACGTAGCGTACGCTAGGTAGAGGTGATAACGTACGTTAAGCAGGTTGTATAGCGGCCGTAATGTGGTTGTCAGATTATATATCTTGGTTTTGTATATCATTTCTTCACGAACCAAAACCGATTTCCTCTCCCTAGAGTCGTCCCTCTGGACTTGTTCTTGATACTTAGACTCTTCCAACGTGATTTTAGCTATCCTATATTAGATTGAGACTTGAGGTGGGAAGTTTTTCATATTCCTTTGGTGTTTGGAGAGTTCATTTTGTTCTTCTTGGGTAAGTTCTCTTAATCTCTTGTTCTTCAGGTGATTTTCGAGTATGTTGTTGTTGTTTACCTCGTGTAGTTAGTGCTTGTTGGAGGATAGCATGATTCTTGATGTTTTAGAATACTTGGAGGTGATAATCATGTCTAGGAAGAGTTATGTTAAGATTGTTATATGACTAACATAGCCTTGAGATGATTATTGGTGTTGTTTGTGTTCTTGGGAGATTCTAACCATTTTAATATAAGATTATGATTAGTTATGTAGATGATTATCATAATCTTGAAAGGGGTGATTTAATCTTGTTGATTAATCCGAATTCATGATGAATTGGTGATTGATTGTCGTTTAGACATCATGTGGGTGTATTGATGATGTTCTTGAGGTGTTAGTGATGATGTGATATTATCATTTTTGGATGATTAATTTGACGTTGTTCTTGATAATCCTTGTTGAATTGTTTCTCAAAAGTGTTAAGAACATAATGATCATGTTAATTGATCATTGAGGAGGATTGGAGGATGTTAGAGTTCATAGTTGAAGACCATGATATTCGTTTGTGTGCTTTGATCGATTCGCGATTGGATCGGTTTCGTCTTTTGTGTTGTTTTCGATTGATATTGTGTTATTGAATGAATTGTATTTCATTCAAGGTTGTTCGTGTGATTGTGATTATCGGAGGACGCCGTTCGTCGTTCGTTGGAGGATTTCATCGCCTTCTGTTTGAGGCAAGTTTTTTACTTGTACAAGTCAAGGAGATTAATGTTATCATATATGTGTATGAATGTGTTGTATCATTTTGAGACGTAGTCTCTTCATGATTTTGTTGATAACAGGGAATTGTTCGATACAATACCCTTCAACAATTATGCCAAATGTTATTGTTGTTCGTTAATGGCCGGTTCAAGACATTGAGATACTAGTTGTTAATGTTGTTGTCGATAACCGGTTCGTGGTATCAATGTATCGAGTGTTATTATTGATTGATGTTCCATTGGGATATGGTTGTGATCGTTGTTATTGATATCAGTGTTTTTCTGTTGATGTTGTATTGGCCGATTGAAGGCATTGACGTATTCGGTTATCATCTCTATCTTTGGTGGCCGATTAAAGGCGCCGAGACATCTGTTATCGTTGTTGTTATCGATTGGCCGTTCTAAGGCAATTGAGGTATTGAATTGGGACTGTCGAGGACATTTCCCATCTATTGAGTCGTTGTTATCGATTGGTCGTTCTGAGACAATCGAGGTATTGAATTGGGACTGTCGAGGACATTTCCCATCCGTTGAGTCGTTATTATCGATTAGTCGTTCTGAGACAATCGAGGTATTGAATTGGGACTGTAGAGGACATTTTCCATCTGTTGATTCGTTGTTATCGATTGGTCGTTCTAAGAAAAAAGAGGTATTGAATTGGGACTGTCGAGGATAGTTCCCATCCGCTGAGTCATTGTTATCGATAGGCCATTCCAAGGCAATCGAGGTATTTGAATTGGGACTGCCGAGGGCAGTGCCCATCCGTGAGTTATTATTGTCGTGTTGGCCGACTCAAGGCAGCACACTATCATTCTTATGAATTTGGTAATCTTGTGATCATTGCCGTTTGTGATTGATTGTGTTTTGGAGGCTAGTCTCAGCTAGTGCTCTAAGGGTAAGTTTGGGGCCAGAACCTTCGCGGTTGGTTTCCCAGCACCTACAGTTCAGTAGGTCACGGTCATTGGATGGCCTCATTGTGATACGGCTTCGTGTCGTGGATTCGACCCCATTGTGATACGGCTTCGTGCTTTGGCTTCGGCCCTCAATGTGATACGGCTTCGTGCCGTGGCTTCAGCCCTCATTGTGATACGGCTTCGTGCTGTGGCTTCGGCCATCATTGTGATACGGCTTCGTGTCGTGGGTTCGGCCCTCATTGTGATATGGCTTCGTGCCGTGGCTTCGGCCCTCATTGTTATATGGCTTCGTGCCCTGGGTTCGGGCCTCATGTGATACAGCTTCGGGTTATTTGGCTTCGGGCCATTATGATGATTGGTAGCTCCGGTTGAGTGGCTTTCAGGCCATTGTGATGATTGGCAGCTTCGGCTGAGTGGCTTTTAGGCCATTTTGATATTTTGGCAGCTTCGACTGAGTGACTTTCAGGGCATTGTGATGTTTTGGTACTTCTGTTGGAGCCTTCGGGCATTGTGATTCGTATCTATTTCAGCTCTGGTTTGGGTTTACCTTCGGGTAATTCATTGTTGTGTTCTATATTGATGATTCGTCGTTGGGAACTTGTGTTCTAACCTGTTGAGCAGGTATTGATCTTATGCCGTGGGCATAATATTGCACGAATGCTTGGTTCTTACCTTGGTTTGTGAGCATCTCATATTACCGTTGTTGTACCGTTTATTTTGCCTTTGGATGCATATCATGTTGTACATGTATTTGATATTCATTATCTGGATGACTGACCATGTGGGGACGGAACATGTTCTCATGTTTCAGGTGTTTGTGGAGAGAGTTGATACAAAGGGGCATGACAATGGTGACGAGGCATTCGACCAATACTAGTCCCGAGCTATTTCGGTGCTCACGTTGGTTAGTCCGTTTGGAGTGTTCTCCAGTTTGTCAGTCGCTGTCATTATATATTATCCGAGCAAGGCTCATGGATGTTGTTGTATTTTTATTTTGGCCAGGTAGGCCCATCATTGTCGTTGAACCATGCCGGAATATTGTGTCGGATATCATTGTAGGGACTATAATTTTCCTTTTTGGTCAATTGATGTATTTTAGTCGAGTTCGCCTGGTGGACCTCCAGGTGTGGGGTCCACTGCACTGTAATAACCCAATGGGATTTTGGGGGCGCTACAGAAGATGGTATCAACGAAATGGGTTGTGAGATACCCTGATATGTGAGTTATGTGGCTCTACCGATGCGGTAGTAGTGGGGCTATCAGGTTATGACAATCTGGACAGTCGGGCTTTATGAGTCGTGATAGTTGGATGATTGTATAAGTCATTCTTTCATAGAGTCGTCGTTAGTGAAGACTAGTATTGCAAGACATCTAAGCTTCATACAACCTGTGTAAGGACTCGATTCTCTTTTATGTTCATACATTCATTATGTCATTGATTATACATGTTTTGTTGAAACCTGTATGTGACATTTGTGTTACGACTGATTCATGATTATTTGTTTTGGAGCATGTGAGCTCTGTATTGGCTGTGAATAGCATGATTGATGTGATTTTTTATCTGTTGAGCATGTATACTCGTGTTGGCTAATGACTTAGCATTTTAGATTGGCCGTTGAGGCGTATTTGAGATATGATCATGATCGAACGTTATTCCTTCAGTATGGAAAGAGGAATCTGAGGATGTGACAGAGGGGGTAAAGGCTACAAATCAGGCCGGAACCCAAAACCTCATGTTTATACGTGTGCGGATGCCGAGATGGATCATAGGGTGGTGTTACCTACGCGACCCATTATCCTTCAGGACGTCATACTCCAGAAGTCGATCAGACTGAGAGTGGACACGTCAACCTTTATTGGTTATGAGGGGCATGATGGCCCAGATGACTCAGATGACACAGATAGTGGAGACCATGCAGGACTCGATGATTCGTGGTCCACCACAGCAGGGAACCCAGGTGCCGTTCCATGGTCAGACTGGGGGTGTGAATCAGATTGTTGGCGATATCTCTCATCAGAGGCCGCCCACTTTTGAGGGTTCGTCGGAACCAACTGATATTGTTCATTGGCTTGAACATTTTGATAAACTCTTCGATATGGTTCAGTGTGTGGAAGAGAGTAAGGTGGCAGTAATGGCTTACTATCTGAGTGAGGGCGCTTATTCTTGGTGGCTTTCTGTAAAACCCACCAATCGTGATTGTGTTTGGAGCGAGTTCCAGACTCTCATGTTAGAGAGGTATTATTCGGCTCCACTTCGTGAAGCCAAGTTGTCAGAGGTTTTGAACCCCAGATCCGTCGAGGACAAGGGTGTTATTGTCATTGCTGAGAAGTTTCATGGACTTCTTCAATTTGCTTCATCTATTATCCGTACTGAGGCGGATAAGATCAAGTATTTTAGCAAGTGGCTAAACCCGCAGTTGAGGATGCAGTTGTTCAATCATAATTGTAATTCACTTAATGAATTGATCAAGAAGGCTCTTGGAGAAGAGCTTTTGATCAAGGATCTTGCTCGGAAGAACCACTCAGTTTATTCTGGTGAGAGGACTAGGATGCCGGTTCGTTCAGAGGGACATCGGGCTCTGACGTCCAAGAGGTCGTTTTCTAGTTGTCTTCGTGCTGGGAAAGCATCTTCGTCTCAGACGACGAGTTCGACTACTGTTTACTTAATTGTGATTCAGCTGGGCACATTAGCACTCGTGATACGGTGCCAGGTTTTGTTTGTCGTTCATGTGGGAGGCAGGGATACATTCAGAAATATTGCAGGAGTTCTAGTGCCAGTAAGTATCGAGAGAGCTCACGGGCCTCGAGAGATTTTGTTACTCCAGTCCGTACTTCATCCAAGGGGTCCTATCAGGCTTATGAAGCCAGAGGTAAGGACAACCGAAGAGGAGCAACGAGTTCATATTTGGGTCTTCCTTGAGTCGATGAGATCGAGGATATTGATGATCTGGAGGATATCGATGTTGGGTACACTTGAGATGTAGCCTTGATTTATGTATTCCTTTCTTTGATTTTTGGATTAATGTTTAACTTAATTTGTATTGTGACATTGTGGTTGTGAACCATTTGTTGTCGATCTACCTTATAATAATAGTATTTGAGAATCTTGAGATTTGAGGTCGTTTGATGTGTTTTTCTTTCCTTTTGGTGTGGTGCCCGAGATTTTTGTGATAATCTGGGGAATTGTTCATTGTGATTCGTGACGTCAAGTCGTGAGGACTTGGGCGTGCCATTGATATGGTCCCGAGGACTATATGTGTGTTGTTGTTTCCCTTTCATGGCGTGAGTCCGTATTTGCGTGGGCGTCCGATGCCGACGAGAGCGGGTAAGTGTACACCAATGATTGTAGTCATGTACAATGGGCGGCTCCCGCGGGGTGTGTACCGGTGTTACGAGTCATGCGGGTGGTACGACTTTCTGGCTGGTCTCTAGCAGATGAGTCATGATTCGACTGATCTCGCACTTGGTTAAGTGTTTTATCACTTGATTTTCGCCTTGTTCAGGCAGAGGAGATGCGGGGACCCGAGGGGTTGGCCCAGTTACTCAGGCGGAGTGGTTCGCATTGTGGAGTATTCCTGGAGATGTTGTCTTTTTTGATCCCAATGGACTGTTCATATCCCGAGTTGTTTACCCTTAGTTTCGGGGACGAAACTCTTTTTAAGGGGGGATTATGTAATATCCAGGGGTAATTTTTTTCATTTTACTGTTGTGTCGTACATATTCATTTGGAATTGTACAAATGCTGTTGTATTTGACTCATACAATGTGTATTATATTGAGATATTTCGGAATCGAAATATTTATAGTTGTCATCGGTATTGTATTCGTCGATCGGATGTTGCTTGGTGTGTTTGGAGTTGATTTTTTTGCTAAGTATATTGGGCCTAACGTACGCTACATGCATGGCATTACGTACTTTAAGAATAGCAGGTTACGTACGTTAAACCATGTGGGTTACGTACGTAATACAGGGCATCTGGTCGGATTTGTCTTTCGGCGTGTGGGGCCGGGCGGGGCTGGACTCGTGGCTGGATTGGGATAGCCAGGTCAACGCCCATTACGTACGCTATGCATGGTTGTTAATGTACGTAATGGTGAGGCTGTTACATACGTAAGTTTTGGTTAACGTACGTAATGGATACCCCGTTTTGAGGCAGTGAGTTTTGGACTACGTAGCATACGCTATGTAGAGGTGATAACGTACATTATACGTATAACGTACGTTAAGCAGGTTGTATAGCGGCCGTAATGAGGTTGTCAGATTATATATCTTGGTTTCGTATTTCATTTTTCACGAACCAAAATGGATTTGCTCTACCTAGAATCGTCCCTCTAGACTTGTTCTTGATACTTAGACTCTTCCAACGTGATTTTGGCCGTCCTAGCTTGGATTGAGACTTGAGGTGGGAAGTTTTTCATACTCCTTTGGTGTTTGGAGAGTTCATCTTGGGTAAGTTCTCTTAATCTCTTATTCTTCAAGTGATTTTCGAGTATGTTGTTGTTGTTGTTGTTTACCTCGTGCAGTTAGAGCTTGTTGGAGGATAACATGATTCTTGATTAGTTTTTATAACTTATATTAAGAACATGATGATTATGTCTTGAGGAGGAGTTGTTCTTGATCTTTTAGAATACTTGGAGGTGATAACCATGTCTATGAAGAGTTATGTTAAGATTGTTATATGATTAACATAGCCTTGAGATGATTATTTTTGTTGTTTGTGTTCTTGGGAGATTCTAACCATTTTAGTATAGCATTATGATGAGTTATGTACATGTTTATCATAATCTTGAAATGGGTGATTTAATCTTGTTGATTAATCCGAATTCATGATGAATTGGTGATTGATTGTCGTTTAGACATCATGTGGGTGTGTTGATGATGTTCTTCAGGTGTTAGTGATGATATTGGTGATATTATTATTTTTGGATGATTAATTTGATGTTGTTCTTGATAACCCTTGTTGAATTGTTTTTCACAAGTGTTAAGAACATAATGATCATGTTAATTGATCATTGAGGAGGATTGGAGGATGCTAGAGTTCATAGTTGAAGACTATGATATTTGTTTGTGTGCTTTGATCGATTCGCGATTGGATCCGGGTCGTCTTTTCTGTTGTTTCGATTGATATTGTGTTATTGAAATAATTGCATTTAATTCAAGGTTGTTCGGCTGATTGTGATTATCGGAGGACGCCGTTCGCCGTTCGTTGGAGGATTTCATCGCCTTCGGTTTGAGGCAAGTTTTTTACTTGTACAAGTCAATGAGATTAATGTTATAATATATGTGTATGAATGTGTTGTATCATTTCGAGACGTAGTCTCTTCATGATTTTGTTGATAACAGGGAATTGTTCGATACAACACCCTTCGGCAATTATGCTAAATGTTATTATTGTTCATTAATGGCCGGTTAAAGGCATTGAGATACTTGTTTTTAATGTTGTTGTCGATAGACGGTTCGCGGTATCGATGTATCGAGTGTTATTATTGATTGATGTTCCATTGGGATATGGTTGTGATCATTGTTATTGATATCGGTGTTTTTCTATTGATGTTGTGTTGGCCGATTGAAGGCATTGACGTATTTGGTTATCATCTCTATCTCCGGTGGCCGATTAAAGGCGCTGAGGCATTTGTTATCGTTGTTGTTATCGATTGGCCGTTCTAAGGAAATGGTGGTATTGAATTGGGACTGTCGGGGACATTTCCCATCGTTTGAGTCGTTGTTATCGATTGGTCGTTCTGAGACAATCGAGGTATTGAATTGGTACTGTTGAGGACATTTCCCATCAGTTGAGTCGTTGTTATCGATTGGTCGTTCTGAGACAATCGAGGTACTGAATTGGGACTGTCGAGGACATTTTCCATCCATTGATTCGTTGTTATCGAGTGGTCGTTCTAAGACAATCGAGGTACTGAATTGGGACTGTCGAGGATAGTTCCCATCCACTGAGTTGTTGTTATCGATAGGCCATTCCAAGGCAGTCGATGTATTTGAATTAGGACCGTCGAGGATGGTGCCCATCCGTGAGTTATTATTGCCGTGTTGGCCGACTCAAGGCAACACATTATCATTCTTATGAATTCGGTAATCTTGTGATCGTTGCTGTTTGTGATTGATTGTGTTCTGGAGGCTAGTCTCAACTAGTGCTCGAAGGGTAAGTTTGGGGCTAGAACCTTCGCGATTGGTTCCCCAGCACGTACAGTTCAGTAAGTCATGATCATTGGATGGCCTCATTATGATACGGCTTCGTGCCGTGGCTTCGGCCCTTATTGTGATATGGCTTCGTGCTGTGGCTTCGGCCCTCATTGTGATACGGCTTCTTGCCGTGACTTCGGCCCTCATTGTGATACGGCTTCGTGTCGTGGCTTCGGCCCTCATGTGATATGGCTTCGGTCTATTTGGCTTCGGGCCATTATGATGATTGGCATCTTCGGATGAGTGGCTTTCAGGCTATTGTGATGATTGGCAGCTTCGGGTGAGTGGCTTTCAGGCCATTGTGATATTTTGGCAACTTCGGCTGAGTGGATTTCAGGCCATTGTGATGTTTTTGTATTTCCGTTGGAGCCTTCGGGCATTGTGATGCGTATCTATTTCAGGTCTGGTTTGGGTTTACCTTTGGGTAATTCGTTGTTGTGTTCTGTATTGATGATTCGCCATTGGGAACTTGTGTTCTAACCTGTTGAGTAGGTATTGATCTCATGCTGTGGGCATAATGTTGCACGAATGCTCGGTTCTTACCTTGGTTTGTGAGCATCTCGTATTACCATTGTTGTACCGTTTATTTTTCCTTTGGATGCATATCATGTTGTACATGTATTTGATATTCAGTATCTGGATGACTGACCCCATGGGGGCGGAACATGTTCTCATGTTTCAGGTGTTTGCAAGGAGAGAGTTGGGACACAGGGGCATGACGATGGTGACGAGGCATTCGAGCGATACTAGTCCCGAGCTGTTTTGGTGCTCACGTTGGTTAGTCCGTTCGGAGTGTTCTCCAGTTTGTCAGTCATTGTCATTATATATTATCCGAGTAAGGCTCGTGGTTAGTCCCATCATTGTCGTTGAAATTCCACGTCGGAATATTATGTCGGATATCATAGTAGGGACTGTGAGTTTCCTTTTTGGTCAGTTGATGTATTTTAGTCGTGTTCACAACCCAATGGGATTTTGGGGGCGTTACAGTTTTTAAAACCTATCATTTCCTGTTTGCGGTCAGTGAATGTGTGTATGATGTTAGCATTGTCATTAGGACGTTAGACCTCCGAGTTGTGATGGAATTGGTGGTGGGAGCGTTGAGTCGTTAGCCATGCATTCGTTATGTTAGCCCTCTGTGAGAGGTGTGATATTGGTATTAAATGTTGTCGCTTCGTGGTGATTTGCATGTTATCGCACCTGTGCAAGCTGTTAGAGCTTGGGTTTGTATGATTGTGTACATATATGATTGTTTCTTGATGTTTTGTAATTATGTGCTGGTTATCATTCAGGCCGTTGAAATCGCCGAACCTATGTTGTCGTTGCTGTGATTTTGTGTATGTGAGTTGCCTTAGGATGGTAATTGTTGTATTGGATTGTGTTGCGATTTTCTCTTGTGCTGAGGGGTTACTTATTTAGTACGCCGAGGGACAGGGGTTGTGGTCGTGGCGACCAGATGCGTGATCAGGATTGTACTGCCGGTGATGGTGTTGGTATCGGTGTTGCCACTATTTTGCAGCAGGTAGTTGCACAGATGACTCAGTTGACCCAAGCAGTTTAACGTAATACAGATGTGACCCAGAACATTGGCGCAAATTAGTAGCTTCTAGAAGTGGTTCTTATGAACCCCCTCGTTTCGCTGGTGCGGCAGATGTATTGGTCTGGGATGGTTGGCTTTTCCAGTTGGGAAAGATATTCGAGGTAGTTGATTGTCCAGATGAACGTAAGTTGCCTGTCAGTATCTTCTTGACAAGGATGCCGCTAATTGGTGGGAGGCTGTTAAGCCTCGAGATCGTGTTGTCACGTGGGCAGAGTTCCAGAGATTCATGAGAGATGAGTTTTGTCCGGAACCGATAAGAAATCAGAGGATTAATCAATTCTTTTCGGCGAAACCGCAAGATGTACCACTGTCTCAAGCTATTATTGATTATAGCAAACAACTCATCTATGTGCAGGATCAGGTAAGAACAGAGGAAGATAAGATCTGTCATTTTATCAGACGGATGAAGCCGGAGATTCGTCAGTACATGGCGGGTTTCACGTGTACTTCATTGAGAGAGTATCAGAATAGGGCGTTAGCCTATGAGCTATATGTATCATCGACTGAGCATATGTTCAAGTCGAAGAAATTGAGAACTGTTGGGAACTTCTCAAGAAGTCATGGGAGTGGGCCTCCTGGGACTCGGACTTCGCGTCGTCATTCTAAGAAGGTTCCTCGATCGCGTGAAAATGAGGAGAGTATTACCCCTGCAGTGAGTAATGTGAGCAGCACGAAGACATATTATAACTGTAGTCAAGCGGTCCGTACCGCGAAGAATTGTCGTTCACCGTTAGTCAGCTATTTTGATTGCGGTCAATTGGGACACCGAGCCGTGAATTGCGAGATGGTCACTGAGAGGATTGGGGATCAAGTTTGCGTCTCTGCTCCGAAAGGACACAGAGATGCCTAGTGTAGTTTTTGAGAATTTCAGCGTGGTCGGAGTTCTTCGTGGTTACCCTCGCGGATCGTTGTGCATTTAATTTCTATTTTTCGACTGTGCGTGTTTTCTTCTAATAGGTACCTTTGGTTTTATGATTGTTCGGATAATTGACTTGATTGTTCTATCTGTTTGGTGATACTTGACACTTGTTAGTTTTATTATGTCTCTGTTTGTGACATTGTGATGATTGTCGTCGAGCGTGATTTCACGCCGTATGTTTCTTTACGTTGCTTGTAGCGTTTCGCCGAAGGGTGTGAGTTATTCGGTTCTTGTATATCTCATTGAGATGTTCCTGGTACGATATTTCTCCTCCCTACTTATTTTAAGTTTCGGGACAAAACTTCTTCTAAGGGGAGTAGAATGTAATATCCGCAATTCAATTTTCGGTAATTTCTTTTTTTGGCGGGAGTCCGTCTTAGTGACTCTCTTGTGACCGATTCTTTATTTTGAGAATGTTTAGTTCTACACTTTTTGTCATCCGAATTCATTTCGGTCTCGTTTTGTTTAGTTTCGTGCTTCTTAGCGACTTTTCCGCGTTCGGTTTGATCTTTGTGAATCCTGTGCAAAACTGATGTCTTGTAGTTCCTAAAAGTTCATTTAATGTTTGGAGTTGTGTTGTGAGTTTCGAAACTGTTATTCGATCTCGTATCGTGATGTTTTGGTCATTCGGGCCATTTGGTAATTTCACAAAGTTTTGGGGTGTTTTCCTTTGTATCTTCTTTTCAACCTTTGGGTTGTCAGAACCATGTGTTTTTTTAGTGCTTAAGTCGTGTTTTGATTGTTATACTATTCATCATGTTCGTTTGATACGTTTTAGGAAATTTGAGTCGTCGAGTCATGGCGGCTGGGCACTGGCCGACCAGGTGCGGCAGGAACCGGCCTGGTGCGCACAAGCGTGGCGCACGATCCGGCGCCATTGGAAAATCCAAATGCCGAAATTACTGCGGCTCTACTTGCCACGCGCCGGAAAGACGACCGGAACAACACACACCTCGTTATCCTCTATGGATACGGCTAGAACAAGGTGATTGGAGCTATCACAATGATATTTATCACACTCTAAGTGTATAAACAAATGTTTCTCTCAATTGATTTTTCTCCAAGAAAAATGAAGAAGAAAGATGAAGATGACAATAGACTAAACTCTCTCCTCTTTTCTCTTGTGTTTTGCCGTGAATCACTTCATCATGGAGTGGAGGAGTTGGTTTTTATTTTACTTCATCTCACCTCTTTGTCAAAGTCTCCTTCTATTTTTAAATTCATCACATGAGTTTGCCTATAGATAATAAAATCAAAAGTCTTCCACCAAGGTGGAAGACGTGATAAAATAAAAGAAGGGGCCGACCATCTTAAAACACACAGTAATGTTCGGTTCGTTTCGGACTCTCGTGTGTCCAAACAGATAAACTCCATTTCGTGCCGATGTATTTATATTAATTAATTAATTATATCAAATAAAAAATAATATAATTAATTTCTCCAGGAAATAATTATACTTATGAATTAAATTAATCATCGAGTAATTTATTTAATTCATTTGGCCGTAAATTAATTTATCCAATAAATTAATTTAGACATCTAATGTCCCAAATTAATTAGACATCCAATGTCCAATAAATTAGATATCCAATATCTAATATTTATAAAGAGAGAATAAGCTCGATTTATTCCGTCGTCTATCCTAATGCGCGACTCGGTAGGTTCGTCCCAGTTAGCAATGGGAGGAACCAAAGAGTAATAGCACCACCTAGCCAGTCCTGCGGCCTACACTGTAACCTATCTGAGAACGAATGATTGGGATCATTCCAAAACCTTTCTGTCGTGAATACCAGTATACGTATAAACCCTTCTCTCAAATGTCCCGATCAAGCTATAGGGTCATGGTCAGTCAAACCCTATTTGTACTTGATGCTATGCATGAGTTAATGCAAATTGAGATCACTGAGCTCTCGTGTATCAAATACAACTAGCTCCAATGCTTTGCCCAAAGACTTATGATCTCATCTGCCAATAACCGCATAGGACATATACTTGTTCACTTATAGGAGAAAGAATTGTATCTTAGCATTTAGTAGAACCTGCTACTTGCCCGTCAAGATGCACGTCGAGGTTGATCCCCACCTCCCGGTTTTCTGGGTCGAACTACTCTAATGAAAATCTTAACGTCACAAGAACATCCCAACTAAATCCTCAAGCCGAAGGTTCACGAATACCTATCACAAGCTTTCCATTCCGTCATTGACTGTCCCGGAGTGAAATCTATGTGATGAATCTGTAACACCCCTGAGATATTCGAGGTGTATTACAGTGCCGTGGACCCCTACATGGGACCCACCAGGCGAAACAAGAATTACCACTCGACTAACCATCTCGGTTAGCGAAGAAACATACATCATCAAGAAGAAAATTAAATAACGCACCCGGTACAACCAGCGAAATAAGCATCACTCACAAACATAAATAACTTTTAACGATACAAACCAAAATCCGAGTGAAAATGCCTAAGTACTCGCGAGTACAATCTATAAGTTTATAATTTGGAAAACAACCATATCGAAAAGGATAACAGAAATAAAGGGACTCAAATGCACATGTCAACGACCCTGGCCAGCATCCTCGTACTGTCCCAGCGCCCGCTCGTCTGGCTGAACATAACCTGAAATTCATAAAAAGAATTTCCCAGAGAGGGGTCCCCATAGGGGTTAGCAATTGCGCTAGTACAAGTAATCAAGGCAAACCAATCGCTTACATATTTCCTAGTATATGCATCAATTCATTTCAAAAACCAAAACAAGACATTTCTTTTCCGGAAAACAAACAGTCAATAATCAATTTGCCTAGGACCGGGGCTATACCACTAGTCCCGCTCAAGGCCTATAAGGACCCTCCCGAGCTGGCCATATTATAAAATAAATCACGCACAGGCATCGCCTAGGACCGGGGCTATACCATTGGTCCCGCTCGAGGCCTCTAAGGACCCTCCCGAGCTGGCTAGCGAATTAAACTCGTGAATGCAGCTATACCATTGGATTCCATCGAGGCCCCGTCGGACCCTCCCGAGGTGAGCAAAGCACACACAAATATATCACCATTTCATGTTAAGCATAAAGGTTTCCAAAAATACTTGCCTTGAGTAATTGACGACGACACGAACGGATGGAAATCAAACACGACTGCTAGGAACCGGCGAAACCAAACCTAACGATTCGAAGAATACAATCACAACCATTTCTAAACGACCACCTACGATTCATGTAAGTTCGTACAAAAATGACGACGAGGATGGATCGCAATCGAACCCTCTCGATTCCACAAATACAACGAAACTTACCATGAACTCGTTAGGAAAACAAGAATACTATCAATATTAATCATATACATCATGAATTAATCAACAACACAAAACAAATCGGACAATAAATAGAAAATCCCCCAATTTTCCCAGAAGTGGGGTTCTAAGAGATTTTACCTTGATTCGAAGATGAACAATGAATGATAAGTGATAGATTGATGATATGATGCTTGAATATACTCCTACAATGGTGTTTGGGTGAAATACAAACCCTAGCTTCCAAGGTCGCTCCCGTCGCGAAGAGAAGTGAGAAAGGTGAGAAATGCAAAAAAACGGCTACTGCCAGTTTATATACTGGCAGGTGTTACGGCCGTAACGTCCCTCACTTACGGCCGTAACATAAGAACATTACGGCCGTAACGTGCTTTTCTTACGGCCGTAACTGGCCCCTGGAATGAAACTGGGCAATCCAATGAAGTCGATATACGGCCGTATCGATACACGATTACGGCCGTATCAATTCATACGGCCGTAACTCGTGCATGTTACGCCCGTAACTCCTCACTGGACCAAAGTGCAAGAAAACGAAGCATTGTTACGGCCGTATAAAGGAAAGTTTATGGCCCTAACTCTCGAGAATTACGGCCATAACATTGATGGCTTACGGCCATAACATGGCTTGTGACAGCAGGCCAGAATCTGAAGTACTACTCGACGAGGAATGATCGGAAAATACCAAGGTGTATCAAGGACCAATGGATACACTCCCGACGGATTCAAGTCAGAAACTAAAGCGCTAAAATGAAACGTGATTCCGACTACCCGAGGGTTTGGAAATGACAAGGATAGCAATTACCCCATAACTTTGGGAAATTACAAAACGGCCCAAAACATCTGAAATATACGATACACGATCGAAACACCAAACAAAGGCTTACAACATGTATAATAATATGAGACGGATGTGTGGCAACCCCGCAACGGCAGTTTCGAATAATGATTACTAGAATCGAATGAAATAGCGACGAAATGACATTAAGTGCGGAATTGAGTAAAACAAGTCTGAAACAAGATTGGATGACAACAAGTCTAGTATTAAATATTCTCGAAATATCAATATGGTTACAAGCGAGCCACTAAAAGCAAGAAATACGCAAAAATGAAAAATACCAGAAAAGAAAAAATGCGGATATTACATTCTCCTACTCTAAAAACAAGTTTCGTCCCGAAACTTAAGAAACAAACAACTCGGGGTACCTAACAGGCATGCTATCCTCGGTTTCCCAAGTTGCCGCCTCGACACCATGCCTCGACCAGTGCATCTTGACCAAAGGAATGGTCTTATGCCTCAGTCGCTTCTCACGGTGCTCCAAAATCTTCAAGGGACGCTCCTCAAAGGTAATATCCTCCGCGATATCGATCTCACCATAGTCGATGATGTGACCAGAATCCGTAACATATTTCCTCAACTGGGAAACATGGAAACGCTATGAACATAGCTCAGAGCCGGGGGCAGTGCCAAACGGTATGACAACTTGCCGACTCTCTCGAGAATCTCAAAGGACCTAATAAATCTCGGACTCAACTTTCCCTTCTTCCCGAAGTGGAAAACTCCTCTCGTTGGCGACACCTTTAGCAAAATGTGGTCTCCCACCTCAAATTCCAAAGGTCGACGATGAACGTCGACATAGGATTTATGTCGACTCTGAGCAGTCAACATCTTTTCTCGAATCAATTCCACCTTCTTCCTCGTCTCTAAGGCGATATCCGGTTCGTTCCCGTCCAAATCGGACACCTCGTTCCAACAAACCGGCAATCGACAATGCCGCCCATAAAGTGCCTCATACGGTGCCATCTTGATCGATGCGTGCCAACTGTTGTTGTACATGAACTCGGTCAATGGCAAATGCTCCTCCCAATCACTACTCCAATCGAGAGCACAAGCACGCAACATATTCTCAAATGTCTGGATAGTGTGTTCCGACTGCCTATCCGACTGAGGATGAAAAGAAGTACTCGAACACAAACGAGTACCCAATGCCTCATGTACCGCCTGCCAAAAATGCGATACAAAACGGCCATCACAATCCGAAATAATAGACTTTGGAGTACCGTGAAGCCTCACAATCTGCGCAATAAACACAGGAGCCAACCTCTCCCGGCCCCAAGTATCCTTGATGCCCAGAAAATGTGCCGGCGTGGTCAGATGATCCACAATCACCCAAACCATATACATACCAGACTTTGATCTCGGCAAGCTTATGACGAAGTCCATCAAAATATCTTCCCATTTCCATTCCGGAACGAGAAGCGACTGCAATAATCCGGCTGGTCGCTGATGCTCGATTTTGACCTACAGACAAGTCAAACATCTAGCTACAAATTGTGCGACCTCCTCCTTCATATCATTCCACCAAAAGTTCCTTCTTAGGTCCTTGTACATCTTACTCGAACCAGGATGAATCGAGTAAGGAGTAGCATGGGCCTCACGCAAAACACTCTGTCTCAATTCCACGTCGTTCGGTACACAAAGTCGACTCTGGAGTCTCAACACACCATCCTCGTGAATCACAAATCCAAGAGACTTCCCTTTAAGAACATTCTCTCGGATTTGAGTAATCATAGGATCCTCGAACTGCTTCAGTTTAATTTCATCGATCAGAGACAATGAAATTTCCAAAGCGCAAAGTTGCCCGACAGCTCCTGGTAATAAAATCTCAACACTCAATTCGATCAAATCCCGTTGAAGCTCCGATTGAGACGTAAGTGTCTCAAGAGTATGCAACGCAATCTGTTTCCGACTCAAGGCGTCTGCCACGATGTTTGCCTTGCCCGGATGATAAAGGATCTCGAGGTCATAATCCTTAATCAACTCCAACCACCTCCTCTGCCTCATATTCAACTCCCGCTGAGTGAATATGTATTTCAGACTTTTATGATCGGTAAAAATCTGACACGCGAAGCCAAAAAGATAATGACACCAAATCTTGAGCGCAAAAACAACTGCTGCTAACTCCAAATCGTGAGTAGGATAGTTGAGCTCATACGGCCTTAACTGCCTGGACGCATACGCAATAGTTTTGTCGTGCTACATCAACACACGCACAAGACCCTGACCCGAAGCATCGCTATAAATGGCAAAACCCTTGTTGCCACATGGCAACGCTAAAATTGGGGCTGAAGTCAAACGCCTCTTCAGCTCCTCAAAACTCGATTGTCTCTCGTCATTCCAGACGAACTTCTCGGATTTCTAGAGCAACTGAGTAAGTGGCCGAGATAGTTTCAAGAACCCTTCGACGAACCTACGATAGTAGCCAGCCAAACCCAAGAAACTACAGACTTCCTTCACGTTCTTAGGCGGTGCCCAATCCAACACTGCCTCAATCTCCTGTAGATCCAAACGGACCCCCTCGGCTGAAATCACATGACCCAGAAACATAACTTCCTTCAGCCACAACTCACATTTTGAGAACTTCGTATAAAGTCGCTCGGTCCTCAAAATGTCCAACACCTCACACAGATGATGGGTATGCTCCTTCTCGTTCTTCGAAAAAATAAGAATATCGTCAATGAAGACGACGACACACTTATCCAAATACTCGATAAAGGCCTTGTCCATTAACTGCATGAACACTGCCGGTGCGTTAGTTAACCCGAAGGGCATAACCACAAACTTATAATGTCCATATCTCGTCCGAAAAGATGTTTTCGGAACATCGGACTCCCTCACCCGAACTGGGTAGTACCCCGATCTCAAGTTGATCTTCGAGAACACTGCAGCTCCCTGCAACTGATCGAACAAGTCATCAATCCTCGGCAAGGGATACTTGTTCTTGATGGTCACCTTGTTTAGATCGCGATAGTTGATACATAAATGCAGCAAACCATCCTTCTTCCGCATAAACAAAACCGGTGCGCCCCAAGGCGAAGGTCTCAGTCGAATATACCCCGAATCAAGAAGCTCACTCAACTGCTTCTTCAACTCGGCCATCTCTGAAGGTGCCATGCGATACAACGACTTTGAAATCGGAGCCGCACCCGGCTCTAACTCGATAGCAAACTCAACCTCACGGTCCAGTGGCAACCCCGGCAACTCGTCAGGAAAGACATCAGGAAACTCACTAACGACGGGAATCGATGAAAATTCGACCCCACCATCTTCCGCCTTCAAGGCGTAACACCAATAACCAGTACACCCCTTACGCAGGAGTCTTATTGCCTTCAAGGCGTTGATTACGAACTTCTGGTTCCCCCTCTTTCGCCCCGCAAAAGAGTGCTCGGTGCCGTCCTCGGCTAGCATGGTGATGATTCTTGTGCGGTAGTTCATGATCGCACCATGCCGCTCGAGCCAATCATCCTCGAGAATCAAATCCTCACCCTCAATCCCCAAAACAATAAGATTAGAGAGCCAAGACCTCTCACAAATAATCATAGAACAATCTCGGATCTCTCGATTACCAATGATCCTATCACCGCTAGGAAGTTTAACGATGAAAGGCTCACAAGGCGACAAACTGTCAAGACCCAAACGACGCACACACTCCAAAGAAATGAATGAATACGTAGCACCCTAATCAAAAAGCACACTGACAGGATGAAAATGGATATGAACGGTACCTGTAGCCACGGTAGCCGCAGATCATCGGCCCTCCTCATCTCATAAATACGCGGATGAGCGGAACCGATACTAGCGGGCTGACCACGACCTCTCCCTCGGCCGGCACTCTGCGGAGGCGGCGGGGCAAACGACCCCTGGTTCACACTCGGCTCCCTAGGCACTGGAAAAGAAGCCTGGGCACCAAGAATCTATCCTACCCGCTCACAATAGAAAGCCTTGTGGCCCGACTGACCACAAGTATGACAAGTCAACTGCAGACGAAGACACTCTCGGTTCTTATGGCCCGACTTGCCACAGTTAAAGCATATGATATCACAAACGGAGGCTCTGGCAGTGTCTCGGGAGCCCCCATAGAAACGAGCCGAACCACCCGTAGGAATATTTGCAGACTGAGATTTCTGCTGACCCCCACCATTGTGGCCCGAAAAATTTCCGACGGATTTCTGCTTCTTGCTCTCACGAGCCGCCTCACTGGTCGTCACAGACATATCATATGCAAGAGCTCTGCTCTGGTAATCCTTCAAAGTGGTGTAGACGAGCCCAGACATGTAGTCCCAAATTGACAGTTTCATCCATCTGGAAAAGTGGAAAATTTTGTCATCCTCCTCCTTAACCTGGGCCTTCACATAGCCCAACTCCCGGTTGAAATCCACAATGGCCTGAGAAACCAGAATATCTCGAGGCTGAGCATCATAAAAAGCATGGATACGGGCCTGTCGAACCGGCCACGGACAGTATTCGGTCTCTATCAGGTCCTTGAATTCCACCCACGAAGCAATATGGTCCTTAGGCTCAACAGCCTCCCACCAATCAGTAGTGTCCCCAGTGAGAAAGTACTGGGCAATAGGGACCTTGCGGTCCTCGGGACAGTTGGTGGCAACAAAGACTTTGGATATCTCCTTGATCCACCCCTCCCAACCGATCGGGTCTGAAGCCCCCAAAAACTGAGGAGGATGCATCTTGATGACATCCTGAAGCCAATGATCTGCTCCGCCCCGAGTATCGTGGGCCGGAGTTGGTTCTGAACAGCCTGAGCTATCGCAGCAATTTGATTCACCATTTGTTGCATCACCGCTGCAACACCAAGATCGGCGCCATCCTGAGTAGTAGCATGGCTATGACGGTCACCAGTACTGCCGGCTCCCAAAGAACTCGATGTGGCTACCTCACCGACTGCCCCACGTTCCCGGCCGCGTCCACGGCCACGACCACGGCCTCTTCCAGCATCCATACTGGTGTCAAAAGGTAGCAAAAGTAACTCGATGATAAGTATAATAGGAAAAACAACCACAGTTCAAGAAATGGAAATACGGTACGAGAAAACAAGGAATCGAGTAAGGAATACTTACGAGCAATGGAAGTACCGAGATGCTGGCAACGGCGTGACGATGTGCAAAACAAAAAACAACTAGACTCAAATAACCGACAAGCCTAGGTATCCATAAACCTAGTGCTCCGATACCTTTTTCTATAACACCCCTGAGATATTCGAGGTGTATTACAGTGCCGTGGACCCCTACATGGGACCCACCAGGCGAAACAAGATTTACCACTTGACTAACCGTCTCGGTTAGCGAAGAAACATACATCATCAAGAAGAAAATTAAATAACGCACCCAGTACAAACGGCGAAATAAGCATCACTGACAAACATAAATAACTTTCAACGATACAAACCACAATCCAGTGAAAATGCCTAAGTACTCGCGAGTACAATCTATAAGTTTATAATTTGGAAAACAACCATATCGAAAAGGATAACAGAAATAAAGGGACTCAAATGCACATGTCAACGACCCTGGCCAGCATCCTCGTACTGTCCTAGCGCTCGCTAGTCCGACTGAACTTAACCTGAAATTCATAAAAAGAATTTTCCCAAGACGGGTCCCCAGAGGGGTTAGCAATTACGCTAGTATAAGTAATCAAGGCAAACCAATCGTTTACACATTTCCTAGTACATGCATCAATTCATTTCAAAAACCAAAACAAGACATGTCTTTTCCGGAAAATAAACAGTCAATAATCAATTTGCCTAGGACCGGGGCTACACCACTGGTCCCGCTCGAGGCCTATAAGGACCTTCCCGAGCTGTCCATATCATAAAACAAATCACGCACAGGCATCGCCTAGGAGCAGGGCTATACCACTGGTTTCGCTCGAGGCCTCTACGGACCCTCCCGAGCTGGATAGCGAGTCAAACTCGTGAATCGAGGGCTATACCATTGGATTCCCTCGAGGCCCCGTCGGACCCTCTCGATGTGAGCAAAGCACACAGAAATACATCACCATTTTATGTTAAGCATAAAGGTTTCCAAAAATACTTGCCTTGAGTAATTGACGACGACACAAATGGAAGGAAATCAAAAACGACCGCTAGGAACCGACAAAACCGAACCCAACGATTCGAAGAATACAATCACAACCATTTCTAAATGAATACGAAAATGTAATACACCTGAAACCCCACCTACAATTCATGTAAGTTCGTACAATAACAACGACGAGGACGGATCGCAACCGAACCCTCTCGATTCCACAAATACAACAAAACTTACCATGAACTCATAGGGAAAACAAGAATACTATCAAGATTAATCAAATACATCATGAATTAATCAACAACACGGAACGAATCGGACAATAATTCGAAAATCCCACAATTTTCCCAAAAGTAGGGTTCTAAGAGATTTTACCTTGATCGAAGATGGACAATGAATGATTAGTGATATATTGATGATATGATTCTTGAATATACTCCTACAATGGTTTTTGGGCAAAAATCGGACGAACCCTAGATTCCAAGTTCGCTCCCGTCGCGAAGAGAAGTGAGAAAGGTGAGAAATGCAGAAAAATCGGCCGCTGCCAGTTTATATACCGGCAGGTGTTACGGCCGTAACATCCCTCACTTACGGCCGTAACATAAAAACATTATGGCCGTAACGTGCCTGTCTTACGGCCGTAACTGGCCCCTAGAATGAAACTGGGCAATCCAATGAAGTTGACATATGGCCGTATCAATACACGATTACGGCCGTATCAATTCATACGGCCGTAGATCGTGCATGTTGTAACACCCCCAGATCCGACTGGGAATATTACAGTGTCGTGCGCCCCGAGATGGAACCCACAAGGCTGAAGGAAATTTTCGCAAACATTTACAAACGCCCAAGAGGCTAACGACGGTATTATCTATTAAAAACATTCGAAGATTTATAAAACTCGTTTATCAAACCGTCGTAAAAACTCATTTGAAACCACAAGGCCCAAAATGCCAAAACTCAACAGTTTAAAAACATACGTTAAGCTATCGCTTACACGTACCGACAGAACAAATTTAGAAAACGATTTCCCAAAGTAACCTAAGTTACCAGATACCAATAGGTCATTTTAAAAATACTCACGCAGCGGATAAAGACAAACAATTAAAATACTCTAGCAGCGGAAATACAAAAACTGTTCAGGGAACTCAATACACAAATACATGCCCTAGCCAGTATCCTCCGGGAAGTTCATCTCTCCACGACCGCTACAAGCTTGATAATCCAAGAACCTAAAAATAAAGCCCACGACGGGGTCAGCCATAATATCCAACAATGATAACCATCACATCTCGTCAATAATTACATATCAATGGAAGTACTAAGTAAGAATACGACCAATGTAATCTTACCGTCATAACTTTACGAGAATCCACGATTCGTATCCTTAACAACAAATTAAGATAATACCGAAATATCTGTACGATATCTCAATAATACTCAAGGTTCTCAAAACATTATCATAACTCGGGATACGGAAATTTTACCAACTCTGGCCAATTCAATCCATCGGATAACGTCGACATTTCCAATATGATAATCGATTGCCAATCAAAGACAAGTATCAAGGAAATACGGAACATACCTCAAGATATGAAATACCATTACCATCACGTCAGTCTAATCCGAGATCAGATCAACACAACATACGGACATTGTCCTAACACAAGACCTACAAATGCATACTCATATGACAACGTCAATATGATCACAACAATAACGACAATGTATACTTATGGCAACTCATAATATACATATGCACAATAACAACAACATATGGTAATCCAACGATCCAGCGCACACAGCTATAGATTCCCATGATGATCCCGTCGGACCAACGCATGGTGGCATTACCTGTCCAGCGATCCAGCGCACACAGCTATAGATTCCCATGATGATCCCGTCGGACCAACGCATGGTGGACATATGACAACAATGCACAACTGCACAGAACAACAGTGCACAATACACGACAACAACAATGCACAAATGCATGACAACAACGATACACGAATGTATCACGACATGATCGACACAAATGACAGAAATGATTAAAATACTTGCTCCGAGTCCTTCGAGAGCAATCTCGATATCTAAACCATCACCAACCATTATTCTGAATATTCACCGATCCAAAACATCACGGACGGTAGATAATTCACGTTTTTGTCAACACCATGATGTATCCTCGATAACAAGTATACCAACGACAATTGTAAATCATATACATTATGATTTAAATTCCCAAAACTCGAATACAACCTATAATTCCAAATCTCCTGTGATTACGATTATAAACATTGCTATACGAATTATAAACGAATGAAACTGAAACCATTCATTAAATATTATAAACTGAGCAAGTAATAACTTGCCTCGATACCGATACGATGATGAAGCCGCTACCAGTCACAATGCCTTTGTCTACGAGCTCCTCGGCCCCGACCAACGCAATTCACGAACGTACTCGAACATGACCGCAACATATGGTTCTAATCACCGATCAATAATCTCAACCTATCGAAGTAATCAAATAACACATATCTGATAACAATTAACGACCGACATGACCAACCAAATCGTCTCAACGATTCAACGATACCTCGATCATACACAAAACCGAACCATACAACTCAAACCAATCAAACACGAATTCAAAACAACAATACGATTCCACATTCCATCTTAAATACGCTTACAAGTTTCCTCCTTGTATATTCATAATGAAACCAATTACCCATTATCATCATCAATCCGATTAATTATAGATAATCATATTCCAAGATTTCCACAACTTATTCCGAAATCACATTCAAAGTCCCCAAACGGCATAATCTGATGTGTTCTAACATCTAAACAATCCTTATTCACAATTCAAGGTGTATGTAATCATGTTCTTCAACATATACACTTCTCATAACATCATGGATTACAATAAACTATCAAGAACATCGAGATTACTACGATTCCATAATCATAACGACATAATCAAGGTATTTGATCAACAATTCATTATCTTCCCTTAACAAAATTCCCATAATTACCAAGAATAATCATAACACAATCAATTCCATCACCATTCATACGAAAACGTGTAGAATTTCCCAAGTTCTACTCATTGAGGCATTTCATCGAACACTATGAAGGCATAATCCAATTCAATCATTTTAACGAAGAAATACTCGAATTTGTTCCACAAAACTTCAAGAGTATTGAATGATTACGAGATTACAACAAAGTTCCATCAATAATCAACCAAAACGAATCAAATCGCCAAAACACCAAGAAACTCCAAGAATATCCAAAAACAAGTGTTTAGGTGTTCTTACCTTCGATCCGGTGGAAGATGATGTTAATCCATGATTCCACTTCCAAAACATGTTGCTACATGATGTTCTTACTCAAATCCATCAACTTTTGAAGAAATCGTGAAAGAAAAGCGAAGAAAAATGAAAAATGATAAGGATGACTCGGTCGAGGCCTTATATAGGCGAGACTGCCGGTACCTTACGTGCGTAATCGCCCGCCTTACGTCGTAATCGGCCACCGCCTTACGTCGTAACCGCCATGGCTCGCTCGCCCGATCATTACGCACCCTTACGTATGTAACCGGCACCTGGATTACGTACGTAACTGGCCCTTACGGCCGTAACCGGCCACTGCCTTACGTACATAATCGGCCAGTCCTAGCCATCCCTGCGAGTCACTGCCGATCGTGATCGGCCATCCATGCGAGTCACCGCCGACCATGCTCGGCCACTACAGGTCCTATCGGCCACGACTCGGCCAGCCGCCCCGTAACGTACGTAACACTTATTCCGTTGCGTACGTAACACGTACGTTGACTTGCTACAGTATTATACTCGTATTACGTACGTAATACTCCCTGTATAACGTACGTAACTCCATCCGTTGACTCGCCTGTCCACATCCGCGCCGAAAGCCGCCGACACCGGGCCCAACTGTCCGATTCCTCTTGTTACGTACGTAATGTCTCGGCCATAACGTACGTAACTCTTGTGATTTAGCGTACGTAAGTCTTCAACATTAGCGTACGCTAAGTATTCTATACTTAGCCAATTTCAACTGTTACCGCCTGTCTCGACATACCGAAAACACATATACACTTACTGAATACATATACTGAATCCAATAACATCCTTATACGATATACTCTATATCGAAAGTACGATAACCTGATACACAATATCCTCAAATGCAACTGTCGACCAGATACGACAATTATACCAATACTCACATCTCAGTCCTTTATTTATTTTATCCATACTGTACAGATTCCACGCTGTACAATATGACTCGGATAAAATAATATCAAACAACAGTATTAGAAATTTTGGATATTACATACTACACCACTTAAAATAAGTTTCGTCCTCGAAACTTGCAATCCGTCATAAAACCAAACAAACATACCATTCAACCAAAATATCCCAAAGCCACCACGACAACGATCAATCATCATCATTACTGAATAACCAAGAGAGTACACTTACAAATACGCAAGTCGACGATCTCCTGAGATACTAGCAAGCGATCTCACTGTACAGTCCCAATACGCTTACAATCACAATTCCTTGAGTCTCAACAAATTTATATCATCGTCAGATGAAATAATCTATCCGTGACAAGTCCTGTTTGCCTGATCGCATGGTCAAGTTCCAATTCCGATAAGACGAATAATATCCGATATATCTGTGAAACAACTGTCCAAAATAATGACAACCAATCTCAAAACATCGACACAAAATTCGAACACTTATACGATCATCAACAATGATCAACCAACAAATTAACTGAGAATACCATCGACATGCTAAATTCCAATACGACCAATCCAATGGTTAAAACATAACTGAGAATATCATCAACATGATAAACTCCAATATGACCAACCAGAGGTCAAAGCATAATCGAGTATATCATCAACATGATAAACTCTAATATTAACAACGAAGGAGCAATAATAATCAGGAATACCCTCACACGGTAAATTCTAACACGATACACACAGAACCATAGAGACATATATACGGACGAATAAAGTTGTCAAAACGACACACCAATCACATATCGTGGATCTCAATAAACATACTCGACTGGTGAGCATACTCCTCGGCATACGAACAACCAATCAAGTCGACGAAAATAACCAATCATACCTGGAGTGAAAACGACCGCTCGACATCTAAAACAACCAACATGGGGTCACCATCCCCAAATCTACAAAAGAAATCATTCAAAATCATTATGGTAAAGTCACAATATTACCATACCAATTGAATCACATAGCACATATGCCCCAGTTTCACAAAATCCAAAGTTCCAAAATTATATTATATGCATGATTCTACAACATACGGCATATTTCTCTTATCCGATAAATCAATCGATCATCATTGCATAACCAAACGACCATACCAAAGTTCGGATCCCTATTCCTCGTTCCACATTGATATATTATCCAGTTCGTGAGTCACACTCACAACTTCACCATGATATGTAATATACACTAAATGCGTATGGTTATTAATCATATTTTCAAAACCAGTTTGAAATCATATAGTCTCGTCAAGAAGACAAATTTTCGAAAATTCTTTCAAAATTTTCAGAACTCAAAACATAAATTTTTGGTAAGACTGCAAAATCAATTTTCGAACCAACCGGCTCGCTCGTGTCAAGTTCTCGATAAAAATTCTTTTCAAATACACGCGATTAAATAAAATGGGATTTATGCAAATGCTTGACCATATCCATACTCCTGTATACCAATTCAGCTCGTCACCAAATTCACTGATATTTCATCGGAAAACCACACGATGAAATTCCAAAATCTCAATATATAGACTCTGATAAAAAGTCCTCCTCCACCTACTACTCGCAACGTCAATCTTTAATCCATCCTGGGTCACCTCAAATATGATATGACAAAACGTTGAAACAATTCAACAAATCAAACACGGCGAAAGACTTCCCGAGAATTTCCATTTGAACCAATAAATCAAAACCCCGAAAGGTAGTGATAAAGTAGATAAACAATTGATAACGTGTTTTACAAATCTCGGGAGTTTTAGAAAATAGGAAAGTCTTTTGAAACATTAGGGTCTCAGCCCGTATCTCATTCCACATTACAAGAAGTTTAAAGAAAACTCATTTCGGACCCCAAGTCCTGAGTTATAAAACCATTTCAAAATCGATTGGGTCTCGGCCCAAAATCATTTTCCGTAAAACATCAATAAGACATTCATTTTGAAAAGTATCATTTTCAAATGCTCAAAAGCAGTTTCATGTATCACAAAATGATCTATCATGACTACATGTTTTTCTCAACCATCCACAACCTTCTCCCAAATGCACAATTCCGTTCCAAAATCTACTCAACATATTGATTTCCAAAATCATAGTTTCTCAAGATCATCAATCCTGTCCCAAATCTGTCATCTCGTACTGTGAAGCATAATATCTTTCTGAATCTCAAACCATATCAACTTAGAACGGCAATAAATCTCAATGCAATTCAAAAATCCAAATACTTACAGATCGTGAAGCCGACGATTCCCCGCGATACTGGCACATGTCTCGACTCAAGGAAATACTCTACACAGATATTTTCAAAACACACATTTTGCAAACTCAGTTCAACTCGAGAACACAACACAGCTCTATCTGAAGAAACACGTTAACACCATTTGAAAAAGTTTACAACAACCCCAGTACTACACTGGTAAATCACATCACGCACAAGCCCGAGTGAACAACAAAAACTCACGGCTCTAATATTCGTCAATCGACAACTCGAATGACGCGACAAAAACATGACCCAACTCGACCCAAATGCCTAGGTTTTCTCAATCTAATCTCTGATACCATATTCTGTAACACCCCTAGATCCGACTGGGAATATTACAGTGCCGTGGGCCCCGAGATGGAAGCCACAAGGCTGAAGGAAATTTTCGAAAACATTTACAAACGCCCAAGAGGCTAACGACGGTATTATCTATTAAAAACATTCGAAGATTTATAAAACTCGTTTATCAAACCGTCGTAAAAACTCATTTGAAACCACAAGGCCCAAAATGCCAAAACTCAACAGTTTAAAAATATACGTTAAGCTATCGCTTACACGTACCGACAGAACAAATTTAGAAAACGATTTCTCAAAGTAACCTAAGTTACCAGATACCAATAGGTCATTTTAAAAATACTCACGCAACGGATAAAGACAAACAATTAAAATACTCTAGCAGCGGAAATACAAAAACTGTTCAGGGAACTCAATACACAAATACATGCCCTAGCCAGTATCCTCCGGGAAGTTCATCTCTCCACGACCGCTACAAGCTTGATAATCCAAGAACCTAAAAAGAAAGCCCACGACGGGGTCAGCCATAATATCCAACAATGATAACCATCACATCTCGTCAATAATTACATATCAATGGAAGTACTAAGTAAGAATACGACCAATGTAATCTTAACGTCGTAACTTTACGAGAATCCACGATTCGTATCCTTAACAACACATTAAGATAATACCGAAATATCTGTACGGTATCTCAATAATACTCAAGGTTCTCAAAAAATTATCATAACTCGGGATACGGAAATTTTACCAACTCTGGCCAATTCAATCCATCGGATAACGTCAACATTTCCAATACGATAATCGATTGCCAATCAAAGACAAGTATCAAGGAAATACGGAACATACCTCAAGATACGAAATACCATTACCATCACGTCAGTCTAATCCGAGATCAGATCAACACAACATACGGACATGGTCCTAACACAAGACCTACAAATGCATACTCATATGACAACGTCAATATGATCACAACAATAACGACAATGTATACTTATGGCAACCCATAATATACATATGCACAATAACAACAACATATGGTAATCCAACGATCCAACGCACACAGCTATAGATTCCCATGATGATCCCGTCGGACCAACGCATGGTGGCATTACATCCGGCGATCCAGCGCACACGACTATAGATTCCCATGATGATCCCGTCGGACCAACGCATGGTGGACATATGACAACAATGCACAACCGCCGCGAACAACAGTGCACAATACACGACAACAACAATGCACAAATGCATGACAACAACGATACACGAATGTATCACGACATGATCGACACAAATGACAGAAATGATTAAAATACTTGCCCCGAGTCCTTCGAGAGCAATCTCGATATCTAAACCATCACAAACCATTATTCTGAATATTCACCGATCCAAAACATCACGGACGGTAGATAATTCACGTTTTTGTCAACACCATGATGTATCCTCGATAACAAGTATACCAACGACAATTGTAAATCATATACATTATGATTTAAATTCCCAAAACTCGAATACAACCTATAATTCCAAATCTCCTGTGATTACGATTATAAACATTGCTATACGAATTATAAACGAATGAAACCATTCATTAAATATTATAAACTGAGCAAGTAATAACTTGCCTCGATACCGATACGATGATGAAGCCGCTACCAGTCACAATGCCTTTGTCTACGAGCTCCTCGGCCCCGACCAACGCAATTCACGAACGTACTCGAACATGACCGCAACATATGGTTCTAATCACCGATCAATAATCTCAACCTATCGAAGTAATCAAATAACACATATCCGATAACAATTAACGACCGACATGACCAACCAAATCGTCTCAACGATTCAACGATACCTCGATCATACACAAAACCGAACCATACAACTCAAACCAATCAAACACGAATTCAAAACAACAATACGATTACACATTCCATCTTAAATACGCTTACAAGTTTCCTCCTTGTATATTCATAATGAAACCAATTACCCATTATCATCATCAATCCGATTAATTATAGATAATCATATTCCAAGATTTCCACAACTTATTCCGAAATCACATTCAAAGTCCCCAAACGGCATAATCCGATGTGTTCTAACATCTAAACAATCCTTATTCACAATTCAAGGTGTATGTAATCATGTTCTTCAACATATAAATTTCTCATAACATCATGGATTACAATAAACTATCAAGAACATCGAGATTACTACGATTCCATAATCATAACGACATAATCAAGGTATTTGATCAACAATTCATTATCTTCCCTTAACAAAATTCCCATAATTACCAAGAATAATCATAACGCAATCAATTCCATCACCATTCATACGAAAACGTGTAGAATTTCCCAAGTTCTACTCATTGAGGCATTTCATCGAACACTATGAAGGCATAATCCAATTCAATCATTTTAACGAAGAAATACTCGAATTTGTTCCACAAAACTTCAAGAGTATTGAATGATTACGAGATTACAACAAAGTTCCATCAATAATCTGAACCAAAACGAATCAAATCGGCCAAAACACCAAGAAACTCCAAGAATATCCAAAAACAAGTGTTTAGGTGTTCTTACCTTCGATCCGGGTGGAAGATGTTAATCCATGATTCCAACTTCCAAAACATGTTGCTACATGATGTTCTTACTCAAATCCATCAACTTTGCTGAAGAAATCGTGAAAGAAACGAAGAAAAATGAAAAATGATAAGGATGACTCGGTCCAGGCCTTATATAGGCCGAGACCTGCCGGTACCTTACGTACGTAACCGGCCACTGCCTTACGTACGTAACCGGCCATGGCCTGCTCACTGCCCAGTCTGTTCGGCACCCTTACGTACGTAACCGGCACCTGGATTACGTACGTAACTGGCCCTTACGGCCGTAACCGGCCACTGCCTTATGTAGGTAATCGGCCAGTCCTAGCCATCCCTGCGAGTCACTGCCGACCGTGATCGGCCATCCATGCGAGTCACCGCCGACCATGCTCGGCCACTACAGGTCCTATCGGCCACGACTCGTCCAGCCGCCCCGTAACATACGTAACACTTATTCCGTTGCGTATGTAACACGTACGTTGACTTGCTACAGTATTATACTCGTATTACGTACGTAATACACCCTGTATAACGTACGTAACTCCATCCGTTGACTCGCCTGTCCACATCCGCGCCGAAAGCCGCCGACACCGGGCCCAACTGTCCGATTCCTCTTGTTACGTATGTAATGTCTCGGCCATAACGTATGTAACTCTTGTGATTTAGCGTACGTAAGTCTTCAACATTAGCGTACGCTAAGTATTCTATACTTAGCCAATTTCAACTGTTACCGCCTGTCTCGACATACCGAAAACACATATACACTTACTGAATACATATACTGAATCCAATAACATCCTTATACGATATACTCTATATCGAAAGTACGATAACATGATACACAATATCCTCAAATGCAACTGTCGACCAGATACGACAATTATACCAATACTTACATCTCAGTCCTTTATTTATTTTATCCATACTGTACAGATTCCACGCTGTACAATATGACTAGGATAAAATAATATCAAACAACAGTAGTAGAAATTTCGGATATTACACATGTTACGCCCGTAACTCCTCAGTGGACCAAAGTGCAAGAAAACGAAGTCTTGTTACGGCCGTATAAAGGAAATCTTATGGCCGTAACTCTCGAGAATTACGGCCGTAACATTGATGGCTTACGGCCATAACATGGCCTGTGACAGCAGGCCAGAATCTGAAGTACTACTCGACGAGGAATGATCGGAAAATAGCAAGGTGTATCAACGACCAATGGATATAATCCCGACGGATTCAAGTCAGAAACTAAAGCGCTAAAATGAAACGTGATTCCAACTACCCGAGGGTTCGGAAATGACAAGGATAGCAATTACCCCATAACTTTGGGGGAATTACAAAACGGCCCAAAACATCTGAAATACATGATATACGATCGAAACACCCAACAAAGGCTTACAACATGCATAATAACATGAGACGGATGTGCGGAAACCCCGAAACGGTGGTTTCGAACAATGATTACGAGAATCGAATGAAATAGCGACGAATTGACATTAAGTGCGGAATTCAGTAAAATAAGTCCGAAACAAGCTCGGATGAAAAAAAGTCCAGTATTAAATATTCTCGAAATATCAATACGGTTACAAGAAAGCCACTAAAAGAAAGAAATATACAAAAATGAAAAATACCAGAAAAGAAAAAATGCGGATATTATAGAATCGAGGGTGAGTCGATTCGAGTATACTAATCTCATTAGCATACCTATAACATGTGCTCCCACTAACCAATAGTAATCGACAAACACTGTCCAAGTCAAAGAATACATCATACAAGTCTTCACATAAACTTAACGCCCATTCAAGTTTCATCGACTTGCGAATGATTAAGTATTTGAGCCATAAACCTTTCCAGTGCATCCCTTTATCCAATAAGGAGTGGAATGTTTTGCTCTCAAATACATGGACTAGTTTCTGTATATATATATTTACGACTTTGGAATGCCAGTGACTACCAGTAAATAAAGAAACATTAAATTGCCTTCTGTTAATATTTTACATAATAACAAGTACAATGCCCTCACTCTAACATCCTCTGAGTGACATTCGAGGGCATACTCCTAACAATCTCCCACTTGCACTCAATGCCACATACTATGGTATCTAATACCCATGTTCTCCAGAAAACGCACCAAGCTTATCTGAGAAAGTGGCTTGGTCAGTGGATCGGCATCGTTGTCTGCTGAGTCTACTCTACGCAGCATAATGTATCATTTGCGAACAAATTCTCCCACGAGATAATACTTCCTCTCAATGTGTTTTGTACCATTGTGAAACCTCGGCTCCTAGTCCTGTGCTACTGCTCCATCGTTATCACATAAAAAACAAAAACAGGCAGCGCAGCACATGGTGTCACTTGAAGTTCATGCAGTAACTTCTTAATCCAAAACCCTTCATTTGGAGGCCTCCGAGGCCGCTTGATGCTCAGTCTAACAAGTGGAATCAGCAGTCGCGCTATGCTTAGCACTATGCCCAGATACTGCTCCTCCATTAAGATTAAAATGTAGCTAGAAATAGACATAGAGTCGTCTTTGTGTCCTTGGAAGTCTGAATCAGTGAAGCCCGTCACATTCAGTTCTCTACCAACATAGATAAGAACCAGAACTCTAGTCCTTCTAAAGTACTTGAGAACGTTCTTAACGGCGGCCCAATGTTCCCTACCTGAGTTTACCTGAAAACTACTTAACACGCTCCCAACATGCCTAATGTTAGGTCTCGTACACAACATGGGATACATAAGGCTACCTATAACACCCCAAGATATTCAGGATTATTACAGCGCCGTAAGTCCTTGATATAAGGATTTACTAGGCTAAGAAATTCAAAACAACATTATTAAATACCAACAGCAAAATTTATTATTACATTACAAGTCTAGAAAATGCAAATCGGTCAACTCCCGAAAATAAACATCAAAGACAACCAAAAACGACAATGTACTCGAGTACTTTATTAAAACAAAACACAACTGACAAACCCTCCCAGCCGTAACATCACTCTGCACCCTCGTTATCATGCAGCTCTAGTGGTTGTTTCCCCGTCCTCTTGTATCCTGAACATAAAACAAATGTCCACCCCGAAGCGGTTAGCACAACGATACGAATACAAGTACGATAATTATACAACAACATATTGTCCAATATCTCATGAAGAATAAAGACAACATCATCAACGACAATAATAACAACGAGTCTCTACTGCAAAGATCCCAAGATGATCCCGTCGGACCAACATGAGGTGGGAAAACATGTCCAATAATCCAGCGCATGCTAGCATAGATCTCAAGATGATCCCTTCGGACCAACACGAGGTGGACATACAACAATGACACATATGAATGACAACATGTATAACATCAATACATAAAATATAATTAAAGTACTTGCCTTTAAAAAATGGCAAGAAATAAATACTTCAATGACTTCAACAAACTCGAAGGCCGCCCCTTTGATCAACCGTTCGCAAAACCTCGACCCTTACACAAAAGGAAATAACGACAAACTCAACTTACGTAACAAGGCTATCACACGAACATGCTAAACATTCCAAACAGTGACCAAACTAGTTATCATCGTACAGCTGATTCCCGATTAATTACTCAAAGCACACTACGTCGAACGAATACCATACTACATGCGAAACAAAAGATCATAACAGGGATAACACGATGATGTCTACGGATTTCAGCATATTCAAGTCGTCTCAAACAACATTCCAATTATGCCCATCAATTTCTAATACATGTATCGGTTATCTAGATGAATTCATAACAACGTAAGTACGTTCAACCGAATTTCTAAGTTAATCCCACTTATGATTCTCGTTCTTCCTCGAGTAGATTCATCTTATCCAAGTTCTATGTTCACCATGATTGTTACAACATGATCGTAATTTTCTAACCATTCATATGAAGATTATCAATCCAAACAATCTTTACAAACCCTGGATTATGTAATATCCGCATTTTTTTCCTTTTCCCGATATTTTCACTTTTTGTGTATTTCTCATTTGTAGCGACCCTCGTATATTTTTTTCATTGTATTTCTTCCGTCATCTATTGATCTGGTTCTCGTAAATCGTCATTCGGAACCACCGTTTCAGGGTTGCCGCAAGTCCATCTTATGTCCTTATGGACGTTGTGAGTTTTTGCTTGGTGATTCGATGGCGTATGGTATTATGTTGTCGTATTGTCCCTTAGAGAGCGTCGTGAACTCTTGATGTATTTCCCTTTTGAGTTGGTTACGTTCTGGATGTTTTCGGAGTTGTGTCGGGCTAGATGTTAGCCTTTGGTTCTTGCACTTGAGCAGGCCACACGAGTTGTCGATTGTGTTTTGCGCTCGTGCATAGTCGTATGCTAGGCCGAGGACTCCAGGGACGCACGAGCAGGAAGCACGAGCTAGTGCTCGTGCGCTGTGCTCGAGCGTGAGGGCAGGAGCTGGGCAGTGGCCTAGCACACGATCGAGCATCCGAACAATTGGTCGTGCCCGCTGCTCGTGCGCAATCAATGCTCGGAAGTAACTCCCAGGGACGCACGAGCTAGTGCTTGTGCGCTGCGCTCATGCGTGAGGATAGGAGTTGGGCAGTGGCCTGGTGCACTACCAGACGCACGAGCACTTGGTCGTGCATGATGGTCGTGCGTCTCTGAGGTATTTAAGGGGTCAGTCGCGTTTTTCAGCGTCATTTTTCATCCCCTCTTCTTCTTCTTCTCCGAGGGTTAGGCGACTTAGACGATTTGGAGGCTGAAGTTTGGATCGTGTATCATCATCCACCCAAGATTTTGAGTTCTAACACCAAGTTATCATCATTTAATCATCTTCCACCTCTTGAATTAAGGTAAAGTTTCCTAGAACCCTATTTTGGGAAAGATTTGGGGGTTTTCACGTTTTCGTCCGATCCGTTCCGTTTTGTTGGTTAATTCATGATGAATATGATTAATCTTGTTGATATTCTTCGTTTTCCTACGGATTCATGGTGTATTTCGTAGTATCTTTCTTTATCGAGAGGGTTTGGTTGTGGTCCGCCCTCATTGTTGTTTTCGTACGAATATACATGAATCGTAGGCGGGTTTTCGGGTGTATTCCATTTCCATAATCGTTTAGAAGTGGTTGTGATTGTATTTTTCGAATCGTTAGGTTCATTTTTACCGGTTACTCGCGGTCGTGTTTGATTCTTCATTTCCATTCGTGTCGCCATCTATTGATCGAGACAAGTACCCTTATGAACTTACAATCTTGACATAGTAGTATTGTATGAGAAATTCTGTGTGTATGTATGCTCACTACGGGTTAGACCCGACGGGGTCTCGGTAGGGCTCCACGAAGTTATGGAACCGCGAGCTTGGTTTTAACCACTACGGGTTAGATCCGACGGGGTCTCGGTAGGGGTCCACAAAGCTGTGGGTCCGTGGTTAATTGTGGTGCATTTTACAAATGTGATTTGATTATGGCATTTCCGGAAATGAGTGCTTTGGAACTATGTTTTCACGATTGCATGCATTGACTATATGTGTAAGATGTAAGTTGTTCATTTGGTTACTTGTACTAGCGTAATTGCTAACCCCTCTGGGGACCTGTTTTGGGGAAATTCGTTTTATGAATTTCAGGTCAGGTTCATCGGGACGAGCGGGCGCTGGACCAGTATGCGGATGATGGCCGTGCGTGATGATTGTGCACGAGTGGTGTCTTATTATCTTCTATCTTTTTACCTTTTGTGGTTTTTAAACTAATAGGAGTACTCGAGTACTTAAGAGTTCTTGTTTGTCTGGATTATATTGTTGTCTATTGTGTTTGTGTCGGATGATGGTGTTATGTTTGATTGGTTGAACCGGGTGGATTATTCTGTTTTGCGTCTTTATGACGAGGTGTCATTTTGTTATTTCTGCGAGTCGATGAGTTTGATGTTTGTTCAGCCTGGTGGGTCCCATATAGGGATTCACGGTGCTGTAATATACCTCGATTATCTTGGGGGTGTTACAGAAAATGGTATCGGAGAAACTAGATTTATGGATACCTAGGCTTGTCGGTTTATTGGGTCTTATTGTGTTTCGTTTTGCACATCATCGTCACGCTGCCATGATTCCGGTACTACCAGTGTCCGTAAGTTTTACCTTACTCCGATCTTTGTTTCCTTGTAATCGCACCTTTGATTCTCGATTGTGATTATTTTTCTTCTTGTACTTACCATCGTATGGCTTTTGCTACTTATTTAACATCAGTATGGATGCTGGAAGAGTCCGTGGTCGTGGTCGTGGTCGTGGACGCGACCGAGGACGTGGGGCAGCCGGTGGGCGGCCACGTTGCATTCTTCGGGAGCCGACAGTACCGGCGACCGTCACAGTCATGCTTCTTCTCAGGAGCACGCCGACCTTGGTATTGCGGCCGTTATGCAGCAAATGGTGAACCAAATGGCGGCGATAGATCAGGCGGTTCAGAACCCGGATCCGGCCCACGCTAATTAGGGCAGAGCGGATCGCTGGCTTCAGGATGTCATCAATATGCATCATCCTCAGTTTTCGGGAGCTTCGGACCCGATCGGCTGGGAGGGGTGGATCAAGGAGATATCTAAAGTCTTCACTGCTACCTACTGTCCTGAGGACCGTAAGGTCCCGATTGCCAAGTACTTTCTCACTGGGGACGCTACGGATTGGTGGGAGGCTGTTGGGCCCAAAGACCATATTGCTTCGTGGGCCGAATTTCAGGAATTGATGGAGACCGAATATTGCCCATGGCCGGTGAGACAGGCTCGAGTCCATGCTTTCTATGATGCTCAACCATGGGATATCCCCGTATCTCAAGCTATTGCTGATTTTAACAAGGAGTTGGGTTATGTAAAGACTCAAGTTGTCGAGGAGAGCGACAAAATTTTCCATTTTTCCAGGCGGATGAAATTGTCGATTCGGGACTATATGTCGGGGCTCGTCTATACTACCTTAAAGGATTACCAGAGTAGGGCCCTTGCTTACGATATGTCGGTGACGGCTAGCGAGGCATCCCGCGAGAGCAAGAAGCAGAAGTCCGCCGGGAATTTTTTGGGCCACAAAGGTGGGGGTCAGTAGAAATTCCAGTCTGCTAACTATTCCGCTGGTGGTGGCTGATAAGTGTCAGTTTTATACACTTATCCATGGTTTGTATCGATAAAATTCACCCATAATTGAGCTAGTCTACTCGTTTTTTGCTTTTAATTAATTAGTTTTTAATAATTTTATTTTTATCGGATGATGATGTAAATCTAGTCTTAATCGGATTAAATAACTGATTTACTCAAGAAATAACATGTTTATTAAATATTCTCTTTGTTGAATTTTGATATATTCATGTTGTAGGGCTTTCCGAGAGGCAGTCTTTCCGAATTCAAAATCAGAGTTATATATCAAAAGTTATCATCCGAAGAAGATTTGGGGCAAAAACGCAAAGTCTGAGAAATTCTGGGCTGAAAATATAACTCTCAAAGCAACCAGTGAGCAAATTGACGAAGCAAAGTTACGGCCGTAACTACTGAATGTTACGGCCGTAAGTCATCCAAGTTACGGCCGTAACTCCTTAATGTTACGGCCGTAACTCTTGACAGATTGTTAAAATTTGTCTAATTTTTTATACTTTTTGTGTATTATTGAGGGGATGGCTGGCATTGATCCGATCTATTGTAATAATGCTGGAGTTTTGGAGCTATTAGATGACTCTAGGTGTATAAATAGACCCCTTAGATCCTTCAGCATTCATCATTCATCTTATAATTTTTCACTTTTTGTAATCTTTTCTTTTTGTGTGAAGAACACACTTGTTTTCTTGAGTGATTTGTGTAAGTGTGGTATAGCATATGTTGTTCAGAGAGTTTATTGCTTCTTTCTCCTTTATCTACTAAGGGAGTGAGGATCAATTCTTTCTCTTGATTCAACTAATTATGACCACCAAAGCTTGTATTATGTATATTAAACCCTTCATGGGCTAAGTTACCTTTAGTTGGGATTATAAACAAGGTTAGTCATATTATTCAAGTTTGTATAAAGATCTATTGTGAATTACTTATTATTGTGTGTGATTTTCATTGTTTTAACAATCTTTATTTATTTGGCCAATAAATGACGATATTTATGGTCTTCATATGTTTCGAAAGAAAATATGTTTGATTAGATCAAATGATCTTCACTCTAAGTTGTTCTAGGGGATAGAAATATACCTCTAGACCTTAGATGATTCTTTGAGTTATTTTCATAAATCCTAATGCTATGTATTGAAGCCAATCAACATAGAAATATAGTGGATTGATTCAATATGTAAGGGGCGTTTTATAGTTCGAAAGAGAAAACGTCTTTTTAAGGAAAATCGAATCTACACAACATAATAAGTAAATTCATCTTATGATCTATACATCTTCTATAAATAATGATGAACTAAGTTTGTAATCCCAACTATTTCATTTTATCATTAATCAATCTATTATTATTGCAATATTTTTACTTCCTTAAAATATTAGAACTATTATTGCATTTTCTTTGCAATTATTAAACCAAACTCTTTAATTGTGTGTTTCACTCATCTTAGTATCTATAAAAATAGAATAATAGTGTATAATTCAAATTATAACCAAACTTCCTCGTGGGATCGATAAACCGGACTCAAAAAGTCCACTTACTACTTGATACGATATCGTGCACTTGCGATAGTTACACTAAGAACGTGTCAAGTTTTTGGCGCCGTTGCCGGGGAAGTATAAGTTATATTTGAAATCTTACATTGTAAACTATTTTTATAAGTACAAATTTCTCGACATTGTAACTTAGTACTCATTTGTGTTTGTCCGGTCAAGTGGCGGATAACGGTACTCCGTGACTATTAAAGTCGGATTTTTCAGTTTCCCACAACAACTGATATTTGTAGATATTTTCTTC
This sequence comes from Orobanche coerulescens, assembly GCA_033398695.1. Classification (NCBI taxonomy): domain Eukaryota; kingdom Viridiplantae; phylum Streptophyta; class Magnoliopsida; order Lamiales; family Orobanchaceae; genus Orobanche; species Orobanche coerulescens. The sequence continues at coordinate 150,362,641 of CM065815.1, forward strand.
AATTATTTTCATTGTCTTTTTTTATCATGGAAGAAACTTTGAATAAAATCGAAAAAAGATTTCCCTTTCTGAGCAAAAATGTCATTTTAAAGATTTATAAGACGAGACTTGAAAGGATGAGGTTGCTTATGAATAAAAGCATACCTTTTGACATAAGATTCATAATTGAAGCCAAAGTAAGAATAGAAGGTGAATTCACAGAAACACCAACTAGATTTTTACCAGGGCTAGGAAAAAGTTCATATACCAAGAAACGACGAGCAAAGATGATAGCCGTTTGTTATAAATGTGCTAGATGGAACTGTAATTTAAAATGTCGATCTTTAGGAATTCCATCTACAAACAGAGAAGATAAAATTCAGTTCATTAAAGATGGTCTGAATAAAGAGAATTTAGATAATATCGAAATTTCTCTTGACACGCATCCTAGTAGACTCATACATTACGGAATTCGATGTTTGTGGAATAAATTCAAACCAGAATATGAACAACGTCTTGGGAATCTGACGTTAAAAGACCCTGTTTGCCAATTTGTAAGAAAATTGGATGGGAAGCTTCTCCCCGACTCATAGAAGGCGTTTAGGCGGTTTATGAACGTAAAATCAGAGGAAGATGTGAGCCACAATCACAACTACTGTACATACGCGTAAGTATCTTTTATTTTTGTTGTGTGGTGAGATTTTCTGAATAAAAAAATGTGATACGCGATAAATGCTTTCATTATTCTATTGAGTAATTGAAGCGCAATCAACGCAATCACAAGCTTGTTAAACAATTTTTACCTTCTTTTTCTTCTATAAATAAGCATTGTGCTTGTTTCTTTCATTCATCCCTCAAACTTGTACTTTTCTCTTTTTTCTCTCTAAAAAAATTCTTTTCAAAAATGAAGTCATCATCTTCAACAAAAAAATTTAGCACAGTCTGCATTTTTGGTGGAGCTAGTTATGGAAAAGAGGCATGCTTTACTGAAGCAGCCCACAACTTGGGTCGTACCTTAGGAGAAAAATGCATTCATGTAGTTTACGGAGGAGGAAGTCTAGGATTAATGGGACGAGCTGCTGCTTTTGCCTATATGGAAGGAGTAAGAGTGTTGGGAATAATTCCATAACCTCTGGCTGAAAGTAAAATTACCGGGTCAACTATTGGAGATGAGTTTAGATCTGTAAATATGCAAGATCGCATAACTCACATGATAAATAATTCTGGCGCCTTTATCACCCTTCCCGATGGTTTTGGGACCCTTGAGGAACTTTTTCATGTGGTTACCAGAGCCCAGCTAAATGTTCATCAAAAACCAATAGGTCTGCTTAATGTCAATGGTTTCTTTGATGGTTTACTATCTTTCATCGACTACTCTGCTGAAAAGGGTTTTATTTCCGAGCGTGCTAAACGAATCATAGTCGTTGCAACAACACCAGAAGAACTAATCAAAAAACTCAATGAATTTGTTCCTCAACTAGATCCAGCTCTAGCAGAAATTGTCTGGATGGAAGATTTTACCGTGAGAAAACCAAAAGTGGATTCATTCCTCTCCCTTTGAGATCCCATATCGGACCTCTTGTATTTTTACTTTCTATCGTGTGTAATAATCGTGCTAAATGGTGGCAGCTTAAGGAGTTTCTTCTTAATCTCTTGACGCGCATCTATTCGCGATTTATGTATTGTTATTTTATTGCTGTAATTTTTATTGTGTGTGTTTTTTATAAAAGCTTTGATGGCAGCGTAAGGCGACTCTTCGGACTTTCTTGATGCGCATCTTAAAAATTATGTTATACTTCCGAGTATATTTTATTTTCTTTTGTTGTGTGCCTCGTATATTTATTCTCTTGCAGATTCTAAAAGGCGTTAGCTCAAGCATCAACTTTCTTAACAGGGAGTATTCTGCTTTTCTGCATTGCTTTTTATTTTATTTTTTAAAAGCTGAGGACAGTTTTATTTTCAAGTTTGGGGGTGGTTTGTTTAATTATTTTGGTGTGTTGTTATTTTGGTGTGTTTTGATTATTTTGGTTATTTGCCTTAATTTTTTTTAGTATATATATATATATAGTATTTTGATTTATGAGATTTTTAGATCTGGCCATAACACCAATAAGTTAGCTATATACAAGCTTCTAAAATCGTTTTAACCGGTAAAAAAATTGTATATTCCAAAATTTTTGAGCCTTAATCTCTCTTTCCTAGCCTTGTAGTTATCATATATAATTGAGTCATTCGTTACCTTGAGAAAAGAAGAATCAATTGGTTGATGAAAATAGAACTGAAATTTACTTAATTTGTGGAGTTTTTGATTTTTCATGCTTAAACTAAGAAATGATTTTCTGCAAAAATTCTATTCCCTAAAAAAGGAGTCATTGGTGAAAAGAGCTACACGTTAGAAAATAACGGTGTGAAAGCTATCACCGAAAAAAATGACGAAAAGGAGAAGTGTTGAGCAGCAACAGCTGCCTAATTTTGGAGGTCTTAAATTTTGCGAAAAATAAAGGACTGACCATTGTTGGTGCGTAGCTGCCGTCTCAGAAAAATTGGTGAAAAGAGCTACACGTTAGCAAATAACGGTGTGAAAGCTATCACTAAGGGATGTAGTTTATGAGCATATTTGAATTAATTAGCGGCTGAATTTCAATACACTCAATTTCGTGAAAAATCACAATATTTGATGACGCCAATAAAATTCTTCTTCATATTGAGTCGAAAAATAAACGAGTGATCGAGAGCAACCATTAAGGGAGACGTGTGTATCACGAGTGGGTAAGAAATAATCAGCCTTTTGGGGGGAAACCTTGCATTTTGGAATTACAAAATAAAACCGTGTTTTAACTTCAAAATCATTAGTAGATTTATTTTGAATCTTGATTCATTTCTATCTACTGTATAAAGCTGGTTGTTGTGTATTAATGGCATTTTGATCTCCTTTTCTCTTTTTATATTTTAATTTATGTGTGTATTAATTTTTTTTATTTTTATTTTTGGAGCATGAATAATAAAGAGTCTTGCTCGGGACTAGCAAGAATTCAAGTTTGGGGGTGTGATAAGTGTCAGTTTTATACACTTATCCATGGTTTGTATCGATAAAATTCACCCATAATTGAGCTAGTCTACTCGTTTTTTGCTTTTAATTAATTAGTTTTTAATAATTTTATTTTTATCGGATGATGATGTAAATCTAGTCTTAATCGGATTAAATAACTGATTTACTCAAGAAATAAAATGTTTATTAAATATTCTCTTTGTTGAATTTTGATATATTCATGTTGTAGGGCTTTCCGAGACGAATTCGGCAGTCTTTCCGGATTCAAAATCAGAGTTATATATCAAAAGTTATCATCCGAAGAAGATTTGGGGCAAAAACGCAAAGTATGAGAAATTTTGGGCTGAAAACGTAACTCTCAAAGCAACCAGTGAGCAAATTGACGAAGCAAAGTTATGGACGTAACTACTGAATGTTACGGCCGTAAGTCATCCAAGTTACGGCCGTAACTCCTTAATGTTACGGCCGTAACTCTTGACAGATTGTTAAAATTTGTCTATTTTTTATACTTTTTGTGTATTATTGAGGGGATGGCTGGCATTGATCCGATCTATTATAATAATGCTGGAGTTTTGGAGTTATTAGATGACTTTAGGTGTATAAATAGACCCCTTAGATCCTTCATCATTCATCATTCATCTTATAATTTTTCACTTTTTGTAATCTTTTCTTTTTGTGTGAAGAACACACTTGTGTTCTTGAGTGATTTGTGTAAGTGTGGTATCGCATATGTTATTCAGAGAGTTTATTGCTTCTTTCTCCTTTATCTACTAAGAGAGTGAGGATCAATTCTTTCTCTTGATTCAACTAATTATGACCACCAAAGCTTGTATTATGTATATTAAACCCTTCATGGGCTAAGTTACCTTTAGTTGGGATTATAACCAAGGTTGGTCATGTTATTTAAGTTTGTATAAAGATCTATTGTGAATTACTTATTATTGTGTGTGATTTTCATTGTTTTAACAATCTTTATTTATTTGGCCAATAAATGACGATATTTATGGTCTTCATATGTTTCGAAAGAAAATATGTTTGATTAGATCAAATGATCTTCACTCTATGTTGTTCTAGGGGATAGAAATATACCTCTACACCTGAGATGATTCTTTGAGTTATTTTCATAAATCCTAATGCTATGTATTGAAGCCAATCAACATAGAAATATAGTGGATTGATTCAATATGTAAGGGGCGTTTTATAGTTCGAAAGAGAAACCGTCTTTTTAAGGAAAATCGAATCTACACAACATAATAAGTAAATTCATCTTATGATCTCCTATACATATTCTATAACTAATGACGAACTAAGTTTGTAATCCCAACTATTTCATTTTATCATTAATCAATCTATTATTATTGCAATATTTTTATTTCCTTAAAATATTAGAACTATTATTGCATTTTCTTTGCAATTATTAAACCAAACTCTTTAATTATGTGTTTCACTCATCTTAGTATCTATAAGAATAGACTAATAGTGTATAATTCAAATTATAACCAAACTTCCTCGTGGGATCGATAAACCGGACTCAAAAAGTCCACTTACTACTTGATACGATATCGTGCACTTGCGATAGTTACACTAAGAACGTGTCAGTGGCCCAACTCGATCTACTGGGGTTTCCCGTAGGGCTGCCAGTGCCCCTTCTCGGGAGGTAAAGTGTTTTAACTGTGGCCAACAGGGCCACATCAGTCGTATTTGTCCGAAACCTTTGCTGGAGTGTAACCAGTGTGGCCATCCAGGCCACAAAGCTGCTTTCTGTGCTGAGAGGGAGAGAATCCTTGGTGCCCGGGCTTCCATTCCAGCGCCTAGGGAACCAAGTGTGAATCAAGGATCGTTTGCTTCTCAATATCCGCCGAGTGCTAGTCGAGAGAGAGGTCGGGGTCAGCCCGCTAATGGGGGAGCTTCCAGTGTCGGCTCAGCCCACCCACGTGTCTATGAGATGCGGAGAGCCGATGACCCAACGGCTACTGTAGCGACAGGTACCGTTCATATTCTTTCTCATCCTGTCAGTGTGCTGTTCGATTCTGGTGCTCCGCATTCGTTCATATCTCTGGAGTGTGTGCGCCATTTCAGTATCGACAGTTTGACACCTTGTGAGCCCTTCATCGTTAAGCTTCCTAGCGGTGATAGGATCGTTGGTGATCAGGAGGTTCGAGACTGTTCTGTACTTATTTGTGAGAGGGATTGGCCCTCTAATCTTATTGTTATGGGTATTGAAGGTGAGGATTTGATTCTCGGGGATGATTGGCTCGAGCGGCATGGTGCAATCATGAACTACCGCACGAGGATCATCACCATGCTAGCTGAAGACGGCACCGAGCACTCTTTCGCCGGGCGAAAGAGGGGAAATTAGAAGTTCGTTATTAACGCCTTGAAGGCGATGAGACTCCTGTGAAAAGGGTGTACTGGTTATTGGTGCTACGCCTTGAAGGCGGAGAGTGGTGGATTCGAGCTTTTGTCGATTCCAATTGTTAGTGAGTTTCCTGACGTCTTTCCTGATGAGTTACCGGGGTTGCCACCGGACCGTGAGGTAGAGTTTGCTATCGAGTTAGAGCCGGGTGCGGCTCCGATTTCGAAGGCGCTGTATCGCATGGCACCTTCCGACATGGCCGAGTTGAAGAAGCAGTTGAGTGAGCTTCTAGAGTCGGGATATATTCGATCGAGCGCTTCGCCTTGGGGCGCACCGGTTTTGTTTGTTCGAAAAAAGGATGGTTCACTGCGTTTGTGTATCGACTATCGTGAGCTAAACAAGGTGACCATCAAGAACAAGTATCCTCTGCCGAGGATTGATGACTTGTTCGATCAGTTGCAGGGAGCTGTGGTATTCTCGAAGATCGACTTGAGATCGGGGTACTATTAGCTCCGGGTGAGGGAGTCCGATGTGCCGAAAACAGCTTTTCGGACGAGATACGGACATTATGAGTTTGTAGTTATGCCTTTCGGGTTAACTAATGCACCGGCGGTGCTCATGCAGTTGATGAACAAAGTCTTTATCGAGTATTTAGATAAGTGTGTCGTCGTTTTCATTGACGATATTCTTATTTATTGGAGGAACGAGGAAGATCATGCCCATCATTTGCGAGTAGTGTTAGACATTTTGAGGACCGAGCAACTCTATGCGAAGTTCTCGAAATGTGAGTTCTGGCTGAAGGAAGTGATGTTTCTAGGTCACGTGATTTCAGCCGGGGGGTTCGTGTGGATCCACAGAAGATTGAGGTAGTGTTGGATTGGTCACCGCCCAAGAATGTGAAGGAGATCCGTAGTTTCTTGGGCTTGGCTGGCTACTACCGTAGGTTCGTCGAGGGTTTCTCGAAACTAGCTCGACCACTTACACAGTTGCTTCAGAAGTCCGAGAAGTTCGTCTGGAATGACGAGAGGCGGTCTAGTTTTGAGGAGCTGAAGAGACGTTTGACTTCAGCCTCGATTTTGGCATTGCCATGTGGCAACGAGGGTTTTGCCGTTTATAGCGATGCTTCGAGTCAAGGCATTGGGTGCGTGTTGATGCAGCACGGCAAGACTATTGCGTTTGCATAGAGACAGTTGAGGCCGTATGAGCTCAACTACCCTACTCACGATTTGGATTTAGCGGCAGTTGTTTTTGCGCTCAAGATTTGGCGTCACTATCTTTTCGGCTCAGCATGTCAGATTTTTACCGATCGTAAAAGTCAGAAATACATATTTACTCAGCGGGAGTTGAATATGAGGCAGATGAGGTGGTTATAGTTGATTAAGGATTATGACCTCGAAATCCTATATCATCCGGGCAAGGCGAACGTCGTGGCCGACGCCTTGAGTCGGAAACCTGTTGCGTTGCAAATGCTGGAGATCCTTACATCACAATCTGAGCTTCGGCGGGCTTTAATCGAGTTGGATGTTGAGGTTTTGTTGCCTGGAGCTGTCGGGCAACTTTGTGCTTTAGAGATTTCGTCGTCTTTGATCAATGAAATTAAGCTAAAGCAGTTGGAGGATCCGATGATTACTCAAATCCGAGAGAACGTTCTTAAGGGAAAGTCTCATGGGTTTGTAATTCACGAGGATGGTGTTTTGAGATTCCAGATTCGGCTTTGTGTACCGAACGACTCAAAGTTAAGACAGAGTATTTTGCGTAAGGCCCATGCTACACCTTACTCCATTCATCCTGGTTCGAGTAAGATGTACAAGGACCTGAGAAGGAATTTCTGGTGGAATGATATGAAGGAGGAGGTAGCACAATTTGTAGCGAGATGTTTGACTTGCCAGCAGGTCAAAATCGAGCATCAGCGACCGGCCGGGTTATTACAGTCACTTCCCGTTCCGGAATGGAAATGGGAAGATATAACGACGGATTTTATTACGAGTTTTCCGAGATCGAGGTCGGGCATGAATATGGCCTGGGTGATTGTTGATCGTTTGACCAAGTCGGCACATTTTCTGGGCATCAAGGATACTTGGGGCCCGGAGAAGCTGGCTCGTACATTTATTGCTCAAGTTGTGAGGCTTCACGGCACCCCAAAGTCCATTGTTTCGGATCGTGATGGCCGTTTTATTTCGCACTTTTGGCAGGCGGTGCATAGAGCTTTGGGTACTTGTTTGCGTCTGAGCACTTCTTTTCACCCTCAGTCTGATGGGCAGTCGGAGCGCACTATCCAGACCTTCGAGGATATGTTGCGTGCTTGTGCTCTCGATTGGAGTAGAGATTGAGAGGAACATTTGCCATTGATCGAATTCACGTAAAACAATAGTTGGCACGCGTCGATTCGAATGGCACCGTACGAGTCACTTTATGGACGGCATTGTCGATCGCCGATTTGTTGGAATGAGGCGTCCGATTTGGTCGGGACTGAATCGGATTTCATTTTAGATACGAGACGGAAGGTAGGAGTGATTTGGGAACGGATGTTGACTGCTCAGAGTCGACAGAAGTCATATGCCGATGTCCATCGTCGACCTTTGGAATTCGAGGTGGGAGACCACGTTTTGCTAAAGTTGTCGCCGACGAAGGGAGTTTTCCGTTTCGGGAAAAAGGGGAAGTTGAGTCCGAGATTTATTGGACCCTTTGAGATTCTCGAGCGAGTCGGTGAGTTGGCATACCGTTTGGCGTTACCCCCGGCCCTGAGTCATGTTCATAGCATTTTTCATGTTTCCCAACTGAGGAAATATGTCCCGGATCCTAGTCACGTCATCGATTATGGTGAGATTGATGTCGCCGAGGATATTATTTTTGAGGAGTGTCCTTTGAAGATTCTGGAGCATCGTGAGAAGCGACTGAGGCATAAGACCATCCCTTTGGTCAAGGTGCAGTGGTCGAAGCATGTTGTCGAGGAGGCAACTTGGGAAACCGAGGGTAGCATGCGTGCTAGGTATCCCGAGTTGTTTCGGGACGAAACTTATTTTTAGAGGGGTAGAATGTAATATCCGCATTTTTTTCCTTTTCCCGGTATTTTCATTTTTTGTGTATTTCTCGTTTGTAGCGACCCTCGTATATTTTTTTCATTGTATTTATTCCGTCATCTATTGATCTGATTCTTGTAAATCGTCATTCGGAACCGCCGTTTCGGGGTTGCCGCAAGTCCATCTTATGTCCTTATGGACGTTGTGAGTTTTTGCTTGGTGATTCGATGGCGTATGGTATTATGTTGTCGTATTGTCCCTTAGAGAGCGTCGTGAACTCTTGATGTCTTTCCCTTTTGAGTTGGTTACGTTCTGGATGTTTTCTGAGTTGTGTCGGGCTAGATGTTAGCCTTTGGTTCTTGCACTTGAGCAGGCCACACGAGTTGTCGATTGTGTTTTGCGCTCGTGCGTAGTCGTATGCTAGGCCGACGACTCCAGGGACGCACGAGCTAGTGCTCGTGCGCTGCGCTCGTGCGTGAGGGCAGGAGCTCCGAACAATTGGTCGTGCACGCTGCTCATGCGCAATCAATGCTCGGAAGTAACTCCCAGGGATGCACGAGCAGGAAGCACGAGCTAGTGCTCGTGCGCTGCACTCATGCGTGAGGATAGGAGTTGGGCAGTGGCCTGGCGCACGACCAGATGCACGAGCACTTGGTCGTGCGTCTCTGAGGTATTTAACGGGTCAGTCACATTTTTCAGCGTCATTTTTCATCCCCTCTTCTTCTTCTCCAAGGGTTAGGCGACTTAGATGATTTGGAGGCTGAAGTTTGGATCGTGTATCATCATCCACCCAAGATTTTGAGTTCTAACACCAAGTTATCATCATTTAATCATCTTCTACCTCTTGAATCAAGGTAAAGTTTCCTAGAACCCTATTTTGGGAAAGATTTGGGGGTTTTCACATTTTCGTCCGATCCGTTCCATTTTGTTGGTTAATTCATGATGAATATGATTAATCTTTTTGGTATTATTCGTTTTCCTACGGATTCATGGTGTATTTCATAGTATCTTTCATTATCGAGAGGGTTTGGTTGTTGTCCGCCCTCGTTGTCATTTTCGTACGAATATACATGAATCTTAGGCGGGTTTTCGGGTGTATTCCATTTCCGTAATCGTTTAGAAGTGGTTGTGATTGTATTATTAGAATCGTTAGGTTTATTTCCGCCAGTTCCTCGCGGTCGCGTTTGATTCTTCATTTCCGTTCGTGTCGCTGTCTATTGATCGAGGCAAGTACCCTTATGAACTTACAATCTTGACATAGTAGTATTGTATGAGAAATTGTGTGTGTGTATGCTCACTACGGGTTAGACCCGATGGGGTCTTGGTAGGGCTCCACAAAGTTGTGGAACCGCGAGCTTGCTTTTAACCACTACGGGTTAGATCCGACGGGGTCTCGGTAGGGGTCCACGAAGCTGTGGGTCTGCGGTTAATTGTGGTGCATTTTACAAATATGGTTTGATTATGGCATTTTCGAAAATGAGTGCTTTGGAACTATGTTTTCACGATTGCATGCATTGACTATATGTGTAAGATGTAAGTTGTTCATTTGGTTACTTGTACTAGCGTAATTGCTAACCCCTCTGGGGACTCGTTTTGGGGAAATTCGTTTTATGAATTTCAGGTCAGGTTCATCGGGACGAGCGGGCGCTGGACCAGTATGCGGATGATGGCCGTGCGTGATGATTGTGCACGAGTGGTGTCTTATTGTCTTCTATCTTTTTACCTTTTGTGGTTTGTAAACTAATAGGAGTACTCGAGTACTTAAGAGTTCTTGTTTGTCTGGATTGTATTGTTGTCTATTGTGTTTGTGTCGGATGATGGTGTTATGTTTGATCGGTTGAACCGGGTGGATTATTCTGTTTTGCGTCTTTATGACGAGGTGTCATTTTGTTATTTCCGCGAGTCGATGAGTTTGATGTTTGTTCAGCCTGGTGGGTCCCATATAGGGATTCACGGCATTGTAATATACCTCGATTATCTTGGGGGTGTTACAGATTATACTTGAAGAACAATCCCTACGTTCATCATCTCGAATTCACATAGTCTAGGTGATACCATAATCGATTCGTTCATCATATAGTCATCACGAAATCATCATCAAGGCAGGTTATAATCTTCAAAAATCACATCCTTATGGTAGGTATAATCAAGGTTCAACTATTACCAATGAAAACCCTTCGTTCATCCAATCCAATCTTCATATACTTGTTGTTTGATTCATAATGTTCATAGCAAACTTCATAATCTCAATAGCATGTCCATAATCATTACTAAGAACATGAACTCTAGGTTGGTAAAGCATCACATACCTTAATACGGAAGGAAACGACAAAACCCTCGCTGGAACTCAACACCGAATGCTTGAACACTACTCCACGATGTTCTTCGTCTTCAACAATCTCATATAGAGGATGATATGGTGTGAAAGTATCATGGGGTAACTTCTCCAGGTCGCAAAAGTGGGATAATGGATGAAGGGTAAAGTGAGAAATGAAATGAGGGTTATGTCTTATATATAGGTAATAACCTTTAGCGTGCGCTAACGGGCTCACAGCCCACTGTCTCTTTATATCCTCGGCCTTACTTACGTTAAATAGCCTTTACATACGTTAATGCAACAGTTAGCGTACGCTAATGCCCTATCATAGCATGCGCTAACGACTTTACGAAGCTTACTGTCCTCATTGTACTCGATTTAGTGTGCGCTAGCATATCTCTCATAGCATGCGCTAAGCACCGTTGACTCAGCTTTTCCAAAAGTAGTCCAGATGCATCCAAAGCACCCGCGATTCCCGCAATCTGGTTCCCTACCTACTGATCCTGTCTCATTCAGGTTGACCACATATAGAGTACGCTAAGCGTCTTCTTTAGCATGCGCTAGCTCAAACATTTTAGCGTACGCTACACTCACAGGTTAACGTGCGCTAATTACGTATAAGTACATGCATGCATTAACATCAATAGAATCATACACTTGCCAATACTGGATTATGAAATACGGATGGTCATACTCTAATTAATAATACGACATACGGAATGTCATAAGGTCCAAATACTGATAAAATACATATCAAATATCAGGGTATTACATACTCTCCCTCTAAAAATAAGTTTCATCCCGAAACTTAAGATGAAAATAATTTTTGGTATCTCGACTTCATACTATCCTTCGTCTCCCAAGTGGCTTCTTCGACTCCATATCGTGACCATTGAACTTTAACCAAGGAGATTGGTTTATTCCTCAATTGCTTGACTCGACTCTCGAGTATCTTAATTAACTTCTCCTCGAATGTGCCATCATTAGTTACTTCGATCTCACCAAAATCGATGACATGATTTGGATTCGGTACATACTTCCGTAATTGGGAAACGTGAAACACATTATAAACATGACTCAGCGATGGCGGCAAGGCCAACCTATATGCCAACTCTCCAACTCTCTCAAGAATCTCGAATGGTCCAATATATCTCGAACTCAGCTTTCCTTTCCTCCCAAAACGAAAAATTCCTTGGGTAGGAGAAACTTTCAGAAGTACGTGATCCCCAATTCCAAACTCTAATGGCCGACGGCGCATGTCTGCATAAGACTTCTACCGACTCCGGGCAGTCAACACCCTTTCACGAATTAGAGCTACCTTCTCTTGAGTCTGTACTATCAACTTTGGTTTTGTCCCAATTAAGTTAGACGAATCATCCTAACATAGGGGTGATCTGCATCTCCTTCCGTACGATGCTTCAAAAGGTGCCATCTTAATAGAAGCATGCCAACTATTATTGTAGGTGAATTCAATCAACGGCTGATGAATTTCCCAATCAGCAGACCAATCTAAGGCACAAGCTCTCAACATGTGATGCGCCGAATCTTTTGAATATAATAAGATTCAAATCTTCAGTGGTGGGTCTAGATGATTTATTTAAATCATTTCCTTTTCGGGAATCTCTCCAATCTGTCTCTAATCGCCCGCATGTGACTTTCCGTAAATATTGACTATTCAATGCATGCTGACGTGGACTGGAGTACTTGGCTGATTACTTGGCTGACCTCTCTGTGGTCAAACTGTCTGATGTGCAGTCAACCTTCTCTGATGTCAACTTCTCTGAAGTGCCAACTTGTTTGTAGTCTTCTGACCTGGTTGAACTTGACTGATCTGATGGTCAGACTTCAGATGACTTTACTTTCCTTCTTTACTGCAGTCTGGTGCAACTTTGTTGATTAAAATGTTGGCCAGAACTTCTCTGATAAGGGTTGCCTGATATGACTCGTTTGTGGTCAACCTTATCTGAACAGGTGAGTTGACCAAGACTCGGTTGATAGATACTTATCTGTTTTACACTTAGTTGATTTTTAAGCCTAACTTATATGGCCTATAGAAGATACTCATTTGGTTCTTCTTTACATTCTACCAAGTATCTAACTTATCATATTTTGGCCTATGGAAGATACTCATTTGGTTCTTCCTTACATTTTGCCAAGTAATAAACATACATTTGAATATATAAAGGTGACATCATCAGAATCTAAAAAGTATTCCTAACAAATTCCCCCTGTTTTGATGATGGCAAAACTTAAGCAATTATTCAAATGAAGAATAGGTCTGCACATAAGTGCAAGACACAAACTAAAATCAGTCTTGTTTTGAGACAACTAGAAGTTGTCATTCAAATGACTGTTTATATATTTCTTCTGATTATTTACAAGTACATAGCTTTAAATGAACAAACAAATATAGAGAAATTACAAGTCTTCCAAAATAAAAAATTACAAGAAAAATACAAGTGCAAACAAATGCTATCTGCCTCTGCCTCTGCCTCTGCGGACAGTTTTCTTGGGAGGCCTGAAAGGTTTTGCACGAATAGGTCTTCTCTTGATGGGTGCAAGACCATATTTCCTACTGATAACGAGGGCAGCAAAATCTTGATCTTCTTTGGAAGAGAACTTATGCTCTTCACACAGCTTCCTTATCTCCCTTTTTAATGCTAACTCATTCAATTCATTGTTTTGCAAAGTGGGAGGATCTTTAGGTCTGAAGGGAGGAATCATGGGGTAGACGTTCCATGATTTTGCTTGCTTTACTAAGATGGCCCAGAGAGTTGGATGTGTTGATTCCATAAAGTCGATAAAAGTCTGCTGTGGGGAGCAATTTTTCTCTTGGAGTAACTTCCAGATATAAAATTTTTCATTGAATTGCTTCTTTGCAGATCCCTACATTGGTGCAGCTTCGACAGGGAGGAAATCCTCAACAAACCACAACTCTTTGCCTTCCTATTCTAGTGTAGGCTCTTCCCCAAGTTTGGTCCTCCTTCTCTTGGCTGCAGGCTAATCATCAGTCTGCTCTTGGTCAGCTATTTATTTTCTCTTCTGACTTGATGTACCAGCTTCAAGCACTGTAACCTCTTGCCTCTTCTTCGTTCTCAGCTCATGAACCTGAACTTCTCTTACTTCCCCCTGCTTTCCTTCCCCCTTTTTGCCAGCATCAACCAGGATGGTCAACTGCTGCTCTACTCTTTGCATCCAGTCAGACATGCCAAGTGGCATTCTGGAATTGTTGGGAGGAGGAGGTTGAGGAGCATTCCTCTGCAGTAGGGTGTCAATCTTTACATTTATTATCTGCAGGTCGGGTGAGATTCTGGCGGTAAGTAGCTCTTCGAAGGATTCTTTGACAACACTGCGGATCAGCTCAGTCATCACGGGGGAGATTGGTGATGGCTGAGGAGAGTGCTCACCGACGCTTTTTGTGCCTGCAAGTAGGTTTGCATTCGACCTACCTGTCTGCAGACTCCTGTCTGCAGGCGGATGATCAGGTGGGGTCTGCTCTGGGGTCCCCGACCTACCATCTTCTTCAGTTAGGCTGGCATCTAGGCTGGTGTAGTGGGCAGGTGCCCCAGCCTTATCTGATCTGGCTCCATCTTGGCCTTCTTTTTCTTCAGCCTCTTTCTCTTTTTTCCTTTTCTCCTTCCTCTTCCTTATCATCATTATTCTTTTCTTCCTTCTTCTCAGCCTCCTTATCTCCATCATCATTCTTATCATCATCTTCTTCATCATCATCCTTTTTATCATCTCTTTCTTCATCATCATCATCTTTTTCTTCTTCTTCATCCTGATCAACTTCCTCTCCTTCTTCTTCGCCTTCATCCACCAACTCTGTTTTTTTCGATTTCTTCTTCTTCAGACTGTTTTTCAACTAAAATGTTTTCTTCTTCTTTTTCTTTTTCTCCTTCCTCCTATCTCTCCTCTTCATCTTCTATTACAATGATTTCTTCTTTTTTCAGCTTCCTTTTCTTCTTCCTCCACAACTTCTTCTATGATGATTTCCTTTTCTTCAACTACTCCATTTTTCATTGATAGTTCCATCAAAAATACTTAGCATAATAGAATGGATGAATTGGTCCATGTTGGTTTTAAAATTGGACATGAACCAATTCTCCTGGAGCATTAAAATAGGATCTGACTCATTGCAAAACTCCATGAGTACTTGCTCCGTAGCCTGGGGATACTCCCAGCTACTGTTTTCAACAAAAATTTACAGTTGAGAGAATGAAAATGATTTCAAGGTTTTCCATTCCTCAAAAATATGTATAAAAAATGTTTTAGAGCGTGAGGTTTTACATGTTGAAGCTGCTCTATAGACAGGTTTAAGAAATTATTTTCAAGCAGGTTGAAAGAATAGTTTGCCTCTGGAATGTGAATGATCAAACCTGCTTCTTCTTCTTCTGAAATGAAATGGGGAGTGAGAAGAGGGACAAGTTGGGTTTCCAGGCTGGAGGGAGCAGTTTGATCCTCTCTATGAATGGGTTCAAGGGTAGAAAAATGATCTGGCTGCTCCTCTTCGTCAAACAATCGCCTGGGTCTTTTGGGTGATGGTTCTGGTGAGGAGTGAATCATGGATGGATCACCAGGGGCTGGTCCCATTCTCTTGAAACGGATGGCAATAGGTGTATCATCTGAGTCTGAGTCAGACCTGGCTGCAGGTTGATCTCTGGCTGCAGCTTGATCTTCGGCTGACTCGCTTGAGCTCGAAGGCTATCTGTAGGGAGTTCGCTCTACAGACATTTCCCTTAGTAACTGAGCTGCTTTCCTCTCTCCTCCTAGCCTCCTCAGGGTCTCTTGGTCTAAGTGACCAAGCATCTTGTTGATGTGGAAGGGGTCAGGGTTTCCCTTCGCCACACCAAGCTGCTCCAACATCGAACTAAGCTTCGTTCCAAACGCCAGTTTGTTTTTGAATCTCTTTTCTCCAACTAGCCACTCGGCTTTGTTCACCTCACATACTAATTGCCTGAAAATGTAATCAGCCCAGTCAATTCGTTCGGCTTGAATAAGTGCTCCCAGCACTATGAACTTGGCTGACGACAATTGGTCGTAGCTGCCCGCCATCCCCGTCACTATTTTGTTGGTTATATCCAACGCATAGCGATATTCCTTCTTCAATTTGCTCCTTTTGGCAGTCAGCTTCAACTTTTCCGGCTGGTCAACAGCTTTGATTTTCAGCCACGTGTCGGCTGCGTTCTGCTTTAGGGCTTCGACAGCCACGCCGTGGGATTTCATCCCGAAGATTTTCCCGACCGATTATGGAGTATTATCCACTTGGACTCCACAAACTGAGCTCCTTATGCCTGATTGTAGTTCTGATGTTTGGGGCTGATATACAGAAATGGGTAGATCCCATTCGTCTTCATCGCTCTGATGAGGTGTCGCACGTCATTGTCAGATTTACCTCGAGAAGTCCTTCGAAATTGATGACCAGTGAAAAAATGATCTGGTCCTTCACCGCTTTAAGGTTAACTTCATTGAAGTATGCTTCCATTTCTGTGCAAGAAAAATTTCTTCTGAGTGTATGAAAATTCGAAATGGGTTTTTGCTCTGTGAAAATTAGGGTTAGTAAGCGTGATGAAGGTAAAGTGAAACGACTTTTCTATATTTAAAAAGGAAATTGAAGCGACGTTTGGAACTTTAATATTATTTTAATTTTGAGTCGGTTCAAATTTTGAATTAGTCAGGTCGTGTGAACGTGTGAGCATGCTAGCTTGTCATCGTGTAATCGTGAACGTGGGATTGCCACGAGTAACTAAATAATAATAAAATATTAAATAGTCGGTCAAAATTAGAAAACTTAGCTGGTTGACCGTTGACTGTTTGACTTTTTGACTGCTCTGCATCAGGTGACTCGCCTTATGCCTTGGTAGGTTACGATGCTCGTGGTCGACTTAGTCCGTCCTTCGCAGTGCGATCGGGTAACTTCCTTCACTCTTCTGATCTGGTCTTCAGGTAGCTTTCTCGTCTGTACTAGATCCCCAATCTAGTAATCCAAGTTCCCTGCTCAACTCCAAAAACCTTTCTTCTGGTAAAGGTTTGGTGAAAATGTCAGCAATTTGATATTCTGTGTTAACTCTTTTAACTCTGACTCTTTTATTAATCATGTGATCTCTAATGAAGTGATGCTTAACATCAATGTGCTTTGTCCTTGAGTACAATACTGTATTGTTGGTGATTGCAATTGCACTATTGTTGTCGCACCAAATCGGGACTTCATTTGCAATTATGTTATAATCCCTTAGCTGTTGTCTGATCCACAAGATCTGGGAACAACAGCTACCTGCAGCTAGATATCTGACTCTGTTGTTGAGATAGAGTTAGATATCTGCTTCTTGCTAAACCAGGATATCAGTCTGGTTCCTAGGAATTGGCATGTTCCACTAGTGCTTTTCCTATTAATCTTGCATCCTGCGAAATCTGCATCTGAATATCCTGACAGCTCAAAGTTGTCATCTTTAGGATACCATAAATCGTCATTAATGGTAGACTTGAGATATTTGATGATTCTCTTAGCTGCTTCCAGGTGTGACAGCTTGGGTTTAGACTGGAATCGTGCACATGCTCCTACAGCATATGAAATGTCTGGCTTGCTTGCAGTCAGATAAAGAAGTGATCCAATGTGTCCTCTGTAGTGGGTTGAGTCCACTGATATGCCTTCTTCATCTGCTTCAAGATGTGTGCTTGTGCTCATAGGAATTTTTGCTGATTTGGATGATTCCATTCCAAATCTCTTGATTAGATCTCTGGTGTATTTAGCCAGGTTGATGAAAATTCCATTTTCCATCTGCTTAACTTGCAGTCCTAGAAAGAAATTAAGCTTGCCCATCATACTCATCCCAAATTCTCCTTGCATGAGATTTGTGAACTTCTCACATAGCTCTGGATTGGTTGAGCCAAATATGATATCATCCACATATATTTGGACTAATAATATGTGCTCTTCATGCTCCACTCCGAATAGGGTTTTATCCACCTTGCCTTTGCTGAATCCATTCTTCTCAAGAAATACAGATAATGTTTCATACCATGCTCTTGGTGCTTGCTTGAGTCCATATAGAGCCTTCAAAAGCTTGTAGACTTTGTCTCCTTTGAAAAAACCAGGGGTTGCTCCACATAGACTTCTTCTTCTAGAATTCCATTGAGAAAGGCACTCTTTACATCCATATGGTAGACTATGAAATCTTTGAATGCTGCATATGCGAGGAGTAGTCTGATGGCTTCTAATCGTGCAACAGGTGTATAAGCTTCATCAAAATCTATCACTTCGCATTGTGCATAGCCTTTAGCAACAAGTCTAGCTTTATTCCTAACAACAGCTCCATCTTCATCGCATTTGTTCTTGTACACCCATTTGGTTCCAATAACCTTCTTATGATCTGATCTGTCTGTTAGTTCCCAAATGTTGTTCCTTTCCATCTGATTAAGCTCTACTTGCATTGCATTGATCCAAGAATAGTCTTCCAGGGCTTGCTCTGTTATCTTGGGTTCTATTTGAGACATAAAGCATGAAAACAATGCCATTCCAGTGGGTAGAGTAGACTGTCTTGTCTTGACTCCATCAGTTATCTTCCCAATGATCTGTTGGATAGGGTGATCTTTGAGCCACTTAGGAATATCTTCTTCTTCAGGGTCTGTTCCCCCTGTAGATTTGCTTTGGTGGATTTCTTCTCTCTCTGCATCAGCTTGGATCTGATCTCCTTGGTCTGCAACTGGATCAGCTACCGTATTGTCATCTGTAGGTTGGGATCTGGTCTGGTCTGCAGATGGGTGTTTATCAGCTACAGATTGGTCTTTATCAGCAGCAACTAGATCAGGTAGGTTTTGTGGTCCTATCTGATCTGCAGTTGGGTCTTCATCAGCTACAGATGGGTCTTCAGGCTGGTCTGCAGGTGAGTCCACCATTCCTATGTCATGAACAATGACTTCTTCTAGGGTTGCGGATTTGAGCTTATTCTCTATCAGCTCCACCTTTTTCCTGTACTCAGCAGTAGTTTCATCAAATACAATATGAGGTGTTTCCTACACAACTAAGGCTCTTTTATAAAATACTCTATATGTCTTGCTTCTTTGTGAGTATCCCATAAAGAGACCATCATCAGTTTTAGCATCAAAGGCATTTAGTTGTGTTTTACCGTTGTTGTGGATGAAACACTTACAACCAAAAATATGAAAATATGCAACAGTTGGTGTTCTGCCATTCCAAACCTCATAGGGAGTTTTGCCATGTCTCCCTACTACCATACTCCTGTTCTGAGTGTGGCAGGCTGTGTTGACAGTTTCAGCCCAGAACCTCTTGGGCAGGTCTTCTTCTTCAATCATGGACCTGGCAGCTTCCTTCAAGGTTCTGTTTCTTCTTTCAGCAACACCATTCTGCTGAGGGGTCCTGGCTGCAGAGACTTCATGCTGGATCCCATTCTGATCGTTGTAATCAGTGATTGCCTTGTTGAGAAATTCTCCTCCTCTATCTGATCCGATCTTGATGATTGAGAGGGATTTCTCATTCTGGATCCTCCTTAGCAGCTCAGGTAACTTGGTTAGTGTTCCACTCTTTTTATAGATAAAAACAACCCATGTGTATCTTG
Source organism: Orobanche coerulescens (assembly GCA_033398695.1). Lineage (NCBI taxonomy): Eukaryota > Viridiplantae > Streptophyta > Magnoliopsida > Lamiales > Orobanchaceae > Orobanche > Orobanche coerulescens. The sequence goes on from CM065815.1 coordinate 150,381,938, forward strand.
AGTAGTCGTCTACTACTACTAGAGTGTTCTTTCTACCAATTAAGGTCCTTGGCTTGATGGGACCAAATAGATCCATGTGAAGTAGATCTAGGATCCTTATTGTAAGAGTGGTAGGTTGAACTGGATTGAATGATGCTCTTGTTTTCTTCCCTTTCTGACATGCATCACAGAGAGCTTCCTTCTTGAATACTTCTTCTGGAAGTCCTCTGACCAGCTTCTGGGAACTAATCTTGTTGATGGCTTTGAAATTTAGGTGACATAGTCTCTTGGGCCACAGCCATCCATTCTCAGCTATTATCTTAGATAGAAAACAGGTATTAGGAGTTCCTGTGTTCCAATCTATCATATAGACATCCCTTCTTCTGAATCCTTGTAGCTTCACTTCTCCAGATAGGATATCTATCACCATGCATTTCCAAATAGTTAAGACTACTAGATTCTTCTCATCGCAGAAGTGACTTATGCTCAAAGGATTATACTTGAGTCCTTTGACATAATGAACTTTGGATATGGTGATGTTTCCTCGGTGCAGCTCTCCAAAACCTTTAGTCTGACCTCTAGAGCTATCTCCAAATGTTACATCTGGACCCTTTTCTTTGGTATAATTCATCAGCACCTCCTTGTTCCCGGCCATGTGCCTTGAGCATCCGGAATCTACAAACCATTTTTCACCTCCAATGTTTGAATTTGTGGAGATGTGGTAGTAGTTCTTCCACCTGTTCTGCAATCAGACAAGCAGAGATTTAGGTACCCAAATCTGTGTGGGTCCTCGGGGGTTAGTTGGTTTCCTGGAGAACTGCTTTCTCCTGGGATTGTGAAAGTTGCTGTTATTACCCCTAAAAGGTGTGTAAGGTCTAGGTCTATATCCTCTGTTGGGATTGTGTACCGGATATGCCTCATAAAACTGATGGTGTGAGCCATGTATAAATCTTAGCTGAGACCATTTATTAAGTCTTTGAGGTCTCCACACCTGTTCGTTTTGAAAGTTAGGATAACCTTGAGGTTTCCATTTGCCCCTCCCATTTTGAAATCTATTTTTGGGGATTCTTTGATAATAGTGGGCATGTTGTCTGGGTTGGTGCTTCTGCCTTGGCCATTGCCTAGTCTCATGTCTAAGTGGTCGATTTGTATACCTTAGCTGCAGTCTAGACCTGTGACTTGGCTGCTGCCTATTTTGAAACATCGGTTTGTATATTGGCTCAACAGTCGAGACAATTGTTTCTCCCTTGATGAAAGTGGTTTTAGAACAAGAGGGAGTGTGTGGGTCATATCCAAGGCCTGATCTAGAATATAATGGCCTTTTATTTGTACACAATTCGTCCAAGGTTAGAGATGCCTTCAGGGAGGTTATTTCCTTCGCCTGATTTTTACTTAGCTGAGTCAGTTTAGTAAACTCAGCTTTAACATGAGCAAGTGCAGCTGATTTTTCACTATTTAAAATAGTTAATCATTTTATCTCAGCTGTGATATTATTAGCCTGGTTTGTAGAGTTATTTGCAGCCTGTTTTTCAAGATCAGCTTTGGTTTTATTAAATTCTAGGCTGAGTTTTTCAAAGTCATTTTTCAGCTGCCCATTCTCATCTTGTTTGGGTCCTCTCACCGATCTGATTTGGTGCGTGATTTTAATCTCTCAAAATCTTTGAGAAGCTGATTTATAGACTCATGTAAGTCCATGTCTTGTGACATGTCTGAGATGTTATTATTTGAAATTGAGGGTTTAGATGTTACCTCTTCATCAGCTAGGTTGGCCATCAGACAATCATATTCTTCATCATTATCAGAGAAGAATCCACTGCTTGATTCTACTCGCTCTTGATCTTCTCTGATGAGGGCCTTCCTTCGGTCTTCTTTTCTGCTCACCTCCTTCTTGTTCTCGTCCTTCTTGAGATCAGGGCAGTGAATTTGGATGTGTCCTGTCTTGTGGCAATTATAACACTCCACCTTCCAGCTTCCAGCCTTTTGATTTATCCTAGGGTTCTTCTTATAATTCTTTTTGTACTTGGAGTAATTCTTTCTGAAGTTGTTGAACCTTTGCATTATAAACGACATTTCTTCCTCAAAATCAAGTGGATTTGGAGGTTTGACTTCAGATAAGCTTTTGGCGGGGGACTTGGCTGCAAAGGCTATTCCCTTCTCTGCAAGCTCGATTGATGATGAACTTGGAAGCTCAAACTCATAAGCCTTTAGATCAGGGAACAGATCTTGGATCTTTATTTTATTAAGATCCTTAGATTCTATCATGGCCACTGCCTTCGTACTCCATTCAGGATTGAGAGATCTTAAGACCTTCAGCACCATCTCCCTGTTCCCATATGATTTTCCCAGGGAGTTAATCTCATTGCTGATTTTAGTGAACCTTGTGTCCACTTGGTCTATGGATTTGCCATTCTTCATTTTGAAGTTGTCAAATTTTTGGGTAGCAATTGACAACTTGTTTTCTTTTATCATCTCTGTTCCCTCACACATTAAGGCTAATGTGTCCCAGATTTCTTTGGCGTTTTTGCAGTTCTTGATCTTGACCATTGTTGATTTGTCAAGAGTTTGGTACAGCACATCTCTGGCCCGGTTGTCAAGATTGGTCAGCTTTCTTTCTTCAATGATCAGTTCCGTCCTCTTCTTTAGGATCTTCTCTGGCTTTCCGGCTGCAATCTCCTCAGGAGTGTTGTCCTTATCGAAGATGAATGGACCGTACTCTATGCACATGTCATCATGGATTGAAGATAAGTGTGCCTGCATCCTTATCTTCCAAAGATCATACTCGTCAACTGAAAAAACAGGTAATCTAGAATGTATGTGTTCCATTTCTAAAATTAGCTTAAAATATATCCTCGATATATGGATCTGGTTCTTGAAATATTGAACCAACCGCTCCGATACCACTTGTAGGTCACAAGTCGTCCAGGAATAAGTCTAGAGGGGGGGTGAATAGACTTATTGAAACTCTTTTCCGCAAAGGATGAGTTTCTCAGCTGATGGTAGATGACTTAGAGTCGTATATAGTCAATGTAAGTGCGGAAGTTAGCTGATGACGAATACAGAAATAATCGATGGAACACTTAAGTATGAATGCAGTAGTTAAGTATGATGATAAAAGCAGTAAAACACGCAGACAATTATAGTGGTCTCAGAGGTGAAGTAATCTCTACTAATCCACTTTTCTCCAAACCAGTTGGAGATGAATTCACTATAATTCTCAACCAGTGATAAATATTACAGTGATTCATCCAATTACAACAACTTCCAACCAGTGGAATTCCTTGCCGTTGCAATTCCCTTTGACTGCATTGCACCTCTTGATCTACGATCCTTGGATGCCTTTACAGTCTCTCGAACTTCAAACAGTGAAGTACCCCGAACTCAGGTTTTAATGACACGAGTGATTGTCTTCTCCAACTAAGAGCTTATTCAAATAAGAACTTTTAAACTCTTGCTCTTTCACGATGCTATTGTTCGCTTTGATTGCTTTGATTGCTTTGATTACTTGTAAATGTTGTTCACATCGTACTACTCAACTTCAAATCTTCGAATATATATAGGTGTCGATCCTTGAGCATTTCTTCATAGCCATTGCAAATTTGTAACAAATCTGTCCGTTGGAGAAATCGACTTTTTTGTTTATTTTTCTGAACGTTGCAAGGCTAAATTCCCATATTTTAATCCAATTTCGACCGTTGTGAAGACTTCATGTGATGCGCTGAATCTTTTGAATATAATAAGATTAAAGTCTTCAGTGGTGGGTCTGGATGATTTATTTAAATCATTTCCTTTCCGGGAATCTCTCCAATCTGTCTCTAATCGCCCGCATGTGACTTTCCGTAAATATTGACTATTCAACGCATGCTGGCATGGACTGGAGTACTTGGCTGATTACTTGGCTGACCTCTCTGTGGTCAAACTATCTGATGTGCAGTCAACCTTCTCTGATGTCGACTTCTCTGAAGTGCCGACCTGTATGTAGTCTTCTGACCTGGTTGAACTTGACTGGTCTGATGGTCAGACTTCAGATGACTTGACTTTCCTTCTTTACTGCAGTCTGGTCCAACTTCACTGATTAAAATGTTGACCAGAACTTCTCTGATAAGGGTTGCCTGATATGACTTGTCTGTGGTCAACCTTATCTGAACAGGTGAGATTACCAAGACTCGGCTGATAGATACATATCTGTTTTACACTTAGCCGATTTTTATGCCTAACTTATATGGCCTATAGAAGATACTCATTTAGTTCTTCTTTACATTCTGCCAAGTATCTAACTTATCATATTTTGACCTATGGAAGATACTCATTTGGTTCTTCCTTACATTTTGCCAAGTAATAAACATACATTTGAATATATAAAGGTGACATCGTCAAAATCTAAAAAGTATTCCTAACATGTAGTAATCGAGTTAGTGGACGTATAATTTTGGAAAACCCTTCCACGAACCGACGATAATACCCAGCAAGTCCTAAGAAACTTATGACTTCCTTCACATTCTTAGGAGACTTCCATTCCAAAATTGCCTTGACTTTTTGGGGATCTACTCGGACCCCTTCCGCTGATACCACGTGACCAAGGAACATCACATCCTTTAGCCAGAATTCACATTTAGAAAGTTTGGCATATAACTGCTCACTCCTAAAGAGGTTTGAAATGATCAATAAGTGCTGCACATGCTCTTCTAGACTCTTGGAGTAGACCAAGAATCATCGATAAACACAACTACAAATTTGTCCAAGTACTCTATGGATACTCGATTCATTAACTGCATAAACACAGCAGGTGCATTAGTGAGACCAAATGGCATCACCACAAACTCATAGTGCCTGTAATGAATTTTGAATGCTGCCTTTAGGACATTGGATTCTTTAATCCTCAACTGATGGTATCCCGATCTCAAATCAATATTCGAAAACACTGTCTCTCCTTGCAACTGGTCGAACAAATCATCAATCCATGGCAATGGGTACTTATTCTTGATCGTCATCCTGTTTAGCTCTCGGTAGTTGATGCACAATCGAAGCGATCCATCTTTCTTTCGAACAAATAGAACTGGTGCTCCCCAAGGCGAAACACTTGGCCGTGTATCTGTCCAGCAATTCTTCCAGTTTCTTTTTCAGTTCATACATCTCGGTAGATGCCATTCGAGATGGTGCCTTAGAAATCGATGTAGCTTCCGGTTCTAGCTCGATGTTAAACTCCGCATATCATTGTGGATGTAGTCCAGGTAATTCGTCAAGGAACACGTCTGGAAATTCGCTCACAACAGGAATACATGAAAGCTCTACTCTTCCTTCTTCTTTCTTCATCGCATAACACCAGTACCCGATACAGCCTTGCTTTAGTAGTTTGACGGCTTTCATAGCTTTGATCAACTTCCATGAGCTTCCTGGTCTCCATCTTTCGAATAATAATTAGGAACCATATTCGGCTATCATAGAGATATTCCTCTTCCGATAGTTCATAATAGATCCATAAAGGCTAAGCCAATCATCTCCGAGAATCAGATCGTCTCCTTGTATCTCTACTACAATCAGATTTCAGGGCCACTCTTTGCCTCCAATTGATACAGGAAAATCTCTAGTTTCTAAATTCCCCACAATTCTTTCCCCACTCGGTAAACCCACAATATAAGGCTCACATTCATGAAAACAAGAAATGTTCAAACGATTAAAACAAGACAATGATATAACGAATGTGTAGCTCCTGTATCGAACAAAACACTAACTGGTTGCGAAAGTATCTGAACGGTACCTGATGCGACAGCTGCATTCTGATCGTCTGCCCTTATCATTTCATAAAGGCTTGGAGGAGTGGACCCAGCACTCGATGCTTCTTTTCGGTCGTACTGTCCTCTGCCTCTACCTCAGCCAAAATTTTGGGGTGCTGAACACTCTATTGCATCTGAGGGACACTCGCCTCTTTCGGAACTGGCTGCGAAGTACGAGATCCAAAAGATTTTGCAGCCTCTTCACAGAACACCACATGATGTCCTTTTTGTCCACAATCATAACATGTCACGGAGGGAAGTGAGCAATCACGTCGATAATGTCCTGTCCGACCATAGTTAAAACTTTCCTGGATGCATCTGCCATTGCTAATACTGATATGGAGTTATTTCCACCTTTGGATGGATGCGTAGGCCTCTTGAATGAATGAAAGGATGACTGGGCTTTGCGGGGGCCACTACTTTTGTGCTCTATTACCAGAGACTTTTTATTTCTTGGACTCAGAGAACTTTTCCAAAGCTGCTTCTTTCATTTCATACGCCAGAGCTTTGTCTTGATACTGGCGGAGAGTGGTACATTCAAAACCTGACATGTACCTCTGTATCTCTGGCTTCATTCTCATATCAAAGTGAATCATCATTTCTGCATTGGTTCTGACCAGGTGTCGAACAAACGCCAATTTCTGGTTAAATGTCTTAATCGCCTGAGCCACCGGCACATCCGAAGGCTGCGCGGAGAAAAATTCTCGAACTTTGGCTTCTCTCACCGGACGAGGGAAGTACTAAGCTTCCATCATAAGTTTGAACTCTCCGCAATCGGCATCATGATCGATAGGTTGGATAGCTTCCCACCATTCGGATGCTTCTCCCGTCAGGAAATATTGGGCAATGGGAGCTCTCCGGTCGTCTGGGTAGTTAATCCCTGCAAATACTTTCTCCAGCTCTCTCAGCCAGTGATCCCATGTTGGCGTCTCAGAAAAACCATCGAACTTCGGCGGGTGCATCTTCACCACCTCCAGTAGCCATCTATCTCCTCGATTTCCCAAGTCTGGGATGCCTTACTGTCTCTCTCCAGACTGCAATCCTACCGACACTTGCAGTTTGTCCACAACTTGAGCAAATTGGGTCATTTGGTTGACCACTTGGCATAGTATGTCAGGAACAGCAGGATTGGCATTTGCTTCCGCAGTTTGCTGTCGTTCATTGTTGACAGACTCTTGTTGTTCGCCCTAGCTATGGCTAGCCTGATTTGACAGTGAATCAGGGACAGAGGGTGAAACTTTCCTCTCAGCATTTCTATGTCCGCGTCCACGACCGCGACCGCGTCCACGTCCTCCTCTCAACATAGTGTAAGCATACATACTCAATATACAGGAAACAATATCGTTCAATTATCAAAAAGGACATAATATGTAAAGGACAAACTAGAGTTTAGGAAACTTAAAACCACCGCTCACATGAAGACGTAGGCAGTAGAGTGATGTTATTCGCGGCCGGTTAACTCAAAAAGGCACATCTGAACCCAATTTAACCCAACGGCCAAGATATCCATAATCTTAGCTCCGATACCATATTCTGTAACACCCCGAGATATTTAGGATTATTACAGCACCGTAAATCCTTGATATTAGGATTTACTAGGCTAAGAAATTTAAAACAACATTATTAAATACCGACAGCAAAATTTATTATTACATTACAAGTATGAAAAATGCAAATCGGTCAACTCCTGATAATAAACATCAAAGATAACCAAAACGACAACGTACTCGAGTACTTTATTAAAACAAAACACAACTGACAAACCCTCCCGGCCGTAACATCACTCTGCACCCTCGTCATCATGCAGCTCTAGTGGTTGTCTCCTCGTCCTCATATATCCTGAACATAAAACGAATGTCCACCCCCGAAGGGGTTAGCACAACGATGCTAGTACAAGTACGATAATTATACAACAACAGATTATCTAACATCTCATGAAGAATAAAGACAACATCATCAACGACAACAATAACAATGAGTCTCTACTGTGAGAAGACTCATAATACCGTACACAACATGATAACCACAACATGACATCACAACATACACATGGTAATTCCGATGATCCAGCGTTCACTGCATAGATCCCAAGATGATCCCGTCGGACCAACACGAGGTGGAAAAACCGGTCCAATGATCCAGCGCACACTAGCATAGATCCCAAGATGATCCCGTCGGACCAACACGAGGTAGACATACAACAACGACACATATGCACGACAAGATAAAATCAATAGATAAAATATAATTAAAGTACTTGTCTTTGAAAGATGGCAAGAAATAAATACTTCAACGACTTCAAAAAACTCGAAGGCTGCCCCTTCGATCAACCGTTCCCAAACCTCGAACCTTACACAAAAGGAAATAACGAAAAACTCAACTTACGCAACAAGGCTATCACACGAACATGCTAAACGTTCGAAATAGTGACCGAACTAGTTATCATTATACGTCCGATTACCGGTTAATTACTCAAATCACACTATGTCGAACGAATACCATATACATGCGAAACAAAGGATCATAATGGGTATAACACGATGATGTCTATGGATTTTATAATATTCAAATCGTCACAAACCACATTCCAATTCTGCCCAGCAATTTCTAATACATGTATCGGTTATCTAGATGAATTCATAACAAGGTAAGTACATTCAACCGAATTTCTAAGTTAATCCCACTTATGATTCTCATTATTCCACAAGTAGATTCATCTTATCCAGGTTCTACGTTCATCATGATTGTTACAACATGATCGTATCGTTTTAACCGTTCATATGAAGATTATCAATCCAAACAATCTTTACAAACCCTGGATTATACTTGAAGAACAATCCCTATGTTCATCATCTCGAATTTACCTAGTCTGGGTTCTAACATAATCGATTCGTTCATCATATAGTCATCACGAAATCATCATCAAGACAGGTTATAATCTTCGAAAATCACAACCTTATGATAGGCATAATCAAGGTTCAACTATTACCAATGAAAACCCTTCGTTCATCCAATCCAATCTTCCTAAACTTGTTGTTTGATTCATAATGTTCATAGAAAACTCCGTAATCTCAGTAGCATGTGCATAATCATTACTAAGAACATGAACTCTAGGTTGGTAAAGCATCACATACCTTAATACGAAAAATGACAAAACACTCAGTGGAACTCAACACCGGATGCTTGAGCACTAATCCACGATGTTCTTCGTCTTCAACAATCTCATATGAGGTGAAAGTGTTGTGGGGTAACTTTTCCAGGTTGCAAAAGTTGGATAATGGACGAAGCGTAAAGTGAGAAATGAAATGAAGGTGATGTCCTATATATATAGGAAATGACCTTTAGCATGCGCTATATCTTCAGTTTAGCATGAGCTAATGGGCTCACAGCCCACTGTCTCTTTCTGTCCTCGGCCTTACATACGTTAAATAACCTTTACATACGTTAATGCAACAGTTAGTGTGTGCTAACGCCCTATCATAGCGTTCGCTAATGACTTTACGAAGCTCACTGTCCTCACTGTACTCGACTTAGCGTGCGCTAGCATATCTCTCATAGCATGCGCTAAGCACAATTGACTCAACTTTTTCGAAAGTAGTCCAGATGCGTCCAAAGTACCCGCGATTCCCGCGATCCGGTTCCCTACATACTGATCCAGTATGATTCAGGTTGACCACACATAGCGTATGCTAAGTGTCTTCTTTAGCGTGCGCTAGCTCACACATTTTAGCGTACGCTACACTCACAGGTTAGAGTGTGCTGATTACGTGTAAGTTCATGCATGTATTAACATCAATGTAATCATACACTCGCTAATACTGGACTATGAAATACGGAGGGTCATACTTGTAATATCCGCAATTTTGGTTTCTGGTAATTTTCTTTTTTTTAGCGAGAGTCCATTTTGATGACTCGCTTGTGACCGTTTCGTCATTCTGAGAATGATTTATTCTGCACTTTTTGGCATCAGAGTTCGTTTCGGTGTCGTTTTGTTGAGTTCCGTGCTTCTTAGCGACTTTTCCGCACTTGAGTTTGATTCTTGCGATTCTCGTTCGAAACTGCTGTTTCGAGTTTCCCGTAAGTCCGTTTAACTTTGTTAGACGTGTTGTGAACTTTGGTTTGGTTATTTGATCACGTATCGTGATTTTCGGGCGTTTTGGGCCATTTTGTAATTTATCCAAAGTTGTGGGTATCCGTATTCGTATTTGTTGTCTTGACCGATTTTTGTATTTATTTGGTCGCGTTTGATTAATTGTTGCATGGTATTTCATCTCGGATCGATGATGTTGTCCGCGAGCATTTCGTCGTGTTCATTCCGTGCGTTTTCGGAAAACGAATCGTCGGGTCATGGCGGCTGGCATCCGCCGACGGTGCGGCAGTGCGCCGGATCTTGCAAGGCTGGGACGCGGCAGGAACAGGCATAGCGCGCGCTATCGGGGTCGGGTAGGCAGGTCCTGGTCGGCAGGTTGGGTCAACAGTTCCGGTCGCGCGGGCCCCGACCGAGGGTTCTGGGCCGATACTGGCCGATAGCGCACGCTAGTCCGGAAGGCTAGCGCACGATAGGCCGCGCCAGTATAAATATGGGTGAGCAGTCATAGTTTCACCCGTTTTTCATTTCTATCTTCTCCTTTCCGCGGCTGGAGGCTTGGTGATCAAGGAGACATGTTGTCAAGCAATTAATCCATGAAGTTCTAGAGCTTATATTATCGATTAATCATCTTATAACATCCTTTGATCCAGCAAATCAAAGTTAGATTTCTTAGAACCCTATCTTTGGGAAATTTTGGGGTTTTGGGTTTTTGTCCGATTCGTTCCGTGTTGTTGATTAATCCATAATGGGTATGATTAATCTTAGTATTATTCATGTGTTTAACATCATTTAATCCATTGTTCTTCACAGAATCAAGGTATATTTCTTGATTTTCCTTCGAGTTGACTTTTGGGGGATTTGTTCTTGATTTCGTTTTCCATCCATTTTTGATGAATCGGTTGTTGTTAAATGATGTTGTTAAACATATCCTATGGATTGAACATCCACATTTCGATTGGGAATTCCATTTTCATGTTTTTGTCGGGTCGATTCGTGTTCTTGGCCGTTTTGGGAGAAACCCTTGAACTTTCGTCGTTTGTTCCTTGAATTCAGCGGCTTTGGGTCGTACTTTGGAATTCATTTTCGTTGTTGTTGTTGTCGTTTGTAGTTTATTGTCGCGGGTTGTCGTTCGGCGGTGTCGGCGGGTTTGTAGTCGGTTCGAGTCTCCTCACTTCAGTCGATTCTCCGCGTTGTGATTATTCGAGGCAAGTACCTTGTCCATACATTTCTTGTTTTGTGAATGTAATGATCGGTGATCGTCTAAATGTGTTTGTTTGGTTGTTTGAAATGAACTTTCAAAGATTCGGTTAGCCTTGTTAAAGGCTCTCTTTCAAAACGCGTGTGTTTTGTGAATGTTGTGTCTCGTGAATGATTAACTGAACCCTATGAATACGCTTGGTGTTGTTGTGCTTCGATAAAATATATACATATGTTATCTCATTTCAATACGTTGTGATTTGACAATTGTGTCGTACTTCGTGTTTGTTGCTTTTGGGTGAATTGCTCGAATATCCTTGGTATGATATATATAAATTTGTGTGGACGCATTTGGCTCACCTTGGGAGGGTCCGACCGGGCCACGGAGGGAATCCAATGGTATAGCCCTGGATTCACGAGTTGATGTATGTTTTGTGAATGTATTTTGCTCACCTCGAGAGGGTCCGACGGGGCCACGGAGGGAATCCAATGGTATAGCCCTGGATTCACGAGTAAAACTTCACGAGTTGGTGATGATTTTATGTACGTCGAGGAAACGTGACGTGGGTTTTTAACCCTATGAATTGTTGTTGGTTTCATTTGTGAAAACAAAAACCTTTGGGTTGTGACCCCTGTTGATTTTGGAAAGAGAAGGATTTGATAATCCTATATTGTTTTCTATTAAAACTCCCGAGGGCATTTTAAACTATTTTACAAACCGTTCTCGTTATTTTCGATCTTTTGGATTTGGAAAGTTTTACTCAAACTCTTGCCTCGGGAAGTATTTTGTTTCGTTGTATTTGAATCTTTGAGGATTCCGGTTATTACTGTTCTTAGAACTTGAATTGTATGGCTCGTATTTGCACTTTGTACTTGCACTAGCAAAATAGTGGAATTTTGCTAACCCCCGAGAAATCAGGGGTGGATGTTTGTATTGCATTCAGGTTTCGGGGAGCATGGCACAGGGTCGTCATGAAGGATGATGAAAGATGATCGATACTAATCACATATGGAACCGTACGTTGTGTATTGTTTCGGTTGTACTTTATTTCCGCTGCAGTATTTTTTCCCCGTTATATGGGAGTTTATTGTATTTTGACCCCTGCGTAGGTATGTATTGAAATTGGGTTGTATGTTATTATTGAAAGACCAAATCGGTCTACTGAGTCCGTTTAGCCTTAAAGGCATTATTGAGTTGTTCGATGTTGTTACCAGCCTGGTAGATCCTTGAGGAAAGGTTTTACAGTGTGTAATATCCCTGAGCGGATTGGGGGTGTTACATAAATGGTATCGGAGCTTAGGTTGTGGAAACCTAGGCCGTTGGGTTAAGTTGTGTTTGTTGAGTCTTGTCTCGTCGGATTTTGTCTGACTAAGTCGTGTCGCGACGCGTCGTCTGAGTTGGTTGGTCGTGATTAGTATCGTGGGGCGATCATCATCTTCGTGCGACCTGTGGATGTAAGTCTCCCTCATTTGTTTTGTGCCTCGTGTGACACGAGCCACTTGTATGATTAGTCGTTGAGTGATTGAATCTTTATGCAGATTCTCGGTTTCGTAATGCGTTTATGTGACTCATATTTCGTTTATATGAGGAGTATTATCGTTATTTATGTCCTTTGACTATGATATTGACTGTTTGTTTCCGGTAAAAGACAGATGTTGTCTTGGTTTTGAACGAGTTGATGCGTGTATTATGATTGTATGTAAGTGAATGCCGATACGTGTGAGTTTTGGGCATTTTGGGCTATTGGATTTTTGAAAACCTTGAGTATCTTAGAAAATAAAATTCGAGACGTACTTTTAAATATATTGTATTTTCGAGGCGCCTACTAGCGTAACTATCTGTTTAGAAATTCTTCTACTTTGAGGACCAAAATATTTTTTTTTTGATATTCCAGTAATTTTGGAAATGTTTTGCTTAGACCCGATGGTCGAATATTTTTGAAAGTTTTTCACTAAAGGAAAAGTGTTCTCATTTTTGTTCAAACGCAAGATGGTTTTCAAAGTCTTGATAATGGTGTTTGTACAACTTTTTAAAGGGTGCTACTCAAGATCAACTAGTGTTTCCAAACTCATTTCTTTTTCAAAGGTGGTTTTTGTTTTTAAAACATATCATTCCTGTTTGCGGTCTGGGGATGTATGGATGATATTCGCATTGTCGTTAGAATGTTAGCTCCCGAGTATGATGGAATTGGTGGCGTGAACGTTGAGTCGTTCGCCACGTATTTGTTGTGACTATCCCTCTGTGAGAGGTAAGATGTTGGTATTGAATGTTGTCGCTTTGTGATGATTTGCGTGTTATCGCACCCGTGCGAACGGTTAGAACTTGAGTTTGTATGATTGTGTACGTACGCGGTTGTTTCGTGATATTTAGTAATTATATGTTGGTTATCGTCCGGGCCGTTGTAATCGTCGAACGATGCCGTGTTGTTGTGATTTTTGTATGTGTTGATATGTTATACTATGTTGGCATCTCCGGTATGTTGTTTTGCGATGTTATGTTCCATTGTATCTAGCATTTGTATATTCGTTATGCCGTGTGATGTGCCACGTACCAATTGTCCTTCTCGTCAGTAACGCATTTCAAGTGTGGACTCGAGGGTCACAGAATCCAGTTTTGCGAATTGATTACCGAGTCTTCTAGGGTACGAGCTTCAGCACAGTTATGAGGATCGGCTTTGAGAGGCGTTTGAAAGATGTTTCCGTCAGCTGCTTTGGTGTTATTGCCTTGTTTCCATTATTGTGAGTTGCGGGGACGACCTTCTTTTATAAGAGGTCGAATGTAATACCCGTATTGTTTTTGGACTTCTGCATTTTTCTCCTTCTCAATTCTATAGACTCGCTCGTGTTCGTTGATACTTTCTGAACTTGTTTTGTATTTCAGTTTTATCGTTCGAACGAGCCGTGATATTGTTTTGGATCGATCTGTTTATCGTTGTGACCTTTCCGAGTTCGTTTCGATTCTTGTGAACCTTGTTCGAAAGTAACATCTTTTAGTTTCTACCAGCTCTTTAATGTCTTGAGTTGAAGTGTGAACTTCGGAGTCATTGTTCGACCGTTATCATTCGATCATTATTGTTCGATCGTTGTTGTCCGATCGTTGTTGTTCGATCGTTGTTATTCGATCGGGGTTGTCTGACTGTTGTTGCCTGATCTCGTACCACGAAGAATTGTCGTTCACCGTTAGTCTGTTGTTTCGAGTGTGGCCAGGTGAGTCACCGAGCCGTGCATTGTGAGATGGTAGCTGAGATATTTGGGGATCGAGGGTGCGTCTCTGCTCCGAAAGGACACGGAGATGCCTAGGGTGGTTTTTGAGGATTTCGGCGTAGTCCGAATTGTTTGTGATTGCCCTTGTGAACAGTTTGTGTTTACTTTCTGTTTTCTCGACTGTGTGTGTTTCCTTGTAATAGGTACTTTGTGTTTTGTGATTGTTCGGATAATTGACTTGATTTTATTATCTATTTGATGACGCTTGTCACTTGCTGGTTTTATTATGTTTCTACCGGTGGCGTTGTGTTGCGTCGTGGAGCGTGTTTCCACGCTGTATATTCCTTTGCGTTGCTTGTAACGTTTCACCGATGGGCGAAAGTTACGCGTTACTTGTGTATCTCGTTGAGTTTTCCTGGCGAGATATTGCTTCTCCCTACTTGTTTTAAGTTTCTGGACGAAACTTCTTTTAAGGAGGGTAGTATGTAATATCCGCAATTTCGATTTCCGGTAATTTTCCTTTTTTAGCGAGAGTCCGTTTTGACGAATCTCTTGTGACCTTTTCGTCATTCTGAGAATGATTTATTCTGCACTTTTTGGCATCCGAGTTTGTTTCGGTGTCGTTTTGTTGAGTTCCGTGCTTCTTAGCGACTTTTCCGCACTTGAGTTTGATTCTTGCGAATCTCGTTCGAAACTGCTGTTTCGAGTTTCGCGTAAGTCCGTTTAACTTTGTTAGACTTGTTGTGAACTTCGGTTTGGTTATTTGATCACGTATCGTGATTTTCGGGCGTTTTGGGCCATTTTGTAATTTACCCAAAGTTGTGGGTATCCGCATTCGTATTTGTTGTCTTGACCTATTTTTGTGTTTATTTGGTCGCATGTGATTAATTGTTGCATGGTATTTCATCTCGGATCGATGTTGTCCGCACGCATTTTGTCGTGTTCATTCCGTGCGTTTTCAGAAAACGAATCGTCGGGTTATGGCGGCTGGGCACTGGCCGGACGGGTGCGGCAGGCACTGGCCGGGCAGACGCGGCAGGAACCGGCGTAGCGCGCGCTATCGGGGTCGGGCAGGCAGGTCCTGGTCGGCAGGTTGGGTCAACAGTGTCGGGTCGTGCGGGCCCCGGTCGAGGGTTCTGGGCCGATACTGGCCAATAGCACACCCTAGTCCGTAAGGCTAGCGCACGCTAGGCCGCGCCAGTATAAATATGGCTGAGCAGTCATATTTTCACCCGTTTTTCATTTCTATCTTCTCCTTTCCGCGGCTGGAGGCTTAGTGATCAAGGAGATATGTTGTCAAGCAATTAATCCACGAAGTTCTAGAGCTTATATCATCGATTAATCATCCTATAACATCCTTTGATCCAGCGAATCAAGGTTAGATTTCTTAGAACCCTATCTTTGGGAAATTTTGGGGTTTTGGGATTTTTGTCCGATTCGTTCCGTGTTATTGATTAATCCATGATGGGTATGATTAATCTTAGTATTATTCATGTGTTTAACATCATTTAATCCATTGTTCTTCGCCGAATCAAGGTATATTTCTTGATTTTCCTTCGAGTTGACTTTTGGGGGATTTGTTCTTGATTTCGTTTTCCATCCATTTTTTATGAATCGATTGTTGTTAAATGATGTTGTTAAACATATCCTATGGATTGAACATCCACATTTCGGTTGGGAATTCCATTTTCATGTTTTTGTCGGGTCGATTCGTGTTCTTGGCCGTTTTGGGGGAAACCCTTGAACTTTCGTCGTTTGTTCCTTGAATTCAGTGGCTTTGGGTTGTACTTTGAAATTCATTTTCATTGTTATAGTTGTGGTTCGTAGTTTATTGTCGCGGGTTGTCGTTCGGCGGAGTCAGCGGGTTCGTAGTCGGTTCGAGTCTCCTCACTTCGATCGACTCTCCGCGTTGTGATTATTCGAGGCAAGTACCTTGTCCATATATTTCTTGTTTTGTGAATGTAATGAGAGGTGATCGTCTAAATGTGTTTGTTTGGTTGTTTGAAATGAACTTTCAAAGATTCGGTTAGCCTTGTTAAAGGCTCTCTTTCAAAACGCGTGTGTTTTGTGAATGTTGTGTCTCGTGAATGATTAAGTAAACCCTATGAATACGCTTGGTGTTTTTGTGCTTCGATAAAATATATACATATGTTATCTCATTTTGGTACGTTGTGATTTGACAATTGTGTCGTACTTCGTGTTTGTTGCTTTTGGGTGAATATCGAATATCCTTGGTATGATATATATAAATTTGTGTGGACGCATTTTGCTCACCTCGGGAGGGTCCGACGGGGCCACGGAGGGAATCCAATGGTATAGCCCTGGATTCACGAGTTGTTGTATGTTTCGTGAATGTATTTTGCTCACCTCAGGAGGGTCCGACGGGGCCACAGAGGGAATCCAATGGTATAGCCCTGGATTCATGAGTAAAACTTCACGAGTTGGTGTGTATGTTATGTGAATGTATTTTGCTCACCTCGGGAGGGTACGACGGGGCCACGGAGGGAATCCAATGGTATAGCCCTGGATTCACGAGTAAAACTTCACGAGTTGGTGTGTATGTTATGTGAATGTATTTTGCTCACCTCGAGAGGGCCCGACGGGGCCACGAAGGGAATCCAATGGTATAGCCCTAGATTCACGAGTAAAACTTCACGAGTTGGTGATGATTTTATGTACGATGAGGACACGTGACGTGGGTTTTTAACCCTATGAATTGTTGTTGGTTTCATTTGTGAAAACAAAAACCTTTGGGCTGTGACCCCTGTTGATTCTGGAAAGAGAAGGATTCGATAATCCTATATTGTTTTCTATTAAAACTCCCGAGGGGATTTTAAACTATTATACAAACTGTTCTCGTTATTTGCGATCTTTCGGATTTGGAAAGTTTTACTCAAACTCTTGCCTCGAGAAGTATTTTGTTTCGTTGTATTTGAATCTTTGAGGGTTCCTGGTTATTACTGTTCTTGGAACTTGAATTGTATGGATCGTATTTGCACTTTGTACTTACACTAGAAAAATAGTGGAATTTTGCTAACCCCCCAGAAATGGGGGGGTGGATGTCTGTATTGCATTAGCACGACTTACCATCCTCAAACTGATGGATAATCCAATAGGACCATCTAAACAGTAGAAGACATGTTGAGAGCTTGTGCCCTAGATTGGTCGACTTATTAGGAAACTCACCTGCCGTTGATTGAGTTCACCTATAAAATAGTTAGCACGCTTGAACTAAAATGGCACCTTCCGAAGCATTATATGGGAGAATATGTAGGTCACCCTTATGTCGGGATGATTCGTCTGACTTAATCGGGATGGAACCAGAATTAATAATACAGACTAAAAAGAAGATAGCCCTAATTCGTGAAAGATTGTTGATCGCCCAAAGTCATCAGAAGTCTTACGCGGATGTACGCCGTCGCCAGATAGAATTTAAAGTTTGGGACCATGTACCTCTGAAAGTTTCTCCTAATCGGGGAATGTTTCATTTCGGAAGGAAGGGAAAGCTGAGTCCAAGATATATCGGGCCATTCGAGTTTCTCGAAAGACTTGGAGAATTGGCATACAGATTGGCCTTGACCCCGTCGATGAGTAACGTCCACAATGTGTTTCATGTATCCCAATTGAGGAAGTACATATCATATCCCAGTCACGTTATCGATCTTGGAGAGATCGAAGTGGCTAATGATGGCAGGTTTGAAGAGAAATTAATCAAGATACTCGAGAGTCGAATCAAGCAATTAAGGAATAAACCAATCGCATTGGTCAAAGTACATTGGTCACGCATGGAGTCGAAGAAGCAACCGGGGAGACTGAAGACAGTATGAAGGCGAGATATCTGGAGTTATTCCTATCTTAAGTTTCAGGATGAAACTTCTTTTTAGATGGGGAGTATGTAATACCCGGATACTTGGTGTGTATTTATATTTGTATTTGAATCATGTGTTGTATTACTATCTCGAATATTTATTGTAAAAGATTCTTTTTATAATATCTGTAATCCAATATTCATGATCGTATTTTGTAAAGTTTGTTATTTCATGCATGCACCTGCATGATACTAGTATACGCTAACTGATGTGTCTAGCATACACTAATGGTCGGAGCTAACGTACATTAAGATAGCTACCTATCGTATGCAAGAGGTAGTCATGATCAGATAAGATGTGGTCGGCGTGTGGAGCCGGATGTCAAATCTTGTCGGAATTTCTCACATGCACCTGGACAACTTTTGAAAAAGTTAAGTCGATGACTATTAGTGCGCATTACTTTATGTAATAACGTGCACTAAATCAACATGTAGCGTATGTAACTAGGCTTGACAACATACGCAAAAACAAGGACAGAATGAGACAGTGAGCCACGAAGATCGTTAACATGCACAAAGTTTCTGCTTTAGCGTGCGTTAAGTATGCGTAAGTTAACTCTGGTCAATAGCGTATGCAAGGTATAAATTTTTATTGAAAGACACCAACCCCTTTCATTTATTTCATCTGTATTGTCCGGGATCTGCCCATTTGACGGTCCTTCCAGCCTTACAAAACCCTTATATCAGCCTCTCAACTTGGTTTTGAAGATCGTAAACATCTTGGATTAGTGTTCCAGCTTCTGGTGTTGAGTTCTACCAACTATTTTCGTCGTTTACCTCCGTATAAGGTATGTTGATGCTATTCTAGCCTTGAGTTTATGTTTTTAGGAATTTTATGAGCTTGATTCTAAGGTTATTAGTGTTAGGAAAAATCTTCCCTGTCGTTTGATAATTGCCTCATACAGCGAGATCTTCAAAGTCATAATATCAGTCCAAGTATGAAAGCTGTTAGGAGAACATCATACAGCCTCTCCATATAGATCTCCCAGCAAAGTCAAGAGTCCTTTCCTACAGCGTAGTCTTCAAGATACAGCAAAGACGAAGATATTGGATACAGCAAACATGCTGTAAGTGTTTTACTTAGTAAAAGTAAAACAGAAATCCAACAGGACTGAAGAAACTTTAAACCGTTGAGAAAGCAAACATTCTTTAATCATAAAGTGTTCAAGGTTAAAGTAGTATTTAATGCTGATAGTATATCATTTAATATGGTCTTCGCCGAAGACACTACAGTGAAGAGCATTTAGTGCTGGTCAAAAAGAATGTCGGCAGCATTAAATACGAATCGCCTTTAATTCGGAATATTTTGAAGCCGCAAATGAGAGAAGTCTCAATCTCACCAACCGTCCAATGGCGACATTTATAACGGATCTATTTCCAAGGGAGTAGTCTCAATCTCACCAACCGGACAACGGCTACATTTATAACAGTTCTATTTCTAAGGTTATAAATAGACCCAAGCAAGAGGACATTGCTCACTTGATGATTTAAAGAATTGACAATCTAATTATCAAGCTTACAAGAGCACTATATTTCTTCAAGCATACAGCTTCATCAAAAGAGAAGAAATATACGAAGTCCTCAACGCGAACAACACATTTACAGCGAACGCTCATCAAGCATACAGCTGTTGTTCGATCTTGTCATACCAATCTTACCGATGAGTGTATTTACTCATGTGTGGACAAAGCCTTGCTATCTCGGACCTGTGTGGGACGTGTTGGGAATAGTGCCCTAGGACATTCCATGTGCCTAGATTTTTAATTATCACATTTAAATAAAGTTATTTGATATCATTTATTTCTCGTTGATTATTATAATATGTGCATATTTTAATATTATAATAATTGAATAATAGTTATTCACGAATAATAAGATTATTCAAATTCCCTAGTACAATCGCGTTGAGTACAGACTCAAGTGATTAATATACTAGTATAAGTTTGATTGATAATCATCGGATGATTATACATATGGTACGGATCAATCGCATGGGTTTTGGTTAGAGAACTAATACTGGACAGATCCGCATTGAGATCACTGCATGGAAATGTCAAGAGTGAATGTCAATATAACAGTATGTCAATAAATCCTTGAACCTGAGATTATCATAGAATTCAACATGATAACTGCTATGCCTTGACGTAATCCAATGTCATCTGAAACATGGTGATCATAAAGGTTAGCGATCGGGATTAGTGGGAGTCATGTAAAGGGCAATGAATAATCAAGATGGGGATTTGTCCCTCTCTTTAGTGAGAGAGATATCTGTTGAGCCCCTCGATAAGTAGGACTTAAGGAAATGCATGGCCATGCTCAAATGGAATCATTTGATTCAATCAGTCTACTTTAGATCGAGAAAGCATTTGAACATAATAAGTATGACAATCTCCATGACTTAGTTCAAATATGATATCGCGTGACAAATGGATTCGACACGTTAAACGGTTTAATTACTATTAACTTATATTATTTGGGTAATCATAATGTCTTGCTAGAGGCCGCTTATGATTTATTATTTTATAAGGTATTAAATAATTGCCAACATAGTATAAGCCTTTGGGTCGCACGTACGACAATTATAGACAAGCAGGAATAAATATCAACTGTGTCTGTCCTGATATTCCTTCAGTGTGGTGCAGGTAAATCCAGCCATGTACCGCCATAAGTCCATATTCATCTGCATATCAAAGTAACGGATCTTATCACGCTCGTTACGCACTTAATCCTTCACGTGGATCAATTGTTGGTTGTATTCCACGATCGCCTGTGAAACGGGAATATCCTGTGGTTTAGCCTCGAAAAAAGCTCGGATTCGGCCTTCTCAAACAGGCCAAGGGCAAAATTCGGCCTCTAAAAGTTCTTTAAATTCATCCCACATGGCAACACGATCCTGTGGCTTGATGACCTTCCACCACGTAGCGGCCTCCTTGGTAAGGAAATACTGAGCAATCAGTACTTTCCTCACTTTGTGGCAATCAACCGCTTCGAAAATCTTTTCCAATTCCGCTAGCCAATCTTCCCAACCTAACGGGTCTGTGGCATCGCCAAACTGTGGAGGGTGCATACGGATTACATTCTGAAGCAAGGCATCCGTGTTCGGGTTCGGATTATTCAATTGAACGGTTTGGGCTAAAATGGTCATCTGGGTAGCCAATTGTTGAAGTACATTCGCAAGTCCAACGTCTGCGCTGTTTCCCTGGCCGTTCGACTGGTCGTGCTGACTTTCGGTGTCAGGATGCATAGAGTTCGACAAACTGGGGTTGGTTGACCCCGCAACAGAACTGAGAGAAATAGCCGCGCCACGTCTTCGTCCACGTCCACAGCCACGACCACGGCCTCATCCCCTACCAGCTGACATACTGAAGAACACACAAGGCACGTAAGTACAATTCAATCGCACGTCATCGAAGTGACTGATTCTCAAGAATACCAAGAATAGAAGCAAAACGAATAAGGAAACTCCAGAAAAATAAGAGGTCTTACAAGTACCGGTAGCACTGTGATGATGGCAGAGTAGTGATACTGTGGACAAATGATGACTCAATCGACCCAAAAGACCGACAGCCTAGGTATCCATAGATCTGTAACACCCCTAAGTTATTCAGGGAATATTACAGCGCCGTGAGCCCCACCGTGGGACCCACAAGGCTAAACATACGCGGAACTATAAATTTTTACCGAGAAGGTCTACATACAATGGAATGAAGAACAATACAAGGGGTATTCGAAACATGTCCAACGTATCCAAAGACATCCCAACACCGAAACAATACCTCGGCAAACACATGCCGGAACATCAAGAAAAATGGAAAACCATACTCGAGTATTCAAATAACTATTCCAGTACAACAACACTGAATGGAGGACACAAAACATAACCAGAGGAAAGACACAGTATCACGCTTGCCCATCATCTTCATGCCGACCCGATACCTGCCTGTCCGCTCTCCTGGAACCTGAAATACATGAAAAGTATTTCCCCCATAAAGGGGTTAGCCGTCGAATAGCTAGTGCAAGTATATCAAGTATGAAATACAATACTCCTCGACAATAAAGTAAATGTAACCGTCAATTCATCAATTTAAGACTACTATTCTGGAATAACTAAATCTCATAGCATCACATCAATACATATATGAATACCGTGGAACCGCACCAGAGGCTACGGAACCCTCAGAGGACCCGTCGGCCCGTTCCAGAGTGGTTCGTTCATATCATCCGTGGAATCGCACCAAGAGGCTACGAAACCCTCAGGGGACCCGTCGGCCCGCCCCATAGTGGATATAAATAATTATTCCATTAATATATCTTACTTTCAAAGTCGAGAACGTACAATTATAAATATATACTTGCCTTTGAGACATCGAGAAATTGAACGGAAAAAGGGTACGAGTTCGGTAGGTCCAAGAACGCGCTTCCGGCACCTAAACGATTTGCATGGAATATGATAATCAATTATCCATACTCAAATTACACGAAGAAACTCCAGAAACCCGTCTACGATTCACGAAAATACACGGATAAACAACTAGAGGTTGGAAAATCGTCCAAACCCTCACAAGTCCGAAAACGGAACAATCCAACCCGTAAAATCATAGGGAAAGCATGCATACAGGATATATACATCATAATCTCAAGGTTCTCAAGCTTCAAAACGAATAAATCGGACGAATCTAGGAAAAACCCCAAAATTCCCAAAAAATAGGGTTCTAAGGATTTTTACCTTGATTTGGACGTTAGGATGGATTAGATGTTGTGGAATCCTTGTTCTCCAACCAAATATGTTGATGTTTGATGAAGAATCGCTCCCAATCGCCCAAAATCGTCTCTCCCGAACTGTTCCCGTCGGAAATGAGTGAAGACTATGAAAAATGACGAAATAGAAGTCAACTGTCCAATATATATCCGCCCAGTCTAGCGCACGCTACGCTTCCTTCATTAGCGTGCGCTAGCGTGGTCACTGGGTAGTCCAGTGGCTTCTGCCGGCCCCGTTAGCGTGCGCTAATCGCTCTTCTCTAGCGTGTGCTAGCCAAAAAATGGCGTCCAGTACTGGAGTCCAGAACCTACTGTCCTCTGCCCTGCTTAAGCATTAGCGTGCGCTACCGCTATGGCTTAGCGTGCGTTATGCGACAGCTTTAGCGTGCGCTAGCCGAAGCCTAGCGTACACTACCTGATAGTCCAGAAAACCTGACAACCTCACTGCCTCTGCCGACCAGCCCGTTAGCATGCGCTACGAACGGATGTTAGCGTACACTACTAACCGCGAAGAGCGTGCGCTAACGAACTCCTAGCGCGCGTTAACCGCCAGTCCAGAGGGTAGTCCGAGTTACTGGTTCTGACCAGACTGGTCCCTTAGCGCGCGCTACGGCTCAAAACTAGCGTGCGTTATCCTAGTCCTACCGTGCGCTATTTCTCTGGTCCAGAACACATCCGCAAGGTCTAAACAACACGATCGTGACCCAAACAAGATACGAAACTCAATAACAATATCGACAACATCACCAAGAGTTTACATAGAGACAAAATAAGAAGAACGGCAAGGTTGAACAGTCAATAAAAGTACGGGTATTACAAATACGCGCTCGGGTGATAGTCGACATTCAGTGCATAACATAATAACCACACTCCCAACCTTCATTTTTTTTATTATACTAAAACAAAAGAAGATATAAATATATGAGTCGCTTTCAGTAAGTAAAATCAACACACACACACAGCGGAGTAAACACACACACATACACACACACACACACTACACACTGCACATACAGTAAAAACACATACACACACTGACACACATTGACACACACTGCACACACCGACACCACACTACACACACAGTTAAAAAAACACTGCACACACTGAGAACTAGATTCAGCAATCGCAAATCGCGATAGTGCACCTGCAGATCCAAACCGGGACCCACAGAGGAAGCAAGTTTCGGCACACAGACACACTACGTACACTGCACACACAATAAACACACACACACACTGCACACTGACACACATTGCACACACACCGCGCGCACACACACACACACATACTGCACACAGTAAAAACACACACACACACACACACATACATTGCACATACTGACACACACTGCACACACACACACACACACACATTGCACACACACACACACACTCTCTGCACACACACGGCACACAGTAAAAAATACACACTGCAGACACTGCACACACACACTGCACACACGAACAACACAGAAAAAAAACACCACACACTGACACACATTTGACACACACTACACACTACAAATGCTGCAAAAAACACACACTGCACACACTGACATCCTGCACACACACACACACACTCTCTCTCTAAACACACACAAACACAATACACAGACTGCACACACTGTAAACACACACACTGCACACATACACCTCACACACTGCACAGTAAACACAAATACAGATTGCCCACACAGTAAACACAGCACACAAACGAACACTTCATACACGATCTGTTGGGAGAAGATCCTTAAGACGAAAGTAAACATCTATCCCAAAGGGAGAAGATCCTTACGACGTTAGCCACGTCTATCCCAAAATAATTCCTGCTTCCAAAAACAATATTGTCGTACACACTCATATATTTACACATACCAACACACATATATTTACACTCATGTAATTAAATCTATTATCTTGGGATATATCCAACTAACCGCCTGCTTCGATTTACTTGGATGCATACCATCCATGGTCTTGAATGCGGTCATGGCATTGTTTAAAAGTAATAATAATATATTGAGTCGTCCATATAAAATTTTCAAGTAAATATGTTATAAATAAAATCTTACTTTTGGAGTATGGCCTTAACGCGAGAGTCGGGCTTATTATGTAATGAGCAAAACTATATAATAGTTCCTCTTGCGGGTATAATGACCACAAGTTGCCAATGATGCCTACATTGATAAATGCAATTGAAAGAAAAAACAAATTACTAAACTATATTGTAAAAGAAACTATGTTGTAAAAAAAATAAAGAAATAGTTTTGTTAAAAAGAAAATATTTTGAAATTTACAATCTTTAACTTACTTATGATGGTAAGCTCGCATGTATATTTGCTTCTTCGACTCAAGCATACGGGCCGATATATATCTCCAGATCTCCTCTCCCCTATGTCCCATATTTTGTATGGATTGAGGATCAAAATATCCATACAAATCCTCGTCCATCGTGCCCACATTCATATTAGCCAAATACCTAATTTTTTAAGCAAAATATTAATATGAGAACCTCAGACTACGAATGTAAAAAAAATCCATAAAGGAAATTACTCACATAGTCCAAACTGATCAACTAAGCCACTTTTTTCCTTGAACGATCTTTAAAATATCAGTGTGAGCGATGTACAATGGAACATCATCACCACCACAACCAAACATAGCTGCATCCCACGGCACTGGTAACGGATTATTGTAAAGACTCGATGCAACATGTTGTGCGGCGATTAAAACACCTCGATAGGCGATCGACATCACGATCGGAGAAACCAATCATTGAAGACATACTCGGGGCAAACTCCCGGAAACCGGCGCACACAGCGATCGTCTTTTTATACCCAACGATCGTCTCTCGTTGACTGGCGATCGTCTTTTGATACCCAGCGATCGTCTCTTGTTGACTGGCGATCGTCTTTGATGTCCAACCCAGAGACGATCATCTCATGCCACATATGGATCCAACATCCGTCAAAGTTGTCGAAGACCGAATCTTGAACGGTGGCCCACGTGCAGATCCACATAGGGCGCCGACAGATAGGACATTTGACCACAGCCTGTCACCTACCTCACCTACCGACAAGGCCGCCGAAAGGTACAAGGTGGGTCCTCCTCAGACAGCAACTCATGACGCGTGCTGGCTCCCCATTGGTTCGCCCAGCTAGCCACCAACTTCGATCTCGGACCTCAAGGGAACAGGCCCACATGACGGGACGATCGGCCATCTTATTTTAATATAGAAAACGGTGGTCGCCCGCGATCGCCTGAGGAGTCCCAACTACCTTGTCCCCTATAAATAGGGAACTCACTGCAATGGCCTGGGAGAGAGGAATTTACTACGAATTCAGTGCAAAATACACACCAAAAGAGAATCAAAGACTCTTTTGGCAACCACTTATACATTCACAGTGAAATTCATACACATTTATCATATATCCCAAGCAAGAACTCACAGATTTACTTATCTGGTTCTTCCGGCAATCTACGTGCTCTACAGCCTAGATAACTAGAAGTCTTTACACTCCTTGTATTAGATTCTAACATTAATATTTGTACTCGACAGTATATCTATTAATAACATCTCGCGAGAGCATTCAAGCTCGGGACTAACAACTCCGGCAAATCTTGTGTTATTTATTTTCTCACGGAAGTGTTCTCGCATTTTGTTTGTTACTCGATCATTCCAGCAATACTATCTCCGGATAATATTTTGGGTAACAACAATTGGCGCTAGAGGAAGGGCATCTAAACCTTCATTTTTATTCCTACCGTCTCGAAGAACACTCACTGTTCTCCGAACATATACTTGAAGAAACACGCACTGTTCTTCAATAGAAAAACCTTCAGAAAATGGCATCTGCAACGACCTCCAAGAGAGCCACCCTAAGATCTGTTAGGAATATGCCCTCGAATGCCACTCAGGGGATGAGAGAGTAAGGGCATTATACTTGTAATTATGGAATAATTAATAAAAAGGCAATACGATTCATTCACTGTTTATTGTATTTCAATTACATTCTTGACTTGGTAAACATTGAAGTGAAGTCCATGTAAATAAATCGAACATTCCATTCTCGTTATGGGATAAGAGAAAATGTACTGGAAGTGTTTAAAGTTTATTTACGTAAATTGTTCGCAAGTCAATAAACTTAAAATGGGCATTAAGTTTTAATATGACTTGTATAACTGATGCTAGGACGTGTGCACGTCTTGATAGCATAGTTATAAGTATATTGGTGGGGCCAGTATACTCGAACACGACTCATACTCGATTGATCACACGGTATTCACTCTCGGAGAGTCGATGACGAATCGAAAGGTTGTGATAGTATACGTGGACGTTTGCCTTGAGGGTTCTGTAGATGTTGTGGTTGTGACGTTTAGTTTGTCATTAGAGTAGTTAGACTCATTTGCTTAATTGCCGAGTCGACCTCGAAGTGCGGACTATACGGGCGGTAGCGATCTTTACCGTACGCCAAGAAAGGATTCTATCTCTGTTAGTGAGCAGGCGAATGTCCTATACGGTTAATGGCAAATAAGATCATAAGTCTTTGGCCAAAGCATTACGATATAGTCGTATTAGATACACTATTAATCGTCGGTTTTGATTTGCATTAACACATGTATAGAGTTTAGTCAATGGTAGGGTTTGACTTTACCGTGACCGAAGACTTGACCGGGACATCGATGAAGGGTCTATACATATATAGTATTCACGACATAATGGTTACGGAATGATCCCTTCATTCGTTCTCGATCGGGGTTTACGGTGCGGCCGCTAAGTGGCTAAGTCGCCCGCACTCATTGGTTCCTCCCAATGCCGGTTGAGACGGACCTACGGAGTCGCGCATCAGGAGCGTTGACGGATAAATGTGAATTTATTATCTCTCTATTAATATTAGATATTGGATATCTAATTATGATTTATTGGATAAATCAAATATTGGTCTTATGAATTTAAATTAAGTTACCGGGTAATTAATTTAATTCATAAATTATATTTCTTAGAGAAATATATATTTGTATTTGATATAATTAATTAATTAGATTAATTAATAATATAAATACATTGATGATTAAAAGGAGTGTATTTAACGGAGTCGTTTGACGAACGTCCGGTACACGAGCCGAGTGGCTCGGCTCGTTTTCTAGGAAACTTCCTTGTGGCCACCCACTCCTCATGGCATGGCATGATCTTGCATGTGTGTGGGAACTCACTTAGAGTTGAGATTCCCACATAATTGTGAATGATAGTTGTAAAGGAATAATTATTCCTTTATAATATATATATCATTACATTATATATGAGATGAGATGAGATAACAAAAAATAATTCATACTCATTCATTGAGCTGCCATCCGTGAGAGTTTTTAGTGAGGAGAGAGAGAAAAATTTTCCTTCTTCATTTTGTTCATCTTTGAGGTGAAAAGAAGTAAGAAAAATTAAGAGAGAAAAAATTCCTACAACACTTCCTAGCCGTGTTCTTCATAGAACGGAGTATTGTATATTTTTCGGGCAACTTCCGACGCGTGTGAAGTAGAGGCTTGAATTTTGGTGCTTGGAACGAAGGGATTTCGTGTTCGGGGCGGATCGTGATCATCGGCTACACTTTACGAAGATTTATTTCAAAGGCTTCAAGGGTATGAATCTTTATCTTCGTATTTATTTTTCGTATATACGTTACTTGATCGATCTGTTTGGGATTCGTTTTAATTTCATTGCGTATTTCGTTTTATTTTCTAATCCCAACGGTGGTATCGGAGCGAGGTCAATGATATCGTATATACGATTATTTGTGCATTTTGAATGCTTTTGGATGATGATTATGATTTAGAATCATATTTGGAATAATTTTAGATTTTAAATTGTTCGTTGTAGCATCACGTTTTTGGAAACGGGCGAAAAAGCGAAGAAACGGGCTGGCGGTGGTGCGGCGGCACCTTTGCTGCTGCCCAGTGCGGCGTCTTTCGGCGAGGCGACCCTCGGGTTTTTGGCCCGATTTTGAATCGGGCCGTGAGCCTAAATCGGATTGTCCGGGACTCCGTTTTAAGTTTATATTTCGTTTTAATTATTTCCCAAAATTTAAATTGGATTTTATTTTGACTAAATTAATATTTGGAATATTTTGAGTTAAGGGAAATAAATTAAACGAGAATATTATTTTTGGCCGGATTACTTCGAACGAATTAAAATGATGATTATTAGTATTAATTTGATTAATATCATTAAAATTGAATAGATTAATTTTATATTGATTGGATTAATATATTAATTGATTATTTAATTTTAATGCCACTTTATATTAATTGGATTAATATAGTAGAAATTGAATAAATTAATTGTTTAATTTCGTTGCCATTACATGTTGTATGGAATCCTTATGTGATGGTGATATAGCTCGTGGACTTAGTTTTTGATTTGTTCGATTCGATTGGGTTGTAAAGGCCGTTTTGAGCCTATTTATTTTTACTAGAAAATTTGTATAGGATGCATTTTTTCAATGATGTAAGTATTATTTTGGGTATGACGAAGACCGAAGACAACCGACCGAGAAGACGAAGAATCGAAGACCGTATTTTTTTATTTATTGGGTCATTCGCAGCCCAAGATTTAGGAATTAGGTCCATGAGCTATATGTTGGTAGTAACTAGGTTACTATTTTACATTTTCATTTTGAATGATTGACAAACATACAAACGCGCGTATAATTGAATTAATGTGCAAAGTGTAACATTAATCGCGAAATTCTCCCGACTACAAGCAGGACTAAGTTTGAAAAGGTTACGAGGTTTCCTACCCTCCATCAAACTCGTAGAAAATTGATACCCGAGTGGTGTGCTATGCTTCCGAGTTATCGGGGTAGTACATTTGGTAGATGTTGAAAAATTCTTGAGTGCATTAGATGTCTTCGGTTGGTGATAAATTTCGCCTAGAAACACGATAGGTTGCGGGTGAGATTCAATAGTCAAACCGATGAGCGTTGATGGTCAACAACTTAGATAGTCGGATTGCCAAGAAACACGATAGGTTGAGGGCATGAAGACTAGGGGTAAAAGAAGATCAAATCATCCGTCGACGGGTTGGTGTTAGACACCACTTTACGAAATTAATTGGCAAGAAACGATAGGTTGCGTCTGTTAANNTTTGTAAAGAACTTGATCACCACTAAGAAGTCGATCTAACCATGATTTCTGGATTATAACATGGGAGTGTATAATTCCGATAAAATTAGTGGGAGCCGAGACAAGAATTATACAAGCCCTTAAGTTCTATACTCGGTCATAATTAAACAAGTCAATAATTTAATCTTGTCTAAATCTTTGCGAAAACGAAATTGAATCTCTCTAAAATGGCTAAAAACCCACTTGCAATACTACTTGAAAAGAATCTCCTAGCGGCCCTAACTTTGTTGGTAGTTGCGGAATCGATGATTGTACTCGGTATGGAGCCTCTGGGATACGTCTTGGAGGCGGACATTCCACCGACTCCAATCCGGACTAGGGGTAATCAGGAAGACATTGACGTCCATGAAAAATGGGTCAAGGATGATGTGCTAGTTCGTGGTTTTATGATGGGCTCAATGACTAATGAGCTGCAGAGAGCGCACGAGAAAATGATTTCTGCTAGGCAGATTCTCGCACACTTGACCGAACTTTATGGAGAGCAGTGGGATTTGCTAGATATGAGATATCAAAGCAGTTGTTCAGTGCTAGGATGAAAGAAGGGGAGAAAGTGGGAGACCACGTCCTTAAGATGATCTCTATGATTGAGAGGCTCGAGGTGCTCAACTTTAATATGGATTTATCCCTTCAAATTGATCTCATCCTTCAATCTCTACGACTCTTTCACGCGATTTGTAATGAATTTCAACCGTAATGAAATTACATGCACATTAGCCGGGCTAATGAATAAACGGTGTGACACGATCTAACATGAAGACTAAACCGAGAGAGGCTACTCTTGTGATTTCTTCCGGGCCTAAGAGGTCCAAGAACAAGAAGAAAAAGACCTACGAGCAAGACAAACCCAAGAAAGGGGTGCAAAAGGAAAGGGCAAGGCCCGAAAGGTTCAAAAGGTAGGCGGTCCAAAACCTACGGACAAATGCCTTGAATGCGGTGAGTGGGCCCTTTGGCGAAGGACTTGTCCCAAGATTAATGGCGCATCAGTACGGAACTTTTTGTTTTGAAACTAATTGTTCCGCTCGTATATTACGCTTCATGGATTACGGATTCGGTGCCACTTCTCACATTTGTACTATGAATCGGGATCTGGAGCAGTAGAAAACTTGAAGTCGGGAAATAATAATCACCATTGGAAGCGGACAAAGTGTCGAGGCAACCGATATTGGATCAATCCTTCCGGTTTAGAATCGGTTTTATTTTGACATTAGATGAAGTACTTGTTTTGCCCAAGGGGCATTAAAACATCAGATCCATTCAGTCTTGGACCGGAAAGGATTTTGTTTCTTCATTGGCAATGGCAGTTGTAAAATTTATTTTCGAAATAAATTG
This sequence comes from Orobanche coerulescens, assembly GCA_033398695.1. NCBI lineage: Eukaryota > Viridiplantae > Streptophyta > Magnoliopsida > Lamiales > Orobanchaceae > Orobanche > Orobanche coerulescens. The sequence goes on from CM065815.1 coordinate 150,413,315, forward strand.
GTTGGAACAGCTACATTGTTGAATGGTTTATATCATCTGAACATGCAAAATAAAACAGCAGTGAACACTATAACTAGGAAACGTGGTAGGCAAGATACTAATCAAGCTATTAAATGGCACCTTAGACTTGGTCATGTTGGTCAGACCAAGGTTCAGAAAATGGAGAAAGATGGACTTTTAAGTCCATTGGGTGTAGAACCCTATCCAACTTGTGAATCTTGCGTTAGAGGCAAAATGACTAAGTTCCCCTTCACAGGGACTTTTGAAAGGGATGCCGATAAACTTGGATTGGTGCATACCGATGTTTGTGGTGCTTTAGAAGTAGCCCGAGACGGATATCAATATTTCATAACGTTCACAGATGATCATACTAGGTATGGGATTGTGTACTTAATGAAACATAAATCTGAAGCCTTTGCTAAATTCAAAGAATTTAAGGCCCTAGTTGAAAAACAAACTGGATGTCATATCAAAGCACTTGGTCGGACCGAGGTGGCGAATATATGAGCACCGAGTTTGATGAGTTCCTTAAGGAACATGGAATAGTTTCACAATTCACGCCTCCAGAACCCCACGGTTAAATGGTGTTTGAAAGGAGAAATCGAGACTTTGTTGGACATGGTTCACTCCATGTTAAATTACACCGATTTACCTATTTACCCGTGGGGTATGCCTTACTAACCTTTGCCTATATCCTAAATAGATGTCCTTCCAAATCTGTTCCTATCACTCCGCAGGAGATGTGGCCGGGTACGAAACCACGCCTTAATCACATAAGGATGCAGGGATGTCCGGCTATGTCAAAAAGGCTAAGGTGGACAAGCGAAGCGAGGTCCATAAAAGGGCGTTTCATAGGATACCCAGAGGACTCGATGGGTTATCTATTCTACATGCCAGAAGACCATAGGGTCGTTGTGGCATTACAAACGCACTTCCTTGAGGATGAATTCATTCAGGAAGGTGGCTCGGGTAGAAATATCTCTTTGGAAGAGCATAATGAAACTCCTAAGGAGACATCCGATCGGGGATCAAGAACCGAACCTATTGTAACACAACCTCCACTTGAAGGTCGATAGGGTATCTCACTTACGAGAGGTATGGCTATACACATGTCGAGGAACCGGGTCTCCACGACACACACGATAGCAGTGAAAACGACTGTCACCTATGACCAAGCGATAGTGGATGTAGACTCGATAAATGGAAAGAAGCAATGGAAGCCGAGATAGACTCGATGCATACCAATCAGGTCTGGACTCTAGTAGATCTTCCAACCGGCATGAGGACTATTGGAAATAAATGGATCTATAAGAGAAAGACCGATGGGGATGGCAAGGTTGATGCCTATAAGGCCAAGCTTGTGGCAAAGGGTTATACCCAAAGGGAAGGAATCGATTATCATGATACCTTCTCGCCCGTAGCTATGATAAAGTCGATTCGCATGATGCTTGCCATTCTTTATTATGATTATGAAATATGGCAAATGGATGTCAAAACGCTTTTCTAAATGGATACCTCGAGGAGGAAATCTATATGGAACAGCTAAAAGGTTTTGTGTCCAAAGCTAATATTCATAAAGTGTGTAAGCCGCAACGAGCCATTTATGGTCTGAAGCAAGCTTCTCGGAGTTGGAACCTTCGATTTGACGGCGATTAAGGACTTTGACTTCGAACGAAATGAGGAGGAACCGTGTGTTTACAAAAAGATCAGTGGGAGCAACATTGCGTTCTTAGTACTATATGTAGATGATATTCTACTTATAGGAAATAACATAGCAATGCTCAGTACTGTGAAAGCTTGGCTTTCTAAAACGTTCTCCATGAAAGACTTGGGAGAAGCTTCATATATTCTAGGGATCCGTCTTTACAGAGATAGACCGCGAAGAATGATAGGACTTTCCCAAGCCCTTTATATCGATAAAATCCTGAGAAGATTCAAGATAGATGAATCTAAGAGAGGGTTCCTTCCCATGCGACATGGAATTCATCTCACCACGAAAATGTGTCCTCAAAGTGAGGAAGACAAGAGAGAGATGAGTAAGGTACCCTATGCCTCGGCAGTGGGTAGCCTCATGTACGCTATGTTGTGTACGAGACCAGACTTAGCCTACGCTGTGAGTATGGTAAGTCGATTTCAAGCAAACCCGGGAAGGGAACATTGGACTTCCGTAAAGAACATTCTTAAGTACTTAAGAAGAACTAGAGATTTAGTTCTTACTTATGGTGGTGGAGAACTTAAGGTGATTGGATTCACCGATTCTGATTTTCAAGGAGACAATGACGACTCTAAGTCGACATCTGGGTATTTATTTACTCTCAATGGAGGAGCAGTATCTTGGAGAAGCTCCAAGCAAACCGCTACTGCAGATTCCACTGCCAGAGTATCAAGCTGCCTCAGAGGCTAGCAAAGAAGCATTTTGGATGCAGAAGTTTATACAAGAACTTCAAGTGGTGCCTAACGCGGAGTTGCCTATATCACTATTTTGTGATAATGATGGAGCTGTCGCCCAAGCCAAGGAGCTGAGGGCTCACCACAACACCAAGCATATAGAGAGAAAGTACCACATCATTCGAGAGATGGTGGAAAAAGGATATGTTTCATTGGAAAGAGTAGACTCAGAAGACAATGTCTCTGACCCGCTGACTAAGCCATTATCTCAGGCCGTCTTAGAAAGACATCTGAAGAGCATGGGTATTGGATACCATGATGTGTGGCATTGAGTGCAAGTGGGAGATTGTTAGGAATATGCCCTCGAATGCCACTCAGGGGATGAGAGAGTAAGGGCATTATACTTGTAATTATGGAATAATTAATAAAAAGGCAATACGATTCATTCACTGTTTATTGTATTTCAATTGCATTCTTGACTTGGTAAACATTGAAGTGAAGTCCATGTAAATAAATCGAACATTCCATTCTCGTTATGGGATAATATAAAATGTTCTGGTAGTGTTTAAAGTTTATTTACGTAAATTGTTCGCAAGTCAATAAACTTAAAATGGGCATTAAGTTTTAATATGACTTGTATAACTGATGCTAGGACGTGTGCACGTCTTGATAGCATAGTTATAAGTATATTGGTGGGGCCAGTATACTCGAACACGACTCATACTCGATTCAATCACACAGTATTCACTCTCGGAGAGTCGATGACGAATCGAAAGGTTGTGATAGTATACGTGGACCTTTGACTTGAGGGTTCAGTAGAAGATGTGCTGTGACGTTTAGTTTGTCATTAGAGTAGTTAGACTCATTTGCTTAATTCTTTGAGTCGACCTCGAAGTGCGGACTATACGGGCGGTAGCGATCTTTGTACGCCAAGAAAGGATTCTATCTCTGTTAGTGAGCGGCGAATGTCTATACGGTTAATGGCAAATAAGATCATAAGTCTTTGGCAAAGCATTACGATATAGTCGTATTAGATACACTATTAATCGGTCGGTTTTGATTTGCATTAACACATGTATAGAGTTTAGTCAACGATGAGGGTTTGACTTTACCGTGACCGAAGACTTGGCCGGGACATCGATGAAGGGTCTATACGTATATAGTATTCACGACATAATGGTTACGGAATGATCCCTTCATTCGTTCTCGATCGGGGTTTACGGTGCGGCCGCTAAGTGGCTAAGTCTTGCCCGCACTCATTAGTTCCTCCCAATGCCGGTGAGACGGACCTACGAGTCGCGCATCGGGAGCGTTGACGGATAAATGTGAATTTATTATCTCTCTATTAATATTAGATATTGGATATCTAATTATGATTTATTGGATAAATCAAATATCGGTCTTATGAATTTAAATTAAGTTAGGGTAATTAATTTAATTCATAAATTATAATTCTTAGAGAAATATATATTTGTATTTGATATAATTAATTAATTAGATTAATTAATTAATATAAATACATTGATGATTAAAAGGAGTGTATTTAACGGAGTCGTTTGTGAACGTCCGGTACACGAGCCAGTGGCTCGGCTCGTTTTCTAGAAACTTCCTTGTGGCCACCCACTCCTCATGGCATGGCATGATCTTGCATGTGTGTGGGAACTCACTTAGAGTTGAGATTCCCACATAATTGTGAATGATAGTTGTAAAGGAATAATTATTCCTTTATAATATATATATCATTACATTATATATGAGATGAGATGAGATAACAAAAATAATTCATACTCATTCATTGAGTGCCATCCGTGAGAGTTTTTAGTGAGGAGAGAGAGAAAAATTTTCCTTCTTCATTTTGTTCATCTTTGAGGTGAAAAGAAGTAAGAAAAATTAAGAGAGAAAAAATTCCTACAACACTTCCTAGCCGTGTTCTTCATAGAACGGAGTATTGTAGATTTTTCCGGGCAACTTCCGACGCGTGTGAAGTAGAGGCTTCGAATTTTCGGTGCTTGGAACGAAGGGATTTCGTGTTCGGGACGGGATCGTGATCATCGGCTACACTTTACGAAGATTTATTTCAAAGGCTTCAAGGGTATGAATCTTTATCTTCGTATTTATTTTTCGTATATACGTTACTTGATCGATCCTATTTGGGATTCGTTTTTATTTCCGCTGCGTATTTCGTTTTATTTTCGGAATCCCAACAAGATCTGCCGGAAATCTCGTTCCGGCCCGGACCGAATCCCAGCCCACGGCGGAAGGCGACCGTGGCGACGCCAGGCTCTCACTCCCACCTCCAAGGGACGGTTCTAACCTCTCACTCGATCAGTTCCAGACCACGGAACAGATTGAGGAGGCTATAGCCATCCTCAGGGAGCGACAGAAGGCCAATGGCTCGCCCACCATCACTCCGTCAACCATCCACCGGGCAAGCAAACGAAAGCTCAAGGGGATCTATGTCGAGAAATCGACAGAAAGCCCCGAGCCACAGGAGAAGGCTCTCGTAAGGCGGGACGATTCCGTCTTCAGCCGCCTGGGGAGCGATCCCTCATGGCGACCTGGGCACTCAGGCCCCAGCCGGGAGACATCGGTATCCGAATCCTTTACCAGGAGTTCGGCGTATCCGACTCCCAGGAGACAGGTCGGTCAGCGAGCCCCTGCTCGCCCGAGGAAGGAACCCACTGGCAGGGAGCTCGTCATTCACCACGGGGCTAGGGGATCAGTACACGATCGCCTTGGTTCGCGCTCTGAGAGCCACTCGGCGAGCAGTCAGGCGACGGCGATCGCCGCCATGCAACGCCAGCTGGACGAGGTAAAGGCGCTCCTGGAAAATGGGGCAGGAGCTAGGAGATCGATCATTGGATCAAGCGAACCACTCCCGATTCAGATCGATCTCGCCCCAGTCCAACCAACGATCAATCCCCCACAAACACCTCTATATGAGGGGAGATCGGATCCGGAAACCCACTTGAGCAAATTCCGGATCTACATGACCGGATGTGTAGCATCAGATGCTACCAAGTGTCGAATGTTCCCATTAACACTGGGCGACCTCACCCACAGGTGGTACGTCTCACTACCACCTCGCTCAATCAACTGCTTTGAGAAGCTGGCGAGAGACTTCACGTCGTACTTCGCCGCCAAAGTCGCTCGCCCTGAAGGCCCCCACCGCATGATGAAAATCAAGCAGGGGAAGGACGAGTCAGACGAAGATTACATCGACCGGGTAGACGAGATTGTCCTCACCGGCGAACCCATCAGCGAAGAGCTCGCTCTCAACTCAGTCATGAGCGGATTCCACGGACGCTCTCCCATGTTCAGGCACCTCACAAAGGATATCCCTCCGACCTACTCGGTCTTCCGCGGCAAAGCCGCCGATTTCCTGGCCAGGCAGAGGATGCTCTCACTCCGCTTAGATGAGGGACCATCCGAAGAAGGAAAGGCACCTTCCCATGTCCAGAAGAAGGCGGTCGCCAAGCCCAGAAAGGCGGTCGCCAAGCCGTCTGGCGAGTTCAAAGCCTTCGAGGATGTAGAGGTCCACCTTCTCCACAACCTCAACTTGTCCCTGGCCCACATCTTCAACGCAATCAAGGGTCGCGAGTGGCTTTCCAAACCAAAGCCGATAAGGGACCACGGTCATCTAGATCATAGCAAATTCTGTGCCTACCATAAGAGTCCCGGCCACAACACCAGCCAATGCCGCGACCTCCTCAGACAGCTCTGGCGACTGTTTGAGGAGGGCAAACTGGACAACTTGGTCACCAAGCCAGAGCCTAGGACGGAAAGGACCGGAGGGCGCGAGCGCCGACAACGCGAGAGAACTCCCCCCAATCCGGTCGCCAGAATCGAGCATGAGCCGGAGTACTCGGATGAATCGGTCCCTCCGATCAACCCTGGCGGTCGGATCAACATGCTCGAAGCGGGAGGTGGAAACCTCGGGGGCCTTTCCCCGGTTTCCACCATGTCAAACAGGAAGCGAAAGGCCGAGCTGAGAACATTCGTCGGGGTCCATGTCGTGGTACCTCCGGAGCCGACCATCTCTAAAGACGAACTCATCACCTTCTCCAACAAAGACAGGGAGGGAGTGCAATGCCCCAAAGACGATGCACTGGTGATCTCCACCTGTATCCTTGGGAAGACGGTCGATCGCATACTGGTCGACAATGGGAGTTTCTGCAACATCATATTCAAATCCGCCCTAGACCAACTCGGCAACTTAATCAAATTCATCAAGCCTTTCGACACCGTGCTCCAAGGGTTTGGCGACAACACAGTCCGAGCCTACGGGAGGATTAAGATCTCCGTCGAGCTAATATGCTTTTATGATCCCAAGGTTAGGATTACTAGGAACCTAAGTTTTGTAATCATAGATAGGCCCAGCATCTATAATGGGTTCCTAGGTCGCCCCTTTTTAGAAACCTTTGAGGCGGTCACCTCATCTTTCTTTTACTGTATCAAATTCCCCACTGCCGATGGGACGGTCGGTACTGTAAAAGGAGATCAGCTAATGGCAAAAAGATGTTTGAATTACTCCTATGTTGTTACTTCTTTCAATACTTCTCATACTATATGTAATATTGAAGCGATCGAGGATCAACCCATGGAGATCGACGAGCCGAGCACATCGTACCAACCCGACTCAGGGGACGCCATCTCTCATCAATTGATGGACGACATCGAGCCAAGGATCGGTTTCGAGCCAAGTCTCGACATCGATCCAAGGATCGAGTCAGGAGATCGCGCCAAACGAGAGGCGACCGTCCCCGTCGAAGAGTTGGAAAGCATTACGATGGATCCGGTTCATCCAGAACGGGAAGTACAGATCGGCGCAAGCATCGACCACGAATTAAAGGGGGATCTGATCAACTTGCTACGTAGGAACATCGGAGTCTTTTCCTGGTCGCATCAAGATATGGTTGGCATAAGTCCCGAACACGCTTGCCATTATCTGAAGATCGACCGGGCAATGAAGCCTGTTCACCAGAAGCGTAGGAAGTTCGGTCCCGAGAAATACGCGGTGCTCGACATAGAAGTCCAGAAGTTACTCGACAACAAATTAATCGGAGTAGCCACAGACGAACCACAATGGGTCGCCAAAGCGGTGCTCGTCAAAAAGCCAACTGGCTCCTGGAGGTTATGCATTGACTTCACCGACCTCAACGCGGCATGTCCAAAAGATCACTTTCCGATGCCTCACATTGATCACCTGGTTGATAGTACAGCAGGTTGCGAAATGATGTCATTTATGGATGCCTTCGCCGGATATCATCAAATCCCAATGGCGGAGGAAGACATAAAACACACATCTTTCCACACGGAAAAAGACATATATTTTTGGGTCCGAATGCCGTTCGGCTTGAAGAACGCAGGGACAACCTAGCAGCGACTAGTCAACAGAATGTTCGCCGATCAGATCGGCAAAACCATGGAGGTCTACATTGACGACATCGTGGTTAAAAGCCTCAAGAAGGAAGATCACCTCAACGATCTCGCCGAGACGTTCGCCATCCTTGAGAAGTTTAACATGAAACTGAACCCCAAGAAATGCAACTTCGGGGTGGGCTCCGGGAAATTCCTGGGGCACATCGTGAGCCAAAGGGGGATCGAGGCGAACCCCACCAAGATACAGGCGATCCTTGACATGCAGGAACCGCGAAACATCAAGCAGGTGCAACGCCTCACAGGTTGTCTAGCCGCCCTCAACCGTTTCATATCACGGCTCGGCGATAAAAGTAAACCCTTCTTCGCAACCATCAAGAACAAGAAGTTCGCATGGACGAAGGAAATCCAGATAGCATTCGTCAAGATAAAGGAATATCTATCTAACCCCCATATCCTGGCAAAGCCGATCCCCGGTGAAAAATTATTCCTTTACCTAGCAGCTTCGGAGGTCGCGCTGAGTGCCGTTCTGGTGCGAGCAGAGGGACAAGCCCACTTTCCGATCTACTATGTTAGCCAGGCGCTCCACGACGCTGAGACACGCTATACACCATTGGAGAAGATCGCCTATGCCCTTGTCATGAGTGTTCGTAAGCTAAGGGCTTACTTCTTCGATCACCAAGTGGAAGTCCAAACAACTCTGCCTCTAAGGCAAGTCCTACACCGACCAGACACCAACGGGCGACTCCTCAAGTGGTCGCTGGAGATCGCCCAATACGGTATCACATACGCTCCTCGCACGGCGATCAAGGGCCAAGCTCTGGCGGACTTCGTTGTGGAATTAACTTTCCCTCACAGTCCGACCCAGATCGGCCGACCTGCCTGGAATTTATATGTGGATGGCTCGGAGACAAATTCGCGAGCAGGGGCAGGGATTGTCCTCATCAGCCCCGACGGACAAAGTTTCACAAATGCTGTGCGTTTCGGTTTTCGTGCGACCAATAATGAAGTTGAATACGAAGCTTTGGTAGGTGGGCTCGATCTAGCCCTCGCCCTAGATGTTCGTCGCCTCCATATATTCATGGACTCCCTTTTGGTCGTGAACCAAGTCAAGGGAGAATATGAGGCACGCGGCGAACAGATGGTCAAATACCAAGAGCTGGTCGCCGAAATGTGCACGAAATTTAAAGAAGTGCTAATCAAACAAGTCCCGAGAGAGCACAACTCCCAGGCCGATGCTCTTTCCAAACTAGCATCATCGGATGGGGCAGCCGACTTCTCTAATATCCAAATCACGAAGTCAGGAAGGTCGGCGATCGACAGAATCTTGGTCACCACGATTGCCATCTCCGAGGAGAACTGGATGACTCCGTTCATCAAATACTTAAAGGACGGAACGGTCCCTGACGACCGTGTTAAAGCTCGCCAACTCCAGCTCCGTGTGACCAGATATACCCTATTGGACGACCAGCTTTACAAGCGAGCCTTCAGCCTTCCCCTGCTCAAGTGTATTACACCGAAGGAAGGTCGGCTCATTTTAGCCGAGATCCATGACGGGATTTGCGGAAACCATGCGGGCGGGCGAGCTCTCATCCATAAGACAACCACGCAAGGTTTCTTCTGGCCATCACTTCAGAAGGATGCGATCGCCTATGCCAGATCGTGTCACAGGTGTCAGATAATGGGCCCAAACATCAAACTCTCCCCCGAACAGCTCACCTCCATGTACAGCCCTTGGCCATTCGCGCAATGGGGCATCGACCTTATTGGTCCCCTGCCGACGGCTCCAGGGGGCTGTAAATTTGCTATCGTAGGGGTCGACTATTTCACCAAGTGGGCAGAGTCCGAGCCACTAAACAAGATCGGCCAGGAACAGGTGATCAAGTTTATCTGGAAAAACATCATATGCCGATTCGGTCTGCCCCAGGCCATCATCTCCGATAATGGAAAACAATTCGACGGCCTAGAAGTCCTGCAATTCTGTGAAAAGTGGGGAATCAAAAGGTTATTCTCATCGCCCTATCACCCTCAGACGAACAGGCAGGTAGAGGCAGTGAATAAGATCCTCAAACACACGATTAAAGCGCGACTCGAATCCAGGCAAGGACGATGGGCGAGCAAGCTCCCATACGTTTTGTGGTCCTACCGAACGACGACCCGCAATTCAACCGGCGAAACCCCATTCGCCCTTGCCTTCGGAACAAAAGCGGTGATTCCTTCAGAGATCGCCGTCCTCAGCCATCGAACCGAACAGGAGATGACGACCGACAACGATGTGGCCCGACGAATCGACCTAGACATGCTCGAAGAACGACGGCTGACCTCAGAAATGAAGAACACAATCCACAAAAGGAGAGCCGAGAAGTTCTTCAATTCAAAGGTCAAAGAAAGAAGGTTTCAAGTGGGCGATATCGTCCTCAAGAAGATCCAAACCCACACAGGCGTTTTCGGTCCGAACTGGGAAGGACCCTTCAGAGTATCCAGATGGCTAACTAAAGGAGCCTACGAACTGGAACATCCTGACGGTACTCCGGATCAATACCCCTGGAACGCAGTGCATCTGAAAAAATACTACCAGTGAAAATTTTGTATTCAATTTCAATGATGTACAAGGAATTTAATGAGATTTTTTCCTATCCCATCTATTCTGGCGATCGCCCCACCAGGCATATCGCATACCGCCGACGAATCTTTGATCATGACGATCCAAGGTAAAATCAATACAGCCATGGTCCTGGAGGTCGATGGAACCGACAGCTTCGCCCATGCAAGGTCCCTTTGGGCTGAGATCGCCCGCCCTTCCTTTAAATACGAGGCCGGCGTAGCCGAAGGACCCTCCAAAATAATCAGTAGACACGATCGCACGTCCTCAGGGTACATCATCTAACATGATGATCCCGGACAATGCGACGTGCCACTACCCCCGTCTCAACATACACCGTCGAGGGTCGCCATCTTCATGGCGGGCCTAGGCGGAAGCAGAGCTGACAAGCCACTGACGTGGAGTCGAATAAGCCGACGACGCCCCGCGCAAGGACTCCTCCAGACCAAGATCGCCCGCCGTTCGTTTTAACAAAAGGCGGGCGTAGCCTAACGGAGGACCCTCACAAAAAGTGAGTCGCGGGATACACATTATCCCTCGCACACAAAGACAAGATTGGGGAGGTCGGTCCATCGAACACCCCAACCGTACATGATTCCTCAGAATCGGCAAAACTAAAGATAGCTCGCCAGACAAACTAGTTTTTGTTTCCTTACTTACAATAAGCAAAATAAAAACAAGGGGGCAGAGATGGGTCGAGCTAATCCCAAATACGATCGAACAAGAAGGAACCACGCACGATCGGCTTCACTCAAACACACGCAGGACGACCGGAGTCGTTCGACAAAAATTACAAGTAAGAATTCCAATTCAAAACATATCAATACATTCAATACTCTGACAATTGGTCGGATGAACAAGACGTCGAATGCAATCATACACATACTTGTAAAAATTCACACGCAAACATTCAAAGGCGATCGTATGTAAAGAGACAGTATGAAAAGAGGAACATTTTACTCATAACAACACAAGTTTCATACATTACGGGGCCCGAAGGCATTACAAAAGGAAAACAAAAAAGTACAAGTTACAGAGGAAAACAAAAATATCTCTCAAGGCCCCGTTGGCTGGTCATCGCCCTCAGGATGCGGATCGGCTTGGGCCCCCCCATCGGCCTCAGGATGAATGAGTTTGCCAATATACCAACTCAAGTCGATCCCAAAGTCGACGAGGTAAAGGATCGGCAAAGAGAACTCTGGGTGCAGAGGGTACTCGAGCGCATAAGCTTTGAAGCTCTCCATCAAGGGACCGATCTCGATCCCTACCTTCTGGGCGGCTCTGACAGCATCGGCGTAGGCCAAGTAATAGGCGAACTCGCCGACAAACGCCACATTGAGATACGGATCGGCCTCTATCGCCTTCAGTTGCCCCTTCAGCTCCACGGTCGTCTTCTCAGCCTCCGCCAGCTCAACCACCTTGGCGGCGTTCTCTCCATTGGCCGTCTCCAACTCCCTCTTCGCCGCCTCCAGCTCACCGCTGAGCCGATCCACCATCGCCTTCAGCCCAGCCGCCTCCTCCTGCGAGGCCGCATACTTCTGGCGGGTTTCCTTCTCCTGGTCACGGGACCGGTCGACAGCCTCCTTAGAGCGGCTCAGCTCCTGCTTTAATCGGTCAACGTCCTGCTTAGACCTTTTGGCCGTCTCCATATACTCCTTCTCCATAGACTGGATCCGGTGGGCAAATTCGATGTTTGTATTCCGGGCGGCCTCTAGGTCGCTATGGAGACGAGCAGTGGAGGTTCGCCCCTCAAAATCCCTAGCAGCTTGGACGGCCATCGTCGCCGTCTGGAGAGCCAGGGCAACGGTCGCCTGCATGGCATCTGCAGATCGCCGACGAGCGATCGCATCAAGATCGGTCGTCCAGGCCTTGGGCAGAGAGTTGATAGCCTGCTGGACGTAAGAAGGGACGTCGAGAGATGTTTTCGGAGCCTTACTCGACAAAAAGTCCAGCACCATAGGAGCAACGTCCGGGTCGGCAAGACGAACCCTGCAGCACAAACCAAGGAAACCAAGGAGTTAGCCTATACCATGCTCAGAATGCCTAACTCAGAAAATGTTGGTCCTTTTCTTACCTGTTGACCAGCTCGGGATCGCGACCAAAATATGGCTTGCCCCGAGAGGTTTCCGCCTCAGTGATCGCCACCTTCTTTGTAGGCCCACCCGATGATCGGGAGCCGGACGCCGAAGGCCTAGGGCCTGATCGCTCCGTCATCGGGATGGCAGATATAGGAGCCGCAGCAACCGGAGGCTCAAGGATGGACACATCCGCCTCAGCAATCGACAGAGACTCCTCCGGCCTCCGCCTCTTGCGGCGCTGAAGTTGTTCCTCTTCCTGAACTACCGGTTCGGCGACCGGCACATCAGCAGGCCTCATCACCGGAGCAGGGCGGGACGTCGTCGCAGGAACGCGACCAGTCTTCTTACCCAAGTGAAGGCGACCGATGACTCCCGGGTTCGACATGGCGATTTCTGGCGGTGGCTTGACAAAGAGGGGAAAGTGAATCTCTGTCAAAGAAGAAATACAAACAAGTCAGACGAACTACCTAGACGTTACAACCTCCTAGAGACGATCGCTAATAAAGGAAGAAAATTAAGTTGATACCTGGAACTTTCAGATGACGTGGGAACCGAAATAATCGAGCCCCCAAGCAATGAATTTCACAACCGAGGAAGCAAACGTCTATATATGAGTCCGGCAAGGCACGAATCCTTTCCCAAATGATCAAGAAATCGAAGGGGAGATCGCCGATCGCTGGAACGAGAGGTCCTGCAAAAAGGAAGCAAAATTAAATCAGTCCAAGACAAGCTCAATCAAGGGGAGAGTTGAAATCCTTACTCGGATTCCTCTCCCGAAAAGTGGTGGGGATCTCCAATTCCTCATTCGGCCTGTCACTCGATGCCGATCGCCACGCTCCGCCGACCCAGCACCATTTAGCCAGGTCGCCCTTAGTCTTGTTCGGCACACCAAGGACCACTCGTCCCATCCGGCCTTGGAAATGATTACCGCCGATCGACCCTTTCTGCGCCGCCAGTTTGAAAAGATAGTTCATCTACAGTGCAGAAAGGAGGCGGAACAACCGGTGACCGCCGAAGAGAGTCAGAGTGCAGATGATCTGTAGCCAAGCATTCGGCGTCAGTTGGAGCGGCGCTAAATTCCAGGCGATCAACAAATAGGAGACGGCGAACGCCAGAGGGAATCGCAAACCGGCCTCCATGATCATCTCACTAACGGCGACCATACCCTCTGGCGGTTGATCGGCACGTTCATTCTCCGAAGGCACATGGAGGGAAACATCTGAGGGGACGTGATATTTTGCCCTCCAGCGGCTCAGATCTTTCTTGGTCGTCGTACTCCGGATCTTTCCGAGGGTCCACGGAGATGGGACGGCGGCCCGAAATACCGTCCGCTTCACATGTTCGTAAGGGTGAGCGGCGGAGTAGGCTTCGAAGTCGAATTCCGGACAGGGTCCGGCGATCGCCTCCATCATCTGAGCGAAAGCCACATAGGCAGGGCCGAATCTACTCTCTCGTTCCCTGGACACCCGCACTAACTCATCCTCATCTACCGGCGAGCCCCCCTGCTCCGACGTCGCCGCCGTCCTCGCCACTTCGGCCTCGTTGAAAAGCTCTTCGATTTCTGCGGGAGCAATCCCCGCACGAATGGCTTCAAAGGCCGTCTCCAAATCCACTCCAATGGGAATCTCCTCCCGTTCAGGCGACGCTGTGGCGGCGGAAGAACTTCCGGTCTCGAAGGTTTTGGATCCTCCCGACATATTAGAAAGTAAAGGGAGAAAGAAGATTGATTTTTTCTTACCTAGAGAAAAGAAGAAGATCGGCACAGGAAGCTCCGGAAATTTTTGCAGAGTTTCGGCTATGAAGAAAAGGACGCGTAAAGAATGAAAGAGAAGAAGCCCTAGCCCTTTTATAGATGGAGGCGGGGGTCTAAATGCAAATAGGTGAAGTTTCGAGGGCTAGATCGCAACCGTCAGAGTGGGGACGCATTAAATACGGCCCTCGAATCCAGCGTACGCATCTTTTCGAGGGCACGCCAGCCGACAGGTCTGACAAACCGTCGGACTCCCCCAACAAAAGCACGACGCGTGTCCCTACAGCTTTTCGAAAGACCGCCTCCATTTCCCGCTGCTCCCAGCGCAAAGGAGATTGTCCAGATTTGAATCCAGATCGGCTGATCGGCTAAATATCTGAGATCGCCAACAGTGCCACCTCACCCCGAGTTTTCAACATCAAGGCGAGCTCGGGAGCAATTTTTGTGAGGCGATTAAAACACCTCGATAGGCGATCGGCATCACGATCGGAGAAACCAATCATTGAAGACATACTCGGGGCAAACTCCCGGAAACTGGCGCACACGGCGATCGTCTTTTAATACCCAGCGATCGTCTCTCGTTGACTGGCGATCGTCTTTTGATACCCAGCGATCGTATCTTGTTGACTGGCGATCGTCTTTGATGTCCAACCCAGAGACGATCATCTCGTGCCACGTATGGATCCAACATCCGTCAAAGTCGTCGAAGACCGAATCTTGAACGGTGGCCCACGTGCAGATCCACAGAGGGCGCCGACAGATAGGACATTTGACCACAGCCTGTCACCTACCTCACCTACCGACAAGGCCGCCGAAAGGTACAAGGTGGGTCCTCCTCAGACAGCGACTCATGACGCGTGCTGGCTCCCCATTGGTTCGCCCAGATAGCCACCAACTGCGACCTCGGCCCTCAAGGGAACAGGCCCACGTGACGGGACGATCGGCCATCTTATTTTAATATAGAAAACGGCGGTCGCCCGCGATCGCCTGAGGAGTCCCAACTACCTTGTCCCCTATAAATAGGGAACTCGCTGCAATGGCCTGGGAGAGAGGAATTTACTACGAATTCAGTAAAAAATACACACCAAAAGAGAATCAAAGACTCTTTTGGCAACCACTTATACATTCATAGTGATATTCATACACATTTATCATATATCCCAAGCAAGAACTCACAGATTTACTTATCTGGTTCTTCCGGCAATCTACGCGCTCTACAGCCTAGATAACTAGAAGTCTTTACACTCCTTGTATTAGATTCTAACATTAATATTTGTACTCGACAGTATATCTATTAATAACATCTCGCGAGAGCATTCAAGCCCGGGACTAACAACCCCGGCAAATCTTGTGTTATTTATTTTCTCACGGAAGTGTTCTCGCATTTTGTTTGTTACTCGATCATTCCAGCAATACTATCTCCGGATAATATTTTGAGTAACAACACAACACTAAGTAAGTATTTCATGATGTCATCTTTGGTCCTCGACCCGTCATTGTGACGAGCCTACTTCATAGGTCGCTAAATATCCTATTTCATATAGTAGAGTGTAAAATACAAGTACATTTTTGAAATAATTTATTTTTTTTTGAGTTATTAAAAAGAAAAAGAAAATATTTACCTTTGAAAAATCGAAAATAACAAAATATCGTGGCCATGCAATAAATCCACCTAAAGATTCCCCCACGACTCTCACCTCACCAGGCGCCACAGGGACTTCAGCGCTGGCATCTACGGCCTCCTCAACCACTACCTTAACCAAATGAGTTGGTAAAGGAGCACAATGTAGGGTCGAATCGCCCTGAATAACCCTACCGATAGCAACTAGATGGGGAGGATGCTCGCCCACATAAAATCCAGCTCAAAGAGTGTCTCCGGCCGGAGTCCTCTCTCCAGAAGGGCCAGAAATAGCATCATCACAACTCCCCTTCGTGCTGACACGAGTAACCTCATCAGGTGTACGAATATAAACAGGCCACTGGGAACTAGCACCCATTGTCTGGCCGAACTCCTTCATCAAATTTTGTGTGACATCAAGGGTTATCTTCTTCCTTTAGCTGCTCCAACACATCTTCACTTACGGAAGACGTCGGTCCACATGATCGTCCAAAGTAATCTCGAATACCCACACCAAAACCGATGGCCTGAACACGACCATTGTGCTCGGGTCTCCCAATGTCAGCCGCCAATATATCCTGTCGTCCCTCGGGAATGAAGGTACCTTGTGTATACTGCTCCTCCAAATCATCCTACAAAAATTTATTTTGGCACCATATAACAAAATTTTGAAATATGCAAACAACTAATACAAGTCGATGAAGGAGAAAAAACAATACAAGAATGTGGATGAAAGTAATTGGGTAGAGAAAAATGGTTATTTACATTTAATAAAGTAAATAATTTACCTCAAATTTTTAATGTTTGCTAACACTTAGCAAAAAAAAGTGGAGCTTTTTATTTTTCAACAAAAAAAATATTATTCAAAAAGAACCTACAATCCTCTCGACAATCTCCGGTGCAACATCGGATGACGTACCTGATGGTTTTTTATTGAACTAGTAAGATTTATGATCTCATCATATATCGAAATAGTGCAGCGGAAGTATATATTATGTACAAACCTCCGAGGATCCAAGTATATTATCAAAGTACGAAGAATAAAATTGTTACCTCTTGTAGCGTGTTTTCGATCGAGCCTTTTAGAGACATTGCAAGAAGCGAGTGCCCTCTATGGTATCTACACAACGAACAAGTCCCGAGCATCTAACGGATTCCTAGCTCCGATTCAATAAAGATTTCACTTAAATCAATATGAATATAGGTATGTTCTTGATTATGATAAGAACAAGAACACCAAGAATTTTATTCAAATGTTCTTGAACTTTGATCTAAAATAACAATTATGAATCTTATTCAATATGTTATTAAAGATCAAACTCATAAGATTAGATGAATATTAGATGAGTATTCTAAATACTTTCTTGGTCAAAGAATCAATCTTCAAAGATATGAAGATATGTTTTTGATTCTTTTGATTTCAACTCTTGAATATTATCTTCAAGACTTTGAGAGAGAGAAATATCAAAATTAATTTTTTGATTCTCTCTACACAAATATGTCTTCACTTGTAATTTTCCTTCTTTAGGGCTATCATAAGACACTCTTATATAGTCCCCTAAATGGCTAAGGGTTCACCAACCCTTTCACCAACCATAATCAACCGGAACAGAATAGCTGCTCTGCTCGTTTAAGTGTGTGACTCTGTAGGTTCTAATTAATACGGCAATGAGTATAAAAATATTAGCCTCTAGCTAGACATTATGACTTCCCGCAGTAAAAGAATTAATTCGACGGCACGAACAAAATCCTGTTACTATATAATATTTAATCCTCTCATCGCGCGATATCCTAAATAAGCATAAGGCATGGATAAGTCGACCTTATATAGCTTAATTAATATTCTTGATCTCAAGTTACAATTGTCCAATTCAAATATTTATCAATAACTCTTTATTTATCAATTTGAGCATGGCCATGCATTTAAACAATTTAACTTACCAAGGGCCCGTGGATATCTTCTCCATTTTATAGGAGGGACAAGTCCTCTATGGACAAACTACTTCCCACTGTATAAATCGTACCGTATTGATGACTCGATTCTTGATCGACTCATTCTATTCTATTGAGTCGTGTTTTTGTTTGCTTTTTAGTGTTTTGTTCTATTTTATGCTTGGTATGTTGTGTTTTTATTTTATAGGTAGCCAAGAGAAGATTTTGGTGAAATATGTGCTTTTATTGCCAATATTGGAGTTTATGACGATCAATAGCAAGTCGGGAGCAAAAACATAGCTCGGGCGATGAAAAAACAAAACAACATCGGTCGTATTTTCTAAATTCCAGAACCATCACTCTGAATTTGGATATGTTCTATATTGATATAGATGAAATTAGCTTCGAAATTTTATATCATACGCTAAATTCCGAGGTGTATTGATGCAAAAACGAAAGATCAAGCCGAAGAAGACCAAAAATTGGAGTCAAAACAAGAAGAAACGGCCCGGGCCGCGTCAGGCAACTCGACCGTGTCATACGACACGGCCGGGTCACGCATCCAGTGAGATTTTCGTTTCTAGAGTAGTTCGATACGAGCCGTGTCACAGGACACGGCCGGGTTCATTGGACAGTGAACTTTTGCGTTTTGAGGACAGTTCGACATGGGCCGTGTCATCTGACACGGGCCGTGTCACTTTTTAGTGCATGAATTTTTCATTGACATTTTTAAACGATTTGGAGGGATTTTTCTTGGCTTTTAGCTTTATAAAAAGGTCTTGGGGACCTAAAGAGGGGATATTCTGATCTTGTGAGATATAGTGTGTGGAAAAACACAAAATTTGTGGAGAAAACACCAAAAAATGGAGGAAAAGAGAGATTTTATTTCATCATCTTCCTTGTATGTTCATCATTTTGAAAATACATTTGAGTGATTATAATTCCTTGTATCATTTGTTGTGACTTCTTGAAGGAAGAACATCAAACCTTCATCGGGAATTCGATTTCGGCTTTTACAAGGGAAGTTTCTACCATGTTTTGTTTTATGATTTTCACTATTATTGTTGAAATATTCATGTGTAGCTAATCTTTTCATATGGGTTTTTAGATTGGGCCACACACATGTTGTCGATTGTTAGTTTCAATCGATTTTCCGGGTAGAGTTTGGGATTGTTCCTCTTTATTTGTTCTTCGCATAAGAACGAGGGTTTATGTCGGAGTCTGCCATCAAACGACCCAATAGAAGCGATTGTTAATGTTCTAAACTTTTTTTACGCGATCTTTAGCGATTTTCCTCATCAAAAGTAGTAGGTTAATCGATTGTTAGTTAGGGCTTCATCCCCATCAAAGGAGTGTCTCTTATTTTCGAAAAGAACAATCGTGATTTTTAGAATTATTCCCATCAAATGGATTTCTTTTAATCGTGAGCAATCGATAATTCCGAACCTTATTTCTTTGAGTATCGGAACTAATAATTGATTACGTATGTGTCGGTGATTCTAAACTCCCATATCATTCTCATAATTATCCAACCATTAATTCGGTGTTGTTAACGTTTCGTTTATTTTAATTTTCTGCATTTGTGATTGTAATCCTATCAAATCATTGGTGTATTTTACTTTTATTAATTCGACTATTTGCCGAACATTATTGAATTTCAAACCGTTTCCAACTCCTTGTGAGATCGACCTCGGAGTTACTTGTCGCTACCTACAAAACCGATTCGTACACTTGCGAGTTTTAATTCGTTCACCCAGTTCTTGGCGCCGTTGCCGGGGAGTTGGCGTTTAATTTTTGATCTTCTTTTAATAATAGTTGAATTGTTTTTCTTGATCATTTTTCCATTTTCATTATTTTTGATAAAGTCTAAAAATCACTCTAACTTCTCTTGTTTATGCTTGGTAGGAGATCGTTGGGAAACCCGGTTCTTCCACACATAGACGAGGTCCAAAGAATTAGAGCACCAAAAACAATAGCTACATCATCAATGGCAAACGACGAGGAGAATCCGGATCTTGAAGAGCGACTTTTGCTCCAGGAAGAAAACATTTGTCAACCGAGGCATGAGAATTTTGCACAAAATCTAGATGAAGAAAACATTCGTCAACCGAGGATTCCGAGATGTGAGAATGTGGGCGTAATCAAGGGATACCCGAAGCTCAACAAGGGAGATACTTTTATCTGAGACAACCACCCATTGGAGTGCAATATGGAGCGAACTATTATTCCGGGCCTCAATATGGGATGGAAGCAAACTACAATATGCCGCAACAACCTCCGGTTGAGCATCTAATGCGAGATTATGCAAAGCCCGTGGTTAACACCGCCATCTCGTGCATCCAATTAGCACCGGCAGAAAGGAACTACCACATCAACGGATTTCACATCGAGCAATTGTCCTCATTTCACGGATTAGCATGTGAGGACCCGTTGTCGTTCATCCGGGACTTCTATGTAGCGATTGACAACTTCCCATTAAATGGATTGAGCGAAGATCAACTAAGAATGAAGTGCTTCCCTTATACACTCAAGGATGGGGCGAAACAATGGTTGATGAATTTGGCACCGGGCTTACTAAGAACGTGGGATGAAGTTTACGACAAATTCATTACCAAGTACTTCTCTCATTCGACTACACAATTGAGAACTCAAATCTCAACATTTGGACAATAGGACGAAGAGGCATTTCACGAAGCATGGGACCGATTCAAGATGCTCCTCATTCAATGCCCACACCACCACTATCCGCTTCAACTACTTAATCAATTCTTCTACGATGGATTGACTCAATATTGCAAAAGGTGCAGTGGATAACGCAGCCGGTGGTTCGTTTTGGGGGTTAATGGAGAGACAAGCTTATGATGTATATGAAATATTGGGAGATAATTCACAACAAAAAAGTGTACGTGTTCGTAGGGGAGCCGTGAACCAAGTAAGCGAGAAGGATGAGATTCAATCTAAAATCGATGAGTTAATAAGGGAACTAAGACAACTAAAGACTCAAAATAAATCTTCGAGCTCACGAGTCTGCAAAATTTGCGGGGGACCCAGACGTGATGCTAATTCTTGCCCACATACTTTTCTAGAAGAACAAACCGAACAAGTGAATTGGGCTATGGGACAAAGCACGGGAAGGCCCGAATGGGAGTATAAGAGAAATAATTATGGCGGAAATGCAAGAAATGCACCTCTACCTAACACTTATCATCCTGGGCTAAGAAACCATCCGAATTTCTCATGGAGAAACAACAACACGATGCCGTACGACACAAGCACCCAAGCTCAATACAATGGATGAAACCGAGCCCAACAAATAATGCAAAGTGAACCACGTCCACAGCAAAGGAACTCTCTTGAGGAGAGTATTGCGGCATTCATTAAGGAGAGCAAGGAAAACCAAGCAGAGAACAATAAACGGTTCGAATCTTTAGAAGCTTTGGTGAAGAAAATGGAGATTCAAATTGGGCAACTTGCTACCGAGGCACGCAGACAAGAAAGGGGTAAACTACCAAGTCAGCCCGAGCAAGCTATTACCACCCTCCGAAGTGGTAAAGTGATTAATAAAGAGACAATTTATGAAGAGAGAGAGAGGCGGTGAGAAGGAAGACGAGTCGGGAAATCAAGAAGAGAGAGTATACGAAGCAACTTCGACTTCCAAGCTTCACAAATCTGCTCAACCATATAAGCCACCGGTCCCTTTTCCGAGCCGACTTAGAAAAGCAAAGCAAGATGAGCAATTTTCTGAAATCTACGACATGCTTTTAAAGGTTCATGTCAACTTACCTCTCTTGGATGTTGTGAAGAACATTCCCGCTTACACAAAATTTTTCAAAGAATTGACCTCCAAAAAGAAACGATATTTTGTGAACGAAAAAGTGGTGCTCTACGATATAGAAGCAAGGAGTCAAAAGAGGGGCGATCCCAGAAGTTTTATGATTGACTTCACTATGGAAGATAAGAAGGTTGCTCATGGCATGCTCGATTTGGGAGCAAGTGTGAATCTCATGCCATACTCGACTTATTTAAGGATTGGACTCGGAGGAATCAAACCAACAAGAATGACTCTTCAAATGGCAGATAGGTCGGTGAAATACCCCAAGGGAATCATTGAAGACCTATTAGTGCAAGTGGACAAGTTGGTTATTCCGGCCGATTTTGTTATCTTGGATATGAGCGATTTTGCAACAAGCGAAAATGAAGGGACAATACTTCTAGGACGGCCATTCATGCGTACAACAAAAACAATCATCGATGTTGATGAAGAAAAGGTCGCCATGACCGTCTTGGGCGAAACTGTGGAAATCAGCGTGTTCGGTTCATCTCCTATCCCTTCTCATATTTATGCTGCCCATGATTGTAATTTTATTGATTGCATTGATTATTTGGTTGTTGATACATATTTACATGACGATATAGGGGACATGTTACATGATGCTCTAACCGTTGAGCATGATATGGGGCTGAATAATTTAGAAATTGAAGAATATGTTGCATTGTTAGATAAATCCAAACCCATTGATGAAGTTGACGATCTTAATATGCCTTTGGAATTAAATTTTGAGGAGCCCGTTGAAATCACCCTGCCCCAACTTGAATTGAAAGAACTTCCGGCACATCTTAAATATGTTTTCTTAGGCAAAAGTGAAACTTACCCTGTAATTGTCTCATCCAAATTAACTCCTTTGCAAGAAAACAAATTAATAGAAGTTCTAACTAAATTAAAGGAAACGATTGGGTGGAGTATTTTTGATATCAAGGGGATAAGTCCTGTTAGGTGCATGCATAAAATAATTCTTGAGGATAATGTTAAACCTGTTAGGCAAGCTCAAAGGCGTCTGAATCCGAACATGCAGGATGTAGTAAAAAATGAAGTTTTGAAATTGTTAGATGTCAGAGTCATATACCCGATATCCGATAGTAAGTGGGTTAGTCCTGTGCATGTAGTGCCTAATAAATCTGTAATAACGGTGGTTCGTAATGATAAAATTGAATTAGTGCCCACCATAACAGTGACCGGTTGGAGAATGTGCATTGATTATCGGAAATTAAATGTCGTAACGAAAAAAGATCATTTTCCCCTCCCTTTCATTGATCAAATTTTGGAACGTTTAGCTGGGCATGATTATTACTATTTTCTAGATGGTCTTTCAGGTTTCTATTAGATTCCCATTGCTCCGGAGGATCAAGGGAAGACCATTTTTACTTGCCCTTTTGGCACTTTTTCCTTTAGGAGGATGCCGTTTGGTCTTTGCAATGCTCCCGCTACTTTCCAAAGGTGCATGCTTTCCATATTCTCTGATTTGTTGGAAAAGTCCATTGAAGTATTTATGGACGATTTTGCTGTGTTTGGAACTACTTTTGATGATTGTTTACATAATTTAACTGTTGTGCTCGAACGATGTATTGAGTGTAATCTTACACTTAGTTGGGAAAAGAGTCATTTCATGGTTAAACAAGGGCTTGTTTTGGGTCATGTGGTTTCTAATAAGAGAATGGAGGTTGATAAGGCTAAAGTTGATTTAATTGTTAAATTACCTCCGCCTTCGTGTGTAAAATAAGTTCGAAGCTTCTTAGGGCATGCCGGGTTTTATAGGCGTTTCATTAAAGATTTTTCGAAAATTGCCCTCCCCTTAAGTAACCTTTTGTGTAAGGTTACTAAGTTCGATTTCACCGAGGAATGTTTGGTTGGTTTTAATGCTTTGAAAGATAAGTTGACTTCCACGCCTATTGTTGTTGCACCCGATTGGTCTTTACCATTTGAAATTATGTGCGACGCGTCTGACTTTGCTATTGGTGCCATTTCGGGGCAGAGAGTGAATAAAATTTTCCATGTAATTTATTATGCTAGCAAAGCACTCGATGAATCTCAGGCCAATTATACCACCACCGAAAAAGAGTTTTTAGCTGTTGTGTTTTCTTTAGACATGTTTCGTTCCTATTTGGTTGGTTCGAAAGTAATTGTGCATACGGATCACGTTGCATTGAAATATTTGTTAAAAAAATCCGATGCAAAGCCAAGATTGATTCGGTAGGTTCTTTTGTTGCAAGAATTTGACTTAGAGTTTAAGGATAAAAAGGGTTATGAAAATGTGGTTGCCGACCATCTATCTAGATTAACCGAAGGTGATAAATTTAAGCTCGATAGCTCCTTGCCAATTGTTGAGACTTTTCCTGACGAACAATTATTTGATGTGACTAAGACACCTTGGTATGCCGATATTGTTAATTATATTGTTAGTGGTGTTTTACAGCCTGACATGACCATTCAGGGGAAGAAGAGATTTATTTCCATGTGTAGGCATTACTACTGGGACGACCCCTACTTATTCAAGTTGGGGCCCGATCAAGCATTCTGAAGTTGTAACCCGAAAGAATAGTACGAGAGCATCTTGTCATTTTGTCATGACTTGCACTGTGGGGGACATTTTAGCGTGAAGAAAACGGCACACAAAGTTCTTCAATCTGGATTCTATTGGCCGACATTATTTAAGGACGCTTATTCCTATTGGAAGAGTTGCGATCGTTGTCAATGAACGGGGAACATAAGCAAAAGAAATGAGATGCCGTTGACGAACAATCTTGTAGTAGAACTTTTCGATGTTTGGGGAGTTGATTTCATGGGTCCCTTTATACCTTCCTTTGGCTTTGAATATATTTTAGTTGCTGTGGATTATGTTTCTAAGTGGGTGGAAGTAATTCCAACCTGGACTAACGATGCTACCATAGTTTGCAATTTGTTTAAGGATGTGACTTTTTGCAGGTTTGGGACGCCTAGAGCTGTGATTAGCGATAGAGGCACACACTTTTGCAACAGACAACTTGCAGGGTTGCTCAAGAAGTATAGCGTGACGCATAAGGTCGCGACGACTTACCATCCACAAACCTCCGAGCAAGTTGAATCGATAGATAAAGGCAATACTTGAGAAGACAGTGAAGCCGACAAGGAAAGATTGGGCATTGAAGTTGAACGACGCCTTATGGGCATATTGCACGGCTTACAAAACTCCGATTGAATGAGCCCGTATCGCCTCATTTTTGGGAAGGCATGCCACCTACCTATTGAGTTAGAACATAAGGCATATCGGGCTATCAAAGCGCTAAATTTAAATCAAGAAAAGGCGGGGGAAGAATGACTTCTACATTTGAATGAGTTGGAAGAGATGCGATACGAGGCATACGAAAATGCTAAGCTCTACAAGTAACGGACGAAACGGTATCACGACAAGCGTATCATTTGCAAATCTCTCGAGCCTGGGATGGACGTTCTACTACATAACTCTCGTCTTAAGCTCATGCCAGGAAAATTAGTGTCGCGATGGGGCGGACCTTTCAAAGTCGTTCAAGTATGGCCACACGGAGCGGTAGAACTCCTTGATCCACGGAAGAAGGAGCATTTTAAGGTGAACTGACATAGAGTGAAGCCATACTTCGGCTGAAGTAAAGAAATCAATGTGTTTGAATGCATAGAGATGCATGATGTTGAAAATTGAGTAAGACATGAAGAAAACGAGCTAATGACTATAAAAAAGCGCTACTTGGGAGGCAACCCCAACGGTTTAGTTAGATTTTCATCTTTTTGTTTTTCGAATTTATTTTTCTTATTCGTTTTTGCTTGGTTCGAGACTGACCGGTTCGACTTTAGGTGTTAAAAATGCAGAGAAACGAGAGCGTTATTAAAAATTCACATTCTGGGCAGGTTGGACACGGGCCGTGTCACACGACACGGTCGGGTTAGCAATACAGTGAGTTTTTGCAATTCTGGAAAGTTGGACACGGGCCGTGTCACAGGACACGGCCGGGTCATCAAGGCAGTGAGAATTCACACTCTGGAGGAGTTGGACACGATCCGTGTCATATGACACGGCCGGGTTGGCAAGGCCACTTCCCTCCGCCCCACCAATAGAACCGGTAGTAAGTATTTCTTGATCGATGAAATTCTTTTATTTAAATACTATACCCCCTTTGTGCGTATATTCTTTAATTCAAGTTTGGGGGAGATTGGGTTAAGAAATACTTTGTTACTTTTGTTTTGTTTGTTTTTGGAAATTATTTTGGTTTTGGTTATTTTTGCTTGTTTTTTCGGTAGACTTCTTTTTTGGTGTGTTTTTATAAACTTTTGGTGTGTTTTTATAAATTTTTGGTGTGTTTTGAGTATCTTGCATTTTTCTAAATACTTGGAAGAATGAACTCTTTTCTTGGATGCCTAGGGATTTATTTTGTTATTTTGATATGTTGTTGCCCAAAATATTATCCGAAGATGAATACTGCTGGAATGGTCGAGCAACAGCAAATTGCGAGAGCACGTTCGTGGGGGTGCGAAATACACAAGATTTGCCGGGTTTGTTAGGCCCGGGCTTGAATGCTCTCGCGAGATGTTATTAATAAGAATACGTTTGAGTACAAATATCAATGTAAGAATGCGATTACAATGGGTGTAAAAGATCCTATTTATCTAGCTCTTGAGCGAAGCTCTGCTTGTTTCGTCTCTGCCGACCGTCTTTCGTGTAAGAGGTGCTGAGAGAGGAGAAAGGCCGAGAGATAGCTGTTGCCAAGAGTAAGAAAGCCCAGTTGTGGGAAAAACCAGAAGAAGTGTCCAAGTGCAGGAAGCTTTCTATTTATAGGAGCTGAGATGCTCTGTTTACTGACGGGCGATCGCCTTTCGTGTAATATAATAAGGGTTGATCGTCTTTATGTCACATGGGCTGTCTGTCTTAAAGTCTGCGGCTGCTGCTGGCAGCCAGCTGTGCGGTCTAATGAGGAGCCGGCACGCGTCCTGAGTTGCTGTCACGGGCGATCCCACTGTACAACTTTCGGCGGGTCTGTCGGTTGGTGAAAGATGCTGACAGGCTGTGGTCAACGATCCATGTCTTGCTGCGCCTTTTCCGGATCTGCACATGGGTCTTTGCTTCAAGCTTCGGCCTTCGCCGACTGGACGGGCGATGGCTTCGTGTGGCACGAGGCGATCGTCATTTGGTCGATCACCAGGGGTCGATCGCCAAGTACCGAGAGACGATCGTCTTAGATGTCGATCGCTCGGCACCAGGACTTGTCCTGGGACATTCGGTCGGCTAATCTGCCTTGGCTGCTGGACTTTGGCTCGGTCGCCCGGTCTCTGAGGCGATCGCCTGTTGAGACGTATAAATCTTGACACAACAATTGCCCCCCAGCTTGCTCCGATGTTGAAGACATGGGGAGAGGTGGTTCTTGCTGGCGATTGTTGAGGACAAGGACGGGCGATCCGTTGTGCGGACTTTGGTTTTGGACTTTGGGCGATCTGGTCGATTGGCTAGCTATCTTCGGTCTTGTACCTGCAATAAACAATTTGGGCCGATCCCTCGTAGAGAGCTGATTGCTTCGTCGTTGAGGAATCGTGCACAGTCGCGGAGTTCGATGGAACGACTCCATGACTGTGTCTAATGCGCGAGCGACATTGTCTGTCTCGTGCCTCATTTTATTGTGAGGGTCCTCTGTTAGGCTGCGCCTCGCCTCGTATTTAAACGAAGGGCGTGCGGTCTTGGTCTAGAGGAGTCCTTGCGCGGGGCGTCGTCGGATTAATCAACTCCACTTCCGCGGCTTGTTAGCTCTGCTTCTACCTCAGCCCGCCATGAAGATGGCAGCCCTCGATGGTGTACGTTGAGATGGGGGTAGTGACGCGTCGCATTGTCCGGATTCACCATGTTAGATGATGAACCTTTGAGGGCGGGCGATCGTGTCCATTGATTAGTTTTGGAGGGCCCTCAGACTACGCCGGCCTCGTATTTAAACGAAGGGCGGGCGATCGTGGCCCAAAGGGACCTTGCATGGCCGAAGTAGTCGGTTCCATCGACTACCAGGACCATGGCTGCACTCTTCTACCTCGGATCGTCGTGTAGATGCCGACCTTCGATGGTGTACGTTGTGCGGGGGAGGCGATCTCGTGCCTTAGTCCAACATGTTAGATGATGAACTGTAGATGGCGAGCGAGTCCTCCAGTTTTGGTGATGTTGCTTGATTACGGTGATCGGGTTGGAAGACTGGTGATTGTTGTTCGGTCGCCGATCGCGTTGCTCACAGGTTGAGAAATAACCTTTGCCTGGACAGAAAATCTGCGGCTTTAGCGCGGAAGATCGTGTAGGTCAGGGGGAGGTCCTTCGTAAGATGCCTGAACATAGGCAAAAGACCATGGAATCCCCCTAGAACCGAGTATAGGGCGATCTCGTCGCTTACGGGCTCGCCGTTGAGGATGATCTCATCCACCCGGTCGATGTAGTCTGCGTCGGACTCTTCTTCCTCTTGCCTGATCTGCATCATGCGATGGGGACCTTCCGGCCGAGCGACCTTGGCGGCGAAGTAAGCCGTGAAGCTGTTCGCCAGCTGATCAAAGGAACTGATGGATCTCGGTGGCAACGAGACGTACCACCTATTGTAATACCCGGTTGTAATTCAGTCATTATCATTCAGTAATTTCATTCGGTAATTGTCCCTATGCATTTTTTTCACTCGTTAATAATCATTCATCCGTGTTCACCGTTCGGAATAACTTCGAGTTGTGTATCGTTATTGTTTATTATTTCCACCCTACTTGGGAATCGAGACAAGGGTATTATATTGATTGTTTTAATTAATTCATTAGTCGATGTTGACGTTGGAATTCATGTCATTTCAAATCTCCTCATTGTTCAAATTTTGTTTTTGTTGGGCGAACCCTTGTAATCATTGCTTGGAACCACCGTTTTGGGGTTTCCGCACTTCCATTTCGTGTTATTGTTTCCCAAATATTGATTTCTATTGCTTTTACTCTCTTCCCGGGACATTTTTCATCATTTTAAGACCCAAGGGGGGTGTGGGCCACGGCACAAGGGAGTGTGCGCCGCAGCACACACATGTAGCAATTTCGGCCGACCCGGCTGTACCGGGGGTTGCGGCTCATGCCGGCAGGGCCGCGACACACTGCCGAGTCACTTCCGCAGCACACTCGTCCGGGCCGCGGCACACTGCCGAGCACTGGGCACAGTTTTGGAGCCTGTGCCGCGGCACACTCGACCGGGGCCGCGGCACACAGTGCAGGCTGCACTATAATTGCATTTTTTGGGAGGAACAACCCATTTTTCCCATTTCTTCCACCTTGTTTCGAGAGAGGGCTTGAGGGAGAGACTTTCCATCATCTATCACTTGAGTGTTTGATTTTCTTCATCTCCTTTCGATGGTGAAGCCCGGATAGTCGATCTAACGTGTGTTCTTCGGATCAAAGTGCTTGGATCTTCAAGAGGTAATTTCTTCAACATCTTGGATTTCGATTTTGTTTTGAGATATGATGTTTTAGATGTTAAGATCATGTTGTATGAAGTGATATACGCATGATTATGGATATGTTTGATTATTCATTGGATTATTGAAGGATTATTCAAGAACACTTTGAATATTGAGTTGGATTTGGGGGTTTTCGATTAATCGTTGTTGTAATCGCGAATTTGGATATTCATATTAGATTATTGATCGTATTGAAGATGTTTTGTTGGATTGAAACACTTTTTGGGATTTGATGTTGGTTTAATCAAGGTTTGGTTGTTAACAATCGAAGTTTGGTCACAACGTGTTCGATATAATGCCCCAATGAACTTGGTTTAGTCGTATCGACGTTTTGAGTTCGTTATATTCATGTTTGATACGTATGTTGAACGGATTGTTGGTAATTGTGTTATTCAAGGTTATTCGAGCGACCGATATCTCAATTAGGACGTTGTTCGTGGAAGGATAATTGTCACCGGTGTTGCGTAAGTTAATTCTTACTCGGTTAAAAGGATATTCATTCCTTTTGTTGTTGTTCATTCATAATCATAACTCATTCATCATTGAATTAATCGTATTGAGACTTGTAATTGTCGAATAGTCACTTCATTCACAAGGAACCACAGTTCCAATCATTCATTGAACTATCAATCACTTCACTATTATTTTCATCTCGGTGAGTCATTCTTGACTTTGTCGAATTATTATTCGTTGGTATTCATTATGGTCATTCTTGTTCATATGACCTTCTGGGTTCCTATTGCGTGGCCGGGTGCGGATGTGTGGAATTTTTAGTCGAGCACGCGATGGTCATGTATTGGGATCGATACATTGGACTGTGCACACGGTAACAGATTACCTCCGTGAGACTAATTAGGTACAAGGACGGGTGTGTCTGGTCATTCGTCTTGTACACTTGCACAGAACATTACGGGCGTACTATGATGCTCCTCTTCAGCGTAATTCATAACTAAGGATATTTCATAACTAAAGATATATCATGATTGTGTATTTTCAACCCTTAAGGATTGTTGTTCTGTGTAACTAAAGATATATCTTGAACAGATGTCCTTCTAAATCCGTTCCTAAGACTCTCCATGAGATGTGGAGAGGTAGGAAACCAAGTCTTAATCACATTAGGATTTGGGGATGCCCTCCTTATGTCAAGAAGACTAAAGTAGAGAAATTAGAAGTTAGGTCTGTGAAAGGTCGTTTCATAGGATATCCAGGGGATTCCATGGGATATCTATTCTACATGCATGAAGATCATAGGATCATCGTTGCTATACAAGCACACTTCCTAGAAGATCAGTTTATTCAGGAAGGAGGGGCAGGTAGAAATATTTCTTTGGAAGAAATAAAAGAAACACCAAATGAGACACCTATGCAAGATATTAGAACCCAACCTTTTGAAATACAAACACAACCTCGCAAGTCTAGTAGAATTTCTCAATTACCTGAGAGGTATGGCTATCTGCATCAAGAAGAACTGGGTGTCCATGAGATGATAGAAAGTAGTCAAGAGAATGATCCTTCTACATACGACCAAGCTATGGTAGATGTTGACTCCACAAAGTGGCAAGAAGCTATGGAAGCTGAGATAGACTCAATGCATGCTAATCAGGTCTGGACTTTAGTAGATCGTCCTAAAGGCATAGTGCCTATTGGAAACAAATGGATCTATAAAAGAAAGACTGATGGAGATGGCAAGGTTGATACCTATAAGGCCAGGCTTGTGGCAAAGGGTTATTCCCAAAGAGAAGGAATCGATTACTTCGAGACCTTCTTGCCTGTAGCTATGATTAAGTCTATTCGCATGATGCTTGCCATAGCAGCCCACTTAGATTATGAAATATGGCAAATGGATGTGAAAACGGCATTCCTAAATGGATTCCTCGAAGAGGAGATTTACATGGAACAACCTAAGGGATTCATATCTCAAACCAATATTCATAAAGTATGCAAACTTCAGCATGCCATTTATGGACTGAAGCAAGCTTCACGGAGTTGGAATCTTCGTTTTAACGAGACAGTCAAAGAGTTTGATTTTGTACAAAAATGAAGAGGAGCCCTGTATTTACAAGAAGGTTAGTGGGAGCAAAATTGTGTTCTTAATACTATATGTAGATGACATTCTACTTATAGGAAATGACGTAGGAATGCTCAGTTCTGTGAAAGCTTGGCATTCTAAAGAGTTCTCAATGAAAGACTTGGGAGAAGCTACCTATATTCTGGGTATTCGTCTCTACCGGGATAGAGCGAAAAGAATGTTAGGTCTTTCCCAAGCCCTCTACATAGAAAAGATCCTGAAGCGATTTAGGATGGAAGATTCTAAAAGAGGGTTTCTACCTATGCAACATGGTGCAAAACTTTCCTTAGAGATGTGTCCTCAAAGTGAGGAAGATAGAAAGGAAATGAGCAAGGTACCTTATGCTTCGGCGAGGTAGCCTTATGTATGCAATGATTTGCACTAGACCAGGACATTGCCTATCTTTGTGAGCGTAGTAAGTCGGTTTCACCAAATCTAGGGCGTAAACATTGATCGTCAGAAAGAACATTCTTAAGTACCTAAGGAGGACTAAAGACTTGGTTCTTACATACGGCGGTGGAGAACTAAGAGTGATGGGTTATACAGACTCAGATTTTTCTGGGGACATGGATGCTCGATGTCCACATCGGGGTATATCTTTACTCGAATGGTGGGGCGATTTCTTGGAGAAGTGCCAAGCAAAGTTCGATTGCTATCTCTACATGTCAAGCCGACATCGGGCACCACGGAGGCTGCTAAAGAAGCTTTTTAGATAAAGAAGTTCACTGAGGAACTTCAAGTGGTTCCTAATGCAGAGAAGCCCGTGACACTGTTTTGTGACAACGATGGAGCTGTTGCACAGGCTAAGGAGCCTAGGGCTCACCACAACACCAAACATATTGCGAGAAAATATCATTTTGTTAGAGAAATGGTTCGGGATGGGAATGTTACACTGCAGAGAGTAGACACAGCAAATAATGTTGCTGATCCGCTAACCAAGCCACTATCTCAGAAGGTCTTAGAAAGACATCTGGAGAGTATGGGTATTAGATACCATAGTTTGTGGCATTGACTGCAAGTGGGAGATTGTTAGGAATATGCCCTCAAATGCCACTCAGGGGATGAGAGAGTGAGAGCAATTGTATTGTAATTATGAATATTTAATAAGGCAGTTATTATTTCTATATTATTGTATATCACTGGCATTGTGATTTAGTATATAGAATAATAGTCCTTGCATTTGAGAGCGAACATTCTAATCCATATGGAGATAAGGAGATAGGCACTAGAAGTGTTTACAGCTCGAATGCTTAACTAGTTCGCAAGTCGATAAAACTTAATTGGGCAGTAAGTTTAGACAAGACTTGTATAACGTGTACTTTGACATGTAGAGTACATGTTTTCACTAACAGTTAGTGGGAGCACACATTATAGGTATGCTAATGGGATTAGTATACTCGAACACGACTCACCTCGATTCGGTCACATGGATATCACTCAGGGATAGTCAATGACTGGATCGAAAGGTTGTGATAGGTATACGTGGACCTTTGACTTGAGGTTTCAGTAGGAGATGTGCTTGTGACATTAAGTTAGTCATTAGAGTAGTTCGATCCAATCGCTGGTTGGTGTGGTCAACCTCGAAATGCAACTTAGTGGGCAAGTAGCAGTCTCTCCGAATACCAAGATAGAATTCTTTCTCCTGTTAGTGAGCAGGTAAATGTCCTATGCGGTTAATGGCAAATGAGATCATAAGTCTTTGGCCAAAGCTGTTAGAGCTAGTTGTATTTGATACACGAGAGCTCGATGATCTCGATTTGTATTAACAAATGCATAGAGTCAAGATACAATAGGGTTTGACTTTACCGTGACCCTAATACTTGACCGGGACATATGATTGAAGGGTTTATACATATACGGTATTCACGACATAATGGTTTTGGAATGATCCTATCATTCGTTCTTAGTTAGGTTACGGTGTGGGCCACGAGACTGGCTAAGTGGTGCTAACACTCATTGGATCCTCCCAATGCTAACTAAGACGAACCTACAGAGTCGCGGCACAGGAATTGACGACGGATTATATTTAACTTATTCTCTCTTGGTTAATATTGGACATTGGATGCCTAATTCAATTTATTGGATAAATTAAATCGGTCTCGTGAATTAAATAAATTACTGGGTAATTAATTTATTCATATTATTTCTTAGAGAATTTATTTTTAATATAATTAATTAATTAGATTAATTAATTATATTAATATTAAAACATACCAAGGTTTATCTATCGGATTAGATACACGAGGGTCCGTTTCACGGACCGAAACAAACCAACTTCTTTTTCTCCTCCCTTAGCCGCCACCCCACTTTCATCAATTGACTTGGTGATTTTTTTATAAATGTGGGGACTTAATAATACATTTGATGTATTATTACTTTATTATTTATTCTTGAAATAATTGATGAGGTGTGTGTTTTGTTTATAAAATAAACACCATCTCCCTCATTTATAATAGAGTGGATCAGCCGTGAGTTGAAGCTAAGGAGTGAGAGAAAGTTTTCTAAGTTTATACATTTTGAGTTCTAAGTGTATTTTGAGAGAAAACAATTTTTATAAAATACTTAGAGTATTTATAAATATATATATATAAGTTAATTCTATCAATTTCTAGCCGTATACTTAGAGTATAAATTGATAGAAATATTTTCCGGTCATCTTCCGACGCGTGATACGTAGAGGCACGGTGATTTCGGTGCTCGGGAATTTCCAAAAGCTTGTTCGATTGAATTCGTGTTCGTACTCGGAATCAAGAAGATATTATCAAAGGTCTACGAGGGTATGATTTCTTAATTTATCTTCGTATTTTTATATTCGTTTATACGATGCTTGATCGATCCGTTTTTGGGGTTTGGTTTTTATCCGGTTTAACCGGTTTATTTCCGCTGCGTAACTCGTTTTTAATCACCGAATCCCAACAATAGTATCTATAGACGAAGCATAAGGTATCAAAGTCATTCTATCTCTCTCTTCCTTCGAACAAGGACTTTGAGTTTTACTGAGTTTTATGCCATGTGCCATAGGTAAGAACCCTTTATTACTATTAAGCATACTGAATCGTTTCAGTACCTTGTTAACATAAGTATATTTGACTTAGGGCAAGAAGCCTTTTAGATCTATCTCTATAAATCTTTATACCCAGTATATAGGCAGCTTCCCCTAAGTCCTTCATTGTAAAACATTTATTTGGCCAAAGCTTAACCCTTTGCAAAGTAGGGATGTCATTTCTAATGAGTAGGATATCATCCACATAGAGTACTAGAAAAATAATTGCGCTCCCACTAACCTTCTTGTATACACAAGTTTCTTCTTTGATTTCTTCATCAAAACAAAGATTCCAACTCCAGGATGCCTGCTTCAAACCATAAATGGCTTTTAGAAGCTTACATACTTTATTATGATTATTAGGATCGACAAAACCTTCGGGCTGTATCATATACACATCCTCATCTAACTCCCCATTAATAAAAGCGGTTTTGAAATCCATTTGCCATATCTCATAGTCATAATATACTGCTATATCAAGTATAGTTCTAATTGATTTAATCATTATGACTGGCGAAAAGGTTTCATCATAGTCAATACCATGATTCTGTCTGTATCCTTTCGCCACGAGTCGTGATTGGTATGTTTGTACAATGTTATTCATGTCCTTTTTCTTTGTAAAGATCCATTTGCAACCAATTGCTTTGGAACCTTCAGGAAGATCAATCAAAGTCCATACTTGATTATCATACATGGATTGCATTTCGGATTTCACCCCTTCAAGCCAACTTTCGCATTCAATGCTAGTAGTTGCTGCATTGTAGGTTGTTGGCTCATCTAGATCCATGAGTTCCACATTTTTGTCATCTGTGATGAGAAATCCATATCTCTCAGGTTCACGATGATAACGTATAGACCTACGTGGAGCTGGTATAGAATAAGTGGTCTCAACATCTCTATGTGAGTTTAAATTAGTTTTATCTAAAGGTTCAGTATCTATTTGTGGCTCTCTCATCTCAAAAAGAGTTATTTTGCTCCCACTATTTTTCTTGGAAATAAATTCCTTCTCAAGGAATACTCCAGATCGAGAAACAAACACTTTGTTCTCTGATGGGATGTAAAAGTAATATCATTTAGTTTCCTTAGGATATCCCACAAAAATACATTTATCCGATTTCGGTGACGCTTCACATAAGCTTCACAACCCCAAATCTTAAGGAAATATAAAATAGGTTGTTTCCTTGTCCATGTCTCATATGGTGTGCTTTGAACTGATTTAGATGGTACTCGATTTAAAATGAACGCAGCAATCTCTAAGGCATAACCCCAAAAACAAATTGGAAGATCGTCTTGACCCATCATCGATCTAACCATGTCTAACAAGGTTTGATTTCTCTGTTCCGACACACCATTCCATATAGGTATTCCAAGTGGAGTTAGTTGCGAAACAATTCCACAATCTTTGAGATGATTGTCAAATTCATGGCTCAAATATTCACCACCACGATCTGATCGTAGTGCTTGAATAGTTTTGCCTAACTGATTTTGTACTTCATTTTGAAATTGCTTGAATTTTGTAAACGACTCAGGCTTATGACTCATTAAGTAGATATATCCGAATCTGCTCAAGTCATCTGTGAACGTTATGAAGTATTGGAAACCTCCTCTAGTATTTGTATTCATTGGTCCACATACATCAGTATGTATTAAGCCCAATAAATCTGCAGCTCTCTCAATGTGGCCCGTGAAAGGAGCTTTGGTCATTTTGCCTAATAAGCAAGATTCGCATGTATCATATGATTCTAATCAAATGTGTCCAAGATTCCATCTTTTTGGAGTTTGGTTATACGTTTCTCGTTTATATGGCCCAAACGACAATGTCAGAAATATGTTTGGTTTAAATCATTTGATTTAAGTCTTTTGACATTCACGTTATAGACAGATTTGGAACTTTCAATATTTATGGGATATAATCTCCCACTCATCAAGACATCTCCATAAAAGTACCTTTATTAAATATGGACATGACATTTTTCTCAATAGTAAAGTTATAACCTTCCAAATCAAGGCAAGCAACTGATATAATGTTTCTACCCATAGCAGGAACGCAATAACAATTATTAAGTTCCAATACAAGTCCACTAGGTAGCTTTATATCATAAGTCCCTACGTCAATAGCAGCAACTCTTGCTTTACTTCCAACACGTAGGTCCATTTCACCTTTTGCCAGTTGTCTACTCCTTCGCAGCCCCTGCGCATTCACACAAATGTGAGCTTCACTACCGGTATCTAATACCCATGATGAGGAAGTAGATAAATTGACTTCTATAACAAGAATACCTGAAGCAACAGTCTCACTGCCCTTCCGTTTCTTTATTTCTTCCAGGTAGGCCTTGCAATTCCTTTTCTAATGACCAGTTTCATTGCAGTGGTAGCAAGCCCCTTCTTTATGTTGTTTCGATGACTTTTTTAAAGGTTTAGGTTTGGGTTTAGGCAACATTTGCATTTTACCCTTACTTTTATCTTTCGGGGCCATCTTATTCCCTTTCTTTTTATTCCATTTCTTTTGAACCATTAAAACATTAGGAACAACTTTCTTAATGTTTGTCTTGTTTTAGAATCCCATGCAACTCAGTAATAGTCTTCTCCATGTTGTGCATGTTGAAGTTTACTACAAACTGATTGTACTCTGAAGGCAGTGATAATAAGATCATATCTGTAGCGAGTTCCTGATTGATCGGATCTCCTAGCCTTTCAAGATGCTCAATGTAGCCCTTCATCTTAAGGACATGATCACTCACAGAAGTACCTGAAGACATTTTACAACCATTCAATGCCTTCGTAGTGTCAAACCTCTCTTGACGGGCTTGCTCTTGGAACATTTCCTTAAGCTGGCCCATCATTTCATAAGCTTCCATGTCCTCGAACTGTATTTGCAGCTCCGAGTTCATGGTTGCTAGCATGAGGCATGTCACATCCAAAGAATAATTCATATGCTTATTATAAGCATTTTTTTAGCTTTGCTGGCGGTTGATTCCGGTTCATCAGGAATTGGATTTTTCATAATGTACTGCTTCTTTTCAGCTTTGAGAACAATTCTCAAGTTTCTTGACCAATCAAGGTAATTAGTGCCAGAAAGTTTTTCTTTGTCAAGAATTGATCGCATTGAGTTTGTATTGATTGACGCCATTGATTCTATAATATTTAATATGCAAAGTTATTCGTGAGATATATTGATTTTAAAATCTAACGATCAAGCAAATGCAAGCACAGCTATAGCATGTCCCCCGCAAATAAAAGAAGTTTAGTTTTTTATCAATAGAGATGACATCTTATGTCAACATGTTAGTCTCAAATATTATTGATGGCCACTAAGTATACTGGATACAGTTTGGAAAATAGTTTAAACAACAAACTGTATGGATTTTAAATCTGAGTGCGTAGCGGAAGTCTTGGATACAGTAGGTTGCTGTGGATACAGCAACTAAGTGTATAGTGTATACTTAATTTATCACAGTAATTAAAGCAGTAAAAGTTGAAGGTAAATAACACAGTAATTAAAGTGGTTCGAGGTAAACCCCTCTACGTCCACTGGTCCTCCACACAGAAGTAAAAAGTTTATTATAATTACTACGTACACAACTACGTAATTATAACAACACACAATCAATATATCGTTCACACAGATTGATATAAAGATCTTAGCTTAAACCGTTCACACAGATTGGTTTTGAGCTAATGCTTTGACTTGCTTCTTCACACACAGTTCTGAAGCTTCGTCTTCTTCAATGCAAATCCTTCACACACAGTTCCGGAGAAGCACAGATTGTTCACCACATGTATTGATCTTGAGTTTGTTCAATGTATAGAACAGATGGTGAACAACAACTTTGACTTTAAGAGCTTTCAGCTGATGAAGTGTTGTTCAGGATGATGAGCACTGTATATCTCTTTCATTCTTGATTGCAGTAAGCTTTGGAGATATGTTTTGTTCTGATGATAACTTTTGATAGCTTGAGAGTTAGGTGACTAGTAACTGATCTTCAATACCTTTATCAGATATATATAGTCTCTGAAGTATATATCCGTTGAGATGTATCCGTTTGAATGAGATTTCGTTCCAACGGGATTATGACACGATCCGGATTTAGCGGGATTCTGAAGATCTGTTGACTGGCAGTATTTAAATACTTTATCCTTGAGTATTTAAATACTTCTTTATTCAACGGGACTTGACTTACGGATATTCCTTCTTTGTCTGTTGTGAGTCAGATGGAAGATAAGCGTATTGGAGTTTCGAGACGCTTTCATACTTGGTCTTTTACAAGACTTCTTCTCATCTTGAAGGGCTTCACTATATGCCGATTCGAGGCGGGTCTTCGATACAGGATAAAGCCTCAAAGCTTCGATACTGCTTCCTTTACCGTATTCGGATTGGCATATATGTCAAAACCTCTTTATCAAATACCATTCGATACAGGGATCGGATATCCCATTGCTTCGATACAGGGTTCTTGTTTTCCCAACAATTTCCCCCTTTTTGACAATTTGCCAAGACTTACTTTCTTAACTTTTCAAGTCTTCTTGATGATGCCAAAACCTTCTTCATGAAGTGATCTTCTTTGATGTCTTCTGGCAGATTTCTTGGTCTTTCGTCAAAAGGTCTGACTTTCAGTAACTTGGTCTACAATAATGAACTGCTCGCAGGCAAGTTCGATACAGTTTAAGGATTATTACAACTTAGGCTTATGATTGGCGCGCATGCACAATCTTACAATGTATTCTAATTTTACAACTGAAATTATGAACTGTTCGTAGACTAGTTCGTACAGCTTAATTTTCAATCTAACTTGAGATTGCTATCAAACAGTTTAAGAAATCATACATCAACACAGTAGATTACGAGTTGTAATCTTTCAAGACAAACAAACGCTTTTATTGATATTCAAAATGAATTGAGTACAGAGTTTGCTGTTTCGAATAGAAATTACAAAACAAAAATTGATATACAGAGATTTCGGCTCCTATCTATAATCCGCATGCCTCCATGGCCTTTTCCCTGGGTCATTCTCGGTACCACGCCACCAGTTCTGAAGAGAATCATTGCCTCGATCCTGGTATATTGCTCTTCCTTCATAGGATCGATCAAAGGCAAGTATCCAGTCTTCTGGATGGGTGATCCGATCTCCTCTTCTGTGTTTGGATTTCATCTCGATTTGGAGAGGGAGTTTCCCGTCTTCTAGCATCTTCGTAAATTTGTCTGCGGCCTCCGCTAACGTTTTATAGTTCTTGGAGATGGCGGATTCCCTGATGAGTTTGACAAAGTATCTCATCAGTTCGTTCTTCCTCCAATGCTTCACTTCGTCGGCAGTAGGATTGCGGTTGGTCGGCAGACGAATTTCAGAAGGTCTCTGAATAAGAGTTTTCCAAGGGACATTGGGATCATGAAATTCCGGTCGGGAGCCTGAAATCTTAAAACTTTGGGAAGGAGGTGCTAGTTTGTTCAACTCGGCAGTGATACTGTTTTGAGCAGCCTCAAATTCCCTTTCTTGTTGCAGCCTGATTCTCCTAGCAGCTTCTCGTGCCTCTCCCCCCTTTTTGGCTTCATCAAGACTTTTCAGGATTTCTAGAGCAGCATCCTGTTTTGTCTCGATGTTAGTCATTCTCTCTACAAGGGAGGAAAGCGTCTGCGACATTTCCTTAATGCATTTGTCGTGAGCGCGCAGTTGAGAGCTGTTTTCAATCATAGCACAAGCGGTCTTGGCTTCAGCAATCCTCGTTTTTGTTGCTTCTTCCTTCAGCAGTTGCTCCTGCTTATCTTCCATGATTTTCAAAGCTTGTTTGAAAACTTCTGGCAGAATAGTGAATGCTTTGACAACACGAGATACTTCATGTTGAAGAGTGGTCATTTCTTCCACGGCAGAAGTGTGCATCCAGTTTAATGCTTTCTCAACGGAAGATAGAGCATTTACTGCATCCTGGATGAATACAGTTTGGAGGCCAAGTGCACGCAGGAGCTCTTTTCTAGCGACAGAAATCGGAGAATCTGGTTGGTCAAGGTCTCCAGAGCTGTTCAACCTTCTTACATTCATGGATGGGCGTAAAGTAAGTTGGACATCCTCAGGTTCGATACCGTCCTCGGATTCCACAGTTGAAGGGGCGGGAGCAGCTTGCTGGTTCGGCGACAGGGGGTTGAGAAGCTTCCTGTTGCGAAGATTCTTCAGCATACATGGATACAGGAGGGACTGAATCCTCCTGTTGTCTTTCAGGAACAGCTTCTTCGGTCGCAGCAGGCTTAGGTGCCTGTTCCAAAATTTCTTCTAC
Organism: Orobanche coerulescens; assembly: GCA_033398695.1. Taxonomy (NCBI): domain Eukaryota; kingdom Viridiplantae; phylum Streptophyta; class Magnoliopsida; order Lamiales; family Orobanchaceae; genus Orobanche; species Orobanche coerulescens. Next base: position 150,453,726 of record CM065815.1, read on the forward strand.
TTCCTCGACTGGAGGGACTGATTCCTCTTCGTCGGGAATGTTCTCATGCTGTGGCGAAGGGGGATTGGTCTGAGTAGAAGGCCCTTCGTCGTCTCTGGGTGGAGAGGCGTCTCTAGCTTCAGCCTCTTCACGACTCATCCTCAGACCTGCTTGAAAAGCATCGTCGTCGTCGTTTGAGTCATGATCTTCGTCGTCTTTTCGATTAGTGGGAGAGTCCTCTGACTTGTTCTTTCCTTTCCTCCGACCGTCAGATTTATGCAGAAGATGGCTTTCAATTAGTTCCTTGCAGGAGGGATTGTCCCATCGGATCAGGGCCTCAATTTCTGTTGAGTCCGTCACTTCTGAGACGAATCTCTCTTCGTGGCTCCAATCGCTCCAGTTGTACAGTGTATCGTACGTAGCCAGCCTGTAACCTTTCCATTGCAAAAATCTTTCATAGGCGTGTTCAATTTGAACCGAAAGAAGGGTCTGATTAATGATCGAGTCAGGGGAGGGACTTCGCATGTTGTCCGGAGACGTCAGATCGAGGATTCTGCATGTATGGGATCACATGCGGAAGTGGGACTCCTTACAGGGGATGGTGCCCTGAAGGAAGATGGATCCTGTACGGGTGTGGGATCCCGCAGAGGAGAAGTAGCTTTTGGGTCCAAATGAGCAGCCGACTTGCTAAAGTCTTAAATGTTGGCAGATGTCTCATTATCCGTCGTAGCCGCCAAAGGCTCGGGATCTACTGTCGATACAGTAGGAGACACCTCTTCCACAGGGGTTGGGCCCTGGGGTTCTTCGTCAGTGGGTTGAGCCACGGGGGAGACTTCTTCAGAGGGCTTGTCAGATTTGACTTTTGAAAGCCTCCTAAGTCTCTTCTTGGGCTTCTCACCAGCAGAGCGTTTCTTGCTGTGAGATCTCTTTCGCTTCTTTGAAGATTCCACTTCTTGGAACTTCAAGGATTCATCTCTTGGATTATCGGAAATGGGCATATGTCTGGTTCTCGGGTGGTTGCAAGACAAGGTGCTCTGGTTAAACGCAGTAGGCTTGACGCCTCCTAAGTATATCCTCGAGCTATTCTTCTTCGCATCGGCGGATTGTGTCAGTCCGCACTTCGTCAGGATATAGTTCAACATTAAACCGAAAGATTTCTTCTGGGTGGCAGGTTTGCACACCTCCTCTTGCAGGCGTTTCAGGATTATTTGGCACCAATTGACCTTTTCACAGGTCAGAATAGCCACCATCATCCTGAACCTCAAGTTGGTACACATCTCGAATGCACCGGTTCGATTTTCAATTATCCTGGAGCAAAAGTCATGAAGATACACATAAGGAAGACAAAAGTTTTTCTTGTGACATGTAGTCTGCACCATGTCAACAACTTTGGACCCTGTGAACAGTCCATAAAATTTAGTAATGAGCTCTTAAGACCCGAATGTCTCAAGTTGATCCATGGTCAGGCCGTCAGCGGGTAGCCTGTAGATGTTCTGGAGCAGATCGTTATTGATACAGATCTCAACTCCCTGGACTGTTGCAGTGATGTCAGCAACATGACCTCCTTGGGCCAATGACAGAAAACGTACGGCGGCGTTGAGGTAGAATTCCTCAACCAGATGGGTGTCGTATTTGTCAGCAGTCTTACTTCCAAGGCGATACAGGCCTTGTTGTTGAAGACGAGTTATGATATATTCCATGGGTTCTGCGTCGTTGGTTTCTGACAGAATACGCTCAATGATGACAGGTTTGGAGAAGATCCGGCCATCAATGATGTTAGCAGATTTCTTCATAGCAGGAGAAGAAGATTGTCCAGCCATTGATGATTTCTTAAGAAAAAGGTGCAAGAAAATAATCGAAATATGCAGTAAAATGCAGAAAATTATGTAGGCTGTTTTTGCTTGAGAACTCTTGAATTTGCAGAAAGCGTAAAGAGTCTCTAATGGCGGAATTCAGTCCTTTTATAGTTGGGCGGCGAAATAGGGTTTTGCAGAGTACGAATGGTCAGATTTTAAGGGATGGGAACCGGTTTTGAAATCAACGGTTAAGATGGACTGAGTGTAACTGGTACGCTAATCTATTAAAATGTTTAAAATATCAGCGGGTCCCACTTCTGACATAAGTTGATACCCTAAATGCCTAAAACGGCGGTTTTAAAAATAATAAACAATTTAAAACATCGCGGCTTTTGAGATTCAGTTGTCCAGATGTCGTGTAAGGCATTTAATGTACATGACGTTTGACATAAAAACAGGGCACGTGGACAAAAATTATTTTGAAAGGAAATAATATTATATAATATACTGAATCAAAATCCTATAGCATGTGCTGTTTCCGTGTCGATACAGCGTTCCCCCTCAAAAAGGTACTTATAGGTTTTGAATTCCATACAGCAATATTTGGATTAATGCTGTATTCATGGGTCCTACAGTATTCCCCCTTAATTATTGCACACGTCAGCTGTAGGATTCATATGTCTTCGCTCGCTATAGTGCTGTATTGATGGTTCTGAGTGTACAAATAATTAACGTTGGATACTGTATTCTTGGGTCTTACAGTATTCCCCCTCAATTGTTAAGTAAAAACAGTAAATTACTTACAGGGAGTCTGGCTGTAGCATTCCCAATTCTTGTATGAGCATGTTGAATCTTGCTGTGTCGAGAGGCTTGGTGAAAATGTCCGCCAGCTGAACGTCTGTATGAACTTTTTCCAGGCGAACATCCTTGTTCTCGACGTGATTCCTTATAAAGTGATGCTTCATGTTGATATGCTTAGTGCGCGAGTGCGTAGCGAGATTGCGTGATTGCACTGCACTCGTGCTATCACACATGATTGGAGTCTCTCTAGCATCGATTCCATAGTCGACGGTTGTTGCCGCATCCAAAGGATTCGCATACGCAGCCTACCACAAAGATAGTACTGATTCGGCCGTGGAAAGAGAGTTAGCCAATTGCTTCTTCTTGAACCAAGAAACGAGTCTAGGTCAGAAAGTGACAAGTTCCACTTGTACTCTTCCTATCTAGCTTGCACCTCCGAGATCCGAGTCGCTGTATCCAACTAAATCGAATCCGCCTTCCTTAGGATACCATAGTCCCGCATCGATTCCTTTAATGTACTTCGTGATTCGTTTATTTGTATTGAAGTGTGATTCCTTAGGTGCAACTTGGTATCTCGCACACACTCCAACAAAGAATCGGATATCGGGCACTGCTAGCCATTAGGTACAGGAGCGAACCAATGAGCTTCCTGTAGAGTGATTGGTCAAACGGCTTTCCGGCTTCATCAGCACTAATTTGCACGGAAGTGCTCATGGGGGTTGGCGAGGATTTGGAAGTGTTCATTCCAAATTTGTTGAGAAGCTCCTTGCTGTATTTCTCCTGGTTGATAAATATATCTGTAGGCAACTGCTTTACCTGCAAACCTAAGAAATAACTAAGTTCCCCCATCATACTCATTTCAAATTTGCTTTGCATGAGATGAGAGAACCTTTGACATAAAGCAAGGTTAGTTGAACCAAAAATAATATCATCCACATAGATTTGCACCATAAGAAGGTCATCACCTTCCTGTATCTTGAACAGGGTCTTGTCCACAGCACCTTTCTCAAATCCGTTGTTGGTTAGATACTGGGACAGGGTTTCGTACCAGGCTCTAGGGGCTTGTTTAAGTCCATACAGCGCTTTCCTTAGCCTGTAAACTAGATCGATACCGTCTGTGTTGGCAAACCCTGGTGGTTGTTCAACATAAACTTCTTCTGCAAGATCTCCATTCAGGAAAGCACTTTTGACGTCCATTTGGTATACGATAAAACTCTTATGGGCGGCAAAGGCTAAAAATATCCTAATGGCTTCTAGTCTCGCTACAGGGGCGAAGGTTTCATCATAGTCGATTCCTTCTTCCTGACAATAGCCTTGTGCTACTAGTCTGGATTTGTTCCTTATGATAAGTCCATTTCGATCCTTTTTGTTTCGAAATACCCATTTGGTTCCTATAACCGATTGGTGTGTTGGTCTGGGTACAAGATACCATACATTGTTTCTTTCAAAACCGTTAAGCTCTTCTTCCATAGATGTTATCCAATGAGAGTTGTTAAGAGCGTCTATGGTCGAAACAGGTTCGGACTGGGCTAAGAATACAGCGATAGTGCACATATTGAGTCTTCTAAGTTCGGATTGAGATTTCCATTCAGGAAACTGTGAAACTTCAGCATTAGATTCTTCTTGTGCACAAAGTACATTTCCTTGTGTACTCTGTATTCTCCTACTAGTAGCAACACCGGCATTAATGTTTCCAATTATCAGCTCTTGCGGGTGATCTCTCAACCATCTTCGGTCGGGTTCTAATTCAGGATCCCGTACTGTATCGAAAGATGCTGTGGATACTGACTTGACCATCAGGCGTCGGCTTCATCCACATCGATTCTTATAGCTGCGGGGTTGATTTCTAAATCAACGACAGGTTCTATGGGTGTTGGTGGATCCAAGATAGATAGATGGTGAATGTTCCGAGTGATATCATCTACTCCTGTAGGGTCATGGTGTGGTTCGTCGAACACTACATGAACTGATTCCTCAATCGTCAGCTTCCTTTTATTAAAGATTCTGAAAGCTTTGCTGACGGAGGAGTATCCTACGAATATTCCTTCATCTGATTTTTCATCAAAGGTTCTAAGTTGGTCCTTCCCATTGTTCAATACATAACACCTGCATCCAAAAATGTGGAAATACGAAACTAACGGAGTTTTGTTATTCCATACCTCATATCGTTTTGTTGTGGTGCTTGTTGACGATACAAACGGTTTTGAGTGTAGCATGTCGTATTGGTTGCTTCACCTCGTAAACGCTGTGGCAATTTGCTTGCGGCAATCATTGTCCTTGTTGCTTCTTTCAACGCCCTATTCTTTCGCTCAACACCATTTTGTTGAGGTGTACGGCGGTGAGTATTCGTGCTGTATTCCATTCTCCGAACAGTATTGCTCTATAAAGCGGTTAGTGAATTCTGTACTTCTGTCGGAACGAATGCACACGATACTCGATGCTTTTTCATTTTGCAACTTTCTCAGGAGCTCGGGCAGCTTTGATGTTGTCTCCTTCTTCTTGCTAAGAAAGATCGTCCAAGCATACCTGGAATAATCATCAATAACAACCATGCAGTATTTCTTACCTCCCAAACTTACTGGGTCTACAGGACCGTAGAGATCCATGTGTAGCATTTCCAACACTCTTTGGGTTGAAAGGCAGGATTTGCTTTTCAGGGTTGACTTGATTTGCTTGCCTTTCTGACATGGTCCGCAGACGCTTTCCTTCTTGAATGACACATTTGGCAAACCTCTAACCATTCCCTGTCTTGAGAGCTTGTTTATCGTCTTGAAGTTGACGTGAGACATCCTCTTGTGCCATAACCAGCTAAGATCTGCAGTGCCTTTGGCAACAAAGCATGGAATTGAGGAGCTCATAGGCTTCCAGTCAGCAATATACATATTACCTGATCTGCTTCCTGTAAGCACAACTTCCTTGGTTTGGGTGTTCTTGACTCTACAGCGATCTATATAGAACTTCACCGAGAACTGTTTATCACAGAACTCGCTAATACTAAGTAGATTATACTATAAGCCTTCAACATATGCAACATCGGTGACCTTGAATTTCCCGACAAGTAGGTTTCCTTTCCCTCTTGTTCTTCCTTTAGACTTATCACCGAAGCGAACTTTTGGACCGCGACCTTCTACAAAATCAGATAGCTTGCTCCTATCTCCGGTCATGTGACGAGAGCATCCACTATCAAAGTACCAGGTATCCTCCTCTAGAATGTCCTGTAACAAAGAAATTAGGTAGATTTAGGTCCCCTTTGATTTTTGGGTCCATGTATGTTAGTTCCTTTAGGTACCCAAGTTTTCCTGGCAGCAATTGGTTTACTGTAGGACATACTTGGTACAGTGTTGCGATATCTACGGGGGGCATATCCGTAGTTGTTATAATCATGATAATTATTATGCATGTAAAATTCAGGGTTATTATTATTATTCCAGTACGAGTGCCGTCTTGGAGGTGGAGCCATTTTCTTAGGCCTAACAGCTTGTCTTCTGGGTCTCCAGTTGGATTCCCAATGCTGTTGTTGATACTGAACTGGCATCTGCTGTCTTGAGGGATAACGGGGCTCCTGTATCCAATACCTCGGCGTGCTGTACTGATAGTACTGCCGTGCGGGCCTTTGGTGGTTGGATACAGCCTTCCTTCTGAACGGCTGTTGGCGCTGTTGATATGCTATGGGAGCATGCTGTTGAGTACGCCTCACATGTTGGAATGGCTTATGATTCCGCTGTCTGGTATAGGATTGCAGGGGCGGAATTGCCTTCTGCTTTTCTCGATACAGAGTTCCTTCACGGGACTAGGGGTATCTTCCGATTCTGGAATGTGTTCCACACTCTTGACGAACACTGTACTAGTTTTCCCTTTGTTTGAACATGAGTTGTATCCTAAGCCACTTTTATCATGAGCATGTTGCCCAGTGCTCAGAATTTCTTCCATTCTTTTGGACGATTTTTCAAACGACTTCAGAATGGTCTCAAGTTCAGTTTCTCGCTTTTCGAGAGTTGTGATTTTGGCTTGTAGTAGAACCAAATCATTTGTCTTGCTCTCATTGTGGGTTTTAACCTCATTTAGTTCATGAGCAAGTTGATGATTGCTCTCCATGAGTTTTTCAAAATCGACCTTCTTTCACAATCAAGAGACATATTTTCATAATTTATTTTTAGCAAGTCATTTTCATCTTTCAGCTCTAAATTTGTTAATTGAAGCTGTATATTCTCAGTTTTTAGAGTCTCATGGGCCTTTTGAATGTTTTTAAATTCATTCATCATATTTTCGAAGGTATGAGATGCATTTGACTAATAGCCGAGGTTGAACTTACCTCATCGTCATTTGTCTTCACCTTACGGAACATCTTTGGCCATAAAGCACATATATGCTTTATCATCGAACTCATCGTCGATGAATCACTTTCATGACCACCAAGACATTCTCACGATTTGGATGGTGTGGGGAGGCTTCGATTCTCCAATCGGGGCCTTGAGCTTGTCTTTCCAAGCACGTCTTCTTTCATCTCTCTCTTGTTGCTCGGCCTCGTGCAATCTTTGGACTTTGGGATGAGGACATTTATTTGCATAATGCCACGGTTTCCTGCAATTATAGCACGAGTTAGCATCACCGGATGATGTTTGGTACTTACCTTGTGGATGTGTTTGGGCATGTAGGAGTCTTTCCAGTGTTTGATGAACTTTTGAATTTATGCATGAGAAGCGCCATTTCATCTTGAGACAGATGTCGCTGCCAAATCACGCATTCTTGTGACTGGGCTTCGACGAGCTAGGCATGCTGTGTCTACGGTTCGATACAGCGGCGAGAGCTGTGAATTTTGAAGGAGATTCTTCAGCTTTCTCTCTTCTGTCAATATCATACTCAAAAGCTTTGAGGTCAGAGAAGAGATCAAAAGTAGATATTTCATTAAGATTACAGGATACACGCATAGCTGTGGTCTTAATGTCCCATCGGGCTGGGAGAGATCTGAAAATTTTAAGTTCTTCTCCTTTTGGGTGTAAATCTTGCCCAACGCTTCAAGTTCACCAACAATACCGGTGAATCCGAGGTCAAGTTCCTCAAGTGTTTGATTGATTTCATTTCAAAAGATTCAAATTCCGAGTTAGTTTTGAAATCTTGTTTTCTTTTGAGAGCCTTCCCTCACAAATCAACTTGAGTTTATCCCAGATTTCTTTGGCTGTTTTGCAGCTTTTTACCTTTGAGAACGTGCCTTTGTCAAGAGTGACAAATAACGCGTTCTTAGCCACATTGTCGAGATTGGCTCGCTTCCTTTCATCTGTTGTCCATTGCTCGCGTTCCTTCTCGAGCATTTCAGCATGGGCTTGGCCTTCAATTCTTGCGGCCGGATTTACCTTCATGATATTGATAGGACCATCCTGTATAACAAAAATCATCTCTTCGTGCATTGCTGCAAGATGAGCCTCCATCCTAATTCTCCAGTCGTCAAATTCGTTAATAGAGAACATAGGGACTTTGTTAATCATAGAAGTATCCATACTGATAATACAGGAATGAAAGAGACTGTTTTGAAAATAAGTGATTTGAATCTGATTTGATCAAGAATACGACTGATTCTTTTTAGAATCAACCGCTCCGATACCACTTGATGGCCACTAAGTATACTGGATACAGTTTGGAAAATAGTTTAAACAACAAACTGTATGGATTTTAAATCTAAGTGCGTAGCGGAAGTCTTGGATACAGTAGGTTGCTGTGGATACAGCAACTAAGTGTATAGTGTATACTTAATTTATCACAGTAATTAAAGCAGTAAAAGCTGAAGGTAAATAACACATTAATTAAAGTGGTTCGAGGTAAACCCCTCTACGTCCACTGGTCCTCCACACAGGAGTAAAAAGTTTATTATAATTACTACGTACACAACTATGTAATTATAACAACACACACAATCAATATATCGTTCACACAGATTGATATAAAGATCTTAGTTTAAACCGTTCACACAGATTGGTTTTGAGCTAATGCTTTGACTTGCTTCTTCACACACAGTTCTGAAACTTCGTCTTCTTCAATGCAAATCCTTCACACACAGTTCCGGAGAAGCACAGATTGTTCAGTCTACACAGGGCTGATCTTGAGTTTGTTCAATGTATAGAACAGATGATGAACAACAACTTTGACTTTCAGAGCTTTCAGCTGATGAAGTGTTGTTCAGGATGATGAGCACTGTATATCTCTTTCGTTCTTGATTGCAGTAAGCTTTGGAGATATGTTTTGTTCTGATGATAACTTTTGATAGCTTGAGAGTTAGGTGACTAGTAACTGATCTTCAATACCTTTATCAGATATATATAGTCTCTGAAGTATATATATCCGTTGAGATGTATCCGTTTGAATGAGATTTCGTTCCAACGGGATTATGACACGATCCGGATTTAGCGGGATTCTAAAGATCTGTTGACTGGCAGTATTTAAATACTTTATCCTTGAGTATTTAAATACTTCTTTATTCAACGGGACTTGACTTCTGGATATTCCTTCTTTGTCCTGTTGTTGTAATATCCGCAATTTCGAATTTCGGTAATTTTCTTTTTTTCGGCGGAAGTCCATTTTGACGACTCGCTCATGACCATTTCGTCATTTCGAGAATGAGTAATTCTTCACTTTTTGTCATCCGAGTTCGTTTCGGTATTGTTTTGTTGAGTTCCGTGCTTTTTAGCGACTTTTCCGCACTTGAGTTCGATTCTTGCGAATCTCGGTCTAAACTGTTGTTTCGAGTTTCTCGCAAGTTCATTTAATGTTATTATTCATGTTGCGAGCTTTGGTTCGGTGTTTCGATCACGTATCGTGATTTTCGGACGTTTTGGGCCATTTTTGTAATTTCCCAAAGTTTGGGGTAATTATTTCCGTTGTCGAATTCCGACACTTCGGATGGTCGGAATCGTGTGTTCTCTTAGTGCTTGGATTCGTCTTTGCAAGTACTTCGTAATCGTATCTTCGATTTTTACTCAGGTTCGGGTTTCGGGGTCGTCCGGGCCGTCGGAGTGGCCACGGCCGAGTCACGGCCGGAGCAGGGCCTGGCCTGGCCGAGTTACGGCCGTAAGGTTCCGGTTACGGCCGTAAGGTGTCCGAGTTACGGCCGTAAGCGTGATCGGGTACGGCCGTACGAGCGCTGGGCGGATTTTGACGAAGGCGATTCTGGCCGTAAGATGTGCGAGTTACGGCCGTAAGTGTCCAATTTGGCCGGGCGATTTTTGACGAATGCCGGTTACGGCCGTAAGGCCTGCCGAGTACGGCCGTAAGGTTTACGAGTTACGGCCGTAAGGCTGCTGTTACGGCCGTAACCTGCCGGCTATATATAGCACAGGCTCGGCCAGACTTCATTTTTCTCTCGTTTTTCCCACTTCCTTCCTCCTCTTCCGCGGTTGGAGACTTATGGATCATGGAGGCATGTTGTCATACATCCAATCCATGAAGTTCTTGAGTTTATAACATCAATCAATCATCCCGTAACCTCCTCCGATCTACCGAATCAAGGTTAGATTTCTTGAAATCTAGTTTTGGGGAAATTGGGTGTTTTGGTTGTTTTCATCCGTTTAATCCGATTTAACTTAGGATTATGATGTATTGATGAATATTTAGATGTATTATATCATTTCCTTTATTATTCCATGGTTGGATCGTATCGATTCGTTGTTTGAGTCGAGTTCTTGACCGACGCCTTGAAGGTGTCCGGTAAAATGTCTTAGAGGGGTTTTCGGGCGTTCTACGATTATTCTTCCTCGTATGATCGATGATTTATTGATTGTATGATGTTAGGGTCGAGTTTCTTGCGAAGAAACCGCGTTGAACCCTTCCGTTCGTTATCGTCTTCCTTTGCGATGACATCGGGCGTTTCGTAGCTTCCCGGTTGAGCCGTGTTCGTCGGACTACTTGCGTGCCGATTTCGAGGCAAGTACCTTGCCCATACTATTCTTGTTTTGTGAATATGATAATTGGTGATCGTCTTTATATATTTGTTTGATTGTTTAAAACGAGTTTTCAAAAGATTTGGTTAGCCTTGTTAAAGGCCCTCTTTCAAAATCGTGTGTGTTTTGTGATTGGTGTGTTTCTCGAACGAGTATGTGAATCTTATGGACATGTTTGGTGTTGATGATACACTTGGTATTTGCGTGTAGACGTATATTGTTTCATTTCGGTGCATTGTGGTTGACGTGTTGTTTTACTAAGTGTTTGATGCCTCTGGGTGAATTGTTTGGATATCCTCGGTGTGATATGTTACTCGTGCTTGAGTTTGATTCGCTAGCCAGCTCGGGAGGGTCCTTCTAGGCCTCTAGTGGGATTCGTGGCTTCGTCCCGATCCTAGGTGACGTGTGGTGCTTGAGTATTTCGCTAGCCAGCTCGGGAGGGTCCGACGGGATCACGGAGTGGGATTTGTGGCTTCGACCCGGTCCTAGGCGATGTGAGTACTGTGTTTTGTGAATGTGTTTGCTCACCTCGGGAGGGTTCGACGGGACCACGGAGGGAATTCCAATGGCTTCGACCTGGGTTCACGAATGAAACTTCACCGCTACGTGTATATATTTTGTGATTGTTTTTCGCTCACCTCGGGAGGGTCCGATGGGATCACGGAGGAGTCGATGGTATAGCCACGGATTCAGGAGTGCGGTTGCTTATGTTTTGTGAATGTGTTTGCTCACCTCGGGAGGGTTCGACGGGGCCACGGAGGGAATTCCATTGGCTTCGACCTGGATTCACGAGTGAAACTTCACGGGTGCGTGTGTATTTTATGTCCGTCGATGACGTATGACGTGGGCTTTTAACCTTGTGTATTATGGTTGGTTTTAATTGCGAAAACAAAACCTTTGGGCTGTGACCCTGTTGATTTTTGGAAAGCGAAGGATTCGGTAATCCTAAATTGTTTCCTATTAAAACTCTCGATGGCAATTCAAACTGTTTTATAAATAGTTTTCCCTTGCTTTGCGACCTTTCGGTTTTAGAATGTTTTACCAAACTCTTGCCTCGGGAAGTACTTTTCGTCACGTTTGAAACTTTGAGGATTCTTGATTATTATTGTTCTTGGAATGTGAATTGTATGGCTCGTATTTTTGCACTTGTACTTGCACTAGCAAAACAGTGGAGTTTGCTAACCCCGAGTATTCGGGGGGTGGATGTCTATTTTTGCATTCAGGTTTTGGAGCATAGCACAGGGTCGGCACGAAGGATGATGAAAGATGAACGATACTAATCACACGAGGATCTGTTGATGTCGTTTTGGTCTAGTTGTATTTTCTTTTCCGCTGCAGTATCTTTTCCCCGTTGTACGGGAGTTTATCGTATTTTGACCCCTGCGTGGGTATGTGTTTGGAATTGAGTTGTATTCGAGTTGTATGTATTTATTGAAAGACCAAATCGGTCTACTGAGTCATTTTGCCTTGAAGGCATTGTCGAGATGTTAAATGTTGTTACCAGCCTGGTAGATCCTCGAGGAGAGGGTCTACGGCGTGTAATATCCCTGAGTGGATTGGGGTGTTACGAGAATGGTATCGGAGCTTAGGTTGTGGAAACCTAGGTGTCGGGTCGATGGTGTCTATTGAGTTTTGTCTTGTCGGATTATGTCTGACTAAGTCGTGTCGCGACGCGTCGTCTGAGTTTGTTGGTCGTGATTAGTATCGTGGGCGATCATCATCTTCGTGCGACTTGTGGCTGTAAGTCTCCCTTCTTTGTGTTGTGCCTCGTGTGTCACGAGCTATTTTATGATTATTTGATCAGTGACGGAATCCTCTTATGGATTTTGATTTCTTGATATGTGGTTATTTGACTCTCATATTTCGTTCATATGAGGAGTAATGTTGCTCGATTGTGTATGTTGAACCGTATTTCTTTTATCCACTGCGTGAGTTCTTTTGCAATGACTTTCGGTATTTTACCGACTGAGTTTTATTTCGAAAATCGATTCCCTTAACCGAGTTTTTGGCATTATGGCCTTGATCGTTTTGGCGAAATTCTTATGACGGTATTTAGCATTTTGTAAATGGCTTCTGTGAGTTTTTGAAATATTACCGTCATCGGCCTTTTTGGCATTTTTGTAAATGGTTTTATCCTGGTGGGTTCCGGCGTGGGACCCACGGCGCTATAAAGTTTTGTGTAATTACCTGAAATTTTTGGGCATTCTAGCCTTTTTGGCATCGTCCTTTTTCTTTGGCATTGAATTATTTTCGAAAACTTGAGTATCTTAGAAATAAATTTCGAGACGTACGTTTAAAATGAATTGTTTTCTCGCGGTACTTCCAGGGTGCCACAATATGTTTCAAAATTCTTCTACCTCGAGGACCAAAATGTTTTGAGATATTTTCAATTCATAAACACTTTTACTTAGACCCGAGGGTCGAATATTCTGAAAGCTTTTCACTAAAAGAAAGTGTCCTCATTTTTATCAAATGCGAAATGGTTTTCCAAAGTCTCGATAATGATGTTTCACGTTTTTACTTTTTTTGGAAATGTGATACTCAAGATCGACCGGTGTTTTTATAAATTATTTTCCGAATGAGGTTTTCGTTTTTAAAACCTATCCATTCCCGTTTGAGGGCTGGGTATGTATGTATGATGTTGGCTTTGTCGCTATGATGTTAACTCCCGAATATGATCGAGTTGGTGGCATGAACGTTGAGGCGTTGCCACGTATTTGTTGTACTAGCCCTCTGTGAGAGGTGTGAACTGGTACTTAATGGTTGTCGTCTCGTGGTGGATTGCGTGTCCCACACGAGTGTGAGGTGTTGAAGCTTGGGTTTGTATGTTCGTGTATATGTGTGATTATTCCATGATGTTTTGTAATTATGTGCTGGTTATCGTTCGGGCCGTTGAGATTGCTGAACGATACCGTCGTTGTTGTGATTTTAGTATGCCTGTTGCTTTACGATGGAAATCATTGTATGTGATATGTGTTATGATTCCTTGTTGTGCTGAGTTGGCATCTCCGGTATGTTGTTTTGCGGTGTTATGTTCCATTGTATCTAGCATTTGTATTTTCGGTATGCCGAGCCGAGGCATTTCAACCGTGATGTGCCGGGGGAATGTACGTGCAATTTGTCCTTCTCGTCAGTAACACATTTCGAGTGTGGACTCGAGGGTCACCGAATTCAGTTTTGCGAATTGGCTACCGAGACTTTCGGAGTTCGCGCTTCAGCACAGATATCAGAATCGGCTTTGAGAGGCCTTCGAAGGATGTTTCTGTCGATTGCCTGTTGTGTCGTCTCCTTGATTTCGTTATTGTGAGTAGCGGGGACGACCTTCTTTTATAAGAGGTCGAATGTAACACCCGTATTGTTTTTGGACTTCTTCATTTTCTCTTTCTCGATCTATCGATTCGCTCGTGTTCGTTGATCTTTCTCGAACTTGTTTTGTATTTCGGGTTCATCATTCGAACGAGCGTGGTATTGTTTCGGAATAGCTCGTTTGTCGTTGTGACTTTTCAATTTCTATTCCCTCTCATGTGGATCTTATGTGAATGCATATGTTGTTGTTTTCACCGGATCATATATTGTCTCGAGTCGAGATGTGAACCTTGGAGTTGTTGTTTGAATTTTTATTGTTCTTCGTGATTCGAACATGATCGTTTGATTTTTGTTGTCTCGATCCTTGTGGTTCGATCGTTTGATTGTTCGGTTTTTGTTGATCTAGTTTCGTGATTGTTGAGCGTTCAGACTCCTTCCTAATTCCCTTAAGTTCGGGAAATTAGTCTCGTTTCGATCCTCCAACCCTTGGGCGGTGGAATTCCGTATTTGTTCTGCGTTTGACTCGCGTTTGGATTGATGAACCGTTAGGTTGGTCAATCGTGTTGATTTTCGTTCGTTGTGTTTTGTGATTGTTCGGATAATCGATCTGATTGTACTATCTATTTGATGACGTTTGTCACTTGTTGATTTTATCATGTCTCTACCGGTGACGTTGTGTTAGTCGTCGTGGAGTGTGTTTTCACGCCGTATATTCCTTTGCGTTGCTTGTAACGTTTCGCCGATGGGCGTAAGTTACGCGTTTCTTGTGTATATCGTTGAGTTTTCCTGGCGGGATATTGCTTCTCCCTACTTATTTTAAGTTTCGGGACGAAACTTCTTTTAAGGAGGGTAGAATGTAATATCCGCAATTTCGAATTTCGGTAATTTTCTTTTTTTCGGCGGAAGTCCGTTTTGACGACTCGCTCATGACCATTTCGTCATTTCGAGAATGATTAATTCTTCACTTTTTGTCATCCGAGTTCGTTTCGGTGTTGTTTTGTTGAGTTCCGTGCTTTTTAGCGACTTTTCCGCACTTGAGTTCGATTCTTGCGAATCTCGGTCTAAACTGTTGTTTCGAGTTTCTCGCAAGTTCATTTAATGTTATTATTCATGTTGCGAGCTTTGGTTCGGTGTTTCGATCACGTATCGTGATTTTCGGACGTTTTGGGCCATTTTTGTAATTTCCCAAAGTTTGGGGTAATTATTTCCGTTGTCGAATTCCGACACTTCGGATGGTCGGAATCGTGTGTTCTCTTAGTGCTTGGATTCGTCTTTGCAAGTACTTCGTAACCGTATCTTCGATTTTTACTCGAGTTCGGGTTTCGAGTCGTCGGCCACATGAGTCACTGGCCGGGCGAGGGCTTTGGCCGAGTTACGGCCGTAAGGTGCGATTACGGCCGTAAGGTGTCGAGTTACGGCCGTAAGCGTGATCGTACGGCCGTCTGGCCAGGCGGATTTTGACGAAGGCCGATTCTGGCCGTAAGGTGTGCGAGTTACGTAGTAAGTGTCCATTTGGTCTTGGCGATTTTTGACAGCGAATGCCGATTACGGCCGTAAGGCCTGCTGAGTACGGCCGGCCGTAAGGTGTCCGAGTTACGGCCGTAAGGCTGCCGATTCTGGCCGTAACCTGTAGGCTATATATAGCACAGGCTCGGCCAGACTTCATTTTTCTCTCGTTTTTCCCACTTCCTTCCTCCTCTTCCGCGGTTGGAGACTTATGGATCATGGAGGCATGTTGTCATACATCCAATCCATGAAGTTCTTGAGTTTATAACATCAATCAATCATCCCGTAACCTCCTCCGATCTACCGAATCAAGGTTAGATTTCTTGAAATCTAGTTTTGGGGAAATTGGGTGTTTTGGTTGTTTTCATCCGTTTAATCCGATTTAACTTAGGATTATGATGTATTGATGAATATTTAGATGTATTATATCATTTCCTTTATTATTCCATGGTTGGATCGTATCGATTAGTTGTTTGAGTCGAGTTCTTGACCGACGCCTTGAAGGTGTCCGGTAAAATGTCTTAGAGGGGTTTTCGGGCGTTCTACGATTATTCTTCCTCGTATGATCGATGATTTATTGATTGTATGATTTTAGGGTCGAGTTTCTTGCGAAGAAACCGCGTTGAACCCTTCCGTTCGTTGTCGTCTTCCTTTGCAATGACATCGGGCGTTTCGTAGCTTCCCGGTTGAGCCGTGTTCGTCGGACTACTTGCGTGCCGATTTCGAGGCAAGTACCTTGCCCATACTATTCTTGTTTTGTGAATATGATAATTGGTGATCGTCTTTATATATTTGTTTGATTGTTTAAAACGAGTTTTCAAAAGATTTGGTTAGCCTTGTTAAAGGCCCTCTTTCAAAATCGTGTGTGTTTTGTGATTGGTGTGTTTCTCGAACGAGTATGTGAATCTTATGGACATGTTTGGTGTTGATGATACACTTGGTATTTGCGTGTAGACGTATATTGTTTCATTTCGGTGCATTGTGGTTGACGTGTTGTTTTACTAAGTGTTTGATGCCTCTGGGTGAATTGTTTGGATATCCTCGGTGTGATATGTTACTCGTGCTTGAGTTTGATTCGCTAGCCAGCTCGGGAGGGTCCTTCGAGGCCTCGAGTGGGATTCGTGGCTTCGTCCCGATCCTAGGTGACGTGTGGTGCTTGAGTATTTCGCTAGCCAGCTCGGGAGGGTCCGACGGGATCACGGAGTGGAATTTGTGGCTTCGACCCAGTCCTAGGCGATGTGAGTACTGTGTTTTGTGAATGTGTTTGCTCACCTCGGGAGGGTTCGACGGGACCACGGAGGGAATTCCAATGGCTTCGACCTGGGTTCACGAGTGAAACTTCACCGCTACGTGTATATATTTTGTGATTGTTTTTCGCTCACCTCGGGAGGGTCCGATGGGATCACGGAGGGAGTCGATGGTATAGCCCCGGACTCACGAGTGCGGTTGCTTATGTTTTGTGAATGTGTTTGCTCACCTCGGGAGGGTTCGACGGGGCCACGGAGGGAATTCCATTGGCTTCGACCTGGATTCACGAGTGAAACTTCACGGGTGCGTGTGTATTTTATGTCCGTCGAGGACGTATGACGTGGGCTTTTAACCTTGTGTATTATGGTTGGTTTTAATTGCGAAAACAAAACCTTTGGGCTGTGACCCTGTTGATTTTTGGAAAGCGAAGGATTCGGTAATCCTAAATTGTTTCCTATTAAAACTCTCGATGGCAATTCAAACTATTTTATAAATAGTTTTCCCTTGCTTTGCGACCTTTCGGTTTTAGAATGTTTTACCAAACTCTTGCCTCGGGAAGTACTTTTCGTCACGTTTGAAACTTTGAGGATTCTTGATTATTATTGTTCTTGGAATGTGAATTGTATGGCTCGTATTTTTGCACTTGTACTTGCACTAGCAAAACAGTGGAGTTTTGCTAACCCCCGAGTATTCGGGGGGTGGATGTCTATTTTTGCATTCAGGTTTTGGAGCATAGCACAGGGTCGGCACGAAGGATGATGAAAGATGAACGATACTAATCACACGAGGATCTGTTGATGTCGTTTTGATCTAGTTGTATTTTCTTTTCCGCTGCAGTATCTTTTCCCCGTTGTACGGGAGTTTATCGTATTTTGACCCCTGCGTGGGTATGTGTTTGGAATTGAGTTGTATTCGAGTTGTATGTATTTATTGAAAGACCAAATCGGTCTACTGAGTCATTTTGCCTTGAAGGCATTGTCGAGATGTTAAATGTTGTTACCAGCCTGGTAGATCCTCGAGGAGAGGGTCTACGGCGTGTAATATCCCTGAGTGGATTGGGGGTGTTACAGTTGTGAGCTGTATGGAAGATAACTGTATTGGAGTTTCGAGACAGTTTCCATACTTGGTCTTTTACAAGACTTCTTGCTGTACTGAAGGGCTTCACTATATGCTGATTCCAGGCAGGTCTTCGATACAGGATAAAGCCTCAAAGCTTCGATACAGTTTCCTTTACTGTATTCGGATTGGCATATATGTCAAAACCTCTTTATCAAATACCATTCGATACAGGGATCGAATATCCAGGCTGTTTCGATACAGGGTTCTTGTTTTCCCAACAATTATGTATCACATACACATATATGAATTATAATCTAACGATCAAATAACCACAGATTTAGCTTTGGCATGTCCCTTGTAATTAAGAAATGTTTTAGATTATCATTTGGGATGACATCTTATGTTGTTTTAATCGTATTAATCCCAAATAAGCCATAGGTCCAAAACCATTTATAACCTATATAAGTCTTAACCATTTAAAACATATGTATAAGCTTGTTTATTCATCGCGCCTCCTTAAGATAAAGTCCATACACCCTGCTTTGGCAGACCCATATTAGAAATGATCGAAAGTTTGACGATTGTTTTGAAATAGTTGGCTCTTGAGACTTATGTTTCATATCAATTCATTTAATAAAACTATTTTATCAAAATTGATTATCTCAAAATTATTATCATGTATCTCATACATGTAAAAGTTTTAATGAGTTTGATTTATTTGGTAATAACGATTATTAAGCAAATAAAATAAATATGATGCATCCAATACAATCATATGCTAATTTAAATATGATGCATTTCATACAATCATATGCAATGTAAATATGATGCATCTCATACATTCACATGAACAATTAGGTGTGGTGTGGTATAGCCATAGAACCTATTATGATATTCGTTAATATCAATAGGTCGGTCGGTGTAATCTTCGATAACACCTTTCTTCTTGAATTCCTTTGTAAGTTGCTCGTCTCCTTCGTCTTCCTTTTATA
The DNA here is from genome assembly GCA_033398695.1 of Orobanche coerulescens. Classification (NCBI taxonomy): domain Eukaryota; kingdom Viridiplantae; phylum Streptophyta; class Magnoliopsida; order Lamiales; family Orobanchaceae; genus Orobanche; species Orobanche coerulescens. The sequence goes on from CM065815.1 coordinate 150,472,341, forward strand.
GCTAGAACTATTTTAAACTATATCTTTACATTTTTGTAATAGAAACCTCGAGTTACATTCGAGGGGAGTAAGATGAGAAGAGAAATTACAACAAGATAATAAGAAGGCACGACCTACAAGTCGTATTATGAATATTAAAACCATAATCAAATCATTAATTTTATTGATCTAATACGGCTATACCACCCACGATGCATTAACCATTTAAGCATTCATAAGCACATATAATATATAAAATGTACTAAATATCGACTATCGATAAGTTATATAATATATAAAATATGTCAAATATCGACAATCGATAAGTTATAAAGTTCCAAGGGCCAAAACATCAAACCGGGTAAAATGGGAAATAAATTTCCAGGAATACACGAAGAAAACGAGGCCTAAACGATCCCGGAAGTGGCCTGGATCGCAATCTGAACAGCCTGGATCGTGATCCAATGGTCCAGGCCGCACCAGCACATAAGGCTGGGATCGCGATCTGTAATATTTTAGAATTTCAGTATAAATTTTTCGCATTATTTTACCCGAGTTATATTGCACAGTGCAGGATATTACAGTATGGATAATATAATTTAAGCATTGAGACAATTGTGTTGGAATAATTGTCGTACTTGGTTGACAATTGCATTTGAGGATATTGTGTATCAGGTGTATTGTATGATAATGTTATTGGAGCGAGTATATGTATTCAGTATGTCGCACGTATTCCGTATATTGAAACGACAGGCAGGAACGATTGTAAATGGCTAAGTATAAAAGCCATTAAGTATGTTAATCTGAGGAGCTTATGTACGTTAAGATACGGATGTAACGTACGTTATGTTGAGTATATAACGTACGCTATGAAGAGAATCGGACAGGATCCGAAGTATTGGCAATTTTTGGTGCAGATGTGGAAAGGTAAGTCAACATTGAGCTTTACGTACGTTAAGGATATTCCATTACGTATGTTAAATGGGTATATTACTGTAGCAAGTTAACTATGTGTTACGTACGCCACGGCACAGGTGTTATGTACGTAATACAAGGTCCGAAATGAGGCAGTGGGTTCTGGAGTAGCATTACGTACGCTATCCGAGTTACGTACGTGATCGCTGAAATTCGCGTAGTATGGTTTTCAAATCCGATCAATTTTAAAATTTGTAAAACCTCGAAGTATTTCCAAGGTGTCGAACCCAAGGGAATTGATATGTCGAAACTAAAGGAAGTAACTCTACTCAAAATTTGACTGCTATTTAGGAATCCGAAAATTTGGTTTGTTTCTAATTATCTAACTTCAAAAATCGAAAAATAAAAATTAAATAACAATTAATCCTAAAAATAAAAAATCTAGAACAATAAGATAAGAATTCCAAGTATTATGCAAAGAGATCAAAATAAAGTGAATTATCTAAATCAAGCAAATAAAGCAAATTAGCAAGATAAAATCACAAGTTGAAAGCTAATTGATCCTAGGGTAGTATCGTCTAATTGAGTTCACACAATCCATTCACTTGATTTCTTTTCCCCAAATTTTAATTCAATCCTAGAAATAATCACTCAGCCGATCTAGAATTCCGATCAAGGCAACCTAGAAAGATAGTTAATTTAAACCCTTTTCCCGCAAGGCTCAAAGAATTTAAATCACTTAAAAAGCGTCAACTTATTTATCTATGATTTATCTTACTCCACTCAAGTCTTAAGATCAAATCATATTGTGCATCAAGTATTTCCACTAATTAATTAATCCTTCCGGGCAAAATTAATTAGCTAACATGCATCGATTAAGGGCCCTTTAATCTAGCATGAGATTTAACACATCTTGATCACAAGCCTAGGATGAAAGGTAAAAAGGTAATCAAAGGGACATCATGTGAACATCAATTAAAATTACTAACCCTAGAATCAATCAATGGATTTAGCTAGACATAATTGAAATTAAACAAGAAATAGATGGAGAATACATATTATTAATATGAAAAGAGAGATTACAACCCTTCCGGATGAACTCTGAGTCTTCAATCTCCGAAAAAGTAGAAAAACAATAATAATTGCTGCTTTGCAAAAAGTTCTCGTATCAAAGGAAAAAAAACGTAAAAGTGTTCTAAAGATGATAAAAGATGATAAAAGATGCTAAACTAGGTCTAGAAGGAGGTGTATATAGCCTAAGGGAGTTAAACTCCCGATTAGCACTAATCTAGGAAACAAAATCTATCCAAAAGAGTCACAATCCGTCAAAACTCGAGAACTCATGAGCACTTTATCGGACGCACCTATCGGCCGATAGGCTGCTCCGATAGTTGGTCTGTCGGTCGACTTCACTCGATAGGGCTCGGAACACCTGTCGGACGCACCTATCGGCCGATAGGCTGGCCCGATAGGTGGTCTGACTTTTGCAAAAATCCGTTTCTTCCGTCCGTTTGACTCGACTCTCGGTCCTTTGTCTCGTTTTGGGTCCTTTTGGCTCTAAAAACCTGCAAACATACTAAAACCAACCCAAACGCGTAATACGGCTCGACTAATCATAATTAAGCCAAATACGATCACATTAATCACGAAACGAGATAAAAACCTAGTATAAAATCCTAGAAAAATGTGGTAAAATTACCACCTATCAGTACGCCACGGCACAGGTGTTACGTACGTAATACAAGGTCCGAAATGAGGCAGTGGGTTCTGTAGTAGCATTACGTACGCTATCAAAGTCGGATAGCATACGTAATTCTCGTTATGTACGTTAGGTTGATCAGGTAACATACGTAATGACTGAAGTGTATATAAATATGAGATGTCCGTCACTTTGATATTTTGAGAGTTTCACTTCATTTCTTCATCCTTCGACCCTCCGAGATGGATTTTTGGTTCTTGTAAGTCGATTATGAACTTGAGGACAAGGATTTGGAGCTTGAGATATGGAATTATGGTTGATTCTTGAGGCGTTTGCTTGTGTTGTTCATCTTCTTGAGGTATGCTGGATAACTCTTCTCTTTAACTTCGCATTTTGAGGTTCTTGTTGATACTTGCTTCGTATGATGATATATTATGGGAGTATTGTTATTATTATTGGTGTTTCATGAAGTTCTTGTTGAGAAATGATGATATGTTTGATATTTGTTGGATTATAAGTTAAGATGGTGGTTTAGATGTTAGAACACATATTGGATTATGTTGTTTTGATGATTATGGGCAAAGTGATGTTAGTCGATATGGTTATGGATTAATTCATGTTCATGAATAATTCTTGGTCTATATGACATGATTAAGATGATTATACGTCGAAGTGTTAGAGGAAATAAGATTTGTACACTTTTTTTTTTGGAAAGTCTCGTGTATAAGGCTCGACTTTGGAAAATTACCACCAATTCTTTAAAGCTACAAAAATTCTAAAACGTAACAGTATGATAGAGTGTCTAGTTATCTTTCTAATAGTTTAAACGGTGAGTTAATCAGAGTCCGGATGAGTGAGTTATGACCAGAATGGTAAAAACTATACTGCCAGTATTCAGATAATGTATTACGTACGTTATGACTGTGTTACGTACATTAACATGCCTGGGAGTATAAATAGGTTCAAAAAATCGGGAATTTCACTTCCCAGCCCTTCCTACACGATCCCATTTCACCCCAAGACACCCAAACTCAATTTTTAACCCTTGAATATCAGATTTTGAAATGGTTTATCATGTGTTAACATCTATGAAACATGGGAACAAAGAGTATAACATCATTCTTGATTGTTTTGCCGTATTGAAGGTAATTGGCTTGAACTCTCATGTTTTGGGATTTTTGAGACATATTGGTATATTTGAGTTATTTAGTTCGTATCGATGGCTAGAATCGTATTATGTTGAAGGATATATATTTGTGATTGTGTTCTCTGTGTTCTTGATGTGGTTTGTGTTTATTAATTGATAATTCGAATATACCTTTGAATCATGCCTTCAAGGTTTTTGATTGAAAACTTGAAATAGATATTGATTGGAATATTTTGGTTAAGTTTGTATACTCGCCTTATCGAATTGATACATGGGCTTTGCGGAATTATGGGAAAGTTGGAATTAAGTATATGTTGAATAACTCGTGGGATTGTTCTTGTTAATTGGTTGTAGTAATTCAGATGTTGTTGTTTGAATTTGATATGGATATATTCAAGGATACTAATTTCACGTTTATGATTATTTGGATAGATTGATGTTGTTTAAGTCGTGATTGAAGAACTATCAAGTTCGGAGTATTCGTGCATCCGAATCGGCTTGTCGGCGTATCGGTATTTGAGGCAAGTTTTATACTTCCTATGTTTATAATACTTAATGGTTTCGGTTTCATTTCATTTATAATTCGTATAGCAATGACTCTATATAAGAATTTGTGGAGATGAAGTTTTTATGTTGTGTTTTGGTTTTGGTGCGTAATCATAAGGTATATGATTTACATACGTCAAGATGTATAATTGAGCGTTGGGATTACAGCTTGGTAATGACGAAGATATAAGTTCTACAGTCTAAGGTATGCGGTTTCATCAAGTACTGAGGTATGTTACGATAAATGAAGGTTCTGGTTATTTTGAATGATTCCTCGATAGTATGAGATTTGACGGTTATGTAGGTATAGTTAAGAGTTGGTTATTGTTAGTGATAATCGAGAAGGCCAATTATAGCAAATACCTTAGTATATGTTTTATCTTGTTGTTTTGAATATGATTGGAGTAGAAAGACTATTGTGATTGGGCTGATGTGTTGAGGGATAAGACCTAAATGGCACCCACGTTCTAGAGTATTCCTGCATAGATGCTTCCGTGACCCTTGGTTGCGACCTTGGGATATTTTGTGATTGTATGTAATGTGTTGAGGGATAAGGCCTAAATGACACCTACGTTCCGGAGTATTCCTGTGTAGATGCTTCTGTGACCCTTGGTTGCGACCTTGGGGTTATTGTAATTGTAAGATAATTGATTATTTGTGGTTTTCTGTTTTCAGATATTGTTGGTACTTGACTAGATTGGCACTCGATTATTAGAGTTGAGATTTGATGCTGTTAATCAATGGATATGATTGGGTTGGCCGAATGCTGGGTATCATGTACTTATGAGTTATGATAATTTTTGGTATTGTCAGAATACAATACATATGTTTGTAGTCGTAATTTAAGAATGCGAAATGTGGATTATGGTAAGGATCGATTTGGCATGGATTGCTATGGATTGGTAAGGTTATGATGGTAAGATTACATTGATAGTATTCTTACTTTGTAATTACACTGGTATGTAATTATTTATGATGATGTGATCGTTATCATTGTTGAGTATTGTGACTGACCCTGTCGTGGGGTTTATTTTTAGGTACTCGGAGATCGAGCTAATAGTGGTCGTGAAGGGATGAGCTTCCCGGGTGATACTAGCTATGGCATTATTTGAGAACCGAGTATTTGACTGGTTATTTTATTCCGCTACAAATGTATTTTCAATTATGTCTATATTCGATGCGCGAGTATTTTAAAATGATTTTCCGGTATTTTACCAACTCGTGTATAACTTTAAAATGGCCTTTTTGGGTATTTCGTAAACTTGGGTTATTTCGTTAAACCCTTTTTCCCTAAACTATTTTGTCGGTACGTTCAAGTGGTGGCTAAGCGTACATTTTGAAACTGTCGAGATTTGGCATTTCGCCTTGTACTTTCAACTGGTATTTTATGACGGTATTTGAGAACTATGTTTTGGAAAACATTTGGGTATTTAAAATATTACCGTCTTTGCCTCTTTGGCGTGTTAGAAACGTTTGCAAAAATGTTTTTTAGCCTTGTGGGTTTCGGCGCGGGGCCCACGGCGCTGTAATATTCCCGGTTGGTTTTGGGGTTGTTACACTATCTGCATCCGATAGACCGCTCGACAGGCCCTCTCATCAGGTTTTTTTTTTCCTTGAGTATACATCTTATGTATACATGTATACATCTTATGTATATAATAACTAATACCTTTTGAGTAATATAAATTTATAAATCAAATAGATCAAATCTATATTTATACAACCTCGGAATCAAAATATAATTATGTTCATATGAAAATTTTAAGGAAGCCTAATCTTTACATGAACAATTTATGTCCATATGCATCTCTTAAAATTCATAATCCTAACATAAAATTATATGTAGATCAAATCATATGTTCTTTGATTCTTGGATTATTAGTAGAACTAAATCATCACATGAATCTCCATATATCACAGAACCATATATGTCATGATCAATCATATAAATAAAAATATATATCACCATATACATATTATGTAACAGCCCAAAAACAGTGGCCATTACAGTGCCGTGGATCCCTCCTGGGACCCACCAGGCAATATCACAATATACACTTAAAATCTGACAACGTGGCACCGTACCACAATATTTATCAAAACCCCGATGTGGAGTATGAGTTATTCATATTTTTAAATACAAACAAACATACACAGGATCCAAACACGGTACAGACCATATGACGATGGGCAGTACCTAACAAGTTTTAGTACATTCATCCGACACAAAAATAAAACGAAAGTCACGCTTAAAACATAACCGAACAACCAAAAGACTCGGGGACCCGAAATAGCATACATCAGAATCCTCCGTCGCCATTGTGCTCCTCCTGTGCCTTGCCCTTTCCTCGCCCTGAAATACAAGTATTTCGCCCCAAACCACAGGGTCAGCTATACATGATAATAATTCTCATGACATTATACAATTCATATATACTGATTTCAAAGAAATCCACCGACTACTGAATATACCCCGAAGGCGTATAAACAATCAGTCCCAACTGTCGAAGATAACCAAATATACAAACGACCATATACTATGGCTCAAGACGGACGTCACAGTACGCCCGATCCGGAAATGTGTCCGTGCACATGTCCACCCCGTATACGGAATCCAAAATATACGTGGGACAATGTACCTAATTAGCCTCACGAACTACGTCTCGTGTGCACGATCTAAATGCGGAAAAACCTCCACGCATGATCATCAAGTGCCCGGCTAAAAATCCTACACATAACCAATCGGCGCGCAGATATGACTCCAGAGATGTCACGATACAACATGACAACGAAACTCAACGAATTACACTTTTTCCAAGAAATCGAACAACTTACCGAAGTGTCAACAAAGCTCAACGATATCAAGGGTCCAAAAGTACGAATTTGGGTATACAATCCCATGATGAAAACGGGACATCATCAAGAACAACCTCAAGTCACAAGACACAAGTTTATAGGTGTTTCATATACACGAAATGCATAATCATCATAAGAATCCACACATCATTATAACCAAGCAAGATAACTTGCCTCAATTCCGTAGACGAATAATCCTTCCTCGAATGGTCAAACGAATGGTATCCTCGTCTAACAATACTCACGTGAACAAGCAACCTTTAATGAAATATAATTCATTCAACAACACATTCGTACGATAATGGTATTATCGCATAAACAGTATTCATAAATTTACTTGAACAAATCGATTATCCTATCGATCATTTTAATGTTTTTATTACAAATCATCGTATGTTTATCATGATCATTACATATTCTAACCTTAATGTCAAATTCTTGATGTCTAGTTTATCATTAATGCAATATCGTGAAAATATCTTTTTCAAATCATCGACACTTCCAATTACGATATAAGTTGTGTTTAATTACATTCTTCATTATTTACCAACGATTTCATTCAAAACTTGATTACTATATGAAACATAAGTTTAAGTTTTTAGTGAATTAAGAACATCATCTTAATTTACGCCTCTTGACATGCATGGATTAATGAAATGGAATTCGGCTATTCATCTACCGCATTTGTATCATCATATTCAACACAATTCTCTTAAGAACATTATCAACCTATCAATGTAGCGATTAACGCCCTTTAACGAAATCGATAGATTTGAACATATGAAGATTACAACTTCCTTCTATCAACATTCATTGTTTTACTTTGAAGAATTTATTAAAAGCCTAGTTATATCATTGAATACTTGAGATTTTTGAAGTAACTTCATTCAAAGATCATCTACAAAGGGTTAATATCATCTTTCCAACAATTTTATTACAAAGGTTTTCGAGGCCAAAAATCATGGTTCCATACTACCTTCAAGAATCAATAGAATGTTCAAGACAAATTTAACATTTCTCACTTTTAATCATTAAGGATATCATCCCTAACATGTTCCTAGTGTTGAGACTAAAATCAACTTCCGATTATCATTTATGTATATCATTATCAACACAATCACATTATGAAGTTATTTACATCATGAAGTAACACTAATACCTTCAAAGTTAATCTTCACTTGGTTTGAGTATGATTCAATTAACTTATCATGTTTACACTAGTTTAAACTAACATTATGTGAAGTATTTATCTACTAACATCATCATAAGCATGGAATTGATATGAGTTAAAGAAAGACCAACCTTAAAATGAAGAACAACACCACACTCCAAGGAATACACTTCAATCTCTAGCTCTCCAAGTCACCAATCAAGTGTTGAAGCTCCAACACAAGTTAGGAAGGTTTAGAAATGAAGTTGGAAGGGAAAGGAATCGTTCCTAAGTTGGAAGATTGAAAGAGGTCGAGTAGGAAGTGAATGGCAAGTCATACATTTATAATCTGAACTTGACATTACGTACGTTAATGAACGTGGTTAACGTACGTTATAGCCTTTACGTACGTAATCTCATGATCATTACGTACGTAACCAATTTCATCAAATCTCCCTGTCTAAAAACACGCCATACGTTACGTACGTAACCAGGCAGCTATTACGTACGTAATAGCCGTTGACTTGGCTGTCGCGATCGACTCCCGACCACCTACCCTTGCTCGACCCCACCCGCCGAAAGGCGGATTGCTGGAGGATCTTCCGCATTACGTACGTTAACGTACTGATATTACGTACGTAAGGCGGCCTACATAGCGTACGTTAAGAATACATGTTAACGTACGTTAAGTACTATAACAAGCATAAATGGAATTCTCGCAATATCACCCAACAACTAATATAGTATGAATGACCATGAATCCAATTTAACATAATTCGTCGGTACTTGCTACAACATCACAGATATGGTGCGAAAATACTTAACTTAAATCATGAAATACAATATTAAAGGCGAGGGTATTACATACTCCCCCCCTTAAAAGGAGTTTCGTCCCCGAAACTAAGGGGTAAACAGTTCGGGGTATCTCTCTCGCATGCTATCTTCAGTCTCCCACATAGCTTCCTCGACTCCGTGTCGTGACCACTGAATTTTTAATAAAGGAATCGTCTTGTTCCTCAGCTGTTTAATTCTTCTCTCGAGTATCTGAACAGGTTGTTCCTCATACGAATGGTCGTCGGCTATTTCGACCTCGTCGAATTGAATAACGTGACTTGGATCAGCAACATACTTCCTTAACTGAGATACATGGAATACGTTGTGAATCCGACTCAAAGCTGGTGGTAATGCTAAACGATAGGCTAGGTCGCCTACTCGTTCCAGGATCTCAAACGGACCAATATACCTTGGGCTCAATTTGCCTCTCTTCCCGAATCGGAAAACACCTCTAGTAGGAGATACTTTGACCAGTACATGGTCACCAACTTCAAACTCGAGTGGTCGTCGACGATTATCTGCATATAATTTCTGGCGGCTTTGGGCCGTTAATAGACGGCTCTTGATCGGGAAATCTTCTCGCGAGTGCCAATAACATATCGAGTTTCGTACCAATAGATTCGGATAATTCGTCCCAAAGACAAAGGGACCTACAACGACGACCATATAATGCCTCATAAGGTGCCATCATGATCGGCGTGCCAGTGTTATTGTATGTGAATTCTACCAACGGCGGTTGGGCTTCCCGATCAAGCTTCCAATCGAGAGCACATGCCCTCAACATATCCTCTAGAGTTTGAATTGTCCTCTCGGATGGCCAGTCGGTCTGAGGATGAAAAGCCGCATCGAAGTTCAATTGTGTACCCATAGCACGATGAACCGCCTTCGAAGTGCGACACGAACCGTCCGTCCGATCGATACAATACTCTTAGGGGTGCCATGCGGTCTCACAATCTCTTTGATGAATAATTGGGCGATTTCTCGGGGCCCCAAGTATCCTTGATCTCCAAAAGTGGGCTGATTTAGTCAATCGATCCACAACCACCCAAATCGTATTCATGCCTCGACGGCTCGTGTTAAACTAGTAATAAAGTCCATCGATATGTCTTCCCACTTCCACTCGGGAATCGGAGGCAGTTTCATCATGCCGGTGGTCGTTGATGCTCAATCTTGACCTTGGACAGTCAAACATTTCAAAGCAATTCGGCAACTTCCCGTTTCATGTTACCCCACCAATAATACGGCTTCAAATCCTTATACATTTTGTTTGATCCGGGTGTATGGAATACGGGGTAGCATGAGCCTCCTTGAGAATAGTATTCCTCAATTCTTCGTCTGTGGTACACACACTCGATTTTTAAAGCGTAAGTCCATCCTCATGAACCACAAATCCAGGGGCCTTCCACGATCGATTTCTCCTCGAATTACGGATAAGAATGGGTCCGACATCTGTTTCGTCTGATCGTCTCATCAATGGATGGTGAAATCTCAAGCATGCCGATTGTCCCCGAATGCGTTGTATCCAGGACCTCAATCTCTGGTCTCATGAACTCTAGCGCAACTCCCTGCAGGCGGTCAAACGAGCTAGCATCTGCTCCTGCACCGTCTTGCGGCTCAAGGCATCGGCAACCACGTTTGCCTTGCTCGGATGATAAAGGATCTCGATATCATAGTCTTTGATTAGCTCTAACCACCTCCTTTGTCTCATATTCAACTCCTTCAGGTAAAAATATACTTGAGGCTCTTGTGGTCCGTAAAAATCGCGGTAACTCCATACGAGATAGTGGCGCGATTTTTAAAGCAAACACTACTGTTGCTAACTCCAAGTCATGAGTCGGGTAGTTGACCTCGTAAGGACGCAATCGTCTGGACGCATGGCGATCACTTTCCCGTCTGCATTAACACGCGGCCAAGGCCTGCCTCGATGCATCGCCGTATACCGCGAATCCTTAGTTCCTCTAGGTAGTACCAAAGCAGTGCGAAATTAATCGACCTTTGAGTTCATCAAAACTTTCTGACATGCTTCCGACCACAAGTACTTCTTATCTTTTCTCAATGATTAGTCATCGGTTGAGCAATTTTGGAAAATCCTTCCACGATAAATGCGTAATAGCTGCTAGACCCGAGAAAACTACGAACTTCCTTCACGTTCTTGGGGGTAGCTTGATCTCGGATAGCTTCCGTCTTACGTGGGTCTACTCTTACTCCCTCTGCTGATATCACATGACCCGGAAAAATAACTTGGACATCCAGAATTCACACTTAGAAAATTTTCCATAGAGTTGTTCTCGCCTTAACGCATCGAGAACACGGCGGAGGTGACACTCATGCTCCTCATGATCACGAGAGTAGACCAAGATATCGTCAATAAAAGCGACTACAAAGCGATCCGGATAATTAATAAAAACGATTCATCAATTCCATGAATCTGCAGGTGCATTAGTCGGTCGAATGGCATGACAACGAACTCATAATGCCCATAGCGAGTGCGAAAAGTTGTCTTGGGACGTCGGACTCTCGAATCCGCAATTGGTGGTACCCGGACCTCAAGTCGATCTTGGAAAATACGGCGGCTCCTGGAGTGATCCAATAGATCATCGATGCGAGGTAAAGGATACTTGTTCTTAATTGTTACTTTGTTCGGCTCCGTGTCGATACACAAACGCAGCGATCCGTCCTTCTTCCGAATAACACCGGCGCCCCCAAGGGGATGCCTTTGGGCGAACATATCCTTTCTCGATTAATTCTTCGAGTTGTCTTTTCAATTCTTGCATCTCAATCGGGGCCATACGGTGCGGTGCTTTGTGCGGGGGCGTCCACGGCTCCAACTCAATGGTGAATTCCACCTCTCGTGGGGGTATTCTGGAAGATCGTGCGGGAATACATCGGATAGTCTCGAACTCCGGAATATCAATCAATTTGGTGGCCGGTCACTTGTCTTCGTCATGTAACACCAATAACCAATGCATCCACGGTTCGGTAATCTCATAGCCTTCATAGCGGATGACTCTCCTGAATGATTGGGATTATCACCCGAAAAATACACTCGACGCCATCATCCGATGTGACGGTCACCATTCGCTTACGGACGCTAAGGGCGGCATCGTGACGATCCATCGGTCAATACCCAAGATTACATCATCTTTAGGTAAATCCACCACAATCAAGTCGACAACCACTCACGGTTGTTCATGCTAATCAGACGATTACGTACTTCACGACTCCCAATAATTCTTCTACCATCGGGTAGACCAATTACAAAAGGTTCACAATTGATAACACGATTCAATTGCAAAAGAATCAAACAAGAAATAGACAAAAAGGAGTGTTAAGCACCAGTATAAAAAAGAACACAAACGGCCGAGAGTGGATCTCGAGAGTACTGCAATCATGCCGCCGGGGATCATCGGCTTTCTTCATCTCGTAAACTCCGGGTTTTGCAACCCCAAGCAGGTGTACCAACATGATTACCACGGCCCATCCCTTTGTTCGCCCAGGTAGTCTGGTAAGAAGCTGATGGATGAGCACGTTCTGAGCAAGAAGATCTTTGGAGCAAGAGATCTTTCTTGGGCACGCCGAGTCCACCCGGCAATAGCGGCGCGATGGCCGTTCTTCACTTAAGTGTGACAGTAACGGCCGGCCGGACACTTGGAGCTGATATGCCTGGTCCCCACGGTTATAACACACGACAAGTGAGTGATTGCCCGAGAGTGCGTTCCTGCCGGTTTCGGTGCCATAGGTGGCCGCTCAGAAGGATTTGGTACAGGCTGGGGTTTCTTGAATACCCCCCGGTTGCTGTCTCCTTGGGTCTGGTTCCTGGATCTCTTGTTGGAAAACTGAGGCTGCTTCTTAGAAATCTCCTTCGCGGTAAGTTCATACTCCAAAGCCTTCTCAATAAACTCCGGTAAGGTCGTACAGTGGTGATTGAGTAATTGCATCCTCATTCGGGGTTTAAGCCTCTTGAGGAAATATTTGATTTTATCAGCTTCCGAACGGACAACTGACGTAGCAAAAGGGAGAAGTGCTTGGAATTTTTCAGCAATTGCTAACACATCCTCGTCTTCCGATGGGTCGGGGTTTAGTAATTCGGACAGTTTAGCTTCACGGAGGGGTGCAGGATAGTAACGATCTAGCATAAGATTCTTGAATTCCTCCCAAGTACTCGCGTCTTCGGCAGGCCTCACAGAAAGCCACCAAGTATGGGCACTCTTACTGAGGTAGTAGGCTGCCACAGCAACTCGATTTTCCTCTGGGCACTCCACCATCTCGAACAGTTTCTCGAAATGCTCTATCCAAAGGTACAATGTCGGCAGCTCGATGAGCCTTCAAAAGTCGGAGGTCGCCGACGTGATATGTCGCTAATAATCCGGCTCACGATCCCGCCTGTGCACCGAGGTGGAGGCCGTTGTCCCCGCCGCCGACGGTAGTATTCCTTTGCATGGTTTCCATCAGCCGACCCATTTGGGTCATCTGGGCCATCATGCCCTGCATCACGGTGTAAGGATCGGCATGTGCATTCTCTCCGGTGTGGTGCGATTGGTCCCGAGAAGGCGAATCACTGCCTGCGGAACTCTGTTCCACATTCGCGCGTCTGTTAGCTCGTGGTATCGGAATTCGGCCTCTTCCGCGGCCTCGTCCCCCTCTGCCACGGCCTCTAAGGTTCCTTTCCATACTGAAAGAATCAAGTCACAAGTACAGTTTGATTTATCAATCATAATTCATGCTAAGTTAATAACAACAGGGAATTTCCTATCCAACAATGCAGTTGTAAAGAATCACTGGCACTACAAGTGTTACACACTCAATATCATATCAACATTAAGTCGAAACAATTCCAATCACATAATTAATTTAGGTTCTCTTCAAACAGATGAATTTTGCCTCATGGTAGCAAGATGCCAAGATAAGTAAGGAGACCAATACATCGTCAATATCATGCCAGTAATCAAATTATGGTTCATGAGAACATACCGTATTCGACGGGTCAGGCGCTTGCACAGGTTACACGTGGCACGAAGTTTTCTTGATGCTATTTCGATTCTACAATGACTCAAAATAAAAACACACTCTCTGATACCATCTTCTGTAACAGCCCAAAAACAGTGGCCATTACAGTGCCGTGGATCCCTCCTGGGACCCACCAGGCAATATCACAATATACACTTAAAATCTGACAACGTGGCACCGTACCACAATATTTATCAAAAACCCCGATGTGGAGTATGAGTTATTCATATTTTTAAATACAAACAAACATACACAGGATCCAAACACGGTATAGACCATATGACGATGGGCAGTACCTAAAAAGTTCTAGTACATTCATCCGACACAAAAATAAAACGAAGGTCACGCTTAAAACATAACCGAACAACCAAAAGACTCGGGGGCCCCGAAATAGCATACATCAGAATCCTCCGTCGCCATTGTGCTCTTCCTGTGCCTTGCCCTTTCCTCGCCCTGAAATACAAGTATTTCGCCCCAAACCACAGGGTAAGCTATACATGATAATAATTCTCATGACATTATACAATTCATATATACTGATTTCAAAGAAATCCACCGACTACTGAATATACCCCGAAGGCGTATAAACAATCAGTCCCAACTGTCGAAGATAACCAAATATACGAACGACCATATACTATGGCTCAAGACGGACGTCACAGTACGCCCGATCCGGAAATGTGTCCGTGCACATGTCCACCCCGTATACGGAATCCAGAATATACATGGGACAATGTACCTAATTAGCCTCACGAACTACGTCTCGTGTGCACGATCTAAATGCGGAAAAACCTCCACGCATGATCATCAAGTGCCCGGCTAAAAATCCTACACATAACCAATCGGCGCGCAGATATGACTCCAGAGATGTCACGATACAACATGACAACGAAACTCAACGAATTACACTTTTTCCAAGAAATCGAACAACTTACCGAAGTGTCAACAAAGCTCAACGATATCAAGGGTCCAAAAGTACGAATTTGGGTATACAATCCCATGATGAAAACGGGACATCATCAAGAACAACCTCAAGTCACAAGACACAAGTTTATAGGTGTTTCATATACACGAAATGCATAATCATCATAAGAATCCACACATCATTATAACCAAGCAAGATAACTTGCCTCAATTCCGTAGACGAATAATCCTTCCTCGAATGGTCAAACGAACGGTATCCTCGTCTAACAATACTCACGTGAACAAGCAACCTTGAATGAAATATAATTCATTCAACAACACATTCGTACGATAATGGTATTATCGCATAAACAATATTCATAAATTTACATGAATAAATCGATTATCCTATCGATCATTTTAATGTTTTTATTACAAATCATCGTATGTTTATCATGATCATTACATATTCTAACCTTAATGTCAAATTCTTGATGTCTAGTTTATCATTAATGCAATATCGTGAAAATATCTTTTTCAAATCATCGACACTTCCAATTACGATATAAATTGTGTTTAATTACATTCTTCATTATTTACCAACGATTTCATTCAAAACTTGATTACTATATGAAATATAAGTTTAAGTTTTTAGTGAATTAAGAACATCATCTTAATTTACGCCTCTTGACATGCATGGATTAATGAAATGGAATTCGGCTATTCATCTACCGCATTTGTATCATCATATTCAACACAATTCTCTTAAGAACATTATCAACCTATCAATGTAGCGATTAACGCCCTTTAACGAAATCGATAGATTTGAACATATGAAGATTACAACTTCCTTCTATCAACATTCATTGTTTTACTTTGAAGAATTTATTAAAAGCCTAGTTATATCATTGAATACTTGAGATTTTTGAAGTAACTTCATTCAAAGATCATCTACAAAGGGTTAATATCATCTTTCCAACAATTTTATTACAAAGGTTTTCGAGGCCAAAAATCATGGTTCCATACTACCTTCAAGAATCAATAGAATGTTCAAGACAAATTTAACATTTCTCACTTTTAATCATTAAGGATATCATCCCTAACATGTTCCTAGTGTTGAGACTAAAATCAACTTCCGATTATCATGCTATACCTTAGGTTTTATGTATTATTATCAACACAATCACATTATGAAGCTATTTACATCATGAAGTAACACTAATACCTTCAAAGTTAATCTTCACTTGGTTTGAGTATGATTCAATTAACTTATCATGTTTACACTAGTTTAAACTAACATTATGTGAAGTATTTATCTACTAACATCATCATAAGCATGGAATTGATATGAGTTAAAGAAAGACCAACCTTAAAATGAAGAACAACACCACACTCCAAGGAATACACTTCAATCTCTAGCTCTCCAAGTCACCAATCAAGTGTTGAAGCTCCAACACAAGTTAGGAAGGTTTAGAAATGAAGTTGGAAGGGAAAGGAATCGTTCCTAAGTTGGAAGATTGAAAGAGGTCGAGTAGGAAGTGAATGGCAAGTCATACATTTATAATCTGAACTTGACATTACGTACGTTAACGAACGTGGTTAACGTACGTTATAGCCTTTACGTACGTAATCTCATGATCATTACGTACGTAACCAATTTCATCAAATCTCCCTGTCTAAAAACACGCAGTTCGTTACGTACGTAACCAGGCAGCTATTACGTACGTAATAGCCGTTGACTTGGCTGTCGCGATCGACTCCCGACCACCTACCCTTGCTCGACCCCACCCGCCGAAAGGCGGATTGCTGGAGGATCTTCCGCATTACGTACGTTAACGTACTGATATTACGTACGTAAGGCGGCCTACATAGCGTACGTTAAGAATACATGTTAACGTACGTTAAGTACTATAACAAGCATAAATGGAATTCTCGCAATATCACCCAACAACTAATATAGTATGAATGACCATGAATCCAATTTAACATAATTCGTCGGTACTTGCTACAACATCACAGATATGGTGCGAAAATACTTAACTTAAATCATGAAATACAATATTAAAGGCGAGGGTATTACATATTAAGACAGGCATCACACACACACACATATATATATATATATATATATATATATATATATATATAGATCGAAACACAAATCTATTAAAATTATATATATCACCATATATATAAATATACATAGATAAAATTTATATATCATATATATAAACATCATATATCAACATATATGAAAATCGAAACAATGAAAATATACTGGTCGCTCCGATACCACTGTTGGTTTTTTATTGAACTAACAAGATTTAGATCTCATCATATATCGAAATAGTGCAGCGGAAGTGTATATATATATATATATATTATGTAAAACCCTCCAAGGATCAAAGTATATTATCAAAGTACGAAGAACAAGATTGTTACCTCTTGTAGCGTGTTTTCGATCGAGCCTTCCAGAGATGTTGCAAGAAGCGAGCGTCCTCTACAGTATCTACACAACGAACAAGTCCCGAGCGTCTAACGGATTGCTAGCTCCGACTCAATAAAGATTTCACTTAAATCAATATGAATATAGGTATGTTCTTATGGTAAGAACAAGAACACAAAGAATTTTATTCAAATGTTCTTGAACTTTGCTCTAAAATAACAACTATGAATCTTATTCAATATGTTATTAAAGATCAAACTCACAAGATTAGATGAATATTCTAAATACTTCCTTGGTCAAAGAATCAATCTTCAAAGATATGAAGATATGTTCTTGATTCTTTTGATTATTCAACTCGTGAATATTATCTTCAAGACTTTGAGAGAGAGAAATATCAAAATCAGATTTTTGATTCTCTCTACACAAATATGTCTTCACTTATGATTTTCCTTCTTGAGGGCTATCATACGACACTCTTATGTAGTCCTCTAAATGGCTAAGGGTTCACCAACCCTTTCACCAACCATAATCAACCGGAACAAAATAGCTCGTTTAAGTGTGTGACCCTGTAGGTTCTAATTAATACGGAAATGAGTATAAAAACATTTTACGACTCATAAATCATAAGCGCCCTCTAGCTAGACATTATGAATACCCGCATTAAAAGAATTAATTCGAGGACACAAATGAAATCCCGTTAGTGTATAATATTAAATCCTCTCGTCGCGCGATATCCTAATTAAGCATAAAGCATGAATTAGTCGATCTTATATAGCTTAATTAATATTCTTGAACTCGAGTTATAATTGTCCAATTCAAATATTTATCAGTAACTCTTTATTGATCAATTTGAGCATGGCCATGCATTTAAACAATTTAACTTATCAAGGTCCCGTGGATATCTTCTACGTTTTATAGGAGGGACAAGTCCCCCCTGGACAAACTACTTCCCACTGCAAAAATCATACCGTATCCAATCACAAGCTGTATGGTCCATTGCTACAGAAGACGTTGGTATTGTGTTAAAATACGATATTCATTATGTAGGAAACTGTAGTGTCTTTAGGTAATAAGGAATTAAATAATATATAACAATCAGAGGAATTATAATGACTTAATACATATATAATTCTCTTTGTTAGGTCATATCCTATATGATGTCTCTACATATATTTATGACGTGATATAACATCTCATGTTCATGTCCAGTAAAACATAGCCATCGTATCACTATCATATTAGTAATCATATTACTAGGCATATCTAGAATAAATATTCTTTAATGCTTTAACGAGCTTTACTATCAAAGTACCAAGTCATATACTTGATGATCGTAAGCAGAATATTAATTCAATATATAATCAATATTATATAATAATAAATGTATCCACATTATTATTAAATAGTAGACTTAGAGCATTATACTAACAGTACCCCCCCCCCCCCTCGTGGGTCGATTGTGAAGCATCGGGGAGATAGAGTCGGGGGGAGTCAGAAGCGTCGGGGAAGAAAGAAGAAAGAAAGAAGAACGAAAGGAGACTGGTTAAAAATAAAGAGATCATTAACAGCGGTTATGAAGAAAACCGCTGTTAAAATTAAGATAATAAATGTTTAAAAGCAGTTATGAGAACAACCGATGTCAAAGGATGAATTCTGATTGCGGTTTCTAAAAAACCGTCGTTAATTGTCTGACTTTAATAGCAGTTGTTGCTATAACCGCTGTTATATTTTCATGATATTTACAATGTGTGCCACCACACAAATTTAACAGCGATTTTTGCATAACTGGTGTTAAAAGTCCGCTGTTAAATGGTTATTTTGTAGTAGTGCCGCTATAAACAATTAGATATTTATTACCTTGAATTTCGGTCCACAACCAATCTTGAACACACATTAAAGCTTCCAAAGTTTTTGGATGGAGTCTACTACAATGTGGACTAAGAAATCTACCACTAGTAGACAAAGCGGACTCCGAAGCAACCGTAGACACGAGAATGGCTAGTATATCTCTTGCCATCGCATGTAAAGTGGGAAACTTGGGGCCATTTGATTTCCACCATGCCAATATATCATAATTCTCAACTCTAGGTAAAACTGTAATATCCGGGGGTAAATTTTTTTCGTTTCACTGTTGAGTTGTACGTATTCATTTGGAGTTGTACAAGTGTTGTTGTTTTGGACAAATACAATGTATATTGTATTGGCATATTTCGAGATCGAAATATTTTTACTTGTCGTCGGTTTGGTTTCGTCGTTTGGATATTACTTGGTGAGTTTGGAATTTTGGCTAAATTTATAGCCATAGTGTACGTTACATGTGTAGCATTACGTACGCTACTGTGTTGTGATTACGTACGTTATGCCTGAAGGTTTACGTACGTAATGGGTGGTCGGTTGTAGGAACCTTCCTCGGAGTCAACTTTCGACTGGTAGGGCTGGAAATCTTTCGATCAGATCTCACTATTGCAGTCAACGGATCTTTACGTACGTTAGGGTGTGCTCCTTATGTACGCTATCCATGAAGCTTGTTAACGTACGTAAAACGTGGTTCTTTACGTACGTTAAGGTCTTCGTATTGTTGGTCAGGCAGTTCTGGACTACCATTACGTACGCTAAGTTATGGATATAGCGTACGTAATTGTCCTTACGTACGTTATGCTTGTCGTATAGCGTACGTAATGTGTTTGTCATATTATATAACTTGGTTTCGTATTTCATTTCTTCATGAACCAAAATCATTTTTCTCTCCCTAGAATCGTCCTTCTGGACTTGTTCTTGATATTTAGCCTCTTACAACACGATTTTGATCATCCTAGCTTGGATTGAAGCTTGAAGTTGGAAGCTTGTTGGTGCTCCTTTGTTGTTTGGAGAGTTCTTCTTGTTCTCCATTGGTAAGTTCTCTTAATCTCTTGTTCTTCAAGTGATTTCTGAGTATGATGATGATATTGTTGTTGTTTTCTTCGGGTATTGATTGATTGTTGGAGTATATCATGATTCTTGATGAGTTTTTATAACTTGTGATGAAGAACATGATGATTCTGTCTTGGGGAGGAGTTTTTCTTGATGTTTTAGAATGTTTGGAGGTTATAATCATGTTTAAGAAGGATTATGTTAAGATTGTTATATGATTAACATAGTCTTGATGTGATTGGTTTTGTTGTTTGTGTTTCTTGGGGAGATTTTCACCATTTTAGTAAGGAATTATGATGAATTATGTAATAATTATCATAATCTTGAAATGGTTGATTTAATCTTGTTGATTAATCCAAATTCATGATGAATTGTTGATTGATTATTGTTTAGACATCATGTTTGTTGAGATGATGATGTTCTTGGGGTATTGATGATGATATTAGTGATATTATCATTTTGAGATGTTTGTTTTGATGATTGTTCTTAAGTGATTCTTGTTGAATTGATTTCACAAGTGTTAAGAACGTAATGATCATGTTAATCGATCATTGAGGTGTTGAAGGATGTTAGAATTCATAGTTGAGAACTATGATATTCGTTGGTGGGGTTTAACCGATTCGGGTTGAATCGGGATTGTTTTGGTGTTGCTTTCCATTGACTTTGTGTTATTGAATGAATTGTATTTCATTCAAGGTTGTTCGAGTGCTTGTGACCATCGGAGGGCACCGTTCGTCGTTTCGTGGAAGGATGTTGATCGTGGAAGGACTTTCTCGCCTTCGGTTTGAGGCAAGTTTTATACTTGTACTAGTCAATGAGATTAATGTTATCATGTATGTGTATGTGTAATATCCGGAATTTCTTCTACTATTGTTTAATGTTATTTTATCCGAGTAATGTTGTACAGCGTGGAATCTGTACAGTATGGATAAAATAATTAAAGGACTAAGACATCTGTATTGGTACAATTGTCATATTTGGTCAACAATTGTATTTGAGAATATTGTTGGAAGATGGATATGTATTCAGTATGCCGTATGTGCGTATTTTGCATGTCGAGATGTTGG
Organism: Orobanche coerulescens; assembly: GCA_033398695.1. Classification (NCBI taxonomy): domain Eukaryota; kingdom Viridiplantae; phylum Streptophyta; class Magnoliopsida; order Lamiales; family Orobanchaceae; genus Orobanche; species Orobanche coerulescens. Next base: position 150,493,800 of record CM065815.1, read on the forward strand.
ACAAGAGTAGCTGAAAATGGCTAAATATAGCCTTGTTAGCGCACGCTAATATTCATGTATAGCGCACGCTATCGTACAGGTTTAGCGCATGTTAAAGGTAAAAGGCAGCGCACGCTAGTGCAGAACAGATCAGAAGGAATCTACGTGTGGACCAGGCCACTTTCGGCGCATGTTCTGATAAGTCAATGAATGTTGTAATGTAGTACTAGCGCATGCTAAATCCTAAGGTTAGCGCACGCTAACTGTAGATCGGACAAAAAGGAATTTTATCCTCGTTAGTGCTTTCGGCGTGTGGACCCATCTTCGGAGCATACAGACAAACGAGTCAACTATGATTAGCGCACGCTATGGTCTAACACTTGCGCACGCTAAGTATAGGCATTTACGTACGCTATTGCATGGGCATTACGTACGTAAATTAGTGTACGAAGCAAAACAGTCGCCTCTGGACCACGATAGCGCACGCTACTCAGGAAAAGTAGCGCACGCTAATAACAGTCAGTATATATATGATTGCAGATGTGAATTATGTTCATTCGGCCATTCCTTCCTTTATTTGGAGAGAGAGAGAGTTTTTAGAGAGAAGTTTGAGGTTCCAAACACTGAGAGATGATGATCTTTAACAAGATTAAGCTGGGGAACATGGATTAAAGTCTTGTTCTTGAAGTTATTGATGATTCTTGGAATGAAGTTGATTGTTCTCCTTCATGGTTCGTCTATACAAGGTAATCACTCTTCATCTTTGGATTTCGTTTTGGATTGAATGTTGATATTCTTGAGTTGATGATTATTACATAAACAAGTTGACAAATATGATTATGAGATGGAGTACCGGAGTATGATGATATTAATATGATTTGTGTGATTTGAATTGTGTATTTCATTTTCTTAAGATAAGTTGGTTAATCCTCATTCTCCTTTGCGGATGTTGATGTCATTGCTGATGATTAATCTCTGTAATGTGAGGTTAGGGAAGTGTTGTTAGGGTTCTTGGTGTTCATGATGTTGATATTTGAGGAAGAAGATGATATGTGAATATATAAATTGGATTAAGAGTTGGATGATTGTCTATATGTTAAAGGATATCAGATTTCGTTGTTTTGATAGCTATGAACATGGTTTAGAGTTACTTAGTGCTCTTGATAATCGCCATATATTGATCGGTATCTGAAATGCATGCAACTGCATGTCATTAGCGCACGCTAGTGTTAGTGTCTAGCGCACGCTTTAAGTGATTAACGTGCGCTAAGTCAACAGACAGTGTAGTATATCCTGTCTCAGTCATGAATTCATGATCGTTTAAGTTGAATTGTTCAGACTTATGGTTAATCGAGATATTGTGGAACCATTGAGTTTGTTGATTGGTTATATCGGTTGTTGATTATTATCGAATGTGTGTTAATCAATTATCGTAATAGGTTGAGATTATTGATCGGTGATTAGAACCATGCTTGGCGGTCGTATTCGAGAATATTCGTAGATTTCAATGATCGGGGCTGAGGAACTCGTAGATGACGGCAATGGATTTGGTAATGACTTCATCGGTATCGAGACAAGTTATTACTTGCTCAGTTTATAAGATTTAATGAATGGTTTTCGTTTCATTCGTTTATAATTCGTATAGAAATGTTTATAATCGTAATCACAGGAGATTTGGGATTATAAGTTGTATTCGATTTTTGAGAATTAAATCATAATGTATATGATTTACATTTGTTGTTGGTATACTTGGTATCGAGGATACATCGTGGTATAGACGAAGATATGAATTATCTACCGTTCGTGGTATTCTGGATCATCGAGCATTGAGAATAATGGTTGGTGATGGTTTATATATCAAGATTGCTCTCGAAGGACTCGGAGCAAGTATTTTAATCATTTTCGTCATTTGTGTCGATCATTTTCTGGTACATTCATGTATCGTTGTTGTCATGCATTTGTGCATTATTGTTGTCGTACATTGTGTACTATTGTTTTGTGCAATTGTGCATTGTTGTGATATGTCCACCATGCGTTGGTCCGACGGGATCAACATCTATAGTTGTGTGCGCTGGATCGTTGGACAGGTAATGCCAGCATGCGTTGGTCCGACATGATCATCATGGGGATCTATAGCTGTGTGCGTTGGATTGTTGGATTACTATATGTGTTGTTATTGTGTATATGTATATTATGGGTTGCCATAAGTATACATTGTTGTTATTGATGTGAGCATATTGACGTTGTCATATGAGTATGCATTTGTAGGTCTTGTGTTAGGACCATGTCCGTATGTTGTGTTGATCTGATCTTGGATTAGACTAACGTGATTTCATCCTGACATTTCATATCTTGAGGTATGTTCCGTATTTCCTTTGGTATTTCTCTTTGATGGACAATCAATTATCGTGTCGAGATGTGAGGATGTTACCCGACGGATTGGGTTGGACAGAGTTAATAGATTTCGTAACAGTGATTTATGATAATGTTTTGAGAACCTTGGGTATTGTTGAGATACAATACAGATTTTTCGGTATGAGCTTAATGTGTTGTTGAAAGGATACGAGATGTGAACTTTGGTAATTATTATCACTCTTTGGTAAAATTATGGCGGTAAGATTACATCGGTAGTATTCTTACTTAGTATCTCATTGGTATGTAATTATTGACGTGATGTGATGGTTATCATTGTTGGATATTATGGCTGACCCCGTCGTGGGCTTTCTCTTTAGGTCGTGAAGAGATGTGCTTCCCGAAGGATACTGGCTAGGGCATGTATTTGTGTATTGAGTTTCCTGATCAGTTCTTGTATTCCGCTGCTAGAGTATTTTACTTGTTTGTCTTTTTCCGCTGCATGAGTATTTTTAAAGGGCCTTTTGGTATCTGGTAACTTAGATTACTTTGACAATCATTTTCTAAACTATTTTGTTGGTACGTGTAAGTGATAGCTTAACGTACATTTTTAAACCGTTGAGTTTTGGCATTTCGGGCCTTGTGATTTCGAATGAGATTTTATGACGGTTTTGATAAATTGATTTTATTAAGTCTTCGAATGTTTTTCAAAGACAGTACTGTCGTTAGCCTCTTGGATGTTTGTAAATATTTGCGAAAATTTCCTTCAGCCTTGTGGGTTCCATCTCGGGGCCCACGGCGCTGTAATATTCTAGGATGGCTCTGGAGGTGTTACATAATATGGTATCGGAGCTTAGGTTGAGAAAACCTACGCAGTCGGGTCGAGTTGGGTCGTGCTTTTGTCGTGTCATTCGAGTTGTCGGTTGACAAGTGTTTGAGTTCTGAGTTTTTTTTGTTCACTTGGGCTTGTGTGTTATGTGATTTACCAGTGTGGTACTGGGGTTGTTGTAAACTTTTCCAAATGGTGTTAACATGTTTCTTCAGATAGAGCTGTGTTGTGTTCTCGAGTTGAACTGAGTTTGCAAAATGTGTGTTTCGTAAATGTCTGTGTCGAGTATTTTCTTGAGTCGAGACTTGTGCCAGTATCACGGGGAATCGTCGACTTCACGATCTGTAAGTATTTGGATTTTTGGATTTCATTGAGATTTATTGCCGTTCTAAGTTGATATGTTTTGAGATTCAGCAGAATATTATTCGTTACAGTATGAGGTGACAGAGTTGGGACAGGATTGATGATCTTGAGAAGATATGATTTTGGAAATTAATATGTCGGTTAAATTTTGGAAACGGAGTTGTGCATTTGAGAGGAATGTTGGGAATGGTTGAGAAGAACATGTAGTCATGTTAATTCATTTTGAGATATATGAACTGTTTTTGAGCATTTGAAATGAATGTTTCACGAATGTTTTATGGAAAATGGATTTTGGGCCGAGACCCAATCGATTTTGAAATAGTTTTGTAACTGAGGACTTGGGGTCCAAAAGAGTTTCCAACTTTTTAAACTTCTTGTAATGTGGAACGAAATACGGGCTGAGACCCTAATGTTTCAAAAGGGCTTTTCTGTTTTCTTAAAACTCCCGAGATTTATAAAACACTTTACCAATCGTTTATCTACTTCGTTTCTGCCTTTCGGAGTTTTGGTTTACCTATTTAAATGAAACCTCTCAGGAAGTCTTTCGCTGTGTTGATTTTTTTCAATGTTTTGTCATAGAAAATTGAAGTAATTCAGGATGGGTTAATGGTTGACGTTGTGAGTCATATGTGGAAAAAGGAGTTTTTAACGGAATTTATATATTGATATTTTGGAACTCTATCGTGTGGTTTTCCGATGGAATATCAGTGGATATTGGTGACAAACCGAATTGGTATACAGGAGTATGGATGTGGTCAATCATTTGCATAGTTTTCATTTTAAAACTTCGAAATCGTGTGGATTCGAAGGAAACTGTTATCGAATACTTGGCATTAGCGAGCAAGTTTAATTTTTCAAAAATTGATTTCATGGTCTTACGAAAATTTATGTTTTGAGTTTTGAAATTTTTGAAAGAACTTTCGAAAATTTGTCTTCCTGACAAGATTACATGATTTCAAATTGGTTTTAAAAATGTGACTGATATACATACGCATTTAGTGCATAGTGCTATCATGGTGAAGTTGTGTGACTCACGAACTGGATAGTACATCAGTATGGTACGATGAAAGAGATTCGAACGTTATTATGGTAGTTTGGTTATCCAGGGATGATCGGTTGATTTATCAGATAAGAGAAATACGCTGCGTGTTGTAGGTTCGGGTACATAATGTAATTTTGGAACTATGGATTTTATGAAACCGGGACATATGTGTTATGTGATTCCATTGGTACGGTAGTAGCGCGATTTTACCATAATGATTTTTTGAATGATTCTTTTGTGAGTGTGATGGTTGTTTTGGATATTGATTGGTCATTCTCACTCCATGTATGATTGGGTATGTACGTCGGTTTGTGATTGGTTGTTCGTATGCCGAGGGGTATGTTCACCAGTCGGGTATGTTTATCGAGATCCACTGCATGTGATTGGTGTGTCGTTTTGAGAATTTTATTCTTTCGTATATCGGTTTCTGTGGTTCTGTGTTGATCGTGTTGGATACCGTGTGAAGGTATTCTCGATTATCGTTGATCGTTCGTTGGTAATATTGGAGTTTATCATGTTGATGATATTCTCGATTGTGTTTTGACCTCTGATTGGTCATATTGGAGTTTATCATGTTGATGATATTCTCGATTGTGTTTTGACCTCTGGTTGGTCATATTGGAGTTTATCATGTTGATGATATTCTCGGCTGCATTTTGACCTTTGGATTGGTCGTATTAGAGTTTATCATGTCGATGATATTCTCAATTAATTTATTGGTTGATCATTGTTAATGATCGTATGAGCGTTTAAATTTTGTGTCGATGTTTCGGGATTTGTGTCGTTGTTTTTGGCAGTTGTTTCTCAGTGTATCATATATTATTGATTGTATCATAATTGGGACTTAATTGTGCGATCAGGCAGACAGGTTTTGACGCGGATAGATTATTCCATCCGAAGATTATATATTTTTCTTGAGACTCATAGAATGTGATTGTAAGCGTATTGAGGCTTTACAGTGAAGTCACTTGCTAGTATCTCAGAAGATCGTCGACTTGGCGCATATGTAAGTATACTGTGTTGGTTATTCGTTAATAATGATGATTGATCGTTGTCGTGATGGTTTTGGAATATTTTGGTTGAACGGTTTGTTGATTTTTCTATGACGGATTGCAAGTTTCAAGGACGAAATTTATTTTAAGTGGTGTAGTGTGTAATATCCGGAATTTCTTCTACTATTGCTTAATGTTATTTTATCCGAGTAATGTTGTACAGCGTGGAATCTGTACAGTATGGATAAAATAATTAAAGGACTAAGACATCTGTATTGGTATAATTGTCGTATTTGGTCAACAATTGTATTTGAGAATATTGTTGGAAGATGTATATGTATTCAGTATGCCGTATGTTCGTATTCTGCATGTCGAGACGTTGGACAAGAGTAGCTGAAAATGGCTAAATATAGCCTTGTTAGCGCACGGTAATATTCATGTATAGCGCATGCTATCGTATAGGTTTAGCACACGCTAAAGTTAAAAGGCAGCGCACGCTAGTGCAGAACAGATCAGAAGGAATCTACGTGTGGACCAGGCCACTTTCGGCGCAAGTTCTAATAAGTCAACGAATGTTGTAATGTAGTACTAGCGCACGCTAAACCCTTAGGTTAGCGCACGCTAACTGTAGATCGGACAAAAATGAATCTTATCCTCGTCAGTGCTTTCGGCGTGTGGACCCGTCTTCGGAGCATACAGACAAACGAGTCAACTATGATTAGCGCACACTATGGTCTAACACTTGCGCACGCTAAGTATAGGCATTTACGTACGCTATTGCATGGGCATTACGAGCGTAAATTAGTGTACGAAGCAAAACAGTCGCCTCTGGACCATGATAGCACACGCTACTAAGGAAAAGCAGCGCACGCTAATAACGGTCAGTATATATATAATTGCAGATGTGAATTATGTTCATTCGGCCATTCCTTCCTTTATTTGGAGAGAGAGAGAGAGAGAGTTTTTAGAGAGAAGTTTGAGGTTCCAAACACTAAGAGATGATGATCTTTAACAAGATTAAGCTGGGGAACATGGATTAAAGTCTTGTTCTTGAAGTTATTGATGATTCTTGGAATGAAGTTGATTGTTCTCCTTCATGGTTCGTCTATACAAGGTAATCACTCTTCATCTTTGGATTTCGTTTTGGATTGAATGTTGATATTCTTGAGTTGATAATTATTACATAAACAAGTTGACAAGCACGATTATGAGATGGATTACCGGAGTATGATGATATTAATATGATTTGTGTGATTTGAATTGTGTAGTTCGTTTTCTTGAGATAAGTTGGTTAATCCTCCTTCTCCTTTGCGGATGTTGATGTCATTGCTGATGATTAATCTCTGTAATGTGAGGTTAGGGAAGTGTTGTTAGGGTTCTTGGTGTTCATGATGTTGATATTTGAGGAAGAAGATGATATGTGAATATATAAATTAGATTAAGAGTTGGATGATTGTCTATATGTTAAAGGATATCAGATTTCGTTGTTTTGATAGCTATGAACATGTTTTAGAATCACTTAGTGTTCTTGATAATCGACATATGTTGATCGGTATCTGAAATGCATGCAACTGCATGTCATTAGCGCACGCTAGTGTTAGTGTCTAGCGCACACTAACGGGAACGACTTAGCGTACGCTACGTTAAGTGATTAATGTGGGCTAAGTCAACAGACAGTGTAGTATATCCTGTTTCAGTCATGAATTCATGATCGTTTAAGTTGAATTGTTCAGACTTATGGTTAATCGAGATATTGTGGAACTATTGAGTTTGTTGATTGGTTATATCGGTTGTTGATTATTATCGAATGTGTGTTAATCAATTATCGTAATAGGTTGAGATTATTGATCGGTGATTAGAACCATGCTTGGCGGTCGTATTCGAGAATATTCGTAGATTTCAATGATCGGGGCTGAGGAACTCGTAGATGACGGCAATGGATTTGGTAACGACTTCATCGGTTTCGAGACAAGTTATTACTTGCTCAGTTTATAAGATTTAATGAATGGTTTTCGTTTCATTCGTTTATAATTTGTATAGCAATGTTTATAATCATAATCACAGGAGATTTGGGATTTTAAGTTGTATTCGATTTTTGAGAATTAAATCATAATGTATATGATTTACATTTGTTGTTGGTATACTAGGTATCGAGGATACACCGTGGTATAGACGAAGATATGAATTATCTACCGTCCGTGGTATTTTGGATCGTCGAGCATTGAGAATAATGGTTGGTGATGGTTTAGATATCAAGATTGCTCTCGAAGGACTCGGAGCAAGTATTTTAATCATTTTCGTCATTTGTATCGATCATGTTGTGGTACATTCATGTATCGTTGTTATCATGCATTTGTGCATTATTATTGTCGTACATTGTGTACTGTTGTTTTGTGCAGTTGTGCATTGTTGTGATATGTCCACCATGCGTTGGTCTGACGGGATCAACATCTATAGCTGTGTGCGCTGGATCGTTGGACAGGTAATGCCACCATGCGTTGGTCCGACATGATCATCATGGGGATCTATAGCTGTGTGCGCTGGATTGTTGGATTACTATATGTGTTGTTGTTATTGTGCATATGTATATTATGGATTGCCATAAGTATACATTGTTGTTATTGATGTGAGCATATTGACGTTGTCATATGAGTATGCATTTGTAGGTCTTGTGTTAGGACCATGTCCGTATGTTGTGTTGATATGATCTTGGATTAGACTAACGTGACTTCGTCCTGACATTTCATATCTTGAGGTATGTTCTGTATTTCCTTTGGTATTTGTCTTTGATGGACAATCGATTATCGTGTCGAGATGTGATGATGTTACCCGACGGATTGGGTTGGACAGAGTTAATAGATTTCGTAACAGTGAGTTATGATAATGTTTTGAGAACCTTGGGTATTGTTGAGATACAATACAGATTTTTCGATATGAGCTTATTGTGTTGTTGAAAGGATACGAGATGTGAACTTTGGTAATTATTATCACGAGTTGGTAAAGTTATGGCAGTAAGATTACATCGGTAGTATTCTTACTTAGTATCTCATTGGTATGTAATTATTGACGTGATGTGATGGTTATCATTGTTGGATATTATGGCTGACCCCGTCGTGGGCTTTCGTTTTAGGTTCTTTGGATATCGAGCTTGTAGCGGTCGTGAAGAGATGAGCTTCCCGGAGGATACTGGCTAGGGCATGTATTTGTGTATTGAGTTTCCTGATCAGTTCTTGTATTCCGCTGCTAGAGTATTTTACTTGTTTGTCTTTTTCCGCTGCGTGAATATTTTTAAATGGCCTTTTGGTATCTAGTAACTTAGGTTACTTTGACAATCGTTTTCTAAACTATTTTGTTGGTACGTGTAAGCGATAGCTTAACGTATGTTTTTAAACCGTTGTGTTTTGGCATTTCGGGCCTTGTGATTTCGAATGAGATTTTATGACGGTTTTGATAAATAGATTTTATTAAGTCTTCGAATGTTTTTCAAAGACAGCACCGTCGTTAGCCTCTTGGGCGTTTGTAAATGTTTGCGAAAATTTCTTTCAGCCTTGTGGGTTCCATGTCGGGGCCCACGGCGCTGTAATATTCCAGGATGGCTCTCGGGGTGTTACAGTATGAATGTGTTGTATCATTTCGAGACTTGGTCTCTCTATGATTTTGTTAATATCAGGGGATTGTTTGATAGGATGCCCTTCGGCAAATTATGCCAAATGTTGTATTGTCCGATAAAAGCCGTTCAGGGCTTTGAGGTACTCGTTGATGATGTTATTATCGATAGCCGGTTTGCGGTATCGATGTATCGATTGTTGTTGTTGATATTAATGTCGTTTGAGATGTTGTTGCGATCATTGTTATTGATATTGGTATTTTGCGATTGATGTTGTAGTTGGCCGAGTGAAGGCATTGACGTGTTCGATTATCATCTCCATCGTCGGTAACCGATTAAAGGCACCGGGACATCTGTTCTAATCATTTCGTTGTTTATCGATTGACCATTCTAAGGCAATCGAGGTATTGAATTGGGATTATCAAAGATAATTCCCATCTGTTGTATCATTTTTTGTCGATTGACCATTCTAAGATAATCGAGGTATTGAATTGGGATTATCGAAGATAATTTCCATCTGTTGTATCGTTGTTTATCGATTGACCGTTCTAAGGTAATTGAGGTATTGAATTGGGATTATTGAAGATAATTCCCATCCACTGTGTCATTGTTATCGATGTACCGCTCTAAGGTAATCAACATATTGAATTGGGATTATCGAAGATGATTCCCATCTGTTGTATCGTGTTGTCGATTGACCATTATAAGGCAATCTATGTATTGAATTGGGACTGTCGAAGATATTTCCCATCTGTTATGTCGTTGTTATTTATCGGCCTTTCTAAGGTAATCGATGTATTGAATTGGGACTGTCGGATACATTTTCCATCCGTTGATGTCGTTGTGATCGATTAGCCATTCCTAAGGCAGTCGAGGTATTTGAATTGGGACCGCCGAGGACGGTGCCCATCCGTGAGTTATTGTTGTCGTGTTGGCCAACTCAAGGTAGCACACTGTTATTCTTGTGAATTTGGTAATCTTGGGATCGTTGCTGTTGTGATTAATTGTGTTTTAGAGGCTAGTCTCAGCTAGTGCTCGATGGGTAAGTATGGGGCTTAAACCTTCGCGGTTGATTTCCCAGCACCTACAATTCAACAGGTCACGGTCATTGGATGGCCTCATTGTGATACGGCTTCGTGCCGTGGCTTTGACCCTCATTGTGATACGACTTCGTGCCGTGGCTTCGGCCCTCATTGTGATACGGCTTCGTTCCATGGCTTCGGCCCTCATTGTGATACGTCTTCGTGCCATGGCTTCGGCCCTCAGATGATACAGCTTCGGGCTGTTTGGCTTTGGGCCATTGTGGTGTTTGACAGTTTCGGCTGAGTGGTTTTCAGACCATTATGATATTTCGGCAGCTTCGGCTGAGGGGCTTTCAGGCCATTATGATGTATTTGTATTTCTGTGGGAGCCTTCGGGCACTGTGATTTGTATCTAGTCAGCGTGGGTTGGTTTACCTTTGGGTAATTTCACTGTTGTGTTCTATATTGATGATTCGCCGTTGGGCACTTGTGTTCTAACCTGTTGAGCAGGTATTGATCGTATGCCATGGGCATAGTGTTTCACGAATGCCCAGTTCTTACCTTGGTTTGTGAGCATTTTGTACTATCATTATCATTGTACCGTTTGATTCTGCCTTTGGATGCATATCATGTTGTACATGTATTTGAAATTCATTATCTGGATGACTGACCCCGTGGGGGCGGAACATGTTTTCATATTTTAGGTGCTTGCGAGGATAGAGTTGAGACACAGGGGAATGACGATGGCGACGAGGCATTCGAGCGATACTAGTCCGAGATGTTTTGGTGTTCATGTCAGTCAGACAGTTTGGAGTACTCCAATTTTGTTCAGTCATGGTCATTTTGTATTATCCGAGCAGGACTCGTGGATGTTGTTGTATTTTTATTTTGGCCATGTAGGCCCACTTTTGTCGTTGAAATTCCATATCAGAATATTATGTCGGATGTCATAGTAGGGACTGAGATTCCCCTTTTGGTCAGGTTGTTGTATTTTTTGTCGTGTTCGCCTGGTGGATCTCCTGGTGTGGGGTCCACGGCACTGTAATGACCCAATGGGATTTGGGGGTGTTACAGAAATGGGCTCCTCCAAATAATAATCTAATTCGGATTTCACAAGGTTATTAGATGATGTACTTGAAATAAACAAATCATACTCATCCAAATCATACTTTCCAAGGCCTTCTTGTGAACGAGAAGATGAAGCATTGTGAAACTCATTTCTAAAATGAGCTTCCAAATGTTTTTCACTCGCTTGGTACGATTTCAACATATAAAAAGCAAGGTTACGAACCTTTTCTATTTCTACCACCGCCCCGTCATCAAAAATTCTAGAGAAAAAAAATAAATCCCTATCATTTTAAACCTTGGATCTAAAATTGTTCCTAGGGCCATAACACCTTGAACCGAACTCCAATATTTTTCAAACTTAGTGGTCATATTAATTGTCATCCTGTGCGACAAGAAAGTCCCTCTAAAGTTGAAGGGTAAATTCTATAGAGCGGCAATCCGACCTGCAATGTTGTATGGCTCCGAATGTTGGGCGATGAAGAAGTCGCTTGAGAGCAAGTTGGAAGTGGCTGAAATGAGAATGTTACGTTGGTCGTGTGGTCGCACAATGTTAGATAGAATTGCGAACGGGGTTTTCAAGAACGCGCTGGAAGTGGCGCCCATTTCAGCGAAAGTTAGGGAAGGGAGATTGAGATGGTTTGGCCACGTCCGCAGGAGGCAGGCATCTGCTCCGGTGAGGAGGGTCGAGAGTTTATTGGTTGTCGAGGAGAGGAGGAGAGGCAGATCGAGGAGGACGTGGGAGGAACAACTGAGATTAGATTTGAAGGCCTTAAACCTTTCCGAGACCATGACTGTTGATAGGTGCGCTTGTAGGCGCCAGATCAGAGTTGTGGATTTTTTTGTAGGGAGCGGTGCTGTAGTTGAGAGCCTCAGGGTTGGGTTGTCTCGGTTAGCTTTGACCTAGAGCATTGCATTTTTACTTTTATTGTATATTTTATTCTATTGTCTTTGCGTGTGGTGTATTTTTGATAGGGAGCTGTGTGCAGAGCCAACCTCTCTTTTGTTAGAGCAGCGTTCATTGGGAGTGAAGTAGCCAAATTCCGCTTAGGTAAGTCCCATGTGGATCAAGCCATGGGCTCAGGTATGGTCTCGAGCTTTTTCGAATCATATGTTTTCCTTTGTATTTATCACATAAGATTCTGCTGTGCACTAAGCTGGGGGTCTTCACGGAAACAGCCTCCCTACCGTAATAAGTAGGGGCATGGTCTGCGTACATCTTACCCTCCCCAGACCCTGCTCTGAGCGGGATATACTGGGTATGTTTGGTTTGGTTTGGTTTATTCTAACCTCAATACTACTTGATGAAGCCCACTCTTTCATTGATATTTTTATCTTACAAATTTTGGGGAAAAAAAGGTTGACCGTGGGATATTTAGTCCCCGAAAATAACTCTGTTACTTCATAGAATAACTCCAACCTTTTACAAATATCTATAGCCAACAACCAATCCTCTTCTAGCGGCAAACTATTGTATTGAAAGTCCCGTTGTTTCAATCTACCAAAAACCTCTCTATAAGGCAACACACTTTGAAGCATTAAGTACGTCGAGTTCCACCTAGTCTTACGATCAAGTGATAGCTTTTTAGTACATGAGATATGCAATTGATTCACTATTTTTTTAAAAATGTTTCACATCTTTTCGGTGTCGCCGTCCAATACACAACACTATTTCGTACTTTTTTCAAGAGCCTCACTAATTACTCCCAAAGCTTCCCTCACAATTAAATTTAATATGTGTGCGAACAACGCATATAAAACACTTGTACAGCGAACAATAATGTATTAAACGGAATCTTATGCTCTAATAAAATATTAATCATCACATCATTCGTGGTACAATTGTCTATAGTTAATGTAGACAACTTACAGTCTAAGTTCCAATCTAACAAGCAATCCATCAAAGCATCCGCAAGCACCTCAGATGTGTGAGGGCAAGGCACATATATGAACCTATTACAAATAAAATAACATTACATCAATTAGCATGTTTTTAATCGTACTAAAAACATTATATACTATATAAGTTACCTCATAATTCGACTTTGTAAAGTCCAAGAGTCATCTATGTAGTGTGCGATGACTGCCATAAATCCGCTCTTCTTATTAGAAGAAGTCCACATATCGGTGGTGATTGTGAATCGACTCGCATTTTGGTCAAGCAACTTCATTGTCTTACTCCTCTCATGTTCATAACTTTTCAAAATGTCCGATTTAACCATGTTTCAACAAACCTTCTTAAACAATGGTTGAAGAGTATTACAAAATTCTTTAAAACCATGATGTTCTACGATAGAAAGCGGATATTCATGTAATATTATCATCTTTCCAAGAGAATTTCTTGTCGCTTCTTGGTCAAAAGTGTAAGTGCCAATAACCACCTCAAAGAGGATTTAAGATTGCTTGCTTTATATCTCGTGATTTTCTTAAAGGACATATACTAAAATGTTTAAGTAGATGCGATGTCCCATTTTTAGTTTCGCCCCCAAATTTCCTATGACAATAATGACATTTTGCTTTCCATTACCTATTCACTTTTAGCTTTTTGAAATGAGTCCATCCAAGCGATTTAAAATTAGACTTTTCCTCACAATTTGAATCCTCTACACCATCTCCATGTGATTGTACCTAAATATTGTCACTGTCATCTATTTTAATAGAAGGAGTTTGATTTGATGCTACCTCAATTAGAGTACCATTACCACCACGTTGAGATTCCGTACCAAGATATGGACCAGCTGGTGCTCGATCACTTTCGCCATCATTTAGAGTCGACATATTTTACCTACAAAAACAGTTTATAAAAAGAAAAAAAATGAGCGTCATAGCTTATATATAGATAATAAAAATAAAAAAATCAATATCATAGGAAGAGGATGGGATCTCAATTCACAATGTTCTGGTAGTCTTAAGATTGAAAAATCGACATAAAACCTCAATCACATTACTACTAATAATTAAATTTCAAAGTAGTGCAGAGGGAGACGTTATAAGAAGAGCCCATCAGCTGAATCTCCTAGCCTCTCTTTCACTCTCCAACAAGGTCAGAATATCTCAAGCAATTAAGATTTATCAATTCCTTCCTCAACAATTTCATCTCAAAATATACCTCAAAATAAGCTAGAAAGTGATTAGCTATATTAAGATTTATTTTAATTTATTTAAAAGAGGAGTAGGAACATAACCATATGGACCCTTAAACTACAAATTATGTCATGCAACTTAATATTATCAAATTACAGCCAATTTCACAACTTGTGGACGATTTTACCTTCAACCCACCTATTTTATCTCACCCTTTTGCTTCCCCCGTCTCCCTATCTCTCTCTCTCTCTTCTTCATTACCAAAGTCTGCTCCTCTCTCTCTCTCTCTCTCTCTCTACTTCGCTGCTCCTCCCTTCTTCCTCGTCGTCGCTGCTCTTCCGCTGCCGCTGCTGCTCTCTTTATGCCGCCGCTCTTCTGCTCGTCTTCCCCAACTAGACTGCAACGGCGGCTCGCCCAAACGGCCGGCAAAAACAGGCGGGCCAACTGGGCCGCCAAAAGGCCCGTTTTTGGGCCAAAATATTAGGCCCGTGGCCCGCCAGGACGGGTCTGCCCGCCATGAGCCTCGACTTTTTTTTTTTTTTGAAATATTATTTCGAATAATTATAGAAATATTTTTCGATCCGTAATTATTATATTATTCACTATACTATCACAATCAATTAAATAAATGTAGAATTATTTTTATTTGATAATTATATTATTTACTACACTACCACAATCAAAAGACAAATATATAAATATTTTTATTTGATCATCATTTCATTTATCACTACTACTTTCTTATAAAAATCATAAAATAATATTATTATTGATATGAGATACTACAAAGTAATCACAAAGTCCCATAAAAAATAAAACTACATCAATAATTAACATATAGATGTAATCTAATCTGACAAATAAGGAAAAATTTTAAATATTATAATTACTTATAACATAATTATATAAAAAAAAAAAAAATTGGGCCGGCATGAGCCTGGGGCCTCATGGCGAGCCAAATCTGGGCCGGGCCAAAAAGGCCCGGTTTTTTTTGGGCCAAAAATATGAAGCCCAATGCCCGCCCAAAAACGGGCGGGCTGGCCCGGCCCGCGGGCCTGGGCCTATTTTGCCAGGTCTATCCCCAACCCAGAATCTCAGGTCACCACCATCTTCATCTCCGGCGAGCTTCAATCCATGGATCTGACTCCGACAAGATCAATTCCGACCACCTCTACCGCTCCTTCTCCGACGAGATCTCTCTGCTCCTAAGATTAATGGCGTTCTCATGCGGCACCCTTCCCATTCGATTTTATTTCTCTTTTTTCATCTTTTTCTCTCTAGAAAAATCCTAGATCTAGCTTGAAATAATGCTATTTTCGAATTTGTTTTTGATGATTTACAAGTTTTCATATGATTCCTGGTGATTCGTGGTATATTTGGGGTGATTTCCGATTGATTTGGATGTGTTGGTGTTTTAGATCTAGTTTTCGCATGTTTGCTGTGGTTACGAATTTACAGTTGTTGCGATTTATTCATTTCATACTGAGTTACCATGTTACAATTTTATCATCTCGTATCAATATGCCTTGATTTTGTGTTAAGATTTTGTCATTTCGTATCAGTATGAAGTTATGAAATTCGAATTTCGTAACACATTTGTGCCGATTTGAAATTTTCATATTGGAGATTTGGTATACATGTTATGAATTTCGTAACTGCTACGATTAGTGAATTGATACGATTTGTGGTTGAACTGATGGGTGAATTCATACGAATCTTGTTATTATCGCCTGTTTTTTTTCTCAGATCTGTTACATGTGTTACGAAAATTGCAATTTCGTATTGAATATTCTGTTACGATTTTAGATTTTCGTATTGAAATCATGATACGAAAAGCAAGAATAAATGATACAAAATGTGATTTTCATAATAAGGTTATAACTTTGTTACGAATTTAGAATTTCGTATTGGATATTTTGTATCCTTGTTACGGAATTCGTATTTCGTATCGTCATTTTTATGCTTATTGGTTTTTTTTGCGATTTAGTAACACTGTTAATTATGTTGTTACGAATTTCGTATTTGGTAACAAATGTTACCAATTTCGTAACAGTTGTTACGAATTGAATTTCGTATTTCGTAACAATTTGCCTTGTAGGTCATATGCAAAAACACAAAAACAAACCGTAACACACTACATTGTACGAAAAGATAAATTCGTAATGAAATTAATAAAATCTTAACAAGTCGTAACACCAAAACAAAATCGTAACAAATCGTTTCGTTACCAAATATACAAATAATAATAAAACAGTTACGAAAACAATAAATCGTAACACCAAAATAAAATCGTAACAGCATGATGAGAGAGAGAAGGAGAAAAAGTGAAAAGTAAGGGTAAAATGGTCACAAATCACTTAAAATAACTAGAATTTAATAATATTAAGTTTCTTGACAAATATTGTATTCCACCTAATCAAAATGACTGTATGGATGCTCTTTGTTTAAACTAAAAATTGACAATATAATGTTTGGTATCGTAAAATCCGGTTCGCTTACTTAAGACCATCTTTATCCATGATCTTCCCAATCGGTTGGTAGGAAAGAAACAAAAAAAAATATTTTAATATTTAGAACATGCACGTGAGGAAAAGAGAAAGAGCCGATCGGTTCACATGGTGACCTCCAAGTATTGATCCCAACCTGGACACATGTCAAACCCCTAGTGGGTATTCAAAATTTCAGTCATATCCATTTATATTTAGTTTGTACCATTTATTATTTTGCATCATTGTTAAAAAATACATATATATCAAAATTTATATTTTTAAAATTCTTTATCTAAAATGACACATGTCACTATATTAATGGACAACTATATTTTCTTTCATTTTCTTATTGGTTAGCCATATTTTTGATAAACTAATAGATTATTTATGTTAGTTTTTTTAATTAAAAAAAATTGTAATTTTTTTTAAATAAAAGACCTATTTTATTTCAATTAAAATTTAAAAATATAATTTTTTTTATTATTTATTTATTATTGAAATCATTGCTTTTCAAAAATATATTTATAATCAAACATATAGTTTTATATAAAATTTTAAATAATTAAATTAAATATAAGTATAATAATATTATATATTAGGTTGGGTTGTTGATAAATGGTAAAAATATTATGGATTGGTTGTATGTAATGGTTGTGTATGTGGAGAAAAGAGAAAATAATATCTATAATACTATAAGATCCAGTCCCTAAATTTAATGTGGAGTTATGATGATAAAGTTTCTATAATACTATAAGATCCCGTCCCTAAATTTAATGTGGAGTTATGATGATAAAGTTTTTAGAGTTAGAACCAAGTTGGAGTCGTTTCGTAGTTGCATAGAGTACAAGATAGCTAATGCTCGGAATTCAATGCAGGCTCATAATAACTATACAATCATGAAAGGATATGAAGTGCAAGGGTTGCCCGGATTGATCACATGGCATTTAGTATAGAATTAAAAGTTGGTTAGATGAAGTGCAAGGGTTGCGAAAGGTTGCAAGAATAATTAATGATTTAACCTAATTCATGCCGAAATCACATTTAGTATGTACATTTGAAGATGATTCACACATCTTTTAGATCTTTGATTGTTGGTAGCGGTATGTAAATTCTCTTTTGCAATATTTTGGAGATGATTCACACATCTTTTATATCTTTGTAATTAACTTGGTCTTATTTTTTTCTTAATTTAGTTATCATACGCAGGTACCATGAAAATCACACAAGATCATGCATGCTCATACAAATGGAACCAAAGATTGGGATACCAACTATTTTCTTTGTTTCTTACATATTTAGGTGATTGTTATAGATAAAAATATATATAGATATATGTATTATGTTAATGCATTTTCATATACAAGTAATTTGTATGCGTTTTCTATTGATGTAGCTCACATGTGCGAATCGATTCAAGAAAATGTGCACGAGCATGTATGTAAAGCAATATTTAAATGGTTAAATGATACTTTTTAGCATGATTAGTTTATGTAAGTCGTTGTTTTCGAATGCTCTTTGAGAAATATTAGAATGAAATTATCGTGTGCAATTGAATTATTATTGAAAAGAAGAAGGTCCACACATCACAAAGTGTTTTCTTTTTCTATATGTAGAATCATTAGTGAGAAACCAATATTTACGCCCATTAAATGAGTTTGCCATAATAGAAAAATATGACATATTAAAAATATCACATTGAGTAATGAATAAAAAGGAAAAAATACATAATTTTGACTTAAATCCGTTTGTAAATTATAATATCAAATAACAAAGTTGAGTTTTAAACATAAGCAAAAGTTCAAACTTTTATCAAAAAACAAAACCGGTGCATTTAATGTGAAGTATATACAACATCGAGATGGAAGTGCAAGGCTTGTCGGAATTTATCACATGATATTTAGTAATTAGTATAGAATTAAAAATCGGTTATGGAATGAGATGAAGTTGAAAAGGTTGCAAGAATAATTGATGATTTAACCTAATGCAATATATATAGATATATGTATTATGTTAATGCATTTTCATATACAAGTAATTTATGTGTGTTTTCTATTGATGTAACTCACATATGCGAATTGATTAAAGAAAATGTGCACGAGCATGTATGTAAAGTAACATTTAAATGGTTAAATTATACTTTTTTTAGCATGATTAGTTTATGTAAGCATGCAACTTGAATAATGAATATAAAAGAAAAAGTACATAGTTTTTGCTCAAACACATTTGTAAATTAAAAAAATTAAGTGTAAGACATAATAGTGGAGTCCAAAGGTTTTAGGAATTATTAATAGTGTGTTAATTAATATTCATTTAGTTGGCTATTTAGAATTGAGTTTATTGATAAATTTATTAATATTAGTTAGACTTCAATGTTAATTTCCAATGAAATTAGTTGTACAGTAAAATGAGATGAAGTTAAAAAGGTTTGTAACGATTTTTATACAGTTTATATGGCATTATTATATATACATTATTACACAAACTTTAACTTACAAACTTAATAAAGAAAATATTTAACGCACATTAAACTATAACAAATTAGATAGACCTTGTGTGCTTCATATTACCATGCAAAAACCATCTAATGGACAAGTATTGTAGGGCTAAGTAATAGACCAAAAGAAATAAAGCCATTTTCTTTATCATGCAAATAAGTAATAGACCAAAAGAAACAAAATCATAACAACTTAATAACCAAAAGTCCATATATAAAATACAACACCACAAAACCAAAACAACATCAAACACTTTTAAATTTTTATACAAGAAAGTTAAAACATTTCATACAACATACTAAACAATAATTAAGTATACACTCGCTAATATACAGAAAGAATACACGATTAACAATTAAATTCTTAGCCCGTGCGTAGCACGGGTTCTACATGTCTCGTTTTAATAAAAGATTGAGTTGGGTTGGGTTGTGAATAAAGATGGTCTAAAGACTGGTCTTGCCCACCCTGCTCCACACCATTTATTAATTAATTAATTAAATTATATATTTTGTCAGCTCATCTCTGTACCCGCCATTAATCACATTATATAAAAAATCTCAACAGGGACACACACAGTCACACACCAATCAGGCAATCATCATTGTCCATTCGCCATCCATCATTTTCATAGAGAAACAACCTACATTCTTTAATTTTCCCCTTCCGCCCTCCATGGAACCAACCTCCGCTGCGGAAAAAATAATCCTCCGGTGGGACTCCACGGCGTCGGAAGACGCCGGCGACAAATTGATCTTCACCCGAGACCGCCACGAAATCGACCGTTATCTCGACGCCGTAGACGAGCTTCTGAAATCCATGTCCTCCGCCGCCTCATCAAATTCCTCTTCCTCCAGCTCCACGCTCCAGATCGCCATGGCTCGCCTCGAGGACGAGTTCCGGAGCATCCTCCTTGCACACACTTCCCCAATCGAGGCCGACTCGCTCACCGAGTCAACTCACTCCAAGTTCGCCTCCCAGGAACTCGAAGAAAACGCCGAAATTAGCTTGAACAAACAGTTCGAGCATCAAGAGAGCAACGCCAGCACCACGAGCAGCTGCTGCTACAAGACCAGCAGCAGCATACGAGAAATGGATCTCATCCCCAGCGACGCAGTCTACGATCTCCGCTGCATCGCGGAGCGGATGATCGCCGCCGGATACTTGCGCGAGTGTGTTCAGGTGTACGCGAGCGTACGCAAGTCCGCGGTGGACGCCAGCTTGAAGAAATTAAACGTCGAAAAATTAAGCATTGGCGACATACAGCGCCTCGAGTGGGAGTCGATGGAGACCAAGATCCGACGATGGATACGCGCCGCGAAGATATGCGTCCGCGTCCTCTTCGCGAGCGAGAGGAAGTTATGCGAGGAGATTTTTGAAGGTTTGGGAAATTCTGCCGACGATGCTTGCTTTATGGAAACCATTAAAAGTCCTGCTATTCAGTTGTTCAATTTTGCAGAGGCGATTAGTATCAGCCGACGATTGCCGGAGAAGTTGTTTAAGATATTAGATTTACACGATGCTTTCTCTGATCTATTACCTGATATCGAGACCGTTTTCGAGTCGAAATCGAGTGAGTCGATTAGAATCGAGGCCGTTGAGATATTATCCAGATTAGCCGAGGCTGCGAGAGGGATATTGTCGGAGTTTGAGAATGCTGTTCTCCGTGAGCCGTCAAAAGGCGCTGTTGCCGGAGGTACTATTCATCCCTTAACCAGATACGTGATGAATTACATCAGGTCAATTTCAGATTATAAGCATACTTTGATAGAATTAATTGTTTCAAAGCCCTCATCAGGATCAAGATACTTGAGTGATCCAAACATACCGGATATCGATTTATCGGAGTTTGAAGCGCAGGGTTCGACTCTGTCGCTTCATTTAATTTGGATCATTATGATTTTGCAGTTTAATTTAGAAACTAAATCCAAGCATTACAAGGATACTTCTTTAGCTCATCTGTTCATGATGAACAATGTCCATTACATTTTTCAAAAGATTAAAGGTTCGCCGGAGTTGAGAGAAATGATAGGAGATGATTATTTGAAGAAATTAACAGGGATATTCCGATCGGCCGCTACGGATTACCAGCGCTCGACTTGGGTGAGAGTGTTGTATTGTTTGAGAGACGAAGGTCTGCATGTAAGTGGAAGCTTTTCTTCCGGTGTATCAAAAAGCGCTCTGAGGGAGAGGTTTAAGTCTTTTAATGCTATGTTTGAAGAAGTTCATAGAACTCAGTCGATATGGTTAGTACCCGATACTCAACTCCGTGAGGAACTTACGATATCGATTTCTGAGAAGGTTATACCGGCTTATAGATCGTTTCTTGGAAGATTTAGAAGTCATATTGAGAGCGGCAAGCATCATGAGAATTACATTAAGTACTCGGTCGAGGATCTTGAGAATGCTGTCTTGGATATCTTTGAGGGATACCCTGTGTCTCAGCATGTGAGGAGGAGATCGGAATGAGAGGAGCGGGGGGCAACTTATATCATGCACACAGGTCCATGGTGTATCATGAACCCAAATGAACATGAAAGCGATGCACGGAGAATCTGGAAGCGAATATCATCTCATATTCATGATGCATCACCTAAACTATTCATCACATATATTAATCTTGCATGTGATGAATATGAAAGTGATGGGTGATGAGTATAGTATGAATATCATATCATATCATATCATCACTCCTCACTTTCATATTCATCGCATGGTTCATATTGCACCATGCACTTGCGTACACGATATAGATATATCAATTGAGAGTGGGGAGTGAGCTTTTGCTACTTAGAATGTAGGGCGTATTGCAAACCTCAAGAGTGACTTTCTGAATTTTCGAAAGAAAACCGAATTTTCTATAATTAGACTAAACCTGGGGTAGTTTTGTAATTATTCCTAAAATGCATTACAACATTCCTTAAGGGGAAAGAAAATATTGTGGAGCGTTTTTTGGGATGAGGTTTCAACTAATAGTTGATTCTTAAAGGGAAAAAAAAAAAACATCTGGTCACAAGCCTAACCTTCTTTCATTGGATGCATCTGTTGTTCTGTAAGCATATTTGTCATTTGTACTTCCTCGGCTTTCAGATTTTGATTCATTTCTGTTTATATATATATATATATATATATATATATATATATGTGTGTGTGTGTGTGTGTGTGATTTGTTGTATTTCTTGTATTCTTGAAAAGAATTCAGGTGAAATGGTGGATGATTTCCGACTATGTCCTAATGGGGGAGGGAGTGGTCACCTAATACCCTAGGTGCCACATCACCTCTATCCAATAAAAATCCTCCAACTCAAAACTACTCAATTCTACCCTAATACTACACTAAGTGGAGGGAGTGGTCACCTATACTACCCGATTTTTTTTTTATATTTTTAATACATAAAATCACATACAATATTAAAATAAAAACATACCATTTCATTAAAAATAAAAACATTACATAATACTTAAAAAAAACATTACATAAAAACATACCATTTCATTAAAAATAAAAATATTACATAATACTTAAAAAAAAACTACAACTTAAAAATTGAAACTACAACTTAAAAAAAAAAAACATTACATAAGTTGAAATTAAAACAAGTTGAAACTACAACTTAAAAATTGCAAGCCCATCCGTGTTTGGCCGCAATTTCACGTTTTTGGTTAACAACGAATTCCAACATAGCGGGATCGTGAATGTGATCATGCGGCTCCAAAAAAAACTTCATCTCCCGTTGTGCATTCTTGAACTTCGCCCCCTCGAGTTGTGTAGCCAACAATTGTTTTGCCAAAGCATCCTTCTCGCGTTTTTCTTCCAAATATTGTGTCTTCTTTTGTGTGTAGGAGTTGATTTCATCCGCAACACTTGAGATCGACGAGGATGCGCCTTGCTTCTTTTTCATCTTTCTTGATGAAAGTGGAGGGTTGGGGTCTTCATTCATGTCTGAACGGTGTTGCTTGCCGATTCATACTCCCCGACTTCCTTTTTGAAGAGTTGCTTGTCGCACCGACAATATCTTGAAAACATTCTTGCTCCGTCCCATTTGTCATGACCTCCGACAATCTCCCACGCCAAGGTATGAGTAAATTGTCTTTTTGTCAGATAGTAATCGGACTCACTTGCCTCACCACGTCCAAGTCGTTGCACCCACTAGCCTTAGCACGTTTCTACATTATATACAAAATAAAAATATAGATTATGTAAAATAAAAATATAGATTACGTAAAATAAAAAGTATAGTTTGTACTTGGAGGTAGTAGCCGTTGAAAATACCCATGGCCGTGTTCATTGTTTTCCACTTGGTATTCAACGAATGAAAAGTTCGTGAACTCGAACCCATAGTTCCTCGTAATGCTTGAGAATCCGTTTCCAAAACCGCTTGACTTTTGTTCATTACCGACAACACCACATTCGGAGATTTGAATCCACGCTTTCGCCAAAGCCTCCTCTTGTGCCGGCGACCAAAGTTCACGGGGCCTCCTCCCACCGAATGCTTTTTTCTTCCCTCTCGGATCGACTTCTTGAACTTCCTCATCTTCGTCTTCTTCGTTTGGTAGTGGTTGTGTTTCGGGTACGTACTCTACGTCTTCATCAATGTTTTCGAACGGGGAGAACTCGCTTGTAGTAGTGATGTTGTAGTGTTGAGGATTCATGGAGGACCCATATTATATTGGTAAAATGGATGTGGAGATGGAGGTTGTGGAACATAAAATTGATTCGGGGATGTTTGAGAATAAAATGGGCTAAATCCTAACGGAGTTTGTTGTGGTTGCGAGGTGGAATTTTTTTTACCTCTTCTTGGATCCATGGTTTTGTGTTTTTGAAATATTAGTGTGTGTTTTTATTTGTGTTTTGTGTGTTTTTATTTTGAAAAAATGAGTTGAAAAGGTTTGATTTTATAGGGAATTTTTTTTTTTTTTATTGAACTAGCCGTTGTAACGGCTAAAATTTTGAAAACCAACCCCCCCCCCCACCGATCGGCTTCCGAAGCCGCATGGTAACACCGCCCGCCTTACCCGATGCCCCGGCGGCGGTGTTACCGCTCGGGTAAGGGTACCCGATCCCCTTACCCGAGCCCCACTCCCTCCCCCCTTAATAGTTGTGTTTTCAAATGTTTGATATGATGGGACTTAGGCCCCCTTTTGCAATGGCGGAGGGAGGCAGGGGTGCGGGAAGGTGCCATCGTCCCTCCTCCAAGAATTTTTTGATTTATGAAACTTTTAATGGAAAAAAATATGGGCCCTATTTTTTTTGTAATACCAAATCATATACATCCTCATTCATAAGAGTATAAGTTTTCCATATCATTTTGCTTAAAAAACTAAAATGTCCTTTAAAAGTTGGCGATTTTGATTTTTTTTCTTTTTGTATTTTATTTAATTTAAATTATTTTTCTTTTCTTTTTATTTTTTTCATCATCTTCTCCATGACTAACTACCGAATCCAACAACTAAAATTTAATGTCTAAATGTGTTTTTCAAAATCCTTATAAAAAAATCACACGATTTTTCGAAAAAGAGAAGTTGAAGTTGTCCTGGGTTCATAAAGAAGGTATGCAACTATATTTTATCGCCATACTTTTTTTGAAGAGTTCTTTCGCACACGATGGCAGCCATGATCGTGCACATCCATAACACATTCAATCAAATTGGCCAAAAAAAACTAAAAAGTTCATGTGCACACGATGGCTAGTCCCATCGTGTGCACGATCATGACTGTCATCGTGTGCAGTCATCATGTGCAACAATCGTGTGCAGCCATCGTGTGCAGTTCAGCCATCGTGTGCGCCATCGTGTGCGAAAGAACTCCTCAAAAAAAAAGTCTGGCGATAAAATATAGTTGCATACCTTTTTTATAAACCCACGAGCACAATAAATGAAGTCTTATTAGAACGTCAACTTCTCTTTTTCGCAAAATCGTGTGATTTTTGTATAAATTTTGAAAGACTCATTTAGATATTAAATTTTAGTTGTTGGATTCGGTAGTTAGTCATGGAGAAGATGATGAAAAAAATAAAAATAAAACAAAAAGAGTTTAAATTAAATAAAATATAAAAAGAAAAGATATTCAACATCACCAAGTTTTGGAGGACATTTTAGTCTTTTTAAGCAAAATAGTATAAAAAACTTACACTCTTATGAATGAGGATATATAACTTTTCAATTTTATCGTTTGGTATTAAAAAATTGATTCTCACAAAAAATATTGTCCCTCAAATTTAAAAAGGTTCCATTTAGTCCAGAAAAAAATTTATGTAGTCCCCGATTACAAGAAATTCTGACTTCGCCGCTATCTTTTTCGTATTGCTCAACTTAAAAAAAAAAAATCAAGGTTTTTATGAACTTTTAAATTTGATAATATTTGATAGAGAAAAATACTTTTTAATCCAGAGTTAGAGGTGGCCAAACACGAGTCCGGGTCCGACCCGCTGGGTCCACGGGTCGGCCAGCCAGGACTCGAACCCCACCCGTACATGTGAAATGTACGAATTGGCGGGTTCACGGATCAGCCACGGGTCCGGGTCCAGGTCCGACCCATAATTTTTTTTTTTGGAAAAGCATTTATAAAATTTTATTTATTATCATTTTATCCACGAAAATGTAACTAATGAACAAAGAAAATAATTGGAAAGAATGAGCTTGTGTTTAATTTTAAGTTTTCACTTAAAATTAAATTGCCTACGTATCCTCATGACAAATCAAAGCTCTACGTAGTTCTTTTTAGTCGAAAAAGAATTAAAAAAGGGCTCGTATTTAATTTTAAGTTGCACTTAAAATTAAATTATCTATGTATCCCCGTGAGGATTGAAAGCCCTACATAGTTCTTTTACTTACCTGACTTACCTTATTTACCTTTAGTCGAAGTCAATGTCGTCCCCGTCTTGATTGTCGGTTTGACTCATTTGACTAGACTCTCTTTCAGTAGTGTCTTCTTGATAGGCATCTTGGTCTGCTAATAAGTCATCCTACTTATTTTCTTGATCTCGTAACTCGGCTTTTGTTGCGTCTTTAAATATCATTTGAGCCTCGAGATTTTTTAGCATCATTCGGGATCTCCGCTCATCCAACATATAGCCTCCTTCACTGAAAGCACTCTCAACAGGGACTGTGGATGCGGTCACTGCAAGAATTTCTTGTTCCATAGTGGAAAGTATGGAAAATTCGATTCCCCTTCTCTTCCACCAATCTAAACGATCAAGTGTACCTGCATTGTTATCCTCGGCCACAAAACTAGTTGCATAATATCGACTAAGGTCATTTCTTTGACCGACGTTACTACCCCCTATTTCTTGCTATATTATAGAGTTGTTGTTGAAATAGGTTAGTGGGAGTTTATTGTTACCCAAAATATTATTCGGAAGGGTTTGCTGGAATGGATGAGTAACAAACAAAATGCGAGAGCACGTCCGAGAGAATGTAAATAACGCAAGATTTGCCGGGGTTATTAGTACCGGGCTTGAATGCTCTCGCGAGATACGAATACTTGGGAGTACAAATATTAATGTTATAGTACAATTACAATGAGTGTAAAGACCCTAGTTATCTAGATCTTGAGTGCTGATGATTGCCGGAAGAACCAGAGTTGATGCTCTGTGAGTTCTTGTAACAAAGATGAAGTGTTGTAGTCAACTGCGAGAAATCAACTGTCTCTCACTGTGTGAATTTTGCTGAACTTTCCTGTGATAGAAGTCTGATGGTTTCTCGTGTGAAATCAACAGTTTCTGAACTCTCATATGAAAACAGTTTTCTGAATCTTTTTCCAGTTGTTGGAGGTCTCCTATTTATAGGAGTGGAGGTAGTTGGGCGATCGTCTTTCCTGTATTATAATAAGCGGACGATCGTCTTTAGCACATGGGTTGGTCTCCTTAAAGTCCGCAGCGGCTGCTGGCAGCCGGATGTGCGAACCAATGAGAAGACAACACGCGTCCTATGTCGCTGTCTTGGGAGGTCCCACCTAAGACCTTTCGGCGGGTCTGTCGGTAGGTCAGGCTATCCTTGTCACCGACAGCTGGTGACAAGCTAGGGTCAAAGGGCCTTATCCTGCGGCGCCTTTTGTGGATCTGCACGTGGGCCTTCATCCCGAGATTCGATCTTCATAGACTTGACGGATGCTGGCTTTCCACGTGGCATGATGCGGTCGTCTTTATTCGGGCACCAGAGTCGATCGCTAGATGCCAAGAGGCGATCGCCCTGGACCTCGATCGCTCCGTACCTGATCTCGGTCTGGACTCTTCGATTGGCAAGTCTGCCTTGGATTATTTGATGCTGACTTCGGTCGCTCGGCCCTTATGCCGATCGCCGCTGAGGCGTGTATATCGACGCACAACAATTGCCCCCCAGCTCGCTCCGATGTTGAATACGTGGGGTGAGGTGGTTCTACTGGCGATCGCTTGACTCAGACGAGCGACTCAGCATTTTATGGAACAGACGATCGTCTCTCGAGCGGACTGATTTTGAATTTGGATGACCTACTAGATCGCAGAACAGAGCGGCAAGTGAGCGGTTTTGAAAACATCACCGGGGCACGTGTCCTGCTCCTGTTGGGGGAGTTCGATGGTTTTGTCAGGCTGTCCTTTGGCGTGCCCTCGAAACGACGCGCACGCGGGACTCGAGGGCAGCATTAAATGCGGTCTTATCTGACGGTTGCACTTCGATCCTCGGGACTTCGCTTATTTGCCCAGAAGCCCCCGCTCTTGCCTATAAAAAGGACTGGGGTTATAAGGTAAAAAACCTTATGCATTTCCATCTGAGAAGAAGACATATCCGATTTCCCTCGAAGCTTTGTGTGACGATCGTCGTTCGACTCAGACTTTTTAGGTAAGAACAAAAAACTTCTTCTCCCTCCTTTCTCTTTGAATATGTCCGGAGGAAGACCAAATGTGTATGACGCGGGTAGTACCTCCACCGCCGGGGTTTAGACCGCCCGAGATGAACTTTCTGCGGAGTTCCATGTGGACACTGCCGTCGAGGCTATCTGGGCCGGGATTGAGCCCGCAGAGGTCAAAGAACTTTTTAATAAGGCTAACGCGGCCAAGGCGGCGGAGGTCGAGCGGATCCGTTCACTGAAACAGGAGGAGACGGATGCGACGGCGCACTGGGAGCAGAATAGCTTGTTCGGCAAAGCCTTCATAGATTTTGCCGAACTCAAGGAGAGATTGGCCGGCCCACTCCCCAAATTTAACTTTACTGAATACTCGATCGCCCATCCTTATGAACCTATAAGGCAGACGTTGTTCCGGGATGCTCGCCGCTCTCCGTGGACCCTTGGCCAGATCGGGAGTTCGGCGACCAGGAAGGATCTGGACCGTTGGAGGGCGAGGTTCCATGTTCTTTCTGATGTTTGCCTCCATGTGCCCGCCGAGAACGAGCGAGCCGATCAACCTTTCGAGGGCATGGTCACCGTCAACGAGGCGATAATGGAGGCTGGACTACGATTCCCGTTGTTGTTTGCTGTCTCCTACCTGCTGACCGCCAGGAACGTGGTGCCGCTTCAATTGACACCGAACGCCTCGCTGCAGATCGTTTGCACCCTTACTTTGTTTGGTGGCCATCGGCTATATCGTCTTCCTTCACCATTGGAGATGAACCATCTCTTCAAATTGACGGTTCAAAAAGGCTCTGTCGGCAGCTACCACATCCAAGGTCGCTCAGGCCGGGTGATTCTTGGGGTCCCGAACAAAGTAAGGGGCGATCTTCGAAGTGGTTCTGGGTCAGCGGCACGTGGAAGTCGGCAGCAAGCGACAACCCAACCAACGAGTTGGATATTCCCACCGGCTTTCGGGAGAGGAGTCCGAGTAAGGATTTAGACTCTCCTTTTGTTCGGATATATTCTGAACTGATCTGATTTTGGCCTTATTTTTGCAGATGTCATTGTTTCGGCGGCAGGCGACCTCGCTTTTGATTTCGCGATCGTCTGGGAGAAGATACGGAGTCTTCCTAATGACCATATAGACGCACGCCGAATCAACAACGAAGCCTGTTGGTTGGCTGCTCGGCTATTTCGATACCCTCGCCATCTAAAGTTTCGAGGTACGAACTTTCATGATCTTCTTTGACATGTCGATCGTCTTGATTAAGGAAGATTACTAACTTTGTCGATTGCTTTCTTTCACAGAAATTCGCTTCCCTTGTTTCCTAGAGCCCCCTGCTGCGATCGCCATGTCTAATCCGGGGATCATGAGCTGCCTTCGTCAAGGGAAGAAGGTGAGCCGAGCTCCTGCTGCTCCGCTCCGATCGATCCCGGAGGCGAGACCTCTTCAGGAGCTGGTCGTCGAAGAACAGGAGCCTCGGGAGGAGGGGAAACTTCGGCTCATCCGCTAGACACGGAGGACTGAGGAGCCCTCGGCCCCTGCCACTGCCGACGAACCACCGATTTCTGTGCCTCCGCTTTCCGCGGTTCCTCTGGTGGAGGGGTCCACGCCATCTTCGGCTTTCCTTCAGGTCATGGCGACCGCTGAGGCCGAGACTCCGCGTGGCAGGCCGTTCTTCGGCCGTGACCCAGAGAAGGTCGAAAGGTAAGCATGGTCGCTTTGCTGAGTTATGTCACTTGTGTAGGAAACATACTAACTCTTTTGCTCTTTGTGCAGGATCCGCCACTCCGACCCGAACTGCACGCCGATGGTGTTGGACTTCCTGACGATCAAAGTTCTTCGCGAGCCAGCGACGTCCCTTCTTACATTGCTCGGGCTACCGCCTCCTTGCCGAAGGCCTGGACGATCGATCTGGATACGATCACGCGCCGGCGATCTGCTGACGCGATGCAGGCTACTTTCGTGCTGGCCCTTCAGACGGCGACGATGGCTTCTCAGGCCGTGAGGGACTATGAGGGGCGGCCGTCCAACGCTCGTCTCCATGCAGTCCTCAAAGCCGCACGAAAACAAAATATTGAGTTTGCCGACAGGCTCGCGGCCATGGAGAAGAGCTCCGTGGAGGTGGCTAATCAGGCGAGGCAGGATCTTGATCGAGCGCGGGCGGCGACTGACCGGATGAGGGACCAGATGACGGAAGCGCACAGGTCGCACGTGGTCATGCAGAAGGAGGCCGACCAAGGTGACTGCTGCCGTCGCTCGGCCCGAGTCAAGGCGTCCTCAAAGGAAGAGGTGGGCGCCAAAGCTGCCGAGCTCGAGGGCGTGAGCCAAACGGTTGTGGAGCTGAGGGAAAGCTGAAGGTGACTGAGGTCGATCCCTTCCTTAACGTGGAGTATGTCAGCAAATTTGCCTACTATATGGCTTATGCTGACGTTATCCACGCCGCTAAGAAGGTAGGGCTCGAGGTCGGCCCTTTGGCTGAAAATTTTAAAGCTTATGCGTTGGAGCACCCTTTGTAACCATCCTTCAGCGTGCCGATCCTCGACCTTTCCGCGGATTATGGGATCGATTTGAGCTGGTACCCGCTGCCGGACAACTTTGTTCATCCAGGTGCCGCGGAGGATGGGGGTTCGAGCTCGCCGGCGATGGAACGGGCGCCGATCTTTGAGCTTTTTCTGCTTTTTGACTTGTAATTTTTTATAGCTTTCGTTGTATTTTGCCTTCGAGCGCTTGTACACATATTTCAAATGAAATGGAATAATATGTTTGCTTCTAATTTCACACTTGTATGATCGTCTTTCTGAATCCTTTGCATGACTTTATACAAGTGTTTGAGGAACGATCGTCATACAAAATCGATCATTGCATATGTATCTGAACAATGCCGATCGTCGTACGGGTATTTGAGCAAAGACGATCGTCGTATCTCTTCCCCCTTGTTTTTGTTTACTTAGTGAAAGTAAGGGAATGAAAATAAATCGTTTAGCGAGCGGTCTTCAATTTTGCAGATTCCTCGAGAAAGGCCGACCATCTCGGCCTAGAGGAACCGTTCACGGTTGTGGAGGTCGATGGACCAACCTCTGCGACTGTGTCTTGTGCGCGAGCGATATTCCGTCTGATGGCCTACTTCTCGCGACTCACTTAATTGTGAGGGTCCTCCATAGTCTATGTTTTGCCTCGCAATGTAGCGATAGGGCGGATGGTCTCGGCCTAGAGGAGTCCTTGCACGGGGCGCCATCGGATGAATCGACTTCACGACCGTGGCTTGTTAGCACTTTTCTGCCTCGGACTGACATGTTAGATGACGGGCCTTGAGGGCATACATTGTGACGGGGGGAGGGACGCGTCGCATTCTCCGGATCCACCATGTTAGATGATGGACCTTTGAGGGCGGGCGAGCGTGTCCACAGATCTGTTTTGGAGGGTCCTTGGGCTACGCCCGCCTCGTATTTAAACAAAGGGCGAGCGATCTCTGCCCAAAGGAACCTTGCATGGTAGCAGAGATCGGTTCCATCGACCTCCACAACCATGTCAGCACTTTTCTACCTCGGACCGTCATGTTAGATGGCGATCCTCGATGGTATACGTTGTGCAAGGGGAGGCGATCGCTTGCCTAGGTCCTTCATGTTGATGACGAACTTTAGAGGGCGAGCGATTCATCCTCTGATTTGTTTTGGAGGGTCCTTCGGCTACGCCTGCCTCGTATTTAAATGAAGGGCGAGCGATCTCTGCCCAAAGGAACCTTGCATGGACGGATCATCGGTTTCATCGACCTCCGCGACCATGGCGGCATTCTTCTACCTCAGACCGTCATGTTAGATGGCGATCCTCGACGGTATACGTTGTGCTTGGGGAGGCGATCGCTTGCCTAGGTCCATCATGTTAGATGACGAACTTTAGAGGGTGAGCGAGTCATCCTCTTTTTAGAGGTT
The DNA here is from genome assembly GCA_033398695.1 of Orobanche coerulescens. Classification (NCBI taxonomy): domain Eukaryota; kingdom Viridiplantae; phylum Streptophyta; class Magnoliopsida; order Lamiales; family Orobanchaceae; genus Orobanche; species Orobanche coerulescens. The sequence continues at coordinate 150,525,855 of CM065815.1, forward strand.
CCCACCTCTTGATTGAAACATATAGACCCGGCCGTCGAGGTTGATCGGGGGGTCTACTCGTACGAGGAGTCTTCCGGCCTATCGCGTTCGACTCGGGCGACCGGTTTGGGAGATTGATGGGGCTTCGGATAAGCCAATAAACTGTCCAGCTTGCCCTCCTCGAACAATCTCTAGAGTTGTCTGAGGAGGTCGCGGCACTGGTTGGTGTCGTGGCCGGGACTCTTGTGGTAAGCACAAAATTTATCGTGGTCCAGGTGACCATTGTCCCTTATCGCTTTTGGCTTGCTTAACCATTTGCGCCCCTTAATGACGTTGAAGATATGGGCCGGACATAAATTGAGGTTGTGGAGGTGGTGGACTTCCACATCCTCGAAGGCTTCGAAATCACTGGGTGGCTTGGCGACCGCCTTCTTGGACTTGGCGATCGTCGTCTTTTGGATGGGCGACGGAATCCCCACGCCTAGGCGAAGGGTGAGCAGCCTCCGCCTGGCCAGAAAATCAGCAGCCTTGGTGCGGAAGATCGCGTAGGTTTGGGGGATGTCCTTCGTGAGATGCCTGAACATGGGTGAATGACCATAGAATCCCCCCAGGACCGAGTAGAGGGCGAGCTCGTCGCTTATGGGATCTCCGGTGAGGACTATTTCATCTATCCGGTCGATGTAATCCGCATCGGACTCGTCTTTCCCCTGCCTGATCTTCATCATGCGGTGGGGACCTTCTGGCCGAGCGACCTTAGCGGTGAAATATGACGTGAAGTCGCTTGCCAGTTTTTCAAAGGAATTGATGGAGCGAGGTGGCAATGAGATGTACCACCTATGGGCAATATTGCCCAATGTTAATGGGAACATTGGGCATCTCGTCACGTCTGACGCCCCGCATCCGGTCATGTAGATCCGGAACTTGCTTAGAAGAGTCTCGGGGTCTGATCTCCTCTCATACAAAGGCGTTTGAGGAGGAGCGATCTTTGGTTGCACGGGGGCAAGCTCGATCTGGACCGCGAGTGGCTCATTCGGTCCGGTGACCTTTCTCCTGGCGCCTACCCCAGTTTCCATGAGCACTTTCATCTCGTCGAGCTGGCGTTGCATAGCGGCCATCGCTGTGGCTTGGCTACTCACGGCCAGGCGCTCGGAGCGAGAGTCGAGGCGATCAAGTATTGATTACCTGGATCTGCTGTAGATGATGTCTTTGCCGCGGGGCTCGATTCCTCGGCGAATGGGAGCCAAACGACCGACCTGTTTTTGCTTGGGAGTTGGGTATGCCGAACTCCTGGGGACGGATTCAGATTTCATCGTCTCGTGGTTGGGGCCAGAATGCCCCGGTCGCCACGATGGGTCGCTTCCTAGGCGACTGAATACGGAACCATCCCGCCTCGCGAGTGCCTTTTCTCGTGAATCGGGGCTTTCTGATGATTGTTCGACAAGTAACTCCTTGAGCTTCCGTTTGCCCGCGCGGCGGATGGCTGAGGGGGTTATAGAGGGCGCTTCGCATGCTCTCCGTCGCTCCCTTAGGATGGCCATGGCCTCCTCGATCTGTTCGCGGTTTGGAACTGATCGAGTGAGAGGCTAGGGCTGTCCATCGGGGGCGGGATTGAGAGTCTCGCGTCGCCGCTGCTACCCTCTGCCGTAGGTTGGGACTCGGCTCGGGCCGGAGACGTCCGGCGGATCGGAGAGTGGCTCTCTTCGAAGTGGTGGCAGACGTCATGATTTTGAAGATTTTTCTTTTAAGAACAGTGAGTGTTTCTTCAAGTATATGCTCCGGAGAACAGTGAGTGTTCTTCGAAATGGTCGGAATGAAAATGAGGGTAAAACAGCCCTCACTCTAGCGCCAATTGTTGTTACACAAAATATTATTCGGAAGGGTTTGCTGGAATGGATGAGTAACAAACAAAATACGAGAGCCCGACCGAGGGAATATAAATAACGCAAGATTTGCCGGGGTTGTTAGTCCCGAGCTTGAATGCTCTCGCGAGATATTATTAATACGAATACTTGGGAGTACAAATATTAATATTAGAGTACAATTACAATGAGTGTAAAGACCCTAGTTATCTAGCTCTTGAGTGCTGATGATTGCCAGAAGAACCAGAGTTGATGCTCTGTGAGTTCTTGTAACAAAGATAAAGTGCTGTAGTCAACTGCGAGAAATCGACTGTCTCTCACTGTGTGAATTTAGCTGAACTTTCCTGTGATGGAAGTCTGATGGTTTCTCGTGTGAAATCAACAGTTTCTGAACTCTCGTATGAAAACAGTTTTCTGAATCTTTTTCCAATTGCTGGGGGTCTCCTATTTATAGGAGTGGAGGTAGTTGGGCGATCGCCTTTCATGTATTATAATAAGCGGGCGATCGTCTTTAGCACATGGGTTGGTCTCCTTAAAGTCCACAGCGGCTGCTGGCAGCCGGATGTGCGAACCAATGAGAAGACAACACGCGTCCTATGTCGCTGTCTTGGGAGGTCCCACCTAAGACCTTTCGGCGGGTCTGTCGGTAGGTGAGGCTATCCTTGTCACCGACAGCTGGTGACAAGCTAGGGTCAAAGGGCCTTATCCTGCGGCGCCTTTTGTGGATCTGCACGTGGGCCTTCATCCCGAGATTCGGTCTTCATAGACTTGACGGATGCTGGCTTTCCACGTGGCATGATGCGGTCGTCTTTATTCGGGCACCAGAGTCGATCGCTAGATGTCAAGAGGCGATCGCCCTGGACCTCGATCGCTCCGTACCTGATCTCGGTCTGGACTCTTCGATTGGCAAGTCTGCCTTGGATTATTTGATGCTGACTTCGGTCGCTCGGCCCTTATGCCGATCGCCGCTGAGGCGTGTATATCGACGCACAACAGAGTTCTCTCTAATTCCATGTTAAATGTATTGGTAGTCCTAGTTCTTGTTTTTTGAGTTTGAATCATATCTCCGTATTTAGCTCAATATTCAGCAAAATGAATTTTACAACTATTTTTTAATTCAATTTTTACTTGTTCAACATGAGTAATATTTTCAAATAAAGATTGACTCTCAACACTATCCACAATATTAGGAAAACCCAAATATTTAAGAATACTATAATAAATTTCAAGTAATTGTTGTACTTGAGCTAAATTCAAATAGAGAGATAAAACAACACTAATCAAGAAAACTTCATGAATACGATTAAAGCACTTTAGCCATTTTAAACACATATTGTAAATTGCATTCCCCAACTTTCAGATTTACTACAAATGTTAATAAAAAACACATACTCTAAATAGCATTTTTGCATCGGAGTTGCTACGCCATGAAGAGTGCGCTCAAACGTTGCATCTGTTTGGTTTAACATAGCTTCATCGATTTCATGCTCCATTTCTTCGTCAATGTTAAGCAGTTGTTGACGATTTGGGACACGTCGGAATCCCCAGGGTCAACTTCTTCTTCACTAATAGTTGTACTACCATAATAGATACTTTCATGTATAACATCATATTCATCTTCCTGACTTTTATTTTCAAAACCGGGTGGAGGTTGATTTTGAGACTCTCGAATAGCTATGTCAGATGGTTTCTTCGATTTGTCCCAAAGAGCCATTCATTCAAACGTGGACATTTTAAATTTTTTGGGAGACGTAGCAACAACATTTTCCTTGTCCGAACTCAACATAATGACTAAATGATAGTAAAAAGAGAGAGATAAAAGATTATAGCAATATTAGTTGAGAGATAAATAGATTAGAATGAGTGAGTGTGAAAAATAAGAGAAGTTGGGGGAGTATTTATAGATGTAATTTTTGATTTTTTTATTTTGAATTTTTTGAAAATAAATCCATTGGACCCGCTGGGTCATGGGTCCGACTCGCTAGGTCCAACGGTCACTTATTTTTTTTTAATTTCAAGCTGGGTTATTCGGGTCGGACCCGGCGGGTCGACGAGTCTCGAAATGTAGGACCCAGACCCCACCCGTATATACAACGAGTCCGGGTTCCTGGGTCCGACGAGTCGACCGGGTCCGGATCTTACACGAGTTCGGCGGCCTGGGTCGGCTGTGTCGACCCGCTTGCCCGAATTTTCTGGCATGTTTACACATAGTGGCAAAACCATTCAGGAGATGGTAAATATATAAGTTGCCACTCTCCAAAGGGGTGTCGCTGATTAATTAGAGTTTTTAAAATTTTAATCTGAAGTCTAATTTAATGATATTAACATTGTTTCTCACAAAATACTAATTGCCATTAATTCACCACGATGATTTAGTATTTCTTCTTTTTTGGTAACATAAGGAGGCCTATTTAGTCGTACTGTTTTGATTTTTAATGATCAAATTAATTAATTTATAATCAAATATTATGAATAATTATTTTATTATTTTTATAAAGTAAAAATTGCATTTTAAAATAGATTATATGTACTTTACAATGACATAATTTTTTTTTTTATTAATTATATAAAATTCATAAATTTCAATTAAATTTTAGTCAATTTGACCGATCAAAAGTGAAACTGCACAACTAAAAAGGGATGGAGCGAGTATCAAAATAAGAACCTATTATCCTCAACCAGCAGTTGATTAACTTCGATGGGGCAACTCTCAAAAATGTAACCACTGTCCAAAACCATAGGTGCAAGATGAGCCAATCTGTCTGCAACTTTGTTTGCATCCCTCGGAACAAGCCGCACTTGAATTGTCCATTGACGCTGAAGCACAAGATGGATACGATGAATGATTGGATCAGCAACATAATCATCATGTCACCGCGATAACATGAGCATAAGGTCAGGGTTATCATTCTCTTTGTTGAGGGAGTGAGCTCTCCCCCCACAGGACCGTTGGCGCCGCCCGCAGAGGAGATAAGCGAGGATGTCTGTAGTGCGAATTTGAGCGAGGGACGATACCGACTCCAAAGACACTTCACATCAAGGTGAGGAACTACACCACACGAGACCGAATCGGCGCCAGGATGATATCCCACGTCATCTTAAATTTTTAACTGCGCTATGCCCAAAGGGGCTTATCATTCTCTAGTATCAGAGGTAGTTGGTTTTTGATTACGAATAGTAATTAGTTGATAATGATCAAAATAAAATAAGGGTAATAATAATAACTTTGTTTGATTTATTAATTTTTTGAAATAAAAGTTATTTTGGTAATTTGAAATTTTGTTTAATTTATTTTTTGCTACAATTTACATATACGTTGGTAGTATAATTAGAGGTGGCCAGAGGCCGGACTTGAGCGATGGGACGGGCTGGGCCTAGACTGGGCGGCCGAAGCCCATTATCCGCCCGTCTCGAGCTGTTTGTGGGCAGGGCTAGGTCGTATTAAGCAGGTCTCATTTATAAAAAAAATTACTCTGAATTTAAAGAACCTATGTTGATTTTAAAAATCTATGTTGATTTTAAAAATCTGTTTTGAATTTAAAAATCTATTAATATTAAATTAAAATATTAATTTTTAAAAAATCCGTTTTGGATTTTAAAATAAATATGTTAATGTTAAATTAAAAAATCAATGTAAAAAATATGTTTCGGATTTTTTATATAATATGTTAGCATTAAATATCAATCTAAAAAATTCATTTTGAATTAAAAAAATTCTGTTTTGAATTAAAAAAAATCATTTAATGTTAAATAAATGGGGAAAAGATGGAAGAAAAAATGGGATTGGGGTGGACTGAGCAGGCTGGGTTGGGTTTGGTTGTGCTGTTGGTGGTAGTCAGGACTACGATCGAGTTGGTCTGGACTGGGAGACGGACTGGGTCGGGTTGGGCTTGGGTGGGGAGTATGGGATCGAGATCGCCTCGGGTTCCTGGTGGACTGGGCTTGAGCCTAAGCAGAGTTGGCCAGGATGGCCCAGGGGCCTAAAAAACCAGGGTTGGGCCGGACTAGGCTGGATCGGCCCAGCGCAATGACCATCTCTTAGTACAATACATACATATGAATAGAAAAATCCGACGTGGATGCAAGTAGTAATCATATGCTCATCCGTTTCCCCGTTAAGTTATGGTAGTTGACGGCCGTTCTCAAAAACGCCCGCGAATGCCAGATTCTGGTGCCAATGGGATGGAGACTCCATTTCTTTCCCTCTAAAGAATACACCTTTTAATCAACCAGATTCATATGCAAATCGTTTTTTCACTAACTATAAGAAAGAAGATGTGAGAATTAATGGCAAGACTACTGAAGATGAGCGAAAATTGATTTTTGTCCATCCGTCGAATGACGTTGTTCCCTTTAAACGTATTCACATCGAAGATGAACTTCGTGCAAAGCTAGAAGATCAGTGGAAGAATGCAATCATAGTCAGGGTTGTTGGAGCAAGATTGGTCGGTATCGCCGTTTGGAGATAGAATTATAAAACTCGTTCGCATTGCGGAAGCGATTTAAATAAAAGTGCGGAAATTAAATTGACACAGGATTTATAGAGGTTCAGCCAAACGTGCCTACGTCCTCTCTGTGTATCTTTTTCTATAGGCTTAAGATAAACCTTTGCGCCTCTCTTCTATCGGTCGAGGGATAACCGTTACAAGCTCGTCTTCTATCGGTCCGAGTAAATCGTTCAATCACTTGTCTTTATGTCGGTCCAAGTTAAACCATTTTTCTTTTCTATTGGACAAGGAATCAACCAATCTAGCTTTATATGGGTACTAGATAAACCTCACTTAGATATCGATTGCGATTCTAACAATGCCGGATCCTTGATCCTAATAACACCGAATCCAATCGTATCTTTTCTTTTTCCTCTCGTGTATGTGTTGAATGTATAAACACTCAAACTATCAATATAAGCACAATTACAACAACAAGAATGTGTATATGAATATTTGATTACTGAATCGTTTGCTTTGCGTTGTTGTGTGATGAATACAATTAGAAGTGGTACTTATAGGCATTTCTCTTCCAACTAGCCGTTAGCCTATGAAGCCTCCATTACGTACATTATTACTCATATGTTACATACGTTAAAGCCATTACGTACGTTAACTCCTTCTGGTTACGTACGCTACGTTCTTCACAGAATAGTCCAGTAGCCTTCGTCTTTATCATTACGTACGTTAGCCTCTTTCCCATTACGTACGTTATCGTAGTCAATATGTCCATTGCATGCTGACCTATGCCATGACGTCATCTCCAATGTTCTTCTTGTTTGAATTCTGAAATACTCTATTACGTACATTATGCACATTGTATTACGTACGTTATACTTGATCTGTTACGTACGTTATGTTCGCTTTGTTACGTACGTTAAGCTTGGTCAGGTAGCTTTTTTCTTGTCTGATCAGGTAACTTTCTGTCCCGTCTGATCAGGTAGGTTGATCTCATCTGATCTGTAGGTAGGTTGATCATCTTGACTGATCTTGTACAGATAGCTTTTCCGGAATGCGCGACTTTTTGTGTCTTCGACTCCTTCATTATTTTGTTTCGCTTATTTGTTGTTTTACTTTATTTAACAACTTAATCATCAAAATTCTATTAATGAATCTTTGGAATAAAATATTCCAACAATCTCCCCCTTTTTGATGATTACAAAACAACGTCTTGAACGAATCAAAGTTTTCGGCTTTGATCATTTCGTTAGTTCTCCCATCTTTTCTTTTTCTGTCCTTTTCGTATTTTTTTTCCGTCATTTTTCCATGATGCTTTTTACCCCATTTTTCTCTCCCCCTTTTTGTTATCAGCAAAAGTGTAATATAAACGAATAATAAATACCAATTGATGTATATATGCATGATATGGTATAACTCCCCCTGACAAAAATATTCCCTTTTAAAAAATATTACTCCCCCTAGATAAAATATCAATTTGATAAAAATCAATTTTTGGGGACCCAACCGAGAGTTGGCTTTTGTTGTGACACATGGACGATGTTAGGAATAACGGTTCCTTTAGGAATCCAAATCTTTTTTATTTTAACCGTCCGTCGTGGGCTTTTGCAATTCGTAAAATGATGCCCGAATTTCAAATATTTTTCACATTTGAGTATCTTCAAATTTAAGGATTCGTTTTTCAAATTTGGTTTGAATCCCAACCCTTGTTTGTTCAACGTATATTTTTGAACATAAAGCATTTGTTCAAATTTATCATTTCCACATGAAAATTTCTTCGTTAAATTTTTAAGCTCTGTTTGAACTTTCAAAAGATCATCCTTTAAAATATTTTTATTTTCAACACAATGAGAATGATCGGTTTCAACAAATTTCCCTTTTTCAAGAATTTTGGAAATTTCGGTTTCCAATAATTTATTTTTCGCTTGGAGGGATTTAATTTCGGATAAAGTATTATGAAAATCCGTATACAATAATTCAAATGCTTTAAATAACTCGTCATGGGAGGATGTAGTTACTTGACTTTCGACATCGCCATCGTCGAATGAACTTCGGGCCATAAGAGCGAGATTATTTTGATTGATGAAATCTTCATCTTCGTCTTCGGCGCTCCATGTTGCTATTAAAACTTCGTTTTTATGATTTGCTCGGCAATTCTTCGCGAAGTGGCCTGGTTTGCCACAGACTCGACAATTATTGTCGAATTTCTTCATTCAGCCCGTGATGTCTTTCTTTCTCCGGTTTAATAAGGTTTGAAACTTATTAATATTCTTCGCATAATGAAGAAAGACATTATGGGCAGAATGAAGAAATTCGACAATAATGGGCTTCGGCCGCCCGTGATGTCTTTCTTTCTTCATCCCTGATCGGATTGGGGATGAAGAATTTCTTCATTCTTCGTCGCTTTCATCAACCGGAATTTCTTCTCTTTTTGACATCTTAGCCTTCATGGCTATCGATCTTTCCTTCGGCTTCGGATTGGCATTCCGAGGTTTTAGGACAATCTCGTAGTTTATAAGTGAACTAACGAGAGCACTAAAATCAAGATTATTTAAATCTTTTGCCATCACCGTTCCATCTCATTCTCGAGGTAGTGATCGGAGGATCTTCTTTACTTTTTCACCACTCTAAAGGGGCTTCCATAACATGTTAATCTATTTGTAATGACCGAGAATCGGTCGAGCATAATTTTAATGGATTCTTCTTCTTTCATTTTGTTGGGAAAAACAAACACCCTGTATCGAATCAGCCGGGATACCCGATCCCTGTATCGAGTGTTATTTGTTATTGAGAAGGTTTTGACATATATGCCAAATACAGTAAGGAAACTGTATCGAAGCTTCAAGGCTTTATCCTGTATCGAAGACCTGCCTTGAATAAGCATAAGTGAAGCTCGTTAGTACAGCAAGAAGACTTGTAAAAGACCAAGTATGGAAACTGTCTCGACATCCCTAAAAACAGTCATCTTCCATACAGTCCACTAAAGGACAAGAAAGAACACAAGTCAAGTTCCGTTGAACAAAGAAGTATTTAAATACTCAAGGATAAAGTATTTAAATACTGTCAATCTTCAGAATCTCGCGAAATCCGGATCATGTCATATTCCCGTTGAAAGGACATCTTATTCAAACGGATATCTCAACGGATACATTCTTCAGAGGCTATATATATCCTTGAAGACATTGAAGATCAGATACGAAGAATACAACAACCCCAAGTAACATAACTCTCAAAGCTATCAAAGTTATCATCTGAGCAAACATATCTCCAAAGCTTATCGCAAGTTTGACCGAAAGAGATATACAGTGCTCAACATCAAGAACAGCCATCATCAGCTCAAGATCTTGATATTCAAAGCTGCTGTTCTTACCTGGTTACCTACCTTTTACCTCTGTGTAAAAACCGAGCTCTGTGTGAACTCAACAAGTTATTCTGACCTGTGTGGGACGAATAAGGACGAAGCTTTGGAACTGTGTGTGAAGAAGCTAGTCAAGAAGGAAGCTTTAACCAATCTGTGTGAACGGTTGAAAGTGACATTCTTTGTATCAATCTGTGTGAACGATACAAGGATAGGTATGTTTATAATTACGTAGTTGTGTACGCAGTAATAATATAATAAACTTTTTACTCCTGTGTGGAGGACCAGTGGACGTAGAGGGGTTTACCTCGAACCACTTAAATTACTGTGTCATTTACCTTCAGCTTTTACTGTTTAAAATTACTGTGATATATTAAGTATACACCGAATACTTCGTTGCTGTATCCACGGCAACTAACTGTATCCAAGACTTCCGCTACGCACTCAGATTTAGATTCCGTACAGTTTGTTGTTTAAACTACTTTTCCAAACTGTATCCAGTATACTTAAGTGGCCAACACATTTGGAATAGCTCGTAATCGTGAAGAAGCATGTTGATCTTCATCTCCTTCATCTGAGAAGTTCCTTCGTGTGTGACTTCAAGCATTTACTATATCTATTTTGCACTATCACACGAAGATATCCGATTGTGTTCTTCTGAATTTAATGCACAATATAATAATTGCGTGGCTTTGCAATTATAGTGGTCGTTTTTCCAATCCGCATCCTCATACTCTTCAAAGGTTTTGAGAGTTCCGTTTGAGTTCATCGGAATTTTGGGACCAAGACAAATTACTTTCCATAATTCAATATCGTAAGCTCGGATCACTACACCATAGATGGCTTTCTACAACACTTAGGGTGGGGTGTTACCTTCTTGTATGTTACCATAGCTATGACATTTTGGACCTATCACAACGTTGTGGTTATGGTGTTACCAAATCCATAAATGTATGTTACTCTAGTCATAAAAGGTGTTACACTCAGCAACACCATGAGATGTGTTACCATTGCTGAGTTATGTCACTTGTGTAGGAAACATACTAACTCTATTGCTCTTTGTGCAGGATCCGCCACTCCGACCCGAACTGCACGCCGATGGTGTTGGACTTCCTGATGAGCAAAGTTCTTTGCGAGCCAGCGACGTCCCTTCTTACGTTGCTCGAGCTACCGCCTCCTTGCCGAAGGCCTGGACGACCGATCTGGATACGATCACGCGCCGGCGATCTGCTGACGTGATGCAGGCTACTTTCGCGCTGGCCCTTCAGACGGCGACGATGGTCGCCAGTGCCGTGAGGACTATGAGGGGCGGCCGTCAAACGCTCGTCTCCATGCAGAACTCGAAGCCGCACGAAAACAAAATATTGAGTTTGCCGACAGGCTCGCGGCCATGGAGAAGAGCTCCGTGGAGGCGGCTAATCAGGCGAGGCAGGTTCTTGATCGGGCGCGGGCCGTGACTGACCGGATGAGGGACCAGATGACGGAAGCGCACAGGTCGCACGTGGTCATGCAGAAGGAGGCCGACCAGCTGAAGGTGACTGTCGCTCGACTGACCAGCAAGCTGGCGTCCTCGAAGGAAGAGGTGGGCGCCAAAGATGTCGAGCTCAAGGGCGTGAGCCAAACGGTTGTGGAGCTGAGGGGAAAGCTGAAGGTGACTGAGGTCGATCCCTTCCTTAACGTGGAGTATGTCAGAAAATTTGCCTACTATATGGCTTATGCTGACGTTATCCACGCCGCTAAGAAGGGAGGGCTCGAGGTCGGCCCTTTGGCTGAAAATTTTAAAGCTTATGCGTTGGAGCACCCTGTGTAACCATCCTTCACCGTGCCGATCCTCGACCTTTCCGCGGATTATGGGATCGATTTGAGCTGGTACCCGCTGCCGGACAACTTTGTTCATCCAGGTTCCGCGGAGGATGGGGGTTCAGAGCCTGCTGCTGGCGATGGAACGGGCGCCGATCTTTGAGCTTTTTCTACTTTTTGACTTGTAATTTTTTATAGCTTTCGTTGTATTTTGCCTTCGAGCGCTTGTACACATATTTCGAATGAAATGGAATAATATGTTTGCTTCTAATTTCACACTTGTATGATCGTCTTTCTGAATCCTTTGCATGACTTTATACAAGTGTTTGAGGAACGATCGTCATACAAAATCGATCATTGCATATGTATCTGAACAATGCCGATCGTCGTACGGGTATTTGAGCAAAGACGATCGTCGTATCTCTTCCCCCTTGTTTTTGTTTACTTAGTGAAAGTAAGGGAATGAAAATAAATCGTTTAGCGAGCGGTCTTCAATTTTGCAGATTCCTAGAGAAAGGCCGACCATCTCGGCCTAGAGGAACCGTTCACGGTTGTGGAGGTCGATGGACCAACCTCTGCGACTGTGTCTTGTGCGCGAGTGACATTCCGTCTGATGGCCTACTTCTCGCGACTCACTTAATTGTGAGGGTCCTCCATAGTCTATGTTTTGCCTCGCAATGTAGCGATAGGGCGGATGGTCTCGGCCTGGAGGAGTCCTTGCACGGGGCGCCATCGGATGAATCGACTTCGCGACCGTGGCTTGTTAGCACTTTTCTGCCTCGGACTGACATGTTAGATGACGGGCCTTGAGGGCATACATTGTGATGGGGGTAGGGACGCGTCGCATTGTCCGGATCCACCATGTTAGATGATGGACCTTTGAGGGCGGGCAAGCGTGTCCACAGATCTGTTTTGGAGGGCCCTTGGGCTACGCCCGCCTCGTATTTAAACGAAGGGCGAGCGATCTCTGCCCAAAGGAACCTTGCATGGTCGCAGAGATCGGTTCCATCGACCTCCACAACCTTGTCGGCACTTTTCTACCTCGGACCGTCATGTTAGATGGCGATCCTCGATGGTATACGTTGTGCAAGGGGAGGTGATCGCTTGCCTAGGTCCTTCATGTTGATGACGAACTTTAGAGGGCGAGCGATTCATCCTCTGATTTGTTTTGGAGGGTCCTTCGGCTACGCCCGCCTCGTATTTAAATGAAGGGCGGGCGATCTATGCCCAAAGGAACCTTGCATGGACGGATCATCGGTTTCATCGACCTCCGCGACCATGGCGGCATTCTTCTACCTCGGACCGTCATGTTAGATGGTGATCCTCGACGGTATACGTTGTGCTTGGGTAGGCGATCGCTTGCCTAGGTCCATCATGTTAGATGACGAACTTTAGAGGGTGAGCGAGTCATCCTCTTTTTAGAGGTTCCCACCTCTTGATTGAAACATATAGACCCGGCCGCCGAGGTTGATCGGGGGGTCTACTCATACGAGGAGTCTTCTGGCCTATCGCATTCGACTCGGGAGACCGGTTTGGGAGATTGATGGGGCTTCGGATAAGCCATTAAACTGTCCAGCTTGCCCTCCTCAAACAATCTCTAGAGTTGTCTGAGGAGGTCGCGGCACTGGTTGGTGTCGTGGCCGTGACTCTTGTGGTAAACACAAAATTTATCGTGGTCCAGGTGACCATTGTCCCTTATCACTTTTGGCTTGCTTAACCATTTGCGCCCCTTAATGACGTTGAAGATATGGGCCGGAGATAAATTGAGATTGTGGAGGTGGTGGACTTCCACATCCTCGAAGGCTTCGAAATCACCGGGTGGCTTGGCGACCGCCTTCTTGGACTTGGCGATCGTCGTCTTTTGGATGGGAGACGGAATCCCCACGCCTAGGCGAAGGGTGAGCAGCCTCCGCCTGGCCAGAAAATCAGCAGCCTTGGTGCGGAAGATCGCGTAGGTTTGGGGGATGTCCTTCGTGAGATGCCTGAACATGGGTGAATGATCATAGAATCCCCCCAGGACCGAGTAGAGGGCGAGCTCGTCGCTTATGGGCTCGCCGGTGAGGACTATTTCATCTATCCGATCGATGTAATCTGCATCGGACTCGTCTTTCCCCTGCCTGATCTTCATCATGCGGTGGGGACCTTCTGGCCGAGCGACCTTAGCGGCAAAATATGACGTGAAGTCGCTTGACAGTTTTTCAAAGGAATTGATGGAGCGAGGTGGCAATGAGATGTACCACCTATGGGCAAGATTTCCCAATGTTAATGGGAACATTGGGCATCTCGTCACGTCTGACGCCCCGCATCCGATCATGTAGATCCAGAACTTGCTTAGAAGAGTCTCAGGGTATGATCTCCTCTCATACAAAGGCGTTTGAGGAGGAGCGATCTTTGGTTGCACGGGGGCAAGCTCGATCTGGACCGCGAGTGGCTCATTCGGTCCGGTGACCTTTCTCCTGGCGCCTACCCCAGTTTCCATGAGCACTTTCATCTCGTCGAGCTGGCATTGCATAGCGGCCATCGCCGTGGCTTGGCTACTCGCGACCAGGCGCTCGGAGCGAGAGTCGAGGCGATCAAGTATTGATTACCTGTCTCTGCTGTAGATGATGTCTTTGCCGCGGGGATCGATTCCTCGGCGAATGGGAGCCAAACGACCGACCTGTTTTTGCTTGGGAGTTGGGTATGCCGAACTCCTGGTGACGGATTCAGATTCCGTCGTCTCGTGGTTGGGGCCAGAATGCCCCGGTCGCCACGATGGGTCGCTTCCTAGGCGACTGAAGACGGAACCATCCCGCCTCGCGAGTGCCTTTTCTCGTGAATCGGGGCTTTCTGATGATTGTCCGACAAGTAACTCCTTGAGCTTCCGTTTGCCCGCGCAGTGGATGGCTGAGGGGGTTATAGCGGGCGCTTCGCATGCTCTCCGTCGCTCCCTTAGGATGGCCATGGCCTCCTCGATCTGTTCGCGGTTTGGAACTGATCGAGTGAGAGGCTAGGGCCGTCCATCGGGGGTGGGATTGAGAGTCTCGCGTCGCCGCTGCTACCCTCTGCCGTAGGTTGGGACTCGGCTCGGGCCGGAATAAGACGTCCGGCGGATCGGAGAGTGGCTCTCTTCGAAGTGGTGGCAGACGTCATGATTTTGAAGATTTTTCTTTGAAGAACAGTGAGTGTTTCTTCAAGTATATGCTCCGGAGAACAGTGAGTGTTCTTCGAAATGGTCGGAATGAAAATGAGGGTAAAATAGCCCTCACTCTAGTGCCAATTGTTGTTACCCAAAATATTATTCGGAAGGGTTTGCTGGAATGGATGAGTAACAAACAAAATACGATAGAACGTCCGAGGGAATGTAAATAACGCAAGATTTTCTGGGGTTGTTAGTCCCGGGCTTGAATGCTCTCGCGAGATATTATTAATATGAATACTTGGGAGTACAAATATTAATATTAGAGTACAATTACAATGAGTGTAAAGACCCTAGTTATCTAGCTCTTGAGTGCTGATGATTGCCAGAAGAACCAGAGTTGATGCTCTGTGAGTTCTTGTAACAAAGATAAAGTGCTGTAGTCAACTGCGAGAAATCGACTGTCTCTCACTGTGTGAATTTAGCTGAACTTTCCTGTGATGGAAGTCTGATGGTTTCTCGTGTGAAATCAACAGTTTCTGAACTCTCGTATGAAAACAGTTTTCTGAATCTTTTCCAGTTGCTGGAGGTCTCCTATTTATAGGAGTGGAGGTAGTTGGGCGATCGCCTTTCATGTATTATAATAAGCGGGCGATCGTCTTTAGCACATGGGTTGGTCTCCTTAAAGTCCGCAGCGGCTGCTGGCAGCCGGATGTGCGAACCAATGAGAAGACAACATGCGTCCTATGTCGCTGTCTTGGTAGGTCCCACCTAAGACCTTTCGGCGAGTCTGTCGGTAGGTGAGGCTATCCTTGTCACCGACAGCTGGTGACAAGCTAGGGTCAAAGGGCCTTATCCTGCGGCGCCTTTTGTGGATCTGCACGTGGGCCTTCATCCCGAGATTCGGTCTTCATAGACTTGACGGATGCTGGCTTTCCACGTGGCATGATGCAGTCGTCTTTAGTCGGGCACCAGAGTCGATCGCTAGATGCCAAGAGGCGATCGCCCTGGACCTCGATCGCTCCGTACCTGATCTCGGTCTGGACTCTTCGATTGGCAAGTCTGCCTTGGATTATTTGATGCTGACTTCGGTCGCTCGGCCCTTATGCCGATCGCCGCTGAGGCGTGTATATCGACGCACAACAGAGTTCTCTCTAATTCCATGTTAAATGTATTGGTAGTCCTAGTTCTTGTTTTTTGAGTTTGAATCATATCTTCATATTTAGCTCAATATTCAGCAAAATGAATTTTACAACTATTTTTAATTCAATTTTTACTTATTCAACATGAGGAATATTTTCAAATAAAGATTGACTCTCAACACTATCCACAATATTAGGAAAACCCAAATATTTAAGAATACTATAATAAATTTCAAGTAATTGTTGTACTTGAGCTAAATTCAAATAGGGAGATAAAACAGCACTAATCAAGAAAACTTCATGAATACGATTAAAGCACTTTAGCCATTTTAAACACATATTGTAAATTGCATTCCCCAACTTTCAGATTTACTACAAATGTTAATAAAAAACACAACTCTAAATAGCATTTTTGCATCGGAGTTGCTACGCCATGAAGAGTGCGCTCAAACGTTGCATCTGTTTGGTTTAACATAGCTTCATTGATTTCATGCTCCATTTCTTCGTCAATGTTAAGCAGTTGTTGACGATTTGGGACACGTCGGAATCCCCAGGGTCAACTTCTTCTTCACTAATAGTTGTACTACCATAATAGATACTTTCATGTATAACATCATATTCATCTTCCTGACTTTTATTTTCAAAACCGGGTGGAGGTTGATTTTGAGACTCTCGAATAGCTATGTCAGATGGTTTCTTCGATTTGTCCCAAAGAGCCATTCATTCAAACGTGGACATTTTAAATTTTTTGGGAGACGTAGCAACAACATTTTCCTTGTCCGAACTCAACATAATGACTAAATGATAGTAAAAAGAGAGAGATAAAAGATTATAGCAATATTAGTTGAGAGATAAATAGATTAGAATGAGTGAGTGTGAAAAATAAGAGAAGTTGGGGGAGTATTTATAGATGTAATTTTTGATTTTTTTATTTTGAATTTTTTGAAAATAAATCCATTGGACCCGCTGGGTCATGGGTCCGACTCGCTAGGTCCAACGGTCACTTATTTTTTTTTCTAATTTCAAGCTGGGTTATCCGGGTCGGACCCGGCGGGTCGACGAGTCTCGAAATGTAGGACCCAGACCCCACCCGTATATACAACGAGTCCGGGTTCCTGGGTCCGACGAGTTCACCGGGTCCGGATCTTACACGAGTTCGGCGGGTCGGGGTCGACAGGTCGACCCGTCGGTTCCGGATTTTCTGGCATGTTTACACATAGTGGCAAAACCATTCAGGAGATGGTAAATATATAAGTTGCCACTCTCCAAAGGGGTGTCGCTGAATAATTAGAGTTTTTACAATTTTAATCTGAAGTCTAATTTAATGATATTAACATTGTTTCTCACAAAATACTAATTGCCATTAATTCACCACGATGATTTAGTATTTCTTCTTTTTTAGTAACATAAGGAGGCCTATTTAGTCGTAGTGTTTTGATTTTTAATGATCAAATTAATTAATTTATAATCAAATAATATGAATAATTATTTTATTATTTTTATAAAGTAAAAATTGCATTTTAAAATAGATTATATGTACTTTACAATGACATAATTTTTTTTTTATTAATTATATAAAATTCGTAAATTTTAATTAAATTTTAGTCAATTTGACCGATTAAAAGTCAAATTGAACAACTAAAAAGGGATGGAGGGAGTATCAAACTAAGAACCTATTATCCTCAACCAGCAGTTGATTAACTTCGATGGGGCAACTCTCAAAAATGTAACCACTGTCCAAAACCATAGGTGCAAGATGAGCCAATCTGTCTGCAACTTTGTTTGCATCCCTCGGAACAAGCCGCACTTGAATTGTCCATTGACGCTGAAGCACAAGATGGATACGATGAATGATTGGATCAGCAACATAATCATCATGTCACCGTGATAACATGAGCATAATGTCACGGGGTTATACTTGCGCCTCGCTAAGTCCTCTCCGTGCGGCACTATCTTAGGTTGTCTCAAGCCTAAGTAGCAAGCCTATCAATACACACAAGATTACTAGGAAGGAAGTAAGGAAGTGCTTGGGGAAGGTTTTCTCTTATTGCACTGTAGCAAATCAGCTTTCTCAAGATGAGTTACAAATGAGCCCCAAGGGGGTATTTATACTAATCCTCCTAGGCTAACAAATTACCAACAAAGCATCACTATTCCAAGTATTTACAAGAATGCCATCATCTAGAATGATCTATACAATTCTAAACAATTCTAAGAAGTCTTCTTGGAGTCCCCAGACCCCTCTGGAACGTCCGGCCCGACCCGGCCCGAAGTGTCCCGGCCCGGCCCGACCAAGGCCCGATTCGGCCCGTAGCAACCCGACCCGATTTCTGACCTTACGGAACCCTCTTTGACCTTCCGGAGTTGATTGGTCTCCATCTTGATGCTTCTAGGGTCTTCTTTCCGGATAGTGGGTTCCTCGGCTTTTCAATGTCTCTGCTGTCACAAGGCTTTTTCCGTGTAAGCCTATTATAGGGGGTAGTCCTGTGTGAGCTTGGCCGGGTCTCAGACGCGCGAGCATCTTTGCGCGCCGTCCGTGAGCTTCGGCCGGATGCCGGTAGATGCCTGCTGCCTTAAGGTGGGGCGTGACATTCTCCCCCACCAAAGTCGTGACCGTCCTCGGCACGATGCTGTCCTGATATTCTTCAATCTTCTGCCGGAATTGCCATAGGTGATCCTCATGTTCCCAGCTATTTTCAGCGTCTGGGAGTCCTTTCCAATGCACAAAGTACTCGGTGTATGGGGCCACGCCCCTTCGTCGAACGTCCCGATGTGAGATGATCTCGGCTACTTCCTTGTCGAAGGAAGTAATCACGGCAGTAGGTGCTCGGTGTGACTGAGCTCGGCCCGGATCCTCCATGTCCTGATGGTAAGGCTTCAGTTGGCTAACATGGAAGACCGGGTGTATCTTCATCTTCGGCGGTAGTTCCACTCGATAGGAAGCGTCCCAACACGCCGCTCGATCTTGTAGGGTCCTCGTATCTTCGGATAAGTCCCTTATGCACGGCCGAAATGCTTTAAATTGCTGCGGGAGAAGTTTCACCATAACTAAGTCGCCTTCGTTAAACTCGACCGCTCGCCGCTTGAGATCGGCCCATTTCTTCATCTTCTTGTTGCCTTGTCCAATGATGCTCGAGCCAAGTCCGATTCCTCCTGTAATGACTTAGCAAAGGTATATGCTGCGGGACTCTGTCCCGAGTATCCGGTGGCAATGTTGTTCGTTGTCGCCGGTTGTCTCCCTGTAGCGAGCTCGAATGGGCTGCGTCCCGTTGATTCACTCTTCTACAAATTGTATGAGAATTGGGCCGTGTCTAAGAGTTTGGCCCAGTCCCGCTGATTGGCACTCACATAGTGCCGCAAGTAGCACTCAAGCAGTGCGTTAACTCGTTCTGTCTGCCCGTCCGTCTGTGGGTGGAAACTTGTTGAGAATGCTAAGTTCGAGCCCAATAGCTTGAAAAGTCCCGACCAAAAATTTCCTGTGAAACGTGGGTCTCGATCACTCACGATTGTCCTTGGAATGCCCCAATATTTTACCACATGCTTTAAGAACAACTTGGCCGTCTCCAGAGCCGTTACGTCCGCCGATGCTGGAATAAAGGTTGCGTATTTTGAGAACCTGTCCACCACAACTATGATCGACCCGTACCCATCCGATTTAGGTAAAGCCATAATAAAGTCCATCGAAACGCTTTCAAAAGGGTGTTCCGGTATGGGTAAGGGTTGAAGTAGTCCACCAGGTTGTTGTTGCTCCACCTTGTCTTGTTGGCATACAAGACATGTCCGGACGTATGCCTCAACGTCCTCACGCATCCTGGGCCAAAAGTAAGAATTGTCAATTAAAGCCATTGTACGGTGCATACCAGGTGTCCGACCCATAGTGTATCGTGGCATTCCTTCATGATGTCCCTCCGTAAGTTCCCCCATTTGGGCACGTACAAACGATTGCCTTTGGTAAAGAGTAGCTCGTCTCGTTCCCAGAACCGTCTTGTCTTGCCGCTCCTGGCAAGTTGCATGATGTTTTCTGCGAAAGGGTCCTGCCTCAGTCCCTCGCGTATGCGGTCCTTGATGCTTTCTTCGGCCTTGGTCAAGGCTGCAAGCTCGGCCTTCCGGCTTAATGCATCGGCTACTCGGTTAAGTACTCCCGGTTTATACTCTAGGGTATAATCGAACTCAGCTAGGAATTCCTGCCATCTTGCTTGCTTTGGCGTGAACTTCTTCTGGGTTTGAAAATAACTTGTGGCTACGTTGTCTGTTCGTACCACAAACTTGCTCCCAAGTAAATAATGCCTCCAGGCTCTAAGGCAATGAACCACGGCGGTCATTTCCTTCTCATGTACCGAGTACCGTCTCTCGGTGTCATTCAATTTTCTGCTCTCATAGGCAACGGGATGCCCTAGCTGCATCAAAACTCCTCCGATGGCATAATCAGATGCATCGGTCTGAACCTCATATGCCTTGGCATGGTGCAGCAAGGCAAGCCGTGTCACGACCGATATGTCGTATGCGTGTTGGCAATCCAAATGAGGCGTGCCTTACGGTTAGCTTGCCACAAGTGGGGTAAAGGGGGCGACATTAGCGTTAAGGCGTTGTTTGCCGGATGCATCGGTCTGGCCGAGTCGGGCATGCCGACCCGTTTTAGTCCGAGAGCTTGTCGCTAGTCGAGGACTTGACTATGAAGGGGATCGTTGCCGGTAGGGCACAATTGGTCGGGGACTAATGCCGTCTCCCGATGAGCCCATGGCGGCGAAACCAGTTGGCATGCTATGTGGGATAGTGGTCCCGGTGTGAGGGCCTGGGACGCCGCGCAGGCTTGGAACTCCGTCCGTGACAAATGGTATCGGAGCCGAAACCTCTCTCGAGACGGCATGGTTGGGTGTGGTCAAGTTCTGACGAAACCGATGAGGGCGGGAGTGCTCGCCGGTGCAAAGAGGGCACGGACAAAGTGCGGCTCCTGACAAGGCTTCTAGGCGGAGAACATGAACCGATTCTATGCCGGAATGAGAGGTGGTCCTAGGCTTGTGAGATCAGACGGTCCGGTATGTGGACACACTTGTATTGCGCACTTTTGGTAGCTCCACCTTTCGGTGACCGGGGTGTAAGAGCGTGGATCATCGTGGGCCACTGTGGGAACCTCGACATGCGGGAAAAATGCAGCGAGGAATGCCGTTCAACCGAGGTACTAACTCCAGGAAGCGCGTAGGGTGAAGGTTGATGTCGATTGGTGATGCGGTATGTGCGTGGCGCACTGCGGGCTAGCGCGAGGCGCGCGAGTGAAGAGCCTGTCCATCAAGGGTATGGTGCCGTATGTTAATGGCCACGATCGTTTTGTGTGCGTGGGACAATACAGTGTGCGGAAAGAAACATTCTTCCCGGCCACGAGGACGTCTTTGCGATTTGAGTGGGGAGGATGTCACGACCCGATATGTCGTGTCTGTGTTGACCGTCCAAATGAGGCGTGCCTTACGGTTAGCTTGCCACAAGTGGGGTAAAGGGGCGACATTAGCGTTAAGGCGTTGTTTGCCGGATGCATCGGTGCAGCCGAGTCGGGCATGCCGACCGGTTTAGTCCGGAGAGCTTGTCGCTAGTCGAGGACTTGACTATGAAGGGGATCGTTCTTTGGTAGGGCTGGCCCAGTGGGGACTAATGCCGTCTCCCTGATGAGCCCATGGCAGGGCGAAACCAGTTGGCATGCTATGTGGGATAGGCTGGTCCCGGGGTGTGAGGGCCCCTGGGACGCCGCACGGGCTTCGGAACTCCCGTCCCGTGACAACTGGCTGCTCCGTCACTTTGCCTTTGAGTCGCTCAAAGGCCTCTCGGCACTTATCCGTCCACTCCCATTTGTGGTCCTTCTTCAATAGGTCCGTTAATGGTGCTGCTATCCGAGAGTATCCCTCGATGAACTTCCGGTAGTAGTTCACGAGTCCCAGAAATGATCGGAGTTGGGTTACGCTGGTCGGCGGCTCCCAATCTCGAACGGCTTTTACTTTGGCCTCGTCCATCATAATGCGGCCATCTTTGATACAATGCCCCAGAAAAGTCACTTCCTGTTGGGCGAACGAGCATTTCTCCAACTTTGCATAAAGTTCATTGTCCCGCAATGCTTGGAACACCTGTCGCAAGTGTTCTACATGCTCCTCCATTGATGATGAGTAAATGACGATATCATCCAAATAAACGACAACAAACTTGTCTATGTATGGTTGAAATACCTTGTTCATCGATTGTGCAAAAGGTCATTGGGCGTTTGTAAGCCCGAACGGCATCACAAGGAAATCAAACAAACCATACCTGGTCGCCATGGCTGTCTTGGGTTCGTCTCCTTCGGCTATCCGGACCTGCCAATATCCGGATCTCAGGTCGATCTTTGAAAAGTATTTAGCACCTCCCAGTTGGTCAAACAGCTCTCCAATGAGTGGAATGGGATACTTGTTGCGAACCGTCAGTTTGTTGAGTGCCCTATAGTCCACGCACATACGCAAGGATCCATCATGCTTCTTTTGGAACAAAACGGGGGATCCATAAGGAGATTTGGATGGTTGGATCATTTTAGAATCCAACAACTCTTTCAATTGTTTCTGCAGCTCCTTAAGTTCCGGTGGTGACATCCTATAGGGTGTCCTCGAAGGTGGCTTCGCATCGGAAATAAGTTCAATTTTGTGGTCCACATCCCGTCTGGGCGGCAACTTCTTAGGTAGTTCCGCGGGAATCACGTCCTGGAACTCCTCCAAGACGGCTTGAACTTCCTTTGGTACATCCTTGCCTTCAATATCGTTTCCATCATCAGGAACGTAAAATCGTGAAGGTCTCTTCACCTTAGAAGGCCTCGACTAAGTTGTATTCTTTGAAAGGGTGCTGTCCCCTTCGCTTCCCTCTGGCGGAATGGCTGTATCTGTCGAGTCCAAAATGACTAAGGAATCGAAAATGGAAGAATGCAAGCCCGTGCACATCGAACCATTGTAACCCAAGAACCAAATCATAGTCATCCATGGTCACTACAGTGAAGGTGATCATTCCCTGCCAGTCACCTATCTTTGCTTCCACTCCTCGTGCTTCGCCGGTCACCGGTTTAGCATGGGTGTTCACTGTCTTGATCGATCCATTAGTTGGAGTGACGGTAAGTCGTAAGACTTTGGCTACGCCGTCCCGCATGAAATTGTGCGTAGCTCCTGTATCCACTAAGGCTTTGATGTGTGTGCCTTCGATCAAGGCATCCACAAACATAGACCCCTTTCTGGGTCCCTTCGCCGGCTCCACAACGGCTTTGACAGCATTGAGCAAACTCAATGAGCCCATATGTGCACCATCCGCAACCTCGGTCTCCGTGGTCTCTTGCATGGCTGCGACCTTCTTCCTCCGAAGTGGGCAATCGTACTTCATGTGAGAGGTACTATGACAAATGTGACAACCTCTCGGCTTATCGTTCTCGTCCACTGGCTGCTTGCCCCAGTATTTGTTCGGCCTGAACCTTGATGGGCGGTCTCCCCCATCTTTGCCTTTATCTGTGCGGTAAGTCCTTGGCTTGTCGCTGGTCTTCAACTCCCGTAAGCCCTCGGCCACAGCAATGGCGGTCGCCACATCATGAACATTGCGCCTTTCCAATTCTTGCCTCGCAAAAGGCTTGAGTCCGTCCATAAACGCAAACAGCTTGTCGG
Organism: Orobanche coerulescens; assembly: GCA_033398695.1. Classification (NCBI taxonomy): domain Eukaryota; kingdom Viridiplantae; phylum Streptophyta; class Magnoliopsida; order Lamiales; family Orobanchaceae; genus Orobanche; species Orobanche coerulescens. The sequence goes on from CM065815.1 coordinate 150,549,208, forward strand.
TCGCCGTCAAGCTTGGTATCTCCAGCACAATTTCTTGGAACTCCTTGACATAGTCTTTGATAGTGCGAGTGTGGCTGAGTCTCTTCAGCCTGCCCCGAGCCTCGAACTCCACATTCTCGGGATAGAATTGCCTCTTCAATTCGGCCTTGAAGTCTTCCGAGGAAGCCATCCTGCACGCACCACTCTCAATGTCAGCCTGCTTGGTTCGCCACCACAGCACGGCTGTGTCGGCCAAGTACAAGGGCGCCGTCCGTAACTTGGTGTCATCATCTTGAATGTTTGAGGCACCAAAGTATTGCTCCAGGTTCCATAAGAAATTGTCAATCTCCTTGGCGTTTCTCGATCCGTTGAACTTCCCAGGCCTTGGGATGTCAATTCGTGCGGGTGTCGCACCCACATGTCCTTCTCCGTTGGCAATCGCCCTTTTCACTGTTGCCATCTCCATCTTGAGAACCTCCATGCTCTCTTGCATGGCCAAGATCATGGCCCGAAAATCGGCCAACTCCTTCTTCATGTCCCCATCACAAGCATTGATAGTAGAAAGAACCTGGTTGTGCAGCTCCTCACCAGCTTCTTCTAAGTCATCCACCCTCCTCGCAACCTCATCATAGACCTCCTCCGATTGAGTCACTCATTGCCCATGGCAATGGAATCCGACAGACTTGTCTCTGCCCTTCTTGGTCTTCTCGGCCTGAGTGTTGGGTTGGGTAACGTCGGATGATTGTGCCATCTTACTCCTTGCACGATCAGCTAGAAATCTTCGAAAATCCGCCCTGGTTGAATCAACCTTGGCTCTGATACCAACTGTCACGGGGTTATACTTGCGCCTCGCTAAGTCCTCTCCGTGCGGCACTATCTTAGGTTGTCTCAAGCCTAAGTAGCAAGCCTATCAATACACACAAGATTACTAGGAAGGAAGTAAGGAAGTGCTTGGGGAAGGTTTTCTCTTATTGCACTGTAGCAAATCAGCTTTCTCAAGATGAGTTACAAATGAGCCCCAAGGGGGTATTTATACTAATCCTCCTAGGCTAACAAATTACCAACAAAGCATCACTATTCCAAGTATTTACAAGAATGCCATCATCTAGAATGATCTATACAATTCTAAACAATTCTAAGAAGTCTTCTTGGAGTCCCCAGACCCCTCTGGAACGTCCGGCCCGACCCGGCCCGAAGTGTCCCGGCCCGGCCCGACCAAGGCCCGATTCGGCCCGTAGCAACCCGACCCGATTTCTGACCTTCTGGAACCCTCTTTGACCTTCTGGAGTTGATTGGTCTCCATCTTGATGCTTCTAGGGTCTTCTTTCTGGATAGTGGGTTCCTCGGCTTTTCAATGTCTACTGCTGTCACAAGGCTTTTTCCGTCTAAGCCTATTATAGGGGGGGTAGTCCTGTGTGAGCTTGGCCGGGTCCCTGTACGCGCGCGAGCATGCTGCGCGCCCGTCCGGCAGGCTTCGGCCGGATGCCGGTAGATGCCTGCTGCCTTAAGGTGGGGCGTGACATTCTCCCGGGTTATCATTCTCTTTGTTGAGGGAGTGAGCTCTCCCCACACAGGACCGTTGGCCCCTCGGTCCTGTAGGAGATAAACGAGGGATGTGCCATAGTGACCAGAATTTGAGCGAGAGGACCCACGATACCGACCCCCAGCACAGCCCCCCACATCAAGGTGAGGAAACTACACCACACAAGAATCGAACCGCGGTTGCCGGGGATGATATCCCACGTCATCTTAGCCTTAACCACTAGGCTATGCCCCTGGGGGCAGGCTTATCATTCTCTAGTATCAGAGTTAGTTGGTTTTTGATTACGAATAGTAATTAGTTGATAATGATCAAAATAAAATAAGGGTAATAATAATAACTTTGTTTGATTTATTAATTTTTTGAAATAAAAGTTATTTTGGTAATTTGAAATTTTGTTTAATTTATTTTTTGCTACAATTTACATATACGTTGGTAGTATAATTAGAGGTGGCCAGAGGCCGGACTTGAGCGATGGGACGGGCTGGGTCTAGACTGGGCGGCCGAAGCCCATTATCCGCCCGTCTCGAGCTGTTTGTGGGCAGGGCTAGGTCGTATTAAGCAGGTCTCATTTATAAAAAAAATTACTCTGAATTTAAAGAACCTATGTTGATTTTAAAAATCTATGTTGATTTTAAAAATCATTTTAATTTAAAATCTATTAATAATAAATTAAAATATTAATTTTTAAAAAATCCGTTTTGGATTTTAAAATAAATATGTTAATGTTAAATTAAAAAATCAATGTAAAAAATATGTTTCGGATTTTTTATATAATATGTTAGCATTAAATATCAATCTAAAAAATTCATTTTGAATTAAAAAAATACTGTTTAGAATTAAAAAAAATCATTTAATGTTAAAAAAATGGGGAAAAGATGGAAGAAAAAATGGGATTGGGGTGGTAGGCAGTGGGTTGGGTTTGGTTGTCTTTGTTGGTGGGCAGTCCAGGACTACGATGAGTTGGTCTGGTGGGAGGAGACTGGGTCGGGTTGGGCTTGGGTGGGGAGTATGGGATCGAGATCGCCTCGGGTTCCTGGTGGACTGGGCTTGAGCCTAAGCAAAGTTGGCCAGGATGGCCCAGGGGCCTAAAAAACCAGGGTTGGGCCGGACCAGGCTGGATCGGCCCAGCGCAATGACCATCTCTTAGTACAATACATACATATGAATAGAAAAATCCGACGTGGATGCAAGTAGTAATCATATGCTCAGCCGTTTCTCCGTTAAGTTATGGTAGTTGGTAGTTCTCAAAAACGCCCGCGAATGCCAGATTCTGGTGCCAATGGGATGGAGACTCCATTTCTTTCCCTCTAAAGAATACACCTTTTAATCAACCAGATTCATATGCGAATCGTTTTTTCACTAACTATAAGAAAGAAGATGTGAGAATTAATGGCAAGACTACTGAAGATGAGCGAAAATTGATTTCTGTCCATCCGTCGAATGACGTTGTTCCCTTTAAACGTATTCACATCGAAGATGAACTTCGTGCAAAGCTAGAAGATCAGTGGAAGAATGCAATCATAGTCAGGGTTGTTGGAGCAAGATTGGTCGGTATCGCCGTTTGGAGATAGAATTATAAAACTCGTTCGCATTGCGGAAGCGATTTAAATAAAAGTGCGGAAATTAAATTGACACAGGATTTATAGAGGTTCAGCCAAACGTGCCTACGTCCTCTCTGTGTATCTTTTTCTATAGGCTTAAGATAAACCTTTGCGCCTCTCTTCTATCGGTCGAGGGATAACCGTTACAAGCTCGTCTTCTATCGGTCCGAGTAAATCGTTCAATCACTTGTCTTTATGTCGGTTCAAGTTAAACCATTTTTCTTTTCTATTGGACAAGGAATCAACCAATCTAGCTTTATATGGGTACTAGATAAACCTCACTTAGATATCGATTGCGATTCTAACAATGCCGGATCCTTGATCCTAATATCACCGAATCCAATCGTATCTTTTCTTTTTCCTCTCGTGTATGTGTTGAATGTATAAACACTCAAACTATCAATATAAGCACAATTACAACAACAAGAATGTGTATATGAATATTTGATTACTGAATCGTTTGCTTTGCGTTGTTGTGTGATGAATACAATTAGAAGTGGTACTTATAGGCATTTCTCTTCCAACTAGCCGTTAGCCTATGAAGCCTCCATTACGTACATTATTACTCATATGTTACATACGTTAAAGCCATTACGTACGTTAACTCCTTCTGGTTACGTACGCTACGTTCTTCACAGAATAGTCCAGTAGCCTTCGTCTTTATCATTACGTACGTTAGCCTCTTTCCCATTACGTACGTTATACGTAGTCAATATGTCTGTTGCATGCTGACCTATGCCATGACGTCATCTCCAATGTTCTTCTTGTTTGAATTCTGAAATACTCTATTACGTACATTATGCACATTGTATTACGTACGTTATACTTGATCTGTTACGTACGTTATGTTCGCTTTGTTACGTACGTTAAGCTTGGTCAGGTAGCTTTTTTCTTGTCTGATCAGGTAACTTTCTGTCCCGTCTGATCAGGTAGGTTGATCTCATCTGATCTGCATGTAGGTTGATCATCTTGACTGATCTTGTACAGATAGCTTTTCCGGAATGCGCGACTTTTTGTGTCTTCGACTCCTTCATTATTTTGTTTCGCTTATTTGTTGTTTTACTTTATTTAACAACTTAATCATCAAAATTCTATTAATGAATCTTTGGAATAAAATATTCCAACAATCTCCCCCTTTTTGATGATTACAAAACAACGTCTTAAACGAATCAAAGTTTTCGGCTTTGATCATTTCGTTAGTTCTCCCATCTTTTCTTTTTCTGTCCTTTTCGTATTTTTTTCCGTCATTTTTCCATGATGCTTTTTACCCCATTTTTCTCTCCCCCTTTTTGTTGTCAGCAAAAGTGTAATATAAACGAATAATAAATACCAATTGATGTATAAACATATGCATGATATGGTATAACTCCCCCTGACAAAAATATTCCCTTTTAAAAAATATTACTCTCCCTGGATAAAATATCAATTTGATAAAAATCAATTTTCGGGGACCCAACCGAGAGTTGACTTTTGTTGTGACACATGGACGATGTTAGGAATAACGGTTCATTTAGGAATCCAAATCTTTTTTATTTTAATCGTCCGTCGTGGGCTTTTGCAATTCGTAAAATGATGCCCGAATTTCAAATATTTTTCACATTTGGGTATCTTCAAATTTAAGGATTCGTTTTTCAAATTTGGTTTGAATCCCAACCCTTGTTTGTTCAACGTATATTTTTGAACATAAAGCATTTGTTCAAATTTATCATTTCCACATGAAAATTTCTTCGTTAAATTTTTAAGCTCTGTTTGAACTTTCAAAAGATCATCCTTTAAAATATTTTTATTTTCAACACAATGAGAATGATCGGTTTCAACAAATTTCCCTTTTTCAAGAATTTTGGAAATTTCGGTTTCCAATAATTTATTTTTCGCTTGGAGGGATTTAATTTCGGATAAAGTGTTTTGAAAATCCGTATACAATAATTCAAATGCTTTAAATAACTCGTCATGGGAGGATGTAGTTACTTGACTTTCGACATCGCCATCGTCGAATGAACTTCGGGCCATAAGAGCGAGATTATTTTGATTGATGAAATCTTCATCTTCGTCTTCGGCGCTCCATGTTGCTATTAAAACTTCGTTTTTATGATTTGCTCAGCAATTCTTCGCGAAGTGTCCTGGTTTGCCTCAGACTCGACAATTATTGTCGAATTTCTTCATTCAGCCCGTGATGTCTTTCTTTCTCCGATTTAATAAGGTTTGAAACTTATTAATATTCTTCGCATAATGAAGAAAGACATTATGGGCAGAATGAAGAAATTCGACAATAATGGGCTTCGGCCGCCCGTGATGTCTTTCTTTCTTCATCCCTGATCGGATTGGGGATGAAGAATTTCTTCATTCTTCGTCGCTTTCATCAACCGGAATTTCTTCTCTTTTTGACATCTTAGCCTTCATGGCTATCGATCTTTCCTTCGGCTTCGGATTGGCATTCCGAGGTTTTAGGACAATCTCGTAGTTTATAAGTGAACTAACGAGAGCACTAAAATCAAGATTATTTAAATCTTTTGCCATCACCGTTCCATCCCATTCTCGAGGTTGTGATCGGAGGATCTTCTTTACTTTTTCACCACTCTAAAGGGGCTCCCATAACATGTTAATCCATTTGTAATGACCGAGAATCGGTCGAGCATAATTTTAATGGATTCTTCTTCTTTCATTTGGAATAGCTCATAATCGTGAAGAAGCATGTTGATCTTCATCTCCTTCATCTGAGAAGTTCCTTCGTGTGTGACTTCAAGCATTTACTATATCTCTTTTGTACTATCACACGAAGATATCCGGTTGTGTTCTTCTGAATTTAATGCACAATATAATAATTGCGTGGCTTTGCAATTATAGTGGTCGTTTTTCCAATCCGCATCCTCATACTCTTCAAAGGTTTTGAGAGTTCCGTTTGAGTTCGTCGGAATTTTGGGACCAAGACAAATTACTTTCCATAATTCGATATCGTAAGCTCGGATCACTACACCATAGATGGCTTTCTACAACACTTAGGGTGGGGTGTTACCTTCTTGTATGCTACCATAGCTATGAAATTTTGGACCTATCACAACGTTGTGGTTATGGTGTTACCAAATCCATAAATGTATGTTACTCTAGTCATAAAAGGTGTTACACTCAGCAACACCATGAGATGTGTTACCATTGCTGAGTTATGTCACTTGTGTAGGAAACATACTAACTCTTTTGCTCTTTGTACAGGATCCGCCACTCCGACCCGAACTGCACGCCGATGGTGTTGGACTTCCTGATGAGCAAAGTTCTTCGCGAGCCAGCGACGTCCCTTCTTACGTTGCTCGGGCTACCGCCTCCTTGCCGAAGGCCTGGACGACCGATCTGGATACGATCACGCGCCGGCGATCTGCTGACGTGATGCAGGCTACTTTCGCGCTGGCCCTTCAGACGGCGACGATGGCTGCTCAGGCCGTGAGGGACTATGAGGGGCGGCCGTCAAACGCTCATCTCCATGCAGACCTCGAAGCCGCACGAAAACAAAATATTGAGTTTGCCGACAGGCTCGCGGCCATGGAGAAGAGCTCCGTGGAGGCGGCTAATCAGGCGAGGCAGGATCTTGATCGGGCGCGGGCCGCGACTGACCGGATGAGGGACCAGATGACGGAAGCGCACAGGTCGCACGTGGTCATGCAGAAGGAGGCCGACCAGCTGAAGGTGACCGTCGCTCGACTGACCAGCGAGCTGGCGTTCTCGAAGGAAGAGGTGGGCGCCAAAGCTGCCGAGCTCGAGGGCGTGAGCCAAACGATTGTGGAGCTGAGGGGAAAGCTGAAGGTGACTGAGGTCGATCCCTTCGTTAACGTGGAGTATGTCAGCAAATTTGCCTACTATATGGCTTATGCTGACGTTATCCACGCCGCTAAGAAGGGAGGGCTCGAGGTCGGCCCTTTGGCTGAAAATTTTAAAGCTTATGCGTTGGAGCACCCTCTGTAACCATCCTTCACCGTGCCGATCCTCGACCTTTCCGCGGATTATGGGATCGATTTGAGCTGGTACCCGCTGCCGGACAACTTTGTTCATCCAGGTGCCGCGGAGGATGGGGGTTCAGAGCCTGCTGCTGGCGATGGAACGGGCGCCGATCTTTGAGCTTTTTCTGCTTTTTGACTTGTAATTTTTTATAGCTTTCGTTGTATTTTGCCTTCGAGCGCTTGTACACATATTTCGAATGAAATGGAATAATATGTTTGCTTCTAATTTCACACTTGTATGATCGTCTTTCTGAATCCTTTGCATGACTTTATATAAGTGTTTGAGGAACGATCGTCATATAAAATCGATCATTGCATATGTATCTGAACAATGCCGATCGTCGTACGGGTATTTGAGCAAAGACGATCGTCGTATCTCTTCCCCCTTGTTTTTGTTTACTTAGTGAAAGTAAGGGAATGAAAATAAATCGTTTAGCGAGCGGTCTTCAATTTTGCAGATTCCTCGAGAAAGGCCGACCATCTCGGCCTAGAGGAACCGTTCACGGTTGTGGAGGTCGATGGACCAACCTCTGCGACTGTGTATTGTGCGCGAGTGACATTCCGTCTGATGGCCTACTTCTCGCGACTCACTTAATTGTGAGGGTCCTCCATAGTCTATGTTTTGCCTCGCAATGTAGCGATAGGGCGAATGGTCTCGGCCTGGAGGAGTCCTTACATGGGGCGCCATCGGATGAATCGACTTCGCGACCGTGGCTTGTTAGCACTTTTCTGCCTCGGACTGATATGTTAGATGACGGGCCTTGAGGGCATACATTGTGACGGGGGTAGGGACGCGTCGCATTGTCCGGATCCACCACGTTAGATGATGGACGTTTGAGGGCGGGCGAGCGTGTCCACAGATCTGTTTTGGAGGGTCCTTGGGCTACGCCTGCCTCGTATTTAAACGAAGGGCGAGCGATCTCTGCCCAAAGGAACCTTGCATGGTCGCAGAGATCGGTTCCATCGACCTCCACAACCATGTCGGCACTTTTCTACCTCGGACCGTCATGTTAGATGGCGATCCTCGATGGTATACGTTGTGCAAGGGGAGGCGATCGCTTGCCTAGGTCCTTCATGTTGATGACGAACTTTAGAGGGCGAGCGATTCATCCTCTGATTTTTTTTGGAGGGTCCTTCGGCTACGCCCGCCTCGTATTTAAATGAAGGGCGAGCGATCTCTGCCCAAAGGAACCTTGCATGGACGGATCATCGGTTTCATCGACCTCCACGACCATGGCGGCATTCTTCTACCTCGGACCATCATGTTAGATGGCGATCCTCGACGGTATACGTTGTGCTTGGGTAGGCGATCGCTTGCCTAGGTCCATCATGTTAGATGACGAACTTTAGAGGGTGAGCGAGTCATCCTCTTTTTAGTGGTTCCCACCTCTTGATTGAAACATATAGACCCGGCCGCCGAGGTTGATCGGGGGGACTACTCGTACGAGGAGTCTTCTGGCCTATCGCATTCGACTCGGGCGACCGGTTTGGGAGATTAATGGGGCTTCAGATAAGCCATTAAACTGTCCAGCGTGCCCTCCTCGAACAATCTCTAGAGTTGTCTGAGGAGGTCGCGGCACTGGTTGGTGTCGTGGCCGGGACTCTTGTGGTAAGCACAAAATTTATCGTGGTCCAGGTGACCATTGTCCCTTATCACTTTTGGCTTGCTTAACCATTTGCGCCCCTTAATGACGTTGAAGATATGGGCCGGAGATAAATTGAGGTTGTGGAGGTGGTGGACTTCCACATCCTCGAAGGCTTCGAAATCACCGGGTGGCTTGGCGAACGCCTTCTTGGACTTGGCGATCGTCGTCTTTTGGATGGGAGACGGAATCCCCACGCCTAGGCGAAGGGTGAGCAGCCTCCGCCTGGCCAGAAAATCAGCAGCCTTGGTGCGGAAGATCGCGTAGGTTTGGGAGATGTCCTTCGTGAGATGCCTGAACATGGGTGAATGATCATAGAATCCCCCCAGGACCGAGTAGAGGGCGAGCTCGTCGCTTATGGGCTCGCCGATGAGCACTATTTCATCTATCCGGTCGATGTAATCCGCATCGGACTCGTCTTTCCCCTGCCTGATCTTCATCATGCGGTGGGGACCTTCTGGCCGAGCGACCTTAGCGGCGAAATATGACGTGAAGTCGCTTGCCAGTTTTTCAAAGGAATTGATGGAGAGAGGTGGCAATGAGATGTACCACCTGTGGGCAAGATTGCCCAATGTTAATGGGAACATTGGGCATCTCGTCACGTCTGACGCCCCGCATCCGGTCATGTAGATCCAGAACTTGCTTAGAAGAGTCTCAGGGTCTGATCTCCTCTCATACAAAGGCGTTTGAGGAGGAGCGATCTTTGGTTGCACGGGGGCAAGCTCGATCTGGACCGCGAGTGGCTCATTCGGTCCGGTGACCTTTCTCCTGGCGCCTACCCCAGTTTCCATGAGCACTTTCATCTCGTCGATCTGGCGTTGCATAGCGGCCATCGCCGTGGCTTGGCTACTCGCAACCAGGTGCTCGGAGCGAGAGTCGAGGCGATCAAGTATTGATTACCTGGCTCTGCTGTAGATGATGTCTTTGCCGCGGGGCTCGATTCCTTGGCGAATGGGAGCCAAACGACCGACCTATTTTTGCTTGGGAGTTGGGTATGCCGAACTCCTGGTGACGGATTCAGATTCTGTCGTCTCGTGGTTGGGGCCAGAATGCCCCGGTCGCCACGATGGGTCGCTTCCTAGGCGACTGAAGACGGAACCATCCCGCCTCGCGAGTGCCTTTTCTCGTGAATCGGGGCTTTCTGATGATTGTTCCACAAGTAACTCCTTGAGCTTCCGTTTGCCCGCGCGGCGGATGGCTGAGGGGGTTATAGCGGGCGCTTCGCATGCTCTCCATCGCTCCCTTAGGATGGCCATGGCCTCCTCGATCTGTTCGCGGTTTGGAACTGATCGAGTGAGAGGCTAGGGCCGTCCATCGGGGGCGGGATTCAGAGTCTCGCGTCGCCGCTGCTACCCTCTGCCGTAGGTTGGGACTCGGCTCGGGCCGGAATAAGACGTCCGGCGGATCGGAGAGTGGCTCTCTTCGAAGTGGTGGCAGACGTCATGATTTTGAAGATTTTTCTTTGAAGAACAGTGAGTGTTTCTTCAAGTATATGCTCCGGAGAACAGTGAGTGTTCTTCGAAATGGTCGGAATGAAAATGAGGGTAAAACAGCCCTCACTCTAGCGCCAATTGTTGTTACCCAAAATATTATTCGGAAGGGTTTGCTGGAATGGATGTGTAACAAACAAAATACGAGAGCACGTCCGAGGGAATGTAAATAACGCAAGATTTGCTGGGGTTGTTAGTCCCGGGCTTGAATGCTCTCTCGAGATATTATTAATACGAATACTTGGGAGTACAAATATTAATATTAGAGAACAATTACAATGAGTGTAAAGACCCTAGTTATCTAGCTCTTGAGTGCTGATGATTGCCAGAAGAACCAGAGTTGATGCTCTGTGAGTTCTTGTAACAAAGATAAAGTGCTGTAGTCAACTGCGAGAAATCGACTGTCTCTCACTGTGTGAATTTAGCTGAACTTTCCTGTGATGGGAGTCTGATGGTTTCTCATGTGAAATCAACAGTTTCTGAACTCTCGTATGAAAACAGTTTTCTGAATCTTTTTCCAGTTGCTGGAGGTCTCCTATTTATAGGAGTGGAGGTAGTTGGGCGATCGCCTTTCATGTATTATAATAAGCGGGCGATCGTCTTTAGCACATGGGTTGGTCTCCTTAAAGTCCGCAGCGGCTGCTGGCAGCCGGATGTGCGAACCAATGAGAAGACAACACGCGTCTTATGTCGCTGTCTTGGGAGGTCCCACCTAAGACCTTTCGGCGGGTCTGTCGGTAGGTGAGGCTATCCTTGTCACCGACAGCTGGTGACAAGCTAGGGTCAAAGGGCCTTATCCTGCGGCGCCTTTTGTGGATATGCACGTAGGCCTTCATCCCGAGATTCGGTCTTCATAGACTTGACGGATGCTGGCTTTCCACGTGGCATGATGCGGTCGTCTTTAGTCGAGCACCAGAGTCGATCGCTAGATGCCAAGAGGCGATCGCCCTGGACCTCGATCGCTCCGTACCTGATCTCGGTCTGGACTCTTCTATTGGCAAGTCTGCCTTGGATTATTTGATGCTGACTTCGGTCGCTCGGCCCTTATGCCGATCGCCGCTGAGGCGTGTATATCGACGCACAACAGAGTTCTCTCTAATTCCATGTTAAATGTATTGGTAGTCCTAGTTCTTTTTTTTTTTGAGTTTGAATCATATCTTCATATTTAGCTCAATATTCAGCAAAATGAATTTTACAACTATTTTTTAATTCAATTTTTACTTATTCAACATGAGGAATATTTTCAAATAAAGATTGACTCTCAACACTATCCACAATATTAGGAAAACCCAAATATTTAAGAATACTATAATAAATTTCAAGTAATTGTTGTACTTGAGCTAAATTCAAATAGGGAGATAAAACAGCACTAATCAAGAAAACTTCATGAATACGATTAAAGCACTTTAGCCATTTTAAACACATATTGTAAATTGCATTCCCCAACTTTCAGATTTACTACAAATGTTAATAAAAAACACATACTCTAAATAGCATTTTTGCATCGGAGTTGCTACGCCATGAAGAGTGCGCTCAAACGTTGCATCTGTTTGGTTTAACATAGCTTCATCGATTTCATGCTCCATTTCTTCGTCAATGTTAAGCAGTTGTTGACGATTTGGGACACGTCGGAATCCCCAGGGTCAACTTCTTCTTCACTAATAGTTGTACTACCATAATAGATACTTTCATGTATAACATCATATTCATCTTCCTGACTTTTATTTTCAAAACCGGGTGGAGGTTGATTTTGAGACTCTCGAATAGCTATGTCAGATGGTTTCTTCGATTTGTCCCAAAGAGCCATTCATTCAAACGTGGACATTTTAAATTTTTTGGGAGACGTAGCAACAACATTTTCCTTGTCCGAACTCAACATAATGACTAAATGATAGTAAAAAGAGAGAGATAAAAGATTATAGTAATATTAGTTGAGAGATAAATAGATTAGAATTAGTGAGTGTGAAAAATAAGAGAAGTTGGGAGAGTATTTATAGATGTTATTTTTGATTTTTTTATTTTGAATTTTTTGAAATAAATCCATTGGACCCGCTGGGTCATGGGTCCGACTCGCTAGGTCCAACGGTCACTTATTTTTTTTTAATTTCAAGCTGGGTTATCCGGGTCGGACCCGGGGTCGACGAGTCTCGAAATGTAGGACCCAGACCCCACCCGTATATACAATGAGTCCGGGTTCCTGGGTCCGACGAGTTGACCGGGTCCGGATCTTACACGAGTTCGGCGGGTCGGGGTCGACAGGTCGACCCGTCGGTTCCGGATTTTCTGGCATGTTTACACAGAGTGGCAAAACCATTCAGGAGATGGTAAATATATAAGTTGCCACTCTCCAAAGGGGTGTCGCTGAATAATTAGAGTTTTTAAAATTTTAATCTGAAGTCTAATTTAATGATATTAACATTGTTTCTCACAAAATACTAATTGCCATTAATTCACCACGATGATTTAGTATTTCTTCTTTTTTGGTAACATAAGGAGGCCTATTTAGTCGTACTGTTTTGATTTTTAATGATCAAATTAATTAATTTATAATCAAATATTATGAATAATTATTTTATTATTTTTATAAAGTAAAAATTGCATTTTAAAATAAATTATATGTACTTTACAATGACATAATTTTTTTTTTATTAATTATATAAAATTCGTAAATTTCAATTAAATTTTAGTCAATTTGACCGATCAAAAGTCAAACTGGACAACTAAAAAGAGATGGAGGGAGTATCAAACTAAGAACCTATTATCCTCAACCAGCAGTTGATTAACTTCGATGGGGCAACTCTCAAAAATGTAACCACTGTCCAAAACCATAGGTGCAAGATGAGTCAATCTGTCTGCAACTTTGTTTGCATCCCTCGGAACAAGCCGCACTTGAATTGTCCATTGACGCTGAAGCACAAGATGGATACGATGAATGATTGGATCAGCAACATAATCATCATGTCACCGCGATAACATGAGCATAAGGTCAGGGTTATCATTCTCTTTGTTGAGGGAGTGAGCTCTCCCCACACAGGACCGTTGGCCCCTCGGTCCTGTAGGAGATAAACGAGGGATGTGCCATAGTGACCAGAATTTGAGCGAGAGGACCCACGATACCGACCCCCAGCACAGCCCCCCACATCAAGGTGAGGAAACTACACCACACAAGTGTAACACCCCCAGGATATCCGAGGTATATTACAGCGCCGTGAATCCCTATATGGGACCCACCAGGCTGAACAGCATCACACACAACGACTCACAGAAACGATAAAATAACACCACGTCATAAAGACGCAAAACAGAACAATCCACCCGGTTCAACCGGTCAATATAACATCATCATCCAACACAACATAAACACAACAATACAATCTGGACGAACAAGAACTCTTAAGTACTCGAGTACAGCTATTAGTTCAAAAGCCATAAAAGATGAAAAGACAAGAGACATTAAGAAATCTCTAATACACAATCATCACGCATGGCCATCATCCGTGTACTGGTCCAGCGCCCGCTCGTCCCGATGAACCTGACCTGAAATTCATAAAACGAATTTCCCCAAAACGGGTCCCCAGAGGGGTTAGCAATTACGCTAGTACAAGTAGCCAAATGAACATTTTACATCTTACACATATAGTAATGCATGCCATCAAGAAATCATAGTTTCCAAAACGCTCATTTCCGGAAATGCCAATGACCAAACCACATTTGTAAAAATGCACCACAATTAACCGCGGACCCACAGCTTCGTGGATCCCTGCCGAGACCCCGTCGGATCTAACCCACAGTGGTTAAAATCAAGCTCGCGGTCCACAGCTTCGTGGAACCCTACCGAGACCCCGTCGAGTCTAACCCGTAGTGAGCATACACACACACACACAATTTCTCATACAAAACTACTATGTCAAGATCGTAAGTTCATAAGGGTACTTGCCTCGATTAATTAGACGATGACACGAACGGAACGGAAGAGTTGAACACGACCGCAAGGAACCGGCGGAAATGAACCTAACGATTCGAACAACACAATCACAACCAACTCTAGACGATTACGGAAATGGAATACACCCGGAAACCCGCCTACGATTCATGTATATTCATACCAAAAATAACAACGAGGGCGGACCACAACCAAACCCTCTCGATTCCGTAAAAATCCACAAAATATCCATGAATCCGTAGGAAACTAAAGATACTAACAAGAATAATCATATTCATCATGAATCCATCAACGAAACGGAAAGAATCGGACAAAACCCCAAAATCCCCAATTATCCAAAAAGGTAGGGTTTCAAGAGATATTACCTTGAGTGATTCAAGTGTTAAGATCCGTAGAACACGCGTTAGATTGATTATCCGAGCCTCACAACCGAAAAGAAATGATGAAAATCGACCCCCGGATGAAGAACTCTCCCCCTCTCTATCCTCTCTCGCGGCGCTTAGGAAAATCGCGAATGAAATGAGGCATTTCGCTCGTAACAACACATTTATAGTGTAACACGAGAACCTATCGGCCGGCCTATCGGCCGATAGGCCCAACCGATACCCATACGGAATGCCGGCAGTAGAGTCTATCGACCCCCCTTATCGGCCGAAAGGCTCCTGGAAGTTCGAAGGTGAAGAAATTTACCTATCGGCCAGCCTATCGGCCGATAGGCCCAACCGATATCCATACAGAATGCCGACAGTAGAGTCTATCGACCCCCTATCGGCCGAAAGGCTCTGGAAGTGCTCGGCCAAAAGCGAAACGACCATAACTTTCTCGTCCGGACTCCGATTGACTCACCGTTTGAACCATTGGAAAGCTAACGCGATGTTCTATAATATTGCAAAGATTCATAATTTTGGAGTCACCAAAAATTAATGGTGATCTAACAAAGTCGAACTCATATGAAGAAAGTTGAAACAACGAACAATAACGAGAATACAATTCAACAATCGACAGGAAGGACATCTTGAAGATACATGAGGGTCACTATGACCGAGATATATACCAAAAATGAAAATACAAGGGAAAGAAAAACCGGATATTACATTCTACCCCTCTAAAAATAAGTTTCGTCCCGAAACTTAAGAAACAAACAACTCGGGGTACCTAGCACGCATGCTATCCTTGGTTTCCCAAGTTGCCTCCTCGACACCGTGTCTCGACCATTGCACCTTGACCAAAGGTATGGTCTTATGCCTCAATTGTTTCTCACGATGTTCCAAAATCTTCAAAGGGCGCTCTTCGAAAGTAACATCTTTGGCGACATCAATCTCACCATAATCGATGATGTGGCTAGGATCCGGGACATATCTCCTCAACTGGGAAACATGGAAAACACTATGAACATGACTCAAGGCCGGAGGTAACGCCAAACGGTATGCTAACCCACCTACTCGCTCGAGGATCTCGAAGGGGCCGATAAATCTCGGACTCAACTTCCCTTTCTTCCCGAAACGAAAAACTCCTTTCGTCGGCGACACCTTTAGCAAAACGTGGTCTCCCACCTCAAATTCCAAAGGTCGACGACGGACGTCGGCATACGACTTCGCCGACTCTGGGCGATCAACATCCGTTCTCGAATTAACTCTATCTTCCGCCTCGTCTCTAAAACGACATCCGGCTCGGTCCCGACCAAATCGGATGCCTCATTCCAACAAATCGGCGATCGACATCGCCGCCCATAAAGTGCCTCATACGGTGCCATCCGAATCGACGCGTGCCAACTATTGTTGTACGTGAATTCGATCAATGGCAAATGCTCCTCCCGATACTACTCCAATCGAGGGCACAAGCACGCAACATGTCCTCGAATGTCCGGATAGTGCGTTCCGATCCCATCCGATCGGGATGAAAAGAGGTACTCAAACGCAACCGGGTACCTAACGCCTTATGCACCGCTTGCGAGTGCGATACAAATCGGCCGTCACGATCCGAAACAATAGACTTGAGTACCGTGAAGTCTCACGATCTGCGCAATAAACACACGAGCTAACTTCTCCGGCCCCACGTGTCCTTGATGCCCGTAAAATGTGCCGACTTGGTCGCGATCAACAATCACCCATACCATATTCATGCCCGACCTCGATCTCGGCAAACTCGTAACGAAATCCATCGATATATCTTCCCATTTCTATTAGGAGCGAAGTGATCAATAACTTGACCGGTCGATGCTCGATTTTGACTCTTTGGCAAGTCAAACATCTCGCCACAACCGTGCGACTCCCTCCTTCATATCATTCCACCGAAGTTCCTCCTCGTGTCCTTGTACATCTTACTCGTACGGGATGAACGGAATAAGGTGTAGCATGGGCCTCCCGTAAAATACTCGCCTCAACTCGAGTCGTTCGGCACACAAAGCCGACTGAATCTCAAAACACCATCCTCGTGAATCACAAACCCAGGAGACTTTCCTTTAAGAACGTTCTCTCGGATTTGAGTAATCATCGGGTCCTCTAATTGCTTGACTTAATTTCGTCGATCAAGGATGACGAAATCTCTAAAGCACAAAGTTGCCCGACAGCTCCGGCAACGAGACTTCAACATCTAACTCGATCAAGGCCCTCCGAAGCTCGGATGAGATGTAAGGATCTCAAGCGTTCGCAACGCAATCGGTTTCGACTCAAGGCGTCGGCCACGACGTTCGCCTTGCCGGATGATAAAGGATTTCGAGGTCATAATCCTTAATCAACTCTAACCACCTCCTCTGCCTCATATTCAACTCCCTTGAGTAAATATGTATTTCAGACTTTTATGGTCGGTAAAAATCGACATGTGGAGCCGAAAAGATAGTGACGCCAAATCTTGAGCGCAAAAGCACCGCCGCTAACTCCAAATCATGAGTAGGGTAGTTCACTCATACGGCCTCAATCGTCTCGACGCATAGGCAATGGTCTTGCCGTCCGCATTAATACACACCCAAGACCACGACCGAAGCATCGCTATAAACGGCAAAACCCTCGTTGCCACATGGCAATGCCAAAACCGGGGCTGAAGTCAAACGCTTCTTGACTCCTCAAAACTCGATCATTGTCTCTCATCGGTCCAGACGAACTTCTCGGATTTACGGAGCAATCTGTAAGTGGTCGAGCTAGTTTTGAGAAACCCTCACGAACCTACGGTAGTAGCCACCAAACCCAAGAAACTACGGACCTCCTTCACATTTGTGGGCGATGCCCAATCCAACACCGCCTCAATTTTCGCGGATCTACTCGAACTCCCTCATTTGAAATCACGTGGCCCAAAAACATCACTTCTTTCGGTGAACTCACATTTCGATAACTTCGCATAGAGTTTCTCGGTCCTCAAAATGTCTAACACTACCCGCAAATGATGGGCATGCTCTTCCTCGTTCCTCGAATAAATAAGAATATCGTCAATGAAGACGACGACACACCTATCCAAATACTCGATAAAGACTTTGTTCATCAATCGCATGAACACCGCCGCGCGTTAGTTAACCCGAAAGGCATAACTACAAACTCATAATGTCCGTATCTCGTCAGAAAAGTTTTCGGCACGTCGGACTCCCTCACCCGAGCCGATAGTACCCCGATCTCAAATCAATCTTCGAGAATACCGCAGCTCCTGCAACTGGTCGAACAAGTCGTCAATCCTCGGCAAAGGTTACTTGTTCTTGATGGTCACCTTGTTTAGTTCACGATAGTCGATAAACAATAGTAGAGAACCATACTTCTTCAGCACAAACAGACCGGTGCGCCCCAAGGCGAGGCGCTCGGTCGAACATACCCCGACTCAAGAAGCTCACTCAACTGCTTCTTCAACTCGGACATCTCCGAAGGTGCCATGCGATAGGGCGCCTTCGAAATAGGAGCCGCACCCGGCTCTAACTCTATAGTGAACTCGACCTCACGATCTGGTGGCAATCCCGGTAACTCGTTAGGAAAGACATCAGGAAACTCATTAACGATTGGAATCGATGAAAGCTCGACTCCACCACTCTCCGCCTTCAAGGCGTAGCACCAATAGCCGGTACACCCCTTTCGCAGGAGTCTCATCGCCTTCAAGGCGTTAATAACAAATTTCTGGTTTCCCCTCTTTCGCCCCGCGAAAGAGTGCTCGGTGCCGTCCTCGGCTAACATAGTGATGATTCTCGTGCGGTAGTTCATGATCGCACCATGCCGCTCGAGCCAATCATCACCAAGAATCAAATTCTCACCCTCGATATTCACAACAATAAGATTAGAGGGCCAAGTCCTCTCACAAATAACTACAGAACAATCTCGAACCTCCTGATTGCCAACGATCCTATCACCGCTAGGAAGCTTAACGATGAAGGGTTCACAAGGCATCAAACAGTCGAGACTCAAACGGCGTACACAATCCAAGGATATGAATGAATGCGTAGCTCCGGAATCTAAAAGCAAACTGACAGGATGAGAAAGAATATAAACGGTACCTGTCGCCACGGTAGCCGCTGGATCATCGGCTCTCCGCATCTCATAGACACGCGGGTGGGCGGAGCCAACACTGGAAGCTCCCCCCTTAGAGGGCTGACCCCGACCTCTCCCCCGACTAGCACTCGGCGGAGACTGAGGAACAAACGATCCTCGATTCACACTTGGTTCCCTAGGCGCTGGAATGGAAGCCCGGGCACCAAGAATTTTCTCTCTCTCGGCACAGACGGCCTTGTGACCCGACCGCCACACCGATTACACGTCGGCAAAGGGTTCGGACAAACACGGTGATGTGGCCCGTCGACCACAATTGAAACACTTCACATCACGAAAGGAGCACCGGTAGTTCCACGAGGACCCCAGTGAACGAGCTGGACCACCGCCGTGGGAAGTTAGCAGATTGGGATCTCTGCCGACCCCCACTTTTGTGGCCCGAAAAGTTCCTGCGGACTTACGCTTCTTACTCTCGCGGGCCGCCTCACTCGCCGTCACCGACATATCATAAGCAAGGGCCCTACTCTGATAATCCTTCAATGTAGTGCATACGAGCCCCGACATATAGTCCCGGATCGGCAACTTCATCCGTCTGGAGAAATGGAAAATCTTGTCACTCTCCTCGACAACTTGGGTCTTCACATAACCCAACTCTTTGTTAAAATCAGCAATGGCTTGAGCTACGGGGATATCCCGTGGTTGAGCATCATAAAAAGCATGTACCCGAGCCTGTCTGACTGGCCACGGGCAATATTCAGTCTCCATCGACTCTTGAAACTCAGCCCACGTAGCAGCATGGTCTTTGGGCCCAACGGCCTCCCACCAGTCCGTAGCGTCCCCAGTGAGGAAATATTGAGCAATAGGGACTTTACGGTCCTCGGGACAGTTAGTGGCAACGAAGACCTTAGACATCTCCTTGATCCACCCTTCCAATCCAATCGGGTCTGAAGCTCCCGGCGAGGAGGATGCATCTTGATGACATCTTGGAGCCAACGGTCGCTCGCCCCGATTAGCATGGGCTTGATCCGGGTTGAACCGCCCGAGCTATCGCCGCCATTTGGTTCACCATCTGTTGCATAACGGCCGCAATACCAAGATCGCACGCTCCCGAGAAGAAGCATGGCTATGACGGTCGCCAGTCGCCGGCTCAAGATCGCGTGACGTGGCCGCCCCCGCCCCACGTCCCCGGCCGCGACCACGATCACGACCACGACCTCTTCCAAAGATCCATGCCGAGTTAAACAAGTAGCAAAAGCCATACGAGGTAAGTACGAGAGCGAACAATTACAAGTCGAGAATCAAAGGTACGATACAAGGAAATAATGAGCAGAGGAAGGAAAACTTACGGACACCGGTAAATCTGGAATCATGGCGTGACGATGATGTGCAAAACAAAACACCACAAGACCCAATAAACCAACAAGCCTAGGTATCCATAAACCTAGTGCTCCGATACCATTTTCTGTAACACCCCCAGGATATCCGAGGTATATTACAGCGCCGTGAATCCCTATATGGGACCCACCAGCCGAACAAAGATCACACACAACGACTCACGAAACGATAAAATAACACCACGTCATAAAGACGCAAAACAGAACAATCCACCCGGTTCAACCGGCCAATATAACATCATCATCCAACACAACATAAACACAACAATACAATCTGGACGAACAAGAACTCTTAAGTACTCGAGTACAGCTATTAGTTCAAAAGCCATAAAAGATGAAAAGACAAGAGACATTAAGAAATCTCTAATACACAATCATCACGCATGGCCATCATCCGTGTACTAGTCCAGCGCCCGCTCGTCCCGATGAACCTGACCTGAAATTCATAAAACGAATTTCCCCAAAACGGGTCCCCAGAGGGGTTAGCAATTACGCTAGTACAAGTAGCCAAATGAACATTTTACATCTTACACATATAGTAATGCATGCCATCAAGAAATCATAGTTTCCAAAACGCTCATTTCCGGAAATGCCAATGACCAAACCACATTTGTAAAAATGCACCACAATTAACCGCGGACCCACAGCTTCGTGGATCCCTGCCGAGACCCCGTCGGATCTAACCCACAGTGGTTAAAAGCAAGCTCGCGGTCCACAGCTTCGTGGAACCCTACCGAGACCCCGTCGAGTCTAACCCGTAGTGAGCATACACACACACACACACACAATTTCTCATACAAAACTACTATGTCAAGATCGTAAGTTCATAAGGGTACTTGCCTCTATTAATTAGACGATGACACGAACGGAACGGAAGAGTTGAACACGACCGCAAGGAACCGGCGGAAATGAACCTAACGATTCGAACAACACAATCACAACCAACTCTAGACGATTACGGAAATGGAATACACCCGGAAACCCGCCTACGATTCATGTATATTCATACCAAAAATAACAACGAGGGCGGACCACAACCAAACCCTCTCGATTCCGTAAAAATCCACAAAATATCCATGAATCCGTAGGAAACTAAAGATACTAACAAGAATAATCATATTCATCATGAATCCATCAACGAAACGGAAAGAATCGGACAAAACCCCAAAATCCCCAATTATCCAAAAAGGTAGGGTTTCAAGAGATATTACCTTGAGTGATTCAAGTGTTAAGATCCGTAGAACACGTTAGATTGATTATCCGAGCCTCACAACCGAAAAGAAATGATGAAAATCGACCCCGGATGAAGAACTCTCCTCTATATCCTCTCTCTCGCGGCGCTTAGGAAATCGGCGAATGAAATGAGCTGTTCGCTCGTAACAACACATTTATAGTGTAACACGAGAACCTATCGGCGCCTATCGGCCGATAGGCCAACCGATACCCATACGGAATGCCGTGAGAGTCTATCGACCCCCTTATCGGTAGAAAGGCTCTGGAAGTTCGAAGGTGAAGAAATTTACCTATCGGCCAGCCTATCGGCCGATAGGCCCAACCGATATCCATACGAATGCCGACGGTAGAGTCTATCGACCCCCTATCGGCGTAAAGGCTCCCGAAGTGCTCGGCCAAAAACTGAAACGACCATAACTTTCTCGTCCGGACTCCGATTGACTCACCGTTTGAACCATTGGAAAGCTAACGCGATGTTCTATAATATTGCAAAGATTCATAATTTTTGGAGTCACCAAAAATTAATGGTGATCTAACAAAGTCGAACTCATATGAAGAAAGTTGAAACAACGAACAATAACGAGAATACAATTCAACAGTCGACAGGAAGGACATACTGAAAGATACATGAGGGTCACTATGACCGAGATATATACCAAAAATGAAAATACAAGGGAAAGAAAAAATACCGGATATTACAACAAGAATCGAACCGCGGTTGCCGGGGATGATATCCCACATCATCTTAGCCTTAACCACTAGGCTATGCCTCTGGGGGCAGGCTTATCATTCTCTAGTATCAGAGTTAGTTGATTTTTGATTACGAATAGTAATTAGTTGATAATGATTAAAATAAAATAAGGGTAATAATAATAACTTTGTTTGATTTATTAATTTTTTGAAATAAAAGTTATTTTGGTAATTTGAAATTTTGTTTAATTTATTTTTTGCTACAATTTACATATACGTTGGTAGTATAATTAGAGGTGTCCAGAGGCCGGACTTGAGCGATGGGATGGGCTGGGCCTAGGCTGGGCGGCCGAAGCCCATTATCCGCCCGTCTCGAGCTGTTTGTGGGCAGGGCTAGGTCGTATTAAGCAGGTCTCATTTATAAAAAAAATTACTCTGAATTTAAAGAACCTATGTTGATTTTAAAAATCTATGTTGATTTTAAAAATCTGTTTTGAATTTAAAAATCTATTAATATTAAATTAAAATATTAATTTTAAAAAATCCGTTTTGGATTTTAAAATAAATATGTTAATGTTAAATTAAAAAATCAATGTAAAAAATATGTTTCGGATTTTTTATATAATATGTTAGCATTAAATATCAATCTAAAAAATTCATTTTGAATTAAAAAAATTCTGTTTTGAATTAAAAAAAATCATTTAATGTTAAATAAATGGGGAAAAGATGGAAGAAAAAATGGGATTGGGGTGGACTGAGCAGGCTGGGTTGGGTTTGGTTGTGCTGTTGGCTGGGCCGGTCCAGACTACAGACTGAGTTGGTCTGGACTGGGAGACGGACTGGGTCGGGTTGGGCTTGGGTGGGGAGTATGGGATCGAGATCGCCTCGGGTTCCTGGTGGACTGGGCTTGAGCCTAAGTAGAGTTGGCCAGGATGGCCTAGGGGCCTAAAAAACCAGGGTTGGGCCGGACCAGGCTGGATCGGCCCAGCGCAATGACCATCTCTTAGTACAATACATACATATGAATAGAAAAATCCGACGTGGATGCAAGTAGTAATCATATGCTCAGTCGTTTCTCCGTTAAGTTATGGTAGTTGACGGCCGTTCTCAAAAACGCCCGCGAATGCCAGATTCTGGTGCCAATGGGATGGAGACTCCATTTCTTTCCCTCTAAAGAATACACCTTTTAATCAACCAGATTCATATGCGAATCGTTTTTTCACTAACTATAAGAAAGAAGATGTGAGAATTAATGGCAAGACTACTGAAGATGAGCGAAAATTGATTTCTGTCCATCCGTCGAATGACGTTGTTCCCTTTAAACGTATTCACATCGAAGATGAACTTCGTGCAAAGATAGAAGATCAGTGGAAGAATGCAATCATAGTCAGGGTTGTTGGAGCAAGATTGGTCGGTATCGCCGTTTGGAGATAGAATTATAAAACTCGTTCGCATTGCGGAAGCGATTTAAATAAAAGTGCGGAAATTAAATTGACACAGGATTTATAGAGGTTCAGCCAAACGTGCCTACGTCCTCTCTGTGTATCTTTTTCTATAGGCTTAAGATAAACCTTTGCGCCTCTCTTTTATCGGTCGAGGGATAACCGTTACAAGCTCGTCTTCTATCGGTCCGAGTAAATCGTTCAATCACTTGTCTTTATGTCGGTCCAAGTTAAACCATTTTTCTTTTCTATTGGACAAGGAATCAACCAATCTAGCTTTATATGGGTACTAGATAAACCTCACTTAGATATCGATTGCGATTCTAACAATGCCGGATCCTTGATCCTAATAACACCGAATCCAATCGTATCTTTTCTTTTTCCTCTCGTGTATGTGTTGAATGTATAAACACTCAAACTATCAAGATAAGCACAATTACAACAACAAGAATGTGTATATGAATATTTGATTACTGAATCGTTTGCTTTGCGTTGTTATGTGATGAATACAATTGGAAGTGGTACTTATAGGCATTTCTCTTCCAACTAGCCGTTAGCCTATGAAGCCTCCATTACGTACATTATTACTCATATGTTACATACGTTAAAGCCATTACATACGTTAACTCCTTCTGGTTACGTACGCTACGTTCTTCACAGAATAGTCCAATAGCCTTGGTCTTTATCATTGCGTACGTTAGCCTCTTTCCCATTACGTACGTTATACGTAGTCAATATGTCTGTTGCATGCTGACCTATGCCATGACGTCATCTCCAATGTTCTTCTTGTTTGAATTCTGAAATACTCTATTATGTACATTATGCACATTGTATTACGTACGTTATACTTGATCTGTTACGTACGTTATGTTCGCTTTGTTACGTACGTTAAGCTTGGTCAGGTAGCTTTTTTCTTGTCTGATCAGGTAACTTTCTGTCCCGTCTGATCAGGTAGGTTGATCTCATCTGATCTGCAGGTAGGTTGATCATCTTGACTGATCTTGTACAGATAGCTTTTCCGGAATGCACGACTTTTTGTGTCTTCGACTCCTTCATTATTTTGTTTCGCTTATTTGTTGTTTTACTTTATTTAACAACTTAATCATCAAAATTCTATTAATGAATCTTTGGAATAAAATATTCCAACAATCTCCCCCTTTTTGATGATTACACAACAACGTCTTGAACGAATCAAAGTTTTCGGCTTTGATCATTTCGTTAGTTCTCCCATCTTTTCTTTTTCTGTCCTTTTCGTATTTTTTTCCGTCATTTTTCCATGATGCTTTTTACCCCATTTTTCTCTCCCCCTTTTTGTTATCAGCAAAAGTGTAATATAAACGAATAATAAATACCAATTGATGTATAAACATATGCATGATATGGTATAACTCCCCCTGACAAAAATATTCCCTTTTAAAAAATATTACTCCCCCTGAATAAAATATCAATTTGATAAAAATCAATTTTTGGGGACCCAACCGAGAGTTGGCTTTTGTTGTGACACATGGACGATGTTAGGAATAACGGTTCCTTTAGGAATCCAAATCTTTTTTATTTTAACCGTCCGTCGTGGGCTTTTGCAATTCGTAAAATAATGCCCGAATTTCAAACATTTTTCACATTTGGGTATCTTCAAATTTAAGGATTCGTTTTTCAAATTTAGTTTGACTCCCAACCCTTGTTTATTCAACGTATATTTTTGAACATAAAGCATTTATTCAAATTTATCATTTCCGCATGAAAATTTCTTCGTTAAATTTTTAAGCTCTGTTTGAACTTTCAAAAGATCATCCTTTAAAATATTTTTATTTTCAACACAATGAGAATGATCGGTTTCAACAAATTTCCCTTTTTCAAGAATTTTGGAAATTTCGGTTTCCAATAATTTATTTTTCGCTTGGAGGGATTTAATTTCGGATAAAGTATTTTGAAAATCCGTATACAATAATTCAAATGCTTTAAATAACTCGTCATGGGAGGATGTAGTTACTTGACTTTAGACATCGCCATCGTCGAATGAACTTCGGGCCATAAGAGCGAGATTATTTTGATTAATGAAATCTTCATCTTCGTCTTCGGCGCTCCATGTTGCTATTAAAACTTCGTTTTTATGATTTGCTCGGCAATTCTTCGCGAAGTGGCCTGGTTTGCCACAGACTCGACAATTATTGTCGAATTTCTTCATTCAGCCCGTGATGTCCTTCTTTCTCCGGTTTAATAAGGTTTGAAACTTATTAATATTCTTCGCATAATGAAGAAAGACATTATGGGCAGAATGAAGAAATTCGAAAATAATGGGCTTCGGCCGCCCGTGATGTCTTTCTTTCTTCATCCCTGATCGGATTGGGGATGAAGAATTTCTTCATTCTTCGTCGCTTTCATCAACCGGAATTTCTTCTCTTTTTGACATCTTAGCCTTCATGGCTATCGATCTTTCCTTCGGCTTCGGCTTGGCATTCCGAGGTTTTAGGACAATCTCGTAGTTTATAAGTGAACTAACGAGAGCACTAAAATCAAGATTATTTAAATATTTTGCCATCACCGTTCCATCCCATTCTCGAGGTAGTGATCGGATGATCTTCTTTACTTTTTCACCACTCTAAAGGGGCTTCCATAACATGTTAATCCATTTGTAATGACCGAGAATCGGTCGAGCATAATTTTAATGGATTCTTCTTCTTTCATTTGGAATAGCTCGTAATCGTGAAGAAGCATGTTGATCTTCATCTCCTTCATCTGAGAAGTTCCTTCGTGTGTGACTTCAAGCATTTACTATATCTCTTTTGCACTATCACACGAAGATATCCGGTTGTGTTCTTCTGAATTTAATGCATAATATAATAATTGCGTGACTTTGCAATTATAGTGGTCGTTTTTCCAATCCGCATCCTCATACTCTTCAAAGGTTTTGAGAGTTCCGTTGAGTTCATCAGAATTTTGGGACCAAGACAAATTACTTTCCATAATTCGATATCGTAAGCTCGGATCACTACACCATAGATGGCTTTCTACAACACTTAGGGTGGGGTGTTACCTTCTTGTATGTTACCATAGCTATGAAATTTTGGACCTATCACAACGTTGTGGTTATGGTGTTACCAAATCCATAAATGTATGTTACTCTAGTCATAAAAGGTGTTACACTCAGCAACACCATGAGATGTGTTACCTTAGAGTATTAATAAACAAATTTTGAATTTTATTTAAAATTAATGATTTAATAATTTTTTTACTATAAAAGTAATTAATTTTAATAAAATCATTGAAGTTATTATTATAAAAAATAATATTCTATCAAAAAAATAAATTATTTTATAAATATTATAATATTTTAAATAAATTTAAAATGATAATGTTTTAAAATAAACTAGTATTCAGAAATTAATAAATTCTTATCAAAATCATTAAAAAAATGATTAGAGAAAATAGCACCTTGTAATAATTATGGATTAATATAAATTATAATAGTTTTAATAATTATAATTAACACTAACAAATTAAAATAAAGTTGTAATATTTTAAAAAAAATAAAAATAAAGAGAGTGACTTATTAAGAGTGGTGAGCGGCTGTGAAATAATTGAGCGGTAAATGAAATAACTGAGCGGCAAAACAAATATTGGGGAAATGAAATTGGGGGAAAAAAATTTGGGGCTTCATTCTCTTCACCAGGCTTCTCTCCCACTCACTCGCTCGTCTCCCTTACTGCGCTTCTCTCACTCACTCGTGTCTCTCGCCTCTCGCTTCAATTGAAGGTGTACTCGTATGTCTCACTTCACTTCAATTTAACGTGTTCAAGTTGGGTTAGGGTTTAATTCAAGAGGTTCAAGGATGCAATTAGGATTCAAGCGGGCTCAATAAATTCGATGGAAACATAGTTTGCGTTCAACATCTATGATTTAGTCTTTGTTTGGTTTCGATTTGAGGTCTAACCCTCATTTTCTATGTTTCGTTTTATCCCCCCATCCCCTCTCTCTCTCTCTCTCTCTCTCTCTCTCTCTCTCCCTCGCCCTCCCTCTTATTACTATGCAATCTCACTATGTTATTTATATATCACTATGTTATTTATATATTTATACATTGTTAGTTCTGTGTTTGTTTAATTGTTGTTAGATTTATATTGACAGAACCATTCTACCATTTTTGGTATTTTATTCATGTTTATGTGTGTGTGTGTGTAAGTACTTGGCAGTTTGGAACTCTTTGGAATCACTTCTCCTGAGATTTTTATTTGGCCTAATTGGTTTTATCAATAACTTAATTCTACTTGGCATCTTTGTGTGTACTTGTGATTCAACATGATCTGATAGTAATCTAAATTGTTTACATGTTTTTCTTCCTTTTTTTTCTTCTGAATGTTCATGAGAGTGCAGCTGAAACTCTTTCGACTCTTTCATTCCATCCTATTAATGCAATCCAAATAGCGAACAATTCAGGGCTATGGCTTCTGGCGCAACATTGTACTTCATCTAGGTAAAAAATGGTGCAATTTGTGTCTGCATTGACACTTACATATATCCTTGATGGAAGGTATCTTTTATCTATGATGATGTTGTTACTCTCTTGTCCTAAGAGTTCCTTGATATGCTCATGACATAATTATAACTCTATTGTTATCAGTAATATTTGTACATATATAACTTTACTATTGATACACTGTACATGTTCGGTGGAGATATCTGCCATGTTCTGGTACACCAAATCCCTTTGTCAAAATTAATGATGCAGAATAGTACTATTTTTAATCCTGACTTGCGTTTGCCAACACGATTTATAAATAATATTGGCATTGAAGTCGGTAATTTTACATTGTGTTAAAATCTGAAATGACTTATTATATAAGAATTAGAAAACCTTTTTTATTTTTCTAATCTGCAATTTTCTCGTATCGAGTCTATCGACCCTGTTGACAATCATCAGATTAGTGTGTATTTATATAGCTATATCCAAACACATCCTATCTTTGTAGAGTAGTTGTGTAAATCAATTGAACATGTGTTGCATTTAGGAGCTTAGTAAAGGCAGTACAAAAACTCAGAGTCAACTAGTTTTAGAAAGAACTCCTTGCTATGTATATATTTCTCTTATGTTATATTCAACAATATGCTCAGTTTTATATCCGAAATAAATCAGTTTGGTGGGTGATTGTGATGTGGATAATTATGTTGCTAAATTCGTCTCTTGATTCTCAAAATGCAGATCCTTACTATGACTGGTGACATGCTTTGTTTGTTATATATATATTATAGCAATATATATATATATATGCTTGTAATAAATTATCCCCCGTGATGTTTGTTATAGATAATTGCTTCTATGCAAAGCTATTTTGTTATTTTTCAGTACCATTGTGGTTTTTATTGCTCTATATGTATAAAGTAAAAGGAAATAGGACAAATGGATAAACTTTTACTATTGTGGGTTTTGGACCTGTAAGATATACTTTATATTTTCTATTCTCGATGAATATTGAAGATTTATAAATAAATATGCTTTTGTATGACTAGATGTATTGTCTTGCAATTGCTAAGTAGTTTGTATGTTTTGTACATGTAATACCCGAGATTTCTGATATGTATTTGGAACTTGTGATATTGTAATTGTTGCATTTTGATCTGAGTATTATTCTCCGTATTTCACAAATCCGGTGTTGTGAGCGCATGATTTCTTGAATGTGATTTAAATTGTGATTCTGCGCATGTAGCGCACGCTACCGACTAAGTGTAGCGTACGCTAATTTGGATCCATAGCGCACGCTGTGAAGGAACCTTAGCGCACGCTATACGTGGTCAATATGATTGAGACGTGTTGGTAGGTGAGATCAGGCCAGGGATCTTGGTCGGATTGTGTCGGGATGAACCTGGACGGCTTTCGGGAAAAAGCCAAGTCAACGCGTTAGCGCACGCTACTCATATGAGGATAGCGCACGCTAAAGTCCGAGTACAGTGAAATCAGTAACGTTTCAGATAGCCATTAGCGCACGCTATGAATATGGACTAGAGCGCGCTAATAACTATTTTCTATATATAGGACAGCATTCTTTTTCATATTTTCAGACTTTTCACGCTCCCATCCGAATTCTTGAATTTAGAAAGTCACTCTCTTCATCCTAAACACTTCTTGCCGGCATTCTAGTTGGTGTTGAAGATTGTAGATCATTGGGGATTGGTATTCAAGCCTTCGGCGTTGGATTGCTTCGAATTTCCTCCTTGTTCTTCACTACTTTGAGGTAGGTGATTCTTCACCAATATTAGTAGTATTTCTGAAGGACGTTTCTGATCATGTTTGGGATTTACCTAGTCAGTTAGATTCATAAGTAGTCGAACATCATGTGTTAGAAGGATATTTTCGATGTTTCGGTACTTATTCATCGTATAAACCATTGAACCGCTTAGTCTTTGAAATCCTAGCATATTCTGAAGCTTCATAACGATTTGTAACCAGTATATGGAGATTTTCTAAGTTCTTATGCCTTTACATAAAGAAACCATACGTTTTGGGACATATAACGGATTGAACTTAGGATATTTCTTGAAGATCAAAGATGAATTATGGCGTTGTGATGATGTTACGTAACCTTGTATCTCGTAGTCGTTTAATCCGTATAGAATGTTCACCAAACCTTATGAGCATGATATGCACGGGGATGACATATATTATCACCATAAAATTCTTGAGTTCATCACCATTAGATCAAGTTTTCTGCCAGAAGTAATCTGCCATGCACGGTTAGCGCACGCTAACAGACGTAAGTTAACGTGCGCTATCGGGAATAAGTTAACGCACGCTACGTTTGGTACGTAACGTACGTTATGTTATCAGTCAAGTCAGTCGGCTGATCAGAGAGAACTATCAGTCCATGGCTAGCGTACGCTAGACTTAGATGATAGCGTACGCTAACAGGCAGGCTTAGCGCACGTTACGTAGAGTACGTAGCGTACGCTAAGTGGTTCAGGCAGATTTCGTATTTTGAGCTTTTGGCCGTAGACCGGATTAATAGGCAATCGTTCGACTTGAGATGAATTGTATATCATTTCTTTTGTTAAGGTTCGAGCTTGCTACGTTGATCGAAGAAGGCGGCCTTCGAGTGGGTTGAAATCATTGAAGTGTTTCGTTCTTGTCATCTTCGAGGCAAGTATCGTAATGTGTTAATATTGGTATTTTTGAGCATGCGTGTGGTTTATTCATGTTGATGAACATGAGATTTGTTTCATTGAATTGTCATGATATTCGTTATCTAGTGTTTGTATGTTCATGTTGATGGACATAGCGATTTGGCATATATGTATGCATGAGTTGTGTTTGTGTTTGTTGTGCGATCTATGCTGAGGGCGCTGGATCGGATGTCCACCTCGTGTTGGTCCGACGGGATCATCTTGGGGTCTAGGCTGAGGGCGCTGGATCATTGGACGGGTTATTTCCACCTCGTGTTGGTCCGACGGGATCATCTTGGGATCTATGCTGAGGGCGCTGGATCATTGGAATACCCTTGATGTGTTAATGGAATCTTGTGTATTCGCATTATCGGATTCCGGTAGCGGAAGTCCGTGTGGTGTATTTTGTTATGTATTATTGATGCATATTTAATTCGTTTAAATGATACTTGTACTAGCATCGTTTTGCTAACCCCTTCGGGGGTGGACATTTGTTTTGATGTTCAGGTAGCCGAGGTGCAGGGAAACAGCCACAGTACCGATGTGACGACGAAGGGGTTCAGTGATGTTTGTCGTTGTTGGTGATTCGTTTTTCCTTGGTTTAATTTCAGTACTCGAGTACGCGTGTCTTATTAATATCATTCGATATGGTTGTATTAATTAACTCATTGAACCAGTTGGAACCGGTTTTGTAAACTTGAATTCCCGTGGTATTGATGTCTTATTTTTACATTTTTTTATTTAGCCTTGTAAATCCTTACTTAAAGGGTTTACGGCGCTGTAATTATTCCGAATATCTCGGGGTGTTACAGAATATGGTATCGGAGGTAAGATTCATGGATATCTTGGCAGTCGGGTTTTAAGTTGGGTCTGTTTACGTTATTGATTTATGAGTCGTTCGTAACATCACTGTTCAGCCAAAAGTCGTCATGTGGACCGTGGTTGTAAGTCTCCTAACCTCTTGTACTACCGTTTTACTTAAATCTGTTTTGTGAGTATTGACGGGCTTTATTTTTGAAAAATTTTTATTGGATATTGATAAGTTGTGTTTTCAGTATGTTGAGAGGAGGTCGTGGACGTGGACGTGGTCGTGGACGCGGACGTGGAAATATGAGACAGGAGGACTCCGCAACTACCCCAGAATTATTGGCTAGTAGAACTGATTCCCATTCTGGAGGGGAGCAAGGATCGGCGAATGACGACGCAAATCCTAACATGCCGGGAGTGCTTCAACAGGTGGTGGCTCAGATAAACCAGTTCGCTCAGGTAGTTGACCGCATGCAGACAGCGATGGGACAGCAGCACCACGAGGATAACCGGGGAGACAGATGGCTTGCTGAGGTGGTCAAATTGCACCCGCCAAAGTTTGCCAGATCTGCTGAGGCACTTACTTGGGATCATTGGCTAAAGGAGTTAGAGAAAATATTCGCGGGTATTAGTTGTCCCGAAGACCGGAAGGTTCCCATTGCCCAGTATTTTCTGACTGGGGAGGCCTTTGACTGGTGGGAAGCTATTCGACCCGAGGATCATAATGCGGATTGGACGGAATTCAAACTAATGATGGAAGCACAGTATTGTCCTCGTCCAGTTAGAGAGGCAAAAATCCGAGAGTTTTTCTCACCACAGAGTTCGGAAGCAACTGTAACAGACATAATCAAAACTTTTAATCATCAGCTGACGTGTGTCCGACACTTGGTCAGAACGGAGGCAGAAAAGATTTTTCATTTCGATATGCGAATGAAGCCGGAGATAAAGCAGTACATGTTCGGATTCGAGTGTGCTACGTTGCGACAGCATCAAGACAAAGCGCTGGCCTACGACATGAAAGAGGCGGCAGTGGAGAAATCAGTGGAGGCAAAGAAGCAAAAAGTGACCGGCAGCTTCTCAGAAAACAAGAGTGGTGGGCCCCGCAAGGGCCAGTCTTCCTTTTATTCGGCTAGGAAACCTCCACATCCTTCTAGAGGTGGAAAGAAATTCCGGACTACATCAGTAGTTTCGGACGCATCAAAGAAATGCTACAATTGTGGTCGAGCAGGGCATATTTGACGTGATTGCCCTGCATCTTCTGTGACCTGTTACGATTGTGGGCAAGAAGGGCACCGTGCGGCTTTCTGTGGAGTTGCTACTAGATCTTTTGGTACTCGCACTCCAGCGCCAGTTCCAAAGGAGATAAGTGTGAACCAGACGCAGCAGAGTGGATTTTAGCAGCAAAATATTAGGAAGAGAGAGACATCCAGTGCTGGGTCCATTTCTCCGCGCCTGTACGAGATGAGGAAATCTGACGATCAGAACACTGCTGTTGCATCAGGTACGATTCAGATCCTTTTGCAACCAGTTAGTGTCTTATTTGATTCCGGAGCTACACATTCTTTCATATAATTGCACTGCGTTAATCGTTTAAAAATCTCGTGCTTAATTGATTGTGAACCATATATTGTGGGTTTGCCGAGTGGAGAGAGAATTGTGGGAACCCTATAGGCTAGAGATTTTCCAGTGTCTTTAGGAGGGAGAGATTGGCCATTGAATCGTATTGTAGTTGACATCTATGGTGACGATTTAATTCTCGGAGACGATTGGCTCAACCGTTATGGGGCTATTCTGAATTACCGAGAGAGAGTCATTTCTATCATTGCTGATGACGGATCTGAACACTTATTCCGAGGATGGAGACCGGGAAGCTCGGGAAAATTGATCAAAGCAATGAAAGCCGTGAAATTACTGAAGCAGGGATGTCATGGACTTTGGTGCTATGCCATGAGGAAAGAGGAAGGAGTAGAGCTCTCGTCTATTTCAGTTGTGAATGAGTTCTCAGATGTATTTCCTGACGAACTACCTGGGTTACCTCCGCAGAGAGAAGTGGAGTTCACTATCGAATTAGAGCCTGGAGCAGCTCCTATTTCCAGATCACCATACCGCATGGCGCCAACCGAGATGTATGAACTCAAGAAGAAACTGGAAGAATTGTTACAGAAGGGTTATATTCAACCTAGCGTTTCTCCTTAGGGAGCGCCCGTTCTCTTTGTCCGGAAGAAAGACGGATCCCTCCGACTGTGTATTGATTACAGGGAGCTCAACAAGATGACGATCAAGAATAAGTATCCTATACCTCGGATCGACGACTTGTTTGATCAACTGCAAGGGGCAAGGGTATTCTCGAAGATTGACTTGCGATCAGGATACCACCAGTTGAGAATTAAGGAATCGGATATACCGAAATGCTCGGATCGATGCAGGCATTATGAATTTGTAGTGATGCCATTTGGACTTACCAATGCTCCTGCGGTATTTATGCAATTGATGAATCGGGTATTCTTAGAATACTTGGATAAATTCGTGGTCGTTTTCATCGATGACATCTTGATCTATTCGAAAGACATGGAGGAGCATGCCGAGCATTTGCGTGTAGTTTTGAGCACCTTGAGGAAGGAGCAGCTGTATGAAAAGCTTTCGAAATGTGAGTTCTGGCTTAAGGAAGTAACCTTCCTTGGGCATGTGATATCAGCGGACGGAGTTCAGGTGGACCCGAAGAAAGTCGAAGCAATCTTGGAATGGGAAGCTCCTAAAAACGTGAAAGAAGTCCGAAGCTTCTTAGGACTTGCTGGGTATTATCGCCGATTTGTAGAAGGATTTTCCAAATTTGCTCGTCCGCTCACTCAGCTGTTACAGAAAACTCAAAAGTTCACGTGGGATGAGAAATGCCAGGCTGGTTTTGATGAACTTAAGAAGAGACTGACGACAACACCTATATTAACGTTACCAGATGGGACTGATGGATTCATGGTGTACAGCGACGCTTCAAATCAGGGTCTGGGATGTGTGTTGATGCAAAAAGATAAGGTGATTGCCTATGCTTCTCGGCAGTTAAAACCGTACGAGGTTAATTACCCGACTCATGATCTGGAGCTAGCAGCTATAGTCTTTGCATTGAAAATTTGGAGACATTATTTGTACGGCACTCATTGTCAGATCTTTACAGATCATAAGAGCCTCAAGTACATTTTCAGTCAGAAAGAATTAAACATGAGGTGGCTGGAATTGATCAAGGATTACGACTTGGAGATTCTCTATCATCCGGGTAAAGAAAACGTAGTAGCCGATGCATTGAGCCGTAAACCTGTTTCTCTTCGAGTGTTGGAAGCACTTACATCCCAAACCAGCATTCAACGGGAACTGATCCGCGAAAGGATTGAAGTATGTGCACCAGGAATCCAAGGGCAACTATATGTGATGGAACTGACTTCATCAGTAGTCGAGGAGATCAAATCTAAGCAGTTGAACGATTCCCTGATCCTTCGGTTATGTGACGAAGTAAAGAAAGGAAAAGCCCCAGGATTCGTGATACAAGATGATGGAGTTCTGAGATTTCGGAGTTGACTTTGCGTTCCCGATAATGATGAATTGAGACGGACAATTCTGAAGGAAGCTCATAGCGCGCCTTATTCTATTCACCCGGGCAGCAGTAAAATGTATAAGGATCTTAAACAAAACTTCTGGTGGGGGAATATGAAGAAGGACGTAGCAGAGTACGTTTCGAAGTGTTTGACTTGTCAGCAAGTTAAGATTGAACATCAGCGACCTGCCGGAATGTTAAAGCCGCTTCCGATCCCTGAGTGGAAGTGGGAGGATATCTCGATGGATTTCATCACCAGTATGCCAAGGACCAAAACGGGAATGAACATGATTTGGGTTATAGTTGATCGACTAACCAAGTCGGCTCATTTCCTAGGAATTAAAGATACTTGGGGACCCGAGAGATTGGCGCGAGTATTCATTGCAGAGGTAGTCAGATTGCACGGGACGCCGAAGACCATTATTTCAGATCGAGATGGTCGCTTCGTGTCGCACTTCTGGAAAGCAGTTCACAGGGCTTTGGGGACTGAGCTCAACTTTAGCACAGCTTATCATCCCCAAACGGACGGTCAGTCCGAAAGGACTATTCAAACAGTAGAAGACATGCTTAGAGCTTGTGCGTTGGATTGGTCAACTGATTGGGAAGTTCACTTGCCATTGATTGAATTCACCTATAACAATAGTTGGCATGCTTCTATTAAGATGGCACCATTTGAAGCTTTGTACGGGAGAAGATGCCGATCACCCTTGTGCTGGGATGATTCTTCGGACTTGATCGGGACAGAACCGGAATTGATAGTTAAAACTCAAGAGAAGATAGCTTTGATTCGGGAAAGACTGTTGACTGCCCAGAGTCGACAGAAGTCTTATGAAAATGTACGTCGTCGCCCTCTAGAGTTCGACATTGGGGACCACGTACTATTGAAGGTGTCTCCTACGCGAGGAATTTTCCGTTTTAGGAGGAAAGGTAAGCTAAGTCCGAGATATATCGGACCATTTGAGATCCTCGAGAGAGTGGGGGATTTAGCATATAGGGTGGCCTTACCGCCATCGCTGAGTCACGTTCACAATGTGTTTCACGTATCCCAATTGCGGAAGTATGTACCGGATCCCAGTCATATCACTGAGTTCGATGAGATCGAGATAGCTAATGACGGCACCTTCAAGGAGAGACCAATCAAGATACTTGAGAGTCGGATCAAACAATTGAGGAATAAACCAATACCCTTGGTTAAAGTACAATGGTCACGGCACGGAGTCGAAGAGGCCACTTGGGAAACGGAGGACAGTATGAAGACTAGATATCCAGAGTTGTTTTCATCTTAAGTTTCGGGACGAAACTTCTTTTTAGGGAGGAAGGATGTAATACCCGAGATTTCTGATATGTATTTGGAACTTGTGATATTGTAATTGTTGCATTTTGATCTGAGTATTATTCTACGTATTTCACAAATCCGGTGTTGTGAGCGCATGATTTCTTGAATGTGATTTAAATTGTGATTCTGCGCATGTAGCGCACGCTACCGACTAAGTGTAGCGTACGCTAATTTGGATCCATAGCGCACGCTGTGAAGGAACCTTAGCGCACGCTATACGTGGTCAATATGATTGAGACGTGTTGGTAGGTGAGATCAGGCCAGGGATCTTGGTCGGATTGTGTCGGGATGAACCTGGACGGCTTTCGGGAAAAAGCCAAGTCAACGCGTTAGCGCACGCTACTCATATGAGGATAGCACACGCTAAAGTCCGAGTACAGTGAAATCAGTAACGTTTCAGATAGCCGATAGCGCACGTTATGAATATGGACTAGCGCGCGCTAATAACTATTTTCTATATATAGGACAGCATTCTTTTTCATATTTTCAGACTTTTCACTCTCCCATCCGAATTCTTGAATTTAGAAAGTCACTCTCTTCATCCTAAACACTTCTTGCCGGAATTCTAGTTCGTGTTGAAGATTGTAGATCATTGGGGATTGGTGTTCAAGCCTTCGGCGTTGGATTGCTTCGAATTTCCTCCTTGTTCTTCACTACTTTGAGGTAGGTGATTCTTCACCAATATTAGTAGTATTTCTGAAGGACATTTCTGATCATGTTTGGGATTTACCTAGTCAGTTAGATTCATAAGTAGTCGAACATCATGTGTTAGAAGGATATTTTCGATGTTTCGGTACTTATTCATCGTATAAACCATTGAACCGCTTAGTGTTTGAACTCCTAGAATATTCTGAAGCTTCATAACGATTTGTAACCAGTATATGGAGATTTTCTAAGTTCTTATGCCTTTACATAAAGAAACAATACGTTTTGGAACATATAACGGATTGAACTTAGGATATTCCTTGAAGATCAAAGATGAATTATGGCGTTGTGATGATGTTACGTAACCTTGTATCTCGTAGTCGTTTAATCCGTATAGAACGTTCACCAAACCTTATGAGCATGATATGCACGGGGATGACATATATTATCACCATAGAATTCTTGAGTTCATCACCATTAGATCAAGTTTTCTGCCAGAAGTAATCTGCCATGCACAGTTAGCGCACGCTAACAGACGTAAGTTAACGTGCGCTATCGGGAATAAGTTAACACACGCTACGTTTGGTACGTAACGTACGTTATGTTATCAGTCAAGTCAGTCGGCTGATCAGAGAGAACTGTCAGTCCATGGCTAGCGTACGCTAGACTTAGATGATAGCGTACGCTAACAGGCAGGCTTAGCGCACGTTACGTAGAGTACGTAGCGTACGCTAAGTGGTTCAGGCAGATTTTGTATTTTGAGCTTTTGGCCGTAGACCGGATTAATAGGCAATCGTTTGACTTGAGATGAATTGTATATCATTTCTTTTGTTAAGGTTCGAGCTTGCTACGTGTAATATCCGCAATTTTCAATTTTCGGTAAATTTCTTTTTTCGTCCGGAGTCCATTTTGACGACTCGCTCATGACCGTTTCGTCATTTCGAGAATGATTAATTCTGAACTTTTTGTCATCCGAGTTCGTTTCGGTGTCGTTTTGTTGAGTTCTGTGTCCTTAATCGACTTTTTCACGTGGGAGTTCGACTTTGTAAAGTCACCATTAATTCTTGGAAAATCCAAAAATTCTGAATCTTTGAAATATTATAGAGCATCAAGTTAGCTTTCCAATGGTTCAAACGGTGAGTCAATCGGAGTCCAGACGAGGTAGTTATGGTCGAAATAGCTAAGACTATACGATGTGCCTTTTTCGTGTTGGAGTGGGCTGTACTGTGTGCCGCGGCACACTTCAGCTGTGCCGCGGCACTAAGCTGATTCTGGCGTTTTTGTGGCCCGGGCCACGGCACACTCATCTGTGCCGCGGCACACGGGCTTTGCGTTTTTAGCAGATTTTCGAGGAGAAAACTTCATTTTTCTCCTCTCTTCTTCCTCCTTCCATCTAAGGCGATTTGTGGGCGATTTTTGGGCGATTTGAGTGCTCCCAAACTTGTAGAGATCATCCACCTCAAGTCTTGTTGTAGATTTTCGACCTCTACTTGAATCATTCATCCAAATCAAGGTGTTCGAGGATTCCGATGTTGAATCCCGTTTGGTGATTGATGATTCGTGTGGTGTTATTCTCGTAATACTCGTGGTGCTATCACGTTCTTGATATTGTTCGGGGGTTCGGGGCTATTCGACCGCGTCCTATCCGTCGTCTTATTGCGATCGTGATTTCGAGGCAAGTACCTTGCCCATACTATTCTTGTTTTATGGATATGATAATTAGTGATCGTCTAAATGTGGTTGTTTGGTCGTTTGAATTGAACTTTCAAAAGATTCGGTTTAGCCTTGTTAAAGGCTTGCTTTCAAAACGCGTGTGTTTTGTGAATGTTGTGTCTTGTAAATGACTATGTGAATCCTATGGATATATTTGGTGTTGATGATGCACTTGGTATTTGCGTGTGGACGTATATTATTTCATTTCGGTGCGTTGTGGTTTGACGTGGTGTTTTGCTAAGTGTTTGATGCCTCTGAGTGAATTGTTTAGATATCTTTGTTGCATTGTGTTATTTGTGTGAATGTGTGGATATGGTTGAAGGTCTGCGGTGACACATGGCACGTGATCATGTGGTCAGGATGCAACAAGTGATTGATCCAACCGTGAGAGCCTGAGATAATCTACGGTGGCACATGGCATGCGATCATGTGGCCAGGATGCAACAAGCGATTGATCCAACCGTGAGATGTGTGTGATTTGTTTCGCTAGCCAGCTCGGGAGGGTCCTTCGAGGCCTCGAGTGGGATTTGTGGCTTCGTCCCGGTCCTAGGCGATGCGCGTGCGTGATTACGTTGTGTTGATTTTTATGTCCGTCGAGGACACGTGATGTTGGGCTCTGGCCCTGTGAATTGATGTCGGTTTTCTATTTGCGAAAATAAAACCTTTGGGCTGTGACCCCTGTTGATTTTGGAAAGATAAGGATTTGATAATCCTAAATTATTTTCTAATAAAACTCTCGATGGCATTTTAAACCGTTTTATAAATTGTTTTCCTTTTATTGTGGTCTTTCGGTTTCTGGAATGTCTTACTCAAACTCTTGCCTCGGGAAGTACTTTTCGTTACTTTTGGATTTTTGAGGATTCCTGGTTATTGTTATTCGTGGAATGTGAATTGTATGGCTCGTATTTTTGCACTTGTACTTGCACTAGCAAAACAGTGGAGGTTTGCTAACCCCAGTATTCGGGGTGGATGTCTATTTTTGCATTCAGGTTTTGGAGCATAGCACAGGGTCGGCACGAAGGATGATGAAAGATGAACGATACTAATCACACGAGGATTCCTTGATATTGGATTGGTCTAGTTGTATTTTCTTTTCCGCTGCAGTGTCTTTTCCCCGTCGTACGGGAGTTTATTGTATTTTGACCCCTGCGTGGGTATATGTTGGAATTGAGTTGAATGTTGTTATTGAAAGACCAAATCGGTCTACTGAGTCGTTTTAGCCTTAAAGGCGATGTTTAGATGTTTGATTGTAGTTATCAGCCTGGTAGATCCTCGAGGAGAGGGTTTACGGCGTGTAATATCCCTGAGTGGATTGGGGGTGTTACATAAATGGTATCGGAGCTTAGGTTGAGGAAACCTAGGCTGTCGGGTCAAGTTGTGTTGTTTGAGTCTTGTTTCGTCGGATTTTATCTGACTGAGTCGTGTCGCGATGCGTCGTCTGAGTTTGTTGGTCGTGATTAGTATCGTGGGCGATCATCATCTTCGTCGACCTGTGGCTGTAAGTCTCCCTTCTTTGTGTTGTGCCTCGTGTGTCATGAGCTATTTTATGATTATTTGATTAGTGACGAAATCCTCTTATGGATTTTGATTTCTTGATATGTGGTTATTTGACTCTCATATTTCGTTCATATGAGGAGTAGTGTTGCTCGATTGTGTATGTTGAACCGTATTTCTTTTATCCGCTGCGTGAGTTCTTTTGTAATGACTTTCGGTATTTTACCGACTGAGTTTTATTTCAAAACCAATTCCTTAACCGAATTTTTGGCATTATGGCCTTGATCATTTTGGCGAAATTCTTATGACGGTATTTAGTATTTTGTAAATGGCTTTCGTGAGTTTTTGAAATATTACCGTCATCAGCCTTTTTGGCATTTTTGTAAATGGTTTTATCCTGGTGGGTTCCGGCGCGGGATCCATGGCGCTATAAAGTTTTGTATAATTACCTGAAATTTTTGGGCATTCTAGCCTTTTTGGCATCGTCCTTTTTTGGCATTGAATTATTTTCGAAAACTTGAGTATCTTAGAAATAAATTTCGAGATGTACGTTTCAAATGAATTGTTTTCTCGCGGTACTTCTAAGGTGCCACAATATGTTTCAAAATTCTGCTACCTCGAGGACCAAAATGTTTTGAGATATTTTCAATGTTTTATAAACACTTTTACTTAGACCCGAGGGTCGAATATTCTGAAAGCTTTTCACTAAAAGAAAGTGTCCTCATTTTTATCAAATGCGAAATGGTTTTCCAAAGTCTCGATAACGATGTTTCACATTTTTACTTTTTTTGAAAAGTGATACTCAAGATCAACCGGTGTTCTTCATAAATTATTTTCAAAAAGTGGTTTTCATTTTTTTTTAAAAACTATCAATTCCCATTTGCATTTGGGAATGTATGTATGATGTTCGCGTTGTCGTAATGGTGTTTGCTCCCGAGTATGATCGAGTTGGTGGCATGAACGTTGAGGCGTTGCCACGTATTTGTTGTACTAGCCCTCTGTGAGAGGTGTGAACTGGTATTTAATGGTTGTCATCTCGTGGTGGATTGCGTGTGCCACATGAGTGTGAAATGTTGAAGCTTGGGTTTGTACGTTGGTGTACATGTGTGATTGTTTCATGATGTTTGTAATTACGTGCTGGTTATCGTTCGGGCCGTTGAGGTCGCCGAACGATGCCGTCGTTGCTGTGGTGTATGTGTATATATTACTTTACGATGGTAATCGTTGTATATGATATGTGTTATGATTCTTTGTTGTGCTGAGTTGGCATCTCCGCTATGTTGTTTTGCGACGTTATGCCCCATTGTATCTAGCATTTGTATTTTCGGTATGCCGAGCCGAGGTGTTTCAACCGTGATGTGCCGGGGGAATGTACGTGCAATTTGTCCTTCTCGTCAGTAACACATTTCGAGTGTGGACTCGAGGGTCACCGAATTCAGTTTTGCGAATTGGCTACCGAGACTTTCGGAGTTTGCGCTTCAGCACAGTTATCAGGATCGGCTCTGAGAGGCCCATAGGAGATTTCTCTGTCGGTTGCTTTTTGTGTTGTTACCTTGTTTCCGTTATTGTGAGTTGCGGGGACGACTTTCTTTTAGAAGAGGTCGAATATAATACCCGTACTATTTTTGGCTTCTATATTTTCTCTTTCTCCACTCTATCGATTCGCCCGTGTTCGTTGATATTGTCTGAGCTTGTTCTGTATTTCGGTTTCATCGTTTGAACGAGCTGTGATCTTGTTTTGGGTCGATCTGGTTATCGCTATGACTTTTCCGAGTTCGGTTCGATTCTTGTGAACCTTGTTCGGAAGTAGCATCTTTTGGTTCTACTAGTTCTTTTATTCGAAGTGGATCGAATTTGGAACTCCTGTGTTTTCGACTCTGTCGACTCGTTTATGTTCGTTGACATTTTTTGAGCTTGTCCTGCCCCTTGCTTTTGTTGATCGAACGAGCGTGGTATTGTTTCGGAATAACTCGTTTGTCGTTGTGACTTTTCAATTTCTATTCCCTCTCATGTAGATCTTATGTGAATGCATATGTTGTTGTTTTCACCGGATCATATATTGTCTCGAGTCGAGATGTGAACCTTGGAGTTGTTGTTTGAATTTTTATTGTTCTTTGTGATTCGAACATGATCGTTCGATT
Source organism: Orobanche coerulescens (assembly GCA_033398695.1). Taxonomy (NCBI): domain Eukaryota; kingdom Viridiplantae; phylum Streptophyta; class Magnoliopsida; order Lamiales; family Orobanchaceae; genus Orobanche; species Orobanche coerulescens. The sequence goes on from CM065815.1 coordinate 150,591,480, forward strand.
TTTGTTGTCTCGATCTTTGTGGTTCGATCGTTTGATTGTTCGGTTTTTGTTGATCTCGTTTCTCGATTGTTGAGCGTTCAGACTCCTTCCTAATTCCCTTAAGTTCGGGAAATTAGTCTCGTTTTCGATCTTCCAACCCTTGGGCGGTGGAATTCCGTATTAATTAGTTCGGCGATTGGCTCGCGTTTCGATTGATGTACCGTTGGATTGGTCAATCATACTGACTTTCGTTCGTTGTGTTTTGTGATTGTCGGATAATTGACTTGGCTATATTATCCGTTTGATGACGCTTGTCATTTGTTGGTTTTATTGTATCCCTAACGGCGACGTTGTGTTGGTCGTCGTGGAACGTGTTTTCACGCTGTATGTCTCTTTGCGTTTCTTGCAGCGTTTCGCTGTTGGGCGCGAGTTTCTATTTTTGTGTATCTCATCGAGTTTTCCTGGCGGGTATATTGCTCCCCCCTACTTGTTTTAAGTTTCGGGACAAAACTTCTTTTAAGGAGGGTAGAATGTAATATCCGCAATTTTCAATTTTCGGTAAATTTATTTTTTCGTCCGGAGTCCGTTTTGACGACTCGCTCATGACCGTTTCGTCATTTCGAGAATGATTAATTCTGAACTTTTTGTCATCCGAGTTCGTTTCGGTGTCGTTTTGTTGAGTTCTGTGTCCTTAATCGACTTTTTCACGTGGGAGTTCGACTTTGTAAAGTCACCATTAATTCTTGGAAAATCCAAAAATTCTGAATCTTTGCAATATTATAGAGCATCAAGTTAGCTTTCCAATGGTTCAAACGGTGAGTCAATCTGAGTCCAGACGAGGGAGTTATGGTCGAAATAGCTAAGACTATACGATGTGCCTTTTTCGTGTTGGAGTGGGCTGTACTGTGTGCCGCGGCACACTTCAGCTGTGCGGCGGCACTAAGCTGATTTCTGGGCGTTTCGTGGCCCCGGGCGCGGCACACTCATCTGTGCCGCGGCACACGGGCTTTTCTGCGTTTTTAGCAGATTTTCGAGAGAAAACTTCATTTTCTCCTCTCTTCTTCCTCCTTCCATCTAAGGCGATTTGTGGGCGATTTTTGGGCGATTTGAGTGCTCCCAAACTTGTAGAGATCATCCACCTCAAGTCTTGTTGTAGATTTTCGACCTCTACTTGAATCATTCATCCAAATCAAGGTGTTCGAGGATTCCGATGTTGAATCCCGTTTGGTGATTGATGATTCGTGTGGTGTTATTCTCGTAATACTCGTGGTGCTATCACGTTCTTGATATTGTTCGGGGGTTCGGGGCTATTCGACCGCGTCCTATCCGTCGTCTTATTGCGATCGTGATTTCGAGGCAAGTACCTTGCCCATACTATTCTTGTTTTATGGATATGATAATTAGTGATCGTCTAAATGTGGTTGTTTGGTCGTTTGAATTGAACTTTCAAAAGATTCGGTTTAGCCTTGTTAAAGGCTTGCTTTCAAAACGCGTGTGTTTTGTGAATGTTGTGTCTTGTAAATGACTATGTGAATCCTATGGATATATTTGGTGTTGATGATGCACTTGGTATTTGCGTGTGGACGTATATTATTTCATTTCGGTGCGTTGTGGTTTGACGTGGTGTTTTGCTAAGTGTTTGATGCCTCTGAGTGAATTGTTTAGATATCTTTGTTGCATTGTGTTATTTGTGTGAATGTGTGGATATGGTTGAAGGTCTGCGGTGACACATGGCACGTGATCATGTGGTCAGGATGCAACAAGTGATTGATCCAACCGTGAGAGCCTGAGATAATCTACGGTGGCACATGGCATGCGATCATGTGGCCAGGATGCAACAAGCGATTGATCCAACCGTGAGATGTGTGTGATTTGTTTCGCTAGCCAGCTCGGGAGGGTCCTTCGAGGCCTCGAGTGGGATTTGTGGCTTCGTCCCGGTCCTAGGCGATGCGCGTGCGTGATTACGTTGTGTTGATTTTTATGTCTGTCGAGGACACGTGATGTTGGGCTCTAGCCCTGTGAATTGATGTCGGTTTTCTATTTGCGAAAATAAAACCTTTGGGCTGTGACTTCGTTGATTTTGGAAAGATAAGGATTTGATAATCCTAAATTATTTTCTAATAAAACTCTCGATGGCATTTTAAACCGTTTTATAAATTGTTTTCCTTTTATTGTGGTCTTTCGGTTTCTGGAATGTCTTACTCAAACTCTTGCCTCGGGAAGTACTTTTCGTTACTTTTGTATTTTTGAGGATTCCTGGTTATTGTTATTCGTGGAATGTGAATTGTATGGCTCGTATTTTTGCACTTGTACTTGCACTAGCAAAACAGTGGAGTTTTGCTAACCCCCGAGTATTCGGGGGGTGGATGTCTATTTTTGCATTCAGGTTTTGGGGCATAGCACAGGGTCGGCACGAAGGATGATGAAAGATGAACGATACTAATCACACGAGGATTCCTTGATATTGGATTGGTCTAGTTGTATTTTCTTTTCCGCTGCAGTGTCTTTTCCCCGTCGTACGGGAGTTTATTGTATTTTGACCCCTGTGTGGGTATATGTTGGAATTGAGTTGAATGTTGTTATTGAAAGACCAAATCGGTCTACTGAGTCGTTTTAGCCTTAAAGGCGATGTTTAGATGTTTGATTGTAGTTATCAGCCTGGTAGATCCTCGAGGAGAGGGTTTACGGCGTGTAATATCCCTGAGTGGATTGGGGGTGTTACACTACGTTGATCGAAGAAGGCGGCCTTCGAGTGGATTGAAATCATTGAAGTGTTTCGTTCTTGTCATCTTCGAGGCAAGTATCGTAATGTGTTAATATTGGTATTTTTGAGCATGCGTGTGGTTTATTCATGTTGATGAACATGAGATTTGTTTCATTGAATTGTCATGATATTCGTTATCTAGTGTTTGTATGTTCATGTTGATGGACATAGCGATTTGGCATATATGTATGCATGAGTTGTGTTTGTGTTTGGTGTGTGATCTATGCTGAGGGCGCTGGATCGGATGTCCACCTCGTGTTGGTCCGACGGGATCATCTTGGGATCTTGGCTGAGGGCGCTGGATCATTGGACGGGTTATTTCCACCTCGTGTTGGTCCGACGGGATCATCTTGGGATCTATGCTGAGGGCGCTGGATCATTGGAATACCCTTGATGTGTTAATGGAATCTTGTGGATTCGCATTATCGGATTCCGGTAGCGGAAGTCCGTGTGGTGTATTTTGTTATGTATTATTGATGCATATTTAATTCGTTTAAATGATACTTGTACTAGCATCGTTTTGCTAACCCCTTCGGGGGTGGACATTTGTTTTGATGTTCAGGTAGCCGAGGTGCAGGGAAACAGCCACAGTACCGATGTGACGACGAAGGGGTTCAGTGATGTTTGTTGTTGTTGGTGATTCGTTTTTCCTTGGTTTGATTTCAGTACTTGAGTACGCGTGTCTTATTAATATCATTTCGATATGGTTGTATTAATTAACTCATTGAACCAGTTGGAACCGATTTTGTAAACTTGAATTCCCGTGGTATTGATGTCTTATTTTTACATTTTTTATTTAGCCTTGTAAATCCTTACTTAAAGGGTTTACAGTGCTGTAATTATTCCGAATATCTCGGGGTGTTACAGTACAGAGTGGATGAATTTCGTCTGGCTAGGGCTTATTCAGAACACAAATCGAAAAGTTTACTAGGTTCATATAGGTTATTGGCCAAGAAGTCCATTAATGACGTCATCTTTGCATATTCTGACCACAACTACTGGGTAACTTGCCAGGCATCCCAAATATTACTCCATCGTACCATTCTATGCCTCAGGTAATCAAGTGTCCGTCTTACTATGATTGTTACTATTTTTGTCAAAATATTATCAAACTAAAAGTAGCTCGAATGATACTAATTTTAGTCCCTATTTCTTCCCATCTATGTCTTATGTTATAGCTGGTGTGCCATTGGTAAAAAGATTTAATAAAAAAGTATTGGAAATTCATTATAATATAAGTGCCATTGGTAAACAGATTGAAATTTAAGGATATGTGTCATTTTGGAATGCTTGTATTGTATTTCAACGAGTTCATCCATTAGTTAGGGCATTTGTGTTGACAAACTGCCTGAAATACGGGGAATTGAAAACTTTACATAACACATTTAAGATCACAGTTAGTTTTTTTTACCAAGGCTTTTTGCTGCACATAACACATTTAAGCTATTTGGATCATGAGATTACTGGTGCTGTAACCCATTTTAGTTGGCAATATATGCTGTTTTGCATGACCTTTAAATTTATATTAGTGATTGAATAATATCCATACCCAGTTGTGGTGCTATTATAAGCTATTACTTATAAGTTATCCATACAAGAGAATTATAGATCAGTGTAACTAGTCTGCACCAAATGATACAAAACCTACACCTGGTTCAGTTTTCATTTTGATGCTAGTTAAGAATATATTGTAGGTCAAGAGATTAAAGTAAATTCAGTATGTTGAGTTAAACTATGCATACTATATATTCATGTCATTATTTGGACTAGGCTGTATAGTTGAATGTGAAGTTGATTAATGAGATATTATGCAGGTAACAAACCATTGCGCTCCAGGGAGGCAGGGGCAAGCTACTAAACTTTGCATACTATATATTCATGTCATTAATGTTTTTTTTTTGTTTTTTTTTAGTGTGTATTGTTTAATTTTGTTATAAGTTTGTTTTTTATTTTGTTAAATTATGTTTGTTTTTTATTTTTGTAGTACCGCCACACTTTCTTTGTCTAGCCGAACCACCGTGTTTGGACCACCGCCGCCCACTTTCTTGTCTCTCGCCATTTGATAAAGGTATAGTTCACGAGGTTAGGTTTATTTAGTTGAATGCTTGTTAAAGAGAGTTAGAAGCTGGAACACTGCCAAGACATATTGCTCAATCGACGGAGGAGCTGTATCAAAACTACAAAAATGTTGTAATTTTTTTTCTTTGTTTCTTTTTTCAGAATTCCTTTATTTTTAGCGTATGTGAAACACTAAGTAGCATAGACCATTTGAATGAGTAGGAAATATGATAATGCACAAATGTCTTGCATCTTATCTCCATCAAGATTACTTGAAGAGTAAAATTCACTATATAGGTTCATGGCGATTATGTGGGTTATATAATATGTTCCACTACTGAAGGAAAAGCGAAAGAGAATTCATTTGTTTCATTTTCTTATTTGAAAAAAGTGAAGCAATTTTAAATACATACCACATCTATATACAGAGAACTTAACTTTTTATACAGAATATTTTTGGTTCATCTTGTTATTCATGAGAACATATTTTTATAAACTTTTAGAACTTGTTATATAATTTGTTACTAGTTTCACTTTTTGTATGTTTTTAATATTGTAGGTGATATGGATGCACAAGATAATGATTCCAATAGCTAATGTGTTTTCTACGAGGTAACCATTATGTTTTCTGGTTCAAAGTATCCAACATCTAATGTGTTTTTTTCTTTGATTTGTGAGGTTGGATATTCCTTACGCGATTGGGCAGAATCACCGGATGTTATGATAAAGGATATGGCTACCTGCATGCTTGTTAAGTTTGATAAATATTGGTCGGTAATTCATGGAATAATGGGAATGGCAGCGGTTTTAGATCCGCGATACAAGTTAAAATTTCAGAAATATTTCAGAATATTTCTTATTTTACAATTACTCTGATTAGTGGTTCTGCTGTTAAGTTTTCGACTAGATGAAGAGAAAGTAATTAGGCAGCCTAGTATTTGTCCATCAGAGGTGGAGTCAGACTCCCATCTCTTTCCCTCTTGGATTGCAGCTTTCATTGAAGTTTGTCGACACAGATCAGTTTCAGGGGTAAGTCGAACTAGTTCATGCTTTGTTTATCATTTTTTTTCTGTTCATAAAGTGTTGTATTGCGTTTTATTGTTTCATTCCTATCTGATTTTATTCTCTACCAATATGTTGCAGACTTCGTGACTTGAAGCAGCTAGGTGAGTTTGTGAAATTTTTATTGTATCTATATGCAATTGAGGTATGCAAATAATAGTTGTATTTGTTGGCAGATCCAGGGTCTTACTGCAAATGCACAACGAAATTAAGTTTAGCCGAAGATATGGTTCAAATTTGGTCAAGATAAATAAACTGGGCAAATTATTTCTGGTTTAGAACAACTAGTTTGGAGACCTTATTTTTCTGATAGTTGTTATCAGGCTGCCTATTTGGAAGCTTAGTAACCATCTCTAATTATCGACTCTTCTTTCTTGTTTCATTCTGCAGCTCTCTCTTTCAAAGAAGGTGAAGTTTGTGAATGGACACCAACTCAGGCACATTGGCTAATCCTTGGCTAATTGAATAAGTGTTCCACAGAATAGTTTTTCAGAGTCTTTTTGTATATTAGTCTTAGACGTCCACTGCTTTATGACAATACCTTTTGAACTAGTATTGGTTTTTCTATCTTGCTTATGACATTGCGATGTGGTTGGTTAAAAATGACTAAGTTATTTTCTTCTAGTACTTGTATAAATGTAGTTGGTGATGTAGTTGGTTGGTTTTGTGATTGGATATAGTTGTTTTTTTATGAAGGGATTATGTAGTTGGATGATGTAGTTGGTTTCTGTGAATTGGTTTGTTGGTTTTTTTAATGGGAAATGCTAAATTTAAAATTTACGTTTTTATTTTGTTAAAATGAAGGTGTTACCTTCGGTACTATATATATGTTGCAAATGTCTTTCATTTGTAACACCTAGTGTGTTGCAATTGGTAATATAGAATAGACTATAAATTACTGCACATTTGTGGGCCCACAAAGTAGGCCCACTAATAGGCCCAAGAAAGTGGGTCCCACATATGAGCCCCACCAGCTGACCCCACTACGTGGGTCCCATCGGTGGGGCCGTCCTGTGGGACCCACAAAATAGGCCCCATATGTGGAACCCACTAATTTGGCTATATATTTTACAAAATTATAAAGTCTATTGCAACACGAATATGATGTTGTTGTAGGGTCCTTAGGATGTTGCTGTAGGGTACTTAGGTAACCAATAATTCTATGTTAGCTTAGGATGATCCACATGTTGCCTTTGAGTCCAAAGGTTACTGCTCACAGAGCAACATAGCTAAAATGTTACCTTTGCCCATTTTGGGTCTGTGGCAACAGAAAATTGGCTCTAAGGTAACACAGTTATGTGGTTGCCGAATGCCATTTATGGCGTAGTGGATGTAAATAGACATTTTCTTCTTCCAAGTCGTGAAGTTGATCCATCGAAGAATTGAGGTCGGTTTTGCGCAAGACCTTCGACTGGAGCAAATTGAAGAGCCATCAGATCCTTTTCTCCTCGGATGTTAAGCCGCTTTTCGGAGTACCGCTCCGATGCCAATTGTTAGAGCAAGATTGGTCGGTATCGCCATTTGGAGATAGAGTTATAAAACTCTTTAGCGTTGCGGAAGTGATTTAAATAAAAGTGCGGAAATTAAATTGACACAGGATTTATAGAGGTTCGGCCAAACGTGCCTACGTTCTCTCTCGGTATCTTTTTCTATAGGCTTAATGTAACCCCCCTCCCCCAATCCGCTCAGGGATATCACACACCGTAAAACCTTTCCTCAAAGATCTACCAGGCTAGTAACAACATTGAACATCTCAACAATGTCTTTAAGGCTAAAACGACTCAGTAGACCAATTTGGTCTTTCAATAAATACATACAACTCAATCTCAATATATGTCCACGCAGGGGTCAAATACAACATACTCCCGTACAACAGGGAAAATACTGCATCAGAAATTAAAGTACAACTGAACCAATACAACAACGTACGAGTCTTCATGTGATTAGTATCGATCATCTTTCATCATCCTTCATGCCGACACTGTGCTATGCTCCCCAAAACCTGAATGCAATACAAACATCCACCCCCCGATTACTTGGGGGTTAGCAAAATTCCACTATTTTGCTAGTGCAAGTACAAAGTGCAAAATACGAGTCATATAATTCACATTCCAAGAATAACAATAATCAGGAATCCTCAAAGATTCAAACATAACAAAAAGTACTTCCCGAGGCAAGAGTTTGAGTAAAACTTTCTAAATTCAAAAGATCAGAAATCATGAGAACAATTTGCAAAACGGTTTAAAATGCCCTCGGGAGTTTTAACGGAAAACAATTTAGGATTATCGAATCCTTTTCTTTCCAAAATCAACAGGGGTCACAGCCCAAATATTTGCTTTCTCGAATAAAAACCAACAATAATTCACAGGGTTCAAAACCCACGTCACGAGTCGTCGACGAACATAAAGTCAGCAGCACATAACCACACAAGATACGAAATCTCGGTCACACCCAAGGTACTCGACCTGGTCAACACATCTAAAATCATATACATAACACCGTGAACACATGCCACATCATCTCACGGTTGGATCAAGCACTTGTTGTCTCCTGACCACATGATTGCATGTCATGTGTCACCGTAGGTATCCTGAGGCTCTCACGGTTGGATCAATCACTTCTTGCATCCTGACCACATAATCGCATGTCATGTGTCACCGTAGACCCCGCCCATATACACACATTCACACACATAACATAGCACGCCAAGGATATCCAAACAATTCACCTAAAGGCAACAAACACATAGCACGACACAAATGTCAAACCACAACACACCGAAATGAGATAATATATGTATATATTATCAAAGCACAACAACACCACCAAACGTATTCATAGGGTTCACTCAACCATTCACGAAACACACCATTCACAAAACGCACGCGTTTTGAAAGTGAGCCCATAACGAGGCTAAACCGAATCACCGATCATCATATCCACGAAACAAGAAATGTATGAACAAGGTACTTGCCTCAAATAATCACAAACGTGGAGAATCGGCCGAAGTAGGATGGTACGAACTGACTACGAAGTCACCGACTCCTCTGAACGCCAACTTGCGACAATAAACTACGAAGGACAATAACAACAATGAAAATGTATTCCATAGCACGACCCAAAGCCGCTGCATTGAAGGAACGAACGAAAAAAGTTCAAGAGTTTCCCCCAAAATGGCCAAGAACACGAATCGACCGACCAAAACATGAAAACGAAATTCCAAACCGGAATATGGATATACAATCAATAAGATATGTTTAACAACATCATTTAACAACAATCGGTTCATCTAAATCGGATCGAAAACAAAATCAAGAACAAAACTCCCAAAAAGTCAACTCTAGGGATTCACGAAAAATACCTTGATTTGGCGAAGAACAATGGATTAGAAGATGTTATAATCACCTAGGATGCTCCAAAATATCTTTGGATTGACAAAATCGGCCAAGATCGCGATCCCTAGTCGCCCTTGGCTCAACCCCGCGGAGAGGAGGAGAAATAAAGTGGAAATGATATTTCACGACTGCTGTCCAATTTATATACACTGGACAGCTTAGCGTGCACTAATCTTTAAGATTAGCGTGCGCTATCGAAGCACCGAAAAAAACTCCCTGACCAAAATACACTGTTAGCATGCGCTAACCACAAGTGTTAGCGTGCGCTAACGAGACCTTCAGACCCAGTCCAGTAGCTCCTGGACTTCCCTGAAATACCAGGTAGCGTGCGCTAGCCAGGACAAATAGCGTGCGCTAGGCATACGATAACGCGCACGATCTACCAGCCTTAACGTGCGCTAACGAGACTCCAGTCCAAGTCCAGTAGCTCCTGGAATGCCTCGAACTACCAGTTAGCGTGCGCTACCACAACTGTAGTGTGCGCTAACTACAGCACCTTAGCGCGCGCTAGCCAATAAGCGTAGTGTGCGTTATCGACTCAGAGAGGCAGCAACAGTACATCTCAGAAATGGGTATGACGACGGATACCCACAACTTTGGGAAATTACAAAATGGTCCCAAATGTTCGAAAAAATCACGATATGACAACGAATAATCAAACTGAAGCTCACAACACGTATAACAACGTTAAATGAACTTACGATAAACCCGAAACAATAGTTTCGAACGAGATTCGCAAGAATCAAACTCAAGCACGGAAAAGTCGCCTAAGAACATGGAACTCAATAAAACGATACCGAAATGAACTCGGGTGTCAAAAAGTGCAGAATTAAATATTCTCAAAATGACGAAACGTTCACAAGCGAGCCGTTAACTTGATTTCATGGTTGAACACCAATGAGATACTAAGTAAGAATACTATTAAAGTAATCTTACCGCCATAACTTTACCACAATTCACATCTCGTATTCTCAGCAACACGATAAGCTCGTACCTAAACATATGTACTGTATCTCAAACAATGGCCAATGTTCTCAAAACATCATCATAACTCACTGTTACGAAATCTACTAACTCTATCCAACCCAATCCATCGGGTAACTTCATCACATCTCAACACGATAATCGATTGTCCATCAAAAGACAATTACCAAAGGGAATACGGAACATACCTCAAGATGCATAATACCACGACAATCATGTCTGTCTAATCGGAGATCAGATCAATGCAACATACGAACACAGTCCTAACACAAGACCTACAAATGCATACTCACATGACAGCGTTAATATGGTCAAAACAAGAACAACAATGTATACTCAACGGAAATCCCATGATCCAGCGCCCATCAGCATAGATCCCAAGATGATCCTACTAGATCAATACGAGGTGGATAACCAACAATATACATATGCACAACAACAACACATGGTAAAACCAACAATGCGAATCCACATGATTCCATCGACACAACACAGGGTAATTCAATGATCCAGCGCCCTGAGCATAGATCCCGAGATGATCCTGTCGGACCAACACGAGGTGGAAAAACCCGTCCAATGATCCAGCGCCCTCAGCATAGATCTCAAAATGACCCCGTCGGACCAACACGAGGTGGACATCTGATCCAGCGCCCGCAGTATAGATCACACGATCCCATCGGATCAATACAACAATACAATTATGCATACATATATGCAAATCAATATGTTCATCAACATGAACAACACATGACTCAATAACATGAACGACATTATGACAAAACAACTAGGACGACCTCATGTTAAACAACATGAATGACAATATGCATGATCAACATCATCAACATTAAACCAAAATAAAATTAAGATACTTGCCCTGAGTCCTTCAAGAGCAAGCTCGATGTCAAAACCATCACCGACGATTATCTTCAATGTTCGACGATCCAATATACCACGGACCATCGATAATTCACATCCTCATATTTATCACGATGTACCCTCGATACCAAGTATACCAATAACTAGTGTAAATCATATACATTATAATTCAACTCCCAAAAATCAGAAAACCACATACAATCCAAATCTCCAGAGTTTACAATTATAATCATCGCTATACGAATTATAAACGAATGAAACTGAAACCATTCATTAAATATTATAAACTGAGCAAGTAATAACTTGCCTCGATACCGACATAATGATGATGAAGCTGTTACCAATTCCATTGCCTTCGTCTACGATCTCCTCAGCCCCGACCAAAGCAATCTACGAACTCTTCAATCTCAACCGCAACACAACGATCATAATCCATGATCAAACATCACAACCTATTGCAATAATCGATTAACACACATTCGATAATAATCAACAACCGATATAACCAATCAACAAACCCAACGGTTCTACAATATCTCGGTTAAACATAGTCTGAACAATCCAACTCAAACTAGCACGAATTCATAACTACAAAACGATATACTATACTGCCTGTGCACTTAGCGCACGTTAATCACACACCATAGTGTGCGCTAAGTCACTTCAGTTAGCGTGCGTTAGCCAGTCGGCAAGCGTGCACTAACCTCATGAAGTTGCATGCATTACAGGTGTTGTGCGGCGATTTGTACGCCTCGATGGCGATCGGCAGAATGGTCGGAAGCTAACCAAAGAAGACAGATGCTGGGCAAGTGCCTAGCGGTCGACGTCCAAGGCGATTTTATATTGGCATCTGACGATCGCCTCTAATGTCCGACCGGGGACGACCATCCCATGCCACATGTGAATCCAACATTCGCCGAAGTCTGCGAAGACCGAATCTCGGGATGAAGGCCCACGTGCAGATCCGCAAAAGGCGCCGCAAGAACAGGCCCTACTCCAGCCCATCAGCAGCTGTCAGTGATAAGGACGGCCTCACCTACCGATAGACCCGCCGAAAGCTCCTAGGTGGGACCTCCCAAGGCAACGAGAAGAGGCACCTGTCGCCTCCTCATTGGTTCACGTAGCTGGCTGCCAACAGCAGCTGCGTACTTTAAGGAAACAGTCCCACGTGCTGGGACGATCGCCCGCCTTATTTAAATATAGAAACGGCGATCGCCCGCGGGAGACAGAGACATCCCAGCAACCTCTTCTCCTATAAAGAGGAGGCCTCCAGTATTGGCAAAATGACAGTGACAACGTTAACACAATTACACACAGCAAACAATACAGAGAACTCCTCATCTTTGTAACAAGAACTCACAGAGCTTCAACTCTGGTTCTTCCGGCAATCTTAAGCACTCAAGAGCTAAGATAACTAGGGTCTTTACACTCATTTTAATTGTACTCTAACATTAATATTTGTACTCACAAGTATTCATATTAATAATATCTCGCGAGAGCATTCAAGCCCGGGACTAACAACCCCGGTAATTCCTGTGTTATTTACTTTTCCCACGGAAGTGTTCTCGCATCTGTTTGCTATCCATCCATTCCAGCAATATCTATCTCCGGATAATATTTTGGGTAACAACAATTGGCGCTAGAAGGAGGGCTGTCTACCTTCATTTTCTTTCCGACCGTTTCGAAGAACACTCACTGTTCTCCGGAGCATATATTTGAAGAAACACTCACTGTTCTTTAAACAAAAACCTTCAGAATCATGACATCTGCCACAACCTCGAAAAGAGCCACTCTACGATCCGCCGGACACCTTATTCCGGCCCAGACCGAGTCCCAACCTGCGGCGGAAGGCGACCGCGGCGATGCTAGACTCTCACTCCCGCCCCCGAAGGACGGCCCCAGCCTCTCACTCGATCAATTCCAAACCGTAGAACAGATCGAGGAGGCCATGGCCATTCTAAGGGAGCGACGGAGAGCATGCAACTCGCCCACCATTACTCCATCAGCCATCCGCCGTGCGGGCAAGCGGAAGCTCAAGGGGCTATATGTCGAGAAATCGTCAGAAAGCCCCGAGCCGCAGGAAAAGGCGCTCGTAAGGCAGGACGATTCCGTCTTCAGCCGCCTAGAAAGTGATCCCTCATGGAGACCCGGGCATTCGGGCCCCAGCCGTGAGACATCGGAGTCCGAATCCGTCACCAGGAGCTCAGCGTACCCAACTCCCAGAAGACAGACCGGCCGTCTGGCTCCCGCTCGCCCAAGAATTGAGCTCGGTGGCAGAGACCTCGCAACCTACTACGGGGCCAGGAGATCGGTACATGATCGTCTCGGCTCCCGCTCCGAGAACCAAACCGCGAGCAGTCAGGCTACGGCGGGCCGCAATGCAGCGCCATCTCGATGAAATGAAGGCGCTCATAGAAACTGGGGCAGGCGCCAAGAGATCGATCGCCGGACCGAGTAAGCCGCTCGCGGTCCAGATCGAGCTCGCCCCCGTGCAACCAAAAATCACTCCTCCTCAAACACCTCTATATGAGGGGAGATCGGATCCTGAGACCCACTTGAGCAAGTTCCGGATCTACATGACCGGATGCGGGGCATCGGGCGCGACGAAGTGCCGAATGTTCCCATTAACATTGGGCGATCTTGCCCATAGGTAGTACATCTCATTGTCACCGCGCTCAATCAACTGTCTTGAGAAGCTGGCGAACGACTTCACGTCGTATTTCGCCGCCAAAGTCGCTCGGCCAGAAGGTCCCCACCGCATGATGAAGATCAGGTCAAGGAAAGGCGATTCCATGTGGGCGACCTAGTCCTCAAAAAGGTCCAGACTCACACGGGAGTATTTGGCCCGAATTGGGAGGGGCCCTTCAGGATATCTAAATGACTAACCAAATGAGCCTACGAGCTCTAACCCCCAGACGGCACTACGGACCAATATCCCTGGAACGCCGTTCATCTGAAGAAATACTATCAATGAAAACTCTGTATTCAGTTACCCAATGTACAAAGAGCTTAATGAGATTTTCCGATCCCCTCTAAATGATTCACCTCGACAAAACAAAACAAATGAAAAGAGGACGACTCGTTCGCTCTCCAAGAGTTCGTCATCTAACCCGATGGATCTAGGCAAGCGATCGCCCCCACACCCCCCCTAGCACAATGTATACCGTCGAGGATCGTTATCTAACATGGCGATCCGAGGTAGAAAAGTGCAGCCATGGTTCTGGGAGTCGATGGAACCGATAGCCCGTCCATGCAAGGTTCCTTTGTGCAGAGATCGCCCGCCCTTTCGTTTAAATATGAGGCGGGCGTAGCCGAAGGACCCTCCAAAACTGATCAGTGGACACGCTCGCCCGTCCTCGGATCCATCATCTAACATGGTGTACCTGGACAATGCGACGCGTCCTTCCCCCCGTCACAATGTATGCCCACTTAGGCAGAAAATTGCTAACAAGCCACGGTAGCGAAGTCGATTTATCCGACGGCGCCCCGTGCAAGGACTCCTCCATGCAGAGACCGTCCGCCCCATCGCTACATTGCGAGGCAAAACGTAGCCTACAGAGGACCCTTACAATTAAGTGAGTCGCGAGAAGTTAACCATCAGATGAAATGTCGCTCGCGCACAAGACATTGTCGTAGAGGTCGGTTCCATCGAACCCCACGACTGTGCGAAGTCTTTCCAGGCCGGGACGTTCGGCCTACATCGAGGAATCAACAAAATCGAAGATCGCAAGAACCAAACTAAAGATAGCTCGCTAAACAAATTATTTTCGTTCCCTTACTTTCACCAAGTAAACAAAAACAAGGGGCAGAACGGAGCCATACATGCGATCAGGAGAACGGAACCACATACGATCGGCTTTCTTCAAATACACATATGACGATCGGTTTTGTTCAGAAATTTACAAGTAAGAATTTTAAGTATGCCAATACATTCGGAGCTATACATACAACGAACACTCCTCAAACACTTGTGTAAAATCAAATTCGAAAGATTCAGACAGACGATCGTACAAGAAAGGAATCAGATGTAATTATGTAAACACTTGTGTGAAGTCAAATGCGAAAGATTCAGACAGACGGTCGTACAAGCAAGGAATCAGATGCAATTATGTATTTTATTTCATTCAAGTTATTTGTACATACGCCCGAAGGCAAAACACAATGAAACTGAAAAATTACAAGGGAAAACAAAATGAAAGCGGTCTAACACAGGCTGCCCCCGCCTGGCCTTCGCCATCGTCCGCTGGATCGGCGTGTGCTTCCTCGCCGGCATCTGGATGAACGAGTTTGTCCGGCGACGGATACCAGCTCAGGTCGATTCCGAGGTCGGAAAGGTCAAGGATCGGAACAAAGAAGGCCGGCTGCAGGGGATGCTCAAGCACATAGGCTCTGAAGTTATCGATCAGAGGGCCGACCTCGAGCCCTCCCTTCTTGGCAGCGCGGATGGCGTCAGCATAAGCCATGTAATTGGCAAACTCGCCGACATACTCCACGTTGAGGAAGGGATCGGCCTCGGTCGCCTCCAACTTCTCCTTCATCCCCACAATTGTTTGATCCGCACCTTGGAGCTCGGCAACCTTGGTGGCCAGCTCCCCCTTAGACGACTCCAACTCGCCATTTAATCGATCTACCACCGCCTTCAACCCGTTCTCCTCCTCCTGCGAGGCCACATGCAACCGACGGGCTTCCGTCATTTGATCGCGCATCCGGTCGATCGCCGCTCGGGCCCGGTCGAGATCCTGCCTCATACGGTCGAGATCCTGCTTAGCCCACTTGGCCGTCTCCACGTACTCCTTCTCCATTGCCGCAATCCTGTCGGCTAACTCAGCATTCCGACTCCGAGCAGCCTCGAGGTCCGAATGGAGATGGGCAGTAGAGGGCCGCCCCTCATAATCCTTTACAGCTTGGGCGGCCATCGTCGCCGCTTGGAGGGTCAGGGCAAGAGTCGCCTGCATTGCGTCTCCGGACCGCCGGCACGCAATCGCATCCAGGTCGGTCGTCCAAGCCTTCGGTAGGGCGGAGATAGCCCGAGAGACGTAGTGAGGGACGTCGCTAGGCTAGCGGGGAGACCTGCTCGCGAGGAAGTCCAACACCATCGGCGAGCAGTTCGGGTCGGCAAGACGGACCATGCACCAAGAACAAAGGGGTCAGTATGTCCCCTACACAAGTGACTTAACTCAACAGATCAACCAAACTTACCTTTCGACCTTATCGGGGTCGCGGCCGAAAAAAGGCTTGCCCCGCGGGGTCTGGGCGTCGGCGGTCGCCATGGCCTGTAGGAAGGCCGATGAAGGCGTAGGCCCCTCCGCCATTGGAACAGCAGAAATTGGAGGTGCGGCGACCGGCGGCACCACTGCGGGCGCCTCAGCAGCAGGAGTTGGCAAGGGCTCCTCCGGCCTCCGCCTCTTGCGGTTGCGCTGAAGCTGCTCCTCTTCCCGAGTATCCGGCTCGATGGCGATCGGCCCCATGAGAGGTCTCGCCTCAGGGATAGGACGGGTCGTCGCCGCAGGGGCACGGCCCGCCTTCTTCCCTAGGCGGAGACGATTCATAAGACCAGGGTTCGACATAGCAATTTCTCTCGGCGGCTCGGAGTAGCGAGGGAAGTAGATCTCTGTCAAAGAAGACAATCAACCAGGTTAGACATCTTTTTCAATCAAAGGCGACCGTCAAGCAAAAAGGAGATCGTAAACATTTATACCTGGGACCTTTAAGTGGCGGGGAAAGCGAAACAACCGAGCGCCTAACCAATGAGCTTCGTTGTTGGTCATGCGAGCGTCGATGTAACTGTCTGGAAGACCACGGATTCGCTCTCAGACGATCGAAAAATCGGATGGTAGGTCGTCGGCTGCTGGAACAAGGGAGCCTGCAAAAAGAAAACCAAATTAGATCAGTTCAAGGTGTATCCGAAGGAAGGGAGAGTTAAAACCCTTACTCGGATTCCTCTCCCGAAAGTCGGTGGGGATATCCAACTCATCCTCGGGTTTGTCCCTCGCATCCGATTTCCACACTCCGCCGACCCAACACCATTTTGTCAGGTCGCCCCGGACCTTGTTCGGCACCCCAAGGACCACTCGGCCCATGCGACCCTGAATGTGGTAGCCGCCAACTGAACCCTTTTGCGCCGTCAGCTTAAAGAGGTAGTTCATTTCCAGTGCAGAAGGAAGACGGAACAGCCGGTGACCGCCAAATAGAGTCAAAGTACTGACGATCTGCAACCAGGCGTTCAACGTCAGTTGGAGCGGCGCCACATTCCAGGCGGTCAACAGATATGACACAGCAAATGGCAATGGGAACCGCAATCTGGCCCCCATGATCAACTCATTAACAGCGACCATTCCCTCGGGAGGTTGGTCAGTGCGCTCGTTCTCTGCGGGCACATACAGTGAAACATCAGAGGGGACATGGAACTCCGCCCTCCAACAACTCAAATCCTTCTTAGTCGCCGAACTCTTAATCTGGCCGAGGGTCCACGGGGAGCGGTCCGCGGCCCGAAATGACGTCCGCTTTACGGGTTCATAGGGGTGGGCGACCGAATATGCGCGAAAATCGAACTTAGGATGTGGTCCGGCCAGCCTCTCCATAAGCTCGGCAAATTCCAGAAAGGCTCGGCCGAACACACTGTTCTGCTCCCAGTACACTCTCACTGCCTCATCCTCGTCGGCCGGCGAGCGCTTCTGCTCCGCCGCCGCCGACCTCGCCGCGTCAGCCTTGTTGAAAAGTTCTTTGACCTCTGCGGGTTCAATCCCAGTGTGAATGGCCTCGACGGCTGTCTCCACGTGAAAGTCCGCAGAGGATTCATCCCGGGCAGTCAGAGTAGCGGCGGCGGAAGTACTACCCGCCTCATACACGGTGGATCCTCCTCCAGACATATTCAAAGAGAAGGGGGGAGAAAAGTTTTTGTTCTTACCTAGAGACTGAGTCGAACGTCGATCGGCACATAAAGCTTCAAGAAATTTCAGCTATGTCTTCTTCTAAGACAAAAGCGCACAAAGATCGAACCCCAGTAGCTCTAGCCCCTTTTATAGGCGAGCGCAGGGACTTCTGGGCAAATAAGCGGAATCTCGAGGGCTGAAGTGCAACCGTCGGATAAGTCGCATTTAATTCCACCCTAGAAATCCGCGTACGCGTCGTTTCGAGGGCACGCCAGACGACAAGTCTGACAAAACCATCGGACTCCCCCAACGGGAGCGCGACACGTGCCCCAGTGACGTTTCAAATCCCGCTTCCACTTCCCGCTCTTTTCAGTGTCCGGGGAGGTCGTCCAAATTCAAAATCAGTTTGGTTGGGAGACGATCGTCTGCTTCATAAACAGATGGGTCGCTCGACTAAACAAGCGATCGCCAGCAGAGCCACCTCATCCCACGTCTTCAACATCGGAGCGAGTTGGGGGGCAATTGTTGTGCAGCGATTTGTACGCCTCGATGGCGATCGGCAGAATGGTCGGAAGCCAACCAAATAAGATAGATGCTGGGCAAGTGCCTAGCGGTCGATGTCCAAGGCGATCGTCTATTGGCATCTGGCGATCGCCTCTAATGTCTGACCGGGGACGACCGTCCCATGCCACGTGTGAATCCGACATTCGTCGAAGTCTGCGAAGACCGAATCTCGAGATGAAGGCCCACGTGTAGATCCGCAAAAGGCACCACAAGAACAGGCCCTAGTCCAGCCCGTCAGCAGCTGTCAGTGATAAGGACGGCCTCACCTACCGACAGACCCGCTGAATGGTCCTAGGTGGGACCTCCCAAGGCAACAAGAAGAGGCACCTGTCGCCTCCTCATTGGTTCACGCATCTGGCTGCCAACAGCAGCTGCGGACTTTAAGGAAATGGTCCCACGTGCTGGGACGATCACCCGCCTTATTTAAATGTAGGAACGGCGATCGCCCGCGGGAGACAGAGACATCCCAGCAACCTCTTCTCCTATAAAGAGGAGGCCTCCAGCATTGGCAAAAGGACAGTGACAACGTTAACACAATTACACACAGCAAACAATACAGAGAACTCCTCATCTTTGTAACAAGAACTCACAGAGCTTCAACTCTGGTTCTTCCGGCAATCTTCAGCACTCAAGAGCTAAGATAACTAGGGTCTTTACACTCATTGTAATTGTACTCTAATATTAATATTTGTACTCACAAGTATTCATATTAATAATATCTCGCGAGAGCATTCAAGACCGGGACTAATAACCCCGGCAAATCTTGTGTTATTTACTTCCCCACGGACGTGCTCTCGCATTTTGTTTGTTACTCGTCCATTCCAGCATATCATCTCCGGATAATATTTTGGGTAACAACAACAGGTACCGCTCAACACATTGTGATTGCGAATACGAAGGTAAAGGAAATCATACTCCAAGATCAATCACATCCTATCCAAATTCAATCTCATCATCATGATCCATATCTTATCAAGAACATACGAACTCAATTACTAAAATCAACAATCAACCCAACCCGATAACAAGGATTGTATCATAATCTGGAATCAACCCCATATCATGATTCATACAAAATCAGCATAATTCAAGCCACACGAATTATATAAATATCCGTGTATCAACAACAACATCATCATAATCCGATAATCCATCTCATAATCATACTTATCAACTTGTTTATATGATAATCATCAACTCAAGAACACCAATACTTAACTCAAGATGAAATCCAAAGTAAAGAATAGTTACCTTGTATAAACGAACCATGAAGAAGAACAATCAACTCCATCCCAAGAATCATCAATAATTTCAAGAACAAGGCTTTAATCCATGCTCCTCAGCTTAATCTTGTTAAAGATCATCATCTCTCAGTGTTTTGGGACCTCAAGCTTCTCTCTAAGAACTCTCTTTATCAGTTCACAAGAAGAAATGGACGAAAATGAAGAATAATGCCCAACTGCACATATATATATTGTACATTACTAGCGCGCGCTAAAACTTGTATTTAGCGTGTTGTGCGGCGATTTATACGCCTCGACGGCGATCGGTGTAAGGGCCGAGCGATCGAGTCCACAACCAAACAAGCTACGGCGAACTTGTCAGAACAAAGGTAGCGGCCCGCCTTCGAGTATCTAGCGATCGACTCCCAAAGGTGATCGCCTTCGGCACCTAGCGATCGACTCTGGTGCCCTACCTAGGAAGATCGTCCTGCGCCACGAACAAAGGCCTTCGTCCGTCAAAGCATACGAAGACTGGATCTCAAAGCAGACGCCCATGTGTAGATCCGCGAAAGGCGCCGCATAACATGGATCGTTGACCACAGCCTGTCACCACCTTCTCACCTACCGACAGGCCCGCCGAAAGGTACAAGGTGGGACCTCCCGGGACAGCGACTCAAGACGCGTGCAGACTTCTCATTGGTCCACACAGCTGGCAACCAGCAACTCCCGCGGACTTTAAGGAAACCAACCCATGTGCTAAAGACGATCGCCCGTTTATTATAATACAGCAGAGGCGATCGCCCAGCAACTCCCAGTGCTATAAATAGAGAACCTCCAGCAACTGGAGAGGGGTTCCGCTTCTAAGTTCGGAATTCAGTTGACAACCACATTCAGAATACATACATTCCTTCAGGCTTTCAGCTTCCTCTCTTAAATCTACCTCAGGAATTCTCTCTCAGCACCTCTCATCCAAAAGACGGTCGGCAGAGGCAAGAACTCTTTGCAGTACAGATTCAAAGAGACTCGCAAGCCCAGGAGCTCAGACATACAGCTGAGACACACTGTGAGAGACTGTCGATTTCTCACGATCGTCACAGCACATAAACGTCGTTACAAGAACTCACAGAGCATCATATCTGGTTCTTCCGGCAATCTTCACGCTCAATAGCTAAGATATCTAGGGTCTTTACACTCATTGTAATTGTACTCTAACATTAATATTTGTACTCCAAAGTATTTGTATTAATAACATTTCGTGAGAGCATTCAAGTCCGGGACTAACAACCCCAACAAATCTTGTGTTATTTACTTTCCCACAAATGTGTTCTCGCACCTTGTTTGCTACTCGACCATTCCAGCAATATCTATCTCCGGGTAATATTTTGGGTAGCAACAATTGGCGCTAGAAGGAGGGCATTTTAACCTTCATTTTTATTCCTACCGTCCCGAAGAACACTCACTGTTCTCGGGGTATATACTTGAAGTGACACTCACTGTTCTTCAAAGAAAGCCTTCAAAATCATGACGTACGCCACTACATCGAAGAGAGCCACTCTCCGAACCACCGGACATCATATCTCGGCTCGATCCGAGCCCCAGCCGACGGCAGAAGGAAGCCGCGGCGACGCGAGACTCTCGATCCCGCACCTGAGGGGTGGCCCCAGCCTTTCGCTCGATCAGTTCCAAACCACGGAACAGATCGAGGAGGCTATGGACATCCTAAATGAGAGACGGAGTGCATGCGCGACGCCCGCTATAACTCCCTCGGTCATCCGCCGCGTGGGCAAACGGAAGTTCAAGGGGCTACTGGGCGAGCGATCGTCAGAAAGCCCCGATTAGCGAGAAAAGGCTCTCGCGAGGCCGGACGGTTCCGTATTCAGTCGCTTGGGAAGCGATCCATCATGGTGACCGGGGCATTGTGGCCCCAACCACGAGAAGACGGAATCTGAGTCCGTCACCAGGATTTCGGCCTACCCAACTCTCAGCCGAATACAGGTCAGCCGTCTGGATCCCGCTCCGAACGCTAGGGGGTCAGTACTTGATCGCCTCGGCTCCCGCTCCGAGCGCCTAGCCGCGAGCATCCAGGCCGCGGCGATGGCCGCTATGTAACGCCAACTCGAAGAGATGAAAGCGCTCTTGGATACTGGGGCAAGCACCAGTAGAAAGATCATCGGACCGACTGAGCCACTCGCGGTCTACATCGAGCTTGCCCTCGTGCAACCAAGGATCGCTCCTCCCAAAAACACCTCTATATGAAGGGAGATCGGACCCCGAAACCCACCTAAGCAAATTTCGGATTTACATGACCAGGTGTGGGGCATCAGATGCGACCAAGTGCCGAATCTTCCCGTTGACATTGGGCGAGCTGGCCCATAGGTGGTACGTCTCATTTCCACCGCGATCGATCATCTCCTTTGAGAAACTGGCGAGTGACTTCACGTCATACTTCGCCGCCAAAGTCGCCAGACCAGAAGGCCCCACCGCATGATGAAAATCAGGCACGGGGAAGACGAATCCGACGCGGATTACATCGACCGGGTGGATGAAATAGTCCTCACCGGCGAGCCCATCAGCGACGAGCTCGCTCTCTACTCAGTCCTGGGGGGATTCCATGGTCATTCGCCCATGTTTAGACATCTGACAAAGGACATCCCCCCAACCTACGCGATCTTCCGCGCTAAGGCTGCCGACTTTCTGGCCAGGCAAAGGCTACTCGCCCTCCGCCTAGGCGAGGGAACGCTACCTCCTTTCCGGAAGACGGCAATCGCCAAAACCAAAAAGACGGTCGCCAAGCCATCCGGCGATCTCAAGGCCTTCGAGGATGTGGAAACCCATCTCCTCCACAAGTTCAACCGAACTCCGGCCCATATTTTCTACGCCATCAAGGGGCGCGAACCGCTGAACAAGCCAAAGGCAATAAGGGACCACGGTCATCTGGAACGCAATCAATATTGTGCCTACCAAAAGAGTCCCGGCCACAACACCAACCAATGCCGCGACCTCCTCATACAACTCTGGAGATTGTTCGAAGAAGGCAAGTTGGACAGCTTATTGGCTTATCCAGAACCCCACCAATCTCTCAGCACGGTCGTCCGAGTCGAATGCGGACAGGCCGGAAAGCTCATACGAGCCAACCCCTCGATCAACCTTGGCGACCGGATCTGCATGCTTCAATCAAGAGAAGGGAACTTCGGAAGTCTCTCCCCGATTTCCCGCCTCATCAAACCAAAGGCTACTGTCTGAGCAAACGCTTCGAAAAAGAGGATGACTCGCTCGCCCTCTAAAGTTCGTCATCAACGTGATGGACCTAGGCAGCGATCGCCTCCCCTAGAACAACATATACCGTCGAGGATCGTCATCTGATATGATGGTCCGAGGTAGAAAAGTGCCGCCATGGTCGCGAAAATCAATTAAACAGACGATCCGTCCATGCAAGGTTCCTTTGGGCTCCGATCGCTCGCCCTTCGTTTAAATACGAGGCGGGCGTAGCCGAAGAACCCTCCAAAACAAATCAGAAGATTACTCGCTCGCCCTCTAAAGTTCGTCATCTACATAAAGAACCTAGGCAGGCGATCTCCTCCCCCTACACAACGTATACCGTCGAGGATCGTCATCTGACTTGATGGTCCGAGGTAGAAGAGTGTCGACATGGTCGTGGAGGACGATGGAACCATTATCTGTGCCCGTACAAGGTCCCTCTGGGCCAAGATCGCCCGCCCTTCGTTTAAATACGAGGCCGGCGTAGTCTGGGGGCCCTCCAAAATAGATCTGTGGACACGTTCGCCCGCCCTCAAAGGTCCATCACTTAACGTGGTGGGTCCTTCCCGGACAATGCGATGCGTCCCTCCCCCATCTCAATGTGTACCGTCGAGGGTCGCCATCTTAATGGCGGCCCGAGGTAGAAAAGAGCTAACAAGCCGCGGACGTGGAGTCGATTAATCCGACGATGCCCCACGCAAGGAATTCTCCAGACCAAGACCGCACGCCCTTCGTTTAAATACGAGGAGAGGCGCAGCCTACAGAAAACCCTACCAATTAAGTGAGTCGCGAGAACTTAGCCATCAGACGGAATGTCGCTCGCGCACAAGACACGGCCGTGGAGATCGGTCCATCGAACTCCGCGATCGTGCACGGTTCCTCAAGACCGAGATGGACGGCCTTCCTCGAGGAATCGGCAAAATTGAAGACCGCTCACTCAACGATTTATTTTCGTCCCCTTACTTTCACTAAGTGAACAAAAACAAGGGGGAAGTGCGGAGCTATATATATGACGATCGTCCCTATTCAATTACATACGGAGATCGGTATTTTTCAGAAGGAAGTGCGGAGCTATATATACGACGATCGTCCCTATTCAATTACATACAGAGATCGGTATTTTTCAGAATGTTTGTGCGGCGATCGAATTTGTTGTAAAGTTATCTATATGAGTTTATCAATTCACTTGGAGCTATACACGTAACAATCTCTCCTCACACATCTGTACAAAGTCATGCAAAGACTCAGAAAAGCAATCATTCAAGTAATAAATCGAAGAAACAAACATTCATTTCATTACTTGAAGTATCAGAGTACATACACGGTCGCCCGAAGGCCTAAGTATTACAGAGGAAAGCTACAAAATTACAAGGCAAAAAGCTAAAACAATAAGAACAAAGAGCCTCAGGCCCCTGCCTGGCCTTCGCCTTCAACCTCTGGATCGGCCCGCGACCCTTCTCCAGCTTCCGAAGCTGCCTCCCCGTCCTCCGAAGCGTTAGGATGAACAAGGTTCGCCAGAGTCGGGCACCAGCTCAGGTCCACGCCGATTTCCGAGAGATCCAAGATCGGCACAGAGAAGGCAGGATGAAGAGGGTGCTCCAACACATATGCCTTGAAGTTTTCAACAAGAGGGACGACCTCCAGCTCTCCCTTCTTAACAGCTCGGAGCGAGTCAGCGAACGCCATATAATAGGCAAACTCACTGACGAACTCCACGTTGAGAAAGGGATCGGCCTCGGTCGCCTCTAGCTTCCCTTTCAACTCCACAACCGCCTGTTGCGCACCCTGAATCTCGGTCTCCTTAACGGCCGTCTCTCCCCTCGAGGCCGCCAGATCACTAGTCAGCCGAACGACAGTCACCTTCAGCTGATCGGCCTCCTTCTCAGCGGCCGCGTGCAACCGTCGGGCATCTGTCATATGGTCCCGAAATCGGTCGACCGTCGCCCGGGCTCGCTCGTAATTCTCTCTCATCAGCTCAAGATCCTGACTCGCCCGTTTAGCTGCGTCCAAGGAGTCCTTCTCCATAGCCGCAATCCTGTTGGCAAACTCAGCATTCTCTTTCCGAGCGGCCTCGAGGTCCGCCTGCAGACGGGTAGTAGAAGGACGCCCCTCGAATTCCTGCACAGCCTGGACACCCATCGTCGCCGCCTGAAGAGAGAGAGAGCGAAAGCAGCCTGCATTGTATTCCCGGATTGCTGGCGAGCGATCGCATCTAAGTCCGTTGTCCAGGCCTTCGGCAAAGCAGAAACGGCCGGGTTGACGTACAGTGGGACATCGCAGGCCACGCGAGGAGATCGGCTCGCGAGGAGATCGGCTCGCGAGGAAATCCAGCACCATCGGCGGACAAGCTGGGTTAGTGCTGAGGATCCTGCACCAAACAACAAAAAGTTAGCACATCTCCCACGCAAGTAACGAAACTCAACAAACAAACAAAGTCTACCTCTCGGCTCTCTCGGGGTCGCGACCAAAGTATGGTTTCCCGCGAGGGGTCTTAGCCTCGTCAATCGCCATCTCTCGCAAGAAAGCCGCAGAGGGCGTAGGCTCATCCACCAGGGGGACCGCGGTGATCGGAGGCGCGGCGATCGGCACCTCACCGGCAGGGGCAGAAACTGGAGGTTCTCCCGACCTCTGCCATTTGTGGTTCGTCCGAAGCCCCTCCTCCCGAGCTTCCTCCTCCGCTATCATCGGCTCCACGTTGGGCCTCACCTCCGGAATGAGAGGTAGCGCCACCGGAGGAACTCGAGATGACTTCTTCTGGCGAAGACGGCTCAGAACTCCGGGGTTCAACATGGCTATCTCTGCTGGAGGCTCCAAGAAACGAGGAAAGCGGACTTTTGCAATAAAGAACAATCAAACGACTGTCAGACACACTCTCCAAGCAGGACGATCGCCAAGCAATTGGAGATCGTAGAAACTCATACCTGGGACCGAGAGATGTCATGGGAAACAGAATAGCCGAGCAGACAGCCAATGGCTTTCTTTGTTAATCCGGCGAGCGTCTAAGTCATCGTCCGGCGGGCTTCGTATCCGCTCCCAAACGACCACAAAATCGAAAGGTAGCTCGTCGACTGCCGGAATATGGAAATCTGCAAAAGGAAAACCAAATTAGATCAGTTCAGAACATATCCGAACAAAGGGAGCGTCAGAACCCTTACCCGGATTCCTCTCCCGAAAGCTAGTGGGAATATTCAGCTCGTCTGTGGGATTGTCGCTCGCTAATGCCTTCCATGCACCACCGACCCAGAACCACTTCGCCGGATCGCCCCACACCTTGTTCGGGACTTTGAGGATCACCCGACCGGATTGGCCTTGAATATGATAGCCTCCGACCGACCCTTTCTGAGCCGTCAGCTTGAACAGGTGGTTCATCTCCAATGGCGAAGGAAGGCGGTACAGTCGGTGACCGCCGAACAAGGTGAGAGCACAAATGATCTGGAGCCAGGCGTTCGGCGTTAACTGGAGCGGCGCCACGTTCCAAGCCGCCAGCAAATGGGAGACAGAAAAAGACAGAGGGTACCGCAGCCCAGCCTCCATGATTGCTTCATTCACGGCGACCATACCCTCCGGGGGTTGGTCGGTTCGTTCATTCTCGGCCGGCGCAAAAAGATCCACATCTGAAGGGACATGTTACCTCATCCTCCAGACGGCCAGGTCCTTCCTGGTCGCCGAGCTCCTTATCTGGCCAAGGGACCATGGAGATCGCTGCGCAGCCCGAAACAGCGACCGCTTAGCAGGTTGATAAGGATGAGCGATCGAGTACTCCTGATAATCGAATTTAGGAGACGGACCGGCCAACCTCTCCATGATTTCAGCAAAGGCCAAGTAGGCCTGGCCAAAAGCACTATGCTGCTCCCAGTAGGCCCTCACCGCTAAATCTCTCTCCATCTGCGAGCTTCTTTGCTCAACCGCCGCCTCCCTGGCAACGTCGGCTTCATTGAATAGCGCCTCGACTTCTGCGGGGTCAATACCGGAGCGGATAGCCTCGGCGGCCGTCTCCAAATGGAATTCTGCGGAGGATCCTCCCCGAGCAGTCGAAGCCCCGGCGGCGGAGGTGGTGCCCATTCCGTGTGATGAAGATGTTCCAGACATTTTCGAAAAGAAGAGGAGAAAATGAGTGTTTTCTTACCAAGGATTGAATCGATCGACGATCGGCAGTCAAAGCTTCAGTAAATTCTTCGGCAAATATTCTTCTTCTCCGACAAAAGCGCGTAAAGGTCCTAACACTACAACTCGGTGCCTTTTTAAAGGAGATGACAGGAATTTCCGTGCAAATATGGAGAATCTCAGGGGTCGGAGTGCAACCGTCGCAATTAATGCCTCCCTTGAAACCCGCGACGCGTCGTTTCAAGAACACGCCAGATGAGGAGTCATAACTAACCGTCGGTCTCCCCCAACAGGAACCCGACACGTGCTCCAGAGACTTTTCCATGACCGCTATCATTTCCCGCTCATTTTAGCGACCGACCAGGTCGTCCAATTTCGAGACCAATCCGCTCAAAGACGATCGCCAGTTCCGTAAAATGCTGAGTCACTCGTCATAGTGCAGCGATCGCCAGTAGAACCACCTCACCCCATGTTTCCAACATCGGAGCAAGCTGGGGGCAATTGTTGTGCGGCGATTACTCAGATTACTTCTGGCATGGTCTTGCACGTGCTAGTCTATACCCTTAGCGTGCGCTAAGCTTACACAATAGCGTGCGCTACGCTTGAGTATTAGCATGCGCTAATTAGGCTATACTTAGCCATTTTCAGCTATTATTGCCCATCGTCTCGATATACTAGATACACATACATGACATACTGAATACATATACTCCTTCCAATAATATTCTCATACGATACGTCTGATGCACAATATCTTCAAATACAACTATCAACCAAGTACAGCAATTATACCAATACCGATGTCTCAGTCCTTCAATTATTTTATCCATACTGCACAGATTCCACACTGTACAATATAACTTGGATAAAATAACATTAAACAACTGTAGTAGAAATTCAGGGTATTGCACATAGTGTGGCTGATGGCTTCAGATCCTTCACTAAACTAAAAAAATAAAGCATTGATTTTACTTTGTATATTCGCGTTATTATTTTTTTGTATTGTAATAGTAATTGCAATTGTATATAATAGCATTGTAGGTGAAATAGGTGTTATTTATAGCTGTAGAATGAACAGGTACCCATACAACCCTTAAATTATTTGGGGTGAGCAGTTGCACCACTCTTGTAAAGAGGTACTCGATTAACTCACATTTAACTGACCTTCCCCATTAACATACTAGGCAGTTTCATTCAGAAGTTGAATTGAAATATATTTCATTTTAAAATTGAAAATTCGTAATTATTAGTTAGCTAACAAATGTTTTCATTTAGTGGGATTAATGGAATTGGGCAGTTTTATTTTATATATATATATATATATATATAAGGTAATACTTATTTTTATTAATTTTTATTTATAATCAAGGTCTGTAATTCGGAATTTATAGCAGACCAACACATGTCCTTCTATTTATCCATACAGATTTGTTTATTTATTTATTATTTTGATAGTGGTTTAGTGGGGTTAGTCAGTTTAAAATGTACAGTTGGCAGGTAATAACTATTTTTAATTTTAAAAAACATATATATAAAATAATAATTATTTTTATCTATTTTTATTTAAAATGTACAATTGGCAGGTAATAACTATTTTTATTTATAATTAAGGCATGTAATTTGGATTTTGTAACAGACCGACACCTGTCCTTCTATTTATTCATATAGATTTATTATTTTGATAGTGGTTTAGTGAGATTAGTCAGTTTTGTTAGATTGGTACCGCCACTAGAAGGGGGGTTGAATAGTGCGGATAAGAGTTTTGGAACTCTTTTTGTACGGAAGCTAAAATATCGGAGTAAGTAAAATGCGGAAAAGAAAGGACACAAGAAATTATTCGAGAGGTCCGGCTATTAACGAAACCTACGTCCCCTACCTAGTTCTATCGACTAGGACTTTTCTTAGAAACTTAGAATGCACTTTCTAGTTTAGTGCCAACTCTTACAATTTCTTAATTTCCGGGCTCAAGAACAACCTCATTAAATCTCTCTTATTTTTCCGGGTACAAGATAACCTTACAATAAAACAATTGCGAGTAGGAACTCGACTTTACAAGATATATCGCTCTTTGATACAAGAATGTAGATTAGAATTAATAGATCAAATCTTCTCGTATCACAATATGGAATATGTATATCTCTCTAAATATTTGCTTGAAATAGCTTGAGTATGCTTGTAAGCTTAGATAACTTGTTGTGTTTTCCAAATCCTTGAAGTGTGCTATTTATAGCCTTCATGAGCTGAATTTCCCGTTGGAACAGTTGCACAGATTACGTACGTTATGCAGCCTGGTTTACATACATTATGTCTTCTACGTACGTTATATAGCTTGAGTAGCGGCCGTAACGAACTGTGAGAAATAGTCCAGTGACATTCGATAAAATCCATTACGTACGTTACGTAAGAGAGGCTTACGTACGTTAACTTCCAGTCAGAGATCCGTTGAATGTGAAGATTTGTTGTAACGGCTAATGGCTTTTTGCAACGGGCAGAATGTTCAAACGTTACGTACGTTATACTGATTGTGTTACGTACGTTACCTGTATAAAATTACTTGCAAAAGCTGTAAGTGTTACGTACGTTATAGAAGGGTTGTTTACGTACGTTAAATGAAGAAAAAATATGTTAAGTAAATTTTGGTTAAATAACTCATCATCAAAATGTATAAAATGATTTAAAAAATATTGTTCCAACAATCTCCCCCTTTTTGATGATGACAAAATTTATGTATGGGAGTTTTTGAAAAAGATGAGTTTTGGAAGTGTTGTGTCACGATTTATTCATCCCGACAGGCGATCGACTATAAGGCCGAGCGACCAAGTCAACTCCAGTCAAACCCTGACTAACTCGCCAAGTCGAAGATATCAAACCACCAGCAGGCACCTAGCGATCGACTCCCAGGGCGATCGCCCTTTGGCAGCTGGCGATCTGCTCTACTAACCGGCTAAGGGCAATCGACCTGCGCCCCGAGCAGAGATGATCGCCCGTCTAAACCGTCAAGGACTGGATCTCAGAAAAGCACCCACGTGCAGATCCGTAAAAGGCGCTGACAAGATCTTTTGCTAACTGACAAGATCTTTGACTAAAGCCTGTCACCTACCCCACCTACCGGCTTGTGCGCCGAAAGTTGTCAGTAGGGCCGCATGTGACTAACTCAGGACGCGTGTAAGCTCCCCATTGGACCGAGTAGTTGACTGCCAACAACTCCTGCAGACTCTGAGGGGACAGGCCCATGTGCTAAAAGACGATCGCCCGATTATTATATTGCAGTAAAGGCGATCGCCCGGCGTATCCAAGCCCTATAAATAGAGAACCTCCTCCTACTGGAAAAAGGTTCCCAGTTCACTGAATATACAGTTCCGAATTCATTCTGACCTACGCTCAGAGTCCATTCTCTCACATTCCGATACATCCACGGAAATACTGAAGAACACACACACATCATCAAGCTACCGGCTATCTCACCGGAATCCGTCTCAGGACTTCTCTCTCCAAATCTCTCGTCCAGAAGACGATCGGCAGAAGCAGCAAGTCTCCACTAGACAGATTCCAAGGGATTCACAAGCCCAGAAGCCCAAACATCCAGCTATATACTCGCCGTGAGAGGCGGTCGATCTCTCACCGCCGCGACCGTACATCACCTTTGTTACAAGAACTCACAGAGCATCAAATCTGGTTCTTCCGGCAATCTACACGCTCACTAGCTAAGATAACAAGAAACTTTACACTCATTGTAATTGTATTCTTACATTAATATTTGTATCCCCGAATATCGGTATTAATAATATCTCGCGAGAGCATTCAAGCCCGGGACTAACAACCCCGGCAAATCTTGTGTTATTTATCTTTCTCTCGGAAGTGCTCTTGCATTTGTTTGCTATCCCATCCATTCCAGCAATATCTATCTCCGGATAATATTTTGGGTAGCAACAGGAAGATCGGAAAAATTTTAAGAAACTCTCCCCCTGAGTAAGACTCCCCCTGAAACGAACAAGGGTTATTTCAAAAACGAGACATATTTTTCTCCCCCTTTTGTCATTAACAAAAAGTCGAGAGATCCTGTAAAAGCAAGTGAAACGCAAAATAGTCAACGAATTTCAAAACAACGAATATTAACGAATAACCACGAGTAGTAATACATAGGAATAGAAATAGTCAAAACAGCATAGACATTCATTAAAAATAAAGAGAGTGATAGTTTATGACAGCAAATATGCATGGAATGTTTGGTCTAACAACAAAACGGAAACATCATCATATGAAAGAGAAAACGGCTAATCAAGGTGCGCTTCAGAAGGTGTCGGCGGGATCCCGAAATGAGTGCAAATGCTTTTGACCATAAGTTTTATCTCGCTCAACTCTTTCTCTAATTTATCCATTCGAGCGACCATCTTGGATGAGGAGCTTTCTTGTCTCGGGCGAGAAGGACCGTGCTGAGATGAAGGATGAGGCCGAGTATGAGCAATCTCTCGAGACGTGATCCTCTCCTCCGGTCTCGGAAGGACACCACCATCAACTAGGCGATCGTCATCCTTGATGTACGCGAAGTAAATCTACCCACGGGTTCTCGTACGGAGATACCTCATGGTTCGGCTGGTCCCTTCGGTAACGAGGCTCCCCCTCGGTATGGGGACCCCATGAAGCCCTGTGAGATCGACTCCGGCTTTCTCGAATATTTCAGTCAAAATTGATCCAAATAGCATTCCGGATTTCCTTTGTCGATCGACCTTGGCATAGCTCTTTTTGTGGAAGATTTGTCCTTTTTCCACAAACCACTTGAGCACGATTGAAGCAAAATTAACCTGATGATCCTTCCAGACATGATAAATGATTTCCATGTCAATGTTTACGAGACGATGCTGAGCATTCACTTTAGGCATAAGACAACGAGTAATAGAATAGTGAAGCAAACGAATATTTATCCCGAAATCATTATTTTCAAAACGTCCCGAATGAACATCAATTACGGCTTTGTCCGTTAAAAAATCTCGGACCTTAAACTCATGAACACCATAATTTTCATCGTCTTCAAAACTATCAATCACTTTATCAGGAGCGGCAAATTCTCCTTTACAGCGAAATCCCTCATTAGGGAGACCAAAGAGTTCCGATAATTTAGCAGCATCGAATAAAATTGGTTTACCACGGACGAGGGAGTTAACTACAGCTAAACCGTCAGAATCATAAGTCACGAACAAAATTTGCGTAGAATTATTTTACGCAATCCACAAAAATAGGTCGAGCGAGACTTAAAAAATGGTTGATACCGAGCATGTCGAAAAATTCTTCGATCCCAATACCTGTAATACCCGTAATTTCGATTTCCGGTAATTTCTTTTTTTCGGCGGAAGTCCATTTTGATGACTCGCTCATGACCGTTTCGTCATTCTGAGAATGATTAATTCTGCACTTTTTGTCATCCGAGTTCGTTTCGGTATCGTTTTGTTGAGTTCCGAGATTTTTAGCGACTTTTCCGCACTTGAGCTCGATTCTTGCGAATCTCGTCCGAAACTGTTGTTTCGAGTTTCTCGTAAGTTCATTTGATGTTATTATTCATGTTGCGAGCTTTGGTTTGGTGTTTCGATCGCGTATCGTGATTTTCGGACGTTTTGGGCCATTTTCGTAATTTCCCAAAGTTTTGGGTAATTACTTCCGTTGTTGAATTCCGAGCCTTCGGGTGGTCGGAATTGTGTGTTCTCTTAGCTCTTAGATTCGTCTTTGCGAGTACGTCGTAACCGTACCATCGATTCGTATTCAGGTTTGGGTTTCGGGGTCATTCGGGCCGTCGGAGTTAGCCCGGCCGAGTCATGGCCGGGCAATGCAGGCCCAGGCCTTGGCCGAGTGACGGCGGTAGTGCTCAGCGACTCTGGCCGAGTGACGTCCGGTAGTGCTCGGCATCTCCTGGCCGAGCAGCCGCACTGTGGCCGCGGCACATGCCGGCAGGCCGCGGCACACTCTGTGGCATTTTTCGGCCAAACCGATCTGACGGGTGCCGCGGCGCCGGCCGGCCGCGGCACACCGCCGACCACCGGGAGCCATTTTTGGGCTGTGCGGCTTGTGCGACTATTTTATTTATGGCCCTGCACACGGGTTTTTGGCCATTTTTCTCCTTCTTCTCCTTCTCTTCCGCGGCTGAGGGTGATCTTACCATGGAGCCATGTTGTTTAGCAACAAATCGATGAAGTCCTTGAGTTTATATCATCAATCAATCATCCGCTATCATCCTTTGATCCAGCGAATCAAGGTAATCTTCCTTAGAACCCTAATTTCGTGAATTTGGGGGTTTTTGCGTTTTTGTCCGATTCGTTCCGTATTATTGATTAATTCATGATGGGTATGATTAATCTTGGTAGTATTATTGTGTTTAACATCATTTAATCCATTGTTCTTCGTCGAATCGAAGTATATTTCTTGATTTCCTTCGAATCGACTTTTTGGGGGATTTGTCCTCGATCTCGTTTTTCATCCGTTTTTGATAGATCGATTATGGTTAAATGATGTCGTTAAACACATTCTATGGATTGTATATCCATATTTCAACTTGGAATTCCGTTTTCGGGTTTTAACGGAACGAATCGTGTTCTTGGCCGTTTTGGGGAAAACACTTGATCATTCGTCGTTCGTTATTTGAATTCAACGACTTTGAGTTGTGTTATGGAATTCATTTCATTGTTGTCATTGTCCTTCGTAGTTTATTATCGCGAGTTGGCGTTCGGTGGAGTCGGCGGGTTCGTAGTCGGTTCGTGCCAACCTACTTCGGTCGATTCCCCACGTTGTGGTTGTTCGAGGCAAGTACCTTGTCCATACTATTATTGTTTTGGGAATATGATTAATCTTGTTGGTATTCTTAGTTTCCCTACGGATTCATGGTATATTTCGTGGTTTTTACGGAATCGAGAGGGTTTGGTTGTGGTCCGCCCTCGTTGTTGTTTATATACGAATATACATGAATCGTAGGCGGGTTTTCGGGTGTATTCCAATTTCGTATTCATTTAGAAATGGTTGTGATTGTATTCTTCGAATCGTTAGGTTCGGTTTCATTGGTTCCTAGCGTTTGTTGGTGACTTTCCCTTCCGTTCGTTGCGTCGTCAATTATTCAAGGCAAGTAATTCTTGGAAACCTTTATGCTTAACATGAAATGGTAATGTATATTGTGTGTGCTTTACTCACCTCGGGAGGGTCCGACGGGGCCTCGAGGGAATCTATGGCTTCGTCCTAGATTCATGAGTTTGATTCGCTAGCCAGCTCGGGAGAGTCCTTAGAGGCATCGAGTGGGATTCGTGGCTTCGTCCCGGTCCTAGGTGATGTGTGGTGCTTGATTTGTTTTATGAATGTGGCCAGCTCGGGAGGGTCCTGTAACACCCCCAATCCACTCAGGGATATTACACGCCGTAGACCCTCTCCTCGAGGATCTACCAGGCTGATAACTAAAATCAACATCTAAACATCGCCTTTAAGGCTAAAATGACTCAGTAGACCGACTTGGTCTTTCAATAATAACATACAACTCAATTCCGAACACATACCCACGCAGGGGTCAAAATACAATAAACTCCCGTACAACGGGGAAAAGATACTGCAGCAGAAAAGAAAATACAACTAGACCAATACGACATCAACGGATCCTCGTGTGATTAGTATCGTTCATCTTTCATCATCCTTCGTGCCGACCCTGTGCTATGCTCCAAAACCTGAAAGCAAAAATAGACATCCACCCCCCGAATACTCGGGGGTTAGCAAAACTCCACTGTTTTGCTAGTGCAAGTACAAGTGCAAAAATACGAGCCATACAATACAAGTTCCAAGAACAATAATAATCAGGAGTCCTCAAAGATCCAAACGTAAAGAAAAGTACTTCTCGAGGCAAGAGTTTGGGTAAACATTTCCAAAACCGAAAGATCGCAAATAAGGGAAACAATTTATAAAACAGTTTAAAATGCCATCGGGAGTTTTAATAAAAAAAACAATTTAGGATTATAAAATCCTTCTCTTTCCAAAAATCAATAGGGTCACAGCCCAAATGTTTTGTTTTCGCAAATAGAAAACCACCAACAATTTACAGGGTCAGAGCCCAACATCACGTGTCCTCAACGGACATAAAATCAACGAAACATAATCACGCACGCGCATCGCCTAGGACCAGGACGCCACCATGAATCCCACCCGAGGCCTCGAAGGACCCTCCCGAGCTGTCTAGCGAAACAATCAAACACAGGCATAGCCTAGGACCAGGACGCCACCATGAATCCCACCCGAGGCCTCAAAGGACCCTCCCGAGCTGGCTAGCGAAACGATCAAACACAGGCATCGCCTAGGACCAGGACGCCACCATGAATCCCACCCGAGGCCTCAAAGGACCCTCCCGAGCTGGCTAGCGAAACGATCAAACACAAATAACATATCACACCAAGGATATCCAAAACATTCACCCAGAGGCATCAAACGCTTAGCAAAACACTACGTCAAACCACAATGCACCGAAATGAAACAATATGCGTCCACACGCAAATACCAAGTGCATCATCAACACCAAACATATCCATAGGATTCACATAGTCACTTACAACCCACACAATTTACAAAACACACGCGTTTTGAAAGTGAGCCTTTTAACGAGGCTAGCCGAATCTTTTGAAAACTCATTTCAAACAAACAAACAAACATACCAAGACGATCACCAATAATCATATCCACGAAACAAGAAATGTATGGACAAGGTACTTGCCTAGATATCACGAGCAATGGAAAAATGAATGGATACGGCCGGGTAGCCCTCAAATTCCCGAACACTATCTAGAACGCGATAGCACCGAAATTACTACGGGAAAACACCACATGAATCATCAATCACCAACGGAATTCAACATCGGAATCATCGAGCACCTATAATCCTCCGTAAGGAATAATAAAACATGATTACGACGAGAATCAAGGCCGAAAACAACGGAAATCCCAACAAACTATCAAAGGGAACTCATTCGAACATTTAATCGAACATTAAATGTTCAAGACCCTTCAAGAACAAAGAAATCACCCCTCGGGTTGAACGAACCAAAGATACAAGTATCCAATCCATAGAACAAGTTCAAAACAACGTTTATACAACAATTAATTGATTAAAAACGGATTGGAATCGAAATCAAAAAGGAAAATCCCCAAATCTACAAAAACAAGGGTTCAAGCCAAAATACCTTGATTTGGATGAAGGATTCAAGTAGAGGTCGAAAATCTACAACAAGACTTGAGGTGGATGATCTCTACAAGTTTGGGAGCACTCAAATCGCCCAAAATCGCTATTGAAATCGCTCTAGATGGAAGGAGGAAGAAGAGAGGAGAAAAATGAAGTTTTCTCCTCGAAAATCTGCTAAAAAAGCGAGAAAAGCCGTGTGCGCGGCACAGGATAAGTGTGCCGCGGCCCAGGGCCACAAAAAACGCCCAGGAATCAGCTTAGTGCCGCGGCGGCTCGAGTGTGCGCGGCTGCAGTGCGACCCCTTCAACACCAAAAAGGCACATCGTGCAGTCTTCACTATTTCGACCATAACTCCTTCGTCTGGACTCCGATTGACTCACCGTTTGAACAATTGGAAAGCTAACTTGATGCTCTATAACTTTGTAAAGATTCAGAATTTTTGGAGTTTCCAAGAATTAATGGTGACTTTACAAAGCAGAACTCCCACGTGAAAAAGTCGATTAAGGACACGGAACTCAACAAAACGACACCGAAACGAACTCGGATGACAAAAAGTGCAGAATTAATCATTCTCGGAATGACGAAACGGTCATGAGAGAGTTGTCAAAACGAATTTCCGCCGAAAAAATAAAATTACCGAAATTCAAAATTGCGGATATTACATTCTACCCTCCTTAAAAGAAGTTTCGTCCCGAAACTTAAAACAAGTAGGGGGGAGCAATATACCCGCCAGGAAAACTCGACGAAATACACAAAAATAGAAAACTCGCGCCCAACGGCGAAACGCTGCAAGAAACGCAAAGAGACATACGGCGTGAAAACACGCTCCACGACGACCAACACAACGTCGCCGTTAGGGATACAATAAAACCAACAAATGACAAGCGTCATCAAACAGATAATATAGCCAAGTCAATTATCCGACAATCACAAAACACAACGAACGAAAGTCAGTATGATTGACCAACCCAACGGTACATCAATCGAAACGCGAGCCAATCGCTGAACTAATACGGAATTCCACCGCCCAAGGGTTGGAAGATCGAAAACAAGACTAATTTCCCGAACTTAAGGGAATTACGAAGGAGTCTGAACGTTCAACAATCACAAAACAAGAACAAAAACCGAACAAACAAACGATCGAGACAACAAAAATCGAACAATCATGTCCGAAACACGAAGGATAATAAAACTCAAACAACAACTCCCAAGATGATCTGGTGAGAACTACAAGGAATGCATTCCCATAAGATCCACAGGATAGGGAATAGCGATTGAAAAGTCACAGCGACAAATGAGTTATTCCAAAACAATACCACACTCGTTCGATCAACAAAAGCAAGGGATAGGGAAAGTTCAGAAATGTCAACGAACATAAACGAGTCGACGGAGTCGAAAATACAGAAATTCAAAATTCGATCCACGTCGAATAGAAGATCTAGTAGAACCAAAGGGTGTTACTTCCGAACAAGGTTCACAAGAATCGAACCGAACTCGAAAAAGTCACAGCAATAACCAGATCGACCCAAAACAAGATCACAGATCGTTCGAACGATGAAACCGAAATACAGAACAAGTTCAGACAGTATCAACGAACACGAGCGAATCGATAGACTTGAGAAAGAGGAAATGAAGAAGTCCAAAAACAATATGGGTATTACATTCGACCTCTTATAAAAGAAGGTCGTCCCCGCTACTCACAATAACGAAATCAAGGAGACGACACAACAGGCAATCGACAGAAACATCCTTCAAAGGCCTCTCAAAGCCGATTCTGATATCTGTGCTGAAGCGCGAACTCCGAAAGTCTCGGTAGCCAATTCGCAAAACTGAATTCGGTGTCCCTCGAGTCCACACTCGAAATGTGTTACTGACGAGAAGGACAAATTGCACGTACATTCTCCCGGCACATCACGGTTGAAATGCCTCGGCTCGGCATACCGAAAATACAAATGCTAGATACAATGGAACATAACACCGCAAAACAACATACCGGAGATGCCAACTCAGCACAACAAGAAATCATAACACATATCATATACAATGATTACCATCGTAAAGTAATACACATACAAACACTACAACAACAACGGTATCGTTTGGCGACCTCAATGGCTCGAACGATAACCAACACGTAATACAAACATCATGAAACAATCACATATGTACACCAACATACAAACCCAAGCTTCAACATCTCACACTCGTGTGGCACACGCAATCCACCACGAGACGACAACATTTAACACCAACATCCCGCCTCTCACAGGGGGCTAACACAACAAATGTGTGGAAAACGACTCAATGCTCACACCGCCAATTCGATCATACTCGGGAGCAAACATCAAAATGACAATGCAAACATCACACATACATACCCAGCCTTCAAACGGGAATGGATAGGTTTTTAAAATGAAAACATCCTTTTAAAAATAATTTAGAAAAATGCCGGTTGATCTTGAGTATCACCTTTCAAGAAAAAGTACAAACGTGAAACATCGTTATCGAGACTTTGGAGAACCATCTCGCATTTGATAAAAATGAGGACACTTTCTTTTCGTGAAAGACTTTCGGAAATATTCGACCCTCGGGTCTAAGTAAAAGTGTTTATAAAACATTGAAAATATCTCAAAACATTTTGGGTCCTCGCGGTAGAAGAATTTTGAAACATATTGTGGCATCTTGGATGTACCACGAGAAAATGATTTATTTTGAAAGTACGTCTCGAAATTTATTTTCTAAGATACTCAAGTTTTTTCAAAGATAATTCAATGGGCTAGAATGCCCAAAAATTTCAAGTAATTATACAAAATATTATAGCGTCGTGGGTCCCGCGCCGGAACTCACCAGGCTAAAAACCATTTACAAAAACGCCAAAAAGGCCGATGACGGTAATATTTCAAAAACTCACGAAAGCCATTTACAAAATACTAAATACCGTCATAAGAATTTCGTCAAAGCGGTCAAGGCCATAATGCCAAAAACTCGGTTAAGGGAATCGGTTTTCGAAATAAAACTCGGTCGGTAAAATACCGAAAGTCATTACAAAAGAACTCACGCAGCGGATAAAAGAAATACAATTCAACATGCACAATCCAACAACACTACTCCTCATATGAACGAAATATGAGAGTCAAATAACCACATATCACGAAATCAAAATCCATAAGAGGATTCCGTCACTTAACAAATAATCATAAAAATAGCTCGTGTCACACGAGGCACAACACAAAGAAGGGAGACTTACATTCACAGGTCGCACGAAGATGATGATCGCCCACGATACTAATCACGACCAACAAACTCAGACGACGCGTCGCGACACGACTTAGTCAGACATAATCCGACAAGACAAAACTCAACAGACACCACTGACCCGACAGCCTAGGTTTCCACAACCTAATCTCCGATACCATTTATGTAACACCCCCAATCCACTCAGGGATATTACACGCCGTAGACCCTCTCCTCGAGGATCTACCAGGCTGATAACTAAAATCAACATCTAAACATCGCCTTTAAGGCTAAAATGACTCAGTAGACCGACTTGGTCTTTCAATAATAACATACAACTCAATTCCGAACACATACCCACGCAGGGGTCAAAATACAATAAACTCCCGTACAACGGGGAAAAGATACTGCAGCGGAAAAGAAAATACAACTAGACCAATACGACATCAACGGATCCTCGTGTGATTAGTATCGTTCATCTTTCATCATCCTTCGTGCCGACCCTGTGCTATGCTCCAAAACCTGAATGCAAAAATAGACATCCACCCCCCGAACACTCGGGGGTTAGCAAAACTCCACTGTTTTGCTAGTGCAAGTACAAGTGCAAAAATACGAGCCATACAATACAAGTTCCAAGAACAATAATAATCAGGAGTCCTCAAAGATCCAAACGTAAAGAAAAGTACTTCTCGAGGCAAGAGTTTGGGTAAACATTTCCAAAACCGAAAGATCGCAAATAAGGGAAACAATTTATAAAACAGTTTAAAATGCCATCGGGAGTTTTAATAAAAAAAACAATTTAGGATTATAAAATCCTTCTCTTTCCAAAAATCAATAGGGTCACAGCCCAAATGTTTTGTTTTCGCAAATAGGAAACCACCAACAATTTACAGGGTCAGAGCCCAACATCACGTGTCCTCAACGGACATAAAATCAACGAAACATAATCACGCACGCGCATCGCCTAGGACCAGGACGCCACCATCCCGAGGCCTCGAAGGACCCTCCCGAGCTGGCTAGTGAAACAATCAAACACAGGCATAGCCTAGGACCAGGACGCCACCATGAATCCCACCCGAGGCCTCAAAGGACCCTCCCGAGCTGGCTAGCGAAACGATCAAACACAGGCATCGCCTAGGACCAGGACGCCACCATGAATCCCATCCGAGGCCTCAAAGGACCCTCCCGAGCTGGCTAGCGAAACGATCAAACACAAATAACATATCACACCAAGGATATCCAAAACATTCACTCAGAGGCATCAAACGCTTAGCAAAACACTACGTCAAACCACAATGCACCGAAATGAAACAATATGCGTCCACACGCAAATACCAAGTGCATCATCAACACCAAACATATCCATAGGATTCACATAGTCACTTACAACCCACACAATTTACAAAACACACGCGTTTTGAAAGTGAGCCTTTTAACGAGGCTAGCCGAATCTTTTGAAAACTCATTTCAAACAAACAAACAAACATACCAAGACGATCACCAATAATCATATCCACGAAACAAGAAATGTATGGACAAGGTACTTGCCTAGATATCACGAGCAATGGAAAAATGAATGGATACGGCCGGGTAGCCCTCAAATTCCCGAACACTATCTAGAACGCGATAGCACCGAAATTACTACGGGAAAACACCACATGAATCATCAATCACCAACGGAATTCAACATCGGAATCATCGAGCACCTATAATCCTCCGTAAGGAATAATAAAACATGATTACGACGAGAATCAAGGCCGAAAACAACAGAAATCCCAACAAACTATCAAAGGGAACTCATTCGAACATTTAATCGAACATTAAATGTTCAAGACCCTTCAAGAACAAAGAAATCACCCCTCGGGTTGAACGAACCAAAGATACGAGTATCCAATCCGTAAAACAAGTTCAAAACAACGTTTATACAACAATTAATTGATTAAAAACTGATTGGAATCGAAATCAAAAAGGAAAATCCCCAAATCTACAAAAACAAGGGTTCAAGCCAAAATACCTTGATTTGGATGAAGGATTCAAGTAGAGGTCGAAAATCTACAACAAGACTTGAGGTGGATGATCTCTACAAGTTTGGGAGCACTCAAATCGCCCAAAATCGCCATTGAAATCGCTCTAGATGGAAGGAGGAAGAAGAGAGGAGAAAAATGAAGTTTTCTCCTCGAAAATCTGCTAAAAACGCAGAAAAAGCCCGTGTGCCGCGGCACAGGATAAGTGTGCCGCGGCCCAGGGCCACAAAAAACGCCCAGGAATCAGCTTAGTGCCGCGGCACGACTGAGTGTGCCGCGGCACAGTGACCCCCTTCAACACCAAAAAGGCACATCGTGCAGTCTTCGCTATTTCGACCATAACTCCTTCGTCTGGACTCCGATTGACTCACCGTTTGAACCATTGGAAAGCTAACTTGATGCTCTATAATGTTACAAAGATTCAGAATTTTTGGAGTTTCCAAGAATTAATGGTGACTTTACAAAGTCGAACTCCCACGTGAAAAAGTCGATTAAGGACACGGAACTCAACAAAACGACACCGAAACGAACTCGGATGACAAAAAGTGCAGAATTAATCATTCTCGTAATGACGAAACGGTCATGAAAGAGTTGTCAAAACGAACTTCCGCCGAAAAAATAAAATTACCGAAATTCGAAATTGCGGATATTACAGGTCCTTAGAGGCCTCGAGTGGGATTCGTGGCTTCGTCCCGGTCCTAGGCAAATTAATTGTGACTGTTTGTTTCCGGAAAAGATATGTCTGGTTTTGGTTTTTGAAATGATATTGGTGCATGTACTATGAAATGTGTAAGCGAATGGTTTGTCTTGGATACTTGTACTAGCGTAATTGCTAACCCCTTTGGGGACCCGTTGTCGGGGAAATTCTTGTTATGGATTTCAGGTTATGTTCAGCCAGACGAGCGGGCGCTGGGATGGTACGAGGATGTCGGCCAAGGTTGTTGACATGTGCAATTGAGTTTTGTTATTTCCTACTGTCTCTTTTGATGTGGATGTTTTCCAAATTGTAAACTTATAGATTGTACTCGCGAGTACTTAGGCTTTTCCTTTCGGATTGTGATTGGTCTTTGTTGGAGTCACTGTATTTGTCGGTTGATGTTTATTATGCCGGTTGTACCGGACGTGTTGTTTTATGTTCTTGTTGTTAACAATTCTTTCCTTGCTAACCGAGGCAGTTAGTCGAGTGGTGTTTTCCTGTGTTAGCCTGGTGGGTCCCATGTAGGGGTCCACAGCGCTGTAATACACCTCGAATATCTTGGGGGTGTTACAGAAAATGGTATCAGAGCCCTAGGTTTATGGATACCTAGGCTTGTCGGTTATTTGGGTCTAGTTATGTTTTGTTTTGCACATTGTCACACCGCTGCCGGCATCTCAGTACATCCAGTGCTCGTAAGTTTTCCTTACTCGATTCTCTTGTTTTCTCGTATTGAAATTCCACTTCTTGAACTGTGATTGCCTCTCTCGTACTTATCGTCGAGTTGTTTTTCGATCCATCCAGTTCGTGTACTTTTAATTGTAGTATTGCGCAGTCCTTTATCTCTCTGGAGTATGTGCGCCGTTCTGGGCTTGACCGTTTGTCGTTTTGCGAGCCTTCCATCGCTAGACTTCCTAGCGTTGGTGGGATCGTTGATGATCGAAAGATCCGAGATTTGCTCCTTGGTATACTGTGAGAGGGCTTGACCCTCTAGTCTTTTGTTGTATGATGGAATCTGTGTTTGGTAATTGCGATATACTAAATGTATGTTGAGCCGAATGTACTGATGGTTTGGACACCGAAGGGTGCAGTATGATGTAGAAGTTTTGAACATTGAAATGTTCTGGGAAAGGTATTGATGGCAGAGTTTGTTGAGAAACTCACATAGCTGGTTTCGACATATGTCCAAATCGGTGATATTTGGTTACGCTGTTAAACTTGAAGAGATAGTTTGACATATGCTTGGAGTTAGTATTTCCGAGTTGCGCTTGTTGAACTGGTGATTTTTGAATGTCGTATATGCGTGTGTTCAGGAATTGATGGTACTTGGCTAATTATTAATATTTACAACCAATGTGTTTCTATTAATAATAATACTTGTGGCGTGCATGCTTGAAAATTTTCTTAGACTTGATCGTATTGTGGGTTTTTGAAAAGTGACATGAATTTGGGCGAGCCAGCCGTGTATTTTCAAATAAAACCTTGTGTTGGTATTTAAAGGTCGTGTATAATAGTGTTTAGGACATTTTATAAAATGCTACCGCTGTTAAGCTCTTGTCGTGTATGAAAAGGTCTTGAAAACGATTTTTAACTTATCGGTTTTATTTTCGATTAGTCTGGGGAAACCTAGGCTGTCGAGTCAAATTGTGTTTGTTGAGTTTTGTCTCGTCGGATTTTGTCTGACTTAGTCGCATCGCGACGCGTCATTTGAGATCATTGGTCGTGATTAGTATCTAGGGGCGGTCGTCACTTACGTGCGACCTATGGATGTAAAACTCCCTTCCTTGTGTTGTGCCTCGTATGACACGAGCTATTTTTTATGATTATTTGTTAAGTGACGGAATCCTCTTATGGATTTTGATTTCGTGATATGTGGTTATTTGACTCTAATATTTCGTTCATATGAGGAGTAATGTTGCTGGATTGTGCATGTTGAACTGTATTTCTTTTATCCGCTGCGTGAGTTCTTTCAACCGGCTTTCGGTATTTTGCAAACTAAGTTTTATTTCGAAAACCGATTCCTTTAACCGAGTTTTTGGCATTATGGCCTTGATCATTTTGACGAAATTCTTATGACGGTATTTAGCATTTTGTAAATGGCTCTTGTGAGTTTTTGAAATATTACCGTCATCGGCCTTTTTGGCGTTTTTGTAAATGGTTTTTAGCCTGGTGGGTTCCGGCACGGGACCCACGGCGCTATAATGTTCCGTATAATTACCCGAAATTTTTGGGCATTCTAGCCCATTGA
This sequence comes from Orobanche coerulescens, assembly GCA_033398695.1. Lineage (NCBI taxonomy): Eukaryota > Viridiplantae > Streptophyta > Magnoliopsida > Lamiales > Orobanchaceae > Orobanche > Orobanche coerulescens. The sequence continues at coordinate 150,636,009 of CM065815.1, forward strand.
ATTATCTTTAAAAACCTTGAGTATCTTAGAAAAATAAATTTCGAGACGTACTTTTAAAATGAATTATTTTCTCGTGGTACATACAAGGTGCCACAATATGTTTCAAAATTCTTCTACCTCGAGGACCAAAATGCTTTGAGATATTTTCAATGTTTTAGAAACACTTTTATTTAGACCCGAGGGTCGAATATTCTGAAAGTTTCCACTAAGTGAAAGTGTCCTCATTTTTATCAAATGCGAAATGGTTCTCCAAAGTCTCGATAACGATGTTTCACGTTCGTACTTTTTGAAAGGTGATACTCAAGATCAACCGGTGTTCTTCTAAAATTATTTTCAAAATGAGGTTTTCGTTTTTAAAACCTATCCATTCCCGTTTAAGGGCTGGGTATGTATGTATGATGTTCGCATTCTCATTATGATGTTTGCTCCCAAGTATGATCGAATTGGCGGTGTGAGCGTTGAGTCGCTTTACACACATTTGTTGTGTTAGCCCTCTGTGAGAGGTGGGATGTTGGTGTTGAATATTATCGCCTCGTAGTGATTTCTACGTTGTCGCACATGTGCGAGCTGTTAGAGCTTGGTTTGATATGACCGTGTGCATCGGTGATTGTTCCGTTATGTGTCGGTTGTTTAATGACTTGTTACCTTGCCCCCGTTTTTGTGAATTTCGTGGACGAGGTCGAAGGTAATACCCGTACTATTTTGACTTATGTATTTTCTCTTTCTCCCGTCTATCGATTCGCTCATGTTCGTTGAAACTTTATGAAATTGTTCTGTATTTCGGTTTCATCGTCCGAACGAACTGTGATCTTGTTGTGGGTCGATCTGGTTATTGTTGTGACTTTTTCGAGTTCGGCTCGATTCTTGTGATCCTTGTTCGGAAGTGACATCATCTAGTTCTATTAGTTCTTTTATTCGAAGTGGATCGTATTTGGAACTCTTGTGTTTTCGACTTTGTCGACTCATCATGTTCGTTGATATTTCTGAGCTTGTCCTGCCCCTTTCTTTTGTTGATCGAACGAGTGTGGTATTGTTTCGGAATTACTCGTTTGTCGTTGTGACTTTTCAATTGCTATTTCCTTTCCTGCGGATCTTATGTGAATGCACGTCCTGTTGTTTTCACCGGATCATATATTGTCTCGAGTTGAGATGTGAACATGGGGGTTGTTGTCTGAATTTTATTATCCTTCGTGTTTCGGACATGATTGTTCGATTTTTGTTGTCTCGATCGTTTGTTTGTTCGATTTTTATTGATCTCGTTTCGTGATTGTTAAGCGTTCAGACTCCTTCCTAATTCCCTTAAGTTCGGGAAATTAGTCTCGTTTTCGATCTTCCAACCCTTGGGCGGTGGAATTCCGTATTCGTTCAGCGATTGGCTCGCATTTTGATTGATGAAGCGTTGGGTTGGTCAATCGTATTGATTTTCGCTCGTTGTGCTTTGTGATTGTTCGGATAATTGACTTGATTGTATTATCCGTTTGATGACGCTTGTCATTTGTTGGTTTTATTATATCCCTAACGGCGACGTTGTGTTGGTCGTCGTGGAGCGTGTTTTCACACCGTATATTCCATTGCGTCGTTAGTAACGTTTCGTCGTTGGGCGTTAGTTAAGCGTTTCTTGCGTATCTCGTTGAGTTTTCCTGGCGGGATATTGCTTCTCCCTACTTGTTTTAAGTTTCGGGATGAAACTTCTTTTAAGGAGAGTAGAATGTAATACCCGTAATTTCGATTTCCGGTAATTTCTTTTTTCGGCGGAAGTCCGTTTTGACGACTCTCTCATGACCGTTTCGTCATTCTGAGAATGATTAATTCTGCACTTTTTGTCATCCGAGTTCGTTTCGGTATCGTTTTGTTGAGTTCCGAGCTTTTTAGCGACTTTTCCGCACTTGAGCTCGATTCTTGCGAATCTCGTCCGAAACTGTTGTTTCGAGTTTCTCATAAGTTCATTTGATGTTATTATTCATGTTGCGAGCTTTGGTTTGGTGTTTCGATCGCGTATCGTGATTTTCGGACGTTTAGGGCCATTTTCGTAATTTCCCAAAGTTTTGGGTAATTACTTCCGTTGTTGAATTTCGAGTCTTCGGGTGGTCGGAACTGTGTGTTCTCTTAGCTCTTAGATTCGTCTTTGCGAGTACGTCGTAACCGTACCATCGATTCGTATTCAGGTTCGGGTTTCGGGGTCGTTCGGGCCGTCGGAGTTGGCCCGAAGTCATGGCCGGCAATCTGGGCCCAGTGGCCGCCGAGTCACGGCCGTAGTGCTCGGCAGCCTTCCGCCGAGTCATGTCCGTAGTGCTCGGCGGCTCTGGCCGAGCAGGCCGTACCGTGGGCCGTGGCACATGCCGGCAGGGCCGCGGCACACTCTGTGGCATTTTTCGGCCAAACCGACTGTACCGGGTGCCGCGGCACACGCCGGCCGGGCCGCGGCACACTGCCGACCACTGGGAGCCATTTTTGGGCCTGTGCCGCGGCACACTCCCGCTGGGCCGCGGCACACTGTGCAGCCTATTTATGGCCCTGCACACGGGTTTTTGGCCATTTTTCTCCTTCTCTTCCGCGGCTGAGGGTGATCTTACCATGGAGCCATGTTGTTTAACAACAAATCGATGAAGTCCTTGAGTTCATATCATCAATCAATCATCCGCTATCATCCTTTGATCCAGCGAATCAAGGTAATCTTCCTTAGAACCCTAATTTCGTGAATTTGGGGGGGTTTTGCGTTTTTGTCCGATTCGTTCCGTATTATTGATTAATTCATGATGGGTATGATTAATCTTGGTAGTATTATTGTGTTTAACATCATTTAATCCATTGTTCTTCGTCGAATCGAAGTATATTTCTTGATTTCCTTCGAATCGACTTTTTGGGGGATTTGTCCTCGATCTCGTTTTTCATCCATTTTTGATAGATCGATTATGGTTAAATGATGTCGTTAAACACATTCTATGGATTGTATATCCATATTTCAACTTGGAATTCCGTTTTCGGGTTTTGACGGAACGAATCGTGTTCTTGGCCGTTTTGGGGAAAACACTTGATCATTCGTCGTTCGTTATTTGAATTCAACGACTTTGAGTTGTGTTATGGAATTCATTTCATTGTTGTCATTGTCCTTCGTAGTTTATTATCGCGAGTTGGCGTTCGGTGGAGTCGGCGGGTTCGTAGTCGGTTCGTGCCAACCTACTTCGGTCGATTCCCCGCGTTGTGGTTGTTCGAGGCAAGTACCTTGTCCATACTATTCTTGTTTTGGGAATATGATTAATCTTGTTGGTATTCTTAGTTTCCCTACGGATTCATGGTATATTTCGTGGTTTTTACGGAATCGAGAGGGTTTGGTTGTGGTCCGCCCTCGTTGTTGTTTATATACGAATATACATGAATCGTAGGCGGGTTTTCGGGTGTATTACAATTTCATATTCATTTAGAAATGGTTGTGATTGTATTCTTCGAATCGTTAGGTTCGGTTTCATTGGTTCCTAGCGTTTGTTGGTGACTTTCCCTTCCGTTCGTTGCGTCGTCAATTATTCAAGGCAAGTAATTCTTGAAAACCTTTATGCTTGACATGAAATGGTAATGTATATTGTGTGTGCTTTACTCACCTCGGGAGGGTCCGACGGGGCCTCGAGGGAATCTATGGCTTCGTCCTGGATTCATGAGTTTGATTCGCTAGGCAGCTCGGGAGGGTCCTTAGAGGCCTCGAGTGGGATTCGTGGCTTCGTCCCGGTCCTAGGTGACGTGTGGTGCTTGATTTGTTTTATGAATGTGGCCAGCTCGGGAGGGTCCTTAGAGGCCTCGAGTGGGATTCGTGGCTTCGTCCCGGTCCTAGGCAAATTAATTGTGACTGTTTGTTTCCGGAAAAGACATGTCTGGTTTTGGTTTTTGAAATGATATTGGTGCATGTACTATGAAATGTGTAAGCGAATGGTTTGTCTTGGATACTTGTACTAGCGTAATTGCTAACCCCTTTGGGGACCCGTTGTCGGGGAAATTCTTGTTATGGATTTCAGGTTATGTTCAACCAGCACGAGCGGCCAGGATGGTACGAGGATGTCGGCCAAGGTTGTTGACATGTGCAATTGAGTTTTGTTATTTCCTACTGTCTCTTTTGATGTGGATGTTTTCCAAATTGTAAACTTATAGATTGTACTCGCGAGTACTTAGGCTTTTCCTTTCGGATTGTGATTGGTCTTTGTTGGAGTCACTGTATTTGTCGGTTGATGTTTATTATGCCGGTTGTACCGGACGTGTTGTTTTATGTTCTTGTTGTTAACAATTGTTTCCTTGCTAACCGAGGCGGTTAGTCGAGTGGTGTTTTCCTGTGTTAGCCTGGTGGGTCCCATGTAGGGGTCCACGGCGCTGTAATACACCTCGAATATCTTGGGGGTGTTACAATACCAATAGAATTCAGAGATTCAAAATCAAAGTGATGACTCGGAGTTACCTCTTCGTCGATAAGCACTTCGTTGAAGATTTTTTTGGATTGGGCATTCTTGAAACTCGGTTCTCCAGGGGTTAAAGAAGAAGATTGAGATGTCTCTCCTCTGCGTTTTTTGCCGGTTCTGGATGCCATTGATAGAGATTAACGGAATTTATGAGAGCTTGGTCGGAATTTGTGAGGAGAAGGGTAGGGTTCGTCGCAGTTGATGTAGGGATAGGATGAAATGAATAGGAAACTGTCGAATGGGGTTTTTAAGTAGCAGGGTAAAAAGCCTCTTACGTACGTTATACCGTGTAATTAACGTACGTAGCGAAAAATCCCGAATTCTCTGTACTAAAACCTGAAGACCATTACGTACGTAGCCCAAACACCTGTTACGTATGTAATCTCCTATTACGTACGTAATATGCCTGCCTTAACGTCCGTAAGCATAACCAAATGAGCAGTGTTTTTCTTTCGATGATGTCCCATTTTTACTGACCATTTAATGTAAATATGAATATGCAAACCTTAAAAATGATCAACATGTCCCATTCCTAAGTTTATGCGTATAAAATTGAAAGCTTCTTCGGGTAATGGTTTTGTAAAAATATCCGCCAATTGTTCATTAGTACCAACAAATTGGAGACGTACATTCCCGTTTTGGACATGGTCACGAATAAAATGGTGACGAATTTCTATATGTTTTGTCCTGCTATGCAAAATGGGATTTTTGCTTAAATTAATGGCACTTGTATTGTCACAAAAAATAGGAGTATTTTTAAGCTCAATGCCATAATCTAGAAGTTGATTTTTGATCCAAAAGACTTGTGCACATGCACTTCCCGCAGCCATATATTCTGCTTCAGCTGTGGAAGTAGCGACACTAGTCTGTTTCTTACTCCCCCATGAAATCAAACATGAACTCATAAAATGACAAGTTCCGGTGGTGCTTTTTCTATCAATTTTACATCCATCGAAATCGGCATCACTTTATGCAAAAAGTTGAAAATCAATGCTAGAAGGATACCACAGACCTAACCCAGCAGTATATTTTAAATACCGAAAAATCCTTTTGCATGCAATGAAATGTGATTCTTTAGGATTCGCTTGAAAACGAGCACATAAGCAAGTAGCAAACATTATATCGGGTCTAGATGCAGTTAAATAAAGTAAAGAGCCGATCATACCTCGATACTGTTTTTGGTCAACAGACTTACCTTTTTCATCTTTGTCGAGTTTAAGAGTGGAAGACATAGGAGTAGATATTTCTTTGCAATCTTCCTTCTTAAATTTCTTTAGGAGCTCATTGACGTACTTGGATTGGTGAATGAATATTCCGTCATTGAGTTGCCTAATTTGGAGTCCGAGAAAGTTTTTCAACTCTCCCATCATGCTCATTTCGAACTCTCCCTTCATAAGATTTGAAAATTCTTGGGACAAGGATTCGTTAGTTGCACCAAAAACAATGTCGTCCACATAAATTTGACAAATAAGCATATCATCACCTAAATTCTTAATAAATAGGGTATTATCAACATTACCTCTTTTATACCCATTTGAAATAAGAAAAGTGCTTAAACGATCATACCATGCTCTCGGAGCTTGTTTAATCCATAGAGAGCTTTATGGAGCTTGTACACATGATCTGGATGATCATAATCTTCAAAACCCGGCGGTTGCTTGACATACACCTCCTCCTGGATGATTCCATTTAGGAACGCACTTTTTACATCCATTTGATGGAGTTTGATTTTCTTGTATGCGGCAAAGGCACATAGAAGACGAATTGCCTCAAGACGAGCAACAGGAGCAAATGTTTCTTCATAATCCAAGCCTTCTTCTTGATTATAACCTTGGGCGACCAACCTCGATTTATTTTTAATTGGGAGACCATCATCATCGGTTTTAATTTTATGAACCCATTTGGTATCAATGATTGATTTGTCTACCGGTGCCGGAACTAATTCCCAAACATTATTTCTTTCGATTGGTTTAGCTCTTCTTGCATAGCAATAGCCCAATTCTCGTCATTTATGGCTTCATCGATATTCTTTGGTTCTGTAAGAGAAATAAACGTAATATTGTTAATACAATCATTTATATTTCTCCTAGTTCGTACACCTTCATCGATTTTTCCGAGAATTTGTTCCATCGGATGGTCTTTCACATTTGCCCAATCTTTAGGAAGGTTGTAAGTATTCTCCTCCTGCTTGTCCGAGCTTACGTCGAGCTTCTCCAACTTCTTTGATACTTCTGACACTTCTTTAGCCGGAACCATACCTGCATCATCATCAAAAACAACCTTTCTCGGGGGTAAAACTGTATCATCGAATTTCACATGAATTGACTCTTCTACAAAGCCTTTTCTAAAATTAAATACACGATACGTTTTACTGTTAGTTGAATAACCAAGAAATATTCCAATATCTGATTTTGAATCAAATTTACCCAAATTATCCTTACCAGTATTATGAATAAATACTTTACAACCAAATGGATGGAAATAGGATAAGTTGGGCTTTTTACCTTTAAATATCTCATATGGAGTCATCATTTTGTTCCTCCTGAGATGGACTCGATTAATAACATAACAGGCGGTGTTAACGGCTTCGGCCCAGAAATATTTAGGAAGACCATATTCATTGAGCATTGTCCGGCTCATTTCTTCTAGAGAGCGATTCTTCCTCTCGACAACTCCATTTTGTTGAGGTGTCCGAGGTGCCGAAAAATTGTGCCCAATACCATAATTATCGCATCAATCTTCAAAAATATTAGAATCAAATTCTCCACCATGATCGGTTCGGATGGCGATAATTGGTAATTCTTTTTCCTTCTGGGTAACCTTACACCACTTAACAAACTCGTTAAATGCATCATCTTTATTTGTCAAGAATTTTACCCAAGTAAATCTCGAAAAATCATCGAAACTAAAGTATAAAATTTACCTGTTAGGCTAGCATGTCATGACGGACCAATCAAATCCATATGAATTAATTCAAGAATGCGACTAGTGGAAATTTCCATTTTTGGTTTAAACGAGCCTCTAGCATGTTTACCTTTAATACAGGCCTCACAAATGTGGTCTTTTCTGAAATTTAATTTTGGTAGACCACGAACAATATCGTTTTTGGCCAATTTTGAAAGAAGTGGTAAAGAGGCATGTCCCAATTTTCGGTGCCAAATAACGGCATTTTCATCGTATGAAAGTAAACATTTTTCATTGAAAGAAGATTCATCTTGGACATCAACAATATAAATATTTCCATAACGTAATCCAATAAAAACGATTTGGTCTTTTCTCATTGCAGTTCAATGCGTATTTTCAATTTAAGACCGGTGTCACAAAGTTGGGAAACACTTAGAAGATTATGGCAAAGACCATCAACAAATAGAACATTTTCAATGGTAGGTAAAGGTTTCATACCGATCTTACCTGTCCCTTCTGTTTGGCCCTTTTTATTATCGACAAAGGTTACACAGCCACGATCTTCCTTTTTCAGCTCCGTGAAGAGATGTTCATTCCCACTCATGTGATTTGAACATCCACTATCAACATACCATTTATTTGATAATGTTGTCTTCCTTGGTTGTACCTACAAAAACAATTTTCTTCTGTTTTATAGGTACCCAGGCTACTTTGGGTCCTGAGGAGTTAGACACAAAAACTTGATTTTTAACAATGTGTTGTTGCCCAAAATATTTATCCGAAGATTAATACTGCAGGAAGACGGACAACAAACAACAATTGCGGGAGCACTTCCGAGAGAAGATAGATAATGCAAGATTTGCCGGGTTTGTTAGGCCCGGGCTTGAATGCTCTCGCGAGATGCTATTAATACAAATATTCGTGGATACAAGTATTAATGTGAGAAATCTAGATACAATGAGTGTAAAAAGACTCTGTTAATCCGGCTCTTGAGCGAAGCTCGGTGTTCTTCGTCCCTGCCGATAGTCTGCTCGAGGAGAGAGGCCGGGAGAAGTAAGACCGAAAGATAGTTGTTGCCAAGAGTTGGAGATTAGCCAAGTGCTGTATATTGTTTCAGTATTGTGTGCTTGAATCGCGATATTGCCAGAGAAAGTGGCCGAGAGCAGGGTGCCTTGTTTATATAGGGACAGCCGGGTCTTGTCCTTAGGCGGGCGATCGCATTCCGGCCAATATTATAATGTGCCGATCGCCTGCCGGCCAATATAATAATGTGCCGATCTCCTGGGCTGTCGGGCTAAATTCCAAGGTAGTGGCTGGCAGTCCGTATAAAGTCCAATGCAGTGGCTGGCGCCAGCTGGGCGGTCCAATAAGGAGCCAGAACGTGTACGGAGCCAGTCAACATGCGGCCCTACTGACAGCTTTCGGCGGCTTGTCGGCTGGTGGAGAGATTCTGCCAGGCTGTGGTCAATGGCCCGTGATTCGCGGATCTTGTCTCGGCCCTTGCACGTGGTGCCAGTCTCAAGGTTCGGCCTTAGCCGACTGGATGGCCATCGGTGCTGATCGACATGAGGCGATCGTCTCTAGCTGATCATCCGAGGTCGCCATCGGCCAGTGGATGAGGGTCGGCAATGGTCGGTCACCAAGGGTCGGTCGGCAGGTGCCGAGAGATGATCGTCTCCAGTCGTCGGTCGGCAGGTGCCGAGGGAGGATCGTCCGCTAGACGGTCGCCGAGTACCGAGTGATGGGCGTCCGCTTGTCGATCGCCAAGGGTCGGTCGCCGAGTACCGAGAGGCGATCGTCTTGATGTCGATCGCTCGGCACCGGGATTCGTCCTGGGACCTTCGGCCGCTGGGCCTAGCATGTCCGCTGGTTAAGGCTCGGCCGCTGGTCGCTGGTCAGCTTCGCCGCCGCTCAGCTGACTGGCCGCCCGACCTCCGAGGCGATCGCCGGTCGGGAGGTGTTAATTCTTGACACAACAATTGCCCCCCAGCTTGTTCCTATGTTGAAGACATGGGGCGAGGTGGTTCTTGCTGGCGATCGTGTAAGGATGAGGACGGGCGATCGAGCTGACTTATGATTCGGACTTGGGCTATCATGGTCGATTGGCTTAGCTATCATTCGGTCATGTACCTGCAAAAACAACATTGGCCGATCCCCCACGGAAACTTGGTGGTTTCGCTTTGTTTGAGGAATCGTGCACAGTCGCGGAGATCGATGGACCGACTCCATGACCGTGTCTTGGTGCGCGAAGACATTGAGTGTCTCGTGACTCACTTTATTATGAGGGTCCTCTGTTAGGCTGCGCCTCGCCTCGTATTTAAATGAAGGGCGTGCGGTCTCGGTCTAGAGGAGTCCTTGCGCGGGGCAGCGTCGGATGAATCAACTCCACGCCCGCGGCTTGCTAGCTCTGCTTCCACCTCGGCCAGCCATGGAGATGGCCGACCTCGACGGTGTACGTTGAGACGGGGGTTGTGGCATGTGTCCACTGATTAATGTTGGAGAGCCCTCAGACTACGCCGGCCTCATATTTAAACGAAGGGTGGGCGATCTCGGCCGAAAGGGACCTTGCATGGCCGAAGCAGCCGGTTCCATCGACTGCCAGGACCATGGCTTTATGATGTGCGGTGGAGGCGATCTTATGCCTTAGTCCGTCATGTTATATGCTGGACTGTAAATGGCGATCGTGTCCGCCGGGTTGCTGATGATGTAGCGTGATGATCGGCGATCGGGCCGGAAGACTGGCGATCGGGCCGGAAGACTGGCGATCGTCTCTCGGCAGCCGATCGCTTTATTCGTAGGTCGATATCAGCGATCGGCGGGAGTTAGTCCCTTATTTAGAATGTTGGACTGTAGGCGGTGAGCGAGTCCTCCGGCTCTGCTGGATAGTAGCGATCGGGCTGGTAGACTGGAGGTCGTCGCGCGGGTGCGGATCGCTCTACTCCTAGGCCAAGAAGAAGCCTTTGCCTGGACAGGAAATCTGTAGCTCTAGCCCGGAAGGCTGCGTAGGTCGTCGGTAGGGTCTTCGTGAGATGCCTGAACATAGGCGAGAAGCCCTGAAAACCTCCTAGGACCGCGTAGAGGGCGGTCTCATCGCTTACGGGCTCGCCGTTGAGGATGATCATGTCAAACCCGGTCGATGTAGTCCGAGTCGGACTCCTCTTCCCCTTGCCTGATCCGCCACATGCGATGGGGACCTTCTGGCCGAACGGCCCTGGTGGCGAAGTATTCTGTGAAGACGTGCGCCAGCTCGTTAAAGGAGCCAATGGACCGAGGTGGCAATGAGGTGTACCACCGGTGGGCGATGTCGTCCAGCGTCAGAGGGAACATCCGGCACCTGGTCGCGTCCGATGCCCCACACCCGGTCATATAGATGTTGAACTTGTGCAGGTGTGTTTGGGGGTCCGATCGCCCCTGGTACACGGGTGTCTGAGGAGGGACGATCTTGTGCTGCACCGGGGCGAGCTCCATGTCGATCGTGAGCGGCTCGCTTGGCGCGGCGATCGTCTTCATGGCGCCTGCCCCGGATTGCAGGAGCGCCTTTACATCGTCGAGCTGACGTTGCAATGCGGCAATCGCCGCGGCTCGGCTGCTTGCGGATCGGCTTTGGGAGCGGGGGCCGAGGCGATCGTGTACCGACCTCCGGACTCCGCTGCTGCCGACCTCGGGAATTTGACGAGCGGGAGCCAGGCGGCTGGATCGCCTTGTGGGAGCCGGGTAGGCCGAGCTCCTGATGAGGGACTAAAACTCCGTCGCTGCCTCGTAGCCGGGCCGGACGCCCGGCCGCTGTGTCGGCTCACCGCCTGTGCGATCGAAGACAGAGGTGCCCCGGCTGCCGAGCGCCTCTTCATGCGGGCGAGAGCCTCCTGGCGCTCGCTCGGCCAGCAATGCCTTGAGCTTCCGCTTGGACTTCCGGCGGGAGACCGAGGGGGTGATAGCAGGAGGCGCGTCGAGAGCACTCCGTCGCTCCTGAAGGACGGCTATGGCCTCTTCGATCTGTTCATTGGTTCGGAACTGATCGAGCGAGAGGCTCGGGCCGCCGTCCCGGGACGGGATCGAGCGTCTCTGACCGCGGCGGTCACCTTCCCCCATCGGTTGCGGCTCGGACTGGGACGGAACGGGGGGTCTGGCCGGCTGGTCAGCGGCTTTCTTCGACGCGGAGGCGGAAGACATGATTTCTGAAGGATTTCATTGAAGTGCAGTGAGTGTCACTTCAAGTATCTGCCCCGAGAACAGTGAGTGTTCTTCGGGACGGTAGGTATAAAAAATCGAGGGTTGGATCCCCTTCTTCTAGCGCCAATTGTTGTTGCCCAAAATATTTATCCGAAGATTAATACTGCAGGAAGACGGACAACAAACAACAATTGCGGGAGCACTTCCGAGAGAAGATAAATAATGCAAGATTTGCCGGGTTTGTTAGGCCCGGGCTTGAATGCTCTCGCGAGATGATATTAATACGAATATTCGTGGATACAGGTATTAATAAGAGAAATCTAAATACAATGAGTGTAAAAAGACTCTGTTAATCCGGCTCTTGAGCGAAGCTCGGTGTTCTTCGTCCCCGCCGATAATCTGCTCGAGGAGAAAGGCCGGGAGAAGTAAGACCGAATGATAGCTGTTGCCAAGAGTTGGAGATTAGCCAAGTGTTGTATATTGTTTCTGTATTGTGTGCTTGAATCGCGATATTGCCAGAGAGAGAATACAAATGCAGGGGGCCTTGTATATATAGGGGCTGCCGGGTCCTGTCCTTTGGCGGCCGATCGCCTTCCGGCCAATATTATAATGTACCGATCGCCTGTCGGCCAATATAATAATGTGCCGATCTCCTGGGCTGTCGGGCTAAAGTCCAAGGTAGTGGCTGGCAGTCCGTATAAAGTCCAATGCAGTGGCTGGCGCCAGCTGGGCGGTCCAATAAGGAGCCAGAACGTGTCCGGAGCCAGTCAACATGCGGCCCTACTGACAGCTTTCGGCGGCTTGTCGGCTGGTGGAGAGATTCTGCCAGGCTGTGGTCAATGGCCCGAGATTCGCGGATCTTGTCTCGGCCTTTGCACGTGGTGCCAGTCTTGAGGTTCGGTCCTCGCCGACTGGATGGCCATCGGTGCTGATCGACATGAAGCGGTCGTCTCTAGCTGGCCATCAGAGGTCGCCATCGGCCAGTCGCTGTGGGTCGGCAATGGTCGGTCACCAAGGGTCGGTCGGCAGGTGCCGAAGGATGGTCGTCCGCTGTTTGCCGCTAGGAGTCGATCCGCCGAGTACCGAGTGATGGGCGTCCGCTTGTCGATCGCCAAGGTGGCCCGAGTCCGAGAGGCGATCGTCTTGATGTCGATCGCTCGGCACCGGATTCGCCTGGGACCTTGGGCTTGGCCTAGCATGTCCACGGGTTAAGGCTCTTGGCCGGTCGCCGGCGGCTCAGCTTCGCCTTGCCGCTGGTGACTCGGTCGCCCGACCTCCGAGGCGATCGCCGGTCGGGAGGTGTTAATTCTTGACACAACACAATGGTCCCTTTTGGTACCCAAATTTGCTTGACCCTTATAGTTCGTCTAGAACTTCTACAGTATGTTTCGGTATGTCCTGGTTTTAAACATTTTGGACATGATGGAATTCCCGTTTTTAAAGTGTCTGAATCTTTCGTGGTAATTTCTAAGGACTTTTTCATTGGAAATAAATTATACCCAAGTCCTTGTTTTAAAAGAGAAAATTTTTGACCAAATAATAGTTGCTCGAATTTGTCATTACCACACGAGAATTTTCTAACGTAAAGTTTAAATTCTTTCTGAGTTTTGTGTTAATCATCTCTCAGAATTTTCTCGGTTTCCAAACAATTTGTATGATCAATTGATACATCCTTGTTTTTCAATAATTTTGGATTTTCACTTTCAAGAGATTTTATTTTCTTTTTCAAATCTTTATTACTATTGCAAACTTTTTCGTATTCATTGTTTAAAGATTCGAAAGCATCAAGAAGTTCTTCATGAGAAGAATCACTAACCTCCATTTCTTCGTCGCTATCTTCGGATGCGCAAGCCATTAGAGCAAGATTGGTTTGAACTTGAGGTTCTTGTTTGATGTCCCTGCGGCGCCTTTGTAGAAGATTTTTGAATTTCTTTATGTTTTTGGCATAAAAAGGCGGTTTCTTCATCCTCTTCTTCGATAGGTTCATCTTCAAGATTCGCTATCTTCTTTTGCTTTGAAGACGATCGTCCTTTCTCTCTCTTTGGGCTTTGGTTTCGAACTTCGAGATTTAATGACAATCTCGTAATTGATGAGAGATCCAATGAGAGCGCTAAATTCAATGGTGTTGAGATCTTTCGACTACATGATAGCCGTAACAGTAGCGTCCCATTCTCTTGGTAGATATCGAAAGATTTTCTTGGCTTTATCACTACTTGATATAGGTTTCCCGAAGGAAGCTAACCCATTTGTGATAGCCGAGAAGCGGTCAAACATAGTAGTAATGTTTTCTTCTTCTTTCATAGTGAAGAGTTCATAATCGTGAAGAAGCATATTGATTTTTGTTTCCTTCACTTGACTCGTACCTTCATGGGTAATTTCGAGCATTTTCCAGATCTCTTTAGCCATCTCGCAAGAAGATATTCTGTTGTGATCCTCTGAGTTGAGAGCACAATAAAGCAATTGAGTAGCTTTACTATTGAAGTGATCGTTATTCCAGTCAAGTATCGGTCGAACCCGAAATTTTATGATCGGGTACGAGTAACGTATGAATATATATTACTCGATCACCCAACCCGCGTACCCGTTTGAATTATATAAATATATTATTATATATTATACATAAATATTATATTATATTTTATATATATTATTATATAAAATATTATATTTTAACTATTTAATATACTAAATTGAATTTATTAATTCTTAAACGAATCAAAACTCTCCCTATCTATATATACATATAATATAATTTAAGAGAACTTCTAAGATACACATATTGATACCATAGCTACACGTGTATTCAATAATAATCATTTGCTAGAGATCCAATGGTGAATATAAATGCAAATATGGTACCACCATGCGGATATCTTTTTAATATTTTCCTATAATATATATAAAGTAGTACAGGAAAACATTGAGATAAGGAAGTGAAGTCACATACAACAAATTTTCAATACTTTCAGTCTTGCTCTTTCTTTCTCCTCTTTCCACCCTCTCAGTACGTAATTTCTACAAGATAATGGTAACACCTCGAATATTCTACTTCCGTGCTACGCATATTTTACATGTTTTTAATTTTATGCTGTTTTTTCTTGCTCAAAATCAACATTGTGCATACCGATGCCACTCGTGGGTGATCTGTGCTCAGGACTCTTTAAATCCTTTGAGGCCAATGGGGATGGTTTTATGAGCGTCAAGGTTTCATCCTTGTCAAACTCTTCACTCGCGTCCTCGGAAGAGTAAGCATATCTGTCGAGAAAAAAAAAATTAAAACGAAGAATTTAAGAAAAAGGAGGGATAAAAGTCGATAATATAAATATGTCTATGAAGCTTTTAGGAAAGAGGGAACAAAAGCCGATCGGATATGAAGCAGACACTTTCACAAGCAAGCTGTGGTTCAAGAGGCTATAGAACGGGAAAAAAAAATGAGGCCCTGAAAAAAAAAAAAACATGAGCAAGCTTCCATAATAGTAGCCTTTACTTTTTTATATATGTAGCATTATTTAAAAAAAATAGTTTGCCAAAAAATGAGGCTCTAGGCAGGAACGTAGTCCACCTATACTCAGTTCTGCCTCCGGACCTGGCTGAAAGTGGATCAGATCCATCAACGAGGATATTTGACCAGCAAAATAAACATATATTTACAAAATTTGACCTAATTATTATTTCATCGAACAACAACAACAACAACAACAACATCTAAGCCTTAGTCCCAAAATGATTTGGGGTCGGCTAACATGAATCAAACTTTGAAGCCTTATTATTTCATCGAACGTACTCCCTAAATAGCGACATGTACTAAATGACCAAAAAAACAAACTTACAAAGCTACAAGTAGATCTTTAAGTTTATACAAACAACCCCTTCAGGTTTTCAGCTTCTTACGAATATAGCCATATTGAGAGTGCAATTTGTAAAATAGAAAAAAATAAGGGGGGTATCCGTAATTTTGAATGATAGTTGGGTATTTTGCAAATTAAGCTAACCGTCAACAGTACTTTGTAATGAACACTTTTTCTAGGGTTATTGGCCTACAGTTAGATAGGCATGATGTTGAGCCAAACTTAATAATCATCAATTTACGTATTTATACAAACGGATATGCTTCAAATAAATATGCTACCTCGGTTTCATCTGTTATAACTTATAAAAAGCCGAGTGGCAACAGTAATATCGTAACTGGTGGTGGAAGTAGCATTTATACAAGTGGTATAACTGAAAAACATAGAATGAGGGGAGCCCAGATCATTCTCTCTTTCTACATCCTCACTCATCCATAAACTACGGTAAAAGGTTTGTCGGATTATTGAATGTGAGGCCGGCCAATCAACTTTGGGGGTTAAAACGAAATTTTATTTGGAGGGTCTATAAAGGGCAGCCCGGTGCACGAAGCGTCGCCGGAAGGCGAGGGTGCGGGGAAGGGTCCCACCACAAAGGTGTATAGGGGGCAAGCCTTCCCTTGCCAAATTAAATTGGCAAGAACTCGAACCCGTGACCACAGGTCACACGCAACAGCTCTTGCGCCAAGGCTCCCCTTATTGGAGGGTCTATCAATAGATAAAATTAAATTATATATAATGAAACCAAAATACTGGGGTGACAACAGAATTACTATAAAAAGTTCGGTTTCCAGTCGTTTGAACTTCGAATTTTTGAGAAACATTCAAATTCCCGCCCGCTATTTTTCTTGCGTCTTCAGTTCACGTGTTCTAAATCAAGATGACGAGTGCGAGACCAAATGTCTGGGACTTTTTTTTTTAACAAAAAATGAGCAGAAAATATTTGATCTTTATTTTTTTTAATGAAAAAATTAGGGCTTTGAAAAAATGAGACTCTCTAGACCAATTTTGGGGGGGGCTAAGCAGTTTATTAGTTGGCTTATACTTGGTAGTGTTCAAGGTAAAAACAAAAAAATCAACAATTAGAGACAGATAAATGTGTAAACAAACACTCCAAGATTATATACACTACAAGTGTCTAAACAAGATGGTTACCGCATTGAATTCTGTGATGGAGCCCAAAGAGCACAGATGACGCACAAGAGAGAGAAAGACAAGACTTGCCAGAAGGCAGGAATAATCCAAGCATTCTGCCACAGCTCATTGTATACATCATTTGATTTGAAATATAGCTGCAAAATTTGAGGCACAATGTCCAAACATATAAAAGACATGGAACATAAAATAGAAGATTATCATTATTTTTTGGGCAATTATTTTCCAAATCATGTTTAACATGTAAGCTCTTTCATTTACCATCAGATTCCGGAATATGTAAGGGTTTTTTTATGATGATTGATTTGATTTGATTTGATTTGGTTACTTTCTTGGAGCTCATATGATTTAGTTTCAAGGACGATAAACGGAATGTGATCCAATTTTATCAAGTATGGGCATTGTTTTTATTTTTGTCTAACTTATGTATGTTGGCCGATCTCCTTCTCTTGAAGGTTGCGACATAGAGGGCATCCGGCGTAAAACTTTGCTACTTTGTGTTTTGCATGATTTTATAGTGTCAACTAGTTTTGACAATTATTTGACACTGTAAGTTTCATGCCACCGACCCCAACTATGTTGGGATTAAGGTGCAGATGATGATGTATGTTGGCCGAACAAGGAATCAGCATTAGTACCTCATAGCAAATCCAGCCAACAGACACGATAACAGCAACAGCTAACGCATTTGTGAACTTCCTGTAAATATCTAACTTGGCAGTCATCCTCCTAGCCTGTCACATCAATAAAATAACTGAACTGGATTTTTGTTAGAGTAAAATCAATTGCAAATACTGATGGTCCAAAAGCTGATGCATGACGCATGAACTTGTCATTTGGAGATGGAGAGACACGAACGGGAATAGAGTTGTAACTTGAAAAGGTGAGAAACAGTTACTTCCAATTCCAGAAAGACCAGAAAAGAAACTACGAAACATCAATTATTTACCAAGTCACTGTCGGTACAAAAAAAAAAAAAGGAATATGTTCAATTGGATTTAACTTGATAGCCAGTTCGTCAAACACAATCTGTAAAACAAATTAATTTTGCCCGTTCTTAATAGAAGCCCTAGGCTTCCCACACTACATGCAGAATACAAGGGCAAATAATCCAAACATAGAACCCAAACATTAAATATATATATATATATATACACACACACACATATATATATATATGTATTTTTTTTTTTTTTTGGCTTGGTTGCAAGGTTTGATGCCCCATTCAAAAGAAAGGGGTGAAACCTAACAGATCACAAAAACAGAGAAAAATTTATTAAGAAGACCAAATCAAAAGAAATATTTTAGCAAACAAACAAACATACAAAATGAAAATCAAGTACCTGAAGCTTATTCAAAGTCGACGAGAGGGATGTAAATATCCAAAGAATGAAAAAAGCATCCAAAATCGCCACAGGCAGGACGAAAAATAGTCTAGCCTTTCCGGAGAGATCACTCACGGCACCAACATTTTCAATAATCTCAAGCACTTCCGACGCAACAAAGAAAGTCCCTCCAAGTAAAACAACCTTCGACGTAAGACCACCCAAAGTCGGTCTAACAACACCATAACCCATAGAAACAATGAGCATAATCAATCGTGACACAGTACGTTTCACTGTTCCAAAAGTGACTGCCCAGACAGTGATTCCGGTCGGCCTAGCTCCAGTTTCATTAAACTCGGCATAATCAAAGTACCAAAATGCCATCTCGAACATTCCCAAAGTAATCACGAGTGTGATACAGTTTTGCAAAGGAAGAACCTCTCTCCAGAATCTTGCATACTGTGAAAACCAGAATATCCCAAGCAGTACAAATGCAAGAGACATAAATCCGTAGAACTTCATGAGTGGTGCCATTCTACCGGGTAAGTAACCACTAGGATTTTTCCAGACAGTTTTCCCATCAACAAAAAGCTCTCGAAGTTTCGGGTCACAATGAATGAAGTAGAGGTTATACATTCCAGTTTTAGTAATTTGTATAGATCTTGGCTGCAGGGCAGTCTCTAACATATCAATATCAAACGAGACACCAAATATTTGAGGCCAACCTGGATAATTGGTAGATGGGCGGTAAATGATTTGACCTTGTTTGCAGACTCCGAGCTTTGCAAGATCTGCTGTGCAGCACACTGCTCTTTGACCCCCATATGCCGAGCCTCCTATTGACTCCCTGTCGTCAACCTCAAATACAACTGCATGAACTGAACCTGAGCTGAAATTAGAAAGCTCCAGAGGCCTCCTGAATATAATCTTTTCAAATCTGATGTAAGAAAATATATCAGCAATTTTTTTGGCCAAAATAAATACCATAATCAACTTAGAATAAAATCAGCTATTGAGACTCTCTCCAGAGAGTTGGATAAGAAAAAGTAGGTAACTCATAATTATGAAAAGAGAAAACAACATGTCATTGCCCAGCCAATCCTAAATTGAGAATGTTGTCTATCACTTGAAGAGGCTTGCATTTGTAGCAGGTGAGATGAAATGGTATCGAAAATTAGCTAAATCGTAAGTTTCTGCACTGATCTATGTCACTAAAATGCTTCAACATTTGTGAAATCAGAATCAGAAAATAAAAAGTAAAATCCTAAGGGGGGGTTCTGTTTGTATTTTGTTTTGTATTTTCATTTTGCAAAATGTTTTATGTTTTCTGTTTTTATTTTTGTTTTCAAGTTGGCAACTCTGGGACGAATTTTCAACGTGCTTGGAGAGCCTGTTGATAATTTAGGTCCTGTAGATACTCGTATAACATTTCCTATTCATCGATCTGCGCCTGCCTTTATACAGCTAGATACAAAATTATCTATTTTTGAAACAGGAATTAAAGTAGTAGATCTTTTAGCACCTTATATTGAAAAGACGTTCTGTTAAATTTATTTTGCAAAAGATTTTTTTTGTAATATTAATATTAAATTCATAAATCTTTATTTTAGAATTAGTTTCAAATTAGGATAATCCAAAAAAAGAAAAAAAAAACTCAAAATGCATTTCGAGCATTTTGAAGATTTTTTGTTGGAATACACACAAAACGCTCAAAACGAGGTTTCGAGCATTTTGCGTTTTGTGTACAAATATTTTTTTTGTTTTCTAAAATGCATTTTTGAAAATGATAAAAAGAAAGCGTTTTTAATAAAAACAGAAAATGACCAAAGAGAACGGGTCCTAATTATCTAGATACTAGAGTAACATCACTTCCAAGTCATAATTCAACATGGATCTCCTCTCCAGAACGCCGACTCAACATCATCAACAACAAAAGGACAAATACACTAAATTCCGCGAAAAAAAAAATCAATTCCAACGTAATTGCAGCGGAGAAATAAAATAAATAAATTAAAGAACTGAAAATTCACCGAATGAAAGAATCTCCGGGGGAGGACTCATTTAGTCCAGGGGCGGAGGAATAAATTCCCTCGCTTCCGCCGTGGACAACGAATGCATTTCCTTTTCCGACGAACTTCTCTCCCGCGTACTGATGCACTGATGCCTCAATGCGGAGAGCGGAGAGAAGCAGCACCGCCGCAGCCAGGGACAGGATAGTAATTGCGGAGCTTAAGCGCCACATTGCTGCTGCGTGCAGTTGACTTGAGCTCAGATGAGTGGATCTACTGCTTGGGAGAGAGAGAGATCTAGGCTGAAAGTCGAGTGAGAAAAAAGTATAGTCAAATTTTTTAACTCTGGTTAACATATTGACTCGTCAAAGAGCAGAAAGCAGTGATCCACTGTCACCGAGTGCAAATTTTTTAACTCTGGTTAACATATTGACTCGTCAATTTTTTTTTTTTTAATAATAATAATGTGCAATTAATAAGTGCATTCGACGATATTGGATATGGGTTTCTCCCCTTCTCCTTTTCTTCTTTTGGAGAACTTGAGAAAGATGGGGTTACCTTACTTAAGCGCATTCAACGATTCTCTACGGGCGTTAGTGCGCGTCGGCAGATTCATATTTTTAATAGAATTGGATTTGCCATTCTTAGAGGTGTGAAATTTCGATTAGTTTCTAGGCTTCCCACTAATTTTTTGTAATCCTATGATTTTTTAATAAAAAAAATTATTTTTATAAAAAAAAAAAAAATAATAATAATAATAATAATAATAATAATAATAATAATAATAATAATAATAATCGTATTGGGGCTCAGATCATAGCTTCATATTTTTAATCGTATTAGTTTCGCTATTGCTAGAGGAGTGGGGGCTCAGTTAGTTTCTCGGCTACCCACTAATTTCTTGTAATTTCTTATGATTTTCTAATGAAGTGATGTTTTATAATAAAAAAATAATAATAATAATAATAAAATAATAATAATAATAATAATAATAATAATAATAACAACATAAAGCAATCCACTAATATAAAATAAACAACTTGAATCAATAAACCTATTGAGTAATGTCTTACTATATTAACTACTAAGGGGGCGTTTGGTTCGTCTCCCGACGGAATTAGGCAGAATTGGAATGATCGATTTCATTGATCGAATTCCATTGTGATGTTTTGTTACTTAAGGAATGGAATTGAAATCTCAACATTCCTTCAAATAAGGATTCGATCATTCCTTCTCAAAATGAATGGAAACGAAATCCATTCCATCCCAAAATTTACAAATGACAAATATACCCTCATTAAACATAATGATCGGACGAAGAAAAACGGTGTTGTTATTGTTGCCGAAAAAAATAATTTTATTATAATTTATATATAAAAATATTAATTATTAATATTAATATTAAAATATTTTGAGAAGTATTAATATTAATATTAAATATTAATATTAATATTAAAAATATTAAAAATATTACGCATTTACGTATTTTAAGTATTTTAAAATATTAATTTTGGGGAAATTTTACGTAATATTAAAAAATATTACGTATTTACATATTTTATGTATTTTAAAAATAGTACTTATCGAGAAATTTTACGTATAAATAATATTAAAAAAATTAAATATTAATATTAATATTAAAAATATATTGAGAAATGTTAATATTTAAAAGATTGTATATTAAATATTTGTATTAATATTAATATTAAAAATGTTAAAAAAAATTGCGTATTTACATATTTTACGTATTTTAAAAATATTAATTTTAGTATTAATAATAATATTGAGAAATTTTACGTATAAATATTGAGAAATTTTACGTATAAATATTAATATTAATATTAAAAATATTAAATATTAATATATCAAAGAAATGGCATTTTGGTCGATCTTCATTATTTCATTCCAATTCCTTAGTTTATCAAACAGACGGATTTCAATTCATTTGATAGGTTACATTTTGTTTCCTCTCAACCAAACACTTGGTCAAATTTATAACATTCCATTTCAATTCTTTCCACATTCCAATTCCTTTGACAGATTCTATTCCATCATAAACCATTCTGCGAACCAAACGCCCCCTAAAATTCAAGAACACAAGTCTTGCACTGTATCTTTTGAATGTGATATTGTTGCAAAGTGCTTAAGATTTTCAAGAGAGAACTTAAATTCCCCTATCCTTGCCTATCTCATGTATGTCATTTCATGGTATATTTTGTGATGGTCTAAAACGACAACCTTTTATGGGCGGATTCAGAGCGAGGTATGCCATCCCAGTCCTCCTCCCCAAAATCCTAAATTTGTCCCATCCTCGCCGCTTTCCCGTCGGGGACCTTATCGGGACGCCCCATCGGGATAGAGCTATACCCCACCCCTGTAGCGACCACTTTTCTAAAATATAATTCTTTTAATTTAAGAAGAGTAAATGAAAATTTTGCAGCGAAAATACATTTTTAAGAAAAATAAACTTAATAATCGCAAGTAATAATCCCAAGTCACCATTAAATAAAAACATAATTTGACGTTAAAATAAAACAAATGGAACAATTGTTCATAAAGCGTAGCTTGAGGAAAATAATAGTAAATAAATAAATAACAACTCATGAAGCTTGATCATCCCACACTCATGCGCTTGCCACATCGAGCTCCTCAACCTGAAAGGGGGTAAAATAGTGGGGTGAGCTTCCAACTCGCTCAGTGTGGAGAGTACGCAATATGTCTACGTTAATTACTAAATATATTAGCAAGTATAAACAACATGACTGATAAATTCTGAAGCCCGTCGGCTAGCCCGAAGGCTTTATGCACAATTAAGTGCTTTTGACTGATTTGCACATTTAAGTGCTTCTGACTGATTGCACATTTAAGTGCTTCTGACTGATTTGCACATTTAAGTGCTTCTGACTGATTTGCACATTTAAGTGCTTCTGACTAATTTCACGTGCACATACGAGACAATATATAAAGTAATTAAAATAAACAAAAGCGTAATAATTCCCCACACCTGGATAAAGTTGTAGTTCTGAAGTTGAATATGATGAAATGCTTGACTCGATAATTCTAGGCCCGTAAATTCTTGTTATTATCTACAATTAATAATAATAGAAAATTATTATTATATGACTGAGCATTAAATTGTAAGGGAATAATAATAGTAATTAAAAATGTCAACATGTTAAAAGCTTGGCCGAAAGAGATTGAAATTGTAGAAATTATAATTCTGCTTGGGGCTAACTGGAATAATTATAAACCAGAATGAGGCAAGAATGAAGAAACTGAAAATTAGGGGCTGAAATTAGTATACCCTGAAAATTGATTTGGGTCAATTTAAGAATTTCTGGAACTTGAGGATTAAATTGAAGAACCCTAAAAAAATAACTGGGTATAAAAACCCTTCTCTTAAGAAGTCAGCCGCATAATCGCCCTTCTTCTTCACCCTCGGTTCTTCTCTCTCTCTATCGTCCGCCTCTCTCTTTAACCTTCTGCAGATAATCGGATCTCTCATCTTCCAAACACATAAATTCACACTCTCAACTCCGAAACACACACACACACTCAGTCACCGACAGAGGTACTCGAATCGGCCAAAATCGTGCAGAAATCGGAGCAAAACGGTGGTGGTGCGGCGGACTGTGATGGTCGGCGACTGAAGTACCGCGCGGCGCACGGCGGAACAAGACTTGGTTCGTACGGGCCTGTTTTTGTTGAGATAATTTTCTTGAAGTCGAGTTGAGTATGGTGGGCTGCGGCCGGAGTAGGGCTTTTGTCCTCCAGTAACCGGCGAAGGCGAAGGAGTGATGAAGGGGTATAGATTTGGGGCTGGCTCGGCGATTGCAGCGCATGGATGTTGCCGGCGCGGCGAAGGTGGGTGGGCTGAAACGGGTTCGGTCGCGGTTTTGGTTTATGACCCGAACTAGTGACGGCGGTGAAGGTGATTATCCGGCGGCGCTCTGACCCTCATGTCCGGAGATGTTTTAGAATTCAGGTAAAAAAAAGAGTTCCAATTTCTGAAAAGAATGGATTTGAGTTTTAAGGGCTATGAACTAAACCTCCAACTTGTGTTGAAATTCTTCTGGTTTGGGTTATTTCCCTGGTCGTTGGATATTCAGTCGACATAATTTACAACTGATGAAGAAAGAAAATAACGACATCAATGCATAAACAATTGAACGAGAGTGATTACCTCCGGGTTTGAGAATTTTGCAGTGTAAATGCTCCAAAGACGACCCTTAGATTGCTGCTAGAATTACTGATGCTGGTTGGAGATGAAGACTGGTCTGATGGGTGCCAGGAGATTCAAGGGCTGATTTAAAAGGGTGGCTTACGGGTTGCTTCATGTATATGGGATTTGGATTTGTTTTGGATCTGTGGAACTCTAGATGTTTAGGTTAAATCGGGAGAAGTGAAGAAAAATACCTGTAAAGTAGAGGAGAAGATGAATCCTGTAGAGGAGAGGGGGGGCGCACGATTGCTGGAAGGAGAAAAGATAAAAAAATGTATCTGTGTATTCTAGGGTGTATTCTAGGATTGACTGCAGTAGGAATAGAGTATTTATACTGTATAGATTAGGTTTTAGGGTATAAGAAGTTATGGGCTAGGTTTTTGAAAGAAAATCTGAATTGGGCTAAGAAAAGACTTGGGCCATTAAATTAATAGACAATAATATTAATATTAATAATAATATTGGACTAATTAAATAGTTGGCTTACATAAAACTAAAATAATAATGATAACTATAATAATAGAAATATTATTATTCATAATAATAATTGTTATAGTAATCAGGTAAATAATATTTTGGGCATAATTAATATTATTTAAAATTTGACTCGGGCCTAGAAATGACGAGATGAAACCATGAAATAAAATGAGAAATAAAACGAACGAATCACATGACTTGACATGAATTAAAATGACGTAAATGGATTTGCATGATCATGAAATAAAACTGCATTAAATGATAAAATTATTCGGGCATTAATTTAATAAAATTGGACATATTTTCTATAATTCATAATAAATGTATATGCGAAATTGGGGTGTTACAACCTACCCCCTTTAACAAATTTTTGTCCTCGAAAATTAAGTTACGTACCTTGAAAAATGAATGTTGGATACTTAGGGGCTGTTTGGCAGTTGCTGAATGATTTAGTGCAGAATGGTTGAGAGGCCAGAATGGTTGAGAGACTCTGTATGGTTGAGTGCAGAATGAAATTTGGTTGTTTGGTAACTGTTCTGAATGGTAACTCTGAATGGTCACAAATTACCATTTTACCCTTCTATATAAAAGTAGCGATTAAAAATCTCATTTTTCCTCCCCTTGCGTACCAAAACCTCTCCTCTTTATAAATAAAAACCCTAATTTTTATAAATAATTGTGTATAATATTTTTAAATTTAATTCATTTAAAATAATAATATTAATTATTATTATGTATAATATTTTTAAATTTAATTCATTTAAAATAATAATAATAATTATTATTATGTATAATATTTTTAAATTTAATTCATTTGAAATAATAATAATAATTATGCATAATATTTTTTAATTTAAATAATAATAATAATTATGTATAATATTTTTTAATTTAATTCATTTATAAAATTATAATAATAATTATGTCTAATATTTTTTATTTAAATTCATTTAAAAAATAATAATAATAATTATAAATAATAATTCTTAATTTAAGAGGAGGGGTAAAGCTGGAAATTGTTTGCCTCTTAATGGTTGAGAGAGAGTATGGATGCTTAATGGTTAAGAGGTTATTGTAACCATTAAGAGGTCATATTTTTTTTGCCAAACAGTCCTGACCTCTTAGCGATTCAGAGGTAGGCTCTTAATGTAACCATTAAGAGCCAAACAAACAGCCCCTTAGAACGGATCTCCTCTTCACGTTCCCAAGTTGCCTCATTTGGTCCATGACGACTCCATTGAACTTTTACCAATTTAACCTCTTTATTTCGTAACTGATGTACCTTACGCTCCAAAACAGTTGTAGATACTTCCTCATAAGTCAGGTTCTTGGCTATGTGTAACTCTTTGAAATTGCATATGTGATCATGATCATGTATGTACTTTCTCAGCATGGAGACATGAAAGACATTGTGCACTCCCGATAACTCTAACGGCAATGCCAAACTATAAGCAACATCACCAATGCGACCCAAAATCTCAAAAGGTCCGATATAACGAGGCTGTAGCTTTCCTTTTTTACCGAATCATATCACTCCTTTAATCGGCGCTACCTTCAGGAACACCTTCTCTCCAATCTCAAATTCTATATCTTTCCTTCGTTTATCAGCGTAAGACTTCTGTCGATCCTGGACGGTCTTAATTCTGCTTCTGATCTCGGCTATCTTCTCTACAGTCTTCTCGATCAATTCTAGACCCAAAATCTTCCCTTCTCCAACCTCGCTCCAATAAAGAGGCGATCGACATTTCCTTCCGTAGAGAGCCTCGTACGGGGCCATTTGTATAGTTGCTTGGTAACTATTGTTATAAGCAAACTCTACTAACGGCAAAATATTCTCCCAATTCTCACCAGTATCAAGAACACACGCCCTCAACAAATATTCAAGTGTCTTGATAGTCCGCTCAGATTGACCATCGGTTTGCAGATGATATGCAGTACTGAAATTCAATTTAGTGCCCAACGCACTCTGAAGACTCTTCCAAAATTTCGACGTAAATCGCGGATCTCTATCAGAAACGATCGACACTGGAACACCATGTAGCCTCAAAATCTCCCGAATTTAAATCCGTGCATATTGTTCCATACTATAAGTCATCTTCACAGGTAGAAAGTGAGATGACTTCGTCAAGCGATCTACTATCACCCAGATAGCATCGTTCTTCCTCACTGTTTGTGGCAGACCAACCATGAAATCCATTGTGATATGCTCCCATTTCCATTCTGGAATTTCCAACGGTTGAAGTAAACCTCCTGGCCGTTGGTGTTCTGCCTTTACCTGCTGACATATCATACACCTCTCCACAAATACACCAATGTCTCGTTTCATTCCTCTCCACCAAAAGAACTTCTTCAAGTCGTGGTACATCTTTGTACCTCCCGGATGAGCAGAGTATGGTGCATTATGAGCTTCTTCAAGGATTTGCCTCCTAAGGGATGTGTCCTTAGGAACACACAACCTCCCATCGTAAGTCAAAACGTCGTCTGCAGCAATGACAAATTTCTCAATACTCCCATCTTGTGCTCGATCTTTCATCTTAGACAAGAACTTATCACGTGGTTGAGCCTCCTTAATCTTATCTCTCAAGTTTGGTTGCAAGACCAAAGATGATAATATTGCTTTCGAACATTTTGAAGACTCAACTACCTCAATCCTCAACTGGGAGAACTCCTTTATCAAACTCTCCTGATCGGTCAAGCAAGCTAACTCGCCTCTAGTCTTCCGACTCAAGGCATCAGCTACTACATTCGCCTTACCCGGATGGTAATGGATGGTAAAATCATAGTCCTTCACCAATTCTAACCATCTCCTTTGTCTCATGTTAAGATCCTTCTGTGTGAAAAGATACTTCAAACTTTTATGGTCAGTGTATATCTCACACTTCCCTCCGTAGAGATAGTGACGCCAAATCTTAACGCATGTACTACAGCAGCCAACTCCAGATCATGTGTTGGATAGTTCAACTCATGTGGTTTAAGCTGTCTCGATGCATAGGCTACTACTTTACCATGTTGCATCAGAACACAACCCAATCCCTGCTTTGAGGCATCACTATAAATAACAAAGTCTTCCGTCGGATCAGGAATCGTTAATACTGGTGCTAGACCTGGCAAAATAGGCCCAGGCCCGCGGGCCGGGCCAGCCCGCCCGTTTTTGGGCGGGCATTGGGCTTCATATTTTTGGCCCAAAAAAAATCGGGTCTTTTTGGCCCGGCCCAGATTTGGCCCGCTCGTTGAGGCCCGGCCCGCGGGCGGCCCGCCCGGCCCAGTTTTTTTTTTTATATATATATTTATGTTATATGTAATTATAATTTTTAAAAATTTTCCTTATTTGTTAGATTAAATTACATCTATATGTTAATTATTGATGTAGTTTTATTTTTTATGGGACTTTGTGATTACTTTGTAGTATCTCAAATCAATAATAATATTATTTTATGATTTTTATAAGAAAGTAGTAGTGATAAATGAAATGATGATCAAATAAAAATATTTATATATTTGTCTTTTGATTGTGGTAGTGTAGTAAATAATATAATTATCAAATAAAAATAATTGTATATTTATTTAATTGATTGTGATAATATAGTGAATAATATAATAATTACGGATCGAAAAATATTTCTATATTTATTCAGAAATAATATTTCAAAAAAAAAAAAAAGAGTCGAGACCCGCGGGCCGGGCCGGGCCCGCCCGGGGTGGGCCACGGGCCTAATATTTTTGGCCCAAAAAAAACCGGGCCTTTTTGGCCCGGCCCAGATTTGGCCCGCCCGTTTTTTGCCCGGCCCGTTTGGGCCGAGCCCGCCCGTTTGCCAGGTCTAACTGGTGCCGAGGTTAGTCTCCTTTTCAATTCTTGAAAACTTTCCTCGCACTTCTCACTCCATTCAAACCTCACGCCCTTCCTTGTTAATTGAGTCATAGGAGTGGCGATTTTAGAAAATCCTTCAATAAATCTTCTATAATAGCCAGCTAGGCCCAGAAAGCTACGAACTTCGCTCGCATTCTTGGGTACTCCCCAACTACTCACTGCTACAACTTTATCGGGATCTACCTCAATCCCTTTTGAAGTCACCACATGTCCAAGGAATCCAACTATGTTCAATCAAAACTCACATTTCTTGAACTTGGCATACAACTTCTCCTTGCGAAGTGTCTCCAATGTAATTCTCAAATGCTCTTGGTGTTGTTCCTTGTCCTTAGAATACACCAAAATGTCATCTATGAAAACGATCACGAACTTATCCAAGTAAGGTTGGAACACCCTGTTCATCAAATCCATAAAGACTGCTGGTGCATTACTCAGACCAAATGGCATCACTACAAATTCAAAATGTCCATAACGGGTCCTGAAAGCCGTCTTGGGAATGTCACACTCCATAATCTTCAATTGGTGGTACCCCGACCGCAAATCGATCTTCGAAAAGGTTCCGGGTTCCCTCAATTGATCAAATAGATCCTCGATTCTCGGCAATGGGTATTTATTCTTCACCGTGAGTCGATTCAACTCTCGGTAATCTATACACATCCGGAGTGACCCATCCTTCTTTCTTACAAACAGCACTGGTGCACCCCATGGTGACACACTAGGACGAACAAATCCGAGCTCCAGCAACTCTTGAATTTGGACCTTCAATTCTTGAAGTTCCCTCGGAGCCATTCTATATGGTGCTTTGGATGTTGGGGCCGCCCCAGGGACCAAATCAATACTAAACTCCACTTGTCGGTCGGGTGGGACTCCCGACAAATCTTCTGGAAACACATCCAAAAACTCCCGTACTATAGGTACGTCTGTAGGGGACACCTCATTAGTACGGGTGTCGACTCGCCTTCCAAACACTTCAATGTTACCTTCTTCTCACGGCATCTTATATCGACATCATGTCTATCGAGCCACTCCATACCAAGGATCACATCAAAATCCATCGAGTTAATTAAATACAGGCTAGCGTCAAATTCTCTACCTCCTATCTCAATATTCTCGTCAATCATTGTATTAGTGATGATCGTATTTCCTGACGGTAAGCTAACCTCAAGAGACTCAACAGTTCTAGTGCTTCTATGACCAATAGCATGATAAAACTTTGCAGACATAAAAGTATGTGTGGCACCAGTGTCAAATAAAGCAAAAGCAGGCATGTTAGATATCATAAGCATACCTGACACTGTGCCGGGATTCTCATCTGCGTCCTTTTGGGTCAATGAATAAATACGAGCCTTTCCTCCAGAACCTTGACCTTTGGCCCTTTGGATATGACAATTCGAAGATGTATGCCCTGGCTCCTTGCATCTGTAGCAGACACCTTTTCCATACAAACACTCTCCGCCATGATTCTTACCACACTTCGAGCACTCCGGCTTACTGGTTTGAGGCTTAGGTCCCGACCTTTGATCAACCTTTGCTTGCTTATTAGAAACCACGGCCTTATTTTGATTCCCATTCCAATGCCTCTTACCGGTACTAGGCTTAGTTGACTGTTGCTGATCCAGATTGTGACTAGCCTCAACCTCTTGAGCTCGAAACACTATCTCGGTATACGGTAGCACCCCATGACCAGCCACGATGTGACGAATACTCGGGCGTAAACCACTCCAAAATTTAAGGGCCCTCTTCCGATCTGTATCCACCATGTGCTCCACAAAGAAGCTGATTTGGTTGAATTTCCTCTCATATTCTTCAACCGTCATCCCTCCTTGTTCGAGATTCCAAAACTCTATCTCCATCTTTTCTCGATAATACTGTGGGTAGTACTGTTCCATCATTATTTCCTTGAATCGATCCCAAGTCAATGCAGCACGCTCGGCCACCGGCCTCAAACGCCAATAGCTTATCCACCAGCGTCCAGCATCCTCCACCATTTGGTATTGGCCGCAAAGAATTCTTTGCACATCAATGCACCCAATGAGCTCAAAGGTGCGCTCGAGTGACATGAACCATTCATCAACGAAAGATGGTCCTTCTCGACCGTTGAATGTTGGTGGGGTGAAACATCGGAACTGTGGCACCACTTGTGCCTGAGTAGGAGCTGGCACATTATTGTTGTGGTTATCCTGATCACCTCCGTCACCACCACCAAAGTTGGCATTCTGACCACCGAGATTATCTGTACCTCGGTTAGTTGGGCGTCCACGTCCACGAGTTGCCATTATCCTAAGGCACACCACACGCAACGATCCTAAGTGCTTCTGACTGATTGCACATTTAAGTGCTTCTGACTGATTTGCACATTTAAGTGCTTTTGACTGATTGCACATTTAAGTGCTTGTGACTGATTTGCACATTTAAGTGCTTCTGACTGATTTGCACATTTAAGTGCTTCTGACTAATTTCACGTGCACATACGAGATAATATATAAAGTAATTAAAATAAACAAAAGCGTAATAATTCCCCACACCTGGATAAAGTTGTAGTTCTGAAGTTGAATATGATGAAATGCTTGACTCGATAATTCTAGGCCCGTAAATTCTTGTTATTATCTACAATTAATAATAATAGAAAATTATTATTATATGACTGAGCATTAAATTGTAATGGAATAATAATAGTAATTAAAAATGTCAACATGTTAAAATCTTGGCCGAAAGAGACTGAAATTGTAGAAATTATAATTCTGCTTGGGGCTAACTGGAATAATTATAAACCAGAATGAGGCAAGAATGAAGAAACTGAAAATTAGGGGCTGAAATTAGTATACCCTGAAAATTGATTTGGGTCAATTTAAGAATTTCTGGAACTTGAGGATTAAATTGAAGAACCCTAAAAAAATAACTGGGTATAAAAACCCTTCTCTTAAGAAGTCAGCCGCATAATCGCCCTTCTTCTTCACCCTCGGTTGTTCTCTCTCTATCGTCCGCCTCTCTCTTTAACCTTCTGCAGATAATCGGATCTCTCATCTTCCAAACACAAATTCACACTCTCAACTCCGAAACACACACACACACACTCAGTCACCCACAGAGGTACTCGAATCGGCCAAAATCGTGCAGAAATCGGAGCAAAACGGTGGTGGTGCGGAGGACTGTGATGGTCGGCGACTGAAGTACCGCGCGGCGCACGGCGGAACAGGACTTGGTTCGTACGAGCCTATTTTTTTTTTTTTGTGATAATTTTCTTGAAGTCGGGTTGAGTTTGGTGGGCTGCGGCCGGAGTAGGGCTTTTGTCCTCCAGTAACCGGCGAAGGCGAAGGAGTGATGAAGGGGTATAGATTTGGGGCTGGCTCGGCGATTGCAGCGCATGGATGTTGCCGGCACGGCGAAGGTGGGTGGGCTGAAACGGGTTCGGTCGCGGTTTTGGTTTATGACCCGAACTGGTGACGGCGGTGAAGGTGATTATCCGGCGGCGCTCCGACCTTCATGTCCGGAGATGTTTTAGAATTCAGGTAAAAAAAGAGTTCCAATTTATGAAAAGAATGGATTTGAGTTTTAAGGGATATGAACTAAACCTCCAACTTGTGTTGAAATTCTTCTGGTTTGGGTTATTTCCCAGGTCGTTGGATATTCAGTCGACATAATTTACAACTGATGAAGAAATAAAATAACGGCATCAATGTATAAACAATTGAACGAGAGTGATTACCTCCGGGTTTGAGAATTTTGCAGTGTAAATGCTCTAAAGACGACCCTTAGATTGCTGCTAGAATGACTGATGCTGGTCGGAGATGAGGACTGGTCTGATGGGTGCCAGGAGATTCAAGGGCTGATTTAAAAGGGTGGCTTACGGGTTGCTTCATGTATATGGGATTTGGATTTGTTTTGGATCTGTGGAACTCTAGATGTTTAGGTTAAATCGTGAGAAGTGAAGAAAAATACCTGTAAAGGAGAGGAGAAGATGATTCCTGTAGAGGAGGGGGGGGGGGCGCACGATTGCTGGAAGGAGAAAAGAGAAAAAAATGTATCTGTGTATTCTAGGGTGTATTCTAGGGTTGACTGTAGTAGGAATACAGTATTTATACTGTATAGATTAGGTTTTAGGGTATAAGAAGTTATGGGCTAGGTTTTTGAAAGAAAATCTGAATTGGGCTGGCCATTAAATTAATAGACAATAATATTAATATTAATAATAATAATAATAATAATAATAATAATGGACTAATTAAATAGTTGGCTTACATAAAACTAAAATAATAATGATAACTATAATCATAGAAATATTATTATTCATAATAATAATTGTTATAGTAATCAGGTAAATAATATTTTGGGCATAATTAATATTATTTAAAATTTGACTCGGGCCTAGAAATGACAAGATGAAACCATGAAATAAAATGAGAAATAAAACGAACGAATCACATGACTTGGCATGAATTAAAATGACGTAAATGGATTTGCATGATCATGAAATAAAACTGGATTAAATGATAAAATTATTCGGGCATTAATTTAATAAAATTGGACATGTTTTCTATAATTCATAATAAATGTATATGCGAAATTGGGGTGTTACAACCTACCCCCTTTAACAAATTTTCGTCCTCGAAAATTAAGTTACGTACACTTGAAAAATGAATGTTGGATACTTAGAACGGATCTCCTCTTCACGTTCCCAAGTTGCCTCATTTGGTCCATGACGACTCCATTGAACTTTTACCAATTTAACTTCTTTATTTCGTAACTGATGTACGTTACGCTCCAAAACAGCTGTAGATACTTCCTCATAAGTCAGGTTCTTGGCTACGTGCAACTCTTTGAAAATGCATATGTGATCATGATCATGTATGTACTTTCTCAGCATGGAGACATGAAAGACATTGTGCACTATAAAATCACGAGAAACCTATATTGTATAAATACAAATTTATTGGCACATTATATATAAAGGTGGCCATTCACGGGTCCGGGGAGCTGGCGGGTCCACTGGTCGGCCGACCAGGACCCGGACCCACCTGTACATATGAAATGTACGATCGACGGGTTCACAGGGCCGGCTCCGGGTTCGACCCGCTGGGTCACAGATCCTCCCGTAATTTATTTTTAAGTATTTATGAAATTTTATTTATTATCATTTTATACACGAAAAACAATTAATGAATAAAGGAAATAACTGGAAAAAATGAGCTTAAATTTAATTTTAAGTATCTACTTAAAATTAAATTGCCTACGTATTCTCGTGAGGAATCAAAGCTCTACGTAGTTCTTTTACTTGAAAAAAAATTAAAAAAAAGGTTCATATTTAATTTTAAGTTTTCAGTTAAAATTAAATTGCCTACGTATCCTCGTGATAGGCGTATTGGTCTGCTTATAGGTCATCCCAATTATTTTCTTGATCTCATAACTCGATTTTTGTTGTGTCTTTAAGCATCATTTGAGCCTCAAGATTTTTTGGTGTCATTCGGGATCTCCGCTCGTCCAACATATAGCCTCATTCACTAAAAACACTCACAACGGGGACTCTGAATGCGGGCAGTGCAAGAATCTCTTGTGCCATAATGGAAAGTATGGGAAATTCGATTCCCCTTCTCTTCCGCCAATCCAATAGATCAAGTGTACCTATATTGTTATCCTCGACCACAAAACTAGTTGCATATTATCAACTAAGGTCATTTTTGAGATGTCACTACCCCCATATTCATTGCTATATTATAGAGATGCTGTTGAAATAGATTAATGGGAGTTCTCTTTAGTTTTATGTTACATGTATTGGTAGTCCTAGTTCTTATTTTTTGAATTTGAATCATATCTCCATATTTGACCAAATATTCAGCAAAAGAGGAGTTGGGGTAGTATTTATAGATATAATTTTTGATATTTTTTTAAAAAAAATTGAAAATGAATCTGTTGGACCCGTCGGGTCGCGATTCCGACCCGCCGGGTCAAACTGTCAGTTTAAAAAAAATTACGACCAGGCGGGTCGACGAGTCACAAAATGTAGGACCCCGACCCCACCCGTGTATACCACGGGTCGGGATCTCCGGGTTTGACGGGTTGGCCGGGTCCGGGTCCTACACGGGTCAGGTAGGTCCGAGTTGACAGGTCAACCCGCTGGGCCCGGGTTTTCTGGCCACCTCTAATTATATATTGTACTTAATCTCTCTATTATAATATATATTAATATAAGATATATATTAAAATAATATATCGGAGCGGGGCTGGACTAACTTGGGCTTGTCCCGCTAACTACCCCGAACCCGAAAAAATTCCCCGAAAATGTCCTGAACCCCGCTCTGAACCGTGAAAACCCCTACCCCCGACCCGCTCGAATTTTTCAAATTTCGGTTTTTCCTTTGGGTTCGGATTTTTTTTCCACTCCTAACTGTCAGGTTATTCAGGCTTTAGAATGATATGTTTTGTGATGGTCTAAAACCATCAGGTTATCTAGGCGTTAGATTCGCGTCGTGAGCCCAAAATATCCACACTAGAAAATAGTTATCATTTTGTTATGAGTTATTGAAATGTGCACTTCTCGAAGTGCGTAATAAGATAATATATTATAATATGTGAATGACTATTATGCTCCTGATGTAATTATGTAATTACGATTGTGCCATCTGAAGTTTTCCAATAAATAGGACTTCAGTTATTAATGAAGATTTTTCTCTATTCTCTCTCTAAATTCTCTCTATAATATTTCGGTTTTATAACACTTTATTAGCACGAAAATTCTAATCCTTACTAAAGAGTTTCAATGGTAAGAACTTCTTTATGGTTTTATTCTGTATATACATATTATTATACTTGAGTGGTATGACCCCAAGTTATATATATTATATACTATTTGTTCTTGAGTGGTATATGGCATTTATGTCAATATATCTTATTATTATCTTGAGTGGTATGGCCATTATGTCTAGTATATATTATTATTAATGCTTGAAGTGTTATGACCCCAAGCTATAAACGGTGTAAATATGCCTCTGTGTGTTACGGATAAAGAAGAAGTAAATAAATAAAGAAAAAAGAGAAAAACATGGATGAAGAAAAAACGTAACAGAAAAAAAATAGGACAAGAAGATAATGAAAAAGAAGAAGAACAGATGAGAAGAAAGAAAAAAGGGGAAAGAGTAAAGAGATACGAAAAAGATAAAGAAAAGGATAAAGAGAGAAAAAAAGATAAAAAAAAGGGAGGACGCAACGTGTATTGATATAGAAATATAAAATAATAAAATATTTCTTTTTAGTTTATTAAATCCTATATTTAGGTTTTCTAAATTATAATAAGTATACATTATGATAATTATTTTTTCTTGATACCATCGTGATCTATTTTACGAGAGTTTCAATTTGACACCAATATTGATATAGATTAATAATTTTTTTAATATATGTTATTATTGGAATTCATTACAATATATGGATTAGTATCTTGATTCCTTCAGAAATATTGAAATGCTTGTGGATATATTGTTAGGAGTATGCCCTCAGATGCCACTCAGGGGATGTATGAGTGGGGGCATTGTACTTGTTATTATGTAATTCATTATCATAAGGCAAATGTGTTTCTTTATTTACTGGTAGTTACTGGCATTCCTAACTCGTAAGTATATATATATATATATATGTGTGTGTGTGTGTGTCTATATAAACTAGTCCGTGTATTTGAGAGCAAAATATTCCACTCCTTATTAGCAAAGGGGGTCGGCACTGGAAAGGTTTATAGCTCAAATACTTAATCGTTCGCAAGTCGATGAAACTTGACTGGGCGTTAAGTTTATGTGAAGACTTGTATGACGTGTTCTTTGACATGGAGAGTGCCTGTCGAACACTAATGGTTAGTGGGAGCACACGTTATAGGTATGCTAATTGGATTAGTATACTCGAACCGACTCACCCTCGATTCGTCACACGGATTTCACTCTGGGACAGTCAATGACGGAATCGAAAGGTTGTGATAGGTATTCGTGAACCTTCGACTTGAGGATTTAGTAGGGATGTTCTTGTGATGTTAAGATTTTCATTAGAGTAGTTCGACCCAGAAAACCGGAAGGTGGGGGTCAACCTCGACGTGCGTCTTAACGGGCAAGTAGTAGGTCCTACTAAATACCAAGATAGAATTCTTTCTCCTTTTAGTGAACGAGTTATATGTCATATGCGGTTATTGGCAGATGAGATCATAAGTCTTTGGCCAAAGCATTAGAGCTAGTTGTATTGGATACACGAGAGCTCAATGATCTCGATTTGCATTAATGCATGCATAGCGTCAAGTACATATAGGGTTTGACTAACTGTGACCCTATAACTTGATTGGGACATTTGAAAGAAGGGTTTATACGTATACTGGTATTCACGACATAATGGTTCTTGATCAATCATTCATTCTCAGTTGGGGTACAATGTAGGCCGCCAGGCTGGCTAGGTGGTGCTACTACTCTTTGGTTCCTCCCTGACTGAGACGGACCTACCGAGTTGCGCAATAGGATTGACGACGGAATGTATCAAGCTTATTCTCTCATTATGAATATTAGATATTGTATATCTAATTAATTGGGACATTGGATGTCTAGATTGATTTATTGGATAAATTAATCTATGGCCTAATAAATTAAATAAATTACTGGGTGATTAATTTAATTCGTGAATATAATTATTTCTTGGAGAAATTAATTATGTTATTATGTATTTGATATGATTAATTAATTGGATCAATTAATTGATATGATACATCATAACGGAATCGGAGTTTATCTGTTTGTACTCACGGGAGTCCGAAACGGACCGAACTCGTCCAATTCCTTCTAGATGACCGCCCCATACCTAACTCCTCCCTTGGTCTTGGTCTTCTCCTTGTTAGGTGGAAGACATATGGCCACCAATGGGACAATATCATATTATATATGATATTAGGTGATTTGGTCCATAAAGTAAGAAGAATAAAATGAAGACCACTCCTCACTCTTGAAGGCCACTCCATCTGTGAGTTCATGTGTGTGAGAGAGAAAATAGTTTTCTCAATTGTCTTCATCTTCTTCTTCATTTCTTCTTGGTGGTTCTTGGAGAAAAATCAAGAAATCAAATATACACTTAGAGTGCTATAATCATAATCGAAAGCTTCATCATCCTAGCTCTAGCCGTATCCTTGGAGGATAGCAGGTGATCGTCGTTCTGTTCGTTTCTCCGGCGCATGACAAGTAGAGAGACGCGGTATTTCGGCGTTGGATCATCCAAGAGCTTGGAGCAGATTGGATCGTAGGGAAATCAACTAAAGCTTGGGGAATAGCTCAAGAGAAGGACATCATTTAATCAACGGACTACAAGGGTATGTTTCTCGTATCATCTTGTGTTTCGTTTTATATTCGTATATATGTAGCTCGATCGATCCTCGTAGGGATTCAGATCGAATTAATTTTCGTTTTACAGCCTCCGCTGGGCCTTTGTTTTAGGCACCGAATCCCAATAGTGGTATCGGAGCGTAGGTCTTGCGATCGTATATACGATATTTGCATTTGGAATGCTTGATTAGATGGTAAATGATTTGGAATCATTTATAGTCATAATCGTGGTATATGTATTTCGTTCTTCGTAAGTTTATGTCTAAATATATATCTTTAATTTCTAGAAAATGTGATTTATATTGTAGATATGAAAGTCGGAAAATATAGATATTGGATATCCGGTCGAAAATCTAGCCCCGAATCGTCATTGGACGACTTTTCGGACAAGGGTTGAAAACTATCGGGCTGACCCGACCGTGTCAGGTGACACGGGCTGTGCCAGTAGGACAGTCTCGGAAGATTGTCGGGGTAACCCGACCGTGCCATTCGGCACGGGCCGTGTCTGGCCGGCAGACTGTCGGGACAACCCAACTGTGTCATTTGACACGGCCGTGTCTGGCAGGCCAACTTTAGAAGTTGTCGGGATAACCCGACCACGCCATTCGGCACGGGCCGTGTCTGTCCGGCAGACTACCGAGGATGACCCGACAGTGCCAGTCGGCACGGACCGTGTCCGGCAGGCAGTTTCGCCCCGGTTCGATTTTTTCGTGTATTCGAGAAAATTAATCTCCCGCATATTAAATTGGATTGAATATGATTAAAATGATTTATGATATTTCATTTTATAAGGGAAATTTGATTAATTGGAATATTTGTGGGTGACCGAATACTTTGAACGTTCTCATATTACCGATTGTATGAATTTATTGGATCGATTCTATTTATTGTTTATATGTTGATTGGATCAATGTATCTCTACGCAATCCGTTTATATAGTATTTATTGGATGAATGCTTTTGAATGGGGATGTGGTTCATGGACTTAGTTTTGAATCGTTCGTTTTATTCGATTGGGTTGTAAAGGCCGTTTTGAGCCTTTTTATTTTACTAGAAATATTTGTATCTAGGATGCAATTTTTCAATGTAAAATTTATATGTAATGACGAAAACTGGAGGAAGATCCATTCGATAAGACGAAGATTGAAGACCGAAGACTTGTAATTAGATTACGGAGTTTTTTATTCTAGGAATGGTCCATGAACTACATGTTGGTACCAACTAGGTTGTGAATGGTTATTCATATTGTATGAATGCTATAAACGCGCTTAAATGAATTAATGTGCAAAGTGTAACATTAATCGCGAAAATTCTCCCACAACATTATTAAGTTTATAAGGTTTCAAGGTTTTCCTTCCCTCCATCGAGCTTTCGGAAATTGAAATCCAAACCGGATGTGCTATGCTTCCGAGTTATCGGGGTAGTCGTTCGGAGAAGATGGATAAATTACCGGGAGCGCATTGGATGCCTTCGGTTGGAGCAAATTTTATCCCTAGAAACCTGATAGGTTGCCAAATAAGATTCAATTGTGAAACTGATTTGCGTCGATGGTATAAACTTAACTTGTTCACGAACTACAGAAACCGTATAGGTTGAGGGGAGTGAACAAGGGGAAAAAGAAGATCGAATCATCCATTAGATGGGTTGGTGTTTGACACCACTTTATGAAAATTAATAAACTAGAAACCTGTTCGGTTGCCCTCTATTAAGATTTATAAAGAACTCGATCACCACTATGAAGTAGAGCGACGATACTTCCAGATTTCACATGGGAGTGTGTTACTCTGATAAAAATAGTCAGAGCTGGGTAACAAGAATAGAAAAGACCTTAATTCTATACTCAGATCATAATTAAACGAGTCACTAATTAATCTGTCGTACTTAATGCAGACATAACTCTCAATATAACAATGAACCCAATAGCAATTCTACTCGAAAAGAACACCCTGATCGGACCTAACTTTGTGGATTAGCTCCGCAATCTGGTGATAGTCCTCAGTATAGAGTGATTGTACTTTTGCGAATCGTAGGCGGGTTTCGGTAGTTTCTTCGTGTGATTTGAGTATGGTTTATTAATTATCGTATTCCTTACAAATCGTTTAGGTGCCGGAAGTGCATTCTTGGACCTACCGAACTTGTGTACTTTCCTTCCAATTCTTGATGTCTCAAAGGCAAGTATATGTTTATGATTGTACGTTCTCGACTTTGAAAGTGAGGCATATGAATTGTATGATTGTATATATTCACTCTGGGACTGACCGACGGGTCCTCATTGGGTTCCGTGGCCTTTGGTGTGGTTCCATGAATAGTTTGGGTTAGCCACTCTGGGAGGGTCCGTCGGGGCCTCAGAGGTTTCCGTTGCCTTTGGTGCGGTTCCATGGTTAATCATGTATGTATTGAAATGAGATTTAGTTATTCTGAAATACTAGCCTTGAATTGATGAAATGATGATTACATTTACTTTATTGTCGAGAAGTATTGTGTTTCATATTCGATATACTTGTACTACCTATTCGACGGCTAACCCCTTTTGGGGGGAAATACCTTTCATGTATTTCAGGATCCAAGAGAGTGGTACCGGGTCAGCATAAAGATGATGGGCAAGTGTGATGTTGTGTCTTGTCACTGGTTATGTTTTGTATTTCCTCCATTTAATGATGTTGTACTTGAAATGGTTATGAGTACTCGAGTACTATTCTTAGTTTCCTTGATGTTTTGGCCTGTGTTGCCATGGAATTGATTCTTGATGTATTGTATTCGGTTTTATTGGATATTGTCTTGAGTGCCAACTTTATTGTCCTCTATTGGATTATGCTTGGACCTTATCAGTCAAAGTTCATGGTTCGTGTGTGAATAGCCTTGTGGGTCCCACGGCGGGGCTCACGGTACTGTAATATACCCTGAATAACTTGTGAGTGTTACAGAATATGGTATTAGAGCTTAGGTTTATGGATACCTAGGATGTCGGTCTTTTGGGTCAATTGAGTCATCATTTGTCTACTGCATCACTACTTTGCCATCATCACACTGCGACCGGTACTAGTAAGTCCTTTTACTCTTCTTGTATTCTTCCTAATCGTTTCGCTTTTAATTTGGTATTCTTGGGAATCGGTCACTTCGATGACGTGCGATTTGAATTGTACTTGCATACTTTGTATGTCCTTCATAATGTCTGCTGACAAGGGACAGAGGCGAGGCCATTGTCGTGAACGAGGACGAGGACGTGGCGCGGCCGCTTTCCTTAGTTTCGTTGCGGGGTCGATTACCCCTAGTTTATCTAACTCAGTGCATCCCGATACCGAGAGTCAACACGACCAGTCGAATGGTCAAGGGAATAATGCAGACGCTGGGGCTACGAATGTTCTTCAACAATTAGCAAATCAGATGACTATCCTGGCCCAAGCTGTTCAGCTGAATAATTCTAATCCGGCAGCGGATGTTTTACTCCAAAAATGTGGTCTGTATGTATCCTCCGCAGTTTAGCGGTGCTACCGACCCGAATGATTGGGAGAATTGGCTATTCGAGTTGGAAAAAGTGTTCGAGGCTGTTGATTGCCCCAAAACGAGGAAGGTACCGATTGCTCAGTACTTTCTTACTAAAGAAGCAGCGACTTGGTGGAAATCTGTTAAACCACGAGATCATGTTATTACTTGGGGTGAATTTAAAGAGGTACTGGAGGCTGAGTTTTGTCCTTGGCCAGTGCAGTAAGACAGAATCCGAGCCTTCTTTGAGGCTATGCTGCAGAACATTCCAGTCTCGCAGGCGATAGTGGAATATAACCAACAGCTGATCCATGTGAAGAATCAAGTGCGGGATGAGCGTGACAAGATCTGCTACTTCGACATGCGGATGAATATGGATTTACGGCGTTACATGGCCGGGTTTGCTTGCACTACTCTGAAGGATTACCAAGACAGGGCTTTGGCATATGACATGTTAAGTCATAACAATGATACCACAGAAGATCCGAAGAAGCAAAAGACCGCTAGTAATTTTTATGGATCTAAAGGTGGAAACTTCCAGAGACCTAAGGCGGCTAACCGTTCTATCAGGCAGTCGTCACATTCTTTTAAATGGAAGAAGAGTTTTCATTCTGTTTCCGGCACCTCTACTCACCCAGTGACCTATTTTAATTGTGGTCATTCAGGCCACATCAATCTGGAGTGCAACTTTCCACCTCTGAAGTGTCACACTTGTGGCCAGATGGGGAACAAAGCAGCTTATTGCCCCGAGCAAGATCGGACTTTGGAAACTCGGGCTTCTGGCCCAGCACCTAGAGATCAGAATATGAATCAGCGACAATCAGTCATCCAGACGATGCAGGGTTACGGCAGAGGCCGGGGACGAGGACAGAATGCTAGAGATGGAGATTCTAGCGTCGGTTTGGCACACCCACGAGTTTACGAGATGCGTCAAGTAGATGAACCTGATGCGGCGGTGGCCTCAGGTACAATTCATATTTTATCTCATCCAGTTCGAGTGCTTTTGATACTGGTGCTACATATTCTTTCATCTCCTTGGACTGTGTGTGCCGCTTAAATGTAAATTTTATGACTGCTTGTGATCCTTTCATTGTGAAATTGCCCAGCGGGGATAGGATCGTGGGGAATCGGGAGATTAGAAATTATCCGTGAGATAGCAGGTATTGATTGGTTAACGAATTTGATTGTGGTCTATATCGAGGGCGAGGATGTGATCCTCGCTGAAGACTGGCTCGATAGTCATCAAGCGATTATGAATTACCGCACTTAGGTTATCATTATAATGACTAAATACGGTTCTGAGTACTCGTTTATGGGACGTAAGTCGGGCCAACCAAAATTGCTTATCAGCACCATGAAGATTGTAAAATTCTTGACTAAAGGTTGCATGGGCTATTGTTGTTATGCCTTGAAGTCAGAAGGGAACGAAGTCGATTTCTCTTTGATTCCAGTTGTTGATGAATATCTAGACGTTTTTCCAGATGACCTTTCGGGATTATCGCCGGACTGAGAGATAGAATTTTCTGTAGATCTAGAGCCTGATGCGGCTCCGATTTATAAGGCGCCTTATCGGATGGCACCTTTCGAGATGCAAGAATTGAATAATCAGCTGGGAGAACTATTAGAGAAAGGGTACATCAGACCGAGCGCTTCACCTTGGGCGTGCCTATTCTTTTTGTGAGGAAGAAGGATGGCTCACTACGTTTATGCATTGATTACCGTGAGCTAAACAAAGTGACCATCAAGAACAAGTATCCATTGCCTCGTATAGATGATTTATTTGATCAGTTGCACGGAGCCGCGGTGTTCTCCAAAATTGATTTGAGATCAGGATACTACTAGCTCCGGGTGCAAGAGTCCGACGTTCTGAAAACTGCATTTCGGACGATATACGGACATTATGAATTTGTGGTCATGCCTTTTGGATTGACTAATGCACCGGCAATATTCATGCAACTAATGAACAAGATATTCATCGAATACCTTGACAGATGTGTGGTCATCTTTATTGATGACATCTTGATTTATTCTCGGGATAAGGAGGAACATGCCAGACACTTGCGTTTGATACTAGATGTTTTGAGAGCCGAACACCTCTATGCGAAATTCTCAAAATGTGAGTTTTGGATGAAGGAAGTTATGTTTCTTGGCCATGTGGTTTCAGCCGAAGGGGTTCGTGTAGACCCGCAAAAGATTAAGACAGTGCTAGATTGGGCACCGCCTAATAATGTTAAGGAAGCTCGTAGCTTTTTGGGTCTTGCTGGCTATTACCGTCGGTTTATATAGGGGTTCTCGAAACTCGCTCGGACGCTTATGCAATTACTTCAGAAGACAAAAGTTTGTCTGTACTGCTGAGAGATAGCAGAGCTTCGATGAGCTGAAGAGACGTTTGGCCTCAGCACCGATTTTAGCTTTACCACAAGGTAGTGAAGGATTTGCAGTTTATAGCAACGCTTCAGGACAAGGGATTGGATGTGTGCTTATGCAGCATGATAAAAGGATAGCATTTGCATCACGACAGTTGAAGCCATATGAGATGAACTATCCTAATCACGATTTGGAATTGGCCGCAATTATTTTCGCAATTAAGATTTGGCGCCATTATTTGTGTGGCTCTCCGTGTCTGATTTATACCGATCACAAGAGTTTGAAATATATTTTCAGTCAAAAAGAGTTATATATGAGGCAGCGACGCTGGTTGGAATTGATCAAGGATTATGATTTGGAAATTCTTTACCATCCGGGAAAGGCCAATGTCATCGCGAACGCTTTGAGCCGTAAATCGGCATCGCTTCAGA
This sequence comes from Orobanche coerulescens, assembly GCA_033398695.1. Lineage (NCBI taxonomy): Eukaryota > Viridiplantae > Streptophyta > Magnoliopsida > Lamiales > Orobanchaceae > Orobanche > Orobanche coerulescens. The sequence goes on from CM065815.1 coordinate 150,680,038, forward strand.
TGCTTGAGGTTTTTACATCTCAGATGAAGATTCATCAGGATTTAATTGATCAAGGAATAGAAGTTTGGCTTCAAAGAGTGCAGGACAGTTGCAGGGACAATTGTGACTCTCGAAATTACTTCGTCCTTGGTTGATGATATCAAAGGGAAACAGTGGAGTGACCCGATGATCTCTCAACTGAAGGAAGATGTGACTAAAGGAAAAGACCCTGGTTTTATGATCTATGAGGATAGTATTTGGAGATTTCAGGGCAGGCTTTGTATTCCGAACGATCTAGAGTTGAGGCAGAGAATTCTTCGAGAAGCCCTACGCCTTACTCAATCCACCCAGAACGAGTAAGATGTACAAGGACTTAAAGCGAAATTTTTGGTGGAATAATATGAAGAAAGACGTCACAATGTTTGTATTATGATGCTTTACGTGTCAACAAATCAAGATTGAAAATCCACGATCGACGGGGTTGTTGAAGCCGCTTCCCATTCCCGAGTGGAAGTGGGAAGATATCTCTATGGATTTTATCAATGGGATGCCGAGAACTAGAGCCGCAATGAATATGATATGGGTAATCGTCGATCGGTTGACCAAGTCTGCACACTTCCTGGGTATTAAGGATACTTGGGGACCGGACAGATTGGCTCGAAGTTTTATAGCTACGATTGTGAGATTGCATGGTGCCCCTAAAACTATTGTTTTCGATCGAGATACTCACTTCGTATCGCATTTTTGGCAAGCCGTCCATCAGGTTTTGGGCACCGAGTTGAGATTGAGCACGTCTTTTCATCCCCAGTCAGACGGTCAGACTGAGCGGACGATTCAAACGTTGGAGGATATGTTGCGGGCTTGTGACCTAGACTGCAGTAACGATTGGGAACTTCATTTTCCGTTGATCTAGTTTACCTACAATAATAGTTGGTATGCGTCGATCAAAATGGCACCTTTCGAAGCACTTTATGGTAGGTGGTGTAGATCGCCATTATGTTGGGACGAGGCTTCAGAGCTATTCGGAACAGAACCGGATATGTTGATGGAGACTAAGGAAAAGATTTTGATTATCCGAGACCATGTTGACCGCCCAGAGCCATCAGAAATCTTATCTGATACTTGCCGCCGACCTTTGAAATTCGAAGTAGGAGACCATGTCCTACTCAAGGTGTCGCCGACCAAAGGAGTTTTCCACTTCGGGAAAAAGGGTAAACTTAGTCCATGGTATATCGGACCGTTTGAAATTTTAGATAGGGTTGGAGATTTAGCTTATCGTGTGGCATTGCCTCCAGCTTTGAGTCATGTCCATAGCGTTTTTCATGTTTCTCAGTTGAGAAAGTACGTGCCGGATCCAAGTCATATTATCGACTATAGTGAGATTAACGTAGCCAAGGATGTTACTTTCCAGAGAGACCGGTGAATATCCTTGAACGTCGTGAGAAGTAGCTTCGGCACAAAACCATCCCGTTGGTTAAAGTGCAATGGTCGAGACATGGAGTTGAGGAAGCGACTTGGGAGACGGAAGAGAAGATGCGATCGGAATACCCCGGACTTTTTATTTCTTATGTTTCAGGACGAAACTTCTTTTTAGAGGGGAAGAATGTAATACCTGTACTTTGTATGAATTGTTGGCTTTGACGTTCCTTCACTATGTCGCTCTGTAAGCACTTATTGAGATGTTGTTATTGTTGATCTCAGAGTTTCGTACCTTTCGGAACATGTTCGCATTATTTGGACCTTTTAGCGATGTTTTGAGAGAGGGAGATAGCCTATGCTAGGCCTAAACTAACGCACGCTATTTCTGTTAAATAGCGCACGCTAGCTTTGAGTCTTAGCGCACGCTAATGGTCCGGGCTTGGCAGAGGCAATAGCTTAATTCCGCCCTCTGGACTAGCAGTTAGCGCACGCTAGGCATGAGCTAACGCACGCTATTCGTATTGTGTAGCACGTGCTATGCTGGATGTAGCGCACGCTATCGATGCAGGTCAGAGGCTATAGGACTACCAGGTAGCCCCATTAGCGCACGCTAACCTTGAGATTTAGCGCGCGCTAAATAGGCGCAGTATATAAGGGCGGTCAGCCCTGTTTTTCGCCACTTTTCTTTCATTTTCTTCACTTCCGACGAGAGAGCACGGGAGGGGCAATTTTGAGACGAATTGGTGGCGGACACATCATCTATCATCATCTTAGGTGGAATAACAAAGATTATACAACATATAATCCATTTCCACCTTCCAAATCAAGGTAAATACCTTAGAACCCTAGTTTGGGGGATTTTTGGGGATTTTCTTAGATTCGTCCGATTTATCTATTTTGGAGCTTGAGATCATTGAGACTATGCTGTATCTACCCCGTACCCATATTTCCCCTACGATTATATGGATGTTTATGTACTTTGTTCGGACTTGAGAGGGTTTGGATGATTTTTCCAAACCTCTAGGTGTTTATCCTTGGAGTTTTGCGAATCTTAGGCGGGTTTCGGAGTTTCTTCGTGTGATTTTAGTATGGATTATTAATTATCATATTCCTTGCAAATCGTTTAGGTGCCGGAAGTGCATTTTTGGACCTACCGAACTTGTGTACTTTTCCTTCCAATTCTTGATGCCTCAAAGGCAAGTATATGTTTATGATTGTACGTTATCGACTTTGAAAGTGAGGTATATGAATTGTATGATTGTATATATTCACTTTGGGACGGACCGACGGGTCCTCAGAGGGTTCCGTGGCCTTTGGTGCGGTTCCATGAATAGTTTTCGGTTAGCCACTCTGGAAGGGTCCGACGGGGCCTCAGAGGGTTCCGTTGCCTTTGGTGCGGTTCCATGGTTAATCATGTATGTATTGAAATGAGATTTAGTTATTCCGGAATACTAGTATTGAATTGATGAAATGATGATTACATTAACTTTATTGCCGAGAAGTATTGTGTTTCATATTCGATATACTTGTACTACCTATTCGACGGCTAACCCCTTTTTGGAGGAAATATCTTTCATGTATTTCAGGATCCAGGAGAGCGGTACCGGGTCGACATGAAGATGATGGGCAATTGTGATGCTTATCATGCTGTGTCTTGTCACTGCTTATATTTTGTATTTCCTCCATTCAATGATGTTGTACTTGAAATGGTTATGAGTACTCGAGTACTGTTCTTGGTTTCCTTGATGTTTTGGCGTGTGTTTCCTTAGGACTGATTCTTGATGTACTGTATTCGGTTTTATTGGATATTGTCTTGAGTGCCAACTTTATTGTCCTCCATTGAATTATGCTTGGACCTTATCGGTCAAAGTTCATGGTTCCGCGTGTGAATAGCCTTGTTGGGCCCACGGCGGGACTCACGGCGCTGTAATATACCCTGAATAACTTGGGGGTGTTACAAGTCCATGGCGTGATATTGAATATCTCATTGAGTGTGCCATAGCCACCTGGAAGAACAATAAAGGCATCACTATTATTCACCATATACATCAAACTATCATGCACAGACTGTGCTTGAAGCATCAATCCAGTTGAACCTCCTATACTACTGGTTCTAATTGTGGAAAAGTGTAAGGCACTTGTTACTCTTATCGATTTTGTGATTTCTGAATTCTTTTACGAATTAATATGACATATCTATTTGATGGATATGACCTATCAGTTTGGATCCATCTCAAATATACTCCCTTCGTCCACAATCAATGTTCCCTTTTTGCCATTTTGGTATGTCCACAAAAAATGTTCCCTTTCTATTTTTAAACACTACCCCACAATACAATTTACTACAATATCCTTATAATTTTTGTATATTTACACATTTTACTAGGGTGACCCACATATTAAATTATTTAACCAACTTAATTAACATTAAATTACTTTTAATGTGGGACCCAAACTCCACTCACATCACACTCACCTAACATTTCTTAAAACCTGAACTCAAAAAGTTGGGGAACATTGATTGTGGACGGAGGGAGTATATAGTTTTAATTGGATGAGACCTATATGAGGATTCTGAGAATTCCATCTCTCTATACTAGATTTTCAAAATACTTTTATGAAAGATACAATTTCTAATTTGTGGATCCCAAATTTAAAGAACAAACTTCTTATTAGAAGACACATGACTTTACTATTTTCATTGAAAAATGAGCACCAGTTAAGTCACTACTTTTACTATTTTCTTTTTTGACAAAATTGCAGAAGAAAACGAAATATATGATATTATATTTTTCAATGAAAATGATATTATCGATCGGCAGCTGGGAAATTTAAATATTGGAAAACAATATTCGTCAACTTGTATTATTTGCTATTTACCTTATACCAACTTTGACAGGTGGAAGAAGATTTTCTTTGAAAAGTAGTTTTGTACTATCTATTAGAGCTTGCAAATAGGTCCCGACCCATGCAGTGCTGTAGCTAACGCGTTAAGTATCTCACCTGGGGAGTATGTTCGCAAGAATGAAACTCAAAGGAATTGACGAGGGGCCGCACAAGCGTTGGAGCATGTGGTTTAATTCGATGCAGAGCGAAGAGAGACATAATTGACGGCATTAATCTTGCAGGTAGTCCCGAGAAGACCTAACAAAATGAAAAGATGGTCCGCACGCACCAATGACTCCTCATCCAGAGGTAACTTGAATACAACTAGCTCTTGCCTCAAGTAAGGAAGTAGGGTCGGGAATGATGTCGGAAGGGCGGTATCAGTCTGGGTGGGGTGCTTATACAAAGGAAAAAGAAGGGCCAACAAAGGAGGCGCCGATCGGAGCTATTCAACAATTGAAAAGATTGAGTCACCTTGCAGTTTTTCGTGTAGAACTGGCTCTTGGCTGGATGAGTCAAATTCTTGCCTAGGCTTCCGAGGGGAAGGTACGGATAAGGTACTACGACCAGCTCAGTCATAAGGAGTGGCCAATCTGATATTCAAAACGGGGAACAAACACTAGCAGGAAGAGGGACTTGTGCCAATTAGAACAAATGAAGTTGGGATAGTACGAATCAAGGTCCATTCCTCGTTTTTCATTCGTAAAGGAGGAAGTTAATAAAAAAGAGGGGATATGGCGAAATCGGTAGACGCTACGGACTTAATTGAATTGATCCTTGGTATGGAAACTTGCTAAGTGATAACTTTCAAATTCAGAGAAACTCCAGAATTAATAAAAAGGGCAATCCTGAGCCAAATCTTATAACATACTTACAAACTGGATCTTTTGAAACTATTTTTTCATGACTTCGCAAAACAACCTCACGAGTTGTAATGGCCCTATATCCATACGGGATACACACCCCAGAGAGCCCTCGTCATGCCCTCCCCAGTGTACATCCCAACCGAGTGACCCGTAGAACTCGAAGTCTAACAAATCCCAAGGGACCCTCGCTGGTTTTACTCAGCTCGCACATACTCAATAAACACATGGCATGATAAGTGTCATTTTTGTACACTTATCCATGGTTTGTATCGATAAAATTCACCCATAATTGAGCTAGTCTACTCGTTTTTTGCTTTTAATTTATTAGTTTTAATAATTTTATTTTTATTGGATGATGATCGGATTAAATAACTGAATTACTCAAGAAACAACATGTTTAATAAATATTTTCTTTATTGAATTTTGATATATTCATGTTGTAGGGCTTTTCGAGACGAATTCGGCAGTCTTTCCGGATTCAAAATCAGAGTTATATATCAAAAGTTATCATCCGAAGAAGATCTGGGGCAAAAACGCAAAGTCTGAGGAATTCTGGGCTGAAAACGTAACTATCAAAGCTTCAAATGAGCAAATTTACGAAGCCACGTTACGGCCGTAACATTCAGGGGTTACGGCCGTAAGTCACCCTAGTTACGGCCGTAACTCCTGAATGTTACGACCGTAACTCTTGACAGATTGCTATGATTTGTCTAATTTTTTATACTTTTTGTGTATTATTGAGGGGATGGCTGGCATTGATCCGATATAATGTAATAATGCTGTAGTTTTGGAGCTATTAGATGACTTTAGGTGTATAAATAGACCCCTTAGATCCTTCATCATTCACCATTCATCATATAATTTTCCATTTTCTTGTAAACTTTTCTTTTTGTGTGAAGAACACACTTGTGTTCTTGAGTGATCTTTGTAAGTGTGGTATAGTATATGTTGTTCAGAGAGTTTATTGCTTCTATCTCCTTTATCTACTAAGGGAGTTAGGATCAATTCTTTCTCTTGATTCAACTAAGAATGACCACCAAAGCTTGTAATATGTGTAATAAACCCTTTATGGGCTAAGTTTCTTAAGTTGGGATTATAAACAAGGTTAGTCATGTTATTTATGTTTGTATAAAGATATATTATGAATTACTTATTATTGTGTGTGATTTTCATTGTTTTAACAATCTTTATTTATTTGGCCAATTAATGAAGATATTTATAATCTTCATATGTTTGAAAGAAAATATGTTTGATTAGATCAAATGATCTTCACTCTAAGTTGTTCTAGGGGATAGAAATATACCCCTAGTCCTTAGATGATTCATTGAGTTATTTTCACAAATCCTAATGCTATGTATTGAAGCCAATCAACATAGAAATATAGTGGATTGATTCAATATGTAAGGGCGTTTATAGTTCGAAAGAGAAACCGTCTTTTTAAGGAAAATCGAATCTACACAACATAATAAGTAAATTCATCTTATGATCTCCAATACATCTTTTATAACTAATGACGAACTAAGTTTGTAATCCCAACTATTTCATTTTATCGATAATCAATCTATTATTATTGCTATCTTTTTATTTCCTTATAATATTAGAACTATTATTGCAATTTCTTTGCAATTATTAAACCAAACTTTTAATTGTGTGTTTCACTCATCTTAAGTATCTATAAAAATAGACTAATAGTGTATAATTCAAATTATAACATAACTTCCTTGTGGGATCGATAAACCGGACTCAAAAGTCCACTTTACTACTTGATACGATATCGTGCACTTGCGATAGTTACACAAAAAGCGTGTCAAGTTTTTGGCGCCGTTCTTAGGGAAGTATAAGTTATATTTGAACTCTTACATTATAAACTATTTGTGTAGGTACAAATTTCTCGACGTTGTAACTTAGTACTAAATTGTGTTTGTCCGGTCAAGTGGCGGATAACGGTACTCGTGACTATTAAAGTCGGATTTTTCATTTCCACAACAACCGATATTTGTATATATATATTTTTTTATTTTTTTTTCATTGTCTTTTTATTTTTTGTTTTTTTATCATGGATGAAACATTGTTTAAAATTGAAAAAGATTTCCCTTTCTAAGCAAAAATGCAATTTTAAAAATTTACAAGACAAGGCTTGAAAGGATGAGGTTGCTTACGAATAAAAGCATACCTTTTGACATAAGATTCATTATCGAAGCCAAAGTAAGAATAGAAGGTGAATTCACGAAACACCAACTAGATTTTTACTGGGGCTTGGAAAAAGTTCATATGCAAAGAAACGACGAGCAAAGATTCTAGCCGTTTGCTATAAATGTGCTAGATGGGCTGTAATGCAAAATGTCGATCTTTAGGAATTCCATCTACAAACAGAGAAGATAAAATTCGGTTCATTAATGATGGTCCGAATAAGGAGGATTTAGATAATATCGAAATTTCTCTTGACACGCATCCTAGTGGACTTGTGTATTACGAATTCAATGTTTGTGGAATAAATTCAAACCAGAATATGAACAACGTCTTGGGAATCGACGTTAAAAGACCTGTTTGCCAATTTGTAAGAAAATTGGATGGGAAGCTTCTCCCGACTCATAGAAGGCGTTTAGGCCGTTTCGAACGTAAAATCGAGGAAGATGTGAGCCACAATCACAAATCCGTACATACGCGTAAGTATCTTTTATTTTTGTCGTGTGGTGAGATTTTACGAATAAAAAATTGTGATACGCGATAAAAGCTTTCATTATTCTATTGAGTAGTTGAAGCACAATCAAACGCAATCACAAACTTGTTAAACAATTTTTACCTTCTTTTTCTTCTATAAATAAACTTTCTCTTGGTTTCTTTCATTCATTCCTCAAACTTACACTTTTCTCTGTTTCTCTCTAAAAATTTTTTTTTCTTTTCAAAAATGGAGTCATCATCTTCAACAAAAAAATTTTACAGATCTGCATTTTTGGTGGATCTAGTTACGGAAAAGAGGCATGCTTCATGACGACCCACAACTTGGGTCGTACCTTAGGAGAAAAATGCATTCATGTAGTTTACGGAGGAGGAAGTCTAGGATTAATGGGGCGAGCTGCTTACGCCTATATGGAAGGAGTAAGAGTGTTGGGAGTAATCCCAAAACCTCGGCTGAAAGTAAAATCACCGGTCAACTATTGGAGATGAGTTTAGATCGTGAATATGCAAGATCGCATAACTCACATGATAAATAATTCGCGCCTTTATCGCCCTTCCGTGGTTTTGGCACACTTGAGGAACTTTTTCATGTGGTTACGAGCCCGACTAAATGTTCATCAAAACCAATAGGAGTGCTTAATGTCAATGGTTTTTGATGGTTTCTTGTCTTTCATCGACTACTCTGCTGAAAAGGGATTTATTTCCGAGCGTGCAAAGCGAATCATAGTCGTTGCAACAACACCGAGAAGAACTAATCGAAAAACTCAATGAATTTGTTCCTCAACCAGATCCGACTTTAGCTAAAATTGTGCAGGTAGAAGATTTTCTTGTGAGAAAACGAAAAGTAGATTCATTCCTCTCCCTTTGATAACCCATATCGGACCCCTTGTATTTTTACTTTTGTCGTGTGTAATAATCGTGCTAAATGATGGCGGCTTAAGGAGTTTCTTCTTGATCTCTTGGCGCATCTATTCACGATTTATGTATTTTTATTTCATTACCGTAATGTTTATTTCGTGTTTTGCTTTTATAAAAACTTTGATGGCGTAAGGCGACTCTTCGGACTTTCTTGATGCGCATCTAAAAATTATGTTATACTTACGAGTATATTTTATTTTATTTTGTGTGTGCCTCGTATATTTATTCTCTTGCAGATTCTAAAAGGCGTTAGGCTCAGACATCAACTTTCTTAAAAGGGAGTATTGCTTTTACGCATTGATTTTTATTTTTATTTTTATTTTATTTTTAAAGCGAGACAGTTTTATTTTCAAGTTTGGGGGTGGTTTGTTTTAGTATTTGTGTTTGTTTAATAATTTTGGTGTGTTTTGATTGATTTGGTTATTTGCCTTAATTTTTTTATATATATATTTATATATATATTTATAGTATTTTGATTTTTGAGATTTTTAAATCGCCATAACACCAATAAATTAGCTTTATACAAACTTCTAAAATCGTTTTAACCGGTAAAAAAATTGTATATTCCAAAATTTTTGAGCCTTAATATCTCTTTCCAAGCCTTGTAATTATCATATAAAATCGAGTCATTCGTTACCTTGAGAAAAGAAGAATCAATTGGTTGATGAAAAATAAAGCGAAATTTACTTAATTTGTGGAGTTTTTGATTTTTCATGCTTAACTAAAAAATGATTTTCTCGCAAAAATTCTATTCCCTAAAAAAAAAAAAGGAGTCATTGGTGAAAAGAGCTACACGTTAGCAAATAACGGTGTGAAAGCTATCACCTAAAAAAATAAATGACGAAAAGGAGAAGTGTTGAGCGACAAATTGCTAATTTTGGAAGTCTTAAATTTTGCGAAAAATAAAGGACTAACCATTGTTGGTGCGTAGGCTGCCGTCTCGGGAAAAATTGGTGAAAAGAGCTACACGTTAGCAAATAGCGGTGTGAAAGCTATCACCTTTTTAAAAAAAATGAGATAGAAATTGTGTTAGTGAAAAGAGCTACACGTTAGCAAATAACGGTGTGAAAGCTATCACTAAAAGGGATGTAGTTTATGAGCGATTTGAATTAATTAGCAATTTGAATTTCAATACACTCAATTTTGTAAAAATCACAATATTTGATGACGCCAATGAAATTCTTCTTCATATTGAGTCGAAAAATAAACGAGTGATTGAGAGCAACCATTAAAGGGAGTCGTGTGTATCACGAGTGGGAAAGAAATAATCAACCTTTTGGGGGGAAAACCTTACATTTTGGAATTACAAAATAAAAACCGTGTTTTAACTTCAAAAATATTAGTAGATTTATTTTGAATCTTGATTCATTTCTATCTACTGTATAAAGCTGGTTGTTGTTTATTAATGGCATTTTGATCTCCTTTTCTCTTTTTATATTTTAATTTATGTGTGTATTAATTTTCTTATTTTTTTATTTTTATTTTTATTTTTGGAGTGTGAATAATAAAGAGTCTTGCTCGGGACTAGCAAGAATTCAAGTTTGGGGGTGTGATAAGTGTCATTTTTGTACACTTATCCATGGTTTGTATCGATAAAATTCACCCATAATTGAGCTAGTCTACTCGTTTTTTGCTTTTAATTTATTAGTTTTAATAATTTTATTTTTATTGGATGATGATCGGATTAAATAACTGAATTACTCAAGAAACAACATGTTTAATAAATATTCTCTTTATTGAATTTTGATATATTCATGTTGTAGGGCTTTTCGAGACGAATTCGGCGGTCTTTCGGATTCAAAATCGAGTTATATATCAAAAGTTATCATCCGAAGAAGATCTGGGCAAGAACGCAAAGTCCGAGGAATTCTCGTGAAAACGTAACTATCAAAGCTTCAAATGAGCAAATTTACGAAGCCACGTTACGGCCGTAACATTCGGGGTTACGTAGTAAGTCACTAGTTACGGCCGTAACTCCCGAATGTTACGTCCGTAACTCTTGACAATTGCTATGATTTGTCTAATTTTTATACTTTTGTGTATTATTGAGGGGATGGTGGCATTGATCCGATATAATGTAATAATGCTGTAGTTTTGGAGCTATTAGATGACTTTAGGTGTATAAATAGACCCCTTAGATCCTTCATCATTCACCATTCATCATATAATTTTCCATTTTCTTGTAAACTTTTCTTTTTGTGTGAAGAACACACTTGTGTTCTTGAGTGATCTTTGTAAGTGTGGTATAGTATATGTTGTTCGAGAGTTTATTGCTTCTATCTCCTTTATCTACTAAGGGAGTTAGGATCAATTCTTTCTCTTGATTCAACTAAGAATGACCACCAAAGCTTGTAATATGTGTAATAAACCCTTTATGGGCTAAGTTTCTTAAGTTGGGATTATAAACAAGGTTAGTCATGTTATTTATGTTTGTATAAAGATATATTATGAATTACTTATTATTGTGTGTGATTTTCATTGTTTTAACAATCTTTATTTATTTGGCCAATTAATGAAGATATTTATGATCTTCATATGTTTCAAAGAAAATATGTTTGATTAGATCAAATGATCTTCACTCTAAGTTGTTCTAGGGGATAGAAATATACCCCTAGTCCTTAGATGATTCATTGAGTTATTTTCACAAATCCTAATGCTATGTATTGAAGCCAATCAACATAGAAATATAGTGGATTGATTCAATATGTAATGGGCGTTTTATAGTTCGAAAGAGAAACCGTCTTTTTAAGGAAAATCGAATCTACACAACATAATAAGTAAATTCATCTTATGATCTCCAATACATCTTTTATAACTAATGACGAACTAAGTTTGTAATCCCAACTATTTCATTTTATCGATAATCAATCTATTATTATTGCTATCTTTTTATTTCCTTATAATATTAGAACTATTATTGCAATTTCTTTGCAATTATTAAACCAAACTTTTTAATTGTGTGTTTCACTCATCTTAAGTATCTATAAAAATAGACTAATAGTGTATAATTCAAATTATAACATAACTTCCTTGTGGGATCGATAAACCGGACTCAAAAAGTCCACTTTACTACTTGATACGATATCGTGCACTTGCGATAGTTACACAAAAAGCGTGTCATGGCACAAATCATATTTTCTCAAAATCAGATTTTCACATATTCACACAGAGTACAATAAACGCAATTAGAGTACTTTCCTTGGTTGGAAATGATATAAGAATAACGGGCAGAAAGACATACGGTCCAAACTCCTTCAACAATTCGATCCTAGTTCAACAAAATACCGAATCAAATACCATATTATGAAAACGCAAGGGTTCACCCTAATTTTTACCCTTTGGGACATTTAATCAAATATTATGAGGACAACATGGTTAAAATTCAAACTATGGAAGAAAACTTGGAATTTAATCCATGAACTTTGGAGAAAGATGGGGGATTATAATTACAATATCATAATTTAGCACAAATCTGAGCTAAAATAGATTAGAATCGAAGATCTTAGCAAAAGCCCCAAAATATGAAGAACTAGGGTTCGAGCAAATTTTACCTTGATTCGGATGTTGAAAGTTGATAAGATGTTGTTAACTTGGTGTTAGGAACTCAAAAACGTTGCTAGATGATGAAATCCGACCAAAATCTACACTCTTATACGCTCAATATTTCTCAACCGCCGGAAGAGAAGAAAAAGAAGGAGAGGTTGAAAATGACGGTTCTATAGCATGCCCAGCATATATAGACTTGGAAGGATTAGCGAACGCTACGGCTAAAGTTTAGCGTGCGCTAACGGGCTGAAAGGTGGTGCAGTGTTGAACAGGAAAGACTGTCAAGAACCTACTGTCTGACTCCGGTAGCGTGCGTTACCTAAATATATTAGCGCGCGCTATCGATCAACACTAGCGTGCGTTAACTCCGAAACATAGCGTGTGCTACCTGCTATCGCCCTCAGTCCAGAAACGTTCCGCCCTCACTGTCCTGCCGACTTAGCGCATGTTACCACCCTTTAACATGCGCTAACACATCAGTAATAGCGTACACTAGTATGCCATTAGCGTGCGTTAATGCCTTAATCCATAGTCCAGAGAGCTCACTGTCCAGCAGGCCTAACATGCGCTAATGCGAAAGAGTAGCGTGTGCTACTCGCACATGGTTAGAGTGCGCTATCAATGCAGTCTTGCGCGCGCTAACTGCTATTACCCAGCATAAAATTCGCGAAGTCCGGCCAGAACGAACGCAATCCGAATTTACAAAACTCAGCAGTTACCAACCATGAACATTCCAATATCAATCGTCAATACCCTCATATTCAAATAACCACAATACAACATGATACATCGAAAATAACACACATGAAATACACGATTATTACACCCTTACCACTAAAAAGAAGTTTCGTCCCGAAACTTAAGATTCGAAAATTTCAGGGTAACAGGCACGCATACTCTCTTCAGTTTCCCACATGGCTTCCTCAATTCCATATTTATACCATTGGACCTTTATTAATGGGATTACTTTCCATCGCAACTGCTTCACTCGTCGCTCCAATATGGATACTGGTTGTTCTTCATATGTGACATCATCATTAACTTCAATCTCTTGGTAATCAATAACATGACTGGGATCAGGAACATACTTATGCAGTTGTGAAACATGAAACATGTTATGAACATGGCTAAGCATCGGAGGCAACACTAATCGGTAAGCCACATCACATACCTTGTCCAGGATCTCGAAAGGACCAATATAACGAGGACTAAGCTTCCCCTTTTTACCAAACCGAAAGACTCCACGAGTCGGCGATACCTTCAACAACACGTGATCTCCTGTTTGAAATTCTAAGGGTCGACTCTGGGCGGTCCACAACCTTTGTCGAATAACGACAACCTTCTCCCATGTTTGAATCATCAGGTCTGGTTCTACTCTAAGAAATTCGTACGATTTGTCCCAACAAATTGGCTATCTACACCATCTTCCATATAGTGCTTCAAATGGAGCCATTCTAATCGAACTATGCCAACTATTATTATACGCAAATTCAATCAACGGTAAATGAATCCCCCAATCATCCTTCCAATCTAACGCGCAGGCTCTCAGCATGTCCTACAATGTCTGGATGGTTCTCTCCGACTATCCAATCCGTCTAAGGATGATAAGTGGTGCTGAAATTCAGTTTGGTACCGAGTGCTCGATGTACTGCTTGCCAGAAGTGTGACACAAAACGACCATCGCGATCCGAAACAATACTCTTTAGGATACCATGGAGTCTCACAATAATGAATAACCGATCCAACCTCTCCGGTCCCCAAGTATCTCTAATACCTAGAAAATGTGCTGATTTAGTTATCCAATCAACGATTACCCAAATCATATTCATCCCAGTTCGTGTCCTTGGCATACCCACAATAAAATCCATCGCGATATCTTCCCACTTCCATTCTGGAATTGGTAAAGGTTGCCACTTCCGGGCGGGTCGTTGATCCTTAGCTTTAACTTGTTGACAAGTTAAACATTTCGACACAAATTCGGTTACCTCTTTCTTCATGTTCGGCCACCAAAAATTCTTCTTCAAGTCTTTATACATTTTACTCGTACCTGGATGAATCGAATACGGAGTAGAATATGCTTCGTTCAAGATCACTCGTTTAAAATCATCATGATTTGGTACACAAATCCTACCTTGGAATCGAAGAACACCATCTGTGTGTACCGTGAATCCAGGTTCCTTTTCTTTAACATCTTCTCGAAGCTGTACTAACATCATATAAATGTTTGGACTTAATGTCCTCAATCACGGAGTATGTGACCTCAAGGGAACGTAATTGGCCTTGAGTCAGTTGAGGCCAAATTTCAATCTCCAATTCAAATAACTCTCGTCTGAGCTTCGGTTGGATAATAAGTAATTCTAATCTTTGCAACACGACTGACTTGCGGCTCAAAGCGTCGGCAACGACATTCGCTTTACCCATGTGGTAAATAATGTCAAGATTATAGTCTTTAATAAATTCTAACCATCGCCGTTGGCGCATGTTAAGCTCCTTCTGAGTAAAAATATAATTCAAATAAACATTTTCACTCCTGTGTGGAGGACCAGTGGACATAGAGGGATTTACCTCAAACCACTTTAAATACCGTGTCATTTACCTTCTGGACTTATAGTTTTCATTACTGTGATTATTTTACAAGTATACACTGCATACCTATATGCACCAAGCAAACAGGAGAAAACCTAGTTGTTGTATTTACAGCAACTTACTTTAACAGACTTCCGCTACGCACTCTAATTTGTAAATCGTACAGCTTGTTGCTTAAACACTTTCCAAGCTGTATTATGTATACTTAGTGGCCAACACATCACTATAAATAACAAAACCTTCCATTCCATGCGGTAAGGCTAAAATCGGTGATGTAGTCAGCCTTTTCTTCAACTCATCAAAACGCTTCTGACAATCGTCGCTATTCATACTTCTGAGTTTTCTGTAATAATTGAGTGAGTGGTCGAGCGTTTTTCGAGAATCCCTCGACTAATTGGCGATAATAACCAGCTAATCCCAGGAAACTACGAACTTCCTTAACATTCCTCGGGGGTTCCCAAGCTAAGACCGATTCAACTTTCTCAGGATCTACCCGAATACCACCGGCTGATATAATGTTTCCAAGAAAAGCGACTTCTCTCAGCCAGAACTCGCACTTAGAAAACTTAGCATAAAGCTTATCAACCCTCAATATACTCAACATAATTCTCAAGTGTTCGGCATGCTCCGTCTCGCTCTTGGAATAGATTAAGATATAATCAATAAACACCACCACAAATTTATCGAGATATTCGGTAAATGTTTTGTTCATAAGTTGCATAAATGCCGCCGGAGTATTCGTCAAACCGAACGTCATAACTACGAATCCGTAATGTCCTGACCTCATCCGAAACACCGTTTTAAGAATATCTGAATCCCAAATTTCCAGTTGATAGTATCCCGATCTCAAGTCAATCTTGGAGAAAACTGTAGCCCCTTGTAATTGATCAAATAGATCATCGATTCTTGGAAACGGATACTTGTTCTTGATAGTGAGTTTATTCAACTAACGATAGTCAATACATGGCCGTAAATATCCATCTTTCTTCCGTACAAACAATACCGGTGCACCCCATGGAGATGCACTAGGCCGAATATAACCTTTGTCCAGCAGTTCACCCAATTGCTTTTTCAACTCTTGCATTTCCGATGGGGCCATTCTGTATGGTGCCTTGGATATTGGCACCGCATTAGGCTCTAGTTCGATAACGAACTCCACCTCACGATGTGGCGGCAATCCCGGCAAATCATTCGGAAATACATCTGGAAATTCACTCACAACTGGAATAGAAGATAACTGAACTCCGCCAGCTTCTGTCTTCATTGCGTAATACCAATAACCGATACAACCTTGGTTCAACAATTTCCTAGCCTTCATGGCTCGAATAATCTTCCCAGAAGTACCGGGTTTCTGCCCTTCAAAAACATATTCCATACCATACTGATCAATGATCGAAATTATCTTTCGACGATAATCCATTACTGTCCCATGATGATCTAACCAGTTATCACCCAGAATTAAATCTTGTCCCTTCATATCTATCACAATCAAATCAGATGGCCAATCTTTACCACCGATGGTTACAGGACAATTGACAATCTCTCGATCCCCAGCTATCATTTCCCCACTAGGCAGTCCAACAATAAAAGGTTCACATGCAGAGAGACCAATAAGACCCAAAAGATTCACACAAGACAATGATATAAAGCAAATAGTAGCTCTAAAATCAAATAATACATCAACTGGGTGCGTACGAATATAAACAATAACTGACGTAGCTGCAGCCCCTACGTCATCAGTCCGTCTCATCTCATACAATCGGGGTGGAGCTGATCCGGCACTAGGTGTATCTTTATGATTGGTCTTGCCTCTTCCGCGTCCGACACTCGGAGTTGGCTGACCCGTGACGGTGCCTGCTGGAAGAGGGGACTGCTTGGCAAGGATCCTACTCGCTCTCTCACAATACGACGCCCGATGTCACTGCTTTCCACACGTAAAACAAGTAACAGGGCGTGATGAACAATAAGAATTGACATGACCAGGAACTCCACAATTAAAACAAACTTTTGAAGCTACTCCACCGGGTTGAGGGGAGCCAACAGAAGACTGCACAGAAGATTAAGGCCTACGCGATCCGCTGCCTCAGAAACTACTAGAAAATTTCGGCTTCTTCGAGCTCGAAACCGTCGGAACCGGAACTGGAACCATAACTATCTCATAGGCGAGCGCTCTATCTTGATATTCCCGCAGAGTAGTACACCCAAGACCCGCCATGTACTTTAGGACCTCGGGTTTCATTCTTGCATCAAAATGAAGTATTTTATCCACTTCATCCCTAACTCGGTCCTGAACATATATTAACTGCCCATTGTACTTCTTGAACATCTTCGGGTTGAGATCTAAAGAACTCACTAACTCTGGCAAATCGTACCAGTGCGGGACAATATTGGACCTCCATTAACTCTTTAAATTCTTCCCAAGTGACATCACGATCCTTAGTCCTAACCGCCCGCCACCAGTCAGACGCATCATCAGTAGTTAAGTACTGAGCAATCGGGACCTTATTGGCCGTAGGGCAGCCAATACCATCAAATATCTTGCCCAGTTCAACCAGCCAATGATCCCAGTTATTAGCATCGCCTGAACCATCAAATCTAGGAGGGTTCATTTTCATGCCTTCTTGAAGACATCGATATTCAACAGTCCTACCAGTGTTAATGTTCTGCACCACTTGAGCCAACTGGTGCACTTGCGTTACGACTTGTTGAAGAACGTTAGGCACTTCGGCTTCCGAACTCCCACCTGCACCACTCGAAGCGATCAGGTCAGATCTAGCCACAGAATAAGATGCCAAATCTGAAACGGACATCTCAGATTCAGATACCGCTACTCTACCACAACGTCGGCTACGCTGACGGACATCTCTACCTCTCGGCATACTGAAGAATAAGACATGGTTCAACAAGGAAATGGTTACAACAATAGATCATACGATGACAAAATAATTATTCCCCAGGGAAAGAAACATCCAGGGTCCGGAGAGGCTTCCAGTGCAGGCGACACGGGGTGGTAGCACGTCGATGATACCATAAACAACACTCGACTCCCTTTAACAGACCCAAAAAAGCCGGCAGTATAGGTATCCATAGACCTAAGCTCCGATACCATATTCTGTAACAACCCTGTGATTTACGGAGATATTACAGCGCCGCAGGTTCTTTTTGGAGAACCTACCAGGCTTAGTCTGACATAAAACTCATAAAAATTAACAAACCACAACGTTCACTTACTTAAAAACAAACATGTCTCCAATACGACATACGTTACAAAACCAATTAACACATTGTCTCATAGGACCACAACTGATACAACAGTTCACAACTGATACGACAACATCATTAACAATCAACAATGACACGATGACAATAAATTACAGTACCCGCGCGAGTACAAAACCACAACATGACCATGGTCATGACAACATGACCACCAACTCAATAGAGTACACGATATCAATGCTGCCCACCAAACTCGTGTCCATCCTGTGCTGGCTCTCCCGCTGGACCTGTGCCTGAATACACAACAAGTATATCCACTCCCAAAAGGGTCAGCAAGATGCCAGTGCAAGTACAACGATTACAGAATATGTACAACAAATGAATGTTCAATAGAAACCACAGTGCCATCACATATATTCTGGAATACAATACCATAATCATCCTCGCAAAACAACCTCTCGAGTTGTACTGGCCCTGTACCCACACGGGATACACACCCCAGAGAGTCCTCGTCAGGCCCTCCCCACTGTACAACCCAACCAAGTGATCCATAGAACTCGAAGTCTAATGAATCCCAGGGGACCCTCGCTGGTTTTACTCGGCTCGCACATACTTAATAAACACAGGGCACAAATCATATTTTCTCAAAATCACATTGTCACATATTCACATGGAGTACAATAAACGCAATCAGAGTACTTGCCTTGGTTGGAAACGATATAAGAATAACGGGCGGAAAGATGTACGGTCCAAACTCCTTCAACAATTCGATCCTAGTTCAACAAAATACCGAATCAAATACCATACTATGAAAATGGAAGAATTCACCCTAAGTTTTACCCTTTGGGACATTTATTCAAATATTATGAGGACAACATGGTTTAAATTCAAACTATGGAAGAAAACTTGGAATTTAATCCATGAACTTCGGAGAAAGATGGAGGATTATGATTACAATATCATAATCTATCACAAATTTGAGCTAAAATAGATTAGAATCGAATATCTTAGCAAAAGCCCCAAAATATGAAGAACTAGGGTTCGAGCGAATTTTACCTTGATTTGGATGGTGAAAGTTGATGAGATGTTGTTAACTTGGTGTTAGGAACTCAAAAACATTGTTGGATGATGAAATCCGACTAAAATCTACACTCTTATATGCTCAATATTGCTCAGCCGCCGGAGGAGAAGAAAAAAAAGGAGAGGTTGAAAAATTACGGTTCTAGAGCATGCCCAGTATATATATACTGGGAAGGATTAGCGCGCGCTACGGCTAAAGTTTAGCGTGCACTAACGGGCTGAAAGGAGGTGCAGTGTTGAATAGGAAAGACGGTCCAGAACCTACTGTCTAACTCTAGTAGCGTGCGCTACCTAAATATATTAGCGCGCGCTATCGATCAACACTAGCGCACGCTAACTCCGAAACATAGCGTGCGCTACCTGCTATCGCCCTCAGTCCAGAAACATTTTGCCCTCACTATCCTGCCGACTTAGCGCACATTACCACCCTTTAACGTACGCTAACACATCAGTAATAGCGTACGCTAGTCTGCCATTAGCGTGCATTAATGCCTTAATCCAAAGTCCAGAAAGCTCATTGTCCAGCAGGCCTAACGTGCGCTAATACGCAAGAGTAGCGTGCGCTACTCGCACATGGTTAGCGTGCGCTATCAGTGCAGTCTTGCGTGCGCTAACTGCTATTACCCACCATAAAATTCGCGAAGTCCGGCGAGAATGAACGCAATCCGAATTTACAAAACTCAACAGTTACCAACCATGAACATTTCAATATCAATACCCTCATATTCAAATAACCACAATACAACAAGATACATCCAAAATAACACACATGAAATGCACGGTTATTAGACACGGTCCCTTTTGCCTCCCATTTATGGTTTGTGAATCCTTCTAATCTTCCATTGTAAGTAGATAGCCTGCTGTCAGGTAGCCCCATATCTTTGAATGTTTTGTAGTATAAGATATCCTTTGCTGGCCCTGAGTCAATTAGGAGCCTCTCTGGTTCGCAGTTATCTACCCTCCCTTTGATAACTAGGGGTTGTTCCCTTGTGGCTCTGTTTCCTGCCAACTCACTTGGAGAAAAGCTTATTGTCTCCTCGCCCCTATGGATCCATGGGGGGATGTGATATACCTTACTGAGCTCGTGGATCTGCTCTTTCAATTTGGTATTTGAGGGGATTTATTCTCTGATGACATGCAGTTTGGCCATGGACTATATGTCTTCTTCCTGCTCTTGCCTATCGTCTCTTGACCTCTTACCATATTTTTTCATGACGTACCGATCAAGCTTCCCTTCGTCGATCCATTTTTGCACCATTTTTTTAAAGGAGTAACAATTCTTCGTTTCATGTCCATTATCCTTATGGTAGGCGCAGTATTTGTTGGCATCTTTGGGGTATTTCGGGTTGTCTCTGATGGGCTTGGGTGGAGGAAGATCCACCAAGTTGAGTATCTGTGAGATCGGATTAGTGAGGGGGTAAAGACCTCGACTTTTTCTGTGCCTCTGGTTCTGTTTTTACCTTTAAATCCCGCGATATTGGAGCCTCAAAAATGGGCGCCGTCAGTCGGCTTGCTTTCTACATCCCTATATCGGTCCCGATCTCCTTTCCCTGACCTATGCTTCTTATTTTCTTCAGCAAGGCCCGTGGCGCAGGCCATGTGGTATAGGTCTGCCTTTGTCGCTGGCTCCTTTATGAATAGTTCATGGGTAAGGGCTTCAGATATTTGTCCATTAGTAAAACACACAATGATATCCCTGTCCGTGAGATGTTCCTCTATGGAGTCAGCCAAGGTCCTGAATCTGTTGTAGAAATCCATGATCGACTCGTTCTTCCCTTGGACGGTATTTTCTAAGTCAGACAATCGCTTCTTTCTTGCTCCTGCCGTGGCGAAGTACTCCAAGAATTGTCTTTTCAATTTTGAGAATGAGTTGATGCTCCTCCTCTCTAGATCCATGAACCAGGACCTGGCCGCCCCAGTCAATGTGCTAGCGAAAGCTTTACAAAGAATGTCCTCTTGGTTAGAGACCGGGGCCACCATGCCTTCAAAGGATTGAAGGTGGTCCCTAGCAGCAGAAGTGCCCGAATACTTGTCCATATTAGGGAGCTTGAGATGAGGATTCGGAGGCGAATCGACAATCCACTGAGCGAAGGGGCACATAGCGTCATACCCGCTTCTCGGTCTACTCTGTATGTAATATCCAGAATTTCTACTGCTGTTGTTTAATGTTATTTTATCCGATATGTTGTACATCGTGGAATTTGTACAGTATGGATAAAACAATTGAAGGACTGAGACATATGAATTGGTATAATTGTCGTACTTGGTCCACAATTTCATTTGAAGATATTGTGTATCATATGAGAATATTATTGAAAGGAGTATGTGTATTCAGTATATCATGTATACGTATCTAGTATGTTGAGACATTGGACAAGAATAGCTGAAAGTGGCTAAGTAGAGCCTTATTAGCGCACGCTAGTATTCAAGCATAGCGCACGCTATCGTGCAGGTTTAGCGCACGTTAAAGGCAAAGGATAGCGCACGCTAGGGCAGAACAGATCAGAGAGAATCTACGTGTGGACCCGGCTACTTTCAGCGCATGTTCCGACTGTAGCATGGGGCTTAACGCATGCTAATTGTAGATCGGTCAAAGGAAATCTTTGCTTTGTCGGGTGCTTTCGGCATGTGGGGGCACGGGCATCTTCGGGGTAGGTGCATACTGTAGCAAGTTAACTATGAGTAGCGCACGCTATAGTCGGACACTTGCGTACGCTAAATAGAGGCATTTACGTACGCTATTGCATGGGCATTGCGTATGTAAATCATTGTACGAAGTAAGACAATAGTCTCCGGACTACGATGGCGCACGCTAACAAAGACAGTTAGCGCACTCTAATAATGTACAGTATATATATATGCGCAGTTGGGCATTATTCTTCATTTCGTCCATTCCTTCCTTGCAACCGATAGAGAGAGTTCTTAGAGAGGAGTTTGAGGTTCCAAACACTGAGAGATGATCATTCTTAACAATATTAAGATGGAGAGCATGGATTAAAGCCTTGTTCGTGAAGTTATTGATGATTCTTGGAATGGAGTTCGATTGTTCTTCTTCATGGTTCGTCTATACAAGGTAATTTTCGTATCCTTTTATTAGTGTTTCGTTTTAAATGATGATTACCTGGGAGGGAGTATGTTGGATTATCATGTGATGATGTTATATTAGGTTTAATGGATATATACGACTTGGATTATGAGTCGGATGATTATTTACATGTTAAAGGATATCGGATTATGTTGTTTTGATGACTACGAACATGGTTTCGAATCACTGGTATTCTTGAAGAATTTCTTGATGAATATACCATAGCAAGATGATTGCATATTGAATTATCGGTGTTTTTAGATACGAAGATGAAATGCTCATATCTAGAATTAAGTCATGTTGATTGATGATTGATTAATGGTATATATCATGTGAGTATGATAATGAGATTGAATCTGGAAAGATTGTGACTGGTCTTGGAATACGATTTCCTTTACATTCGTATCCGTAATCGCAAGGTGTTAAGTCGATACTTGTAAGACATGCAATTATATAACATTAGCGCACGCTAGCTGAACTGGCTAATGCACGCTAATTGAAATAACTTAGTGCACGCTACGGTGTATGATTAACGTGCGCTAAGTGGACAGGCAGTGTAGTATATTGTGTTGTGGTTATCAATTCGTGCTTGTTTGAGTTGGATTGTTAACCGAGATATTTTAGAACCGTTGGGTTTGTTGATTGGTTATATCGGTTGTTTATTATTATCGAATGTGTGTTAATCGATTATTGTAATAGGTGAGATTATTGATCGGTGATTAGAACCATGCTTTGCGGTGGTGTTCGAGAATGTTCGTAGATTGCTTTGGTCAGGACTAAGGAGTTCGTATACTAAGGCAATGGAATTGGTAACGGCTCCCTCATCGTGTCGGTATCGAGGCAAGTTATTACTTGCACAGTTTATAATATTTAATGAATGGTTTCTGTTTCATTCGTTTATAATTCGTATAGCAATGATTATAATTGTGAACACTCGAGATTTGGGATTGTACGTTGTTTTCAGATTTTGGGAATTTAAATCATATTGTATATGATTTACTTTTGTTATTGGTACACTTGGGTATCGAGGATACATTGTGATAAAGACGGGGATATGAGTTCTCTATAGTCCGTGATATTTCGGAACGTCGAATATGGAGGATAATCATCAATGATGGTTTTCGACATCGAGGTTGCTTTCGAAGGACTCGGGGCAAGTACTATAATCATTTTTGTCATTTTGTGTCGACCATATTGTGATACATTATGTATTATTGTTGTCATGCATTTGTGTATTGTTGCTAATATGCATTTGTGAATTGTTGTCATATGTCCACCATGCGTTGGTCCGACGAGATCATCATGGGAATCTAGTGCACTGGATCGTTGGATAGGTATTTCCACTATGCGTTGGTCCGATGGGTTCATTATGGGAATCTATAGCTATGCTGGATCATTGGAATACAATGTGTTGTTGTTATTGTTGTGGGCATATTGATGTTATCATGTGAGTATGCATTTGTAGGTCTTTTGTAGGACCATGTCCGTCTGCTGTATTGATCTAATCTCGTATTAGACTGACATGAATTGTCGTAGCATTGCGCATCTTGAGGTATGTTCCGCATTTCCATTTTGATAGTTGTCTTTTGATGGACAATCGATTATCGTGTGAGAGATGATGATTTTATCCGATGGACTGGATTGTTCAGTGTTGGTATATTCCGTATCGTTGAGTTATGATGATGTATTGAGAATAGTGAGTATTGTTTAGGAGATAGTGAAGATGTTTGTGTATGAGATTATCGTGTTACCGAGAATTCGGGACGTCTAATATGGTAAGGATTATGATAATGAGAATTATTACGAATTGGTAAAGTTACGGCGGTAAGATTACATTGGTCGTATTCTTACTTAGTATTTTCATTGGTATGTAATTATTGATGTGATGTGATTGTTATCATTATTGGATATTATGGCTGACCCCGTCGTGGGCTTCATTTTTAGGATAATGGATATCGAGCTTGTATCAGGCGTGAAGAGATAAGCTTCCCGGAGGATACTGGCTATGGCATGTGTTTGTGAATCGAGTATGCTGATTATATGATGTATTCCGCTGCTAGAGTATTTTTAATTGTTTATCCTTTCCGCTGCGTGGGTATCCTTAAATGCCTCTTTGGTTTCGTCAACTTGAGTTGCTTTGGAAATGGTTTTCTAACTATGTTTTCGAGGACGGGTAAGCGATAGCTTAACATATGTTTTCAAACTGTTGAGTTTTGGCATTTCAGGCCTTGTGGTTTCAAATTAGATTTTTAGGTTGGTTTTGATAAACAGATTTTATATAGTTTTCAAATGTTTTTAAAAGGGTGTACCATCGTTAGCCTCTTGGGCGTTTGTAAATATTTGCGAAAATATCTTTTAGCCTTGTGGGTTCCATCTCGGGGCCCACGACGCTGTTATATTCCTGGATGGCTCTGGGGTGTTACGGAATATGGTATCAGAGCTTAGGTTGAGAAAAACTAGGCAATCGGGTCGAGTTGAGTCGTGCTTTTGTCGCGTCATTCGAGTTGTCGATTGACGAATTCTAGAGCCCTGGGTTTTGTTGTTCACTCGGGCTTGTGCGTTATGTGATTCACCTGTGTCGTACTGGGGTTGTTGTAAACTTTTCCAAATGGTGTTAACATGTTTCTTCGAATAGAGATGTTTTGTGTTCTCGAGTTGAACCGAGTTTGCCAAATATGTGTTTTGAAAATATCTGTGTCGAGTATTTTCTAGAGTTGAGACATGTGCCAGTATCACGGGGAATCGTCGGCTTCACGATCTGTAAGTATTTGGATTTTTGAATTGCAGATTTATTGCCGTTCTAAGTTGATATGCTTTGAGATTCAGCAGAATATTAATCGTTACAGTATAAGGTGACAGCATTGGGACAGGATTGATGATCTTGAGAAGTTATGATTTTGGAAATCAATATGTCGGTTAAATTTTGGAAATGGAGTTGTGCATTTGGGAGGAATGTTGTGGATAGTTGAGAAGAACATGTAGTCATGTTAGTTCATTTTGAGATATATGAAATGTTTTTGAGCATTTGAAATGATACTTTTCAAAATTAATGTTTCACGAATATTTTACGAAAAATGATTTTTGGGCCGAGGCCCAATCGATTTTGAAATAGTTTTATAACTCAGGACTTGGGGTCCAAAAGGGTTTTCTACTTTTTAAACTTCTTGTAATGCGGAACGAGATACGGGCTGCGACCCTAATGTTTCAAAAAGGCTTTCAGTTTTTCTAAAACTCCCGAGATTTGTAAAACACCTAACCAATCGTTTATCTATTTTATTACCGCCTTCCGGGGTGTTGGTTTACTTATTCAAATAAAACTTCTCGGGTAGTCTTTCGTTGTGTTTGATTTATTCATTATTCAATGTTTTGTCATAGCATGGTTGAGGCGATCCAGGATGGGTTAATGGTTGACGTTACGAGCCATATGTGGAAAAGGAGTTTTGACGGAGTCTATACATTGAGATTGTGGAACTCTATCATGTGGTTTTCCGATGGAATATCAGTGGATTTGGTGACGATCCGGATTGGTATACAGGAGTATAGATGTAGTTAATCATTTGCATAATTCCATTTTATTTAAACGTGTGTATTCGAAAAGAATTGTCATCGAGAACTTGACATAAGCAAGCCGATTTAATTTTTCAAAAATTGATTTCGTGGTCTTACGAAAATTTATGTTTTGAGTTTTGAAACTCTTGAAAGGACTTTCGAAAATTTATCTTCTTGACAAGATTATATGATTTCAAACTGGTTTTGAAAATGCGATTGAGATACATACGCATTTAGTGCATAGTGCATATCATGGTGAAGTTATGAGTGTGACTCACGAACTGGATAATACATCAGTTTGGTACGATGAATAGATATTCGAACTTTAATATGGTAGTTTGGTTATCCAGGGATGATTGTTTAGTTGATCAGATAAGAGAAATATGCTGCGTGTTGTAGATTCATGTACATAGTGTGATTTTGGAACATTGGGTTTTCTGAAACTGGGACATATGTGCTAGGTGGCTCTATTGGTGTGGTAGTAGTGCGATTTACCATAGTGATTTTTGAATGATTTCTTTGTAAGTGTAGATTTGGGGATGGTGACCACAGGATGGTTGTTTTGGATATTGATTGGTCGTTCCCACTCCATGTATGATTGGGTATGTTCGTCGGTTTGTGATTGGTTGTTCGTATGTCGAAGGGTATGTTCAACAGTCGGGTGTGTTTCTTTGAGATCCACTGTATGTGATTGGTGTAACGTTTTGAGAATATTATTCGTCCGTATATCCGTCTCTGTTGTTCTGTGTTGATCGTGTTGGAACTTACTGTGTGAGGGTAGTCTCAGTTACTGTTGATCGTTCGTTGGTGATATTGGAGTTTATCATGTCAATGGTATTCTCGGTTAATTTGTTGGTTGATCATTGTTAACGATCGTATGAGCGTTCGAATTTTTTGTCGATGTTTCGGGATTTGTGTCGTTGTTTTGGGCAGTTGTTTCACAGATGTATCGTGTATTATTCGTTCTATCGGAATTGGGACTTGATTGTGCGATCTGGCAGACAGGATTTGACATGGATAGATTATTTCATCCGATGATGATATATTTTGTTGAGACTCATGGAATTGTGATTGTAAGCGTATTGAGGCTTTACAGTGAAGTCACTTGCTAGTATCTCAGGAGGTCGTCGACTTGGCGCATTTGTAAGTATACTATTTTGGTTATTCGTTAATGATGATTATTGATCGTTGTCGTGATGGTTTTGGGATATTTTGGTTGAACGATTTGTTTCTTTATGACGGATTGCAAGTTTCGAGGATGAAACTTATTTTAAGTGGTGTAGTATGTAATATCCAGAATTTCTACTACTGTTGTTTAACGTTATTTTATCCGAGTTATGTTGTACAGCGTGGAATCTGTACAGTATGGATAAAACAATTGAAGGACTGAGACATCTGTATTGGTATAATTGTCGTACTTGGTCGACAATTACATTTGAGGATATTGTGTATCATATGAGAATATTATTGGAAGGAGTATGTTTATTCAGTATGTCGTGTATACGTATCTAGTATGTTGAGACGTTGGACAAGAATAGCTGAAAATGGCTAAGTAGAGCCTTAGCGCACGCTAGTATTCAAGCCTAGCACACGCTATCGTGTAGGTTTAACGCACGTTAAAGGCAAAGGATAGCGCACGCTAGTGCAGAACAGATCAGAGGGAATCTACGTGTGGACCTGGCTACTTTCGGCGGATGTTCCGATAAGGTCAATGGATGTTTGCTATGAAGGATTAGCGCACGCTAATTGTAGGTCGGTCAAAGGGAATCTTTGCTTTGCCGGGTGCTTTCGGCATGTGGGGGCACGGGCATCTTCGGGGTAGGTGCAGACTGTAGCAAGTGAACTATGAGTAGCGCACGCTATAGTCAGACTCTTGCATACGCTAAATAGAGGCATTTACGTACGCTATTGCATGGGCATTGCGTACGTAAATCATTGTATGAAGTAAGGCAAAAGCCTCTGGACTACGATAGCGCACGCTAACAAAGGCAGTTAGCGCACGCTAAATACAAGTTTTAGTGCACGCTAGTAATGTACAGTATATATATGTGCAGTTGGGCATTATTCTCCATTTCATCCATTCCTTCCTTGCAACCGATAGAGAGAGTTCTTAGAGAGGAGTTTGAGGTTCCAAACACTGAATGATCATTCTTAACAATATTAAGATGGCTAGAATGATTAAAGCCTTGTTCTTGAAGTTATTGATGATTCTTGGAATGGAGTTCGATTGTTCTTCTTCATGGTTCGTCTATACAAGGTAATTTTCGTATCAATTTATTAGTGTTTTGTTTTAAAGGATGATTACCTGGGAGGGAGTATGTGTAATATCCGGATTTATTATTGTGTATTTCATCTGTATTCGAACCCTGTATTATTCGGATTTATGATCTCGATAATTAGAGTATGTTATTTCTCACATTGGTATCTTTGTACATAAGTATATCATCATGCAAATTTTCTCATACAAACTCGTGATAACGCACGCTAAGAATGTAGCTTAACGCACGCTATCGGCTACTACTAGCGCACGCTATGAATGTAGGACTTGCGTGCGCTAGGTAATCAATTATTGAGCTAGGCGGCTAACACATGCGCCAGCCGGACGTAGGACCGGATAAGATTCCCGCGGATGAACCTGGACAGTTTTGGAGTCAACTCTTATTAGCGCGCGCTAAGGATGCATGGTAGCGTGCGCTAATCTGCTATGAATAGAAAGTTTATATATGGGCCAGCACTCCATTTTGTTCTCATTTCCTTCGTTTATCTTTCGTTTTTGAGAGACCAGAGAGCATATCATCTTCCTTAGATACACTTATAACACATCCACTTGATCATTGGACATTGGATACTTCTTGTGATTGATCATTGAAGAGAAGTAGCACCTTGGAGTGGCATATAACCAACCGGAGTCAGATTCTACCTTTGGGGTTCAGTGATTTCATCATATTAAGGTATGTTGATTCTATCTCCACTCTAGATTCGTGTTATGGAGAATAAGATGATCATGCTAGCAAAATATTGAGTTCTTGGGTGAATTATCCAAACCACATCATGTTTGGAATATTGAGATGATTATGCCTTGTGTACCTTGATTATGAACATTATGATTCGAATCTTATTACAATGAACAAGTAGAGGAAGCTTCTATCATTGGTAATTCGAATCTAGTAGGTGTCTTCATAGCAATCATGGACTTGATTTTAACATCATTATTGTTAGACGAAATCTAAGGGATTGATCATGGAAGGATTTATCTTGTAAAGATGGAATGTTAATCAAACTACAGAATGATAGTTTTAATTGATATAAAGGTGTTGATATCGACCGTTAAGCCTTCCGAATTATCGCATGAAGAATTGTAATCGAAATGGAATATGGTTTTATAATAGTATACATATTCTTGAATCCGAATATGTGGTTATCCGTAAGATCATTCATAACCGTATGAACATGATATTCATGTAGGTAACATGAATTAACACTGAAGATTTCATTAGTTTGATCATGATGAGATCAGTCTACTACCCAGTAGTGAACTGCCATGCACAGATAACGCACGCTAAGCTATGTAGATTAACGTGCGCTATCGAGCATGAGTTAACGTACGCTACGTTTGGTACGTAACGTACGTTAGGCCATCAGACGAGTCAGTCGGCTGATCAGTGAGGTACTGACCATGCATAATTAGCGTACGCTAGACTTTGTTGTTTGCGTGCGCTATCGAGCAGACTTAACGCACGCTACACAGAATACTTAGCGTACGCTAAGAAGTTCAGGCAGATTGCGTTTTATGAACATTCGGCCGTAAATTGAATTGGTAGACATTCGTACGACGTGGGATAAATTCTATATTATTTCTTTTGTTAAGGTTTGAGCTCGTTACGTGATTGATTGAAGGGGCGACCTTCGAGTGTTTCGTTTTGTGGAAGTATTGTTCTTGTCTTCGAATCGAGGCAAGCACCTTATTTGTTTTACGTATTGATGTTATACATATTGTCGTGCATGTATGTCGTTGTTGTATGTCCACCTCGTGTTGGTCCGACGAGATCATCGGGGGATCTATGCTAGCGTGCGATGGATCATCGGACGGGTTTTTCCACCACGGGTTGGTCTTACGGGATCATCGTGGGTTCCAGGCAGTGAACGCTGGATCGTCGGAATTACCATGTGTATGTTATGATATCATGTTGTGATTATCAGTTGTGTATGTTATATATGAGTTTCTCGCAGGAGAAAACTCGTTTGATATTTTACCATTTAGGTTATTATTATTCTACGTGTAATGTTGAATAATATGTTGTGGTACTTGTAATAGCATCGTTGTGCTAACCCCTTCGGGGGTGAACATTTTGTTTATGTTCAGGATCCAGGAGAGCGGGAAAACAACCACTGGAGCTGCATGATGACGAGGGTGCAGAGTGATGTTCCGGCCGGGTTTATTTGTCTATTGTTTGTTGGTTATTTCAATAAGTACTCGAGTACGTAGTCATTTATGATGAATTTGAATTTGGTGATGTATTAATAATTTTCCGTTGAACATTCGTATTTTCAGTATTTGGTCAGAACTATTGTATCTTAATTCCGTTATTATCATTTGTAGATACCTGTTAATGTCTTTTCAATTCATGAGCCTTGTAAATCCTTATGTAAAGGATTTACGGCGTTGTAATATTCCTGAATATATCGGGGGTGTTACGGAATATGGTATCGGAGCCGAGATTATGGATATCTTGTCCATTGGGTTAATATAGGGATCATATACGTCTTTTGAGGTAACCGGCCGTGAATAGCATCACTGTACTGCCTACGTCTTCATGCGAACGGTGGTTGTAAGTTCCTAAACTCTATCCCGTTCTTTACATGTTGTATTTCTTTATACTTGAACATTAGAACGATATTGTTTCCTGTATATTGAGTAATTATGCTTACAGTATGTTGAGAGGCGGACGTGGACGTGGTCGAGGTCGTGGATGCGGACGAAGGAATGTTGAAAGAGAAGCTTCGCCTTCTAATCAGGCCAGCCACAGTTCAGGCGAGCCACAGAGATCTATCAATAATGAACCGGAACCTGCTGTACCAGAGATCCTTCGTCAGGTGGTGAACCAGATGACTCAGTTCGCCCAGGTCGTGGACCGAATGCAAGTGGCAGTGGGACTACAGCAGGGAGAGAGACCGCAAGGGATCCCGGACATGGGAAATCGGGGTGACCGATGGCTGCAAGAGGTGGTGAAGATGCAACCACCCAAATTCGATGGTATTTTTGAGACTCCCATCTGGGACCATTGGTTGAAGGAACTGGAGAAAATCTTTGCCGGAATTAACTGCCCAGACGACCGCAGAGCCTCTATCGCTCAATACTTTCTGATAGGGGAAGCGTACGAATGGTGGGAAGCCATCCGGCCTGTAGACCATGATGCTGATTGGACAGAGTTTAAATTGATGATGGAAGCTCAGTACTACCCTCGTCCTGTGAGGGAAGCCAAGGTTCGAGAGTTTTTCTCCGCTCAGCCTTCAGATTTGCCAGTATCTCAGGCAATTAAGATGTTTAACCAACAGCTGGCATTTGTTCGACATCTGGTCAGAACATATGCAGAAATGATGATTCATTTTGATATGAGGATGAAACCAGAAATCCAGAGGTACATGTCCGGTTTTGAATGTACCACACTCCGTCAATACCAGGATAAGGCGTTGGTGTATGAGATCAAGGAAGCAACTATGGAGAAATTTACGGAATCCAAGAAGCAGAAAGTCTCTGGTACTTTTACAGAGCACAAGAACAGCGGGCTCCGCAAGGCCCAGTCATCCTTTCACTCTTTCAAGAAACCTCCGCACCCAGTTAGGAGCGGAAAGAACTTTGGAGTAACATCAACTATGACTGATGTTACCAGGAAATGCTTTAACTGCGCCCAGACGGGACACTATCGATAGAATTGCCCCCTACCTGCCATGACTTGTTTTGATTGTGGTCGAGAGGGACATCATGCGGTGTTCTGTGAAGAGGCTGCAAAGTCTTTTAGAGCCCGTACACCACAACCAGTCCAGAAGGAAGCCAGTATCCAACAGACGCAGCAAAGTGTTCAGATGCCTCAGAATTTTGGCCGTGGGCGAGGCAGAGGACAGTGGGACCGAAAGGGTATATCGAGTGCCGGATCTGTTCCCCCATGTCTGTACGAGATGAGGAAAACAGATGATCAGGATGCTGCTGTCGCATCAGGTAATGTCCAGATCCTTTCCGAGCCAGTTAGCGTTTTATTCGATACAGGAGCTACGCATTCTTTTATATCCTTGTCTTGTGTAAATCGTTTGAATGTTTCTGGTTTTCATAATTGTGAACCTTATGTTGTTGGTTTACCGAGTGGAAAGAGGATTGTTGGAAACTTAGAAACTAGAAATTTCCCTGTATCATTTGGAGGCAGAGAGTGGCTCTCAAATCTGATTGTAATAGAAATGCAAGGAGACGATCTGATACTCGAAGATGATTGGCTTAATCGATATGGAGCTATTGTAAATTACCGAAGTAGGAATATCTCGCTGATCGCTGATGATGGTTCCAAAATACTATTTGAGGGATGGAAACCGGGAAGCTCAGGAAAGTTAATCAAAGCGATGAAAGCTGTCAAATTGTTGAAACAGGGTTGTACCAGATACTGGTGTTATGCAATGAATAAAGAAGACGAAATTGTGGAACTTTCATCCATTCCTGTTGTGAACGAATTTCCAGATGTATTTCCTGACGAGTTACCTGGACTACCTCCACGAAGGGATGTAGAATTTACCATTGAGCTGGAACCCGAAGCTACACCAATTTCTAAGGCGCCGTATCGTATGGCACCTACTGAGATGTATGAACTGAAAAAGCAGCTGGAGGAGTTACTGGACAAAGGCTATATTCAGCCAAGTGTTTCGCCCTGGGGAGCGCCGGTTCTTTTTGTCCTAAAAAAGGATGGATCGCTTCGACTGTGTATTGACTATCGAGAGCTGAACAAGATGACGATTAAGAACAAGTATCCGTTGCCACGGATCGATGATCTGTTTGATCAGTTGCAAGGAGCAACAGTATTTTCTAAAATCGATCTGAGATCAGGGTATCATCAGCTAAGGATTAAGAAATCTAATGTTCCAAAATCAGCGTTCAGAACTCGCTACGGACACTATGAGTTTGTAGTGATGCCGTTTGGTCTCACTAATGCACCTGCTGTATTCATGCAGTTGATGAACCGAGTGTTCATCGAATATTTGGATAAATTTGTGGTCGTGTTCATTGATGACATTCTGGTATACTCTAAGAACACGGAAGAGCATGCACAGCATTTGCGGATTGTATTAGAACTTTTGAGAAGCGAGCAATTGTACGCCAAACTCTCTAAGTGTGAATTCTGGCTAAAGGAAGTAATGTTCCTCGGTCATGTAGTATCAGCTGAAGGAGTCCGAGTAGATCCTCAGAATATTGAAGCGGTTTTGGATTGGAAGCCTTCTAAGAACGTGAAAGAAGTCCAAAGTTTCTTAGGACTTGCTGGGTATTATCGTCGGTTCGTGGAAGGGTTTTCCAAAATTTCCCGTCTACTTACTCGACTCCTGCAGAAAACTCAAAAGTTTGAGTGGAATGAGTTGTGTCAGGTTAGCTTTGATGAATTGAAGAAGAGATTGACGACGGCACCGATTCTATCAGTTCCACAGGGAACTGGAGGATTTATAGTTTACAGTGATGCTTCGAACCAAGGACTCGGATGCGTATTGATGCAGAATGACAAGGTGATCGCTTATGCGTCGCGACAGCTGAAACGTTATGAAGTGAATTACCCAACACATGATTTGGAACTAGCGGCAGTAGTTTTTGCTTTGAAGATCTGGAGGCATTATCTGTACGGGACTCACTGTCAGATCTTTACGGATCACAAGAGTCTCAAATACATCTTCAGTCAGAAAGAGTTGAACATGCGGCAAAGAAGATGGTTAGAACTGATTAAGGACTACGACTTGGAAATTTTGTATCATCCAGGCAAAGCGAATGTAGTGGCCAATGCACTCAGCCGCAAGCCTGTTTCTATTCAGATGTTGGAGACTCTGACCTCCCAACTTAGCCTTCAACGAGAGATGATTCGAGAAGGAATTGAAGTATGGTTACAAAGAGTCCAAGGACAACTGTGCGTGATGCAAATAACTTCATCATTAACCGAAGAAATCAAATCTAGACACGCAGATGATCCTCTGATGATTCGGTTACGTGATGAAGTGATCAAAGGGAAAGCCCCCGGATTTGTAATTCATGATGATGGAGTTTTGAGATTTCAAAACCGACTCTGTGTTCCCGATGCCGATGTTCTGAAACAGACAATTCTGAAGGAAGCTCACAGTTCGCCCTATTCTATCCACCCGAGCACCAGTAAGATGTATAAGGACTTGAAGCAGAATTTATGGTGGGGCAACATGAAGAAAGATGTAGCGGACTATGTTTCGAAATGCTTAACTTGTCAGTAGGTTAAGATCGAGCATCAACGTCCTGCTGGGATGTTGAAGCCGCTCCCGATTCCTGAATGGAAGTGGGAGGACATATCGATGGACTTTATTACTAGTATGCCGAGAACCAAGACAAGAATGAACATGATTTGGGTGATAGTTGATCGTTTAACCAAATCAGCTCATTTTCTAGGCATTAAGGATATGTGGGGACCAGAGAGGTTGGCACGAGTATTTATTTCGGAGATAGTTCGATTGCATGGTACACCGAAGACCATTATTTCTGATCGAGATAGCCGTTTTGTGTCTCACTTTTGGAAAGCAGTTCATAAGGCCTTGGGGACCGGGTGAACTTGACACTTATCACCCAGGTCGACGGACAATCCGAAAGGACTATTCAAACGGTGGAAGATATGCTGAGGGCTTGTGCCTTAGATTGGTCAACTGATTGGGCAGTTCATCTACCGTTGATTGAATTTACCTACAACAATAGTTGGCATGCTTCCATTAAGATGGCACCGTTTGAGGCATTATACGGGAGGAGATGTAGATCACCCCTATGTTGGGACGATTCATCAAACTTAATCGGGACAGAACCAGAGGTTATCGTACAGACTCGAGAGAAGATAGCCTTGATTCGTGAAAGGCTTTTGACCGCCCAGAGTCGCCAGAAATCTTACGCAGACGTACGCCGTCACCCTTTGGAGTTCACTACGGGAGACCACGTACTTTTAAAAGTTTCTCCTACTCGAGGAATTTTTCGTTTTGGAAGGAAGGGAAAGCTGAGTCCGAGATATATCGGACCATTCGAGATCCTTGAAAGAGTTGAAGAGTTGGCATACAGATTGGCATTGCCGCCGTCGTTGAGCCATGTTCATAACGTGTTCCACGTATCCTAGTTACGGAGATATATACCGGACCCTAGTCATGTCATTGATTTTGGGGAGATCGAAGTCGCTCAGGATGGGATGTTTGAAGAAAGACCGGTCAAGATACTCGAGAGTCGAGTTAAGCAGTTGAGGAACAAACCAATCGCTTTGGTCAAAGTTCAGTGGTCACGTCATGGATTGGAAGAAGCCACATGGGAAACGTAAAATAGTATGAAGTCCAGATATCTAGAGTTATTTTTGTCTTGAGTTTCGGGACTAAACTCCTTTTTAGTAGGAGAGTATGTAATATACGGATTTATTATTGTGTATTTCATCTATATTCGAACCCTATATTATTCGGATTTATGATCTTGATAATTGGAGTATGTTATTTCTCATATTGGTATCTTTGTACATAAGTATATCATCATGCAAATTTTCTCATGCAAAATCGTGATAACGCACGCTAAGAATGTAGCTTAACGCACGCTATCGGCTACTACTAGCGCACGCTATGAATGTAGGACTTGCGTGCGCTAGGTAATCAATTATTGAGCTAGGCGGCTAACACATGCACCAGCCGGACGTAGGACCGGATAAGATTCCCGCGGATGAACCTGGATAGTTTTGGAGTCAACTCTTATTAGCGCGCGCTAAGGATGCATGGTAGCGTGCGCTAATCTGCTATGAACAGAAAGTTTATATATGGGCCAGCACTCCATTTTGTTCTCATTTCCTTCGTTTATCTTTCGTTTTTGAGAGACCAGAGAGCATATCATCTTCCTTAGATACACTTATAACACATCCACTTGATCATTGGACATTGGATACTTCTTATGATTGATCATTGAAGAGAAGTAGCACCTTGGAGTGGCATATAACCAACCGGAGTCAGATTCTACCTTTGGGGTTCAGTGATTTCGTCATATAAAGGTATGTTGATTCTATCTCCACTCTAGATTCGTGTTATGGAGAATAAGATGATCATGCTAGCAAAATATTGAGTTCTTGAGAGAATTATCCAAACCACATCATGTTTGGAATATTAAGATGATTATGCCTTAAGTACATTGATTATGAACATCATGATTCGAATCTTATTACAATGAACAAGTAGAGGAAGCTTCTATCATTGGTAATTCGAATCTAGTAGGTGTCTTCATAGCAATCATGGACTTGACTTTAACATCATTATTGTTAAACTAATCTAAGGGATTGATCATGGAAGGATTTATCTTGTAAAGATGGAATGTTAATCAAACTACAAAATGATAGTTTTAATTGATATAAAGGTGTTGATATCGACCGTTAAGCCTTCCGAATTATCGCATGAAGAATTGTAATCGAAATGGAATATGGTTTTATAATAGTATACATATTCTTGAATCCGAAGATGTGGTTATCCGTAAGATCATTCATAACCGTATGAACATGATATTCATGGAGGTAACATAAATTAACACTGAAGATTTCATTGGTTTGATCATGATGAGATCAGTCTACTGCCCAGTAGTGAACTGCCATGCACAGTTAACGCACACTAAGCTATGTAGATTAACGTGCGCTATCGAGCATGAGTTAACATACGCTACGTTTGGTACGTAACGTACGTTAAGCCATCAGACGAGTCAGTCGGCTGATCAGTGAGGTACTGACCATGCATAGTTAGCGTACGCTAGGCTTTGTTGTTTGCGTCCGCTATCGAGCAGACTTAACGCACGCTACACAGAATACTTAGCGTACGCTAAGAAGTTCAGGCAGATTGCGTTTTATGAACTTTCGGCCATAAATTGAATTGGTAGACATTCGTACGACATGGGATAAATTATATATTATTTCTTTTGTTAAGGTTCGAGCTCGTTACGTGATTGATTGAAGGGGCGACCTTCGAGTGTTTCATTTCGTGGAAGTATTGTTCTTGTCTTCAAATCGAGGCAAGTACCTTATTTGTTTTACGTATTGATGTTATACATATTGTCGTGCATGTATGTCGTTGTTGTATGTCCACCTCGTGTTGGTCCGACTGGGTCATCGGGGGATCTATGCTAGCGTGCGCTGGATCATCGGACGGGTTTTTCCACCACGGGTTGGTCTGACGGGATCATCGTGGGTTCCAGGCAGTGAACGCTGGATCGTCGGAATTACCATGTGTATGTTATCATATCATGTTGTGATTATCAGTTGTGTATGTTATATATGAGTTTCTCGCAGGAGAAAACTCGTTTGATATTTTACCATTTACGTTATTATTATTCTGCGTGTAATGTTGAATAATATGTTGTGGTACTTGTACTAGCATCGTTGTGCTAACCCCTTCGGGGGTGAACATTTTGTTTATGTTCAGGATCCAAGAGAGCGGGAAAACAACCACTGGAGCTCCATGACGACGAGGGTGCAGAGTGATGTTCCGGCCGGGTTTATTTGTCTATTGTTTGTTGGTTATTTCAATAAGTACTCGAGTACATAGTCGTTTATGATGCATTTGAATTTGGTGATGTATTAATAATTTTCCGTTGAACATTCGTATTTTCAGTATTTAGTCAGAACTGTTGTAAAGGATTTACGGCGCTGTAATATTCCTGAATATATCGGGGGTGTTACAGTATGTTGGGTTATCATGTGATGATGTTATATGAGGTTTAATGGATATATATGACTTGGATTATGAGTTGGATGATTATTTACATGTTAAAGGATATCGGATTATGTTGTTTTGATGACTATGAACATGGTTTCGACTCACTGGTGTTCTTGAAGAACTTCTTGATGAATATACCATAGCAAGATGATTGTATATTGAATTATCGGTGTTTTTAGATACGAAGATGAAATGTTCATATCTATGATTAAGTCATGTTGATTGATGATTGATTAATGGTATATATCATGTGAGTATGATAATGAGATTGAATCTGGAAAGATTGTGACTGGTCTTGTGATAGGACGCCGAATGCACGCTCCCTGAAAACCCGGTCTAAAACATGGACCAATATAAGCCGGAGTACCGACCTCTTAGTAATGAAAGGTTTTCTTAGACAAAATGGATGCCGACCTCAAGGTCCTTTAGAAGGTTGCCGACCTCAAAGGTCTCCCGACCTCGGAGGCCCCGCTGACCTGTGACATCTGTCAGAATGGCGCCGACCTCGGAGGCCCCGCTGACCTGTGACATCTGTTAGAAGGGCGCCTACCTCGGAGGCCCGCCGACCTGTGACATCTGTTAGAAGGTTGCCGACCTCAAAGGTCTCCCGACCTACGGATTCGAATAGGAATGACCCGACTTAAGTGATCTTTTATAATAGAAGCCGATCTAAGGCCTCCGAGCTTATGAAGGTCAAAGTCTCGGGAAAGAAGATCCTGACTCATCTGATAGAATCCCTGAGATCCAGGGATTGAGAGCCCATACCTTGCAATCTCGGAAATCCAGGGATGGGAAATCGCAGCCTGAATTCCTGGATATCCGGGATCTTCTCTAAAAACCGGGGAAGATCTTTGTTGGGAAAAACAAACACCCTGTATCGAATCAGCCGGGATAACCGATCCCTGTATCGATTGTTATTTGTTATTGAGAAGGTTTTGACATATATGCCAAATACAGTAAGGAAACTGTATCGAAGCTTCAAGGCTTTATCCTATATCGAAGACCTGCCTCGAATCAGCATAAGTGAAGCTCGTCAGTACAGCAAGAAGACTTGTAAAAAGATCAAGTATGGAAACTGTCTCGATGCCCTAAATACAGTCATCTTCCATACAGTTCACAAAAGGACAAGAAAGAACACAAGTCAAGTTCCGTTAAACAAAGAAGTATTTAAATACTCAAGGATAAAGTATTTAAATACTGTCAGTCTTCAGATCTTCAGAATCCCGCGAAATCCGGATCATGTCATATTCCCGTTGAAGGACATCTTATTCAAATGGATATCTCAACGGATACTTTCTTCAGAGGCTATATATATCCTTGAAGACATTGAAGATCAGTAACAGTTACCCCAAGTAACATAACTCTCAAAGCTATCAAAGTTATCATCTGAGCAAACATATCTCCAAAACATATCGCAAGTTTGAACGAAAGAGATATACAGTGCTCAACATCAAGAACAGCCATCATCAGCTCAAGATCTTGATATTCAAAGCAGCTGTTCTTACCTGGTTACCTACCTTTTACCTCTGTGTAAAAACCGAGCTCTGTGTGAACTCAACAAGTTATTCTGACCTGTGTGGGACGAATAAGGACGAAGCTTTAGGCTGTGTGTGAAGAAGCTAGTCAAGAAGGAACCTTTAACCAATCTGTGTGAGCGGTTGAAAGTGACATTCTTTGTATCAATCTGTGTGAACGATACAAGGATAGGTTTGTTTATAATTACGTAGTTGTACGCAGAATTATATAATAAACTTTTACTCTGTGTGGAGGACCAGTGGACGTAGAGGGGTTTACCTCGAACCACTTAAATTATCGTGTCATTTACCTTCACTTTTACCGTTTGAAATTACTGTGATATATTAAGTATACACCAAATACTTCGTTGATGTATCCACGGCAACTAATCGTATCCAAGACTTCCGCTACGCACTCAGATTTAGATTCCGCGGTTTGTTGTTTAAACTACTTTTCCAAAGCGTATCCAAGATACTTAAGTGGCCAACAAGTGGTATCGAGCGGTTGATTCTAAAAAGAATCGATCGTATTTCTTTTAACCGAATCAGATTCAAATCACTTATTTTCAAAACAGTCTCTTTCATTCCTATATTATCAGTATGGATACTTCTATGATTAACAAAGTCCCTATGTTCTCTATTAACGAATTTGACGACTGGAGAATTAGAATGGAAGCTCATCTTGCAGCAATGCACGAAGAGATGATTTTTGTTATACAGGATGGTCCGATCAAGATCATGAAGGTCAATCCAGCCGCAAGGATTGAGGGCCAAGCCCATGCTGAAATACTCGAGAAGGAACGCGAGCAATGGACAACCGATGAAAGGAAGCGAGCCAATCTCGACAACGTGGCTAAGAACGCGTTATTTGTCACTCTTGATAAAGGCACGTTCTCAAAGGTAAAGAGCTGCAAAACAGCCAAAGAAATCTGGGATAAACTCAAGTTAATTTGTGAGGGAACTGAGCTCTCAAAAGAAAACAAGATTTCAAAACTTACTCAGCAATTTGAATATTTTGAAATGAAACCAACGGAAACACTTGAGGAACTTGACCTCAGATTTACTGGTATTGTTGGTGAACTTGAAGCGTTGGGCAAGATTTACACCCAAAAGGAGAAGAACTTAAAAATTTTCAGATCTCTCGGCCGATGGGACATTAAGACCACAACTATGCGTGTATCCCGTAATCTTAATGAAATATCCACTTTTGATCTCTTCTCCGACCTTAAAGCTTTTGAGTATGACATCGATAAGAGAGAAAGTCAAGAATCTCCTTCAAAGGTCACAGCCTCGCCGTCGTATCGAACCGTCGACACAAAGATGCCTAGCTCGCCGAAGCCCTGGCCACAAGAGCGCCGACATGACGACATCTGTCACAAGATGAAATGGCGCTTCTAATGCATAAATTCAAAAAGTTCATCAAACGATCTGAAAGACTCCTGTGCCCAAACTCACAACAAGGTAAGTACCGAAACATCATCCGGTGATGCTAACCTGTGTTATAACTGCAGGAAACCAAGCCATTATGCAAACAAATGTCCTCATCCCAAAGTCCAAAGATTGTCTGAGGCCGAGCAACAAGAGAGAGATGAAAGAAGACGTGCTTGGAAAGACAAGCTCAAGGCCCTGATTGGAGAATCAGAAGCCTCCCCCACACCATCCAAATCAGCAGAATGTCTTCAGGTGGTCACTGAGAGTGATTCATCTGACGATGAGTTCGATGATAAAGCATACATGTGCTTTATGGCCAAAGATGTTCCAGAAGGTGAAGACAGCGACGATGAGGTAAGTTCAACCTCAGTTATTCCACCTAATGCATCTCATACTTTCGAAAATATGATGAATGAATTCAAAAACATTCAAAAGGCCCATGAGACTCTAAAAACTGAGAATATACAGCTTCAATTAACAAATCTAGAGCTGAAAGATGAAAATGACTTGCTGAAAATAAACTATGAAAGTATGTCTCTTAATTGTGAAACCAGCAAGGTCGATTTTGAAAAACTCATGGAGAGCAATCATCAACTTGCTCATGAACTAAATGCAGTTAAAACCCATAATGAGAGCAAGACAAATGATTTGGTTCTACTACAAACCAAAATTACAACTCTCGAGAAGCGAGAAACTGAACTTGAGACCATTCTGAAGTCTTTTGAAAAATCGTCCAAAAGAATGGAAGAAATTATGAGCACTGGGCAACATGCTCATGATAAAAGTGGCTTAGGATACAGCTCATGTTCGAATAAAGGTAAAACTAGTACTGTGTTCGTCAAGAGTGTGGAACACATTCCAGAATCGGAAGATACTCCTAGTCCCATAAAGGAACCTGCTGTACCGAGAAAACCGAAAGCTGCAATTCCGCCCCCTCAACTCTACTATTCGAGACAGTGGAACCAACAACCACTCAGAAGGCGTAACCTACAGCATGCTCCACAAGCATATCATCAAAGCCGAAAGTCATTCAGAAAGAAGACGGTATCCAACCGCCAAAGGCCCGCACAGCAGTACACTCAGTACAGTGCGCCTAAGTATTGGATACAGGAGCCCTGTTATCCCTCAAGACAGCAGATGCCAGTTCAGTATCAACAACAGCATTGGGAACCCAACTGGAGACCCAGAAGACAAGCTGTTAGGCCCAGGAAAATGGCTCCACCTCCTAGACGGCACTCGTACTGGAATAATAATAATAACCCTGAATTTTACATGCATAATAATTATCATGATTATGACAACTACGGATATGCCCCCCGTAGATATCGCAATACTGTACCGAGTACATCCTACAGTAAACCAATTGCTGTCAGGAAAATATGGGTACCTAAAGGAACTAACATATATGGACCCAAAAATCAAAGGGGACCTAAATCTACCTAATTTCTTTGTTACAGGACATCCTAGAGGAGGACACCTGGTACTTCGATAGTGGATGCTCTCGTCACATGACCGGAGATAGGAGCAAGCTATCTGATTTTGTAGAAGGTCGCGGTCCGAAAGTTCGCTTCGGTGATAAATCTAAAGGAAGAACAAGAGGGAAAGGAAACCTACTTGTCGGGAAATTCAAGGTCACCGATGTCGCATATGTTGAAGGCTTACAGTATAATCTACTTAGTATTAGCGCTCCGTGATAAACAGTTCTCGGTGAAGTTCTATATAGATCGGCAGAGAGTCAAGAACACCCAAACCAAGGAAGTTGTGCTTGCAGGAAGCATCGTAATATGTACATTCCGACTGAAGCCTATGAGCTCCTCAATTCCATGTTTTGTTGCCAAAGGCACTGCAGATCTTAGTCGGCTATGGCACAAGAGGATGTCTCACGTCAACTTCAAGACTATCAACAAGCTTTCAAGACGGTGTATGGTTAGAGGTTTGCCGATGTGTCATTCAAGAAGGACGGCGTCATGACCATGCCGTAAAGGCAAGCAAATCAAGTCAACCCCGAAAAGCAAATCCTACCTTTCAACCCAAAGAGTGTTGGAAATGCTACACATGGATCTCTACGGTCTGTAGACCCAGTAAGTTTGGGAGGTAAGAAATATTGCATGGTTGTTGTTGATGATTATTCAAGGTACGCTGACGATCTTTCTTAGCAAGAAGAAGGAAACAACATCAAGTGCCCGAGCTCCCGAGAAAGTTGCGAATGAAAAAGCATCGAGTATCGTGTGCATTCTGCCCGGCTGCAGGTACTGAATTTACTAACCGCTTTATAGAGCAATACTGTTCGGAGAATGGAATATAGCACGAATACTCAGCCGCCCGTACACCTCAACAAAATGGTGTTGCCGAGCGAAAGAATAGGACGTTGAAAGATGCAACAAGGACAATGATTGCCGCAAGCAAGCGCATGGCGTTCGGGGTGAAGCAACAAATACAGCGTGCTACACTCAATACAGTTGTCTCGTCAACTAGCACCACAACAAAACAGCTTACGAGGTATGGAATAACAAAACTCCATTAGTTTCGTATTTTCACATTTTTGGATGCAGGTGTTATGTATTGAACAATGGGAAGGACCAACTTAGAACCTTTGATGAAAAATCAGATGAAGGAATATTCGTAGGATACTCCTCCGTCAGCAAAGCTTTCAGAATCTTTAATAAAAGGAGGCTGATGATCGAGGAATCGATTCATGTAGTGTTCGACGAACCACACCATGACCCTACAGGAGTAGATGATATCACTCAGGACATTCACCATCTATCTATCTTGGATCCACCTACACCGATAGAACCCGTAGTTGATTTAGAAATCAACCCCGCAATTGTAAGAATCGATGTGGATGAAGTCGACACTGCATGTGAAGCCGTACCCACGAAACTTTCGATACAAGACGGGATCCCGAACTAGAACCCGACCGAAGATGGTTGAGAGATCACCCGCAAGAGCCGATCATTGGAAACATTAATGCCGGTGTTTCTACTCGTAGGAGAATACAGAGTACACAAGGAAATGTACTTTGTGCACAAGAAGAATCTAATGTGAAGTCTCACAGTTTCGAATGGAAATCTCAATCCGAACTTAGGAGACTCAATATGTGCACTATCGCCGTATTCTTAGCCCGGTCCGAACTGTTTCGACAATAGAAGCTCTTAACAACTCTCAATGGATAACATCTATGGAAGAAGAGCTTAACGGTTTCGAAAGAAACAATGTATGGTATCTTGTACCCAGATCGACACACCAATCGGTTATAGGAACCAAATGGGTATTTCGAAACAAAAAGGATCGAAATGGACTTATCATAAGGAACAAATCCAGACTAGTAACACAAGGCTATTGTCAGGAAGAAGGAATCGACTATGATGAAACCTTCGCCCCTGTAGCGAGACTAGAAGCCATTAGGATATTTTTAGCCTTTGCCGCCCATAAGAGTTTTATCGTATACCAAATGGACGTCAAGAGTGCTTTCTGAATGGAGAGCTTGCAGAAGTTTATGTTGAACAACCACCGTGGTTTGCCAACACAGACGGTATCGATCTAGTTTACTGTGCTAAGGAAAGCGCCGTACGGACTTAAACAAGCCCCTAGAGCACAGTACGAAACTCCTGTCCCAAGA
Organism: Orobanche coerulescens; assembly: GCA_033398695.1. NCBI lineage: Eukaryota > Viridiplantae > Streptophyta > Magnoliopsida > Lamiales > Orobanchaceae > Orobanche > Orobanche coerulescens. The sequence continues at coordinate 150,724,384 of CM065815.1, forward strand.
TTCAACCAACAACGGATTTGAGAAAGGTGTGTCGACAAAACCTTGTTCAAGATACGAAGATGATGACCTTCTAATGGTACAAATCTATGTCGATGATATTATTTTTGGTTCAACTAACCTTGCTCTATGTCAAAGGTTCTCACATCTCATGCAAAGCAAATTTGAAATGAGTATGATGGGGAACTTAGTTATTTCCTAGGTTTGCAGTAAAGCATTTGCCTACGGTATATTCATCAACCAGAGAAATACAACAAGGAGCTTCTCAACAAATTTGGAATGAACACTTCCAAATCCTCGCTAACCCCATGAGCACTTCCTGCAAATTAGTGCCGATGAAGCCGGAAAGCCGTTTGACCAATCACTCTACAGAAGCTCATTAGTTCGCTCCTGTACCTAACGGCTAGCAGCCCGATATCCATTTCTTTGTTGGAGTGTGTGCGAGATACCAAGTTGCACCTAAGGAATCACACTTCAATACAACTAAACGAATCTCGAAATACGTTAAAGGAACAATCGATGCAGGATCGTGGTATCCTAAGGAAGGCGGATTCGATTTAGTTGATACGGCGACTCGGATCTCTGGAGGTCGCAAGCTAGATAGGAAGAGTACAAGTGGAACTTGTCACTTTCTGGACCTAGACTCGTTTCTTGGTTCAAGAAGAAGCAATTGGCTAACTCTCTTTCCACTACCGAATCAGTACTATCTTGCTAGTAGGCTGCTGTATGCAGATCCTTTGATGCAAAGAACAACCGCCGATTATGGAATCGATGCTAGAGAGACTCCAATCATGTGTGATAGCACGAGTGCAATTGCAATCACGCACAATCCTATTTTGCACTCGCGCACTAAACATATCAACATGAAGCATCATTTCATCAGGAATCATGTCGAGAACAAGGATGTTCGCCTGGAAAAAGTCCATACAGACATCCAGCTGGCCAACATTTTCACCAAGCCTCTCGACACAGCAAGATTCAACATGCTAAGAACAGAATTGGGAATACTACAGCCAGACTCCCTGTAAGTAAATTTACTGCTTTTACTCAACAATTGAGGGGAATCTCAGTAAGACCCGTGAATACTGATCCAATATTAATTATCCGTACACTCGAATCATCAATACTGATCAGTAGCGAACGAAGGCATATGAATCCTACAGCTGATGTGTGCAATAATTAAGGGGGAATACTGTAGGACCCATGAATACAGCATTAATCCAAATATTGCTGTATGGAATTCAAAACCTATTAGTACCTTTTTAAGGGGGAATGTTGTATCGACGCGGAGAACAGCGCATACTATAGGATTTCGATTCAGTATATAATATAATATTATTTCCTTTTTAAAATAATTTTTGTCCACGTGCCCTGTTTTTATGTCAAACGTCATTAAATGCCTTACACGACATCTGGACAACTGAATCTCAAAAGCCGCGATGTTTTTAAATTGTTTATTATTTTTAAACCGCCGTTTTAGGCATTTAGGGTAATCAACCTATGTCAAGTGGGACCCATTGTATTTTAAAACCTTTTAATGGATTAGCGTACCAGTTACACTAAATCCATCCTGACCGTCGATTTCAAAACCGGTTCCCATCCCTTAAAATCTGACCATTCGTACTCTGCAAAACCATATTTCGCCGCCCGAGTATAAAAGGATCAGATTCGCCATTGGAGACTCTTTACGCTTTCTGCAATTACAAGAGATCTCAAGCAAACAGCCTACATATTTTCTGCATATTCACTGCGAATTTCTACTGTTTTCTTCCACCTTCGTTTTAAGAAAACATCCATGGCTAGTCAATCTTCTTCCCCTGTTCTGAAGAAAACCTCCAACATCATTGATGGCCGGATCTTCTCGAAACCTGTCATCATCGAGCGTATTCTCGCGGAAACCAATGACTCAGAACCGATGGAGTATATCATTACTCGACTTGAACAACAAGGTCTCTATCGTTTCGGGAGTAAAACCGCCGACAAATACGACGCCCATCTGGTTGAGGAATTCTACCTCAACGCCGCCGTTCGTTTTCTGTCACTAGCTCAGGGAGGACACGTTGCTGACATCACTGCAACAGTCCAAGGAGTGGAAATCTACATCAATCGCGATTTACTCCAGAGAATCTACAGGCTGCCCGCCGACGGCCTGACCATGGACCAGCTTGAGACGTTTGGGTCTCAAGAGCTGATTACCAAGTTTTATGGACTATTTACCGGGTCCAAAGTGGTTGATATGGTGACAACCACTTGTCACAAGAAAAATTTTCTTCTTCATTTCGTTTATCTTCACGATTTCTGTTCCAGGATCATTGAAAATCGAACCGGTGCGTTCGAGATGTGCACGAATCTAAGGTTCAGAATGATGGTAGCTATTTTGACCTGTGAAAAGGTCAATTGGTGCCAAATCATTTGGAAACGACTTCAAGAAGAGGTGTGCAAACCTGCCACCCAAAAGAAATCCTTTGGTTTAATGCTGAACTACATCCTGACGAAGTGCGGAGTGATGCAATCCGCCGATGCCAAGAAAAACAGCTCCAGGATATACTTAGGAGGTGTCAAACCCTCTGCTTATAACCAGAGCACAATGCATGCCAACCATCCGAGAACCAGGCACATGCCTATTTCTGCCAACCCAAGAGATGAAACCGTGAAGGTCCCTGAAATGGAATCTTCAAAGAAGAAGCGCAAGCGTTCTCACAGCAAGAAGCACTCTGCTGATGAGAAGTCGAAGAAGAGACTCCGGAGGCTCTCAAAAATCAAAGCCAAGCACTCCGAGGATGTCTCGCCGGTGGCGCAACCCACTAATGAAGAACCCCAGGGCCCAACCCCTGTGAAAGAGGTGTCTCCTACTGCATCGACAGTAGATCCCGAGCCTTTGGCGGCTACGACGGATATAGAGACATCTGCCAACGCTCAAGACGTTAGCACGTCGGCTGCCCATTCGGAGCCAAAAGTTACCTCTCCTCTGCGGGATCCCACACCCGCAGATCCAATTCTTCGGGCACCATCCTCGCAAGGAGTCCATCTTCCGCACAGATCCCATACTGCTGGAATCCTCGAAACAGCGTCTCCAGACGTGATTCGAAGTCCCTCCCCTGACGCGATTATAAATCAAACACTTCTTTCGGTTCAAATTGAACATGCGTACGAAAGATTTCTGCAATGGAAAAGCTATAGGCTAGCTCCGTACGACACACTGTACAACTGGAGCGAATGGAGCCACGAAGAGCGGTTCATCTCCGAAGTAACAGACTCAACTGAAATTGAGGCCCTGCTTCGATGGGACAACGCCTCTTGCAAAGATCTCATTGAAAGCCACCTGCTGCACAAATCCGACGCCAGAAGAAAAGGAAAGAAGAAGTCAGAGGACTCTCCCATCAATCCAAAAGATGACGACGACCATGACTCAGACGACGACGACGATGCTCTTCAAGCAGGTCTGAGAATGAGTCGCGAAGAGGCTGAAGCCCAAGCCGCCTCTCCACCCATAAAAGACGAAGGGCCATCTACCCAAGCCAATCCCCCTTCGCCTCAGCCGGAGAACATTCCCGACCAGGCGGAATCAGTCCCTCCAGTCGTGGAAGATCAAGAAATTTTGGAACAGGCACCCGAGCCTGTTGCGACCGAAGAAGCCATTCCTGCAAGCCAACAGGAGGATTCAGTCCCTCCTGCATCCATATCTGCCGAACAACCTTCGCCACAGGACGCTTCTGAACCAACTGTCGCCGTACCACAAGAAGCTGCTCCCGCCCCTGCAACCATGGAATCCGAGGACGGTAACGAACCTGAGGATGTCCAACTTACTTCACGTCCATCCGTGAATGTAAGAAGGTTGAATGGCGCTGAAGACTTCGCCCAGCCTGACTCTCCTATCTCTGCTGCACGCAAAGAGCGCCTGCGAGCTCTTGGCCTTCAGACTGTATTTATCCAAGATGCAGTTAACGCTCTATCTTCCGTTGAAAAGGCACTGAATTGGATGCACACCTCTGCCGTAGAAGAAATGACCACTCTTCAACACGAAGTATCTCGAGTTGTCGACGCATTCATTCTTCTGCCAGAAGTGTTCAAGCAAGCCTTGAAGATCATGCAAGATAAACAAGAGCAACTGTTGAAGGAGGAAGCTACAAAGACAAGGATTGCTGAAGCCAAGACCGCCTGTGCAATGATTGAGAACAGCTCTCAACTGCGTGCGCACGACAAATGCATTCAAGAGATGTCGCAGACTCTTTCCTCCCTTGTTGAAAGAATAACCAGCATCGAGACCAAACAGGACGCCGCTCTTGAAATCCTGCAAAGTCTTGATGAAGCCAAAAAGGGGGAAGAGGCACGAGAAGCTGCAAGGAGAATAAGACTGCAACAGGAAAGGGAATTTGAGGTCGCCGAGCAAGATCATTGCCGAATTGAACAAGCTAGCACCTCAATCCCAAAGCTTTAGAATTTCGGGCTCCAGACCGAATTCCATGACCCAAATGTCCCTTGGCAAACTCTTATCCAAAGACCTCGGAAATACGTGCACGACCAACCGCAACCCAACTGCCGACGAAGTGAAGCACTGGAGGAAGAATGAACTGATGAGATATTTTGTCAGACTCGTCAGGGAATCCGCCATCTTCAAAAATTATAAAACGTTGGCGGAAGCGGCAGATAAGTTTTCAAAGATGCTAGAAGAAGGTAAACTCCCTCTCCAAATCGAAATGAAATCAAAACATAGAAGAGGAGATCGGGTCACCCATCCAGAAGATTGGATACTTGCCTTTGATCGTTCATATGAAGGAAGAGCGATTTACCAGGAACGAGGCAATGATTCACTTCAAAACTGGTGGCGCGGCACCGAGTACGAGCAAGGAAAGAGACCATGGAGGCATGCGGATCAAAGATAAAGAGCTGAAATTTTTGTATATGATTTTTGTTTTTGTAATTTCTATTCGAAACAGCAAACTTTGTACTCAATCATTTTGAATATCAATAAAATAGTTTGTTTGTCTTGAAAGATTACAACTCGTAATCTACTGTGTTAATGTATGATTACTTAAAATGTTTGATAGGAATCTCAAGTTAGATAAACTTGATTGAAAAATAAGCTGTACGAACTAGTCTACGAACAGTTCATAGTTTCAGTTGTAAACTTAGAATACATTGTAAGATTGAGCCTACGCGCAAATCATAGGCTTAAGTTGTAATAAATCTCAAACTGTATCGAACGTGCCTGCGAGCAGTTCATTATTGTAGACTAAGTCACTAAGTCAGACCTATTGACAAAAGACCAAGAAATCTGCCAGAAGTCATCGAAGAAGAATGCTTCATAAAGAAGGTTTTGGCATCATCAAGAAGACTCGAAAAGTTAAGTAAGTTAGTCTTGGCAAATTGTCAAAAAGGGGGAAATTGTTGGGAAAAACAAACACCCTGTATCGAATCAGCCGGGATAACCGATCCCTGTATCGATTGTTATTTGTTATTGAGAAAGTTTTGACATATATGCCAAATACAGTAAGGAAACTGTATCGAAGCTTCAAGGCTTTATCCTATATCGAAGACCTGCCTCGAATCAGCATAAGTGAAGCTCGTCAGTACAACAAGAAGACTTGTAAAAAGATCAAGTATGGAAACTGTCTCGATGCCCTAAATACAGTCATCTTCCATACAGTTCACAAAAGGACAAGAAAGAACACAAGTCAAGTTCCGTTAAACAAAGAAGTATTTAAATACTCAAGGATAAAGTATTTAAATACTGTCAGTCTTCAGATCTTCAGAATCCCGCGAAATCCGGATCATGTCATATTCCCGTTGAAGGACATCTTATTCAAACGGATATCTCAACGGATACTTTCTTCAGAGGCTATATATATCCTTGAAGACATTGAAGATCAGTAACAGTTACCCCAAGTAACATAACTCTCAAAGCTATCAAAGTTATCATCTGAGCAAACATATCTCCAAAACATATCGCAAGTTTGAACGAAAGAGATATACAGTGCTCAACATCAAGAACAGCCATCATCAGCTCAAGATCTTGATATTCAAAGCAGCTGTTCTTACCTGGTTACCTACCTTTTACCTCTGTGTAAAAACCGAGCTCTGTGTGAACTCAACAAGTTATTCTGACCTGTGTGGGACGAATAAGGACGAAGCTTTGGAACTGTGTGTGAAGAAGCTAGTCAAGAAGGAACCTTTAACCAATCTGTGTGAACGGTTGAACGTGACATTCTTTGTATCAATCTGTGTGAACGATACAAGGATAGGTTTGTTTATAATTACGTAGTTGTGTACGTAGTAATTATATAATAAACTTTTTACTCCTGTGTGGAGGACCAGTGGACGTAGAGGGGTTTACCTCGAACCACTTAAATTACTGTGTCATTTACCTTCAGCTTTTACTGTTTGAAATTACTGTGATATATTAAGTATACACCAAATACTTCGTTGCTGTATCCACGGCAACTAACTGTATCCAAGACTTCCGCTACGCACTCAGATTTAGATTCCGTACAGTTTGTTGTTTAAACTACTTTTCCAAACTGTATCCAGTATACTTAAGTGGCCAACAATCTTAGAGAACAAGGCATCTCCCTGCTATAAAAGGGAGAGGGGGGGTTTTCATTAGGGATTCACATTCTGAGATTATAGCATACTTTAGATAGAGAGAGAGAAAGACAATACTTCATACATTTTGGGTTTTCTTAGCTAAACTCCTAAGATTAACCCGGTTCTTGGTGACCGATCATCTCGGTTACATCAAGTGACGCCGTCTGTGGGAATTGTGACATCGAGTCACTTTGAGTTGAGACGTGAGGTTAGTAATGGCGGAAGAAAGAGTTGATACCCCGAAATTTAGAAGAGGAACTAGCAGCTGCGGGTGGAGAAGCGACTCTGGAAAAAACACTCGTCACCCCTGTAGAAGAAGTCGCACCAAGCACAATCACACTGACGAAGGAAGCCTTAGCTGACATAATCGCCAGTGCGATCCAGAAGAGTCGGGAGGTCGAAAAGCAAAGGATACCACGAAAAGTAATACCCATCCTTTCGGATGGGCCGGAGGAAATTGATCAGCAGGAAGAGCATGGGGAGAGTTATCCAAGAATATGGGAGCGACCTAGACAGGAAAGAACGCAGGATCCCTTGATATCCAGTATGCAAGACGAGCTGGAGGAGTTGCGACAGAGGGTTGCGGGGAAGGACATGGAGAGTCTTCCAGGCCATCCCTTCTCAGAAGGCATACTGCAGGCCGAGCTCCCATATGGGTTTAGGGCTGTCACCTTCACCTACGATGGACTCTCATATCCTACCCGACATTTATACCGATTCGAGAACATGGCGGTACTACATCGATATTCGGATGCCGTGAGTTGCAGAGCATTCCTCGCTACGCTGATGGAGTCAGCTCAGGATTGGTTCCACCAGATACCCCCTGGGTCAATCACCAGCTTCAAAACTTTCAGCTCCGCATTCCTGACTCACTTTGCCAGCGCCAGGGCGCACCAAAAGACCTTCATGTCCTTGTTCAGTATCAAGCAATGCTCCGGAGAAGCGCTGAGAGCTTATGTGACCCGATTCACAAAGGCATGTCTGGAGGTGCCCTCATCGTCAGAAGAAGTGAAAACCAGTGCCTTGACGCAGGGACTGAGACCGGGGTTGCTACGCACCTCATTATCTAAAAAACCAGCCAGAACATATGATGAGATCCTAGCCCGATGCTCGAAATACATTAATGTTGAGGAAACCGAGAAGGATATGGAGGAATTGCAAGAAAATCCCGAAGAGGGGGAAAGGGGGTCCAGCAGATTGATACGGCGTGAGGAGTACACCTTTCAAGGAAATTTACCTCGGGAAGAAATGCCGCGGGGAAAAACAGATCGAAAGAAGAGCGATACTGTTCTAAGACGACCAAGATTTGACCAATACAGCCCACTAACAATGAGAAGAGCCCAGGTTTTGGAAGCAGTTGAGGATAAGATGAACAGGGTTATCGAGTGGCCTGCATCTCGTCCTAATAGGCCCACCCAGCCGAAATCAGAGCTTTATTGTCGATTCCACAATGATTTCGCGCATAAAATAGATGAGTGCAAGCACCTTAAAGATGAGATCGAAAGGCTGGTCCGAGCGGGACATCTAATGGAGTTCACATATCAACAGAGGAATGGAGGTCGGAGGCAACCACCCATGCCCCAAGGAGGGGCCGGGGTGAAAAGAGAAGCTCCTCGGGGACCCGCTGCTCCCCCAGCTAAGAAAGGAGTAATCCACATGATATCAGGAGGACCAACCGACGGAAGTTCTAATCAGGTCAGGAAAGCCCACGCACGAAAGGCTAGGTGTCATCAGCTCAAGGAGGTCGCCTCTGTAGGCCGCGGGCCTATCATTCAGTTCAGCCCCACAGATTATAACGGGATACATGCGCCCCATAATGACGCACTAGTCATCACCGCGGAGATCTCCAGTTACGATTTGCAAAGGGTATTTATCGATACGGAGAGCTCGGTAGACATCTTATTCTATAACTGTTTCAAACAGATGAACCTGGAAGTGGAATTAAAGAAGGTAGATACCGCGCTCTATGGGTTCTGCATGACCGAGGTGCAACCGGTGGGAGAAGTGGTGCTTCCGGTAGCACTAGGTCGGATGCCCCATCGAAAGGTCAAGACGCTCAGGTTTTTAGTGGTGGACACCAAATCGGCCTATAACGCCATTCTAGGGCGACCGGGACTCAACAAGTTCGAAGCAGTGGACTCTACCGCACACATGAAAGTAAAATTCCCCGTAGGAGGAGAGGTAGGGGAAGTAGCCGGGGATCAGTTTGTATCTCGATCTTGTTACCAGACAACGGTAAAGCAGGGAGTGCAGCGCGGAAAGAGGGCATCCGAGCTAGGAGTTCCGGATCCAGAGTCTAAGAAGAATAAACAATCAAAGGCGCCCGAGGAAGCTGAGGAAGAAGGCGTCAAGCCCAATGAGGAGTTGCTAGAAATAGAGTTGGTTCCAGGAAAGCCGGAAACAAAAACTCGCATGGGAAGTCGGTTGGACGATGGAATAAAGGAGAGCCTTATCAACCTGCTAAGGAGATTTGTAGACATTTTCGCGTTCGCAGCCGAGGATCTGGTGGGAATCAGCCCAACAGTTTCCGAGCATAGGTTGAACATCGACCCAACCATAAGACCAGTAAAGTAGAAGAGGAGGCATTTCGGGCCGGAGATGGATGGGGTCATTGGGGAAGAAGTTGACAAGCTCCACCGAGCTGGACACATAATGGAGATCCAGTTTCCGGAGTGGCTATCCAACGCTGTGATGGTAGGGAAAGGTCAGGGAAAGTGGAGGATGTGCATGGACTTTCGGGACCTAAATAAAGCATGTCCAAAGGATCACTACCCGCTACCCCGCATAGATCAGCTGGTGGATTCAACCTCGGGGTGCGAGTTGCTCAGTATGATGGATGCTTCTCAGGGATATCACCAGATTCCTCTCGCACCCGAGGACAGAAAGAGGGTTAGTTTTGTGGTATCAAAAGGAACTTTTTGTTACGTACGCATGCCTTTTGGATTAAAAAATGCAGGAGATACATACCAAAGGATGGTTGACAGAATCTTTAGATCCCAAATCGGCAGAAACATGGAGGTGTACGTGGATGACATGCTAGTAAAAAGCGTGAAGGCAGGAGAGCATATCAGAGACCTAGAAGAGACTTTCGAAAACTTGCGCACGTGCAGAATGAAGCTTAATCCATCAAAATGTTCTTTTAGAGTCAAATCAGGAAAATTCCTGGGATATGTAGTCATAGAACAAGGAATTGAGGTCAACCCGGAGAAGGTCAAGGCAGTGCTGCAAATGAATCCTCCAAAAAATATCAAGGATATCCAGATACTAACAGGAAGAATAGTAGGGATGAGCCGGTTCATATCACGCTCGGCCGAGAAGGGATTCCCATTTTTTAAACTCTTAAGAAAAGGGAACAAGTTCGAATGGACCCCAGAAGCGCAAACAGCATTCGGAAAATTAAAGGAGTATTTGGCCGAGCTGCCTCTGCTCACCAAACCAATACCAGGAGAGGATCTCGTACTCTACTTATCCGTAGGAGAGGGGGCGGTAAGCTCGGTCTTGCTAAGAGAAGAAATGAGTAAGCAAAAACCTATTTATTATACAAGCCGAATTTTTCAAAGAGCAGAACGAAATTATTCCGAGCTAGAAAAAGGGGCCCTGGCGTTAGTGGTTACAGCCAGGCGATTGAGGCCCTATTTCCTAGCCCACCGGATAAAACTGCGAACCAACATGCCCTTGAGAGAAATATTAGGGCGACCTAACGCGTCAGGTCGCCTGGTGAAGTGGGCGGTAGAAATGGGGGAGTACGACATGGAGTATGAGCCGAGAACGGCAATTAAAGCTCAGGCCCTAGCAGACTTCATCCAAGAGGGGACCATGTCATCGCCACCGGAGGGACAGTGGCTATTACATGTGGATTGATCGGCAACAACCAGTGGTTCGGGGGCAGGGATAGTCCTTACTACCCCGGAGGGTGAACAATTGGAGTATGCCGTAAAGTTCGATTTCAGAGCATCTAACAACGAGGCCGAATATGAAGCCCTGGTTAAGGGAATGCAGTTGGGGATAGACTTGGGCACACGACGACTCATTGCTTACTCTGATTCCTAACTGGTCACACAACAGGTAGAAGGAAAATTTGAGATAAATGAGGATCGGATGAGGAAGTATGTGGAGGAAGTGAGAGAGGCTGCCAAAAAACTAGGGGAATGGAAGTTAATCCATATCCCTAGGGCGGAAAATGCGAAAGTTGATTACCTAGCAAAAATGGGAAGCTCCTTAGTGGATTGCCGCTCGCGAACAGTAACGACTTTAGGAGCAGCCCGGAGTAGCATCATGAAACAGGTGATGGAGGTGAACGAGATGGCAGATTGGCGAACTCCTTTGTTGGCATACCTAAGAAGGGCAGAACTACCCAAGAAAAGGCAAGAAAGAATGAAGATTGTGCGAAGAGCAGCGAGGTTCTGTTGCATTAACGATGAGCTATACAAGAGATCCTACCTCGGTCCATACCTACGGTGCGTTTCGGAAGAAGAAGGGCGGGGTATATTGGAAGAAATCCATGAAGGGTGCTGCGGAGACCATACCAAAGGAAGAGCGCTAATTAGCAAAACGCTAAGGGCTGGTTTTTTCTGGCCGACCATGAGCAAGAAAGCAGTGGAAATGGTTAGGCGATGCCAAAAATATCAAGTGCACGCACCCTTAATTCACATCCCAGTCGAGGATATGATTACCATGGGAGCACCCTGTCCATTCGCTAAATGGGGAATTGATATCATGGGGCAGTTTACACCTGGCTCGGGAGGAAGAAAGTTCTTAGTAGTAGCCATAGACTACTTCAGCAAGTGGGTAGAGGCCGAGCCCGTGGCCACCATAACCGAGCAAAGAATCATAAGTTTTCTGTTTAACAACATTTCTTTGCAGTGCTAACGCCTGGATACTCATCTCAGATAATGGAACCCAATTCAATGGGAAGAGAACCCAGTCCTGGTGTGAGGGTATGCATATCAGGCAAAGGTTCGCTGCGGTTGCTCACCCGTAGGCTAATGGGCAAGTGGAGGTAACTAACAGAACAATCTTGCAGGGGATCAAAACCCGCTTAGACAAAGTTGGAGGAGGATGGGTGGATGAACTCAGCTCGGTACTATGGTCATACAGGACCACACCTAGATCGTCAATAGGAGAAACACCCTTCAGCATGGTATACGGGTCCGAAGCCGTCATCCCAGCAGAAGTCGGAGAAATGTCTCATCGGGTTCGATGGTTCAACGAGGTGGAGAACGAGGAAATAATGAAGGAGGCGTTAGATACTATAGAAGAAAGAAGGGAAGCGACTGCAGCACGAACTGAAAGATACAAAAGCCTGACAAAAGCAGCTCATGACAAAAGAGTCAGGAAGAGACAGTTCCAGGTCGGTGATTTGGTGCTTAGGCGAGCTGATGCCCTCAGAAAAACAGGAAAGCTGGAGTCGGACTGGGAGGGCCCTTACAAGGTAATCCGAATTTATGTGGGGGGAGCTTATGAGCTCGAGGATATGGAAGGGCACTCCATCAAAAGACCTTGGAACATATGTCACTTAAAAAAGTATTTTGTGTGAAGAGGTGGGGAAAAAAGCTTGTGTTGTTTTACTAAAAGTCTATTACAAAAAAAATCTCTCTGAATGTGTTGATAAAGTAAAACTAGAAATGACATCTGATCAGGTGAAATGCCTTCAGATCCGAGTAAGGGTGAACCGCCTTCTGACATCTGATCAGGCGAAACGCCTTCATATCCGAGTAAGGGTGAACCGCCCTCTGACATCTGATCAGGCGAAACGCCTTCAGATTCGAGTAAGGGTGAACCGCCCTCTGACATCTGATCAGGCGAAATGCCTTCAGATCCGAGTAAGGGTGAACCGCCCTCTGACATCTGATCAGGCGAAACGCCTTCAGATCCGAGTAAGGGTGAACCGCCCTCTGACATCTGATCAGGCGAAACGCCTTCAGATCCGAGTAAGGGTGAACCACCCTCTGACATCTGATCAGGTGAAATGCCTTCGGATCTAAATAAGGGTGAACCGCCCTGTGAAGCTATGACTAAGGGAAATACCCAACCTATACTAAAGATCGGTGAAAAGGCTAGGTCAAATTAACCTAAAAAGCACCAAACCGTTACAACTCGAAAAGGTCGAAGTGGTCGGGTTACATTTAAGAAATTGCGAAGCGGAAAATAGTCGGGGCTATACTAGGAAAAGGCCGAGTTATATTGGGAAGTGATCGTATCAATTCAAACAGGCTCAGATACATCGAGGTTACAATCGACGCTGAAATATTGTACAAATACAAAGTGTATTTAACTCAAACAGGGGGAGATAAGCCATGATACAAAACACAAATCCAAAGTGTATTCAACTCAAAAACTTTTCATTAAAAACTGCTGTGCCAGTACAATGAACAAGACAAAATAAAAACATGTACATGTCTACACAAAACTTAAAAAGATTAAACTACAGGCTCGGAAGATGGAGGAGGCAATGAAGGAGAAGCATCAAGGTCGGTCCCGGTCACCTCGAGATTAGGAGTGCCGGCCTTAGCAGGCGAGTTAGGAGGAGTAGAAGGCAGCTCCAAATCCAGGCCAGAATTCTTTATAGACTCCTCAAGGGCGTCCTCCCACCAGGCTGCCTACGGAGATTCTTCCACGTCCCCGGACCAACCCGAAGGAACAGGAGCCCCGTTAGCAAAGATCCGGTCCAGCTCGCCCGTAAAGCCCAAAGAAGCTAGTTGCTCACGAGCACGAGTTAGAGCAAAATCGAAATATTGTGTCGCAGCAGGGGCTAGCTTAACCAGGAAAGCGGTAGAATTGTGATACCGGGCTAGGAGGGCGGAACGGTAGGCTCCCAGGAAAGAGTGACCAACGTCACTGGTCAGAAATCGACGTCGGCCATCTGTCATCCCATGCTCGTAAGAGGACCCCTCGGATCTAGCCTCGACTAGTTGAGCTTCCAGCTGGGCAACCCTTTCTGATTCTGCTCTAGCCTGAGCTTCGAGTTGGGCGACCTTCTCCAACTCAGCCTTATCCTGGGCCTCAAGCTGGGCAATCCTCTCGGATTCGGCCTTAGCTTCCGATAACTTAGCCTCGAGCTGGCCCACCTTCTCCGATTCAGCTTGAGACAGGGTCTTCCAGAATTTCATCTCCTGGTTCAGCTGAACGTTGGCCATCTGAGCCCGTTCCAAAACCGCCTCCCGCTCAGAGCCTTTCTTAAGGGCAACATCTAAGCGATATTCCCTCTCCTGAATCTGAGCCGAGAGATCGGAATTAGCCGACAGGGAGGCCGCCAGATCGGCTGACATCTGGGTGAGCTGGGAGGAAGACGAAGCTCCGAGCTTATGATCCTCTGCGAAGGTCACAAAGGTGGCGAAGAACTGCACAAGAAAGAAAGTCGCATCAGGACGGCAAAAGGGTAATAATAAATATGAAAATAGTCAAAAAGGGGGAATACCTTCCCAAAATACATCATCATAGCATCAAAACGAGGGTCCTTCGCGGCGTCTCGTAATCCCAGCTTATCCTTAGCCGGGACCATGGAGCTGAAATACGGAAGGAATTTCTCAAACTCCTTGCAATGGAGAAGAGTCTCCATAGCCGGACCTGGGGGACCCGGGTCTTCGGTCGTTTGGAAGCGGGGGAGATAGGAGAAGGGGCCCTCTGAGTGACCTGAAGCTGTCGAGACGAGCTCGCAGGGCTTCGTCCGGTGGTTAAGGTTAGGGGTGGGCATGGGACGGGATGGGTCGGGATTGGGCGAATCCCGTCCCGTCCCGAAAATAAATTACCGGGACGGGACGGGATGGGATTGCGTATTCTGAAACTCATCCCGCATGTCCCGATCCCGTTCGGGTTCGGGTTGGGACCGGGACGGGACGGGATATCCCGCACATTTATTGAACTTGACAAAAACTGTGAAAAAATGAATGAGACCGCAATACATTTTGGAATTACCAATTGAATGAGGTAGAAATTAAAAAAAAAATATCCAAACTAGTCATTCCAAAAAAAATGACCCAATATCCATTAGAATCTTAAAAAACACACAGAACAAAATAGATAGTAATATAAACACGCACAAAGGACAATAGATCAATAATCCAACTTTGATGTTTCATACATAAACTTAAACCTGAAACTTTAATATAAAATGCAGAAAACATAAACTTAAAACTGAAACTTTGATGTTTCATACATCAATGACAGAGCTAGCAGCACTGCTCTTCCCTTTGTATTTTGCTCTTGGAGGTGGAGGAGGGCATGTATTTGCTTGGCTAGTTGCTGTGCTCTCATGCTCTGCAATTATACACAAGTAACAATGTAATATAGTTAATTAAGTCACATTAGCAGACCAATGCCCAACTTTAAAAAAATCAAGAACATTGAAACTTGTAATATATATACCTTGCTCAATAGATTCATAAAATGCATAATTTTCAACAGTGCAATCATCTACAAATTCTGCAATATCATCACCAAGTAACCAATTTTGTGTGCAGATTAGTCCCTCTACTGTTTTAGGAGTTAGTGAGCTCCTAAAACAGTCAATTACTCTACCCCCTGTTGAAAAACTAGACTCCGAAGCCACGGTTGATACTTGAATTGACAGAACATCCCTAGCTATAGCTGCCAAGACAGGGTACTTGCATCCATTGAGCTTCCACCATAGCAATATATCAAAGCAATCTGAATCAATAATGAGCTCCAATGGTGCTTCCAAATACTGATCTACTTCATGTTTTGTCACTGCATCTTCAGTTTCTTGCACCAAATTCTTCCAATCATTGAGCAGATTGCTCCTTCTACTATTAGCGCTTCTGATGCTAGTAGTAGTGCTACTTGAAGAAGTTGAAGATTGCTTATGCAAGTGTCTACCTCCATCTACCACAGTCACATACTAAGACATGATGCAAAAGTTAATACATACCAAAAACAATGCTCATACTTAATGAACAGAAGTTAATTACAAAAATATATTAGACTAAAGTTAATACCTCATTATAGAGAGAATACATAATATTTTTTATCTCTTTGGTCCTCCTTGTTAAGCAAATCAGTCTTACATTGCTAAGCAAACAAAACTAAAGCATGGAAATTAACGGGCAATACAGTCCAATGGCCAAGTTGAGAAGAGAGAGTAAATCCATCACAATAAAATGACAACAAAAATGTGAACATAAAACGGAAAATGGCACCAATTGAAGAAAGCAATAAACATCATTAAACTCGGAAAGAACTTATACTGAACATCTTAAATAAAGAGTTGTTGCCATGTTTATCATTATGAGAGAGGTAAACGGCTCCAAGTATTCTTCATTATAGCTAACTCTGATAAATGTTTTTGATGTTCAGTTATAACAAAAAAGAATCTGACTAAAGTTAATACCTCATTATAGAGAGAATACATAATATTTTTTATCTCTTTGGTCCTCCTTTGCACCTCCTGATCACTTAAACCTTCTTGATTATAGGTGTAAGCCACATTTTTCAGCTTGAACCTTGCATCTAATACCAGTCCAATGATAACCATGTGATTAAGTTCTTGAAATGTGCCAAAGTACTTCAAACATCTATTTCGCATATTGCCAGCCATTTCATTCAAGGTTCTTCTTGTCCGCACTTTTGAGCCAACTCAGACGCCACATGCATGCTTTTGATGTTCTTCTCCATGGTAATAACATCTTGGAAAGTGGTGTGCACAGTAGGGTGTGTAGAAGCACTAACCCTCAAAGTGATTTCATAAAACACGGCTAAAAATTCCACAAACACCTTAGCCTTTTCCCAATCATCATCATCAGGGGGTCCAACCCTATTTCTCTTGTTTGTGTTGGTTGGCAGAGACACAACAATATTCCCATCTTCATCAATTTCCTCTTCTGGTTCATCAAAGTAATTTACATATATACTATCATAATCTTCTTTCATTGCTGTAAATGCTTGATGAAACTTCAAAGCTTCTTCCAACATCAGATAAGTGTTGTTCCATCGTGTTTGGACATCCAAACAGACAAGTCCTTTATGTGGAATCTTCTCTCTCTCGACAATCTTCTTGAAGTAATCCAATCTGTTTGGAGAAGATCTCACAAACTTTACAGCATTCCTGATAGCCAACACAGACTTCTGCAACCTTTTTAACCCATGCCCCACAATCAGGTTTGTGATGTGAGCTGCACATCTCACATGCATGTATTTCCCATTCAAAATTGGCTGAAAACCTGGAGACCTATTCATTTTAGCAACAAGCCATTCCATTGCAGACTTGTTGGCAGAAGCATTATCCACAGTAATGCACATTACTTTCTCAATTCCCCAATCCACCAAACATGACTCAATCAGCCTTCCTATTGTTGCCCCTTGATGATTCTGAATTACAGCAAAATTTATTACCCTCTTATGCATCTTCCAATCAATATCAATAAAATGGGCAGTAAGCACCATGTAATTGATATTTTGCACACTCGTCCAAGTGTCTGTGGTTAAATTCACCCTCACCTTCTTCAATTTCCTTTTCAACTCCTTCTTACAAACATCATACATATCTAGAAAGGCTCTGCATAATTTTCTTCTAGAGGGAACATCAAACAGAGGACAAACTCTAGCACGGAATCCCTTAAATCCTTTCTTCTCAACAAAACTAAATGGCAACTCATCAATTACAACCATCTCTACACAAGCTTCTAAGTAATCATCTTGATCAACAGCTACCATGCTCAATGTATTGGCCCTAGTCTTATCACCAGTTAATCCTTTCTGCGACTTATCAGGAACAGATGGAAAATATCGACAATTATTATTGATGTGCCTAATCATACCAGACGTGCCATTAGAAGTGTCAGCAGAATAATCACCAATCTTTCCCCTAGGACAATATTTGCAATGTGCCCTCTTATGAACTATCTGATATTCTTTCCCATCAACATCTTTTGCAGTTTCAATCTTATCATATTTTATAAAATGCTCCCAAACAAAGCTTCATTTTATACCTGAAGTTTCAGAATCAATCTCCCCTGTAGATGCAATTGCTTCAGCGGGAGCTTCACTTGTAGGTTGAGCTGCATCAGGTAAATTTTCCGGAGAGTGTTGACTTCCAGGAAGTAGGAGAAGTGCAGGATTTGAGTGATTTGTTGTTGCTGAAGGCGAAGGTTGCAAAGGAAATGTCGAAGGAAATGAGTCGACACTTTGTCGAGGACGAGCCATGGCCTTCTTCCCTCTAGCCATTGACAAATTGATGCGATGCACTGACAAATCGGGGAAGGGGTTCGTTCAATTTCTGGGGGGTTCGTTCAATTTCCGAATTTCGCAGGTGAAATGAAACTGAAAGTGAAAAGAGGGGGTAAGTATCGATGGCGACGATGGGAGGAAGAAGAATGAGAGATGAGACATAGATTCAGAAGTCGGCTAATGAGGCGTAGAAAATGAAGTTTACTTTTTACTTTAAGGTTTTCATGATTAATTTATTAAATGATATATAAGAAAAGTGATTATATTAAATATTACGGGACGGAACGGAATTGATCGGGATGGTCCCGATCCCATCCCGTCCCATTTGAATAGTAACAGTGCGGGACGGGACGGGACGGGATTGTCATTTTAAGAACCTATCCCGTCCCGTCCCGCTAGTTTTTGGGATGGGATCGGGATTTCGGGTTCAAGTGCCCAGCCCTAGTTAAGGTAGGAGCCAGGTCGGAGGGGAGAGTCACCCCAGACTTGGGGCGAGAAGGGAGCTTCCGTTTAATATTTGATGAGCCATCTGCCCTCTCCTTGTGAGTATTCCTATTTATAGAGAAGGAGGGCGAAAATCAAGAAGATAACGGGCAATCTGGAGCGTCTGATGCCTCCTGTAAAGGAACGGCTGGGATCTGGCACCGCCCCATCCGACCTATAACAGGTCGACACCTGGACTTGACTATAGACGCGACGTTTGGGAGGCGGAGAAAGGAAAAGACGGGGATATTATAGCGCACGAAATCCGAGGAACCTCATTATCTGGGGACGGGAATCCCAAGGATTATTGTGTCAAGGTCGTCAGATTATAAATAAATCTTACTCTACTCGGTCTTACAGCTCGACTAGAGTAGGGGGGACTGGTTGATAGGACGCCGAATGCACGCTCCCTGAAAACCCGGTCTAAAACATGGACCAATATAAGCCGGAGTACCGACCTCTTAGTAATGAAAGGTTTTCTTAGACAAAATGGATGTCGACCTCAAGGTCCTTTAGAAGGTTGCCGACCTCAAAGGTCTCCCGACCTCGGAGGCCCCGCTGACCTGTGACATCTGTCAGAAGGGCGGCGACCTCGGAGGCCCCGCTGACCTGTGACATCTGTTAGAAGGGCGCCTACCTCGGAGGCCCGCCGACCTGTGACATCTGTTAGAAGGTTGCCGACCTCAAAGGTCTCCCGACCTACGGATTCGAATAGGAATGACCCGACTTAAGTGATCTTTTATAATAGGAGCCGATCTAAGGCCTCCGAGCTTATGAAGGTCGAAGTCTCGGGAAAGAAGATCCTGACTCATCTGATAGAATCCCTAAGATCCAGGGATTGAGAGCCCATACCTTGCAATCCCGGAAATCCAGGGATGGGAAATCGCAGCCTGAATCCCTGGATATCCGGGATCTTCTCTAAAAACCGGGGAAGATCTTAGAGAACAAGGCATCTCCCTACTATAAAAGGGAGAGGGGGGGTTTCATTAGGGATTCACATTCTGAGATTATAGCATACTTTACAGAGAGAGAGAGAAAGACAATACTTCATACATTTTGGGTTTTCTTAGCTAAACTCCTAAGATTAACCCGGTTCTTGGTGACCGATCAGCTCGGTTACATCATCTTGGAATACGATTTCCTTTACATTCGTATCCGTAATCGCAAGGTGTTAAGTCGATACTTGTAAGGCATGCGATTATATAACATTAGTGCACGCTAGCTGAACTGGCTAACGCACGCTAATTGAAATGACTTAGCGCACGCATGCGCAAAGTGGACAGGCAATGTAGTATATCGTGTTTGGGTTATCAATTCGTGCTGGTTTGAGTTGGATTGTTCAGACTATGTTTAACCGAGATATTGTAGAACCGTTGGGTTTGTTGATTGGTTATATCGGTTGTTGATTATTATCAAATGTGTGTTAATCGATTATTGCAATAGGTGAGATTATTTATCGGTGATTAGAACCATGCTTTGCGGTCGTGTTCGAGAATATTCGTAGATTGCTTTGGTCGGGACTAAGGAGTTCGTATACTAAGGCAATGGAATTGATAACGGATCCCTCATCGTGTCGGTATCGAGGCAAGTTATTACTTGCACAGTCTATAATATTTAATGAATGGTTTCGTTCGTTTATAATTCGTATAGCAATGATTATAATTGTGAACACTGGAGATTTGGGATTATACGTTGTTTTCGGATTTTGGGAAATTAAATCATAATGTATATGATTTACTTTTGTTATTGGTACACTTGGGTATCGAGGATACATTGTGATAAAGATGGGGATATGAGTTCTCTATAGTCCGTGATATTTCAGAACGTCGAATATGGAGGATAATCGTCAATGATGGTTTTTGACATCGAGGTTGCTTTCGAAGGACTCGGGCAAGTACTCTAATCATTTTTGTCATTTTGTGTCGACCATATTGTGATACATTGTGTATTATTGTGTCATGCATTTGTGTATTGTTGTTAATATGCATTTGTGAATTGTTGTCATATGTCCACCATGCGTTGGTCCGACGAGATCATCTTGGGAATCTAGTGCGCTGGATCGTTGGACAGGTATTTCCACCATGCGTTGGTCCGACGGGATCATTATGGGAATATATAGCTGCGCTGGATCGTTGGAATATCATGTGTTGTTGTTATTGTTGTGGGCATATTGATATTATCATGTGAGTATGCATTTGTAGGTCTTTTATAGGACCATGTCCGTCTGCTGTATTGATCTAATCTCGGATTAGACTGACATGAATTGTCGTAGCATTGCGCATCTTGAGGTATGTTCCGTATTTCCATTTTGATAGTTGTCTTTTGATGGACAATCGATTATCGTGTTGAGAGATGATGATATTATCCGATGGACTGGATTGTTCATAGTTGGTATATTCCGTATCGTTGAGTTATGATGATGGATTGAGAATAATGAGTATTGTTTGGGAGATAGTGAAGATGTTTGTGTATGAGATTATCGTGTTATCGAGAATTTGGGACGTCTAATATGGTAAGGATTATGATAATGAGAATTAT
Source organism: Orobanche coerulescens (assembly GCA_033398695.1). NCBI lineage: Eukaryota > Viridiplantae > Streptophyta > Magnoliopsida > Lamiales > Orobanchaceae > Orobanche > Orobanche coerulescens. The sequence continues at coordinate 150,745,168 of CM065815.1, forward strand.
TACGAATTGGTAAAGTTACGACGGTAAGATTACATTGGTCGTTTTACTTAGTTTTTTCATTAGTATGTAACTATTGATGTGATGTGATTGTTATCATTATTGGCTATTATGGCTAACCACGTCGTGGGCTTCATTTTTAGGATAATGGATATCGAGATTGTAGCGGTCGTGAAGAGATGAGCTTCCCGGAGGATACTGGCTATGGCATGTGTTTGTGAATCGAGTATGCTGATTATATGTTGTATTCTGCTGCTAGAGTATTTTTAATTGTTTGTCCTTTCCGCTGCGTGAGTATCTTTAAATGCCTCTTTGGTTTCGTCAACTTGAGTTGCTTTGGAAATGGTTTTCTAACTATTTTGTCGAGGACGGGTAAGCGATAGCTTAACGTATGTTTTCAAACTGTTAGGTTTTGGCATTTCGGGCCTTGTTGTTCCAAATGAAATTTTTACGACGGTTTTGATAAACAGATTTTATATAGTTTTCAAATGTTTTTAAAAGGGTGTCCCGTCGTTAGCCTCTTGAGCGTTTGTAAATATTTGCGAAAATATCTTTTAGCCTTGTGGGTTCCATCTCGCGGCCCACGGCGCTGTAATATTCCTGGATGGCTCTTGGGGTGTTACACTGTCCCTGCTTGTTTTCCATGTTATTCATTCTCTCCTTCAATACCCATAATATGCGAGCTTCCAACCCTGAGCTACTGCAGGAGCTATTTTGCTTCTCCGCGCCTCTACCTTGACTTTGCCTTCCTCGGTCGTCTTGTTTCGCCCCTACAACTTGACTCCCCGCTGGGCCCGTTGGGGTCGTACGGGGGAATTGTGATGGGGAGATATCCGCCTATTTCTCCTCAGGTCGTCCTTAGGCCGCCTCTCTCCCACTATTCTGATTTCGGGTGATTCGGCCTCTTGTTCTCTTCGCATGTTCAATTGATCCCTCAGATCTTCACCTTGTCGGCCTTTTCTCTCCGACTGTCCTTTAAACTGGCTGGGACGATTTTGAGTTGGTTTTACCGGAGGGGGTCCGTTACGTCGATTACCTGCCGGTGGAGACCTTGTATTATCTTTATGGATTCCTCCTGTTGTCCTAGTTTTGGAGGGTTGAAGAGTATGTGCTGTGGAATTATCTGGGTCATATTCTAGAAGGGCCCTTTGAGTTTCGGCCAACTGTTGGAGCGTTATTAAATTCTGGTGGAGTAAAGTCTTTCTGTCTATTGGAGGCAGCCGAGGGGGGCCATCATCATTATTCGGGGGCTGGGTCGTTGAGTTTCCCACTTGTCTCCGACGACCATGAATACTTGCGATCGCTGGGGGAGGAAGTCCCCGATTGCGCAGGGTCATCCCTGCACTGTGGCACAGTGTCGGAGGAAGTTCCGTAGTACTATTGGCGATATTGACCTTGTTCTTGCAGCGGCGACCGTGCTTTGTCGATTCGTCTGTTGAGGTGGGTTCCGGTCACCGGAGGTGACGCTGGTCTCTTGTTCTTCTTGTGGAATTTCAGCCATTGTTCGTGGTTGTCTGAAAGAAGTTCTTCGACGTTCCTGGCAACGGTACCAAACTGATGCTGCCAAAACGTATCGGATCAGCCCTTATCCAAGCGGTACGGATAATTCCAGTGAATGAACTTCCTGATCGGACCTACACACAGGAAAACACGTGAACTGAGCCGGAGCTTCACCGGCGAATGCCCTCCGGCGTGAGAGTAACTGTATTGACTATATGGTGGAAATAAATTTAATTGACTGTATTGAGAGTCAAGAATTCTGTCTGTACCAGTGTAGGTGGAGGACACATATTTATAAGCATGAATATTACAACCCTAACTTGCGGAGAAAGTCACCGAATCCGTATTGATATTGGACTTCTTATATATATGGGAAGTAGAACACTGGTAAAGATTGTGGATGTAGTTTCCTATTGGAGAAGAGTCCTTGTTAGGTAAGGACATTTTGTCTCTATCTTGGATCTCCGCGGATTCCGTGTGCTTGAGGGATAGGACCATCTACTGACAAGGAGTGTAGATTTGCTGATCTCGGCTTGTTCTGTCACTGAGCCGAGTCGGCGCAACAATTCGGTTGCCTGAACCAAATCTTGGCTTTACCCTGAGCTGAGGTATGGTCCTGGCTTTCAGGTCGGCATCGGCGTCATACTCTATGCCGAGATAATAAGTTTATTTTTGGGCTCTGTAGGGTCTTGATTTATGGGCCTTGCTGGGCCTTACACTCAAGCTTTCCAGATCCATGTAATCAATTCGGTTTATGTCGTTCAGAGTTATTTTTGTTTTTCTCAAAATAATCGTATGCAATGAATATATTTTAAAATACGATATTTATATAACTATTGCTAATATATTTAAGAATAATCAAAAGTAAAAAATAGACACTTCATAAATAAAAACAGCCATTGTTTTTTGATCGAAGAATATGTGAGGGCAATTTATACCGCGAACATAGGTACTTGATGCATTATGAATCGACGATGAATATAAGATTACATATATATATATATATATACCGCGAACATAGGTACTTGATGCATTATGAATCGACGATGAATATAAGATTATATATATATATATATATATACTTTTTAGGTTGTATATAAACATTAATTATATCTACTAATAGTACTGAATTCTATACTCCATCTGTCCCATAAAATTGTGCTCATTTTGATTTTTATTGGTCAAAATTCATAAACTTTCACCATGAAATGCAACCAATATATAAAAAAATTGTAGTAATGTAAGTACTTATTTGATTTGTCTTAATGTGTATTTTTCAAATATTATTTTCTTATAATATTTATTCATATATAATTGAAGATATTAATGGTCAAAAGTGTATTTGGAGAGACCGATCAAAATCAAAATGAGTACAGTTTTGTGGGACGGAAAGAGTATTAACTATTCGAAGTTATATTATTTTCAATTTCAATATATCGACAATAGTAACTTTTGTTTCGATACAGTGAAATCATAAACAATACTCCCTACGTCCCACCCATCTTGGGCATTTGCTTTTCGGCGTGAGATTTAAGAAAAGCTGAAAAGTAGTGTATAAAGTGATGTTATAAATATATATTATTTAAAGTTGTGAGAGATAAAAGTGTCTTAAGAAAGAAATGACCAAATATCTTGGGACGGCCCAAAAAGGAATATGAACCAAGATCGGTGACTATAAATTAAGTACAATTAATATTTATGTAAACAACCTTAAAGACTACACACAGATAATATATATATATATATATATATATATATATATATATATATATATACTAATGCAGAATACATTGAGCCTAAGTGGCAACTTCTCATGCTTTGGCTGCCACATGTCTTTTGCTGGTGCTTCGGGTGCTTATGTGTCAGCCTCTCATGCTTCAGCTGACAGATAATCAATTATTGGTTTAATCATCATTGCATTAATTACATTATAATTATACCTCAAATAACTCATACATACCTTATTAATTTTTACGAATTAGAGAATATGAATTATGAATAAATAAGAATTGATTATATTTACAAAAATATTTCATATTTTCATTAATTAAAAATATAACTCCCAAACAAAGAGAAATTTAATATAATAGTGTGCACTATATATTAAAAACTTAAACCTAAAATCTCGCGGAAATATTATATGTTCCACTAATTAATTAGTTTATATTAGTTAGTCAATATAATTAGGTATATCAATAAAAAAATATCAACTGAAATGAAAGATGCTTGGAGTATTGTAAAAGAAGTGTTGAATATATATAATTAAAAAGGTACTTGAAGTCTTAATCAATTAAATAAATCAAAATAATCTTATTAAAAATATTATTGAAAGTGCAGAAATAATGGTTTTAATTATTATTTATAAATAGATCAACGAAACTATGGAATAAATCAATTAGTCTATGTTAGTTTTAAATATTATTTAATTAATATAAACTAACAAAATAAATGAAAAAAATTATATTTACTAAATTATATAATTACTAATTTTATGAGTTTTTAAAGAGATATTTAAAAGTATATAAGAAATTAAATTTTAATAATAATATACATATCTGTAGATCTTTGTACAAAGAGAATTTCAGAAAATAAAAATTGATCGTTTTAAGTGACTTTTAAGTTATTTTTTAATTTTTTTTGTTTTAAATTTATCTACTTTTAAAATCAACTATATATTTTTGAAAGTTTTGGATTTGCTTTCGTATTTTAAACTATATCCAAATAATTTATGTAATTTTTTTTCAAATGTAAGGATTAAATTATCTCTTTTTTGGCCATATAATAGAAATCGTTAAATATTTAATGATTTGGATCATTTTGGCAAAAAAAAAAGAAAAAGAACGTGGAAATAAAATTTCATCAAATACAGTTTACCCAATCAGATATGAATTGAGGTTTTTTCTAATACGAGTTTCCGAAATTACTAAAAGTGTGCAACTATTTATGTGTTCTCTTGAATGTAAAATGTGTCAACTTTAATACTTCTATATATTAAGTTAAATGTTTGAAAATAATATCATATAAAAATAACATAAAGTTTTAACTGAACCAAATGTCACTTATGGTTTTTCCAATACAAGTTTCACAAATTACTAAAAATATTCTAATTATTTTTCTCTTTTCTTTTGAATGTAAGATTTCTTGAATTTAGTACTCTTAATTGTGAAGTTTAATGCGATAAAAGTACTCTATAACTTTTTCCAGCTCATCTTATTTTACAAACAAAATTGGGCATTTTTTATTTTTAAAAATGGGGATAATTTTAATTAGGCTAGGATGTGGGTGTAGTTTTCTTAGTTAACCCCGCAATTAGTATATTTACAATAAGTCATACAAGTAATTCACTTATATATATATATATATATGTATGTATGTATACTACGATCATGCTGTTTCTTTTTTTTTTGGGCAAATTGGAAGTACTTAATTTTAAGTTATAAGTCATAATCTCCTTACTTTGTAATTCCAAAATCTATTTTAAAATGAATATACATATAGTTTCACTTCAACCAAATACCGCCGAGATTTTTTGTAATACGAGTTTCAAAAATTAATACAAGTACTTCAACTCTTTTTCTATTTTTTAATGTAAAATGGGTAGACTTCAATACTCCTAAATACGAAGCTAAATGTTTGAAGAAATATCATATAAGCATAATATGCGTTTTCACTTCAATCAAATCAATTGGGTTTTTTATTTTGTAATTTTTTAAAATTTTAAGGTCGTTTTTAATTAGGACAAAATTCTGATGCATATTTTTTAACTTATCCAAGCTATTCATATATTATAATTTAAATTGTTAAATTTCTTGGTAATTTTAAGACGAGGACTTGGATGTAGTTTTCTAAATTAACAGGGATATTTATAATATGTCATACAAGTAATTAAATTATATATACTACTATTATGTTTTTTATTGCAATTTGAGAAGTGCTTAATTTTGAGCTATAAGTCAAAATCTCTTATGTATTTCCAAAAGATTTTTAAATTTTACCCTTGCCATAATTATTTAGTATAATTCTACATATGAAGTTGTACTAAAGGACAATGCATATATCGGTTATTCAAGTATAAGCTCTTCTTCACTTGGGCATCATTGCAAACTCATAAGACTGACCAAAAATATGAGATTAATCGTTGGACAAACAATGTCATCTCATCATCTACAAGAAATTAAGGACTTCTCTGAATGAATCCTCAAAATTGTAAATGGTGAACTCGGTGAAGAAGTCGATAGAGAAACCTTGATTGATATTATTGATATTTACTAATCCGGAATGCCGAAAATCATATTACAACCATTGTTGAAAGCACTATCGTTCACTTACAAGTAACTTTCGAGAAAGTAATTTTTTTGAAGAAAGAACAATCCTGGCGCCAACAAACGACGTTGTGGAGATAGTAAACGATTACGTGATGTCTATAATTTCAAAAGACAAGCGGATATATCTCAGTTATGATAGTATATGCAAAATTTATGCCCTCTAAAAGTTAAAATCAAGTATATCTATAGATTTTTTTGAATAGCATCAAGTGTTCTAGAATTCCAAATCACATTTTGAAATCGTAAGTTAGACTTTCAATTATGCTAATTCAAGATATGGATCAATCATCAGAATTATGCAATGTCACATCATTAATAATTATCCAAATCCGTAACTATGTTATTGGACAAAAAAATTCAGGGAATAATTCTGAGAGTAAAGTATTTATTCAATTGATATTAAGCCCCCTTAGATATCAGATTACCATTTAAATTTCAAATACGTCAGTTCCCACCTATTATGAACTTTGCTATGACTATATTTAAGAGCCAAGATCAAACGTTTTCTCATGTCGGTATGTATCTTTCAAGACCCGTATTCGGTCATGGTTAGCTTTAAGTAGCCATATCAAGAGTGAAGATCACGAAAAATTAGAAATATTTTATTGCGATGAGAATGATGTAATCATAAACAGAACAAATAGTGTATTTTATAAAGAAGTATTATGAAATTTACAATGAACGATTTACATATTATATATTTACATAAAAAAATTTGTTGTGTTCTCGTGTAATACACGGGTGTTATACTAGTATATTATATATATATATATATGTTTTTTTTTATATATATACATATATATAAATATATATTTATGCGCTATATATATAGATAAAAAAATATTTCAATTCAATTTATTTATGCGCTATATATATAGATAAAAAAGAAAATAAAAACACGCCAGCTTCCAATTCAAGAACATCCCCAAGATCGAACCTCGCACTTATTTCCCTATCAAGAATTTCCCCATTTTAGAGAGAGAAAGAAGGATAATACAAATCCCCTTATTTTTCGTGTTTGATGCACCCCTAATTTTACATACTACTCAATATACTTTCCTCGATTTACTTCAAATTCGAAGCAAAAAAAAAAAAAAAAAATCGCCATCCACAATCTAATCTCTCTCGAACCCATCCGCCAATTTAGGTCCGTCGGTTTTAGTTTTTTATTTTGTTGTTTATGTTTGCGTTTCATTTGTTTTTCTTTTCTTTTTCCCGGTTTTAGAAATGCCTCTTAGGGTTTTGCTTTTTCCGATTTTAATTATGTTCAGGTTGATTTCTTGGGTTTTGGGTCAAGTTTTTCTGTTTTTATCTTCTATTGGGTTCTCGTGTCATTGTTTGTTCCTTATGTGCAGAAGTATTCTGATTTTCAGAAGCGTTTTATGTAAAGTGATTATGTTTTTTTATTCATATGTATGTATATATTGGAGATATAGTGAGAAGATTTCTGCTTTTTCCTTCTTATTTGCTTGGTTTTATGGTTCTGTTTACTGCATTATTATATGTAAGGATTCAGTAGTTTAAGGATTTTAGAGCTCCTTTTTCCGATGTGATAACGCAAATTACGAAATAAAATTTACGAATTAAACATTACTTCAGTTTCTTTATTCGTACTTCTGAAATGTGTTTTTTTTTAATGATTTTGTTACTAATTTAGAAAATATTTTTTATTGCACTGTTCTCCTTTTGCGCTTGTCCGAGAATTAAAGGAATTACGTTGTGTTTATTGCTTGTATTTCGAACGCTTGCCCTTGCATCTCTAACTTCTCTAGGCATTACTGCTAAAAATATATTGATTCTTAATTATTAATTTGTTTTTTACAATAGGGATCCGAGGATAATGGCAACCGCCACCATGGCGACAGCAGCAGGTGCAGCTGCGCTTTTGTATTATACATTGAATAAAAAATTGCAAACGAGTCCCCCATCTGGTGATGATGACGAAAATGAAGGTGATGTAAATAGTCATCCTCCTTTAGGGATAGATAGAGTTTCTCATAGACTTATACAAGCTCCGGCAACATGGTTAGAAACGATTTCGACATTGTCAGAGACACTTAGATTCACTTATTCGGAAACTTTGGGAAAGTGGCCTATCGGAGATTTGGCTTTTGGCATCAGCTTTCTGTTGAAAAGGCAGGTGTGTGCATTTGATAATCTAATATTATTCATTTGCTATATTTTTTCCCTTGGTTTCTTTTGCTTGCTGGCATTTGGAACGTATAAGAAATGAATATGTTTTTTTTTTTTTTTTTTTTGTGTGTGTGCTATCAACTATCGTTATAAATGTGTAGCCTGTGATTACTGTTGGAACAGCAGAGTTTTTAAAAATACAGAGAGAAGCATTTACTTCACAAAGGAGTGATTTATATATCAATTATTTACGCCACAATTTTTTGATGTAAAAAGCCACACAAAAAGAGAGCGTGTATTTCTGAAATATGCCACCCTGACCAGCCAATTTCTTCACTTACCATTTACTCCACCTCCCTAGAACTCTTGGATTACCTTTTTTAGCCTTCCTAGTTAATTTGCCGAATATAGTAAATTAACTAATGTATTGATGTCTTTCTTTATTCTTTGTTCTTAGAAATATGAATTGTAGTGAATAATCCGTTAGAAACAGCAAATGTAGCTAATAATTTCAGAAACAAAAAATGAATCATGAAAAAATGACTACTTAGTAAAATACTCTTGGTACTTTGTGCAGAATAATTGTTAATAGTTTTTTTTAAATGAAAAAGAACTCGGCCGATTATGAGAGGAGAGGATAAATAAAAGAAATGATGTGTGAGATATAATAGTTGTTGCATGTCTCCTGCTGCAAGGTTTTGAATTTGATAGAAGGGAAGAATATCCTTGTAGCTGAAGATCATTTTTGGTCGAATGGTGAAAAAACTGATGTATAAACAGGGTCTCGGCATTGTGTGACATTCTTATTATTTTTATATTTTCTTCAAGGAAAAGGCCATGTGCTTTGGTCCAATTAACAGTTATGGACATCTATTTTTTTAACAGTTATACACATCTACTTTAAATCGTTAAACACATTGGGACAAAACAGTAACACCGTGAAAAAGTCAAAGATGGAGTTACTGTTTTGTCCCAACGTGTTTAACGGTTTAAAGTAGATGTCTGTAACTGTTAAAAACAAGTAGATGTCATAACTCTTAAAGAAAAAGCTTAATTGGACTAAAGTACATGGCCTAAATCACTCATTTTTCCAAAAATTTAACAGGAACCGCGAACCGAACCATTATAAAATCAACGAACCGAATCGCCTAACCAATATTAATTTTGCTTCTAGGAATCGAATCGTCGGTTTCTGCACGGTTCGGATCGGCTCCGCGATTCTAGGTTTGAGAAGTCCCATGCCTAATTATTATTTTGAGTACATGATAGGTTTAAAATTAATTTATTTGTACTGCATGTCTAGAGCAAGATTTCTCAAATTTATATTTTATTATTTAATTCCTATACCGTTGAAGGATTTTTGGGCCCAAAAATTTAATTCTTATGAATCTAATCTAATTATGTTTGTTATAATTCATAATATTGCATAGTAGTGAGTTGCCCCCTTAAAAAGAAATATCGCAAGATTAAACAAATTCATTGTATTAAGGACAATTAAATAATCTTATGACTAAACGGTATGAAGAATTATTAATCATTAAATAGGAATTATCGATCGGGATAAAACTCCAAGTCTCCATCCTCATTTAAAATTCTTCTACTCTCCTACTAGACAAAGAGTTCCGTTCTTTGCGGGATTCTACCATCCAAGCGATAATATACACTGCAAAGCATAAATCGTCAAAATACTTATACAACATATACACACTGCGATTCCAGGAGAAGAAGAGAAGAAAGAGAATTATACTATTTTTCCCAACAAACGGATTGCAACAAAAATGAAACAATGACTGATTTAGGCCTTGTACTTTGGTCTAATTAACAACAAAAAATAGTTGTATGAGATTGTTTGTTTATCATAAAGTGAAAAATAGCATTCTTTTTCTTCGTAATGATAGGTGATAAATATGTGCAAATTTATCATGGGCCCGAGTTTTAATCCGATAAACAAACTCTGCAGGGGAACTTACAAGTCAACCGTGAATTTGGAGGTAAAGATAGTTTGCAGCTCGAAGGACCTGAAATTGCTGCGGAGCTTAGATATCTTTTAAATCTGCTTACTCTCTGTTGGCATTTTTCCAAAAAAACCTTTCCCTTATTTTTGGAGGAGACTGGGTATTCTCAAGAAGATGTTATTCTCCAAGAACCTAAAGCCGGAGTAAGTTTTCTTTCCTTTTCTTTCTTTTCGTGTAATTGGACATGACTATAACAATTACCTCAACCCATCGCCGTCTCATGATATTTTCCATGCAAGTGGAGAAACTTATGATGATGATGATGGTTGTTGGAATTTCATCTTATTTCACCTTCATATGAAGGTTGCGATACGAAAAGCATTGTGAGTAAAAAATTGCTACTATGTGTTCTGCATGACTTTATAGTGTTAACTAATTTTGACCATTATTTGACACTATAATTTTCATGACATTGACCCCAACATGTTGAGATTAAGGTGCAGATTGTGTGTGTATATTTTTTGTTTTATCTTGGGACAATTGCCGAAACTACCCCTGAGGTAGAGGTTCGGCCAGATTACTAACTTTGAATTACGAAAACCACCATTGAGGTTACATACGTTTTGCATCTGCCACTCGTGGATCTAAGGGAAACAATGTTTGAAAAAGCGAGGGCGTAAGCCTAGGCGTTGGCCTACCAAAAAGCGAGGCGTAAGCCCCAGAGCGTCGGGGCGTAAGCACTACGTGCAAAAATTTTAACATAGAATAACATCTAAGATAATTATCCCTTAAGCAAATAAACTTCAAATAAGTAATATCCCTAGTTAAACAACATAGATAGAATCAAATAATATAAGTTCAACAATAAAAAAACATAACTTGCTCTGAAAATGTCCTTCTTGATCAATACTCTCTGGCAGCGACCTGTTTTGTGAGAGTTACAGAGGATGCGACCTCTTTTCTGAATTAAGGGTTTGATCTCGTGCTTTTCAATTCTCTTTCTTTTAAGGCTACGATCTGTTATTTAAAGACGGTGACCGGTTTTCTTGTTTTTCTCTATAAATAAAGCTCAGTCCTAAATCATTACTGGGCCTTAAAAACCGGGCCTTTAAAAAAAATAAATCAAAAGCGTGCGCTTGAAAAATAAGGCTCAAAAAGCACCCTTAAAACTCTAAAAAGCGTGCACCCCAGGTAGAAAGCATGCCCCTTCTGTGCATCCCGCTGAGCAGGCCACGCTTTGCCGTGTTTTTTTTTAGAAAAGCGCCCTAATGCGCGCCTCAAGGCGGGCTGTGTGGCACTTTTTCAAACACTGAAGGGAAATTTCTGATGTCATCAATTATATTTGCAGTTGCATCTCCCTAGTCCAAACATCACAGATAACCCCATCCCCCAATTTTTTGAGTTGTTACAAATAGTCGGACAAGAAGTTGGGGCAATTTGTGATATTTTTGGAGTTGAGGGGTGTAAATGTAAAATACTTTATCATGTCAGCAAATCCCACTGGCCAACTAAGCACTGGGGCAAATGTAAGGGAAATAAAACCTTAAAATTGTTTTTTGCAATTTTAAAATGAGCTGTTTTTTCTTGTTGTAAATACCACAAACACATTAGTGGTAGTCTTTGTAACTATTCCTTTTACTTGTGTTCTTTTTCGAATGGAGACAAATAGTTCAGTATTTGTTGATTCCTCCGGCGACTGAAATGTTCTATTATCTTGCAGATTCTAAAGCCTGCCTTTGCTGTCTTGGTTGATCACAAAACGAAAAGTTTCCTATTACTGGTTCGTGGAACTCATAGTGTCAAGGACACTCTGACAGCTGTCACTGGAGCTGTAGTACCATTTCATCACACGGTGGTGTGCGAAGGAGGAGTTAGCAACTTGGTTTTGGGTTACGCCCACTGTGGAATGGTTGCAGCTGCAAGATGGATTGCAAAGCTTGCAACTCCTTGTATTCTTACAGCACTTGACAGCTATCCGAATTACAAACTTAAGGTTTAACATTAACATTTCTGCATTATATTTCACTTGAGACTTCTTTTCATATCCGTCTTTATTCTTTGCTTCAGACTGAGTCATGTACATGTACATTTAAAGGGATAGTTACAAAAACTACTTAGTTAAAAAATCCAGCTAACTTTGAAATTTACAAAAAGCACCATTGAGGTTACATATTGGAGTTAATGGAAATTCATGACGTCATCGATTTTTTTACAATTATATCCTCACATTTCCTAAATACTATTACAAGTAACCCTATCTTTTCGTCTTACATTTTACATTTATATCCCTCAATGTTCTATATATTATAAAAATCCTGAAGAGAAATTGGGGATATTTGTAATATTAATAAAGGTTGAGGGGTGTTATTGTCGAATGTTGGAAAATGTCAGCAAATTTTATCAGTTCGACCAACCGTTAGGCAAAATGTAAGACGAAATTAAACCTCAAGTGTGATTATTTGTAATTTTTACAGTTGCGTTTTTTTTGGCAATTGGCATAAAACCTGAGAGGTAGTTTTTGTAGTTGTCCTCTCGTTTAAAAATATCCATTTCATGCATATGGTGCAGCTCATTATTTAAGTCTAATCTAATCCGAAACCTTCTTTTGTGATGTTTTAAATTGGCTTTCCTATTGCATGTAATCTCTCTCTCTCCCTCACACACACACACACACACACACACTTTATGCGCTCACACATTATGGTGTATCTCAAATACCATTTGGATAGAAATAAATACCATATGGTTCCTACGGTCTTACAGGTAATGTTTTACATCATAGATGTCTTTTCATGAGTAGTTTCTCTTGATATATTACACAGTTAAGTTTTTCTCATTTTGTCTGTGGTGATATGCGTTTCACGATTTGTTTTGCTAAAATGGTGGTTACAGATTGTGGGACACTCTCTTGGTGGTGGAACCGCTGCTTTATTAACATACATTTTGCGTGAACGGAAAGAATTATCAAATTCTACCTGCGTTGCATTCGCTCCAGGTTCATTTTATTGCTTATTTTGGAAATATCATTCGATTTTCCATCACCTTACTAATCCTGCATTCCCCGTGATTCTATATTGTTCTTCCTATTTTTAATCTCTGAAAAATATGAAGCACCAAGACTTCTAGGAGCTTAAAGTACGAGTGCCGGACACTCGGGACACGGGGTCACGTACGGAACACCCCAAAATAAGTGTCCCCTTTTTCTTTTTCTTTTTTTAGACTTTTAGTACTGGGACACGATGGGGACACTTCGGAGACACGGGTTCTGAGTTTTTCTTTTTTACATGAGAATATTAACTAATTTTACGAAAAGGGGTTTATGTACAAAAATAAATAAAATCCTAATATAAATTGTTTAATTAAATATCTTCGAGCAGTATTTAAATTTGGTAGTTTAAATAGTTTGAAAGTATTGAGTGTTTCTTTCGATGAATTATTATGTCTGTTATTTGTTTATAATGACTTGTGATATATATTTGGCGTATCCCCGCTGTACCTGTGTCTCATATTTTTCAAAATGCCATTTGCCGCACCCGACCCGTACTCGTACAAGTACCCGTGTCAGTCCTTCCTAGCTGGAAATTCAACGTTGCTTCTTGGTTTACGTTCTTATTATGCAGCTGCTTGTATGACATGGGAATTAGCTGAATCCGGAAATGATTTTGTTACCACCGTAATAAATGGAGCTGATTTGGTGCCTGCATTTTCGGCTGCTTCGGTGGATGACTTGCGTGCTGAGGTACTATTGATAATTTGCTCAATTATCTGAAAAATAATTACAGAACTAACCATGAGATCTAATATTCGTACGAGAAACTCCATTTATCTTTCGAAATCACAAATGTTTACATGAAGTCATACAAACGCCCCCTTAGGTTTGTATATACCACAAATACCTTTACTCGAAAGTGGAATATGTTAAAGAGTGACATTGCAAATGTCAAGCGGGTATTTTATTTTCCGAAATAGCTAAACCTCAGGGGTAGTTTTGTAATTGCCTTATATGACATATGTGTTCCTTGCCTAATAAAACAAATTCTTTTGTAGGTCACGGCTTCTGCCTGGTTGAATGATCTGAGGAACCAAATCGAGCGTACCAGAATACTTAGTACAGTTTATCGCTCGGCTTCGGCTTTGGGTTCTCGTCTTCCGTCCATGGCCAGTGCTAAAGCAAAAGTTGCTGGTGCTGGTGCAATTCTACGTCCAGTTTCCAGCGGTACTCAGGTAATACATTCACTTTCAATTGGAAAATGGGAGAATAGCAACAGTTTCTCTCTCTCCCTCTATGTGGGGATCTATGCCGTCTTAATCTCGAGTATTTTTCCTTGACGTTTGTTTTTATGTTTGAGAAAAAATAAGAGATCTTTCAAAATTACAAATACTTGACATGTGCTTTTATAAATACCACTTTAATTAGGGGGTATATTGTAAAATACACACAAACCTGAAGGGGTATTTGGAATGCTTCAAAAGGTTATTTGTAATTTTAATAGATAACTATATCCTTTTTTTTGTATTTAAGCTTAGCCCAACGGTAAGTATGCATTTATCCCCAATTCAAATGACAATAGTGTCGCTTGATCTTACTTAAGGTTTTTTCTCTCGGCAACATAGGTTGTCATGAAGAGAGCGCAAAGCATGGCCCAAGCCGCTTGGTCCCGTCCAAGCCTACGCATATCCTCATGGTCTTGCATTGGCCCGCGACGCCGACCCTCAACATCTCAAACAACTCTCGACACAAGTGCGGACGCTTTACACACCTCCTCGACTCAAATAGACGTCTCTGAGCCTTTCCTCACATCCATCGAGACCGCTACAACCGTCATCGAGAGCTCAGAAAATCCGACGGCCGAGATCACTCTCGCAGACGATGACGTCATAGATGATGTGAGCAACGAAGATCGCATGACGGAAGTTGAACTATGGCAACAGATCGAGCGGGAGCTCTACGAAAACGATGAGGAGGGCGAAATGGTCAAAGAAGAAATTAGGGAAGAGGAGGCCGCGTTTATTGCAGAGGTCAGTGATGGTCAGTCCGAAAGCTCGATTGCTAATACGAAAGAGGTGCACAGGTTTTTTCCGGCCGGGAAGATAATGCACATTGTTACGTTGGTTTGTGAGGATGAGGTTGATGGGGAAGGTGACGGTAGTAGTGGCTCGGGTGTATCGGACCATGGCGTGGAGGAAGATAACTCACGAGTTGCGGTTTTTCTTACTCCGAGGTCGTTGTATAGTAAATTGAGGCTTTCACAGAGTATGATTGCCGATCATTTTATGCCGGTTTACAGGAGGCAGATTGAGAAGCTGATTAGAGTGCTCGAAGATGAAGGGGTTTCTTCAGATAATCGTAATTGTTGTGAAGAAATTATTTACTAAAAGATTTCTTTTATTTTTATTCAATTATCTTGGCTAGTTTTGAATATAAGGACCATTGTGTACAGAACGTGAAGTAGTTTTTTGTATACGACTGTGTTGTACATTTTTTTGCTTTTTGCATAATGTAAACAATTTGCATAGAAATAAAAAAAAAACCATAGGTCGCAATGCCTTTATTATTATATATATATATATATATATTTAGCAATTTATATGCAGGCCCGGTCCTGACATGGAAGGGGGCGAGAGCGAATTGAAGAAAATGTGTCATCTTTCTAAAAATCGATAAAAATAATGAAAAATTGAAAATAATTGTCCTTACATTATGTAATTGTTCTTTATTATCTATTTTGTTCGAGTTATGAAGAAGCAATATTCATTAATATTTTAACAAACAATCTATAAAACAAATACTCAGACAAATCATAAATACTCGGACAAATCATAAAATTTGAAAAACAATCATTGCAACGTTCAAGAAATTGAAATTGCCAGTTAATAACAAATATTAACCCATCGATAAGCCGATTCTAATTTGTGAATAAGTAAAATCGAGAGCCGACGGTGCCAAAGATGTACATATTTGGCTTGCTGTCCGAGCTATTTTTTAACGACAATTGTGTTCCATATTCAAATTTTGAGTCTTAACAGTCTTATTAAGTAATTTCTGCATAATTTTATTTATACCAATTAAAATTGTGGACTCTTGAAAGTGTTAGGCCCTAGGCGGTCAGTTAGGCACCCACCCTCACGACCGGCCCTGTAGCTCGATTAGCTGGTTCTTTTATGGGTCGAGCCATTTTTGATCGGTACCCTCTTGATAGGATGCATTTTGTAAAAACATAAACAATTATCAAAAGGTTTTTGTTTGGGATTTGAAAAAATAGCTTCAACTGTTGGGTTCTTTTAATTGGTAATTTCACTAAAATCTTAGGAGCAACTTGCAATTATCCACGGATTACGAGACGGTATTTTTCTGCCAAACAGTCTCCGGCGAACTCAAACTCTAATGAATCTAATGGAAAGAGGAATTAAAGCCTCGCAAAAACCACGAGCTCCAATCAGCGATCCACCCGGCTAAACCGGATAAGTCGTTGGCCGAGTACCGCAGAGAATTTCAGAGGATGTATGAAGAAAGATCATAGACATGGGCTCCTGAATAAATGCAGTTCACAAGTGCACAGACAGACTACTATGTGCTTCTTTAAGAGGTATCTGCAAGTGTGGCTGAACTGAGTTCGCGCGAGCCTGTAACCCAAGCATGAACAAGAACGATTTTGTACGAACTGGTAATGCTGTAATTTAGGTGAAGATCGAGGGTGACGCGGGAACAGGATCAATCCTACACAGCCCAAGAAATACTCTTACAAACACACATGATTGTTTAACATCTCGAATACAAGATTATCGAACACTCATCTCGGATGTTTAGCTCCGAGGGGAAAAGAAACTTGCTGAGGTGGAGTCCCTTGAGGCAAATCTCTTTGGTCTTGGCTAGGATTAGGATTAGGGTTGGAATTAGGGTCGACAGATTCTTCATCTTCTTCGGTCTCCTCAGCCGGTTGGCTTATATGCCTCTTTGGGAGTGCGAGTTGATAATTCGGGCTGATCAATGTATCCTGTTCTGGAGGCAGAGGAATTCCGGGCCCTGCTATTGACTTTGGTAATGGGACCTTATTTCTGCTCCTAGCCAACTCCAATAGCACCTTCAACAAGTTTAGTGTGGGAACCAAAAAAAAAAAAAAAAAAAAGATTAACCATTCAAGCCAAAAAGATATGAACCCTTTTTAAGGGCTAATTACAAAATCTACCCCTATGGTTTTGCCCAGTTTCAAGAAAACACAATCCGCACCACCAAAAAATGCAAGTACAAACTCAAGGAGGGTTGGGTGGATGGATGTTAGTACGACTTCAAGGGGTATTATTGAAATTTCAAAAGATAACTGAAGTTTTTTGTACAATAACCACCGTCCTTTATCCCTAACGCTTATTTTCTGGGTTTTAGTAAAGGAAAGAAAAGAAAGGGAAAGAAAGTTAGGAGAGAAAAGAAGAGAAAGGAAAGTAAAAGGAAATTGTATTTTGTGTTGAAGTGAAAGGAAAATTAATCATTTTGTTCTTCTCTCTCCAAATCCTTCCAAATCGGAAGGAAAGTTAGGAGGGAAAGTTTCCTTCCATTTCTCTCCGTTTCTTTTCATTAAAAAACTCAGAAACACCAAATATTTTTCCTTTCTTCTTATTTCCATCTATTTCCCTTCTTCTCGTTAAGTCAAACTCGGAACTAAGCGTAAAAGACAAGGGGGTAGTTTTTACGGGATTCCAAATTTAAATGAATACTTAAAAACTTTAATTTTCAATTTTCTTTTTTTTTTTCTTTTCCCTCATTTGCCCAGAAAACAAGAAAGGCCTAAACATACAATCCGAGTTGCAGGGGAAGCTGCAAAGCAATATAATAAGCAGCATCACATCATAAGCATGTTACGATGATAAAGAGCTACGGATATAATTATAAATACTATCCTTGAGGTTTCGCCTAATATCAAATAATCAGTTATATTTGAAAATTAGTAATTCTTTCTAGACATGTTTTTGTAACAAACCTTAATATCGTATTTGTAATAGAGCTATTTACGAAAAGTAGGTACCTTTGATGCTTGACCTAACTACATAAAACCCCACAAAATTACAAAAAAGTATTCTTGAGATTTTATGTCTAACATTCATCCCCTCCAACACTTCCAAAAATAATACAATTAGCCCCCGCAATTTCAACCCAAAGCAAATCTCAAGACTCAGGGATACTTTTTGTAATTTCAAAAGTTCCACGAGTTTTTTCCATAATGAGATGAAACCTCAAGGGTACCTTTTGTAATTATCCCTTTTTGTAATATATTAAGGGGGTATTTGTAATTTTCAAAGATAATATGGTTTTCGCTCGTGAAGAACCTAAACTTCATGTAGTTTTTGTAAATTATCCATAAAAAATTAGTTCAAAGAAGCTCGAAAACCAGAATTAACACGATAGGGTGTAGTGGATTAAAAATTATGCTACCTCTCTCGGTGGAGGCTGTGAGAAACTAAAATTAACTTTAGACTGAATCGCGAGCTTCACATCATCGGAATCAATCACAGACTTCCCAGCGTGTTCCGAGTAGACTTGTGCATCCGTTAGGACATCCACAACATATCTATACGAGAACTCCAAAAACTGGTTCACAACTTGTGGTTCGTAATCTTCAACATTCATGGATTTTAATAGTTCTTTTACGACCTTTGCGTCCCTAGGCATATCTTCCTCACTTCCGTCCGCCATCTCTCTCACACTCCCATTACCCACTGGGACAAGAAGAAATCCCAGATATTATTAGTTCATATCATAGTTTTCTACGAAACATCAATAAAGAAGAAAATGCAAATTTGCGATAGTGAAATGATTCTATTCATAGCACGATTTTGCAAAATAGTTCTGACTCATAAAATGCATAGTTTGCAAAATAATCTTGCAACTGTCTAATGATCTCGATTTTGGCTCTAATTTTCAAAAGCAATCGGGAATTATACCCGACTTTTTTTGCAAAACATATCTTTTACAAAACCACTTTGGTACCGCCCTAAGGTTACCGAGAGAACTATTATGGTATTAGCAAATCAAATACGATGAGAGAATTAACAAAATAACAAGGAATAGGTTTTAAATGCAACTTTTACAAACATCTTGTAATACTCCATCCCACGCCATATAGATGTGGGAGTTGTTATATCATGGACCCGCGTAATGCAACATGGATCTGGAATCAATACAATACATGGGTGGAAATTTTTGATCGGGCATTTACTCATTAATCTCTTATATATCATGACGGGCTGATATTGCATCATGGACCTTGACCGATGATATAAATTTCACTTAAGTAGTATACTATAAAATAGCGACCCATTACCATCGGGTACCAACATTATCCAAGGATCTTTAGATAGGCTCACTTGACCTGATGTGATACGTGCCTCGCAGGCGAGTGTGTAAGCTATGCGTAGTGGACCGGGCTTTTGGGCTCCGGGTCTTGCACAACTCAAACTAAAGATCAATACATTTAGCAAGTGCGCTCCAAAGTATATATCTTAATGAATTGAAACTACCATTTTGCAGGAAAATAGAAACCTAATAATCTATTCATCAGGGATTCCCTGCAAAAATAAATCAACAATTATTGCCACCACATAAAACCCAAACAAATTATGAGTCACCACTACCTCAGTCATAGAACAAACCATATTAAAACTAAAGCAAAAAAAAAAAAGGAAAACAAACTTGTTTATGGCCACATTTGGAGAAGACAAGTTGTTTCAATTCTTGACAGCAATAATCTGAAATGTGGCCATAAACAACAGACATCTTAATAATACCGTTCAGAAGAGAAACCCTCACCGCCTCACGAGTTTAGAACCCTCCCCCCCCCCCAACGAGTTCAGAAACCCCCGCGCCGCTTCTTCCATCCCTAACCCTAATTCTTATATTCTCTCACTCACTGCCAGCAAAAGTTTAGAAGGCGGAGACCCCGCGGCCGCGACTTCGCGGAGTTTGCGTTTACGACCTGATCGAGAATCACAGAAACCCCCACCTCTGCTCTGCTATCTCTACGATAGAAAGTTCTGCTAGCACTACTAGGGCTTCGTTCGGCTGTGCGTAATTAGTTCGTATAAGGTATTTGATTTAGTCTTTTCCTAATCGAATATTCAATCCTACAAAGATTCTTATCTCTTAATTTAATACGAGTTTGATTGGGTTGCAGATCTAAACACACAAGTTCAGTTCTACAAATCCGAAAAATTTAATTCACCGAGCAGAACATCAAATCCGAAAAATTTAATGCACGGAGTTCTAAACTTAACAATATCACCTGTCAAACATCAAATTGAAGTGTTTATGAGTCTTCTTCAAAGTAAAAAAAAAAAAAAACAGGGGAAAAACATTTACAAAAACAGAAGCAATTTTGCAAAAATATTTACAAAATATTTACAAAATATTCCATACCTATGAATATTCCATACCTACAGAAGCAATTTTGCAAAATATTTACAAAAACAGAAGAAATTTTGCAAAGTAACATTTTTTTATTTTTCTATCTTTTTCGAAATCTTAAGAACTACTGAAAAAATAGGGGAAAAACAATTTACTTTGCAAAAAAAACTCGAAATCAGAAAGACTCGAATTTTTCGCAATTTATGAGTCTTCTTCAAAGTAAAAAAAAAAAAAAACAGGGTCGATTTTGCAAAATATTCCATACCTATGAATAGGGGAAAACTTTGTACCTTTGAAGAATAGGGGAGGCAGGCGGTGGAAGCAACTCCTTCAGTCGACGGTCGAAGCAACTCCTTCAGTCAACGCAGCGATCTAGCGATGTCGTCTTCAAGTAGGGTCGTCGTCTTTCTGAGCGAAGCGATCTAGCGATCTAGCGATGTTTCACTGGGCGTCGTCGTCTTTCTGAAATAATGAAGAAGATGGGCGATCTGCAAGTAACAGGCCCTTAGTTTTTAGTTTTTTACTTTTCTTGTATTTTATTAATTAATAATATTTTTCTATTTTAATATTAATATATATATATATATATATATTACACGTTTATTTTCGGATACGAATATGCCTATATTCATATTCGTATCCGAAATTGTGGGATACAGATACCGATAATATCCATTTTGTTTCGGATACGGATAATATTCGCTTTGTGTCGGATACAGATGCAGATATTTCGAACGGATATCGAATTTTTTGTATCTTTTTGACATCCCTATCCTACCCGTACCCTATCTATTATCCTATTTTTTATAGCGGGAGGATACGGATATTACCCTACGGGTAAATGGGTACCCGCAGGTAAAGCGGGTTACCCGTTTATATTTATTTAATGCTATTTCGCAACAAAAAATCCAGAAAAATATAAAAAGTATAATAAATGAGTTAATATATATTACGATTTGATATAATTTAACTCAAATTTAGTAATGTAGCATGTATAAATTATAACTAACAAAAATTAAAATTAAAAAAGTCAATTTTATTATTATTATATATATATATATATTTATATATTTAATGCTTAGGATAATCGGGTAGGGTGATCGGGTAAAACATAAATCACATACTCTACCCTTACCCTAACAAAAAATAACCGGTACGAGCAGTACCTTACTCTTTATCCGAACCTGCGGGTACTACCCATCCCTATAACCCATTTACCCGCAGGTAAAATTGACATCCCTAACTGCATTGATGAGTCGGGTCGGGTCAAATGTTCCCCATCGAAATTGAATTAAAGGCAAACAAATTATTCCATTACTACACTGATGGGTCGGGTCGGATTTGGGCGGTCGGATGTTCCACTTTTGAAATTTCAATCTATTTCACACTTTCAGGGTGTTTTTATTATGTTTCCTAATTTTATTAAATTTTATATATACAATTAGTATAAGATATTATGGCTATTAATTTATTATATATAATACTCCCTCTATTTTCTAATAAGCGATTGATTTAACATATTCACAAGTTGATGTTTTGATTTTCAATTTAACAAAAAAGTTATTTATGTACTTTTAGATTTCTATTAAAAATTACAAAAATACATTTACATCAATTTTTCATTTATATATTTTATTGGGTTTGTGTTTCTAATTAAATCCCATTTTTGTTTTACGAGATCCACCTTTAACCGAAATATTTTTATTATATTTTAAAAAATAAGAGAAAAATATATACTTCTTTCGTCTTACTTGAAAAGTCTTAACGTATAATTTTTTTTATGAATCTCAGAGTACAATATATAGCCTAAATTTGTTGTTATCATATCTTTCATCAATAATTACTTATAAGTAAGGAACATAAAATATAAAAGACCTATAAATATGCTCTTTCTATTAGGATAACAATATTTCTTAACAAATTTCGACTCCTCTGGTTCATATTTTTCTCTTGTATAATTTTTCTTTCTAAAAATGGTCGATGAAGCGGGTATATTCTAAAATTTGATATTTATTTAACTATTATTAAAATATTTTAAGAATAATGAAAGGTGAAAATAAGTACCTCCACCAATAAAAGCGACCATTGTTTAGAGATCGAGAAGTTTTAGGAATCGAGAAGTGTATGATATGTGAGGACAATTATTCGCTTAAGTTTTAAACTCGCGCAAGTGTACGGATTTTTGTAGAATAGCAGCGTAGAAAGTGGCCAAAAATCACATTTGGTCCCATAACTATTTGTTTTTACGATTTTTGTCCCATTGATTCTCACTTTTTCAATTTCGTCCCATATGTGCGAAAATTGTCAAATTTAAGACCAATTTTCGCCGGAAACCAATTAAGTCGTCGGAAAATGCACGTGACACGCACATGATCACAAAATATTGGTGGATTCCGGCATTAGTAAATGAGGTGGCATTTTTTTGCTGACCTGTTCTCTTATTCCCAAATAAAAAAATAAAAAATAAAATTGAATAAAATTGTGAAAAGAAAAACGGGAATGGATCCCTAATTAGATTGAAAAACGTTTGCCATTCTCATTCTAAGAACACAAACCGCCATTCTCATTCTAAGAACACAAACCGTCATTCTCATTCTAAGAACACAAACTCTAATTAGATTGAAGACACTTAGATTGAAGGCCTGTTGTTCATGCGGAAGAACGGTGCTATGGATCGGGACCTTCCGAGTTATGGTGAGTATTTCATTTTCCTGTTTATAGTTGCATTTTTGTGTTATTTGCGATGTTCAAGGTGTAATATATATGTGATGAGGTGGTGTTTTTGTTTGTTTTTTCAGATCCCGAAAGCAATTATATCACTGTAATTCTTCACTTTGGGGGTAGTTTTCAAAATACGCCCAACACAGATTATATAGGTGGTGATAGGTTAGTTTATGATATGGTGAAATCACAAGAGTTTAAAATGACTGACTTGGATGATTTTAGTGATATTTTTGGGGTTAAGGGAAATAGAAGATATTACTTGTTGCTTAGGGATGGGGGTTTTAAGTTGATTATTGATGATGAAGACCTAAGTAATTGGGCCACTGACTTTCTGAAAGAGAGGGAGATGAATGTGTATGTTGAAACTCTAGGAGAAATCCCTCAGGAGACTAATAATCAAATAGATTCTGAAAATGAATCTGAATATGAATCATTTGAGGACCCAGACTTTGTTGTGGGTAATGAGATAGATGAGGATGATGATGACCAACTGTTTGACAGCAATGTAGAAGTTGTAGAAGATGATCAAGTTGACCCAAAAAACATAACTGATAGCACACATTATGTAGAAGTTCCTGTAGGGGAGCCTAGCAATCCTACTAATGTTGAAGAGGTGAGGGAGACAGAAGAATGTGAAGTAGCAGATTCCACTGAGGAAGAGGGTAGTGATCAGGAACCTGATGTAGTTGATGCAAGTGATAATTTTGATGAAGCTAGATTATCCGAGGATGAAGTAGAAGAACAAGAATATCCTGTTTACAACCCTAGGACCATGTACAACTCTGAATTTGAACTAGGAATGATCTTCTCCAGTAAAAAAGAGTTCAAATTGGCTGCCCAATCACATGCCATTAAGCATAGGAGAAACATTAAATTCACAAAAAATGATGAAAGAAGAGTATATGCTAGGTGTCTGAGTAGCAAGTGTAAATGGACAATTAATGTTCTAAAAAGAGTCAATGAAGAAGCATGGCAGATTAGGTCTTTTTATGGGAAACATTCATGTGCACCATCCTCTACTATCAGAAAAATGACCTCAACTTGGTTGAGTGAGAGATTCTCAATGGCTTTCAACTGACAAGAATAGGTCCGTGCTAGGTTTCATGGAGGATGTGGCTTCGATACTAGGGTCAGTATTTCTAGGCAGCAGGCATATAGGGCTAAGGTCAAAGCTTTGGAAAAGATTGAAGGTGATCCTGACCTTCAATATTCCAAGCTTTGGTCATACACAGAAGAACTAAGAAAAACCAATCCTGGTTCTACTATTATCCTAGGGACATCAGCTGATAGTGGTAGTACTAGGTTTGGCAGATTCTATGCATGTTTTGATGCTTTGAAAAGGGGGTTTAAAGCTGGGTGTAGACCTCTATTAGGAGTTGATGGGTGTTGGCTGAAAACAAAGCATGGGGGGATATTACTAACTGCTGTGGGGGTTGATGGGAATAATAACTTGTTTCCAGTGGCATATGCAGTAGTGGAAAAAGAGACTGGAGAAATATGGGAGTGGTTTCTCACAGTTTTGAAAAGGGACTTGTCAATCAACCCTAATGAATTCACTTTCATTTCTGACAAGCAAAAAGGTCTGATAAGTGCCTTTCAGTATGTTTTCCCTGGGGTAGAACATAGATTTTGTGTTAGGCACATGCATAATAATCTTAAGACTGCTGGGTATAGGGGTCTTGCCTTTAAAACTGCTATGTGGAAGGCTGCATGTAGCACAACCCAAGGGGAGTTTAACCAAAGAATGAATGAAATGAAAGCTTTGAATGAGGGGGCTTGGGAGTGGTTCCATGATAAAGAGCCAAATCAGTGGTCAAAAGCCTTTTTCCCTGAAACCAGTAAGTGTGATATGCTCCTAAATAATGTGTGTGAGACCTTCAACTGGTGCATCTTACCTGCTAGAGAAAAAGCCATAATCACAATGTTAGAGTGGATAAGAGAACATCTTATGAAGAGGATGCAGAAAAATAGGGATAGGGCAGTGACTAGATGGAAGGGAAGAATTTGCCCTAGGATTAAGAAAATTCTAGAGATAAATGAGGAAAAAACAGCTGATTGTGCACTAATCAAAGCAAATGATAGATACTACCGAGTGAGGGTATTTGATTTAGGTCGATACAGTGGACTGGACTTACAAACTGCTCTCGTAGAGCTTGGCACTCACAGAATCCCTTGTACACATGGAATTGCCGCTATTCGAATCGAAACTAGACCCTTTGGATTTTGTGCACTCATACTACACCGTTGACACATATCTCAAGGCATATGAGTACCCAGTCGTATCTCGTATGATGCTCTTTGGGGTAATACAATGTACATCCCACCCATTCCACCTGATTTTGAAAAGAAACCTACAAGGGGCAGAATTCCTACTAAGAGAAAGCCAGAAGAATGTGAAAAAGTCAGTAAAGGAAAGAAGAGGAAGAGGGGCAGACATGTGAAAGCCCTCAAAAGACAACAAGTGACTATTACTTGTGGTAAATGTGGTCAAATTGGCCATAATATCTTGAGATGTGAAAATCCACAGGTTAGTTTTAAATTTTGTTGGTTTAATTTTATTGTACTGTTTTTTCATATGGATTGGTATTAAATTTGCTTGTTTTGATTCAACAGGTGGATGATGTTTAATTAAATGAAGTCCGTGAAGAGAATGGAACTGGAGCCGAAGTTAATGTGGTGAGAAAATTATAGTTTCTTCATTCAGAAATTTTGTAGCATTTCATTTACTTATATGGTCTATTTTCTCTATTTTTGAAAAAGGATACTGTGCAAAAAGCCAAAAGAGGGAGGCCCCCGAAAAAGAACAAAACGAGGGTGTCACAAACTGGTGAAAATCAGGCCTTGGGAAATTCTGAAGAAATTCATGTAAGTGTTAATTTACATAACATGAATTTTTTGTGCTCATAATTTGATTTTCACCAAAAAAATTGTATTTTGAAATTTAGGTTGGTCCTCCAAACTTTGAACAACCGGAGCAAATTGACAACGCTGAAGATATTCCAGTTGACATTGCAACTCAACAGAGTGAAGCTATTACCCAAAATTGGTACGAACAAATCCCAGTTGAGAAAGTACCGGGGCCTTCAATGTATGATCAGTTAAGGATGGGCCAAACCTCGGTCCAACCTATGGTGCAGATAAGAGCTCCACCTCCTAGTTTTCCTACGTGTATCCAGCCAATTTTTCAAAAGGAAACCCATAAAAGAATAATTAGGGATGATGGCAAGAAGTACTTGGATTTGTCAGCACAACCGTGCGGGAAGGATGCTAAAGGGAAGAGGAAGGAGAATCCTTTTGTGTAGACAAATGTTTTGTTATTTCATAACAATGTTTGGAACCAATATTTGTTATTTCATAACAATGTTGTAGGATAATCTTTTGGAACCAATGTTTGGTATTTCATAACAATGTTTGGTATTTCATAACAATGTTTGGTATTTTATAACAATGTTTGGAACAAATGTTTGGTATATTATAACAATGTTTGGAACCAATGTTTGGTATTTCATAATCTTTTGTATGGGTATCAATGTTTGGTATTGTTAGGAGTATGCCCTCGAATGCCACTCAGAGGTTGTTGAGTGAGGGCATTGTACTTGTAATTATGTAAACCATTTATATAAGGCAAATGAATGTTTCTTTATTTACTGGTAGTTACTGGCATTCCTAACTCGTAAATAAACATATAGAAACTAGTCCGTGTATTTGAGAGCAAAACGTTCCACTCCTTATTGGATAAGGGGGTCGGCACTGGAAAGGTTTATAGCTCAAATACTTAATCGTTCGCAAGTCGATGAAACTTGGTAGGCGTTAAGTTTATGTAAAGACTTGTATGACGTGTTCTTTGACATGGAGAGTGCCTGTCGAACACTAATGGTTAGTGGGAGCACACGTTATAGGTATGCTAATTAGATTAGTATACTCGAACCGACTCACCCTCGATTCGTCACATGGATTTCACTCCGGACACCAATGACGGAATCGAAAGGTTGTGATAGGTATTCGTGAACCTTCGACTTGAGGATTTAGTAGGGATGTGCTTGTGACGTCAAGATTTTCATTAGAGTAGTTCGACCACGTAAACCTAAGGCGGGGTCAACTCGACGTGCATCTTGACGGCAAGTAGCAGTCCTATCAATACCAAGATAGAATTCTTTCTCCCGTTAGTGAGCGAGTTAGATGTCCTATGCGGTTATTGGCGAGATGAGATCATAAGTCTTTGGCCAAAGCATTGGAGCCATTGTATTAGATACACGGCGGCTCGATGATCTCGATTTGCATTAACGCATGCATAGCGTCAAGTACGAGATAGGGTTTGACCGACCGTGACCCTAAAACTTGATCGGGACATTTGAAAGAAGGGTTTATACGTTCCATCGGTATTCACGACAGAATGGTTCTTGAATGATCCCAATCATTCGTTCTCGATGGGGTACAGTGTAGCCGCCAGTGGCTAGGTGGTGCTACTACTCTTTGGTTCCTCCCATTGCTGACTGAGACGGACCTACCGAGTCGCGCATTAGGATTGACGACGGAATGAATCGAGCTTAATCTCTCATTATAAATATTAGAGATTGGATATCTAAGTTGGGACATCGGATGTTTAATTCGATTTATCGGATAAATTGATTTACTTAATGAATTAAATATATCACCGGGTGATTAATTTAATTCATGGATATAATTATTTCTTGGAGAAATTAATTATGTTATTATGTATTTGATATGATTAATTAATTGGATTAATTGATCGATATAAATACATCTGAACGGAATCGGAGTTAATCTGTTTGCACTCTCTAGATACCGAAACGAACCGAACTTGTCCGATTTCTTCTTGATAGCCGCCCCTTCCACCAACCTTCCTTTGGTCTTTTGTTTCCATTTTATAATGGATGATAGTGACTTGTGGGGAAGACATCTCATGTGAGATGAGTTGTTGGTGGTTATAATGTGTATAAAGAATGAGAAGAAGACCAAACTCTCACATGAATTCATTTGTGCATTTCATACGTGAGATGTAAGAGAGTTAAAGAGAGAGAAAAGTTCTTCTCAAAATAGTCTTCTTCTTCTTCACTTTCCTCTTGGTTTTCTTAGAGAAAATTCAAGAGTATTAATGAGAGTTGTGAGTTATACACTTAGAGTGTGATAATCTCATATTGGAAGCTTCATCACTTAGCTCTAGCCGTATCCTCGGAGGATAGCAAGGTGATCGTCGTTCCGGTCGTTTCTCCGGCGCGTGGCAAGTAGAGACGCGGTACTTTCGGCGTTGGATCGTTCAAGAGCTTGGGGAATAGCTCAAGAGAAGGTTACCATTTAATCAACGGACTTCGAGGGTTAGTTTCTTACGACTCTTGCTTTTCGTTTATATATTCGTATATACGTAGCTCGATCGATCCTCGTAGGGATTCGGATCGAATTAATTTTTGTTTTACCGCTTCCGCTGGGCCTTCGTTTTAGGCACCGAATCCAAACAGTGGTATCGGAGCGTAGGTCTTGCGATCGTATATACGATATTGGCATTTGGAATGCTCGATTAAATGGTGAATGATTTGGAATCATTTTAGTCATAATCGTGGTATATGTTTTTCGTTCGTAATAATTGTATTTTTCGTAAGTTTATGTCTAAATATAAATCTTAAATTTCTGGGAAATATGATTTATATTGAAGATATGAAAGTCGGAAAATATTGATATCGATATCCTATTTAAAAATCTAGCCCCGAATCGTCGTTTGACGACTTTTTGGACAAAAAGGGTATTTTGGCCAAGGATGACTCGACCGTGTCTGGGTGACACGGCCGTGTCCGGCAGGTGTGGCCAAAGCATCGCTCGAGACCCGACCGTGTCGAGACACGACACGGCGTGTCTGGCCGAGTGACTCGACCGTGTCTGGATGACACGGCCGTGTCCGGCACCGCCAAGTCATCGCTGAGCGACCCGACCGTGTCTGGCCGACTCGGTCGTGTCTGCCGGCATCTTCCGAGGGTGACTCGGCCAAGCCGGAGTGATCGCCGGAAGCCGCCGAGGGTGACTCGGTCATGCTGGCCCGTTTTCACCCCGGCTCGATTTTTACGTGTATTCTTAAAAATTAATCTCCCGCATGTTAAATTGGATTTAATATGATTAAAATGATTTATGGTATTTCATTTTATAAGGGAAATTTGATTAATTGGAATATTTATGGTCGATCAATTATTTTGAACGTTATTACATTACCGATTGTGTGAATCGATTGGATCGGTTCGTATTGTTGATTGGATCAATGTATCTCTACGCTTTCCATTTATTTAGTATTTATTGGATGAATGCTTTTGAATGGGGATGTGGTTCGTGGACTTAGTTTTGAATCGTTCGTTTTATTCGATTGGGTTGTAAAGGCCGTTTTGAGCCTATTTATTTTACTAGAAAAATTTGTATCTAGGATGCAATTTTCAATGTAAAATTTATATGTAATGACGAAGACCGGAGGAAGATACATTTCGAGAAGACGAAGATTCAAGACGAAGACTTGTAATTAGATTACGGAGTTTTTGTTTTCTAGGAACGGTCCATGAACCACATGTTGGTAGCAACTAGGTTGTGAATGGTTGTTTCATATTGTATGAATGCCACAAATGCGCTAATATGATTAATGTGCAAAGTGTAACGTTAATCGCGAAAATTCTCCCACTATAAATTATTAAGTTTATAAGGTTTCAAGGTTTTCCTTCCCTCCATCGAGTTTTCGGGAAATTGAAATCCAAACCGGATGTGCTATGCTTCCGAGTTATCGGGGTAGTCGTTCGGGAGGACGGATAAATTAAGGAGCGCATTGGATGCCTTTCGGTTGGAGCAAATTTTATCCCTAGAAACCTGATAGGTTGCCGGATAAGATTCAATTGTGAAACTGATTTGCGTCGATGGTATAAACTTAACTTGTTCACGAACCATAGAAACCGTATAGATTGAGGGGAGTGAACAAGGGGAAAAAGAAGATCGAATCATCCATTAGATGGGTTGGTGTTGGACACCACTTTATGAAAATTAATAGACTAGAAACACATTCGGTTGCCTCTATTAAGATTTATAAAGAACTCGATCACCACTATGAAGTAGAGCGACGATACTTCGGATTTCACATGGGAGTGTGTTATTCCGATAAAAATAGTGGGAGCCGGTAACAAGAATAGAAAAGACCTTAAATTCCATACTCGAACATAATTGAATGAGTCACTAATTAACTGCTATACTTAATGCATAAATCTCAATATGACAATGAATCCACTCGCAATTCTACTCGAAAAGAACACCTTAATGGGACCTAACTTTGTGGATTGGCTCCGCAATCCGATGATTGTCCTCGGATAGAGGCACCGGGATACGTCTTGAGACGGACATTCGGCGCCTCCTATGCGGACTCGAGCCAATCAGAAGAGATTGAAAACCACGAAAAGTGGGTTAAGGATGACGTGAAAGTCCGTGCTTATATGATGGCTTCCATGTCTAATGAGCTTCGAGAGCTCATGAGAAAATGACTTCGCTAGTGCATTCTATCTCACTTAACCGAGCTTTATGGTGAGCACAGCAGAATCGCTAGATATGAGATATCCAAGCAAATCGGTGCAAGGATGAAGGAAGGTGAGAAGGTTGGGAACACGTCCTCAAAATGATATCCATGATCGAGAGATTGGAGGCTCTTGATTTTAAAATGGATACTTCTCTCCAAACCGACCTTATCCTACGCCTCTCCCGATTCCTTCTCACGCTTTGTTATGAACTTCAACCGCAATGAGATTGCATGTAATTTAGTGGGCTAATGAACAAACTTGTGACCGCTCGCCTCAAATGAAGACTCCGCGGATGAAGGAGTCTGCTCTTGTGATTTCTTACGGACCTCGGAGGTCTAAGAATAAGAAGAAAAAGACCAAGAAGCAGACTGGACCACAAGCTAAGGACCTTAAGGGTAAGGGCAAGGCCCCAATGGTTCAAGAACAAGAAGAAAAGGATACTTGTCTCAAGTGCGGTGAGGGCCCTTTGGGCTAGAGACTGTCCGATTCTTCATGGCACTTCAGTCTGTAACTTTTAGTTTTGGAAACAAATTGTTCTCTTGTATTTTCTACTTCTGGATCTGGATTCGGTGCTAGTTCTCATATTTGTACCGTGAATCGGGATCTCGGAACAAAGTAGGAAGCTTGGAGTGGAGAAGTTATGATCACAATGGAAGCGGGCATAGTGTCGAGGCGACCGACATAGGATCACTTCTTTTGGGGTTTAGAATCCGGCTTTGTTTTGACTTTAGAAGATGTACTTGTTTTGCCCAAGGGGCACAAAAACATTGTATCCATTCGGTCATGGACCGAAAAGGCTTTTCATTTTTCATTGGTGATGGTTCCCAAAATTTATTTTAGAAATAAACTAGTGGGTCTTGCTACATTGTTGAATGGATTGTATCATCTAAATCTCAAAGAACAAAGTAGTTGTGAATACTATGACTAGAAAACGTGGTAGGGATGAAACCAATCAAGTTTTGAAATGGCATCTTAGACTTGGTCATGTTGGTCGGACCAAGGTTTACAAGATGGAAAAGATGGACTTATGGGTCCATTGGGATCGGATCCCTTTCCTACTTGTGAATCTTGCCTTAAAGGCAAAATGACTAAGTCCCCTTCACAGGACTTTTGAAAGAGCCGATAAATCGGGATTAATCCATACCGACGTATGTGGTGCTTTAGAAGCGATGTGACGGATATCAATATTTCATTACGTTTACGATGATCATACTAGGTATGGTTATGTATACTTAATGAAACATAAATCCGAGGCCTTTGAGAAATTCCAGAATTCAAGGCCCTAGTCGAGAAACAAACCGGTAATCATATCAAAGCACTTGGTCGGACCGAGGTGGCGAGTATATGAGTACGGAGTTTGACGAGTTCCTTAAGGAACATGGAATAGTTTCACAACTAACACCTCCAGTACTCCTCGGTTAAATGGTGTGTCGAAAGAAGGAACCGGACCTGTTGAACATGATCCGTTCCATGCCGGGCTATCTTGACTTGCCGATTTACCCGTGGGGTATGCACTGACCGCGTATATCTTGAGCAGATGTCCTTCCAAATCCGTTCCTAAAACTCCACATGAGATGTGGGAAGGAAGGAAACCAAGTCTTAATCACATTAGGATTTGGGGATGTCCCGCCTATGTCAAGAAGACTAAGGTGGAAAAGTTGGAAGCTAGGTCTGCGAAGGGACGTTTCATAGGATTCTGCCCTGGGACGATGGGATATCTATTCTACATGCCCGAAGATCGAAGGATCGTTGTTGCTTTACAAGCACACTTCTGGAAGATGAGTTCATTCAGAAGGCGGAGCAGGTAGAAGTATTTCTTTAGAAGAATACAATGAAACTCCTCGAGAGACACTGTGCAAGAAACTGAACCGAACTTTCAAACACAAGTACAACCACCTCGTAGGTCTAGTAGGGTGTCTCATTTACTCGAGAGGTATGGGCTTGTGCACTTGGAGGAGCCGGGTCTCCATGAGGTTCCAAGTGATAGCCAAGAGACCGACCCAACGACCTATGACCAAGCGATGGTGGATGTAGACTCCGCGAAATGGCGTGAAGCTATGGAAGCCGAGATAGACTCGATGCATGTCAATCAGGTCTGGACTCTAGTAGACCGCCCCAAGGGTATAGTGCCTATTGGGAACAAGTGGATCTACAAGAGAAAGACGATGGTGATGGCAAGGTTGACGCCTATAAGGCCGGGCTTGTGGCAAAGGGTTATACCTGAAGGAAGGGATCGATTACCACGATACCTTCTCGCCCGTAGCCATGATCAAGTCTATTCGCATGATGCTTGCTATAGCCGCCTACCACGATTATGAGATATGGCAAATGGACGTAAAGACGGCTTTCCTTAATGGATTCCTCGAGGAGGAAATCTATATGGAGCACCTAAAGGCTTTGTGTCCGAAGTCGATATTCGTAAAGTGTGCAAGCTTCATTGTTCCATTTATGGATCAAGCAAGCGTCACGTAGTTGGAACCTTCGTTTTGACGAGGCGGTCAAAGAGTTTGACTTCGTGCAAAATGAAGAGGAACCTTGTGTATACAAGAAGGTTAGTGGGAGCAAGATCGCATTCTTAGTACTATATGTGGATGATATTCTACTAATAGGAAATGAGGTGGGAATGCTCGGTTACGTAAAAGCTTGGCTTTCGAGTAATTTCTCCATGAAAGACTTGGGAGAAGCAACCTATATTCTTGGTATTCGGCTCTACCGGGATAGAGCGAAGAGAACAATAGGCCTTTCCCAAGCCCTCTATATAGATAAGATCTTAAAGCGATTTAAGATGGATGATTCTAAAAGAGGGTTCCTACCGATGCAACATGGAATAAAACTCACCTTGAAGATGTGTCCTCAAAGTGAGGAACAACGCAAGGAAATGAGTAATATACCATATGCTTCGCCGTGGGTAGCCTTATGTATGCTATGTTGTGTACAAGACTGACATCGCGCATGCCGTAAGCGTGGTGAGTAGGTTTCGTGCAAACCTGTAGGGAACATTGGATCGTCAGAAAGAACGTTCTCAAGTACTTGAGAAGAACGAGAGATATGGTTCTTATGTATGGCGGTGGAGAATTGGATGTGGTGGGATTCACCGATTCGGACTTCCAAGGATCAAGGACGACTCGATGTCCACTTATGGCTACATATTTACTCTTAATGGAGGAGCGATATCTTGGCGTAGTGCCAAAGCGCGATCGCCGATTCCACTGTCAGCCGAGTATCAAGCGGCCTCGGAGGCTTCCAAGGAAGGGTTCGGATTAAGAAGTTTCGGGAGAACTTCAAGTGATACCATGTCCGAGTCACTCTGTTCACTGCATCGCGACAACGACGGAGTCAGCGCAGCCAAGGAGCCGAGGTTTCACAACAAAGACCAAACATATTGAGAGGAAGTATCATCTCGTAAGAGAATTTGTTCGCAAGGGATACATTGTCTGCATAGAGTAGACTCGGCCGACAACGTCGCCGATCCACGACCAAGCCACTTTCTCGGACTAGCTTGGAGCGTCATCCTGGAGAACCTGGGTAGTAGATACCCGAGGGTGTGGCATTGCGTGCAAGTGGGAGATTGTTAGGCGGATGCCCCCGACTGCCACTCAGAGGGTGTGGAGTGAGGGCATTGTACGTGGAAGTATGTCAACCATTTATATAAGGCAATGAAGGTTTCTTTATTTACCGGTAGTTCTTGGCATTCCTAACTCGTAAATAAACATATAGAAACTAGTCCGTATTTGAGAGCAAAACGTTCCACTCCTTATTGGATAAGGGGTCGCAATCGGAAAGGTTTATAGCTCAAATACTTAATCGTCGCAAGTCGATGAAACTTGAGGCGTTAAGTTTATGTAAAGACTTGTATGACGTGTTCTTTGACATGGAGAGTGCCCGTCGAACACTAATGGTTAGTGGGAGCACACGTTATAGGTATGCTAATTAGATTAGTATACTCGAACCGACTCACCCTCGATTCGTCACATGGATTTCACTCGGATGACCAATGACGGAATCGAAAGGTTGTGATAGGTATTCGTGAACCTTCGACTTGAGGATTTAGTAGGGATGTGCTTGTGACGTCAAGATTTTCATTAGAGTAGTTCGACCTGTAAACCTAAGGCGGGGTCAACCTCGACGTGCATCTTGACGGCAAGTAGCGTGTCCTATCAATACCAAGATAGAATTCTTTCTCCCGTTAGTGAGCGGGTTAGATGTCCTATGCGGTTATTGCGAGATGAGATCATAAGTCTTTGGCCAAAGCATTGGAGCAGATTGTATTAGATACACGACATTTCGATGATCTCGATTTGCATTAACGCATGCATAGCGTCAAGTACGATAGGGTTTGACCGACCGTGACCCTAAAACTTGATCGGGACATTTGAAAGAAGGGTTTATACGCCATCGGGTATTCACGATGAATGGTTCTTGAATGATCCCAATCATTCGTTCTCGGTTGGGGTAGCCAGTGACCGCTAGGTGGTGCTACTACTCTTTGGTTCCTCCCATTGCTGACTGAGACGGACCTACCGAGTCGCGCATTAGGATTGACGACGGAATGAATCGAGCTTAATCTCTCATTATAAATATTAGATATTGGATATCTAATTTGGGACATTGGATGTTTAAATCGATTTATCGGATAAATTGATTTACGGCTTAATGAATTAAATATATCACTGGGTGATTAATTTAATTCATGGATATAATTATTTCTTGGAGAAATTAATTATGTTATTATGTATTTGATATGATTAATTAATTGGATTAATTGATCGATATAAATACATCTAACGGAATCGGAGTTTATCTGTTTGGACTCGCTAGAGTCCAAACGAACCGAACTTGTCCGATTTCTTCTTGATAGCCGCCCTTCCACCAACCTTCCCTTTGGTCTTTGGTTTCCATTTTATAATGGATGATAGTGACTTGTGGGGAAGACATCTCATGTGAGATGAGTTGTTGGTGGTTATAATGTGTATAAAGAATGAGAAGAAGACCAAACTCTCACATGAATTCATTTGTGCATTTCATACGTGAGATGTAAGAGAGTTAAAGAGAGAGAAAAGTTCTTCTCAAAATAGTCTTCTTCTTCACTTTCCTCTTGGTTTTCTTAGAGAAAATTCAAGAGTATTAATGAGAGTTGTGAGTTATACACTTAGAGTGTGATAATCTCATATTGGAAGCTTCATCACTTAGCTCTAGCCGTATCCTCGGAGGATAGCAAGGTGATCGTCGTTCCGGTCGTTTCTCCGGCGCGTGGCAAGTAGAGACGCGGTACTTTCGGCGTTGGATCGTTCAAGAGCTTGGGGAATAGCTCAAGAGAAGGTTACCATTTAATCAACGGACTTCGAGGGTTAGTTTCTTACGACTCTTGCTTTTCGTTTATATATTCGTATATACGTAGCTCGATCGATCCTCGTAGGGATTCGGATCGAATTAATTTTCGTTTTACCGCTTCCGCTGGGCCTTCGTTTTAGGCACCGAATCCAAACAGGTATCACATTCTTGGTATCAACATTCTCTTAATATTGTGTATGTTTGGTATCTTCACATTCTTTTTATATGATTATCATATAATTTACATAGACAAAATACAAAAAAGACAATTCACTATAATTCACTATGAAGAAAAATACATAGACTTGAAAGATTACATTAACTCTTGAAAGATAAGTTACATAGACTTGGTTCCACAACTGACCAATGCATACTCTACAATTCACTATAAAGAATCAAAATGTACCTAACAAAAAAAAAGCATACTTCAAAGATTACATTAACTCTTGAAAGATAAGTTACATAGACTTAATTCCACAACTGAGCAATGCATATTCTACAATTCACTATGAAGAACCAAAATATACCTAACAAAAAAAGCATATTCAACAACTAATCATCTTGAATCCACTGTCCTCACCAATCATCATCATGTACATCATTTGTTTCAACACACACAAAACAACAATGAGAAGTAGTACAGTGCAACCCAAATGCCTAAATCCTATTCCCTTCTCATTTTTCAGATTCTTGGCTTTGGTATTCTCAATTGTATTGGCTGCCATTTGAGTGTGTTTCTTCAAACCTTCCTCAAGCCTTTCAACTTCACCCTGCAGTATAAGGACACTTTCCTCCAACTTCGACAAAGAGCAACCAAATTGCAATTCTCTCCTCTGAGTTGATTCGTTCTACGCAAAAGTCCTCGGATAATCACCCTACTTCTCTCACACAGTGGGGGATCAATCCATCGGAAGTATTTACAACACCCAACATCCTGCATACACAAATACACAAATAATTATCTACTGGGTAGATTAACAGTTACCCCATTAAGATCAATAGAAAGAAAGCAAACCGGGTAATTAGGGCATCCATAAAATCTGCGCCCGATATTATCTTCCTTCCAAGAAGTGACTACAGGGGCAAGGAGCCTGCACTTGCATAACAATGGTGATCTTTGGCTTCCACTCGGCTCGGACATGGCAGTATCAAGGTAGCTGCTTCAAGGGGATGAGAAATTAGGGTTTTTTGTGTTCTTCTTTCTGCGGCTGAAATAGGAATGGTGATAGGAATGGTGTCGCCCGATATTTATGTTTTTTATTTTATTTTATTTCCCGTTTTTCTTTTCACAATTTTATTCAATTTTATTTTTTATTTTTTTTATTTGGGAATAAGAGAACAGGTCAGCAAAAAAATGCCACCTCATTTACTAATGCCGGAATCCACCAATATTTTGTGATCATGTGCGTGTCACGTGCATTTTCCGACGACTTAATTGGTTTCCGGCGAAAATTGGTCTTAAATTGGATAATTTTCGCACATATGGGACGAAATTGAAAAAGTGAGAATCAATGGGACCAAAATCGTAAAAGCAAATAGTTGTGGGACCAAATGTGATTTTTGGCCCGTAGAATGTCATATTCTCATCGGGAATTTCTATTGACGTTTTTTACTTATTTTTCTTATAACACGATCACTCCAGTTGCTTATGGTCTTCTTGAAATCACATAAATATATAGATTAAAATACATAAATTGACGTCCGCATCTAATTTATACAATTCAACTCCTTAAATTTCTAGATCAAAAGTCTTCACAATTTATTACCAATTTCTCAATCTCGTAACTAAATTGTGTCAAATAGTGGAGACCTAATATTGCCCTCATCTTTGAATTATGAATAATATATACCAAACATGTAAAAATATTGATCAATTGCTAAAACAGGAAATAAAGTCAACTATTTGAATAAGAAATTCAAGAAGAATATTCAATATTAATAAATCAATAAGAAATCATTATAATTAATATAATCCCAAGTCTTGGAATAAAGTAACTTAGCTAGACATGATGCTCACATAATCCATAGATATAAATATGATCGACAAGTTCAACAAGATAAAGGAAAATGAGAAAGATATGACGAAAGAAAAAACTCGGATTTGGATGGAATCTCTCGATCTGTCTAAATCTTCGTTTGTGGATACTCTCGTCATCTTGGAGCTCTTCCTTGCGGATTCTAACTCTCTTGTGTAATATGGATTGAATATCCCTCAGAAGGATCTTAATCAACTATTTATAAGTGGGTTAAAGGAGTCCCAAACCCTAAAGAAATCGAGATTACCATAACTGGTCCGCCGATTGACACGGTCGTGTCGAAATGTGACAAGACCGTGTTGTACTCCTTTAGAAAATGCTATTTCGCTGACACGGCCGGGGAACACGGTCGTGTTTGTTGATCGCGTCGGACATACTCGGCAGGTTCTGGCGCTCCCGGACGTGTCTCATGTCGTGTCTGTCGGACACGGGCGTGTCCTTGCCCGTGTCAGGCCTGACCATTTTTTCGCCTTTTTCCGAGTTCCTCATGCTCGTGCATTGTTTTCATGATGTTTGGAGCGGGACATCTTAGTTGGTGAGTAATGACCTTAAAATGCCCAAATATAATTCTGAAATCACATAAAATTAGAAAAACATAATCAAACCCAACAAAATCGAGAATTAATGAATAACATTGCAATTCTAACATATTTATATATATTTATATTTATGCTCGCCAAAAACACCTAAAATATGTGTAGAATTACATGTTAACAAATTTCCTCAAATGTATATATTGATCGTTCCAAGCAACACATCCAAACCCTAAATCTCCAACACGATCCAAATCTCAACTCACCTCAAGGGATAATTGTGAAAAAAAATTCAGTACTCATCACGTAGTGAATAAGCTGAGTTCTTAAAATAAATCTCAAGAGTGTTTTCTTGGCATCATGGCTAATATTTGAAAAATACAAACCTCAACGGTCAAGTGTATTCACTCACTCTCAAAGTGTATATATGAACGTGCATGAGAATCCCCATAACTTATCCAAGTTTAAGTTTCCAGTGTAGGCCCATACACTCAAAACTTATTCAATAAAATAAGAATCCCCATAACCTTATCAATTATCTACATCTTGATGTACTGGATGAGATTGCTATTCGTTATTTGAAAAATGGCGTTTTTAAAATATGTGAAAAATATTTATTGGCGAATTTTGGGATGAGCTCAGCCGTTTCTTATCGGAATCGGCCCACTGAACAATAGTCACAACTATGCGGTGAAGTTCGTCGCTTTTTGGCTAAAAAATATCGTTTAGGCCTTCAATTTTGCGTTTTTGTGTTTTTAGGGGCTTAATTGCACTTTTCTAAAAATTTGTGTACTTGTTATTAAATTTCTTAAGTTTAACCCTAACTTCCTATAGGGTATATATATACGTGTAAGGCCTTTATTTCGGGAGATCAATGAATTGAAATATTCTCTATATTTTCTTGAAATTCTTAGATCGGCTAAATTAAGGGTTTTTAGAAGGTTGTATTCCAAGGACGGATGATCTGCTGGAACACAGTTGTTTTCTTGTAATTTTCGCTGCATCACATCTCTTCCATTATTTGTTCATGTAACTTCGTGAATCAGAATGAACTTTCGAAATTTAGTTGTAATATAAGTTTTTTGGCCGGGGTAGGATAGATATGGCTTAAATGACTTAGATTGAGCAAGTTAGAACTAAATGCTAAAATCACTTCGACCCTCTTCGTACTTAGAAGCTCAAAATATTTGAAAAATTTGTAGGAGTTATTTCCGAAATATAGGCCTTCTCGGAGTCGATTGGACTCCGCACCACGGCACAAGACATACAGGCCGCGGCACACTATTTTTTGGCCGAGAACTCCCGCCACTTCACTGGGCCAGTTTTTGAACTGTGCCGCGGCACACACCATCCGGGCCGCGGCACCCGAAGTCAACAGGGCTTGGGTTTCTTTTTATGCAGATTTTTGGCTGCGTTTTTCTTCACTTCATCACCATCTTTGAGAGCACACAAGAGAGAACACACAAGAGAGAAAAGAAAAGTGATAAAATACTTGTTCGATTTCTCGGAGGTGTATCGATCGGATCGTCGTGATATTTTGACAAGGTCTTGGTAGCAATTGGGCAAATCTTTTCACCGGAATAGATCGAGGGTTTGAGTCCGGAAGTTCGGATAATTTGTTAACTTTTTGTGTAAGCTATTTACGGTGTTTTTCTTTCTCGATCCTGAATGTAGTAAAACTCAAACTGAATGTAGTAAAAAAAAAGGCAAAACAGAAATACTTTTTTTTTCCTTCCAAATAAAAAAAGAAAAGAAAACTATGTTTATCAATCATGAAAGATTCATGTTGGTGATATGCAGGCAGGGGGCCATTGCGAATATATATATATATATATATATATATTCTTTTATTCAAATTGTTCTGGATACTTAAACTCCTGCTACTCATCATGACCTCTAGTTTCTGATTGATCACTCTCAAAGTTTGATGTATCTGAGCTCCACTGACTCTTGCTCTCCACACTTGGCCCAGCTGAATTCTGTAAAATCATTTGAGGTAATTAATTATATATATATATATATATATGTGTGTGTGTGATGGATCCAATGAGAAATGATTTTTTACTCTGAGATAGGAATAAGTCTGAATCGTTGATCTTTGTGTGATCTACGGTACAAGAATATATGCATTTCATGTATCAAAATATTAATGCAATAAGATTATGCGCTACATGCATAAAAATGCGGATATATTAAAACGATGCATTTCATACATAACTTTTTGTGAGAATAAATCTTAGTCATCCATTTAATCAAGATCTACGGACCAAATTCGTTTCGATTTCTTAGCTTCAACCCTTAGTCTTGGTATTAAGATTAATCCTTTCATTTTCTTAATGTATTTTTTCAAATTTTTATTATATTTACTCATTAATTTTTAAATAAATATTTTTTAGTAATACATATTTTCTTCAGATGGATTAATTTTGGGGTCCTCTTAATAATACTTGATTAATAAAACTTGTTTCCTTAACTACAATATATCTTAATAATATTTGGGATGATTTATGACATATATTTATTTTCTTAATGACAAAATGAATTATTTGATTCGTAAATAGAGGAATGAGTTTAATTGAATTACTTTAATTGAATGACATTAACAATTTAATCATAAAATTAGTATATATAATATATTGAAGCATTAATCCCATATGTTGAAGCATTAGTCCCATATCTTGGACTAATCCTCTCGTTGCCAATTGGTTTTGAGATTTGAACTCTAGCTTTTAATATGGTATCAGAGCAGAATCTCTACACGTACGAGTCCAACGGTACACGATGTTCTAGCTCCGCGCTACCCGAGTTAAAAAGCCAACGATGTAAGTCTTGACTCCGGCTGCGCGTGAGGGGACTTGTCGAAGCATTAATCCCATATCGGGAAATACAAGTCTTGTCATTGATATATAAAGATCGTGGACTACTTGTCTCATTGTCAATTGATTTTGAGATAGAATTCCAGACTTTAACGGTATACAGGAAGATGTGCAAAATTTTATCCAAATAAAATAAGTATATAGTAAAAACAGATGGATAAATTGTTTTCATAGATCAAATTGTATTCATTTGCCCGCATAAACAAGTTCTTAGGTATACCTGGTCATGGTAAGACGGGCCAAAATGATAAGCTCCCGGGCCGGTATTTGGATGATTCAGCCCTGATCCTTGTGGCAAGCCCGAAAAATTCTGGATCAGGCAATCCACATCTTGAAAGCTAAAGAACTCATCAGCTGAGTGCCTAGGGGCATTATTACTCGGCCTGAGGCCCATTGGCCCATAATGTTGTTGATGTTGATGATGATGAGAGGCATTGGCCATGGATGTTGGTCCAGTTCCCATGCTCCCAGGAGTTCCATTGTTTGGCATGTTAGTTTCTGATTGGGTTTCCAATCCTCGTTCGAGCCCATCGGACGACTCATGCGACTGCCCCGAACGGGTCTTTCCCAACTGGGGCTTCGATCCGAATCGTCTCGGCTTGTGCATGGATCCATTAGGATCCAAGGATGTAGGTTGGGTAACCTGTTGAGGTTTCCGGTCCGATGGAGATCGCCAGTTGTCGTTACGACATTTCTATAATTAGAAAGAAACAACATGAAAGTTTTAACAAAATGTTTCCTAAGTTTTAAATCAAACTTTATTACAAGGATTTTTTTTTTTTTTTTTTTTTTTTTTGGTAATAATCCTTAATTTTTTTACTGAAATAGCGAACCTGGAGATGACTGGCCACTTGCATTCTTGTGAGACCAGGCACATTCATCAACTCTAGGATCTCTTTGGGAAAACATCCTATTTTCACACAAACACAAACATAATTAGAGGCAAACGCGTCTTAGACTATCATTCGATCAATCTGAATCGTGAGATGGGTACACGAGTACTCATATACTCGACCAAATAAATATACTGGATAGCTATCTTAATACTTCAGTATTATGAGTACTAGAGTACATATTAAGGCACGACTTAAGTACATATATAATGATTCGAAGGCTAGATCCATTCCCGTCATGAAGTCTATTTAAACTCAACAACAACAACAACATTACTCCAATGCCTCAACGGCTCCCGCAAAAAGCGGGGTAAGGGGGGATCGGATATACGCAGCCTTACCCCTGTCTTAACACAGGAGAGGCTGTTTCCGGATGATCCAAACTGAAAATTGCATCGATAATTGCA
Source organism: Orobanche coerulescens (assembly GCA_033398695.1). NCBI lineage: Eukaryota > Viridiplantae > Streptophyta > Magnoliopsida > Lamiales > Orobanchaceae > Orobanche > Orobanche coerulescens. The sequence continues at coordinate 150,787,821 of CM065815.1, forward strand.
TGGAATGACTAGTACTTCATGAGAAAAAGAAGTGCAGCCAGTTTAGTGAGTCATTTTGTTTTATTCCATTATAATCCAGAACCAAAGAATAAGGAATCTTTGGCACCATTGGAAACAATGGAAAGTAAAATACTAAATTTTGAAAATAAAATACTAAAATTGTTAAAAACATGGAAACATAAGAAACTCTTAAATATATATATATATAAGTTTTATAAAGTAAGGAAAATAAAATAACTAAAAAACTTAGGAAAAACCTGAAAGTTGGGCTCCGGCACTGACAGATAAAAAAAATTTCATGATCTAACAGAAGAAACAAGACAGAGACAAACTTAAGACATTATATGTAACACGACATACTTCCTTCGCCAAGTTCTCCGACAGCATTCATAAATTTTGCGTGCAATTCTTGAGTCCACTCCGTGCACATCTTTCTCTTCACGTTACTAGTATTGTAGTTTGTGGCACGATGGATATTCGCATAATGATGAATTTCTTCTTCGACATCTACTTCTCTGCCTCTAACATTCTTCTTCTTCGATTTTCCGTTGTTCTTCATCATGATCATGGATTCTAAATTATTAGGGTTTTCTTCCCTGTGGTTATGGCTATGGTGCTGATTAATATAGTCAACACCACCCCTTGATCCAAGATTATTATTGGCTGCCACTAATATGTCCCTCTCTCTTATCATTCTTGTTTTCTCCCTTAGGACATGTTGCCATAGGCATTTTAGCATCTCCATTGTTGCTGGCTTCTTGATATAAAGAAATGCACCATTTTCAAGAGCCCTCATGGCCATGTAAGTATTATCATCATTGGACATCACTATATTAAAAAAAAAATGGAGATATAAATAAAAAATTAATTAATTAGTTAAGGGGATGCAATTGGAAAATTTGTTAATAATCATTCACCATTCAAAAAAATGTTTTACGCGATCTTTAGTCGGTTTGACTAAATATTTTATGATCATATTATTCGAAACTATTCGGAAATGTATCCCAAAAATTATTGATGGGATTCGGAAATGATTTTTTGAGATTTGAAAAACATGTCGAGTTGGTTAATACATTTCTTGGGGTCCAAAAATACACTTTTCCAAAAGGCAAAATAGCTCTACTAGGGACTGAAGTTTGCCATTTTTATCACTTAAGGGACTAAAGTTTTAAGTGTTTCAAACAAGGGACTAAAATTTAGTCTGTTTCACCCGTTAGGGACTCCGTTAGTTTGGTTCCGTTAAGTTTTAACGGATTGATGACATGGCCGTTAAGTGCCACATGTCATCATTTTATTGGTCAGTAATCATAAAATAATAATAAAAATTTTCAGATTTTTGTAATAATAATAAATAATAACAAAAAAAATATAAAAGTCTAAAAAAAATAGAAAAAATAAAAAAAATCTGTATTTTTTAGAAAAAATCTGGAATATTAATATAAAAAATCTAATGCTTTTATCTAAAGTTAAAAATAAAAATTAAAAATTACAAATATTTAGATCTGATTTATAATTAACCTTTAGTTTGTTTTTTAGATTTTTATTTTTTAAAATAATATTTATTTATTAATATTACGAAAAATTAGATCCAGTTTTCTATTTATTTATGAAAAATAATATCTCAATTTTAATAAAAAAAGTTTATAAATTAGATCCAAATTTTTTATTTTTATTTTTTATTTTCAAATTTCAAATAAAAATATCCGATTTAAGTACTAATATTCCATATTTTTTTTAAAAATTGAGAAAAAAAATAAAGTTTCATTTTTAAAATAAATCCAGATTTTTATATTTTTTTAGACTGTTATATTTTTATTATTATTACAAAAATCTGAATTTTTTTATTATATTTTTATTTTTTATTTTTAACTTTAAATAAAAGCATTAGATTTTTAATATAAATATTCCTGATTTTTAAAAAAAAATAAAGCTTCAATTTTTCTAAAAAATACAGATTTTTTTATTTTTATATATTTTTATACTTTTATATTTTTGGTTATTATTTTATTATTATTACAAAAATCTGATTTTTTTTTATTATTTTATTATTACCGACCAATAAAATGCTGACACATGGCACTTAACGGCCATGTCATCAATCCGTTAAAACTAAACGGGACCAAACTAACGGAGTCCCTAACGGGTGAAACAGACTAAACTTTAGTCCCTTGTTTGAAACACTTAAAACTTTAGTCCCTTAAGTGATAAAAATGGCAAACTTCAGTCCCTAGTAGAACTATTTTGCCTTTCCAAAAAACTGTTAAAATATTATTTTTATAGTGAAATGGCCAAAAATATGTCGAAATTACACACACACGTATATATATACACACACACACACATATACATACTGCGTGTATAGTATGTTGTATTGCATATTCATTTTTTGGATTCACTACCCACATTTAATATGGATATACAGTACATTGAGAGGAGAAATGAATATGCATTACAACATACTATGTGTGCACTTATTCTGTAGTAAATATGCGCAGACACACATAAATTTACTACTCCTTCTGTCCACGAAAATGTGTCCAAATTTTGATTTTTTTTTCTGGTCAAAATTTATAAACTTTGACCAAAATATTGCGATTAATAAATAAAATTTTATAGAAAATGTAAATTATATTTTAGAAATACACGTTAAGACAAATCTAATCAAGTACTTACATTACTATAATTTTTTTATATATTGATCGTAACTTATGGTCAAAGTTTATAAATTTTGCCTGAAAAAAAGTAAAAAATGGGATACATTTTCGCGGACGAAGGGAGTATGTTGTAAAATTAGTAAGCTTACAGACAGTGGGTAAGCCCATGCTGACTGCCTGTTGAAGAAGCTTAAATCCATGAAGATCAGGTGAGTTTATGTTTGCTATCACAACATCGAATTTCCCCTTTCCACTTATAAGCATTGATATAGCAGCAGAAGCAAGTTCAACCAGAGTTACTTGAAAAAAAAAAATCAAGGAATTAATAAAATATTCATATTGTTACATTTTTCATAAAACTAAATATTATCTAATTTTTTCTGAATATTTAACATCAATTTTCAAGCATATACTTCCTCCGTTTCCTTATTATTGCAACGTGTTGACTATTACACTGTTCGCATACTCTCTTTTGACCATCTTTTGTGATTTATACATATGAAAAAAATATAGTCATGTATACTTTCAAACTTATAATTTTTAAAAGGCTAAAATGTTCCTGCGGTCCCTTAACTTAATTTCAGGTAACGATTTAGTCTTTAATCTTTTTTTTGTACCAACTAAGTCCTTTATCTTTCAAATTTAAAGCAAAGTCATCCTTTTCCGTTGGTCTTTTCCGTTGGTCTCCGTTAAATATTGTCTAGGTGGCCGTTAAGTTGCTGACTATCACCTACGTGGCTATAAACATTCCTACGTGTCAAATCCCTGACCTATGTGTCAAATCCCTAACCAAGAGTATTTTTAATTCAGAATTAAATTAGGATTTTTATAATATTATATTTACTTTTTAATTATAATTTTCATTTAAATAAAAATATTTAATGAGAAATTAATTTTTGCCGGAACCCTGAACCGGAGCTCCTCCGCCGCACGCCAAAGTTTCCTAGTCGTCTCCCTCCACCCCCTACACACCCTCGCCGCCGACAGGAGCCTCTCCGGAGGCAATCTCCTCAAAACCTCCCACAAAGAGTTCATCAGCAGCCCACCCGACTCATCCAAATCTGGATCCTCTTCCGACTCATCCACCCGACTCATCCAGATCGGAACTCCATAATTAAAAAAAATCGACAGAAAGAAGACGACCGTGGGGAGAGAAGAACCACGTCATCGGCGGCGATGGAGGTTTCCACCCCTGAGGGAAAGAAACACGGTGGCGGAGACGAACCGGAGCGGGTTGGGTTCGGCGAGCTTTTCCACACAGTCGGCGCGATTGCCTCTGTCCACGGCATAGTCGGCGCGATTGTCCTCTGATGATGATCGGCACAGTCGGCGCGATTGTCCACGGCAGCTCATTGCCTCTGTTTCTTCGCTGAGCAGGTAAAAAAAGAAAGAAAATAAATTCATTTAAATTCTTTTTGCAATTTTTTAGAAATTGGGTTTTGAGGGGGATTTGACACATAGGTTAGGGATTTGACACATAGGTCAGGGATTTGACACGTAGGAATGTTTATAGCCACGTAGGTGATAGTCAGCAACTTAACGGCCACCTAGACAATAGTTAACGGAGACTAACGGAAAAGGATGACTTTGCTTTAAATTTGAAAGATAAAGGACTTAGTTGGTACAAAAAAAAGATAAAGGACTAAATCGTTACCTGAAATTAAGTTAAGGGACCGCAGGAACATTTTAGCCTTTTTAAAATTAAAAAAATAGAGATATTAATAATCAAAGTTGTGAATCGTGAAAGTCCAGATGTTGCAATTTTAAGAGAATGGAGGTAGTATATAGACATGAAAAAGCTGGCAACGACGATGTTCATATCAACAGAACAATTAAATAACTTTTATTCTCAAAATAAAAAATAATTAAACAATCATATATATAAGTAATGCATTTACTTAGGCAAAAGCACAACATGAATATTTGATTTATTCCATTGCTACGTATATTATTTAATTATCAAAGAATAATTTACTTAAGAAATATTATTTGTTCATTTAAATTCTGTCATTTTTCAATAATTTTAACAGAGGTTGTAACGATTACGATCTATATATTAATTGTCACGATATATAATTTTCATTATGTCGTTTTTCGAAGCTAGAAATGTACATATATAGATCATTATTTTCAAATCACTGAAATGACGCAAATTATTAGATTCATGAAGAAACAAATGAAAAAAAAAAAATCACAACATTGAAAGATAAAAATGGTAAAATAATTAAGGAGGAGAAAGAGATCTAAATATTAATTTTTTTTCTTATATTATATATCCAGAACTAAAATTATCTACCAATTACAGAATATAAAAACTTGATAATCAATCATAACAATGTGGTGCAAAATGGGAAAAAAAATCTAACACCCATTTATTAAAATAAATATTTATTATTAAAAAACTAATTGTCACCCTATTTTCTCATGAGATAAATAAAAATGTAGTTGATTAACTTGTGTGTGTGTGTTTGTGTGTGTACCTTTATATTGACATATCTCGAGAAGTTTGGCCGTGTTGATTAGACCTTCGGAGTCGTGATCGACTAGCAAGACGTGAATTTCATGCATCATCGTATGGTGCGAAGGCATTGGAGCAGTGGTGTTACTGATCCTAGCATCTACAGCCCAAAGGTTGCCTAATTCCCACATCATGTTATAATCTCTGTACATACGTAGATGATATGAAATTATGTACAACTACTATTGTACTATATGTTAGTAGTTGTTAATAAAATAAAAACAAAAAGAAGAAGAAGAAAATCTTACTAACGCAGTGAGAGTGGGAATGAAAGACTGATGATATATGTATATATGGAGAGAGAGAGAGAGAGAGAGAGAGAGAGAGAGAGAGAGAGAGATGTATTTATACAAGTTTGATTGATGAGGGTTGTTTTTATTTGTGGGGTACTAATTATAGGTTCTTTGATATACCCCTAACATTTTGTTATTTCATTCTTGAATGGATAAAGTAATTTTTATTTTGGAATTTTTTTTTTTGATAACTAGGTGATCCCAGTTTAGCCGGACTAATCCTAGTCCCTCAATGAATCCACTCCTAACCCATTGAGAGAAGTAAATCGCGAGTCGCTCGAGCAACTCCAGGGTTTTCAATGCCTTTCCTGTATACTTCTGCGCACAAGCGAGGTCTTAATCGATTAGCGCCGAGTTCCCATCACAGCTTCGGGAGAACAGTGCTCGATTAGTCACAAGACTTTCGAGTTTCCAGCAAGTAAATACTCCCACACTGCCGCTTGACGCGAGGTTAAACATTGATTAGCGGTCGCTCGAGCTAGCCCCGGGGAGCTAGAGGATCATAAAGAGAAAAACTTCCTCTTTCACCTCTTGGTGGGGTTAGAACCCAAGACCTCTCCTAAAGGAGTGTCTTGGAAGTAGGCGTACTACCACTGGACCAACAACTCTTCCCCCTTATTTGGGAAAATTTTCATATACTATAGTTAGGGGGTGTAAATTAATTTGAACGAGCCTAACGTATACATATTCGAATTTGTTTGGAATTTTCTCGAGCTCAAAAAAGTTATGCTTGAGCTTGATTTGATTAGTAATCGAGATGAGTTTGGACGACCTTTAATCGAGCATAACATGAATCGAGCTCGAGTAGATTGATTTATTTACATGTACTTTATAAAATTTTTTTCTAATCGAGCCGAGCTGGAGCCAAGTTTTATATATTGTCAAACAGAAAATTATGCTCGACCTTGATTTGTTATTATTAATGAATCTAGCTCGAGTGAATTTTTAACCAATCGAACTCGAATAGTAGCTTAATTTGATTTGCATCCTTAATTATAGTCGAATAATCTATTTTGAAAATTTTATTTAGTTAGAACGTTGTTCCACAAAAATCCAGCCGTAAACTTTATTGTGAAATACAACGAAGCAGTTTTCTTGGTAATTAAATTCGTGCAATATAATCTTAACTAATGCAATAAATTAAACAAAAATCAAATAAAAGGGTTGTACCACATATATATATATAATATATATATATATATTACCATATCTAGAGTAATGAAATATATATAACATTTTGAATATAATATAAGTGTGACAAGCATAGTATTAATATGACAAGTGTATATGTATATGATAAGATGGACACCTTTGTTAGGTGCTCTTGGAATGTAAGATACAATTTCTGAACAAATAGTTATACTCTTTGATCTATTTTAGTTTCAATTTCGTATTGTCTTCTCGATTCTTAAAAACAACTTTCAGAGTATTTTCGATCTGAAACCGTATTTAGTAAATATAAATTTTGCTTAAAAATTGGAAAAAGTTGTAAAAACTGTTTTTAAAAAAAGGTACAATTTGTACTTATGGAGAAATTAGTGGTCGCAATTCACCATGACCTTGTTTCTTTTTTCTTGATTTTTAGAATTTTTATCATGTATTTACGACACAATTATAAGCTTTTCCCTACCGTGTTTTCCTCCACAAACACTTCCTTATACAACAGGTTCTGTTGACTTAGGCTCTGTTTGATAACTTCATTCCGCTAGCTTAATAGCGTACAAGCTATTGATAAGTATTTAGCAACGGTAGCTTATAATATTTTTCAGTACCTTATAGCATTTTTTTGAAACGCTATTTGAAGTAGCGTGAGCTTGTAGCTTATAGCGTTTCATTTTTTCTCAATTTTACACTCATTACCTTAATTATATTCCTCATTTATCCTCTATTAAATGAATTTCTCTCTCATTTCTAAACATTAATTACAAATGTCTATTTACATAATTTTATTTTATAAGCTACTTCAATCGCTAATTTTACCAAACAGTTTAAATTTAAGCATATACTTAAGCGGTATCCGCTACCGCATCCGCTATAAACCAGTTTATTCGTTATAAGTTAGTTTATCCGCTACCCGCTATTTTCCGTCAAACAAAGCCTTAAATTGTTATTTTAGAAGCTCTATTTATTACATATTAGATTAGGGGTATGTTTGGTAAAATTAAGCTAGCTTATAAGCTAGCTTATAAGTTGAGCTTATTTAAGAAGTTCTGTTTGGAACACCTAAAAATAGCTTATAAGCCAAATTATAAGTTTATTTATCAAACGCTACTCAAAGTAGCGTTTGATAAGCCAAATTATATAGTATAAGCTAGTTTATAAGCTAAACTGCCAAACATACCCTAGATGTCGTTCTAAATTTTCTTTTACCATTTTGTTTCAATTTTATAACTAGAATAATGAAAATACGAATTTGTGTTGTTTAAATTCAGTAACTTTATTTTCCAGCATACAGTAAGAAATAATTTCCGAAAAAGAAAAAGAAAAAGAAAATAAGAAATAATTTCCGAAAAAGCTTTATTGAACGTTGTACATTTCGACATGTTAAATAAATGTCGATATAAAAGTGAGTTACCATAATATTATTTTTTTCAACTTTCCGTATAAATCAATTTATTTAATCTTAAATGATTTTTGTCACTTACTAAAAGAATATTGTGCTTGTTTATTGTTGTATTTAATTCTTGAAGAACCATGTTGACTAGTCAAATCAGTCAACTTGACTATTAATTATACTAATCTACACTATATTAACATTTTCTACTCGTCTCATTTTATTGAATCAAAATGATTTCCACTCAAATTATATTATCCTTGTTGATTAAAATTGATTTAAATGAATTGATATTGATTTATAAAATTAATTTTTATTAATTTACTGTTTCGATTAATATATGAAGTTACTGATTAGCAGGGGCGGAGGAAGGGGGGCCCACGGACCCCCCGGCGGATGGAAATTCCCTTATAAAATAGAGGAAATTATATATATAGTTGTCCGATCTCTGTAATTTGTATAACTCCGGACCCTCATAAATAAATGCTCTGCTTCCGCCACTGTTGATTAGAACCGACATTTATGAACTATAGCTGGTTTTAGTTTTTACTAATCAAAATTTATTCTTAGTCAATATTTTTTTTTAAAAAATCGAAGAGAATATGTTTGTTTCAAGATGTTTATCTACTAAAAAATGAAATTTTTTTGGATGTAAAAACATTTTAAGCGGTAATTAAGTGTAATAATTTTCAACAATTTGTAACAAAATAATATATACTTTTTAAAAAGAAAAAAGTAAATGGCTCATATTACATAGTATTATTATCTTACTAGTCTCTATAATTGATTAAGTAAATGGAAATAGTTAAATGCTACTTGCGCATCTCACACTTGAATCTCAAGCAAATATTCAAATGCACAAAACCTTGGATTATAAATTATTAATAAAAATCACAATAATTTGAAAATCACAATTATAAATTTATTAAAATTATGTGAATTTTTCTAATTTAGGATAAGTTTAGTATGTATATCCGAAGCATCCATTTTATATTACTTTAGTTATGTTAATTTCCGAATTCGCTAAATATTGAAGCCAGCTTGATTTACTCACTCATATTCTTCATAAAAACAAAATTGCCTAATTAGAAAATTGTCCAGATTAGAAAATTTGAAACTACAACTACAAATTTGAAACTACAACTACAATTGAAACTACTATTTTTGAGTAAAATAGCCGAGATTACTGCTCTCGGTTTATTCCGAGTGCTTTGAAGAAACGTGACCCGTCTAATACTACAGACACTAAAAGTATTTACAATGCACTAGAAAGTGAACGGAAGGCCAAAAAAGGTTTATTAAGCAACGTCAAATATGCATTATCTCATTTAAATCCATAACAGTAATTAAGTTTTTTTCATTTTAAATATTAATATAGTTTGTCCATCTATTAACTAACTATTTTTTGGTACATACAGATTATTTTCATATGTACCATGTGCATTCGGATTCATAGAGATGTATGCTCACGAAATATACTTCTATGTAATCGCTAGAATGTCAGAGTAATCTGTCAGAGCTTTTCGCGATAATTAATAATGTGTATGTTAAGTCCTCTTGCTTGAGGCTATTTATAACATTGGAATTGTATCCGTTATAAATGTAGCCGTTGCCGGTTGATGAGATGTTGACGTCTGTCTCTTGATTGGCGGCTGCTGAATGTTTGAATTAAAGCAGATCACATTTAATGCTTCAGACAACCTTTCTGTCTTTGCATTAAATGCTCTTCAGAGCGTTCAGACTTGTCTTTCTCCGGTTGCATTAAATGAAGTCCTATCAGCAATAAATACTGTTGTAACCGTGAATACTTTATGAATGAACAATGTTTATCTCACAACGGTTAAATCTACAAAAATTTACTAGGCTGCGTATCCTAGGAGGCACTCCACCTAATCTCTAATGAGTTAAAGAATGTCGACGGACAATATCTAGACAATTGTAGTTGTAGTTTCAAATTTGTATATGGTTTGATGTACCGTATCGTTTTTCAGTCACAATTCTTGTCAATTCCAATAGGCGAGATCCACTGCCACTAGAAAAGGTTATACATGACCTCTGCTTTGCCAAATGAGGCGAGATCCCCCAATAGAATGACAACTTAAAGACACAGTTAGATAAAATGGAATCAACTATGAGATATCATATGTTAGATTAAATGATTGACACGGTAGATCCATCTAACTGCATATATCAAGAACCACCCTACAATAGAAAAAACAAAGGTCGACCTAGTCCAAAAGAGCAAAGTCAGTCAAAGATGCGTTCTTACTTTGAGTCTACGAACATGCATACATGAAATTCAACAAAAGGAATCAATGATTCATTAATCGAAAAATTGCCAAGTGCATATTGGAGTCACGTTAGTCATATCCTTGATGTTCTTGGGGATGGTTGTAATATTCGTACCTTTCTATTTTTAGCAGTTTCTATTTTTGGTGCACGTATATTTTTATTGACTCGCTTGTAATCGTTTCGACGTTTTGAACCTATTTTGTTCTTGGTGCTTTTCCATTTGGACGAGTTTTGGAGGTATTTTTACGTAATTTCACTTTATGTTATGTTTTGTCGCATGTATGTCCGATTCTCGTAAAACTCATTCAATTTCATTGTTTCTTCGTTTCCATGAGTCTGTATGGCTGAGTTATTCATGTTGTGAGCTTCGATTTGGTAATCCGACATCGTATCGTGATTTTCGAACGTTTCGAGCCGTTTTATAATTTCTTATAAGTTTAGGGAATTTAATCTCCTTTGACGTATTTCGAATCTTCCGAAGGTCGGAATCGTACTTTCTTTCAGCACTTAGCTTCGTCGTCGTGAATACTTTGTATTTATGTTTTGGATTCTATCTTTGGTTGTGTTTCGGCTTCATATTTTCCTGAGCAGCAAACTGCATTCAGCAGTGTTGAATTGCTGCATGAATAACGCACGTTATTCATGCTTTCTTGCGTGCGCTATCGATGCATGTATAATGTACGTTAAACCTTAGTGTTAAGGTACGTCATTGTCCTCAGCATTTTGGGTAGAAGCTTCTGCCCAGGTTTTGCCTAGCCTTTACGTACGTTAGCATATGAGTGTTACATACGTAAGAGGCATAACGTACATTAACCTCACCATGTTAACGTATGTAATGAACTGTCAGGTATTTAAAACCTGAACAGGTCAGTTGCGTCACTTTTCCTTTTTTTCTTTCCCTCGTCCGCGACTTGACTTCTTCGGAGAGTTTGGAGCGATTCGTACAGAGCAACCCGAGGAGTTCCGTGATAAACCGATTATTGTGCTCCAAACAAGGTTTATCATCTTCCTAATCCGTCTCTCTCGCCCTAATCCAAGGTATTATATCTTAGAAACCTAACTTTGTTCGTTTTGGAGGTTTTTCGGGATTTGTCTAATTAAACTCGAATTGTTCGTTTGTATTGCTATATTTCCTACCAATTATTATTATTGAGTGATTCCAATCCGTTTTCATCGTGTTTAATCCGTGGATTGTTGATTCGGTGAGGTTTTGTGAAAGCCCTCGCCCGTATTGAACGTATACGTATTGTTAAGATTATAATCAGGATTGTGGGCGTATTCCGTTCGATTATTGATATCGTTTAGGACTGAGTTGTGTTAAACTTGCGTTTAGGAGTGGTCGTGGTCACTCCGGGTCATTCATAGCCGTCGTTTACTTTCCATCTCGTCAAAGATGTCTCAAAGGCAAGTACTTTACATTTGTTTGTACATTCTAGTATTTGAATTATGGCTTCCCGTGTATGTTGTGGATGTGAATACGTATGTTCACCCAGCCAACGGGGCCTCTGGGAATACGTAGTGCTGTGTGTATGCGTATCATGAACTGGGGTTAATCACCCAGGGATGGTCCGTCGGGGCCTCTGCGGGGTACAACGGTCGTGAGTCTCGTACCAATGATTAACCTTTGAAATATTTTGTTGGAGAAATGTGTTTTGTGCGTGTGCACCGTAATATTTCGGAATATAAAAATATTTTCTAAAATGATTTTGGCGCATATTTCATCTGATTAGAATGGTAGCTCAAATGGATTGTACTTGCACTAGCTGTTGTCGCTAACCCCTTAAATGGGGGAAATACTTTTGTATTTCAGGTACATGTCCTAGAGGCGAACGAGCATGCGGACAGTACGAGGATGATGGGCAAGAGTGATTCTGTTCAATGGTCTTTTGTTTGGCGTGTTGTCTTTTTATTTTAACATTTATGTCATTTGTTTCAGTACTCGAGTACTTCTTAGTTCTTCATTTGAACTTGTATTTGCTTGTGAACCCGGTTTGGGAAAAATTTTGTTTGTTACTGTCGGGTTCGGTCCATTTGTCTTGAATGTCTTAAATTGTGGAATTGTTTGTATGTTGATGAAGTTTGTCATGGGTCATGGTGTTGAGTTTGTACGTTAGCCTGGTGGATTCCAAAGGGTTAAGTCCATGGCGCTGTAATATGCCATTAACGTCTTGGGGGTGTTACAGAATATGGTGTCGGAGCCTAAGGTTTTCTGGATACCTAGGCTATCGGTTATTTGGGTCTAGTCGGGTGTCGTTTCTGAACAGTATCACTACTAAGCCATCATCTCAGTACGCCGGTGCTCATAAGTTTTCCTAACTTGACTCGTTGCGTTATCCTGTGTTGTTCATTCTTAATATTGTGATGTGTTTTGTGTTTGAACTATACTCACTAGTTACTCAAAGATTTTCATCTTCTTCAAGTGGTGGTGTGGATTAACAACATATTTGTGGATTCTTCATCCTAATCCAAGGCAATTTCTTCAACCCTAGATTTGATTTTGAGTTGGAGCATGATGTTTGGATGATATAATCATGATTTGTGATAGATATATGTATAATTATAAGTTTTTATGAGTTATCATCGTATTGTTGGAGATTTTACTCAAGAACACTTTGAAGGTTGACTTGGAATTGGGATTTGCAATTTAATGTTATCGTAAACTCGATTTGAGTATTCCTATTGGATTATCGATTGTATTGATGGTGTTTTGGTGGATTGAATTATTCATTAGAGGTTGGTTTTCGATACAATTGGGATTAGTTGTTAAGGATGGGAGATTGTTTTCAAGGTGTTTGTCGAAATGCCTCAATGAGTTTGGATTATTGTATTGACCTCTTGAAGTGGTTATGATCGCTATTGATTCGTATATTAAGCGAGTTGTTGGTAATTGTGTTATTCAAGGTTGTTCGAGCGACCGATATCTCCATTAAGGGCGTTTGTTCAAAGAGAGAATATTTCATCACCGGTATTGTGTAAGTTAATTCTTACTTGTTTAAAATGATACTCATTCCATTCGTTGTTGTTCATTCATAATCATAACTCATTCATAATGTATAACCGTATTCAGACTTGTAATTGTCAAATAATCATTTCATTCACGAGGAACGACGGTTCAAACCATTTCAATGAGCTATCATTCATTTCATTATTATTTCATCTCGGTGAGTCCTTCTTGACCTTTGTCGTATTGTTATTCACTAATACTCACTGGTCACTTTCGTTCTTGTGGCCTTCTGGGTTCATATTGCGTGGTCGGGTGGGGATGTGTGGAATTTTTAGTCGGGCACATGATAGTCATGTGATCGGGTTCACCGACACAATGGACTGTGCACACGGTAACGTACTTCTGTGAGACTAATTAGGTACAAGGGCGGGTGTGTCCGGACACTCATCTTGTGCACTTGCACATACCATTACGGGCGTACTATGATGCCCCTCTTCAGCTTAATTTCATAATTAAGATATATCATGATTGTGTTTATTTCAACTCTTGAGGATTGTTGTTCTTTGTAACTGACCCCGCTGGGGGATGTTGTTTTCAGGTCATGGCAAGGCTAAATCACGGGAAGAGAACGTTGACGGCGAGGAGTCCCAGTGATACTAGTAGGGGCCCCCAGTTCTTTTCAGTCATTCATGTTTCTTCATTTTTATTTCCGCTGCAGATTTCCATTTGGATATTTATTTTCATTCAGTGTTGTATATTTTATCTTCATATAAAATATACATGTATTCTATATTCCCTGGGTGTATTGTACTTGAAACTCCTCATCGGAGTGATTAATGATATAATGTGGTTCGGTACTACAATTATATTATTTAATTCATTAATTTTCATTCGCCTGATGGGTCCCAGTTGGGGGTCCACGGCACTGTAATATCCGCCTAGTCTGGGGTGTTACAATTCGATTATGGTGTTACGCATTCTTCCATCTCTTTGGAATGTGTGCGTAGTCTGCATGTTGATTGTCTAGTTGCATGTGAACTGTTTGTTGTTAAACTGCCTAGTGGAGTTAGTATTGTGGGGAATCGTGAGGTTAGATATTTTTCGGTGAGTATCGCGGTGAGGGATTGGTCTTCTAATCTGATTGTAGTAGACATTAAGGATGAGGATTTGATTCTTGGTGAGGATTGGCTGGATCGACATGGGGCGATCATGAATTATAGAGCGAGAACCATTTCGATGTTAGTTGATGATGGTATCGAGCACTCTTTTGTGGGACGCAAACAGAGTAGTCAGAGATTCTTGATCAGTGCTATGAAAGCGGTGAAATTTCTTCGATGAGGTTTCACTGGTTACTGGTGTTATGCTTTGAGATCGGAAGAAGGGGGAGTCGATCGCTCGTCTATTCTGGTAGTGAGCGAGTATCCTAACGTCTTTCCAGATGAGGTGCCGGGTTTGCCACCAGACCATGAGGTTGAGTTCACCGTTGATTTAGAGCCGGGTGCGGCTCTAATTTCGAAAATGCCATATCATATGGCGCTTGCCGAGATGCTCGAGTTGAAGAAACAGTTAGGAGAGTTGATAGACATGGGTTACATTCGACCGAGCGCTTCGCCTTGGGGCGCACCAATCTTATTTGTGAAGAAGAAGGATGGGTCACTGCGGTCATGCATCGACTACCGAGAGTTTAACAAGGTGACCATCAAAAATAAGTATCCGCTTCCGAGGATTGACGACTTGTTTGACCAATTACAGGGAGCGACTGTGTTCTCGAAGATTGATTTGAGATTGGGGTATTACCAACTCCGAGTGAAGGATTCCGATATTCCGAATACGGCCTTTCGAACGAGATACGGCCATTACGAGTTTGTAGTTATGCCGTTCGGGCTAACTAACGAACCACCCGTGTTCATACAGCTAATGAACAAGGTCTTTATCGAATATCTCGATAAGTGTGTAGTCGTCTTTATCGACGGTATTCTGATTTACTCGAGGAACGAGGAGGAGCATGCACGTCATCGACATATCGTGATGGAAATCTTGAGAACTCAGTGCCTTTATGCGAAGTTCTCAAAGTGCGAGTTTTGGTTACGGGAGATTATGTTTCTCGGCCACGTGATATCGGCCGAGGGTATTCGTGTGGACCCACACAAGATAGAGGTAGTGTTGGATTGGGCACCGCCCAATAACGTGAAGGAGGTCCGCAGTTTTCTGGGTTTGGCGGGGTATTATCGAAGGTTTTTCGAGGGGTTCTCTAAACTCGCTCGACCGCTCACTCAGTTGTTACAAAAGTTAGAAAAGTTTGTGTGGTCAAACGAGAGGCATAAGAGTTTCGAAAATTTGAAGAAGCGGTTGACTACCGCTCCCGTCTTGGCCTCACCGTGCGGTAATGAGGGTTTATCAGTTTATAGCGACGCCTCAGGCCAAGGGCTTGGATGTGTACTCATGCAGCATGGGAAGACGATTGCATATGCTTCCCGTCAGTTAAAACCGTACGAGTTGAATTACCCTACCCACGATCTTGATTTGGCTGCAGTTGTGTTTGCATTGAAGATCTGGCGTCATTACTTTTATGGCTCGTCGTGTCAGATTCTCACCGATCACAGAGCCTGAAGTATATTTTCACACAGAAGGAACTGAATATGAGACAGATGAGGTGGCTGGAGTTAATCAAGGATTGCGATCTCGTAATCCCTTATCATCCGGGCAAGGCAAATGTGGTGGCAGATGCCTTGAGTCGGAAATCAGTATCGCTTCGGACACTTGAGTTGCTCACGGCTCAGTCAGGGCTCCAGCGAGAGTTGATGGGGTTGAGTATTGAAGTTGTGTTACCAGGAAATTCCGGGCAGTTGTGCACCATTGAGATCTCTTCGTCACTGGTCGACGACATTAAATCGAGACAGTTAGAAGATCCAATGTTTATTCAACTCCATGAGAATGTGGTGAAGGGGAAAGCTCCGGGATTCGCAATTCATGAGGATGGTGTGTTGAGATTCCAAGATCGTCTGTGTGTTCCGAACGACTTGGAGTTGAGGTAGGGCGTTATGCAGGAGGCTCATGCGTCGCCTTACTTAGTCCATCCGGGCTCGAGTAAAATGTATAAGGATTTGAGGAAGAATTTTTGGTGGAATGACATGAAGAATGAAGTAGTGCAATTTGTGGCTAAGTGTTTGACTTGTCAGCAAGTTAAAATCGAGCATCAGCGGCCAGTCGGGTTGTTGAAACCACATCCCGTCCCGAAATGGAAGTGAGAGGACGTCTCTATGGATTTTGTCACGAATTTGCCGAGGACAAAGACGGGAATGAACATGGTGTGGGTGATCGTGGATCGACTAACTAAGTCAGCACATTTTCTGGGCATCATGACACTTGGCGTCCAGAAAAATTGGCTCGTATTTTTATTTCGCAGATCGTGAGACTTCATGGTACGCCGAAGACTATTATTTCGGATAGGGATGGTCGGTTTGTATCGCATTTCTAGCAGGCGGTACATAAGGCTTTGGGGACGTGTTTGCGATTGAGCACATCTTTCCATCCTCAGATAGATGGACAGTCCGAGCGTACCATTCAGACTATCGAGGATATGTTGCGCATGTGTGCACTAGACTGGAGTAGTGATTGGGAGGAACATCTGACCCTGATCGAGTTCACTTATAATAATAGCTGGCATGTGTCGATCAAGATGGCACCGTATGAGGCGCTTTATGGCCGACGATGTCGGTCACTGATATGTTGGAATGAGCCGTCTGATTTAGTTGACACCGAGCTGGATTTTGTGTTGGAGACTATGAGGAAGGTCGAGTTAATTAGAGAGAGAATGCTGGCGGCTCAGATTCGACAAAAGTACTATGCGAATGTTATACGTCGACCTTTGGAGTTTGAGGTAGGGGATCATATCTTGTTAAGAGTGTCTCCGTCGAAGGGAGTTTTTCGTTTTAGGAAAAAAGGGAAGCTTAGTCCAAGGTATATTGGACTTTTCGAGATATTGGAGATAGTTGGCAAGTTAGCATACCGTTTGGCATTGCCCTCGTCTTTGAGACATGCGCATAGTGTTTTTCACGTTTCTCAGTTGAGGAAGTATGTTCCAGATCTGACTCACGTTATCGACTTTGGGGATGTGGAGATCAAGAAGGATGTTATGTTTGAGGAGAGGCCAGTTAGAATTTTGGAACGTTGGGATAAATAGTTAAGGCATAAAACCATCTCCTTGGTTAAGGTGCAATGGTCGAGGCATGGAGTGGAAGAAGCAATATGGGAATTGGAGGAGGATATGCGTGTGAGATACCCCGAGCTTTTTGATCCTTAAGTTCCGGGACGAAACTTCTTTTTAGTGGGGGAAATGTAATATTCGTACCTTTCTATTTTTAGCAGTTTCTATTCTTGGTGCACGTCTATTTTTATCGACTCGCAACCGTTTCGACGTTTTGAACCTATTTTGTTCTTGGTGTTTTTCCATTTGGACGAGTTTCGGAGGTGTTTTAACGTAATTTTGCTTTATGTTATGTTTGTCGCATGTATGTTCGATTCTCGTAAAACTCGTTCGATTTCATTGTTTCTTCCTTTCCATGAATCCGTATGGTTGAGTTATTCATATTGTGAGTTTCGGTTTGGTAATCCGACGTCGTATCGTGATTTTCAGACGTTTCTGGCCGTTTTGTAATTTCCTATAAGTTTAGGGAATTTTATCTCCTTTGACGTATTTCGAATCTTCCGATAGTCGGAATCGTACTTTCTTCCAGCATTTAGCTTCGTCGTCGCGAATACTTCGTACTTATGTTTTAGATTCTATCTTTGGTTGCATTTCGGCTTCGTATTTTCCTGAGCAGCGAACTACATTCAGCAGTGTTGAACTGCTCCATGAATAACGTACGTTATTCATGCTTTCTTGCGTGCACTATCGATGCATGTATAAGGTACGTTAAACCTTAGTGTTAACTTACATTATTGTCCTCAGCGTTTTGGGCAGAAGCTTTTGCCCAGTTTCTGCCTAGCCCTTGCGTATGTTAGCATATGAGTGTTACGTACGTAAGGGGCATAACGTATGTTAACATCACCATGTTAACGAACGTAATGAACTGTTAGGTACTTAAAACCTGAACAGGCCCGTCACGTCACTTTTCCTTCTTTTCTTTCCCTTGTCCGCGACTTGAGTTCTTCGGAGAGTTTGGAGCGATTCGTATAGAGCAACCCGAGGAGTTCCGTGATAGACCGATTATTGTGCTCCAAACAAGGTTTATCATCATCCTAATCCGTCTCTCTTGCCCTAATCCAAGGTATTATAGCTTAGAACCCTAACTTTGTTCATTTTGGGATTTTTCTAATTAAACTCGAATTGTTCGTTTGTGTTGCTATATTTCCTACCTAATATTGAAAAGAAGATATCTATTGGGAGTCCTTACCTTATCCTCCTTAATATCAACTTAGTCCACTAAAAAGTTGATATTGCACTTCCTACCAAAATCCCAAATTACGAAATTTTCCGTGTTTAAAATATTCCATGTCCATTAATTAATTTAATCTACTGACAAGTTTTATTTAATTAATATATTATACATGAGTATACCACTCGAATTTTATTATTATATCGGAAAATTAATTCCACCTGCAGGGTTTAATATAATAATCCTTTCGAGTGCCTCAAGGGACATGATCAACCCGACTGGTCGGGACACGATTTCTAGCTATAATATTAACTATCATATAAATAATAATATTGCCCAAAATATTGAGCATATTGAGTCAATCATTGTGGCTCTCACCCATGATAAATCAAATCAATAAATATTAAATATATATAATTAAATATTAATCACTAGAATTAAGAAATAATAATTGTTCGAGATGTACGTTCTTCTTATAGTCAGTACAGAAGAATCTATCTCACCTCAATCCTGTTCAACATATACCGAATACGCTGATATATGCTAATGGTCAAGACCAACTAATCTCAAGCATATACTACAACTTCTCACATAACGGTCTAATGTTAGGTTGTGAACTAAATATTACTATATAAGGAACCGATAATATGATCTTCTGTATGACTCGACACACCACATTATCTACAATATAAAGTAATTTAGACAACATTTGCATAACAATAGCATGAATAAGTATGCAAAACATGTGATGAAATGAATTAAATATTCTCATAGATAAAGACCGGGAAATTAGGTAATATAAGCATAAAGTATGTTTTGATGTATACAACCCTAAAAATCTTCCACTTATACTCAAAGCATGCTTTTGAAGTATACTATCTAGAAAATGTCTATCTATCTCCCACTTATACTCAAAGCAATGCTGCCATACATCTCAACTCCATTCCTTCCACATGAAAGAATCAACTAGGTTGTTTCCAGATGCAATCTTGAACAACACTACGTTCCCTCGTTTTACAACGTTACTTGCGACTGATATGTTTCCTTGCTCTATGGGCTCGTGGTTCCTACGGGTTTATAAATGCACAAGTATTGCCACAATAAAATTGTGATACTTCTATGCAAACCAAGAACCACATCTAAGTCCAACAAAAAAATTTCTCAAGGTTGACTTAAGCTTAACTTTGTCTGACTGGAAATCTGAGTTAGTGTAATCCAAAGGACAAAGTGTATCCGATTGATATACAAACATATGCTCCCTAGTCCTTCTTAGGTACTTGAGTATATGCTTGACAGGAATCCAATGTCCCGGTCCTGGGTTCGACTGATATCTCGCCACCATGCCTACAACATGACAGATATCAGGCCTAGCGCAAAGCATAGCATACATGAGGCTTCCCACTGCCGAAGCATAAGGGACCAGCTTCATGTCATCTATCTCCTTTTGTGTCTTAGGACACATAGCCTTAGATAGCTGAATTCCATGTCTGTAAGGTAAGAAACCTTTCTTGGAATTCTCCATACTAAACCGCTTTAGCACCGTATCGATACAGGATGTCTGAGATAAGCACAACATCTTTTTCTTTCGATCTCGAAAGATCCTAATACCAAGGATGTGACCAGCTTCTCCCAAATCCTTCATATTGAATTGCTCAGACAGCCATACCCTTACGTCTGATAATACCTTCACATTGTTTCCAATCAAAAGTATATCATCTACGTACAGCACAAGAAACACTAGCACATTTCCATCGCATTCTCTGTATACACAAACCTCACTAGGACACTGTTCAAAACCATACGATTGAATGAACTCATCAAATCGCATGTTCCAAGACCTTGATGCTTGCTTGAGACCATAAATAGCTCTTTTAATCTTGCACACTAAGTGCTCCTCTCCTTCAGCAATGAAACCCTCAGTTTGGCGCATATAGATTTACTTGTCTAGACTCCCATTCAAGAATGCAGTCTTGACATCCATTTGCCAAATCTCCAGATCTAAATGCGCAGCTATAGCTAAGAGAATCCGGATCGATTTAAGCATGGCTACTGGCGAAAAGGTCTCATCATAGTCGATGCCCTCATTCTGAGTATAACCTTTCGCAACAAGCCTTGCTTTGAAGGTTTCAACCTTCCCTTTCGATCCTCTCTTACGCTTGTAGATCCACTTACTTCCAATGGGTTTTACCCTATTGGGTAGCTCTACTTGCTCCCACACTTGATTATAATCCATAGATCCCATTTCGGATTCCATTGCTGTTTGCCAGGATTCAGCATCCTTGTCTTGAACTCCCTGCTTATACGTACATGGATCTGTTTCATCCTGATCCGGGGAGTGGTCCGAAGACGCTCCCATACCAATGAAACATTTAGGTTGACGAACAACCCTCCCACTATGATGAGGCGTGTCCTTGGTTTGCGTATCCACAATGGTGTCGATATGAGGTACACTAGGTGTTTGTACAATTGGTATTGTTGAAATCTCGCCCCTAATTTCTTATAGAATGACCTCACTCCTAGGCTTGTGGCTTATTACATAGTCCTCCTATAAGAACCGGGCATTGGTGCTAACAATGACCTTCTGATCTTTAGGACTGTAGAATAAGCCACCATTCGTTCCCTTCGGATATCCTACAAACACTCGTACTTTTGTACGAGATGCCAACTTATCAGCTTCCTTATTCAGCACGTGTGCTGTTGAACCCCAAATCCGAACATTTCCTAGACTGGGCTTGCACCCATTCCACAGTTCTGTGGGTATTTTTGGAACTGATTTCGAAGGCACCAAGTTTAGAATGTACGTCGCTGTTTCCAAGGCGTATCCCCAAAACGTTCAGCAACACCATTTTATTGTGGTGTACCAGGCGCCGTGAGCTGGGAAGTAATCCCCTCATGTGCCAAGAAATCCAAAAACTCTCCACTAAGATACTCGCCACCACGATCAGATTGCAGTGACTTGATACTCTGTCCATGACGCTTCTCCGTTTCAGCCTTGAATTCTTTGAACTTATCAAAAGATTCAGACTTACGTCGCATCAAATAGATGTATCCATATCTCGAATAATCATCTATAAACGTGATGAAGTATTCGAAACCACCCTTATCCTGTATGTTCATTGGACCACATACATCGGTGTGTACTAATTCCAATACATTTTGTGCATGATTTCCTTTGCTTTGGGAAGCCCTTTTAGTCATTTTACCTTCTAGACAGGATTCGCAGATTGGAAATGACTCAACTTGGAGCGAATCCAATGGGCCATCACTCACCAATCTTTGAATCCTTCTAAGGTTAATATGGCCCAATCGTAAATGCCACAAATATGTTTGATTTATTCTCGAATGTTCTTTTCTTTTATTAGGATTAGTCAAAGAATTAAGTGATTTATAATTATGCAAGGGAGCTGGTGCAGCATTAATGATATAAACTCCTTCATTACAAGTACTCCTGCAAACATATTCACCATTTCTTTTAATAACTGCATTATCTTCAAAAGAAACTGAATATCCATCACGACGCAATTTAGAAACTGAAATTAAATTCATTCTAAAATCGGGTACTAATAACACATTATTTAGGACTAGAATCCTATCATCAACTTTTAACTGCACAACTCCCACTGCAACAGCCTTCAGCCTGGAATAGTCGCCCCAGCTTATTGTAATCTCATCCACACTAAGTACCTTGGTTACTTGGAACCCCTACGAGTCATAACAAACATGATCAGTGGAGCCCGAATCCACTATCCACGAAGTGATAGAACAGGCAGCCAAACATGTTTTGGCTACTAGTGCATGAGACGTACATTTCTTAGGGCAGTCCCTCTTGAAATGCCCTTTCAGACCGCAATTGAAGCACTTGCCCTTCGGTTTTTTGTTCGCCTCAGACTGAGGAGCCTTTGGCTGAGGAGTCTTGCCCTTAGCTTTGAAGGTTGCCACTTGCTTCTGGCCAACCTGCTTTTTCTTCTTTCCCCATTTGGGTTTTGAAGAAGCAGCACCGGTTGCCGCAAGAATTTGATGATAACCTTGTTTGAAGAGACCTTCGGCAGACTGAATCTCTGTCAGAATTTCCGCCAATATGTAAGTCCTACGATTTATATTGTAGTTGAGACGGAACTGCTCAAAGCTTCTTGGTAAACAACCCAAGATAATATCGACCTATGATTCCGCATCGATAGTGGCCCCGAGTATGCTCAATTCGTTCAAATGAGACATTATTTTCAGAACATAATCCCTTACTGGAGTCCCTTCAGACATTTGGGTTGTCATCAAAACCCTCATTGCATTTTGCCTAGCTTCCCATTTCCGATGACCATCGTCTGATGCTGATGTTGCAATGCATTTGTCAGTGAAGCCAAAATGTAACAGCGAGCCATCTCATCATATTTTTTCCATTTCTGGAATTCAGCCAACTCTTCCGGAGTGGCATTCGTTTCTGGTTCCAAAGGGCTCTCCTCAGTTAAAACAAATTTATGCCCCTCGGCAGTCAAGACAATATCAAGATTTCTTTTCCAGTCGGCAAAGTTAGTGCCATCAAGTTTGTTTTCTTTGAGAATAACAACTAGTGGATTGAAAGACATCTGAGAATAAAATTAAAAACACCATTCATCACATAATTCGACGCAAAATATATTAAAAAACCTTAAAACACAATATATATGCAATCAACCAACACCATGAAAAACCGCACATGCAAGCCACGATAGTGTGGACGTTTACACATACATTTTCAAGTAGATTTTAACGTCTTTAATTTTACTATCTAGTCAAGATGCGTTTTGATAAGTAAAATTAATAGTTGGTTCCTCTTGGCCATGTATTTAATTAACATAGACTCCGATGGGGAGCTTATTAATCAATACACCTAAGTGAACACCATAATTTAACAAATCTTAGAATATCATTTAATGATAATAGTCCTACAAATGGAGAGGTCCTTTCAAAAAAGATAATATTCACCTTTTTGTTATCAAATTTGAAGTTTAAAACTAGTGAGCCAATAATTAGCACATACGATGTGGAGGAAGACTCTAATGTCAACGCGCATGCTAATTATTTCACAATCTAAACCAATTATGGAGGCCAATTTGATTTTGAAAAATCAATTTAAAATCAATTAGTTATTTTGAAAAATTAAGATTTTTAATTTTCTCATCCTAATATGTAAGAAACATATCACGCATACATTCATACATGACATTCATTAAAAATAATAAAAACCAACAAATAATAAAATTGGATAATTAAATCCAATTATCATGGCTTTTATTCCTCGTTTTGAATAACGAGAAAATCGTCGGCTCGTTTGCTCCCACTGCTTCAAGCATCTCGCGGAAAAACGACTAGGACCATACATCGAACGATCCGAACCGGACAACTTGACCTGTTGGCCGCTGCCCGACCCGCTGCCCGAACTGCCCGACCCGCGACCCGACCCGACCTGCGGCCCGACAGGACCTACGGCCCGACAGTCAGCACTCGGCCGAGTCTCGAACGGCAGCCTGCTGGTCTCGGTTGGTTCGTCCGACCGGGACTCCTCTTCGCGCTGGACTTCTTTCTCTTTCGTACTTTGTGTGTTCCATCGATTATAATTTTATTCGAAATAAAATACATCGAATTTACAGCAAATTACAAGAAAAATAAATCCTATTCTACCCGTGGATTTTCTCACGAAAAAACTTATACATGTCTTAAACTGGGCCAAATTACCAAAAATGCGTAAATAAATAAAAAACATCACATAGCCATTGGATCATATTCTCCTGCAAGACAAATTCTAGCAAAATATTTTAAAAATCATACTATATGAATATTTAATTGCTAGCATATTAATCACCAAATTAATTAAATTGAACAGAACCTAAAGACTGGCTCCGATATCAATTGTTGGAATATAAAACGCAGCGGAAGCTAGTTGGTGAAAATATTTTATAAACGGTTTTATAAACTAACCAACATAAAAACCGGATCTATTTAGGCTTGTCAATTAATTAACTAAACAGATTAATAAACAATCAAATAAATATATTTACGCATGGGAGTCGGTAATTAATACCTTTGACGCGAAGTGGTAGAAATTCTCTCTTTGGATCGATCGAACCACTCCCTCTGTTCTTCTTCGATCTACTTGTATTTCTACCTCAAAGTCATCTAGAGTATATCCCGTCTATATCCAGATGTCGTGTGGGCAACAATCTACTAGACTACTCGGAGTGCAATATGGACCGGCCGAAACTTTCCCCAAGAAACTCAAGATTTTGTTCTCTCTATTTTACTTGAATATTTTGGTATTTTTAGAAAAATATTGTGTTAACTAAATTATGTAATCTAAGACACAAGTCAAGATCCACAATTAAACACACAAGAAAAAAATCGATTTCTTGGTCACTTGGAAGTATGAAAATCGGCCACCCCATGTACTCCTTTTATAGGTGTTTTGGGCTACTCTAGGGACCTTAAGGAGGATAAGGTAAGGACTCCCAATAGATATCTTCTTTCCAATATTAGGACTCTTCCTAATATGAAGACTCTATTAATATCAACTTAGTCCACTAAAAAGTTGATATTGCACTTCCTACCAAAATCCCAAATTACGAAATTGGTCTCCTTTTTGAATTAATTATTTCCCGTGTTAAAAAGTAAAAAAAAACACGCATAGTAACTTTTTGTAAAGTTCAGTAACCTATTTAATAACCCCGTAAACTATAGTAACTTCTTTGTAACATTTAAAACTATGGTGATGACGTGGACAAGGGGAACCGGTAATCATCCGGTTGCCCACTCTCGCAGTTACATTTGTGTAAGATTTTAATCTTTGAGTAACCCAGTTGACAAACCCGAAAACTTAAGTAACCTCTTTGTAACAAAAAAAACTTTAGTCAGAAAATTGTCATTTTTGGTAAACTTTAGTAACCTGTTTGTATAATAACCCATTAATTTAAGCTACTGACAGCTTTTAATTAATTAATATATTATAAATGAGTATACCACTCGACATTTCTTATTATATCGAAAAATTAATTCCACCTGCAGGTTTAATATAATAATCCATTCGAGTGCCTCAAGGGACATGATCAACCCGACTGGTCGGGACACGATTTCTAGCTATAATATTAATTATCTTGCCCAAAATATCGAGCATATTGAGTCAATCATTGTGGCTCTCACCCATGATAGATCGTGCTTTGTTTAATGAAGCATGGTCGAACGTGTTTGTAATTTCTACCGTCACTCACCTCTCGACTTCGGTCTGATCATGCGCCCCTTCTTATCCAGTGTCGCTTCTCCGCGACTCGTCCCAAGTCGTCATTCCGTTTCCAGAGTATGTGGATCCGGCATCACACATTCCTGGACACTGTTAGGGAGGTCTGGCTTACCCCGACTGGATTATCTGGCATGTGTAACTTACAGGCCAAACTCCTCAAGGTTAAGCGTAGACTGAAGCAGTGGAACTGGTCCGTTTTTGGTAATATTCATACGAAGTTGGATGAGGCCTTAAGGGCTGCCGTCGAGGCCGAGCGGCGATATGATTCGGATCCTACTCCGGAGAATAGAACCGCTATGCACCGTTTTCGTGCTGAGTACCATCTTCGTCTCTCTATCGAGGAAGATTTCTGGAAACAGAAGGCCGCAGTTCGTTGGGTTACTGAAGGCGAGCGCAACACCCGGTTTTTCCAGGGTTTTGCGAAGCAAAAGCACTGTCAGTCGCATATTCACAGCATTGAGGATGGTGGTACGACGATCGCTGTAGAGTCGGACATCTGATCATCCGCTGTGAATTTCTTTAGGACTCTGCTTACATCCGCTGGTGATGTTCTCGTCCCCCCCGGATGACACTTGTTTTCCCTCTATCCCCACTTCCTTTGATTATGATAGTTTGTGTGTCCCACCTTCTCCCCAGGAGATTTGTGCTGCGGTATTTGATCGATCCTAACAGCGCTTCTGGGCCTGACGGGTTCTCATCTGTATTTTTTCAGCATTGTTGGGAGATTGTATCTTCCGACGTGGAGGGGGCTGTGCTCGAGTTCTTTGATGGCCATCCCATGCCTCCGGCTTTCACGGCGACTACGGTCGTCTTGATCCCGAAGAAGCCTGTTCCGAGCGGTTGGTCAGATTACCGGCCTATTAGTTTATGTAATGTGACCAATAAGATTATCACGAAAATCCTTAACGCTCGGCTTGCTCCTATCCTCCCTCTTATTATCTCTCCGAACCATAGTGGATTTGTTCATGGGCGGGTTATTACTGATAATATCCTCCTGGACCAAGAACTTATTCACGACCTCCACGTTCATGGTGTCACGAACCTTGCGCTGAAGCTTGATATGACTAAGGCGTATGACAGGGTGCACTGACTGTTTTTACGTGAGGTCCTGGTGAGGATGGGATTCCCGGCTAGATGGATTATGTACATCCGTCATTGCGTCGAGAGTTGCACGTTCTCCATCCTGGTGAACGGCAGTTCGGCCGGCTATTTTGCCTCCAGCCGGGGTTTGCGTTAGGGCGACCCTATTTCTCCATCGCTCTTCGTGCTTGCCGCTGATTATCTATCGCGCTGCTTGGATCGATTCATTCGGGACCATCCTTTGATGAGGTATAGGACGGGCAGACGGCCTTTCCCCGTCTCGCATTTATCCTATGCCGGTGACATCATTATATTCACATGGGCTGTGGATGATAGTCTTGCTGACCTTATGCACCTCCTGGATCACTACTCTACGGATGCTGGCCAGATGGTTAGTATCCAGAAGAGCACTTTTACTCTCGATCCCAAGCATGCGCCTCGTTGGCATCAGAGAGTTCATGATCTTACTGGTTTTCGCCAGGGCAATCTCCCCATCACCTATCTAGGTGTGCCCCTTTACAAAGGCTTTATGAGACGAGAGCTCTTTGCTAGGGTGAAGCAACGGATGTTGGATAGGATCTCTGGTTGGTTCCATCGCCACCTTACGTTTAGGGGACGCTTGGCTCTTATTAAGAGCACTCTCTGTATGATTCCTCTTCACCTGCTTCAGATTTTGGATCCTCCACAGTACATCATCCAGGAGCTCGAGCAGATCATTGCGAGATACTTCTGGGGTACTGTTGGTCCGAAGAGGAGGACGCACTGGGTCAGTTGGCGGCAGATTTGTCGTCGGTCTCCGAGGGGGCCTCGGGATTCGGAGCCTTTCGGATATGGCGAGGGCTTTTAGTTATAAGCTCTGGTGGTGCCTTCGCGCGGGCACGTCTCTATAGGCGAAGTTTATGCTCCGCAGAAACTGCTTTGGTGGCCTTCATACGCTTATGTGTACTGCTCTTAAAGCTCATGCCAACCACCCTTGGCGCCTTCTTCTCCGTGTGGGTATTGAGGCTCAGGAGTTCATTTGTTGGACTCTTGGTCGTGGCTGCGGGGAGGTCAACTTTTGGGATGATACTTGGATTGGGGATAGGCCGATTTCTTCTTATTGTCAGATTACTAGTAGACCCCATCTTAGGATTAACGAGCTATGGGTTGATGGGACGTGGGACATGGGTAGGTTGGAGTCTATTGTTGGAGAGGAGCTAGGATTTACCCCTCAGTTCATCCAGGAGATCTCCGCGATTTCCATCGCCGAGGAGGATTCGGATAGTATGTGCTGGACTCTTACCTCTTCGGGTGCGTTCTCATTGTCGTCGGCTTGGTCTCACATCAGGGTGAGGGGTCATGCTAATCTTATTTACGGGGCCATCTGGACTGCCTTACTCATACCGATCATTTCGGTGTTTATTTGGCGTCTTCTCATGCGATGGATCCCGACTGATGACATTCTTCAGAGGAGGGGCGTTTCATTGGCTTCTAGATGTTTGTGCTGCTCGAATTCCCTTACCAAGACCTACCATACCGAGACCATTGCCCATCTTTTCTTGGAGAGTGATGTGGCTCGTGACGTGTGGGAGTATTTTGGCGCATGGACACAATTATCCCTACCCCACTCTCAGAATATTTTTGAGCTCCTGAGTTTTTTCGCACACGGCACACACTTTAGGCACGCGACTTTCATTATTCCTTGTCTGATCTTTTGGTTCATCTGGACAAAAAGGAATAGTGCAAAGCATAGGGCGGTTTCTTTTCTTTCCTCTCATGTTATTGTGCAGGTGGAGCGCCATGTTGCGTTATTGGCTGCTGTGGGGCTGATTTCCTCTGAATTTTGGGCGGGATGCTCGCCACCTGATCGTTTTCAGCGAGCCTCATCTTCTCCCGCTCAGACTCGTCGACCCGTTCCGCTGGTTTGGCTTCGACCCGAGACCCCTTGGATCAAGCTGAACACGGATGGTTCGTTCGATAGAGATACTCAGATTGCGGGTGAGGGAGGTCTGATTAGAGACCATCATGGAGAGCTCCTCCTTGCTTTCCACTCCTCGTTTCAGGCCTCTTCGAGTTTTGATGCAGAGATCCAGGCGCTGGCGCTTGGTTTGATTTTAGCTTCCCACGGAGCGAGACATGTTTGGATTGAGCTGGATGCTGCTGTTGTGGTGACCCTGCTATCATCTGGCCATCGGGGCCCTTGGCAGGTTAGTCACACTCTTATGCGTATCCGACACATTCTCCGAGATATTCAGTTCAGAGTCACTCATATATTCCGGGAGGGCAACAGGCCGGCCGACTACCTCTCTGAGCTCGGCATGTCGTCCCTCGGTATTTAGACGTATACTTACGATACTGCTCCTTCGTTTCTTCTCTCCCTTATACGGATGGATCAACTTGGTTATCCTTCATTTAGATTTAGGTAGGTTTCATTTTTGATTGATTGATTGATTGCCTAAAGGTCCGCACATTAGCCCACGGCATCTGTGGTGCACCTTGTATTGATCTAGCGGGCCGTAGGCACTTTAGATTTTAGGCTCCGGATTATGGTCCATTTTTGATCATATTTTGGAATTGAGTTATTTTGGTCTACGGGTCTGCACATTAGCCCACGGTTTTTGTGGTGCACTTTGTATTTCTTTAGCGGGTCGTAGACTTCTTTGATGTTTGGACCCGAATTATGGCCCATTTTGGGTCATAATTCGGGACTGATACTTTGTATTTCTTGATTTCTTCTTATCTACAGGTTGGTGGGTCCCGCCTCAACCCCCCGTCCACACTGGACGTTTTTTTTTTAAAAAAAATCAAAGCAATAAATATTAAATATATAATTAAATATTAATCACTAGAATTATGAAATAATAATTGCCCGAGATGTACGTTCCTCTTATAGTCAGTACAGAAGAATCTATCTCGCCTCGATCCTGTTCAACGTATACTGAATATGCTAATATATGCTAATGGTCAAGACCAACCAATCTCAAGCATGTACTACACCCTCTCACATAACGGTCTAATGTTATATAGGTTATGAACTAAATATTATTATATAAGGAACTGATAATGTGATCTTCTGTGTGACTTGACATACCACATTATCTACAATATAAAGTAATTTAGACAATATTTGCATAACAATAGCATGAATAAGTATGCAAAACATGTGATGAAATGAATTAAATATTCTCATAGATAAAGACCGAGAAATTAGGTAATACAAGCATAAAGTATGCTTTGATGTATACAACCCTAACAGTCTTTTTATTTTAACATTTATGTCATTTGTTTCATTACTCGAGTACTTCTTCCTTTGAACTTGTATTTGCTTGTGAACCCGGTTTGGGAAGGATTTTGTTTGTTACTGTCGGGTTCGGTCCATTTATCTTGAATGTCTTAAATTGTGGAATTATTTGTATGTTGATGAAGTTTGGCATGGGTCATGGTGTTGAGTTTGTATGTTAGCCTGATGGATTCCAACGGGGTGGGTCTACGGCGCTGTGATATGCCCTGAACGTCTTGGGGGTGTTACAATGGTAACTGTGGATATAGGGCGATAGCCGCACAAGTTGGGCATACTTCAGAAGATGTTTGGAAGCAGGTTCGGTCAGATCTTTACTATGAAATTGAACAGAATATGGAGTTCTGCGATCATGTTTTTGTTGAATGAGGTGTTGCCAATAATATGATGCGAGCACTAAATTTCTTCGAATCTCCAGCACCACAATGGAGTTGGATGGACATTATGCATGGGGTTGTCATTGCAACACAATATAATATTGCATTGCATGCATTGCTTCTGTTAGTGGAAGTTGTTTCACACTTGTCATTTAGGTCCGCTCCAATTCCATTTCAAACAATGTCAACATATAGCAATTGCATTGGTTAATAATAATCATTTTGGTCAAGTTTTTGTGAACTCCGATTATCTTGTACCACCAATCCCAATGTTATGGTGGAATAATGTAGCAGAAGATTGTAAATGATGGGCTGATCCATATGAAAAAACGATACAATCTTGGTTAGATTTAATGACCACTCATGATCACGAGCCACCTAATGAGACTGTTCATGAGCTAAAGAACTGAATATCATTGAACTTGAAATTTGGTTCATTTATTTAAATGAACCTTATTAAACAAGTTCGAATGAATGAAGCCGAAATCTGAATAGCTAACGAAGTCTGGACTCATGATAAATTCTTTTAAGGCTGAATGAAAAAGTTTCTGATAACAATAGGCAGGCAAGCTATTGATGGTTCACAAGCTTTTTCGAACTTAATAGAAATGGCATCTACTGATCCCACCCTTCCTTTACTTCCCCCGCCCCCCTCTTGACTACCCAAAAAATGTCCATTTTGTCTCTGTACTTCTTTAATATATATATTTGAATTTTTTATTGATATTTTATTGATAATTTTTTACTAGAACGTATTATTATGACTATAATTTTTTTTTTTCTCCAAACTTTGCTAAAAATACAACTCTTTCAGATCACTTAATTTACGTAAATATACTTATATTTAAAAAATTATTTATATAGTTATTTTGTTTATTTTTTAATATATTATTATTCTGATTATATATATTATCTTAATATATATTATTATTATTAGCTACCAACTGAGTTGTCATTTTCAAGTTTTTCAAAAAAATAATTCCCTAGCATATATCTATCTATTGAATTGTCATTTCAAAGTCTTTCAAAAAGATAATTCCCTAACCTATATCTGTTAGGGTTGTATACTGTAACGCATACTTTATGCCTTTGTTACCTTATTGCCCTCTAACTACTTATGAGAATATTAATTACATTTAATCACATGTTTTGCATATTTATTCACGTTATGATTATGCAAATGAAATGTCTACTTATTTTATATTGTAGATAATATGGTGTGTTGGTGTCACACGGAAGATGACATAATCAATGCGTTATAAAATAATATAATAGTTCACAATCTATATAATTATTAGACAAATTATGTGAAAGGTTGTAATGTATGCTTGAGATTAGTTGCACTACTAGGAAAATAGGATTCAACATCGCCCAATTTACATTGGTTTTTAAGAAAAATGATGTAAAAAAAAGGCGGTGGTGTAATTGTAATTTTCCTCTACGTTAACATCGGTTCTTAGTAGAACCGATGTGAATTTCAGTTGTTTAACATCGATTTATAAAAAACCGATGTGAATATCAGTAGGTTTAACATCGGTTTTTTAGAAACCGATGTGAATATCAGTAGTTTAACATCAGTTTCCAAAAAGCCGATGTGAATTATACTTATTAACATCGGTTTTAATATGTAACCGATGTGAATCCTTTTATATTTTTCTTTCAACCCTACGCAGCAGATCGACAGTCTCCCCCTTTCATCTTTCAATTGTTCTCTTCCCCGTTGAAACGAACGCAGACTTCCTCCTTTCATCTTTCTTCTCGAAACTTGTCCAAGAAAACGACAATCTGAGTGTTCCTTCATCATCCCTGATCTCAATCGCTCTTCATCATCCATCATCCCCGTTTCATCAATCCCTCAAAGGGAGTTGGGATCGGATAACGAAGAAAGCTCCCAGCAGCCAAATTTAGGGCGCGAAGTGAAGGCGGAATGTTTTACGCGGTGAGAACGAGAGCATTAAGCCAATAAGCATGTTTTTCCCATCGAATTGCATTTTCATTCCTGTCATTAATGTTTTTTCCTCCTGTCACTAACGGTACTTTGAAACCATAGGTACAACAGTGATGCATCTTTTGTTCTAGCAATCGAATTCAACTCTGAAGACGAGGACGTTCGTCAAGCAGGCCACGGCCCAGTGGTGGTGCTAGATTTCCGACCGAGTATTTAGGTAAAATTTTGTTCATCTTACTGCTCGACTCGTGGTATTTTGCTCGATTCTTAGTCGCATTTTTCGTAGTATTTTGCTTCTCTTTTTTTCTTAGTCGCATCTTACTGGGCAACAGGCGTTTGTGTTGTCCAAGATTTTAGCCGGTCTCAATGTGTTGCATTCGAACTAAGTGATATGTACTAGTGATGTTAAGTTTATCTACAATTGAATGAAGAGAGGTTATATATAATTCTTCATAAGAATGGACAACTTGTATAGCTTGCTAACACTAACAAGTTTTTAAATTATAACAGTAGAAGTGAATTTAAACAGTTATAAAGGTTTCAACTTGTATACCTCGACACTGACAAGTTTTTAAATTATAATGAAAAAAAGTTTTGGGCATTTGAGTTAACGATGGACAACATAGTGTCAAAACAAACATAACACCATAATAGTTACATTCTTGCGGATTCTTACTATGTCTTTGCTCATTTTTGGACTACAATTGTAAAGTGTTCCGTGCAAGTTCTATAAAGTGTTCTAGCTAAGTTACTAAGGGTTTTGGAGTATTGATTTGGGTACACTTGTTTTCTTGGGCATCATATCCAACTAATCTCAAGTAAGCTATACAAATTACTTTCATAATTTTTACACAACTTATGTATGTATTATTTCAATTTAGAAGTGCTTATTTCACTTATTACATACAAATATATCACCATATACATGTTTGTAGATTTTTATGATGAAAAAGGTAAATAAATAATTGACAAGGTCATTTTATTTACCAAAATATGTACATATAAGTTTTATGATATTAATTAATTCATGATATTATGAATTTTCATTATATTGTATATATTATTATGGCACTATATAAATTATTGAAGAATTGGTGGAAGGGATTAGGATAGTTTTGGAGTTGATTTTGAGGTAGTTTGATTATTTAGAAGTGTTGAAATCATGTTTTAAATATATATATATATATATATATATATATATATATATATATATAAAGGAGCTGTCATATTTTGGTTCCCAAAGAAAAATGAGTTTTTAATTTATAAGATTTGATTAAAGAAATAGAAAATAGATTTTATAGCGAAAATGTGGTCGCTTGAACGAATAAAAACAGATTTAAAACGAATAAGTTACGAGGTTTTAAAGTTTGATAACTAAATCTATTTTTCTGAAAAAGTACTTGCTGTTAGAAATTATCCCGAAGTAAAACCGGACTTTAAAAGATAGACCGAGTAGCCGAGGCTTTAAAATATGATAGTCTACATAAATACCTTCGCGGGGATAGGTAGTGTAACACCCCGATATATTCGGAATAATTACAGCGCCGTAAATCCTTTGTATAAGAATTTACAAGGCTAATTTGAGAAATACGAGATAAATACAAAAATGTTATCAAAGTAAAAGAAGTTCAAACCCGATCGACAAATCAAATAACGCCATTATTACAAAACATCTCCAAAACATCAATAACATAAGCGTACTCGAGTACTGGAAAATAACCATAAAACAAAATAACATGGTCCACATCACTGAGCCACTTCATCGTCATGTCGGTACTGTGGTTGCTTTCCCGCTCCTCGGCTACCTGAACATCGAAACAAATGTCCACCCCTGAAGGGGTTAGCAAACAATGCTAGTACAAGTATCACAATACATAAATCAACGATGCATCAAAATACATACAAAACAGACTTCCATCACCGGAATCCGACGATGCGAATTCTCACGATTCCATCAATACAATACAGGGTAATCCAACGATCCAGCGCCCTTGGTATAGATCCCCATGATGATCCCGTCGGACCAACGCATGGTGGAAAACCCGTCCAACGATCCAGCGCCCTCAGCATAGATCCCATGATGATCCCGTCGGACCAACACATGGTGGACATTCGATCCAGCGCCCTCAGCATAGATCCTCATGACCCCCTCGGATCATTTACAATAAAAACCATGCAATCATGCATACATATATAATTTCAATATGTTCACCAAAACGAATAATTAATAACGAATACCACGACAATTCAAAGAAATTAATCTCATACTCAATCAACATGAACAAAATCATATGCATGATCAAAGTTCCAATATAACCCAAATTCAACATATGATACTTGCCTCGAAAATGGCAAGAATAAAATACTCCAACGAATGTCACGCGTCCGTATGCCACCGCCCCTCGATCAACCCCTATGCAAGGCTCGAATCTTGTTCAAAAAGAGATACAAGGAACTTAACATACTACTCGATACTAACGTACGATCACCGAAAAACTTATATTAGAATTGTAAAATAGTGACGTAAGGCCGGTTCATACTAGATGAGAGCTGAACCGGAAACGATAATGCACTTCATGAGAGTTGAACGATCATTTCGAAGGTGAAGTGCCAATATTTATGAGTTCAAGGGTTTACAAGATATTAAAGATTTCGGGTTTAGATATGGAATTCAATTTCCAAATTCTCATGTGTTCGGCTATTATGATTTACCACAAATGTTACTCAAGATGACAAGCATGCCTAAGTATTACGCAAGGAAAACGATACAGTGGTGATCCGGGTCGAGTTCAAAGACATGGCCGATTGATCATCCTCAAGAACGTGAAGAATATTGTCAAAACAAATTCCTCTAACATGCATGAATTTCATCAGTGGAATATCGAAGGAGTTCATAGAATCTAACTGAAATCATGCTCATTATTCCAATGAATTAAGGATACTACAAGCTAAGGTTTTCATCCACCGAGGCTAAATCAATACTCTAAGTAATGGAAGAAAAACAAGGTATAATCGGGTTCAAATCTCCAAAATATGGTGCTGGACTCAAAAGATCTTTAACTAGTCCAATGATTTCCGAAACAAGCTCAAAGTATAGCTAAGAACATAAATTCTAGCTTGGTGAATCGTAACATACCTTAAACGGAGGGATAAGTTGGAATAACTTGATGAACTTTATGCCCAAAATCTAGAACACCGATCCTCAAAGCCCCTTCGTCTTCAATGATGTGTTAGGAAACTGATATGAAGGTTGAAGATGGAGAGGGTAACTCTCAAAATCGCGGAATTATATTGTGGGTTGAAGTGGAAGTCTGAAAATGAAGGAGGGTGCTGTCCTATATATACAAAATGGTTATTAGCGCGCGCTACTCCTTCAAATTAGCGTGCGCTAACGGGCTGTCAGTCTTCTGTCTCTGACGTGTCCCGGTATAGCATACGCTAAACAGCCTTACGTGCGCTAAAATCAACGATTAGCGTACGCTAACAACTATTTTTAGCGTGCGCTAACGACTGAACGAAGGTTCACTGACCTCACTGTACTAGACTTAGCGTGCGCTAGCCTCGTACCATTAGCGTGCTCTAAGTACCATGACCATTGCACTTTAACCAAGGATATTGGTTTATTCCTCCGTTTCCCAAGTGGCCTCCTCGACTCAATGTCGTGACCATTGCACTTTAACCAAGGATATTGGTTTATTCCTCAATTGTTTGATCCTACTCGCAAGTATTCTGATTGGTCTCTCCTCGAAGGTGCCGTCATTAGCTATCTCGATTTCACCAAAATCAATGATATGACTGGGATATGGTATATATTTTCGTAACTGGGATACATGAAACACATTGTGAATGTAACTCAGCGATGGCGGTAAGGCCAATCTGTATTCTAAATCCCCAACTCTCTCGAGGATCTCAAATGGTCCGATATATCTCGGACCTAGCTTTCCTTTCCTCCCAAAACGGAAAATTCCCCGGGTAGGAGAAACCTTTAATAGTACATGATCCCCAATCTCAAACTCCAATGGGCGGCGGCGTACATCTGCATAAGACTTCTGTCGACTCTGGGCAGTCAACAGTCTTTCCCAAATTAGAGCTACCTTCTCTTGAGTCTGGACTATTAACTCTGGTTCCGTCCCAATCAAATCAGAAGAATCATCCCAACACAGGGGCGATCTACATCTTCTTCCGTACAACGCTTCAAATGGTGCCATCTTAATGGAAGCATACCAACTATTGTTGTAGGTGAATTCAATCAAGGGCAAATGAACCTCCCAGTCGATTAACCAATCTAAAGCACAAGCTCTAAGCATGTCTTCCACTGTCTGAATAGTCCTTTCGGACTGGCCGTCCGTCTGAGGATGATAAGCCGTACTAAAGTTCAGCTTGGTTCCCAAAGCCCTGTGCACTGCCTTCCAAAAGTGCGACACGAAACGACCATCTCGATCCGAGATAATGGTCTTCGGTGTACCATGCAACCGAACTATCTTTGAAATAAACACTCGTGCTAATTTCTCGGGTCCCCAAGTGTCTTTAATACCCAGGAAATGAGCCGACTTGGTTAATCGATCAACTATAACCCAAATCATATTCATTCCCGTCTTGGTCCTTGGCATACTGGTGAGAAAGTCCATCGATATATCCTCCCACTTCCACTCAGGGATCGGAAGTGGCTTCAACATTCCGGTAGGTCGCTGATGTTCAATCTTAACCTGCTGACAAGTCAAACACTTCTAAACGTATTCTGCTACGTCCTTCTTCATATTTCTCCACCAGAAATTTTGTTTCAGATCCTTATACATCTTACTGCTCCCCGGGTGAATAGAATAGGGCGCGCTGTGAGCTTCTTTCAGAATTGTCTGTCTCAAAACATCATCGTCGGGAACGCAAAGTCGACTCTGAAATCTCAGAACTCCATCATCTTGTATCACGAATCCTGGGACCTTTCCTTTCTTTACTTCGTCACATAACCGAAGAATCAGAGAATCATTCGACTGCTTGGATCTGATTTTCTCGACTAGTGACGAGGTTAGTTCCATCACATATAGTTGCCCTTAGATTTATGGTGACCATACTTCAATCTCTTCGCGGATCAGTTCTCCTTGAATGCTGGTTTGGGACGTAAGTGCTTCCAACACTCGAAGAGAAACAGGTTTACGGATCAGTGTGTCGGCTACCACGTTTACTTTACCCGGATGATAGAGGATTTCCATGTCGTAATCCTTGATCAATTCTAGCCATCTTCTCTACCTCATGTTTAATTCCTTCTGACTGAAAATATACTTGAGGCTCTTATGATCTATAAAGATCTGACAATGAGTGCCGTATAAATAATGTCGCCAAATTTTCAAAGCAAAGACTACAGCTGCTAATTCCAGATCATGAGTCGGGTAATTAATTTCGTACGGTTTCAACTGTCGAGAGGCATAGGGAATCACCTTATCCTTTTGCATCAACACACATCCCAGACCCTGATTCGAAGCGTCGTTGTATACCATGAATCCCTCGGTTCCATCTGGTAATGCTAGTATAGGTGCTGTCGTCAGTCTCCTCTTAAGTTCATCAAAGCTATCCTGGCATTTCTCATTCCACACGAACCTCTGAGTTTTCTGCAACAGCTGAGTGAGCGGACGAGCAATTTTGGAAAATCCCTCTACAAAACGGCGATAATATCCAGCAAGTCCTACTTCGGACTTCCTTCACATTATTAGGAGATTGCCATTCCAAGATTGCCTCGACTTTATTTGGGTCCACCTGAACTTCGTCAGCTGATATTACATGCCCTAGGAAGGTCACCTCCTTAAGCCAGAATTCGCTTTTAGAAAGTTTCGCATAAAGATGTTCCTTTCTCAAAGTGTTCAAAACGATACGTAAATGCTCTGCATGTTCCTCTGTGTCTTTCGAATAGATCAAGATGTCATCGATGAAGACTACCACAAATTTATCCAAGTATTCTAAGAATACCCGATTTATCAATTGCATAAATACCGCAGGAGCATTTGTGAGTCCGAATGGCATCACCACGAATTCATAGTGTCCGTACCGGGATCTGAAAGCAGATTTTGGTATATCTGATTCCTTAATTCTCAACTGATGGTATCCTGATCACAAGTCAATCTTCGAGAATACTCTTGTTCTTTGAAGTTGATCAAACAAGTTGTCAATTCGAGGTATAGGATACTTGTTCTTGATCGTCACCTTGTTTAGCTCTCTGTAATCAATACATAGTCGGAGGGATCCATCTTTCTTCCGGACAAAGAGAACGGGTGCTCCCCAAGGAGAAACGCTAGGTTGAATGTAACCCTTCTTTAATAATTCCTCCAGCTGCTTCTTTAATTCATACATTTCGGTTGGCGCCATACGGTATGGTGCTCTAGAAATAGGTGCAGCTCCAGGTTCCAATTCGATATTAAACTCTACTTCTCTCCGCGGAGGTAACCCAGGTAGTTCGTCAGGGAATACATCTGAGAATTCGTTCACAACTGGAATAGATGAGAGCTCGACTCCTTCTTCTTTCTTCATGGCATAGCACCAAAATCCGTGACACCCTTGCTTCAGTAATTTCACTGCTTTCATAACTTTAATCAATTTTCCCGAGCTTCCCGGTCTCCATCCTTTGAATAAATGTTCAGATCCGTCATCAGCAATAATCGAAGTGACTCTCTTTTGGTAATTCAAAATAGCTCCATAACGGTTGAGCCAATCATCACTGAGAATTAAATCGTCACCGTAGATGTCGACTACAATAAGATTTGATGGCCAATCTCTCCCTCCTATAGTCACTGGAAAATCTCTAGTTTCTAGGGTTCCCACAATTCTTTCTCCGCTCGGTAATCCCACAACATAAGGTTCACAATCATACAAGCACAAGATTTTCAAACGATTAACACATTTCAAAGATATGAAAGAATGCGTAGCTCCTGAATCGATTAAGACACTAACTGGTTGCAAAAGGATCTGAATCGTACCTGATGCAACAGTCGTGTTCTGATCGTCTGACTTCTTCATCTCGTAAATACGCGGAGGAACAGACCCAGCGTTGGATGCCTCTCTTTTCCCAACATTCGGCTGCTGGAAACCACTCTGCTGTGTCTGGTTTACACTTGTATCCTTCGGAGCCGGTGCAGGAGTGCGAGTACCAAAATATCGAGTCGCATTTCCACAAAATATTGCGCGATGTCCTTCCTGTCCACACTCGAAACAGGTCACAGCAGGTGCGAAACAATCACGTCGAACATGCCCCGTTTTGCCACAGTTATAACATTTCCTCCCCGCGTCTGAAATGGTTGGTGCTGCCCGGAACTTCTTTCCACCTCGAGAAGGATGCGGAGGCCTCCTTGATGAATGAAATGAGGACTGGCCCTTGCGGGGCCCACTACTCTTGTTCTCTGTG
This sequence comes from Orobanche coerulescens, assembly GCA_033398695.1. Classification (NCBI taxonomy): domain Eukaryota; kingdom Viridiplantae; phylum Streptophyta; class Magnoliopsida; order Lamiales; family Orobanchaceae; genus Orobanche; species Orobanche coerulescens. The sequence continues at coordinate 150,827,787 of CM065815.1, forward strand.
AAGTTGCCAGACACTGTCTGTTTCTTTGCTTCCGTTGATTTCTCTACTGCCGCCTCTTTCATATCGTAGGCCAGTGCTTTGTCCTGATACTGTCGCAAGGTGGTACATTCAAATCCGGACATATACTGCTGAATTTCCGGATTCATCCGCATGTCAAAATGGAAAATCCTTTCTGCCTCGGTCCTGACCAAGTGGCGCACATAAGTCAGTTGGTGATTAAAAGTCTTAATCACGTCTGTCACAGATGCCTCTAAATTTTGTGGTGAGAAAAACTCCCGGACTCGGGCCTCTCTAACTGGGCGAGGATAATATTGCGCTTCCATCATTAATTTGAACTCCGTCCAGTCAGCATTATGATCCTCAGGTCGAATGGCCTCCCACCAGTCGAAAGCCTCCCGGTCGGAAGATATCGGGCGATCCGAACCTTTCGGCCGTCAGGCGCTTAATCCTCGCAAAGATCTTTTCTAACTCCTTCAGCCAGTGATCCCAAGTAATTGTCTCAGCAGAACCGTCAAATTTTGGAGGGTGCAATTTGACCACCTCAGTGAGCCATTTGTCTCCCCGATTATCCTCGTTGTGCTGCTGTCCCATCGCCGTCTGCATGCGATCAACAACCTGAGCAAACTGGTTTATCTGAGCAACCACCTGTTGAAGCACTCCCGGCACGTTAGGATTTGCGTTATTATTTGCTGATCCCTGGTGTCCTCCAGAATGGGAATCGGTTCGACTAGCCGACAATTCTGGGGTAGACACCGAATCCTCCTGTCTCGCATTACCACGTCCGCGTCCACGACCACGTCCGCATCCCCGACCTCCCCTCAACATACTGTAAACACAAATACTCAATATCCAGGGAAAAATTTCTAAAAGAAAGTCCGTCAATATTCACAAAACAGGAATTAAATAAAACGGTAGTATTTGAGATTTGGAGACTTACAACCACGGTCCACACGACGATGCTGGCTCAGCAGTGATGTTATAAACGACCCTTAAATCAAATAACGTAACCAGACCCAACTAACCCAACTGCCAAGATATCTATGAATCTTAGCTCTGATACCATAATCTGTAACACTCCGATATATTCGGAATAATTACAGCGCCGTAAATCCTTTGTATAAGAATTTACAAGGCTAATTTGAGAAATACGAGATAAATACAAAAATGTTATCAAAGTAAAAGAAGTTCAAACCCGATCGACAAATCAAATAACGCCATTATTACAAAACATCTCCAAAACATCAATAACATAAGCGTACTCGAGTACTGGAAAATAACCATAAAACAAAATAACATGGTCCACATCACTAAGCCACTTCATCGTCATGTCGGTACTGTGGTTGCTTTCCCACTCCTCGGCTACCTGAACATCGAAACAAATGTCCACCCCCGAAGGAGTTAGCAAACAATGCTAGTACAAGTATCACAATACATAAATCAACGATGCATCAAAATACATACAAAACGGACTTCCGTCACCGGAATCCGACAATGCGAATTCTCACGATTCCATCAATACAATACAGGGTAATCCAATGATCCAGCGCCCTTGGTATAGATCCCCATGATGATCCCGTCGGACCAACGCATGGTGGAAAACCCGTCCAACGATCCAGCGCCCTCAGCATAGATCCCCATGATGATCCCGTCGGACCAACACATGGTGGACATTCGATCCAGCGCCCTCAGCATAGATCCTCATGACCCCCTCGGATCATTTACAATACAAACCACGCAATCATGCATACATATATGATTTCAATATGTTCATCAAATCGAACAATTAATAACGAATACCACGACAATTCAAAGAAATTAATCTCATACTCAATCAACATGAACAAAACCATATGCATGATCAAAGTTCTAATATAACCCAAATTCAACATATGATACTTGCCTCGAAAATGGCAAGAATAAAATACTCCAATGAATGTTACGCGTCCGTATGCCACCGCCCCTCGATCAACCCCTATGCAAGGCTCGAACCTTGTTCAAAAAGAGATACAAGGAACTTAACATACTACTCGATACTAACGTACGATCACCGAACAACTTATATTAGAATCGTAAAATAGTGACGTAAGGCCGGTTCATGGTTAGTATACTAGATGAGAGCTGAACCGGAAACGATAATGCACTTCATGAGAGTTGAACGATCATTTCGAAGGTGAAGTGACAATATTTATGAGTTCAAGGGTTTACAAGATATTAAATATTTCGGTTTTAGATATGGAATTCAATTTCCAAATTCTCATGTGTTCGGCTATTATGATTTAACACAAATGTTACTCAAGATGACAAGCATGCCCAAGTATTACGCAAGGAAAATGATACTGCGGTGATCCGGGTCGAGTTCAAAGACATGGCCGATTGATCATCCTCAAGAACATGAAGAATATTGTCAAAACAAATTCCTATAACATGCATGAATTTCATTAGTGGAATATCGAAGGAGTTCATAGAATCTAACTGAAATCATGCTCATTATTCCAACGAATTAAGGATACTACAAGCTAAGGTTTTCATCCACCGAGGCTAAATCACTCTAAGTAATGGAAGAAAAACAAGGTATAATCGGGTTCAAATCTCCAAAATATGGTGCTGGACTCAAAAGATCTTTAACTAGTCCAATGATTTCCGAAACAAGCTCAAAGCATAGCTAAGAACATAAATTCTAGCTTGGTGAATCGTAACATACCTTAAACGGAGGGATAAGTTGGAATAACTTGATGAACTTTATGCCAAAAGCTATAACACCGATCCTGAAAGCCCCTTCGCCATCAATGATGTGTTAGGAAGCTGATATGAAGGTTGAAGATGGAGAGGGTAACTTTCAAAATTGCGGAATTATATTGTGGGTTGAAGTGGAGGTCTGAAAATGAAGGAGGGTGCTGTCCTATATATAGAAAATAGTTATTAGCGCGCGCTACTCCTTCAAATTAGCGTGCGCTAACGGGCTGTCAGTCTTCTGTCTCTGACGTGTCCCGGTATAGCGTACGCTAAACAGCCTTACGTGCGCTAAAATCAACGATTAGCGTACGCTAACAACTATTTTTAGCGTGCGCTAACGACTGAACGAAGGTTCAATGACCTCACTGTACTAGACTTAGCGTGCGCTAGCCTCGTACCATTAGCATGCGCTAAGTACCGTTGACTCGACTTTCCCAGAAAGCCGTCCAGGTTCATCCCGACATAATCCCAACGAAATCCGCGGCCTGAACTCACCTACCAACATGTCTCAATCATTCTGACTACGTATAGCGCGCGCTAGGGTTCATACATAGCGTGCGCTACGAACCCCAATTTAGCATACGCTACGCTTAGTCGATAGCGTGCGCTACAAGTGCAAAAATCACAATTGAACATCTTCATGAAATCATACGCTCAACAACACCGGATCATGAAATACGGAGAATAATACTCAGATCAAAATGCAACAAATACAATATCATAAGGTTCAAATACACATCAGAAATCTCGTGTATTACAGGTAGAACTTTGAAAACGGAGTTAAAACGTGTAAGTTATGGCTCGTAGATGTTTTAGACGAAATATATATTTTTTGACAGCTTTTAGTTAATATACATGCTGTCAGGATCGAGGTGAGGTAGTGTCTTCTGTACTGACTGTAACAAGATAATAAATCTCGGATAATTATTATTTCTTAATTCTAAGTATATATTATTTAATTATGTAGTTATAATATTTATTGCTTTGATTTACCATGAGAGAGAGTCACAATGAATGACTCAATAAACTTCGTATCTTGGGAAATAATATTTTCTATATGATAATTATTATTATAACTAGAAATCATATTCCGACTCATGCGGGTTGATGATATCCCCTTGAGGAGCTCGATAATAATTATTATATTAAACCCCGCAGATTGATTTAATTCCGATCAACAATAAGGTTCGAGGGGTACTACTCTTGGATAGAGAAATTAATTAATTAAAGTTGTCAGTAGTTTAAATTAATTAATGGATATTCAATATCTTAAATACGGGAAATAATATATTTAAATAAGGAGTCTGATTTCGTAAATTGGGATTCGGGTAGGAAGTGCAATATTAACTCTTTAATGTACTGAGTTGATATTTAATAGACTCAATATATTAGGAAATGGCCTAATATAGAAATTTGAGGTCTATTAGGAGCCCTTTATCTAATCCTCCTTAAGATCCCTAGAGTAGCCCCTAACACCTATAAAAGGGACATACTGGTCGGCCGAAATTCAAGAGTAATAGTCCAAGAAATTTTGATTTTTGTTGTCTTGTGTTTGATTGTGGATCTTGTCTTGTATCTTCGATTCATAATTGGATAACACAATAATTTTCTAAAATACCCATATATTAAAGCAAAATAGAGAGAAAATCTTAGGGTAATTTTTTGGAGGAGTTCGGCAGATCCCAGTTGTTGTTCAATGAAGTCCGGTAGATTGTTGCCCACACGACATCCGGATATAGGCGAGATATACTCTAGAAGATCTAAAGGTAGAAATACAAGAAGTTCAAGGAGAAATTCAAAGACTTTGCTTCAAACATAACGTATTCTAAGATCTTTTAGATCTTGGTAGAACACTACAAATTATCATGTTTAGACGCGTAAATATATATTGTTCATTTAAATTGCTTATTAATCTGTGTAATTAATTATTTCACGAGCCTAAATCGATTCTTGAGGACCGGTTTAGAAAACCAAAACCCGCCGCTTCTGCTGCGCTTTTATTTTCATCAAATGGTATCGGAGCCGATCTTTAGGTTCCGTTCAATTTAATTAATTTTATGATTAATTGCTAGCAATTTAAAAATATTCATATATCATTATTTTTGGAATATTTTTGCTAGAATTGTCTTTCAAGTGAAGATGGTCCAATTATTATGGCTATATGATTTTTATTATATTTTTTATGCGCTTTGGTAATTTCGTCCAATCTTGAGACATGAATAAGTTTTTCCGGTGAGAAAATCCATGGATAGATAGGATTTTATTTTTCCTTGTAATTTTATTGTAAATTCGATGCATTTTATTTTGTGTAAGATTGTAATCGAACTGGAGTACACAATACCAAGAAAAAGGAGTCCCGCGCAAAAAGGATTCCCAATCGGACGAACTGGCCGGGACCGAGAATCTGTCGTGCGGTCCAGACCGCGGTCCAGGCTACTCGTCCGGATCAGATCGTCCGGTGTGTGGTCTTATTCGTTTTTTCGTCGTTCGTTGCGTCCGTTGGTGCACAATATTTAAAATTTGGATTCTTGTGCAATTAATTTTGCATGGAAAAGAAAGTTTATGAATTTGGAAATTTTGTGGGCCAACTGGGAAGAAGTGACGAGATGCTTGAAACAGTGGGAGATTTCGAGCCGAAGATTTTCTCATTATTCAAAACGAGGAATAAAAACCGTGATAATTGGATTTAATTATCCAATTTTTTTTGTTGGTTTTACTATTTTGGATGTATGGCATGTATGAATGTATGCATGATATTTTTCTTGCGGACGAAAAAAATTAAAAACATTAAGGCTAAAATAACTAAGCGCTTAAATTGATTTATTATTTTTAAAATAAAATCAAATTGACCTCCATAGTTAATTTAAATTGCGAAGTAATTAGCATGCGCGTTGGCATTGGGGTCTTCCTCCATATCGGATGTGCTATTTATATGTTCACTAGTTTTAAACTTCAAATGATAACAAAAGGTAATTATTATTCTTTATGATATGACTTCTTCATATGTAGGACTATTATTTAAAAGATAATATTTTAAGGTCGTTAAATTATGGTGTTCACTTAGATGTATTAATTAATAATCTCCCCATCAGAGTCTATGTTAATTAGTACATGTCCAAGAGGAACCAACTATTAATTTTAAATGTCATAACGTAAATTGACTAGATAGTAAAATTAAAGACGTAAAACTCTACTTGAAAAATATGGGTGTAAACGTCCATGCGATCGTGGCTTGCATATGCGGGGTTTTCGAGATGTTGGTTGATAGCATATGTATTGTGTTTTGAGTTTTTTCAATATATTTTGCTATGCACTATGTGATGAATGTGTTTAATTTTATCTCAGATGCCTTTCAATCCACTTGCTGTAATTCTCAAAGAAAACTAACTAGATGGCACTAACTTTGCTGATTGAAAACGTAATCTTAATATTGTCCTAACTGCTGAAGAACACAAGTTTGTTCTAACTGAGGAATGCCCATTGGAACCAGATGCGGATTCGACACCCGATGAGGTGAAAGAATACGGAAAATGGAAGAAATCTGATGAGATGGATCGTTGTTACATCTTGGCTTCTTTAGCAAATGTATTGCAGCATCAGCATCAGAGTATGGGCACGGCCTCAGAAATGATGAAAAATCTCGGCGAGATGTTTGGTCATCAGAAACGGGCTATTTTCAAAGGTACTTATACTGATGGACTGTATGTCATTAGTACTGCACAAACTCCCATGTATAAATATAAATCACTTAGCTCTTTGTCTAAACCTAAAAAGAGAAAAAAAAACCTTCGAGCACAAACCAAACATATATGTTGTAATATCCGGTATTTTTCCTTCCCTTGTATTTTCATTTTTGGTATATTTCTCGGTCATAGTGACCCTCATGTATCTTTCTGTAAGTCCTTCCTGTCAATTGTTGAATTGTATTCTCGTTATTGTTCGTTGTTTCAACTTTCCTCACATGAGTTCGACTTTGTTAGATCCCCAATAATTTTTGGTGACTCCAAAAATTATAAATCTTTGCAATATTATAGATCATCGAGTTAGCTTTCCAATGGTTCAAACGGTGAGTCAATCGGAGTCCGGACGAGAGAGTTATGGTCGTTTCAGTTTTTGGCCGAGCACTCCCAGGAGCCTTTCGGCCGATAGGGGGGCCGATAGACTCTACTGCCGGCATTCTGTATGGGTATCGGTTGGGCCTATCGGCCGATAGGCCGGCCGATAGGTTCTGCTGCGTTACCCTATAAATGTGTTGTCTTGAGCGATCAGCTCATTTTTCTTCCCCATTTTACACAGCATCGCGAGAGAGAGACATAGAGGGAGAGAGAGTTCTTCATCCGGGGTCGATTTTCATCATTTCTTTTCGGTTGTGAGGCTCGGATAATCAATCTAACGCGTGTTCTACGGATCTTGACACTTGAATCACTCAAGGTAATATCTCTTGAAACCCTACCTTTTTGGATAATTGGGGATTTTGGGGTTTTGTCCGATTCTTTCCGTTTCGTTGATGGATTCATGATGAATATGATTATTCTTGTTGGTATTCTTAGTTTCCTACGGATTCATGGTATATTTCGTGATTTTTACGGAATCGAGAGGGTTCGGTTGTGGTCCGCCCTCGTTGTTGTTTATATACGAATATACATGAATCGTAGGCGGGTTTCCGGGAGTATTCCATTTCCATAATCGTTTAGAAGTGGTTGTGATTGTGCTATTCAAATCGTTAGGTTCATTTCCGTCGGTTCCTTGCGGTCGTGTTCAACTCTTCCGTTCCGTTCGTGTCATCGTCTATTTAATCAAGGCAAGTATTTTTGGAAACCTTTAAGCTTAACATGAAATGGTGATGTATATTACTTGTTTGTAACTCACCTTGTGTTGGCCCGACGGGGTCAAGGAGGGAAATCTATGCTGCCGCCCTGGATTTCACGAGTTTCGTACCGCTAGCCAACTCGTTAGGGTCCTTGCAAGGCCTCGAGTGAGAATGTATGCTGCCGCCCTGTTCTCACGGCATAGCGTGTGCGTAGTTTTGTTTTTCTGTAATTGTAGCCAAATCGTTAGGGTCCCTATGAGGCCTCGAGTGAGAATGTATGCTGCCGCCCTGTTCTCAAGGCTAATTATTTGACTGTTTATTTCCGGAAAAAGACATGTCTTGTTTTGGTTTTTGAAATGATATTGGTGCATGTACTATGGAATGTGTAAGCGATTGGTTTGCCTTGATTACTTGTACTAGCGTAATTGCTAACCCCTCTGGGGACCCGTTTTGGGGAAATTCGTTTTATGAATTTCAGGTCAGGTTCATCGGGACGAGCGGGCGCTGGACCAGTACACGGATGATGGCCATGCGTGATGATTGTGCATAGGAGAAGTCTTAATGTCTTTTTGTCTTTTCATCTTTTATGGCTTTCGAACTAATAACTGTACTCGAGTACTTAAGAGTTCTTGTTCGTCCAGGTTGTATTGTTGTGTTTATGTTGTGTTGGATGATGATGTTATATTGACCGGTTGAACCGGGTGGATTGTTCTGTTTTGCGTCTTTATGACGTGGTGTTATTTTATCGTTCCTGTGAGTCGTTGTGTATGATGCTGTTCAGCCTGGTGGGTCCCATATAGGGATTCACGGCGCTGTAATATACCTCGGATATCCTGGGGGTGTTACAGAAAATGGTATCAGAGCTCTAGGTTTATGGATACCTAGGCTTGTTGGTTTATTGGGTCTTGTGGTGTTTGGTCTTGCACATCATCGTCACGCTGCCATGATTCCGGTACTACCAGTGTCCGTAAGTTTTCCTTCCTCTGTTCATTATTTCCTTGTATCGTACCTTTGATTCTCGACTTGTAATTGTTCTTCTCTCGTACTTACCCTCGTATGGCTTTTGCTACTTGTTTAACTCCAGCATGGATGCTGGAAGAGGTCGTGGTCGTGGACGCGCCGGGACGTGGGGCGGCCGGTGGGGCGGCCACGCCACGCTTCGGAGCCGGCAAGATCGGGCGACCGTCATAGCCATGCTTCTTCTCAAGAGCGTGCCGATCTTGGTATCGCGGCCGTAATGCGGCAAATGGTTAACCAGATGGCGGCTATAGCCTGTGGTCAGAACCCCGATCAGGCCCATGCTAATCGGGGCGGAGCGGACCGTTGGCTTCAGGATGTCATCAAGATGCATCCTCCCCAGTTCTCGGGAGCTTCGGACCCGATCGGCTGGGAAGGGTGGATCAAGGAGATATCCAAAGTATTCACTGCTACCAACTGCCCCGAGGACCGTAAGGTCCCTATTGCTCAATATTTTCTCACAGGAGATGCTACGGATTGGTGGGAGGCCGTCGGTCCCAAAGATCATGTTGCTTCGTGGGCCGAGTTTCAGGAGTTGATGGAGACTGAGTATTGTCCGTGGCCGGTCGGATGTGCTCGAGTGCATGCTTTCTACGATGCTCAACCACGGATATCCCCGTATCTCGTGCCATTGCCGACTTTAACAAAGAGTTGGGTTATGTGAAGACCCAAGTTGTCGCCGAGAGCGACAAAATTTTCCATTTTACCAGTAGCATGAAGCTGCCCATACGGGACTATATGTCCAGGCTCGTCTGTACTACCTTGAAGGATTATCGAGTCGAGCTCTTGCTTATGATATGTCGGTGACGGCTAGCGATTTGGCTCGTGAGAGCAAGAAGCGAAGTCGGTCGGAAATTTTTCTCGGTCCCAAGAGTGGAGGCGGCAGAAATCTCAAGCTACAAATATTTCAACGGGCGGTCGGCTCGTTTCTCTGGGAGCTTTCGGGGTGCCGCCGGAACCTCCGCTCATGAACCCACATGTTTTAACTGTGGTGTGCAGGGCCATAGGAGCCGGCAGTGTTCTCGTCCAAGCTTACTTGTCATACTTGTGGGCCTAGGCCACAAGGCCCCTTTGTGAACAGATCAAACAGCTTCCGCGGTGCCGTTCTTCTCACCCGGCAAGACCTATGGAGCCGAGTGTGAACCAGTGGCTCGCTTGCTCGCCGCCTCCACCGTGTGCCGGCCGAGGTAGGGTCGGGTCAGCCCGCTAGGGAGGAGCATCCGGTGTCGGCTCGCCCGGCCGCGTATCTACGAGATGAGGAGGACCGATGATCCTAAGCATCTTGTGGCGGCAGTACCGTTCATATCCATTCTCATCCCGTCGGTGTGCTTTTTGATTCGGTGCTACGCATTCATTCATTTCTCTAGAGTGTGTACGCCGTTTGAGTCTCGACCGCTTGTCACCTTGTGAGCCTTTCATCGTTAAACTTCCTAGCGGTGATAGAATTGTCGGTGATCGAGAAGTCCGGGACTGCTCTGTGATTATTTGTGAGAGGGCTTGGCTCTCTAACCTTATTGTTGTGGGTATCGAGGGCGAGGATTTAATTCTCGGGAATGATTGGCTCGAGCGGCATGGTGCAATCATGAACTACCGCACGAGGATCATTACCATGTTAGCCGAGGACGGCATCAACACTCTTTCGCGGGGCGAAAGAAAACCAAGTTTGTTATTAACGCCTTGAAGGCGGTGAAACTCTGCGAAAGGGGTGTGCGTTATTGGTGCTACGCCTTGAAGGCGGAGAATGGTGGAGTCGAGTTTTCATCGATTCCGGTCGTTAGTGAGTTCCCGATGTATTTCTGACGAGTTGCCGGGATTGCCGCCGGATCGTGAGGTTGAGTTTACTATAGAGTTAGAGCCGGGCGCGGCTCGATTTCAAGGCGCCGTATCGCATGGCACCTTCAGAGATGGCCGAGTTGAAGAAACAGTTGAGTGAACTTCTTGAGTCGGGATATGTTCGACCGAGCGCCTCGCCTTGGGGCGCACCGGTCTTGTTTGTGCGTAAGAAGGATGGTTCACTACGTTTGTGTATCGACTATCGTGAATCGAACAAGGTGACCATCAAGAACAAGTATCCTTTGCCGAGAATTGACGACTTGTTCGACCGATTGCGAGGAGTCGCGGTATTCTCGAAGATTGATTTAAAATCGGGTACTATCGGCTCCGGTGAGGGAGTCCGACGTGCAAAACGGCTTTTCGGACGAGATACGGACATTATGAGTTTGTAGTTATGCCTTTCGGGTTAACTAACGCTACGGCGGTGTGTTCATGCGCTTGATGAACAAAGTCTTTATCGAGTATTTGGATAAGTGTGTCGTCGTCTTCATTGACGATATTCTTATTTATTCGAGGAACGAGGAAGAGCATGCCCATCATTTGCGGATAGTGTTAGACATTTTGAGGGCCGAGCAACTCTATGCGAAGTTCTCGAAATGTGAGTTCATTTGAAGGAAGTGATGTTTTTGGGCCACGTGATTTCACTGAGGGAGTTCGAGTAGATCCGCGAAAATTGAGGCGGTGTTGGATTGGGCATCGCCACAAATGTGAAGGAGGTCCGTAGTTTCTTGGGTTTGGCCGCTACTACCGTAGGTTCGTCGAGGGTTTCTCAAAACTAGCTCGACCACTTACACAGTTGCTCCAGAAATCCGAGAAGTTCGTCTGGACCGATGAGAGGCAGTCGAGTTTTGAGGAGCTAAAGAAGCGGTTGACTTCAGCCCCGGTTTTGGCATTGCCATGTGGCAACGAGGGTTTCGCCGTTTTTAGCGATGCTTCGGGTCAGGGTCTTGGGTGCGTATTGATGCAGCACGGCAAGACCATTGCCTATGCGTCGAGACAGTTGAGGCCGTATGAGCTTAACTACCCTACTCATGATTTGGAGTTAGCGGCGGTTGTCTTTGCACTCAAGATTTGGCGTCACTATCTTTTCGGCTCTGCATGTCAGATTTTTACCGATCATAAAAGTCTGAAATACATATTTACTCAGCGAGAGTTGAATATGAGGCAGAGGAGGTGGTTAGAGTTGATTAAGGATTATGACCTCGAAATCCTTTATCATCCGGGAAGGGCGAATGTCGTGGCCGACGCCTTGAGTCGGAAACCGATTGCGTTGCGAACGCTTGAGGTCCTTACGCCTCAGTCTGAGCTTCGGCGGGCCTTGATCGGGTTAGATGTTGAGGTTTTGCCGCTGGATCTGTCGGGCAACTTTGTGCCTTAGAAATTTCGCTGTCTTTGATCGATGAAATTAAATCAAGCAATTAGAGGATCCGATGATTACTCAAATCCGAGAGAACGTTCTAAAGGAAAGTCTCCGGGGTTTGTGATTCACGAGGATGGCGTTTTGAGATTCAGTCGGCTTTGTGTGCCGAACGACTCCGAGTTGAGGCAGAGTATTTTACGGAGGCCCATGCTACACCTTATTCCGTTCATCCTGGTACGAGTAAGATGTACAAGGACACGAGGAGGAACTTCGGTGGAACGATATGAAGGAGGAAGTCGCACGCTTGTGGCGAGATGTTTGACTTGCCACAGTGTCAAAATCGAGCATCGACCGTCAGGTTATTACTGTCACTTCTGCTCCGAATGGAAATGGGAAGATATATCGATGGATTTCGTTACGAGTTTGCCGAGATCGAGGTCGGGCATGAATATGGTTTGGGTGATTGTTGATCGCCTGACCAAGTCGGCACATTTTCAGGGCATAAAGGACACTTGGGGCCCGGAGAAGTTAGCTCGTGTGTTTATCGCGCAGATCGTGAATCTTCACGGTACTCAAGTCTATTGTTTCGGATCGTGACGGCCGTTTTGTATCGCACTTCCGGGCAAAGGTGCATAAGGCGTTAGGTACCCGGTTGCGTTTGAGTACCTCTTTTCATCCCCATCGGATGGACGGTCGGAACGCACTATCCGGACATTCGAGGACATGTTGCGTGCTTGTGCCCTCGATTGGAGTAGTGATTGGGAGGAGCACTTGCCATTGATCGAATTCACGTACAACAATAGTTGGCACGCGTCGATTCGGATGGCACCGTATGAGGCACTTTATGGGCGACGATGTCGATCGCCGATTTGTTGGAATGAGGCGTCCGATTTAGTCGGGACCGAGCCGGATGTCGCTTTTAGAGACGAGGCGGAAGATAGAGTTAATTCGAGAACGGATGTTGGTGACCAGAGTCGGCGAAGTCATATGCGACGTCCGTCGTCGACCTTTGGAATTCGAGGTGGGAGACCACGCTTTTGCTAAAGGTGTCGCCGACGAAGGAGTTTTTCGTTTTGGGAAGAAAGGAAAGCCGAGGCCGAGATTTATTGGACCCTTTGAGATTCTCGAGCGAGTCGGTGAGTTAGCGTACCGTTTGGCGTTACCTCCAGCCTTGAGTCATGTTCATAGCATTTTTCATGTTTCCATTGAGGAAATATGTTCGGATCCTAGTCACGTCATCGATTATGGCGAGATTGATATTGTCAAGATATTACTTTTGAGGAGCGCCCTTTGAAGATTTTGGAGCATCGTGAGAAGCGATCGAGGCATAAGACCATCCCTTTGGTCAAAGTTCGGTGGTCGAGACACGGTGTCGAGGAGGCAACTTGGGAATCCGAGGATAGCATGCGTGCTAGGTACCCGGAGTTGTTTGTTTCTTAAGTTTCGGGACGAAACTTATTTTTAGAGGGGTAGAATGTAATATCCGGTATTTTTCCTTCCCTTGTATTTTCATTTTTGGTATATTTCTCGGTCATAGTGACCCTCATGTATCTTTCAGTAAGTCCTTCCTGTCAATTGTTGAATTGTATTCTCGTTATTGTTCGTTGTTTCAACTTTCCTCACATGAGTTCGACTTTGTTAGATCACCATTAATTTTTGGTGACTCCAAAAATTATAAATCTTTGCAATATTATAGATCATCGAGTTAGCTTTCCAATGGTTCAAACGGTGAGTCAATCGGAGTCCGGACGAGAGAGTTATGGTCGTTTCAGTTTTTGGCCGAGCACTCCCAGGAGCCTTTCGGCCGATAGGGGGGGCCGATAGACTCTACTGCCGGCATTCTGTATGGGTATCGGTTGGGCCTATCGGCCGATAGGCCGGCCGATAGGTTCTGCTGCGTTACCCTATAAATGTGCTGTCTTGAGCGATCAGCTCATTTTTCTTCCCCATTTTACACAGCATCGCGAGAGAGAGACATAGAGGGAGAGAGAGTTCTTCATCCGGGGGTCGATTTTCATCATTTCTTTTCGGTTGTGAGGCTCGGATAATCAATCTAACGCGTGTTCTACGGATCTTGACACTTGAATCACTCAAGGTAATATCTCTTGAAACCCTACCTTTTTGGATAATTGGGGATTTTGGGGTTTTGTCCGATTCTTTCCGTTTCGTTGATGGATTCATGATGAATATGATTATTCTTGTTGGTATTCTTAGTTTCCCTACGGATTCATGGTATATTTCGTGATTTTTACGGAATCGAGAGGGTTCGGTTGTGGTCCGCCCTCGTTGTTGTTTATATACGAATATACATGAATCGTAGGCGGGTTTCCGGGAGTATTCCATTTCCATAATCGTTTAGAAGTGGTTGTGATTGTGCTATTCAAATCGTTAGGTTCATTTCCGTCGGTTCCTTGCGGTCGTGTTCAACTCTTCCGTTCCGTTCGTGTCATCGTCTATTTAATCAAGGCAAGTATTTTTGGAAACCTTTAAGCTTAACATGAAATGGTGATGTATATTACTTGTTTGTAACTCACCTTGTGTTGGCCCGACGGGGTCAAGGAGGGAAATCTATGCTGCCGCCCTGGATTTCACGAGTTTCGTACCGCTAGCCAACTCGTTAGGGTCCTTGCAAGGCCTCGAGTGAGAATGTATGCTGCCGCCCTGTTCTCACGGCATAGCGTGTGCGTAGTTTTGTTTTTCTGTAATTGTAGCCAACTCGTTAGGGTCCCTATGAGGCCTCGAGTGAGAATGTATGCTGCCGCCCTGTTCTCGGCTAATTATTTGACTGTTTATTTCCGGAAAAAGACATGTCTTGTTTTGGTTTTTGAAATGATATTGGTGCATGTACTATGGAATGTGTAAGCGATTGGTTTGCCTTGATTACTTGTACTAGCGTAATTGCTAACCCCTCTGGGGACCCGTTTTGGGGAAATTCGTTTTATGAATTTCAAGTCAGGTTCATCGGGACGAGCGGGCGCTGGACCAGTACACGGATGATGGCCATGCGTGATGATTGTGCATAGGAGAAGTCTTAATGTCTTTTTGTCTTTTCATCTTTTATGGCTTTCGAACTAATAACTGTACTCGAGTACTTAAGAGTTCTTGTTCGTCCAGGTTGTATTGTTGTGTTTATGTTGTGTTGGATGATGATGTTATATTGACCGGTTGAACCGGGTGGATTGTTCTGTTTTGCGTCTTTATGACGTGGTGTTATTTTATCGTTCCTGTGAGTCGTTGTGTATGATGCTGTTCAGCCTGGTGGGTCCCATATAGGGATTCACGGCGCTGTAATATACCTCGGATATCCTGGGGGTGTTACATATGTGGCATTTACGGTTAGGTCATGCAAACCTTAGGAGGATTTAAATATTGTAGATGATGGCCCATTGGATGACCTCCAAATTGAGTCATTTCCAATTTGTGAATCTTGTCTCGAAGGTACCCTGTTTAAAGGGACCCTATCAATGAGAATGAAATACATCTTCTACCCTAATTCTTGTCTTGTGTGCTTTCACTACAACACGTCATCAGCACGCCGCCTCCCACCTTCAGCGCAGATCGGAGCCTGCTAACCCGCAACATAAACAAGTTTTCTCTCTCCCTTTCGATCTCCCACAGGAATTTCACTTAGAATTTCGGATATTGCATGGCAGTAGGATTTCTGAATGGAGATGTGTCGGAATTGTGCTTAGGGAAGCCGGAGATGACGTGCGTCGCGGCATCCGCCACCATCTCGGACGCCCTGTCGGCGTTGAAGAGCTGCGGAGATAGCCATGTGAGCGTCTGGGTTTGCGGCGGCGGCGGAGACAGCACTGGTAATGGGCGATCCTGCGCGTGCGTGGGGAAATTCTGCAAGGCGGATGTGATCCTTTTTATGTGCCGGGAGGAAAATCTATCCGATCCTTTCAAGGCTTTTTGAATCTCCTGTTTCTGATATTTTGCCCGTAGGAGGACCTCCGATTGCCAGGCATCTGGAACCCAATTCAAGAATTGGGCCTGATGGCATGGCTCTTAGTGATTTGGACCAGTGGATAACAAAGGTGAAAGACGGGCAACACTTGTCAGAAGCTTCAGCTTCTTTGCGAATACGTGAAGGAGCTTTCGATTGAGGAGTCAAATATCAGCCTTTTAACAGTCCGAGGCAGAGTTTGCGGCAATATCCATTGACAATTTTCATGATTTAATAGAACTTTTCCAGACTGGAGGACCACGTACCAGAAACAAACTGCATCTTATGGGAGATTTTGTTGATCGCGGTTGTAATAGCTTAGAAGTTTTTACGATCCTTTTTATATTGAAAGCAAGATCCGAATTTTTACTGGGATTCAAGAGGACAATCAGAATGAGGAGCACGATTTTATCAAATAAAAATTGAAGGTATGCCCTAGGAAAGAGTCGTGTCATTCCTGCAGGTAATTCGTAAAACCCTAATATTTGCAACATACACTATTTTACATGCTTTAATTTATTTTGTTGCATATCTATATTTCACAAATTGTTATATTTATGCCTAATTAAACTAATTAAAGCATGTTGGATTAATAACTTCAATTAATATATAATTGCGCCATAAGACTCATATATCATGTCTATGACTTATTTGACCGCATAATGTGTATATACATATACTAGAATTATGTGTGTGTATATATATATATATATATAAATATACATATATTTTGCATGCATATATAGATATTACATGCAATTAAGCAGCATAATTAGTAGATATTAATGCCTAACTTCTACTGCCTACCAAAGTACCATGATAATGAAACTTCATGTGTATATCTAAATCGCATCGAAATCATAACTGTATCTTGGTTCTAAACAAAATAATCCCAATATTTAATAATTTATTATGGACGAACTCATGATTATGTGAAACGTATTCGCTTCCTTATCTTGTTTACGAATATGGGCAATCCAACTCGTTCGAAATTCAACATCCTGGACTCAGAAGGACTTGAGTGCCATAGATGAGATTCTGATATTAAGACGTTAGTGCTACACTTTCTGTTTATACAGACGACGAACCATTTTAAAAGGTGGGAGAAAGCGCGCTGATGTTTTTAGGCGAAATCTTGACCCCAACTTATGGTAGGAATATCTTTATATGAAATCCCCAACGAACTGCGGGATGCCCTTAAGGGCCATTTCGAGAATACTATTTCTCGAGTTGATCGTATAGTGGGACGAAATTCACTTGCTTTATTATAACGAGTCAACAATTTTTCAATAAAAGATATGCTCTGCCTTAAGGCGCATCTTATTTTTTTGTGAAAAAAACTCACATAAGACGGCATGATCCAGAAAAAACTTTCCAATTTCCCTACTTAAGTGCTTATACTAACGAATCAGTATATGCTAGAGTACGATAATGTTAGGCCTGCCGAGATAAAGCAAATTCTCGAGGCTAGTAATGGCTAACTGAAATGTGGAAAGAACCCCGACGAATAGGGGACTGGACGTGCCAATCCTAAACCACATAGAATGAATTCGCATGGTGGAAATGGATGTGGCAGTCGCAGATGTGGTCATGATCACGGAGGCCCTTCCAATCTTTCAAAGTAGCGAGAATAGATGATGCTCCTAGCTCTCAAGAAATGATTTGATCCCTAATGTGAGATTGCTGTCATTGGTATACGAACTGCCATGCAAGCAAATATTTCACAACCAGGTAGAAGAGATATTGAGATTCCGACGAATAAGAGACTCACTATATAAAGGAAGACGATCATGACATGACCCCCAATGTCACTTTCACATTTACCGATGGCAGTATCACACCATACGTGCCAAAGTCATTAGACGCCCCCCTCTATGACTAATTTTATCGGTGGACGTTATAATATTTTTCAATAATGGTCTGATGTATTTTGGTTTCGAACAAGATATTATTGTTGCTTACGTATACAAGTGGTTGACTTTATTCAAAGTACCGAATATTGTTCCTACCTTATGGTTCAGAGTTTTTATTACTCGCGTTCTCGTTTGACGAATGAATCGAGGAACACTCGAGTGATAGGCTGATGGTAATAGCCAATAAGGTATCAGTGAGTAGGATGATTAGATCATCCCATTTCATCCAAGGATGCGGCACCCCCGGTTCTTGGTGCCTAACGGCACAGTTTTACAGTCACCGACACTCTATATGCATTGAGAGTGACTAACTCGAACCTTACAAAGATTCAAGGATATACGTATAGACGACTTTCATGTTGAAACTCATTGTGAGAATGGAATAGAGTATCTCTATATCATCTCTAATAAATACGGTTGAAAACACATCTTAGAGAAACTTACGAGTCAATAAAGTGGCCTATATGTCACTGTGATTAGGATTGTTGAATCCTATGCGATTATCGATAATGAACTTTGGGACACTGACTCATACAGGCTTTGGCATGATCGATTGGGGCATCCAGATCATGACATGATGATACGCACGGACATCCTTTTCTTTCGCGTGCCAAGTAGAAGCGGGCAACGAACCCACATAACGAACTTTGTTGGTGTTCCTCAAGCTACATCGTCCAAAGCATCGGAGACATCCGCCCATTCTACACGTTTGACACTGTCGAATGCACATCGTTTCTTATGCAAAGCCTGCGCTTTAGCTAAAGTAGGAGCGATACCTTCCTACGCTAAAGATGTGAAAATTCCATTCTTACATAGGATTAAAATAGATATTTGTGGACTGATTCAACCAGAGTGCGGACCATTTAGATGTTTTATGGTTCTGGTCACATGTCACTCTCTTGTCCACTAAAAATGCTGCTTTTGCAAAGCTTCTAGCACGGATTATCTGTCTAAGGGCTCACCACCCTGACCACCATATTCGGTCTATAAGACTTGATAATGCTGGAGAGTTCACATCTAAAGTACTTGATGATTACTGCATATCGATCAGGAGCGACGAAAAGCATCCCATCCCCCACGAGCATACGCAAAATGGTATCGTGAAGGCAACCATCAAACGAATTAGATGGTAGCCCGGGCATTGGTTATGCTAACCGATTTGCCTATTTCTGTCTGGGGTTATGTAGTCTTGCATGCAGCTTTACTTTTTTGCTCATTTTAGACCCTCTGCTAACCAAACGATTTATGCGTACCAGTTGGTAATTGGATAAGTCCTGGTTTTTACATTCTGGACTCAGACGAGCTTGAGTGCCAATTGCGCATATTTGGTTGTGTAGTATTGTGCCTTCTGCACCCCCACAGTGCATGGGTCTTTAAAGATGATTAAGTAGTTACATTGGATATGAATCCCCAATGGTTATCCACTATTTAGAACCTTCGACAGGTGATCTCTTTACCTCTCGATTGCAGATTGTCACTTTGATGAGACAACCTTCCCGTCGTTAGGGGGAGGAGAGAAGACGAACTTTCTCAGGGAACGACAGGAATTGTCATGGTGTGTCCCTACTTTGTCTCATATTGATCCCCATATTTCGCTACGTGATAGTAAAAATTCTCGATCTTCGAAACGCAGCAGATTCGATGCCTGATGCGTTTACTCATATCGTGAAAGTGACGAGATCATATATACCAGCTGCAGCCTGTAAGGTTGAAAGTCCTCGGTAAGAGGCGCAACACCGACGAATCAAGTGCTGCCATCGCACATGGTGGATGTGTGATTTAGTCCATAGCTCCCTAAAGGAAGAGGTGGAAGCTACATGGTTCGACTTAACACTCACCTAAGGAGGAGGTGGAGTAAGGCACAAACTTATATATTAGTCATCAATGAACTCGTTTCATGAGATCATACTTGATTTTACTATGTCCATGAGTCACGACGAGGGGGACGCCCCGAAGATTGATGCGATTCGGAAAATCAAGAAATCTCAATGAATCACGAGAGTGTGGACTCATCATCCACCCACTTTGATAATCTATCGTTGCTCAAAGAATAGAGCAAGACGATGTCGAACCTCGCTCTGTTGTATGATATCATCATTGAGTTGATTGGCCTTAAATGATAAAGCATTCCACGCAGAACTAGATTCTTTGACAAAGAGACAGGTAATTGGTAGGTAGTGCTAACCTCACCAAGTGTAAATCCTATAGGACATAAAATAAATCGTTGTCAGTAAACATAATGAGAAGAATGAAGTCCTGAAGTACAAGGCTCGAAGGTTCTCATAAATGCCGTGGAATTGACTGAGGAGACGTACTCTCCCCTAAGCTACTTCATTAGCTTAGTAATTTCCGAAGGACTGGAAATGCAGCTTATAAATGTGGTTAGTGATATCTCTATGGGGATATATATATATATATATATATATATATATATATATATATGAAAGTGCTCGATGGCATTTCATTATCCAAGTCAAGTGACTCTAGATCACGGAGTGCGTTTGTAGTACGATTGAAACGCTCACTTTACGGATTAAAACAATCCGGGCGGATGTGGTATACCCGCCTATGTGACTACTTAATTGGAAGGGGATATAAGAACGATGAACTGTGTCCCTGCGTGTTTGTTAAGAAAACAAGTTTTGGATTAGGGATCGAAGCTGTATATGTCGACGATATGAACATAATCGGTACTCTTGACGAATTAAGAGAAACCGCGGCTATCTAAAATCCATATTTGAGATGATGATCTGGGAAGACTCGGTCTTATCTAGGCATTGAGATAGAACATCGAGCTAGTGGAATCCTCATCCACCCGTCTGCCTATGTCCAGAAGAAAACCAGGCATATTAACATGGACAAGGCACATACGGTTAGCACTCTCATGATCGGTCGTAGTTTGGACTTGAAGAAAGATCCATTTCATCCGAAGGAATGTGATGAAGAGCTTTTGGGAGACGAAATTCCCTATCTAAAGTGTAATAGGTGCATTATTGTACTTGGCTCAGTATACTCGACCTGATATAGCCTTCTCAGTGAACTTGTTGGCTAAATATAATTCTGAGCCCACGCAAATGTCATTGGAATGGTATCAAGAACATCTTTCGATACCTCAAAGGAACCATTGACTCGGGACTTTTTTTTCCCTATCAGCCTAACGAAACTGCCGATGAATGTGCAATCACTAAAGTAAGTGTGAATGCCAAGGAAACTACCCCGACAAATGTGTTGGTAGGTTTTGCTGATGTTGGATATCTTTCAGAACCACATAAAGATCGATCCCAAATTGGTTATGTATTCACCGTTGGGGACACCGCTATGTTTTGGAGATCAACTAAGCAAACCCTTGTTGCTACCTCCTCGAATCACGCTAAGATTATCGCTCTACATGAGGCGGTACGTGAGTGTATGTGATTGAGAACCACCGTTATACATATTCGAGGTAACAGTGGACTAAGTAATGTCACTGATGCGTCCACATGCATATACGAAAATAATGCCGCTTGTATCGAACAGATGAAGCTTGGGTATATCAAGGGGGATAATACGAAGCATATCTTTCCAAAGTTTTTCTACAATCAGCAACAACGGGTCTTCCTCAACATCCAAGTTAAGCAAGTGAAGTCTGAGGAGAATGCGGCTGATTTATTCACTAAATCATTGCCCAAGGCCGTATTTGAAAAACATATGAGAAACATCGGAATGCGTAGGATTTTCGAACTCCCGAGATCGAAGTAAGGATCTGATGGGAGGGTGAGGTATAACGAATTTTACCCACCAATGTTGTACTCTTGGCCCAATGGGTTTTGTTACTTGGCAAAGTTTTTAATGAGGCAACGTCACATGCATTGTTTTTCAGATTCCTTGATTGACGAACTAATCACGGGGAGATGTAGACTTGAGGTGGAGTCTTACATCTATGTCGCAAGTTACACTCTTTTCCTTAACCGAGGATTCTTTTCTTCCCATTGGGTTTTTATCACTTGGAAAGGTTTTTAACGAGGTAACTAGATGTTTAGCTCATTGATCGATGAACTGATCACGTTCTTGAGCATATTGATCGATGAAAAGATCAATAGAGGTTTTGCCTTAACGAAGTTAGCATAACTTATATGTCTGGATGTTGTACTCTTTTTCCTACGATCAAGGCCTTTTTCCCATGTGGTTTTTGCTTGACGAGGTTTTAACGAGGCAACTTGACATGCGTTGGAGACTCGACACAAGGGGGAGTGTTAAAGTAAATACACATGTGTGCCTTAGTCTACAGGCTATTGGGCTTCTCCCAACTAGTATAAGGCTAGGCCTGTTATAATGTTCGAGAATATGTAATATCTCCCTATTTAAAGGGACCCTATCAATGAGAATGAAATACATCTTCTGCCCTAATTCTTGTCTTGTGTGCTTTCACTACAACACAAAAGGGTTTTTAAGATCAAGAGAAACCATGCTCATAATGTGTTAAAATTGGTTCATACGGATGTATCTGGTCCAATGAACATCCAGGCTAAGGGTGGTTTTGAATACTTCATCACGTTTATAGATGATAATTTGAGATATGGATTTATCTATTTGGTGCGACGTAAATCTGAAGCCTTTGAAAAGTTCAAAGATTTCAAGGCTGAAATGGAGAAGCCTCATGGGAAGAGTAGAAAGTCACTACGATCTGATCGTAGTGGAGAATACCTTAGTGGAGAGTTTTTGGATTTCTTGGAAATTGAGGGGATTTCGTCTCAACTCACTGTGCGGGGAACTCCACAACAAAACGGTGTTGCTGAGAGAAGAAATAGAACTCAATGATGAGTTATTCAGATTTATCTATGTCGTTCTGTGGATACGCCTTGGAAACAGCGACGTACATTCTAAACTTTGTACCTTCGAAATCAGTTCCAAAAATACCCACAGAATTGTGGAGTGGGCGAAAGCCCGGTCTAGGTTATGTTCGGATTTAGGGTACTCCAGCACATGTGCTGAATAAGGAAGCTGATAAGTTGGCATCTCGTATAGAGGTACGAGTGTTTGTAGGATATCCTAAGGGAACGAAGGGTGGTTTGTTCTATAGTCCCCAGGATCAGAGGGTCATTGTTAGCATCAATGTCCGGTTCTTGGAAGAGGATTCTATGATTAGTCACAAGTCCATCAGCGAAATAATTCTGTAAGATTTGAGGGACGAGACTCCTCTTAGGGTTGTATACTGCAAAGCATACTTTATGCTTGTATTACCTTATTTCCCTGTAACTACCTATGAGAATATTAATTACATTTAATCACATATTTTGCATATTTATTCACATTATGGTTATGCAAATGAAATGTCTAATTATTTTATATTGTAGATAATGTGGTGTGTTGGTGTCACACAGAAGATCACATTATCGGTGCCTCATAAAATAATATAATGGTTCGAAACCTATATAGTTGTTAGACAAATTATGTGAAAGGTTGTAGTGTATGCTTGACATTAGTTGATCTTGACTATTAGCATGCATTAGCATATTTGCATACGTTGAACTGGATCGAAGTGAGATAGTGTCTTCTGTACTGACTGTAAGAAGAACGTAAATCTCCGATAATTATTATTTTTTAATTCCAGGTATATAATATTTAATTGTGTTTATAATATTTATTGCTTTGATTTACCATGGGTGAGAGTCAGAGTGATTGACTCAATAAGCTTCGTATCTGGGCAATAAAATTATTTATATGACAATTATTATTATTACTAAAAATCGTGTCCCGACTCGTGCAGGTTGGTGATGTCCCCTTGAGGTGGTCGATAATGATTATTATATTAAACCCTGCAGGTGGATTTAATTCCGATATAATAATAAAATTCGAGTGGTAATACTCTTGGATAAGATATTAATTAATTAAAGCTGTCAGTAGCTTAAATTAATTAATGGACATTCGATATCTTAAACACGGGAAATAATATATTTAAATAAGGAGCCCGATTTCATAAATTGTGATTTGGGTAGGAAATGCAATATTAACTCTCTAGTGGACTGGGTTAATATTTAATAGACTCAATATATTAGGAAAGTCCTAATATAGAAATTTGAGGTCTATTAGAATTCTTTCCCTAATCCTCCTTAAGATCCCTAGAGTAGCCTATAACTAGAGATGTTAAACGGGCTCGGGCCCGGCGAGTTGGCCGTTTAGCCCGCCAAAAACCGGGTTAGGGCCGATATTTCCTAGCCCGTTTAAATCCGGGCTTTTTTGGCCCGGACCGTTTAGCCCGAAGCCCGTTAGGGCTAGCCCGAATCCCGATATATATATATATATGCTGTTAATTTAAACTTACATTAATACTATATTTATATAACATATATTAATATTATATACTATATAATATATATTAATATTATATATGTAATATATTATATATAATATATATTATTGCTGTATTTGTTAATATAGTGTGTATATATATGTATATACATAAAACTGTATTTTTTGTTATATTTATTATAGTATAGTTGTTACTATATATATAAAATATATTGTTACTGTTTTTTTTTTTTTTTGGTTTATGACTTATAAAAAAATAAAAAATAAATATTTTTTTAAAATTTTAGCCCGTTTAGCCCGAAGCCCGTTAGGATTAGGGTTAGGGCCGATATTTCCTAGCCCGTTTAAATCCGGGCTTTTTTGGCCTGAACCGTTTAGCCCGAAGCCCGCTAGGGCTAGCCCGGAACCGCTAGGGCCCCGTTTAACATCTCTACCTATAACATCTATAAACACAACATATAGGGGATGGCCGAAATCACTTTTACAAGCCTGTGAGTTTGATTTTTTTGTGTGTGTTTAATTGTGGATCTTGACTTGTGTCTTTGATTCCACAATTTTGATAACACATTAATTTTCTAAGAGTGTTTATATAATACTACAAAATAAAGAAAAAGAAATTGAGTGACGTTAAGCCACAACGGTTCGGCCGATCCAAGTTTGTTGTTCAAGGAAGTCTGGTAGATTGTTGCCCACACGACATCCAGATGTAGGCGGGATATACTCTGGAAGATCTAAATGTAGAAATACAAGGAGATCAAAAAGAAATTCGAAGACTTTGCTTCAAAAGTAATGTATTCTTAGATCTCTTAGATCTATATAGGAATACTACGAATTATCATGGTTAGACGCGTAGATTAATATTGTTCATTTAAATTGCTTATTAATCTGGTTAACTAATTAACGAGCCTAAATAGATCCGATTCTTGAGGGCTGATTTTAGTACATCCAAACTCGATATTTCCGTTGCGTTTTATTTCCAACAATTGGTACCGGAGACGGTCTTTAGGTTCCGTTCAATTTAATTAATTTTGTGATTAATTGCTAGCAATTTAAAAAATTTCATATATAATGATCTTTGGAATATTTTTGCTAGAATTGCCTTGCAGGTGAATATGATCCAATTATCATGGCTATATGATTTAATTTTATTTTTACGCGTTCTTGGTAATTTGGCCCGGTTTTGAGGCATGTATAAGTTTTTCCCATGAGAAAATCCACAGTAAAATAGAATTTTATTTTTCCTTGTAATTTTGTTGTAAACTCGATGTATTTTATTTCGTTTAAAATTGTAATTGAAATGGAGTACTCAAAGCATGAAGAAAAAAGGAGTCCCGCGCGAAAAGGAGTCCCAATCGGACGAACCGACCGGGACCGAGAAGCTGTTGATTGGGTCTGGTCGAGGGCATGCGGTCTAGGCCATGGTTCATGCCACTGGCTGGTCGGGTTATGCAGCGGGTCAGGCTGTCCAGGTCGGGTCGTCTGGTGTATGGTCCTGTTCGTTTTTCGCCGTTTGTTGCGTCCGTTGGTGCACAATATTTAAATTTGGAAGTTTCTTGTGCAATTAATTTTGCATGGAAAAGAAAGTTTCCAAATTTAGAAATTTTGTGGACCAACCGGGAAGAGGTGACGAGATGCTTGAAGCAGTGGGAAATTTCGAGCCGAAGATTTTCTCGTTATTAAAAACGAGGAATAAAAGCCATGATAATTGGATTTAATTATCCAATTTATTTTATTGTTGATTTTTATTATTTCGGATATCTGGCATGTATGGATTTATGCTTGATATGTTTCTTGCATGTTAGGACGAGAAAATTAAAAAACCTTAAGCCTAAAATAACTAAGTGATTAAATTGATTTATTTTTTAAAAAATAAAATCAAATTGGCCTCCATAATTAATTTAAATTGTGAAGTAATTACCATGCGCGTTGACATTAGGGTCTTCCTCCGTATCGAATGTGCTAATTATAGGTTCACTAGTTTTAAATTTCATATGATAACAAAAGGTAAATATTATTTCTTATGATAGGATCTCTCCATCTGTAGAACTATTATTTAAAAGATAATATTTTAAGGTTGTTAAATTATGGTGTTCACTTAGGTGTATTAATTTATAGGCTCCCCATCGGAATCTATGTTAATTAATACATGGCCAAAAGGAACCAACTATTAATTTTACTTGTCATAACGTAAATTGACTAGATAGTAAAATTAAAGACGTAAAACTCTACTTGAAAAATGTCTGTGTAAACGTCCACACGATCATGGCTTACATATGCGGGTTTTTCGAGGTGTTGGTTGCTAGCATATATATTGTGTTTTGAGATTTTTCAATATATTTTGTTATGCATTATGTGATGAATGTTTTTAATTGTTATCTCAGATGTCTTTCAATCCACTTGCTGTAATTCTCAAAGAAAACGTAATAGATGGCACTAACTTTGCTGATTGGAAACGTAATCTTAATATTGTCATGACTATTGAAGAACACAAGTTTGTTCTAAGCAAGGAATGCCCATTGGAACCCGATGCGGATTCGACACCTGATGAGGTTAAAGAATACCGCAGATGGAAGAAATCTGATGAGATGGTTCGCTGTTACATTTTGGCTTCTTTAGCAAATGTATTGCAGCATCAGCATCAGAGTATGGGCACGGCCGCGGAAATGATGAAAAATCTCGGCGAGATGTTTGGTCATCAGAACCGGGCGGCTAGGCAAAATGCTATAAGGGTCTTGATTGTAACACTTCCAGAGCCATCCAGAAATATTACAACGTCATGGGCCCCGAGACGGAACCCACAAGGCTAAAAGATATTTTTTTACAAACATTCAAATACGTCTAAGCGGCGATGACGGTAATATCTTTAAAAATATTTGAAGACTTCAAAGAATCCATTTAACATTACCGTCGAAAAACTCTCATGTGAAAGTACAAGGCCAAAACGCCAAAGTTAAACAGTTTCAAAAGTATACTTTAAGTCATCACTTACAAGTACCGACAAGACAGTTTAGAAAATGATTTCTAAAGTAACATAAGTTACCAGATATCGGAAGGTCATTTAAAAATACTCACGCAGGGGAAAAGACAAACAGTTAAGGATTTTCTAGCAATGGGATACAACAACTAATCAGAGTACTTGAAACATAAAGACATGCCATAGCCAGTATCCTCCGGAAAGCTCATCTCTTCACGACCGCTACAAGCTTGACATCTCAAGAACCTAAAAGTAAAGCCCACGACGGGGTCAGCCATAATACTCATCAATGATAACAGTCACATCACATCAATAATCACATACCAATGAGATCACAAAATAAGAATTACGACCAATGAAATCTTATCGTCATAACTTTACCAACTCGATAATAATCCTCATCAAAATGATCTTTACCATATTCCACATATCGCTTTGGTTCTGACTCGGTCTTGTTGTTCGGGTGTCTCCTTCGGCCCGTTTTTTGGTGTCGGATGCGCGTTGTTTTCATCCGAGTTGGAATTCGCTGTTTTCCATCCTTGAGTGGTGTCTGTGCTACTGTCTGCACTCGTTAGCGCACACTATCGTTGTTGTATAGCGCACGCTAGCATCGCTTAGTAGCACACGCTACATATGTTTTGTAGCGCGCGTTATAGACTCGAGCATAGCAGTGGCAATGAGTTATTTCTGCTCTCTGCTCTCTGGACGAGCAGCGTAGCGCACGCTAAGAATGTAGTCTAGCGCACGCTATTGTTTAGGCTTAGCGTGCGTTGGGTGTCCGGTAGCGTGCGCTAATCCGGCAATCCAGTACTCTGCAGTATGTTTCTACACTCGGCCTGGTGTCCAGGTAGCGCACGCTATGGCCCGATAGCGCGTGCTATCAAGGGGCTATTAGCGCACGCTATCCTCTGGTAGCGCACGCTAACGGACCAGAACCGTAGGTTCTGGACTGGTTTTTAGCTGGGTAGTACGCTAACTCTAATCGTTAGCGTACGCTAAAACTCTCTGGCTATATAAACCAGAGAGTTGACCCAGATTTGTCACTTTTTCATTTCTTTCTCTCTCCCTGGTTCCTGGGCGATTCTTGGGCGATCTCCGGCGATTCGAAGTCCTGCAACTCCTAGCTAATATTTTTCTTGAGTTCTTGGTGTAGATTAACAACACCAACACTTGTTCTTCATCATTAATCCAAGGTAATCTCCTAGGATCCTATTTGGGGGGTTTTGAGTTTTGTCTGATTCATTCCGTATCGTTGATTAATCCATGATGTATATGATTAATCTTAGTAGTATTTTTGTTTTCCCTACGATTTCATGGTAAGTTTCATGGTATTTGTAAAATCGAGAGGTTCGATTGCGATCCGTCCTCATCGTTGTTTTATACGAACTTACATGAATCGTAGGTGGGGTTTCGGGTGTCTTCCGTTATTTTTATTCTTATCAAATTGGTTGTGATGGTGTTTGACGAATCGTCTAGGTTTGGTGTGTCCAATTTCTCGCAACCACGATTTTTTCCTTCCGTCTTTTCGTCGTGATATCGAGGCAAGTACCCTTAATGAACTTACATGCTTAACATGGTAGTATTGCATGAGTAACGTGTGTGTGTGTATGCTAACTACGGGTTAGATCCGACGGGGTCTGGGTAGGGGTCCACAGAGCCGTGGATCCAAGAGCTTGGCTTTTAACCACTACGGGTTAGATCTGATGGGGTCTCGGTAGGGGTCCACAGAGGCATGGGTCCGCGGTTAATTGTGGTGCATTTTATAAATGTGTTTTGGGTTATGGCATTTCCGGAAATGTGTGTTTCAAACTGATGTTTTCTCATTTGCATGCTTTGACTATATGTGTAAGGTGTAAGTTGTTCATTTGGTTACTTGTATTAGCGTAATTGCTAATCCCTTTGGGGACCCGTTTTAGGGAAATTCTTGTTATGAGTTTCAGGTCTTGTTCAGCCGGACGATCGAGCGCTGGAAAAGTACGAGGATGCTGGCCAGGGTTGTTGACGTGTGCATTTGAGTTTCTTTGTTTCCGTTGTCCTTTTCGATGTGGTTGTTTCCTAAATTTGCAAACTTATAGATAGTACTCGTGAGTACTTAGGCATTTCTACTGGGATTATAGTTTGTATTATTAATTGTTATTTATGATTGACAGTGATGTCCATTTTGCCAGTTTTACCGGCGTCTCATTTATTTTTCGTTCTGGTGATGTGTGTTTTCTCACTAACTAAGATAGTTAGACGAGTAGTATTTCTTAATTAGACTGGTGGGTCCCATGTAGGGGTCCACGGTGCTGTAATATTTCCCGAATATCTTGGGGGTGTTACAAATGCATACTCATATGACAATGTCAATATGCTCATAACAATAACAATAATGTATACCCAATGGAAATTCGATGATCCAGCGCACACAGCATAGATCCCAAGATGATCTTACTAGATCAACACGAGGCGGATAACCAACAATATACAAATGCACAACAACAATACATGGTAAATCCAACGATGCGAATCCACATGATTCCATCAACACAACACAAGGTATCCAACGATCCAGCGCCCTCAACATAGATCCCAAGATGATCCCGTCGGACCAACACGAGGTGGAAAACCGGTCCAATGATCCAGCCCCCTCAGCATAGATCCCAAGATGATCCCTTCGGACCAACACGAGGTGGACAACTGATCCAGCGCCCTCAGCATATATCACATGATCCCATCGAATCAATACAGCACATACAATACAACTATGCAAATCAATATGTTCATCAACATGAACAACATATGAATTAATAACATGAACGACATTATGACAAATCAACTAGGACGACCTCATGATCAACAACATGACTGAAAATATGCATGATTAAAATCATCAACATTAAACCAAAATCAAATTAAGATACTTGCCCTGAGTCCTTCGGGAGCAATCTCGATGTCAAATCATCACCGACGATTATCCTCATTGTTTGACGATCTAAAATACCACGGCCATAGATAACTCATATCCTCATCTTTATCATAATGTATCCTCGATACCCAAGTATACCAATAACAAATGTAAATCATATACATTATGATTTAACTCCCGAAAATCGGAAGACAATATACAATCCAAATCTCCAGAGTTCACACCAATAATCATTGCTATATGCATCATAAATGAAATGAAACTGAAACCATTCATTAAATATTATAACTGAGCAAGTAATAACTTGCCTCGAGACCGACACGACGATGATGAAGCCGCTACCAATTCCTTGCCTTCATCTACAAGCTCCTCGATTCCGACTACAACAATTCACGAGCTGTAACATCCCAAATCACAAATGGGACATTACACGCCGTAGGACCCCCGTGAGGTCTACCAGGATAACTCGTGACACATGAACCACAATAATAACATGAAAGATGTACCCGAAAAGTAAATAAGGCCGTGGCCTCGGCCAAAACATTTTAACGGAGTACAAGAGACATAAGTTAAATACCAAAATGTTGCCCACGCAGGGGACTCAAACCATGTTCAAAAATAAACCAACTATCTCCAGTACTCAACATATGCAATGACAAAACAGAAAAATGCAGACTCGAGCCACATCATCATCATGCCAACCCATCCTTTGCATGCGCATCCCGTGCCAGCTCCTCAGCTCGACCAGTACCTGAAATGCATAAGACGCATTTCCCCCATTTAAGGGGTTAGCATTCGAATAGCTAGTGCAAGTACATAATTACACAACATTATATACATACACAATTCAACGCAAATAAACCGTTAGGAAAAATCATTTTGAAAGTCAATATTCCGGAATATCACATTAACACCAAAGCAGTGTACTAACAAGTTTCCCACATCACAATCATCCACGCTTGGTAGCTCGCGACCGTACCCATTAGTATCGGTCCCCAGAGGTCCCGTCGGACCGTCCCCAGGTGAGAAACCACTTCCGCGGCCGTACCCATTAGTATCGGCCCCCAGAGGTCCCGTCGAACCGTCCCCAGGTGGAAGAACATCAACACACGCACCCAATTCCACTTCCATGGCCGTACCCATTAGTATCGGCCCCCAGAGGCCACACGCCATCCCCAGGTGGAAGAGAAACAATCACATTCGTTCAATAAAACCATTTACATCATTCGCATCAAAATCATACGCACATAACGGAATGTAATACATGTACTTGCCTGAGTAATACTACGTGAAGGAAAACGGCGAACGGACAGGTTTCGGCCCGAACAACCTTCACAAATCCGATCCTAACACAATAACGATGGACAACAAATCTTAAAACTACGTAAATGATGGAATACATCCTAGTTCAACCCGCTGAAACCCTTAGTCGAACAAAACTTGGGTATCGTCGACTATAAGTGACGAACAATGGAAAACTTGGAATTTAAAACCACAGATCATTGGTAAAATAAAGGGTTACAAGTGCATGATCGAAGTATAGCGATAACCCAGTAATAATTCGGACTAAAAGAGTCAAATCCCAAGAAATCCCCAAAATTCCCCCAAAATCTCAAAACAAGGGTTTAGGGAATATTTACCTTGATTCGGATGGTGGAAAGTGATTAGGAACTTGAAGAATTCACGCAAGGATTGCACGGTGGTAGAGAATGATGATCTACAGTCGGAATCGGCCCTAACCCCCGCCTGGAATCGCTCAAAACCGAGAAGGATAGGAAAAGAAGGAAAAATGACGAAGTTGACTGCTGCTGTCCTATTTATATTTAACAGACTTAGCGCACGCTATGCAGAAGCATTAGCGTGCGCTAGCGGGGCATGGCAGAACAGTCTGCCTTCTGACCTCCCGTTAGCGTACGCAAACTAACATGGTTAGCGTGCGCTAGTAATGGAGATTAGCGTGCGTTAACGCTTATTAGCGTCTGTTGCTCGGTCCAAGATCAAGGCATCGAACCCATCGACCAAAGCGCTGAAATCGATAGCGCACGCTACGAACCCCAGGTTAGCGTACGCTAACCACACAATGATAGCGCACGCAAATAGATCCTGAGTAGCGTGCGCTACTCAGGCAGTCGCATACCCATCACGCCAACGCACATGTGCCGAAAACGGCAAGACCGTAATCCGTAATCATAAACACGTAATAATCAAGACGACAAAGTTGAGCGTTGAAAGAGAATATAATCTCGATCACTAGAGAGTTTGAAACGAAGCAAATAAGGCGAAATTCCCCAAACTTATGAAAATTACAAAAACGGCCCAAATGCCCGAAAAACCGCGATACAACGTCGGATTAACAAACCGAAAGTTCCAACACGACCAACTCAACCATACAAACTTATAAGAATCGAGAAACAACGAAAACGAACAAGTTTTACGAGAATCGAACGCACATGCGGCAAGATATAATTCAAAATGAAATTATGCAAAAGCATCCTCGAAACTCGACCAAACGGAAAAACTCCAAGAACAAAAAGATTCAATTCCAAACAAGCGATTAAGCGAGTTGTCCGAAACGAACATACATCAAAAATAGAAATTACCGAAAATAGAAAACGCGGATATTACATTATCTCCCCCTAAAAGTAAGTTTCGTCCCGAAACTTACAACGCGAACAACTCGGGGTATCTCGACTGCATACTCTCCTCCGTCTCCCATGTGGCTTCTTCGGACCCTTGTCTCGACCATTGAACTTTAACCAGAGGGATGGTTTTATGACGAAGTTGCTTCACCCGACGCTCTAAAATCTGAATCGGCCTCTCCTCGATGGTAAGGTCGGGTCCCACCCGATCTCTCCAAAATCGATAATATGGCTAGGGTCCGATATGTACCTCCTAAGTTGGGAAACATGAAATACGTTATGAACGTGGCTCAGGGACGGCGGTAAGCCTAGCCGATAGGCAAGCTCTCCAACTCTCTCTAAAATCTCAAACGGCCCAATAAACCTCGGACTAAGTTTACCCTTCCGGCCGAAGCGGTAAACTCCCCGTGTCGGCGACACCTTAAGCAAAACATGATCTCCCACCTGAAACTCCAACGGACGGCGACGCGTGTCGGCATAAGACTTCTGCCGACTCTGGGCCGTTAACAATCTATCACGAATCAGAGTAATCTTCTCTCTCGTCTCAACTACCATATCGGGCTCGGTACCAATCAGCGCATCGTCCCAACACAACGGCGATCTACATCTCCTCCCATACAATGCCTCAAATGGCGCCATTTTGATCGAGGCGTGCCAACTATTGTTGTACGTGAACTCGATCAACGGCAAGTGCGACTCCCAATCATCCTTCCATTCTAGGGCACAGGCTCTCAACATATCCTCTAACGTCTGGATCGTCCGCTCTGACTGCCCGTCAGTCTGAGGGTGATAAGATGTACTGAGTCTCAACTCAGTCCCCAAAGCTCGATGAACAGCCTGCCAGAAATGCGACACGAACCGGCCATCACGATCCGAAACAATACTCTTAGGAGTCCCATGCAATCTCACGACCTCTGCAATAAATACTCGTGCTAGTCTCTCCGGGCCCCAAGTGTCTTTAATACCCAGAAAGTGAGCTGATTTGGTCAGTCGATCGACAATAACCCAAATCATGTTCATTCCATTCCGAGTCCTAGGCATATTAGTAATGAAATCCATAGAAATATCCTCCCATTTCCACTCCGGGAAAGGAAGTGGTCGCAAAAACCCCGCGGGTCGCTGATGCTCGATCTTAACCTGCTGACAGGTCAAACACCTCGACACAAACTCGCTAACGTCTGTCTTCAAATTACTCCACCAGTAGTTGCTCCTCACATCCTTGTACATTTTATTCGTACCAGGATGTATGGAGTAAGGCGTGGTATGAGCTTCACTCAAGATCTTCTGTCTCAGCTCAATATTATTCGGTACACAAAGTCTGCCGCGAAATCTCAGAACGCCATCATCCTGAACCACAAATCCAGGGGCTTTCCCCTGCCTCACATCCTCCCTCAACTGGACCAAACACGGATCATCATACTGTTTCGCCTTGATATCATCAGTCAAGGACGAAGTGATCTCTAATGCACATAACTGACCCTGAACTCTCTGAACCCAAACCTCAATATTCTGACAAATAAGATCTCGTTGGATCCTACTCTGCGGTGTAAGTACTTCTAACATCTGCAACGCCATCGGCTTACGGCTCAACGCATCCGCCACTACGTTAGCCTTACCCGGATGGTAAAGTATCTCGAGGTCGTAATCTTTAATTAGCTCCAACCACCTACATTGTCTCATATTTAACTCCTTCTGACTGAAGATATACTTCAAACTCTTGTGATCGGTAAAAATCTTACACGACGACCCATAGAGATAATGCCTCCAGATCTTTAAGGCGAAAACGACCGCAGCTAACTCCAAATCATGCGTGGGGTAATTCACCTCATAAGGTTTTAACTGGCGGGACGCATACGCAATCACTCTGTCTCTCTGCATCAAAACACATCCTAGACCAAGGCCCGAAGCATCACTGTACACTACGAAATCCTCGTTCCCCTGTGGCAACGCTAACACGGGTGCGGTAGTCAAATGTCTCTTTAACTCGTCAAAACTGTCTTGCCTGTCTGCAGTCCACTCGAACTTTTGAGTTTTCTGGAGCAACTGAGTGAGTGGTCTAGCGATCTTAGAAAATCCCTCAACGAATCTACGGTAATAGCCGGCAAGACCCAGAAAACTCCTCACCTCCTTCACATTCTTAGGCGGCTCCCAAGCCATCACTGCCTCTATCTTTTGCGGATCTACCCGAACTCCCTCCGCTGAAATCACATGCCCGAGGAACGTCACTTCCCCGAGCCAAAACTCACACTTAGAGAACTTCGCGTACAACTGCTCAGCCCTCAAGGTGTCTAATACAATCCGAAGATGTAAGGCGTGCTCCTCCCGACTCCGTGAATAGATAAGAATATCGTCAATAAAAACGACTACGAATTTGTCCAGATACTCAATAAAAACTTTGTTCATCAACTGCATGAACACTGCTGGGGCATTGGTTAGCCCGAATGGCATAACCACAAACTCGTAATGGCCATATCTCGTCCGAAAGGCGACTTTGAATATCGACGTCCGAATCCTCAATCGGTAGTAGCCGATCGCAAATCAATCTTGAAAAGACTGCCGCCCAGAAGCCGATCAAATAAATCGTCAATCCCGGGCAAAGGGTATTTATTTTTGATGGTTAGCTTGTTTAATTCTCGATAGTCGATGCATAAACGAAGCGATCCATCCTTCTTCTTGACAAAGTACGGGCGCACCCCAAGGCGATGCGCTCGGTCGAATATACCCTTTATCTAACAACTCTCCCAATCGATTCTTCAACTCTAGCATCTCCGCGGTGCCATACGGTACGGTGCTCGAGAAATAGGGGCCGCATTCGGCTCAGTCAATAGGAAACTCCACCTCTCGATGTGGTGGTAATCCCGCAAGTCATCCGGAAATACATCGGGATACTCGCTAACAACTGGAATCGACGATATGTCAACCCCACCATCTTCCGCCTGCAGAGCGAAACACCAGTAGCCGACACATCCTTGGTTCAAAAGTTTCATCGCCTTCAAGGCGCTAATCACACACCCGATCTACAGGCTTACGGTACGAGAGTATGCTCGGTGTCGTCCTCGGCAACTATCGTGATAGTACGAGTCCGATAGTTCATGATAGCACCATGACGATCCAACCAATCGTCCCCGAGGATCAAATCCTCACCCTTGAGGTCTATAACAATGAGATTCGAGGGCCAATCCCGGCTCCCGATCCTCACTGGACAATCCCTAACTTCCCGGTCCCCAACCATACGATCCCCGCTGGGCGTACCCACTACAAACGGCTCACACTCAAACAAGCAGTCAAAACCAATACGACTCACACAATCCGAAGCTATAAAGGAATGGGTCGCACCCGAATCGAAAATCTTGGCTTGGATGAGAAAGGATGCGAGTGGTACTGACGCCACCGGAATGTCCGCCTCCTCCGTGCGCCTCATCCGATATAATCGAGGATGGATGAGCCCGAACTCGATGTTGCGCGGCGATCCGGTGACTCCGACCTCTACCACGACTCGAACCTGCGGAACATGAGTAGCTGGTGGTGTGATCCTACGATCGCGGTGGTAGTCGTAAATCTAGCGGCCCTGGTGGCCCTCTCACAATGAGCCGCTCGATGCCCGGTCGACCGCAAGTAAAGCAAGTAACTAACAGTGGGCAATCCTTCACAACGTGCTCGGGTGATCGCAATTAAAACAAACTCTCCCTCCAAGTGCAACAGATGGATGAGCAGTTACCCCGAGATCCACCGGCTGAAGAAACGGCCTCCTCCCAGTGTAGGAGCAGAACGAGACCTCGGCCCGACCACCTTTTCCGTGAGAACCCACCGGTAGTCTTCGCTTCTTAGCTTCGAAACCGACTCGATTAGGGACAGCCATCTCGATCGCGGGCGCGATCACAGTATTCCTTCAAAGTGGCACACATGAGCGGCGCCATACTGCCTAATATGTGGCTTCATGCGCATATTGAAGTAACGGATTTTATCGACCTCCGTTCTCACTTGATCTCTCACGAAGCCCAACTGCTGATTGTAAGAAATGATGGCACGAGAAATAGGCACATCTGAGGTGTAGCGGTGAAGAACTCCACAGTCTGTGCTCCTTGGTGGCGGCGGACAATATTACGCTTCCATAGCGGCCCCGAACTCATCCCAAGTGGCCCGACGGTCTCAGGCGCAATGGCCTCCCACCATTCCGCAGACTTCCTTATCCAGGAGGTCTTGGGCAATGTGTACCCTCTGTCCTCGGGACAAGCTACGGCATCGAAGGTCTGGACAACCGAAGAGCCAATTCTCCCAACAGGGAGTCAAGATCCGGAGAAACGAGGAGGGTGCATCTTAGTCACCGTCAAGCCACTTACTAGCCTCCTCTTAGGTGTCGGGGCGGATTCGACGTCCACCTGAGCTATCTCGAGTAAGTTGGGCTACCAAGCTGGCAAATCTGGCGGTAGCCGGCGTCGGCATTATTACCCAGATGCGAGTGAGAGGTGAGTCCGCACAGATCGGGAAAGTGAGCCCTCCTCATTATCAGCACCACGACCACGGCCTCGGCCGCGTCCCCTAGCCGGTCTACCACGACCTCTCAACATACTGAAGGAAAATAAGAAAAGAACAAGATCAGAAAGATTCACAATTCACAAGGTTGGTAACACAAGTCACAATCCCGAACAGTACAAGAAAACTGATTACAGAAATATAAGAGTTCGAGGAGACTTACAGCCACGGGTCGCACGAAAAGACGGTAGCATGATGATATTAGGCTCAACAACTGACTCTAATGACGCAACTGACAGACCCAAATTTCACCGACAGCCTAGGTATTCAAAACCTAAGCTCTGATACCATAATTGTAACATCCCAAATCACAAATGGGACATTACACGCCGTAGGACCCCCGTGAGGTCTACCAGGCTAACTCGTGACACATGAACCACAATAATAACATGAAAGATGTACCCGAAAAGTAAATAAGGCCGTGGCCTCGGCCAAAACATTTTAACGGAGTACAAGAGACATAAGTTAAATACCAAAATGTTGCCCACGCAGGGGACTCAAACCATGTTCAAAAATAAACCAACTATCTCCAGTACTCAACATATGCAATGACAAAACAGAAAAATGCAGACTCGAGCCACATCATCATCATGCCAACCCATCCTTTGCATGCGCATCCCGTGCCAGCTCCTCAGCTCGACCAGTACCTGAAATGCATAAGACGCATTTCCCCCATTTAAGGGGTTAGCATTCGAATAGCTAGTGCAAGTACATAATTACACAACATTATATACATACACAATTCAACGCAAATAAACCGTTAGGAAAAATCATTTTGAAAGTCAATATTCCGGAATATCACATTAACACCAAAGCAGTGTATTAACAAGTTTCCCACATCACAATCATCCACGCTTGGTAGCTCGCGACCGTACCCATTAGTATCGGTCCCCAGAGGTCCCGTCGGACCGTCCCCAGGTGAGAAACCACTTCCGCGGCCGTACCCATTAGTATCGGCCCCCAGAGGTCCCGTCGAACCGTCCCCAGGTGGAAGAACATCAACACACGCACCCAATTCCACTTCCATGGCCGTACCCATTAGTATCGGCCCCCAGAGGCCACACGCCATCCCCAGGTGGAAGAGAAACAATCACATTCGTTCAATAAAACCATTTACATCATTCGCATCAAAATCATACGCACATAACGGAATGTAATACATGTACTTGCCTGAGTAATACTACGTGAAGGAAAACGGCGAACGGACAGGTTTCGGCCCGAACAACCTTCACAAATCCGATCCTAACACAATAACGATGGACAATAAATCTTAAAACTACGTAAATGATGGAATACATCCTAGTTCAACCCGCTGAAACCCTTAGTCGAACAAAACTTGGGTATCGTCGACTATAAGTGACGAACAATGGAAAACTTGGAATTTAAAACCACAGATCATTGGTAAAATAAAGGGTTACAAGTGCATGATCGAAGTATAGCGATAACCCAGTAATAATTCGGACTAAAAGAGTCAAATCCCAAGAAATCCCCAAAATTCCCCCAAAATCTCAAAACAAGGGTTTAGGGAATATTTACCTTGATTCGGATGGTGGAAAGTGATTAGGAACTTGAAGAATTCACGCAAGGATTGCACGGTGGTAGAGAATGATGATCTACAGTCGGAATCGGCCCTAACCCCCGCCTGGAATCGCTCAAAACCGAGAAGGATAGGAAAAGAAGGAAAAATGACGAAGTTGACTGCTGCTGTCCTATTTATATTTAACAGACTTAGCGCACGCTATGCACAAGCATTAGCGTGCGCTAGCGGGGCATGGCAGAACAGTCTGCCTTCTGACCTCCCGTTAGCGTACGCAAACTAACATGGTTAGCGTGCGCTAGTAATGGGGATTAGCGTGCGTTAACGCTTATTAGCGTCTGTTGCACAGTCCCGATCAATCTTGAACCCATCGACCAGCGCACAAATCGATAGCGCACGCTAACCCCGAGTTAGCGACGCTAACCACACAATGATAGCGCACGCAAATAGATCTGAGTAGCGTGCGCTACTCAGAGCAGTGATTACCATCGCTGCCAACGGCGCACATGTGCCAAAACGAAGCAAGACCGAATCCGAGAATCATAAACACGTAATAATCAAGACGACAAAGTTGAGCGTTGAAAGAGAATATAATCACGATCACTAGAGAGTTTGAAACGAATCAAATAAGGCGAAATTCCCCAAACTTATGAAAATTACAAAAACGGCCCAAATGCCCGAAAAACCGCGATACAACGTCGGATTAACAAACCGAAAGTTCCAACACGACCAACTCAACCATACAAACTTATACGAATCGAGAAACAACGAAAACGAACAAGTTTTACGAGAATCGAACGCACATGCGGCAAGATATAATTCAAAATGAAATTATGCAAAAGCATCCTCGAAACTCGACCAAACGGAAAAACTCCAAGAACAAAAAAGATTCAGAATTCCAAAACAGTGCTAAGCGAGTTGTCCGAAACGAACATACATCAAAAATAGAAATTACCGAAAATAGAAAACGCGGATATTACACGAGCATCCTCGAACACGGCCGAAAAGCACGGTTCTATTCAATGATCAATCCTCACAACCTATTGTAATAAGCGATAAACAACAAGTTCGATAACAATCAACAATCGATATAACCAATCAACAAACCCAACGGTTCCACAATATCTCGATTAAACACAATCTGAACAACCTAAATTAATAAATCATGGATACATAACCACAATACGATTCCATAATCCGATAATCTTATCAACGATCAACTCATCCCGATAGCAAGGATTACATAACCTACTCTATTCCGAATTCATACTAATTAACAAGATTCGTCCTTGTTTATAATTGTAGATTTCATAGTAACATAATACTATCAGCATAATCGACAATCCGAACTACCCAAATAGTTCAGTACCATTGATAATCTTGTTATAAGATTAGCCATAATCTTTCCGAATTCAAAATTGTTATCATGATTCGTATTTCATCAAGAACATAAGAATTCTACCACTACAATCAACTTAGCATTGGTTCCAATCATCAAATCCATGATTATACTTAAAAACCATTATGTATCCTATCACATTTTCCTCTTTGATGTGATATATACATAGAACACCAAGAACATCATGATTCCATAATCATGATTATAACAAATAACATAATCGAAGACATATATCATCGTATCCTCCAACATACAATTCATATAACCTCAAGATTCACAGCAACAACACCATAATCATCTTCATACGAATTATTCATCAACAACAGCATCAAAAATCCGAATTCAAGGTGTAGAGTTGGTCAACATACCTCACGAACATGAATAACGCAATCAGACTCCTCAAGAATCATCAATATCTTCATATCCAAGTCTCAAATCCATGTTTCCAAGCTCACAACCAAGTTTGAAGAGGCTTATTCTCACTTATATATGCAGCGGGACGAAGGTGGGAGAAAAGCATCGTTTTATTCTCGTGAAGAATTGAAAGACCGAACCTTAATTTATAATCTGCACCGCTCATTACGTACGTTATCAATCAATATTAACGTACGTAATGATACCTAACGTATGCTACATGTCCTAGATAGCATATGTAACATCATTCCAGAGCTCATTGCCTCGCTTCGTTCGATCGCTTACGTACGTAATGCATAGGCCATAGCGTACGTAATACATACATTGACTTGATACAGTAATTGTCCATTTAGCGTACGTAATACACTAATCGTAGCGTATGCTAACCTCAGCGTTGACTCGCCCATCCACGTTCTGCACCGAAAGTTGCCGACATCAGGCCCACCTGTCGATCATTGCTCGGATCCTGCTTGATATAAACTTTACGTACGTTAACTAATCCACTTAACGTACGTAAGATATGTGCACCTTACATACGTTAATTATCCATCTTAACGTACGTAAGCCTTGTGCATTAGCGTACGCTAACTCCTTACTTTAGCGTATGTTAATCAGGCTATACTCAGTCAATTCCAACTGTTCTTGTCTATCATCTCGACATATGGAATACGTATACATGACATATTGAATACATATACTCCTTACAATAATATTCTCATACGATACACAATATCCTCAAATGCAATTGTCGACCAAGTCCGACAATTATACCAATGCCGATGTCTCAATCCTTCAATTATTTTATCCATAGTGTATAGATTCCACACTGTGCAGTATAACCCGGATAAAATAACATTAAACAATCATAGTAGAATTTCAGGATATTACATTGATGACGACCCAAATGCCTGAAGGAATCCCGGTAAGGGATCATGTTCTAAAGATGATTTCTCATCTAACGAACTTGATATCTTAGGGGATACTATCGATGCTGAAACGCAGGTCGATATCATCCTAGGCAGCTTATCTAGGAGCTTTGATCAGTTTCGCCTGAACTACAATATGAATCGTAGGGAGTATACCTTGGCGGAATTGCTGACAGAGCTTCAAGCTGGAGAAGGTCTCTTTAGGCAAGGGTATCAAGTTCTTGCGGCTGCTGGTGGTTCAACTTCTAAACCCAAGTGGGGAAAGAAGAAGAAACAAGTCGGCCAGAAGCAAGTGGCAACTCTCAAGGTAAAGAGCAAGGCTCCTCATCCGGAGGCGAACAAAAAGCCAAAGGTAAAGTGATACAAGTGCGGTCAAAAAGAACATTTGAAAGTGGACTGCCTTGCTCTTAAGAAAGGTATGCCTCGTGCACTAGTAGTCAAAACATGTTTGGCAGCTTGTTCTTCCAGTTCGTGGATAATTGATTCAGGCTCCACTGATTATGTTTGCTTTGACTCGCATGGTTTTCAGGTAACCAAGCAGCTTAGTGCGGGCGAGATAACCATCAACTGGGGCGATTATTCCAGGCTTATGGTTGTTGCAGTGGGAGTCGTGCAGTTGAAGATTAATGACAAAATATTAGTCTTTAATAATGTATTACTAGTACCAGATTTTAGAATGAATTTAATTTCGGTTTCTAAATTAAAATGTGATGGTTATTCAGTGTCTTTCGATGATGATTCTATTATTAGATGAAAAAACAGTGAATATATTTGCAAAGGTATTTTTACTAATGGACTCTATGTCATTAATACTGCACAAACTCCCATGTATAAACATAAATTGCTTAACTCTTTGTCTAAACCTAAAATGGAAAAAGAATCTTCGGATATATATGGTCCAATGAATGTCCAGGCTAGGGGTGGTTTCGAATACTTCATTACGTTTATAGATGATTATTTTAGATATGGATAGATCTATTTAATGCGATGTAAGTCTGAAGCCTTTGACAAGTTCAGAGACTTTAAGGCTGAAACGGAGAATCTTCATGGGAAGAGTATCAAGGCATTATGATCTGATCGTGGTGGCGAATACCTTAGTGGAGATTTTTTGGATTTCTTGGCAAATGAGAGGATTTCGTCCGAGCTCACTCCGCCGGGACTCCACAACAAAATGATGTTGCTGAGAGAAGGAACATAACTCTTTTAGAAATGCTTAGGTCAATGATGAGTTATCGGATTTATCTATTTTGTTCTAGGGGTATGCCTTGGAAACAGCGGCGTACATTTTAAACTTGGTGCCTTCGAAATCAGTTCCAAAAATACCCACAGAATTGTAGAGTGGGTGAAAGTCCAGTCTAGCACATGTTCGAATTTGGGGTACTCCAACATGTGCTGAATAAGGAAAATGATAAGTTGGCATCTCGTACAGAAGTACGAGTGTTTGTAAGATATCCTAAGAGAATGAAGTGTGGCTTATTCTATAGTCCCCAGGATCAGAAGTTCACTGTTAGCACCAATGCTCGATTCCTGGAAGAGGATTATATGACTAGTCACAAGCCCATGAGCGAAATAATTCTGGAAGAGTTGAGGGGCGAGACTCCGTCTATACCAATCGTACAAGCGCCAACTAACACTGCACCATATATCGATTTTGAGACTTACCAACTCAAGATTTGCCTCATCATAGTGGGAGGGATGTTCGTCAATAGGAATGATTCATAGGTGTGGGACAGTCTTCGGACTCAGTCCCAGGCGAAGATGAATCAGATCCCTGGACTTACAAGGAGGCAATCCAAGATAAAGATGCTGACTCCTGGCAAGTAGCAATGGAATCAGAAATGAGATCTATGGATTCCAATCAAGTGTGGGAGCTAGTAGAACTACCTAATGGGGTACAAGCCATTGGGAGTAAGTGGGTCTACAGGCAAAAGAAAGGAGATGACAGGAAGGTTGAAACCTTCAAAGAGAGGCTTGTTGTGAAAGGTTACACTCAGAAAGAGGGTATCGATTATGATGAAACCTTTTCGCCGGTAGCCATGCTTAAGTCAATCAGGATTCTTTTAGCTAGAGCTGCACATTTGGATCTGGAGATTTGGCAAATAGATATCGAGACTGCATTCTTGAATGGGAGTCTAAACAAGAAAATCTACATGCTCCAGCCAGGGGGATTCATTTCTGAAGGAGAGGATCACTTAGTGTGCAATCTTAAGAGATCTATTTATGGACTTAAGCAAGCATATAGATCTTATAACACTCGATTTGACGAGGTAGTCCAGTCATATGCATTCGTTCAATGTCCAAGTGAGAGTTGTGTGTATAAGAAATACGATGGAAACAACATGAAGGAATTATCGGTAGTTTCTTGTACTGTATGTAGATGATATCCCTCTGTTTGGAAACAATGTCATATGCATTCTTGAATGGGTGTTTATTGTACTATATGTAGATGATATCCCTCTGATTAGAAACAACGTGAAACAATTGTCGGGTGTATGGGTATGGCTATCTGAGCATCTTGATATGAAGGATTTGGTAGAAGCAAGACACATACTTGGAATCAGGATCTTACGTGATCGGAAGAAAATGATGTTGTGCTTATCTCAGGCATCCTATATCGGTACAGTGCTAAATCGGTTTAGCATGGAGAATTCCAAGAAAGGTTTTCTATCTCACATACATGGAATTCAACTTTATAAGGATATGTGTCCCAATACACAAAAAGAGATAGATGACATGAAGTTGATCCCTTATGCATCAGCTGTGGGAAGCCTCGTGTATGTTATGCTTTGCACTAGACCAGATATCTGTCATGCCG
The DNA here is from genome assembly GCA_033398695.1 of Orobanche coerulescens. NCBI lineage: Eukaryota > Viridiplantae > Streptophyta > Magnoliopsida > Lamiales > Orobanchaceae > Orobanche > Orobanche coerulescens. Next base: position 150,871,835 of record CM065815.1, read on the forward strand.
TAGGCATGGCTGCTAGATATCAGTCGAAGCCAGGACCAGGATACTGGATTGATGTCAAGCACATACTCAAGTACCTGAGAAGTACTAGGGAGTATATTCTAGTATATCAATCAGATGACTTATGTCCAGTGGGTTATAATTACTCAGATTTTTCATCAGACAAAGAAAAGTTCAAGTATAGTTCAGATTATGTGTTTAGTCTGGGAAGTGGAGCCATTAGTTGGAGGAGTGTGAAGCGGAAATGCATCTCGGACTCTATCATGGAAGCCGAATACGTGGCAGCGTCTGAGGCAGCCAAGGAGGAAGCTACTTCCTGCAGGACTTAGATGTGATTCCCGATTTGCCAAAGGGTATTACACTTTATTATGATAATACCGGTGCAGTCGCAAATTCGAGGGAACCACAAGCCCACAAGTCAAGTAAACATATCAACCGCAAGTACCACATCGTACGACACTTCGTAAAGGGAGGAGACGTAGTTGTATCCAAGGTTGCATCGGAAGATAATCTTGCTGATCCTTTCACGAAAGGCCTACCCTTAAAAGTTTTTGAAAGGCGTGCGGAAGGAATGGGATTACGGCGTGTGGTGATAAGTGTCATTTTTGTACACTTATCCATGGTTTGTATCGATAAAATTCACCCATAATTGAGCTAGTCTACTCGTTTTTTTTGCTTTTAATTTATTAGTTTTAATAATTTTATTTTTATCGGATGATGATCGGATTAAATAACTGAATTACTCAAGAAACAACATGATTAAAAAATATTCTCTTTATTGAATTTTGATATATTCATGTTGTAGGGATTTTCGAGACGAATTCGGCAGACTTTCCGGATTCAAAATCAGAGTTATATATCAAAAGTTATCATCCGAAGAAGATCTGGGGCAAAAACGCAAAGTCTGAGAAATTTTGGGCTGAAAACGTAACTTTCAAAGCAACCAGTGAACAAATTTACGAAGCCAAGTTACGGCCGTAACATTCAGGAGTTACGGCCGTAAGTCACCCTTGTTACGGTCGTAACTCCTGAATGTTACGGCAGTAACTCTTGACAGATTGCTATGATTTGTCTAATTTTTTATACTTTTTGTGTATTATTGAAGGGATGGCTGGTATTGATCCGATCTAATGTAATAATGCTGGAGTTTTGGAGCTATTAGATGACTTTAGGTGTATAAATAGACCCCTTAGATCCTTCATCATTCATCATTCATCTTATAATTTTTCATTTTTTGTAAAATTTTCTTTTTGTGTGAAGAACACACTTGTGTTCTTGAGTGATCTTTGTAAGTGTGGTATAGTATATGTTGTTCAGAGAGTTTATTGCTTCTATATTCTTTATATACTAAGGGAGTTAGGATCAATTCTTTCTCTTGATTCAACTAAAAATAACCACCAAAGCTTGTAATATGTGTAATAAACCCTTCATGGGTTAAGTAACCTTTAGTTGGGATTATAAACAAGGTTAGTCATGTTATTTATGTTTGTATAAAAGATCTATTGTGAACTACTTATTATTGTGTGTGATTTTCATTGTTTTAACAATCTTTATTTATTTGGCCAATAAATGACGATATTTATGGTCTTCATATGTTTCGAAAGAAAATATGTTTGATTAGATCAAATGATCTTCACTCTAAGTTGTTCTAGGGGATAGAAATATACCTCTAGTCCTTAGATGATTCTTTGAGTTATTTTCATAAATCCTAATGCTATGTATTGAAGCCAATCAACATAGAAATATAGTGGATTGATTCAATATGTAAGGGCGTTTATAGTTCGAAAGAGAAACCGTCTTTTTAAGGAAAATCGAATCTACACAACATAATAAGTAAATTCATTTTATGATCTCCTATACATCTTTTATAACTAATGACGAACTAAGTTTGTAATCCCAACTATTTCATTTTATCGTTAATCAATCTATTATTATTACTATATTTTTATTTCCTTATAATATTAGAACTATTATTGCAATTTCTTTGCAATTATTAAACCAAACTTTTTAATTGTGTGTTTCACTCATCTTAAGTATCTATAAAAATAGACTAATAGTGTATCATTCAGATTATAACCAAACTTCCTTGTGGGATCGATAAACCGGACTCAAAAAGTCCACTTTACTACTTGATACGATATCGTGCACTTGCGATAGTTACACCTAAAGCGTGTCAAGTTTTTGGCGCCGTTGCCGGGGAAGTATAAGTTATATTTGAAATCTTACATTGTAAACTATTTTTATAGGTACAAATTTCTCGACGTTGTAACTTAGTACTCAATTGTGTTTGTCCGGTCAAGTGGCGGATAACGGTACTCCGTGACTATTAAAGTTGGATTTTTCAGTTTCCCACAACAACTGATATTTGTAGATATTTTCTTCAATTATTTTCATTGTCATTTTATTTTTATTTTTTTATGGAAGAAACATTGTATAAAATCGAAAAAAGATTTCCCTTTCTAAGCAAAAATGCAGTTTTAAAAATTTACAAGACAAGGCTTGAAAGAATGAGGTTGTTTATGAATAAAAGCATACCTTTTGACATAAGATTCATTATCGAAGCCAAAGTAAGAATAGAAGGTGAATTCACAGAAACACCGACTAGATTTTTTCCAGGGCTTGGAAAAAGTTCATATGCCAAGAAACGACGAGCAAAGATGCTAGCAGTTTGCTATAAATGTGCTAGATGGAACTGTAATGTAAAATGTCGATCTTTAGGAATTCCATCTACAAACAGAGAAGATAAAATTCAGTTCATTAATGATGGTCTGAATAAGGAGAATTTAGATAATATCGAAATTTCTCTTGACACGCATCCTAGTGGACTAGTATATTACGGAATTCAATGTTTGTGGAATAAAGTCAAACCGGAATATGAACAACGTCTTGGGAATCTGACGTTAAAATACCCTGTTTGCCAATTTGTAAGAAAATTGGATGGAAAGCTTCTCCCCGACTCATAGAAGGCGTTTAGGCCATTTCTGAACGTAAAATCAGAGGAAGATGTGAGCCACAATCACAACTACTGTACATACGCGTAAGTATCTTTTATTTTTGTCGTGTGGTGAGATTTTTTGAATAAAAAATGTGATACGCGATAAATGCTTTCATTATTCTATTGAGTAATTGAAGCACATTCAAACGCAATCACAAACTTGTTAAACAATTTTTACCTTTTATAAATAAACTTTCTACTGGTTTCTTTCATTCATCCCTCAAACTTGCACTTTTCTCTGTTTCTCTCTAAAAATTTTTTTTCTTTTCAAAAATGGAGTCATCATCTTCAACAAATAAATTTAACACAATATGCATTTTTGGTGGAGCTAGTTCTGGAAAAGAGGCATGCTTTACTGAAGCAGCCCACAACTTGGGTCGTACCTTAGGAGAAAAATGCATTCATGTAGTTTACGGAGGAGGAAGTCTAGGATTAATGGGACGAGCTGCATACACTATATGGAAGGAGTAAGAGTGTTGGGAATAATCTCAAAACCTCTGGTGAAAGTAAAATCACCAGTCAACTATTGGAGATGAGTTTAGATCGTGAATATGCAAGATCGCATAACTCACATGATAAATAATTAGGCGCCTTTATCACCCTTCCGGTGGTTTTGGCACCCTTGAGGAACTTTTTCATGTGGTTACCAGAGCTCACTAAATGTTCATCAAAAACCAATAGGTGTGCTTAATGTCAATGGTTTCTTTGATGGTTTACTGTCTTTCATCGACTACTCTGCTGAAAAGGGCTTTATTTCCGAGCGTGCAAAACAAATCATAGTCGTTGCAACAACACCAGAAGAACTAATCAAAAAACTCAATGAATTTGTTTCTCAACCAGATCCAGCTCTAGCTAAAATTGTCTGGGTAGAAGATTTTACCGTGAGAAAACGAAAAGTGGATTCATTCCTCTCCCTTTGATAACCCATGTCGGACCTCTTGTATTTTTACTTTCTGTCGTGTGTAATAATCGTGTTAAATGGTGGCAGGAGTTTCTTCTTGATCTCTTGACGCGCATCTATTCGCGATTTATGTATTGTTATTTTATTACTGTAATGTTTATTTTGTGTTTTTTATAAAAACTTTGATGGCAGCGTAAGGCGACTCTTCGGACTTTCTTGATGCGCATCTTAAAAATTGTGTTATACTTACGAGTATATTTTATTTTCTTTTGTTGTGTGCCTCGTATATTTATTCTCTTGCAGATTCTAAATGGCGTTAGCTCAGACATCAACTTTCTTAACAGGGAGTATTCTGCTTTTCTGCATTGATTTTTATTTTTTTTTTATTTTTTTTTAAACTGAGGACAGTTTTATTTTCAAGTTTGGGGGTGGTTTGTTTTAGTATTTTGGTGTGTTGTAATTTTGGTGTGTTTTGATTGATTTGGTTTTTGGTGTGTTTTGATTGATTTGGTTATTTGCCTTAATTTTTTTTATTATTATTATTATATATATATATATATGTATTTATAGTATTTTGATTTATGAGATTTCTAGATCTGGCCATAACACCAATAAATTAGCTATATACAAGCTTCTAAAATCGTTTTAACCGGTAAAAAAATTGTATATTCCAAAATTTTTTGAGCCTTAATCTCTTTCCAAACCTTGTAATTATCATATAAAATCGAGTTATTCGTTACCTTGAAAAAAGAAGAATCATTTGGTTGATGAAAAATAGAACTGAAATTTACTTAATTTGTGGAGTTTTTGATTTTTCATGCTTAAACTAATAAATGATTTTCTGCAAAAATTCTATTCCCTAAAAAAAGGAGTCATTGGTGAAAAGAGCTACACGTTAGCAAATAACGGTGTGAAAGCTATCACCTAAAAAAAATGACGAAAAGGAGAAGTGTTGAGCGACAGAATTTTGCTAATTTTGGAACTCTTAAATTTTTCTAAAAATAAAGGACTAACCATTGTTGGTGCGTAGCTGCCGTCTCAGAAAAATTGGTGAAAAGAGCTACACGTTAGCAAATAACGGTGTGAAATCTATAACCTTTTTACGAAAAAAAATATATAGAAATTGTGTTAGTGAAAAGAGCTACATGTTAGCAAATAACGGTGTGAAAGCTATCACTAAAAGGGATGTAGTTTATGAGCAGATTTGAATTAATTAGCAGCTGAATTTCAATACACTCAATTTTGTGAAAATCACAATATTTGATGACGCCAATGAAATTCTTCTTCATATTGAGTCGAAAAATAAACGAGTGATCGAGAGCAACCATTAAAGGGAGTCGTGTGTATCACGAGTGGGAAAAAAATAATCAACCTTTTGGGGGGAAACCTTACATTTTGGAATTACAAAATAAAACCGTGTTTTAACTTCAAAAACATTAGTAGATTTATTTTGAATCTTGATTCATTTCTATCTACTGTATAAAGATGGTTGTTGTTTATTAATGGCATTTTGATCTCCTTTTCTCTTTTTATATTTTAATTTTTGTGTGTATTATTAGTTTTGTGTCTTATTTTTATTTTTGGAGTGTGATTAATAAAGAGTCTTGCTCGGGACTAGCAAGAATTCAAGTTTGGGGGTGTGATAAGTGTCATTTTTGTACACTTATCCATGGTTTGTATCGATAAAATTTACCCATAATTGAGCTAGTCTACTCGTTTTTTTTGCTTTTAATTTATTAGTTTTAATAATTTTATTTTTATTGGATGATGATCGGATTAAATAACTGAATTACTCAAGAAACAACATGTTTAATAAATATTCTCTTTATTGAATTTTGATATATTCATATTGTAGGGCTTTCGAGGCAGATTCGAATGAGACTTTCGGATTCAAAATCGAGTTATATATCAAAAGTTATCATCAGAAGAAGATCTGGGCAAAACGCAAAGTCCGAGAAATTCGGGCTGAAAACGTAACTTTCAAAGCAACCGGTGAACAAATTTACGAAGCGAGTTACGGCCGTAACATTCGGGAGTTACTGTGTAAGTCACCTTGTTACGGCCGTAACTCACGAATGTTACGGCCGTAACTCTTGACCAATTGTTATGATTTGTCTAATTTTTATACTTTTGTGTATTATTGAAGGGATGGCTGGCATTGATCCGATCTAATGTAATAATGCTGGAGTTTTGGAGCTATTAGATGACTTTAGGTGTATAAATAGACCCCTTAGATCCTTCATCATTCATCTTATAATTTTCCATTTTTTGTAAACTTTTCTTTTTGTGTGAAGAACACACTTGTGTTCTTGAGTGATCTTTGTAAGTGTGGTATAGTATATGTTGTTCAGAGAGTTTATTGCTTCTATCTCCTTTATCTACTAAGGGAGTTAGGATCAATTCTTTCTCTTGATTCAACTAAAAATAACCACCAAAGCTTGTAATATGTGTAATAAACCCTTCATGGGCTAAGTAACCTTTAGTTGGGATTATAAACAAGGTTAGTCATGTTATTTATGTTTGTATAAAAGATCTATTGTGAACTACTTATTATTGTGTATGATTTTCATTGTTTTAACAATCTTTATTTATTTGGCCAATAAATGACGATATTTATGGTTTTCATATGTTTCGAAAGAAAATATGTTTGATTAGATCAAATGATCTTCACTCTAAGTTGTTCTAGGGGATAGAAATATACCTCTAGTCCTTAGATGATTCTTTGAGTTATTTTCATAAATCCTAATGCTATGTATTGAAGCCAATCAACATAGAAATATAGTGGATTGATTCAATATGTAAGGGGCGTTTTATAGTTCGAAAGAGAAACCGTCTTTTTAAGGAAAATCGAATCTACACAACATAATAAGTAAATTCATTTTATGATCTCCTATACATCTTTTATAACTAATGACGAACTAAGTTTGTAATCCCAACTATTTCATTTTATCGTTAATCAATCTATTATTATTACTATATTTTTATTTCCTTATAATATTAGAACTATTATTGCAATTTCTTTGCAATTATTAAACCAAACTTTTTAATTGTGTGTTTCACTCATATTAAGTATCTATAAAAATAGACTAATAGTGTATCATTCAGATTATAACCAAACTTTCTTGTGGGATCGATAAACCGGACTCAAAAAGTCCACTTTACTACTTGATACGATATCGTGCACTTGCGATAGTTACACCTAAAGCGTGTCATGTGGCAGCATTGATTTGAGTATAAGTGGGAGAATTGAGAGACTATGTAATAGAGTAGTATACTTAAAAGCATGCTTTGAGTATAAGTGGGAGATTGTTAGGGTTATATACTGCAAAGCATACTTTATGCTTGTATTACCTTATTTTCCTATAACTACCTATGAGAATATTAATTACATTTAATCACATGTTTTGCATATTTATTCACGTTATGGTTATGCAAATGAAATGTCTAATTATTTTATATTGTAGATAATGTGGTGTGTTGGTGTAACACGGAAGATCACATTATCGGTGCCTTATAAAATAATATAATGGTTCACTACCTATATAATTATTAGACAAATTATGTGAAAGGTTGTAGTGTATGCTTGAGATTAGTTGGTCTTGACTATTAACATACACTGGCATATTTGGATACGTTGGACTGGATCGAAGTGAGATAGTATCTTTTGTAGTGACTATAAGAAGAACGTAAATCTCGGATAATTATTATTTCTTAATTCTAAGTATATAATATTTAATTGTGTATTTATAATATGTATTGCTTTGATTTACCATGGGTGAGAGTTGTAATATCCGCAATTTTCGATTTTTGGTGAATTTCTTTTTTTCGACCAAAGTTCGTTTTGACAACTCTATCATGACCATTTCGTCATTCGGAGAATATTTAATTCTGCACTTTTTATCATCCGAGTTCGTTTCGGTGCTGCTTTGTTGAGTTCCGTGCTTTTTAGCGACTTTTCCGCGCTTGAGTTCGGTTCCTGCGAATCTCGTTCGAAACTGTCGTTTGGGGTTTTTCGTAAGTTCATTTAACGTTGTTATACGTGTTGTGAGCTTCGATTTGATTATTCGTTGACGTATGGTGATTTTCGGGCATTTGGGCCATTTTCGTAATTTCCCAAAGTTTGGGGTAATTACCTTCCGTTGCCGAATTTCGAGCCTTCGGGTGGTCGGAATTGTGTGTCCTACTAGCTCTTAGATTCGTCTTTGTGAGTACTTCGTAACCGTATCTTCGGTTTGCATTCAGGTTTTGGAGCATGGCACAGGGTCGGCACGAAGGATGATGAAAGATGAACGATACTAATCACACGAGGATCCGTTGATGTCGTATTGGTCTAGTTGTATTTTCTTTTCATTGCAGATTTGTTTCCGTTATGCAGGTGCGGTTGTATTTTGACCTGCGTGGGCATGAGTTGTATTCGAGTTGTAAGTATTTATTGAAAGACCAAATCAGTCCATCGAGTCATTTTAGCCTTAAAGGCATGGTTGAGTTGTTATATGTTGTTACCACTGGTAGATCCTTGAGGAAAGGTTCTACGGCGTGTAATATCCCTGAGCGGATTGGGGGTGTTACAGAAAGGTATCGGAGCTTAGGTTGAGGAAACCTAGGCTCTCGGGTACAGTCGTGTTGTTTGAGTCTTGTTTCGTCGGATTTTATCTGACTGAGTCGTGTCGCGACGCGTCGTTTGAGTTTGTTGGTCGTGATTAGTATCGTGGGGCGATCATCATCTTCGTGCGACCTGTGGAAGTAAGTCTCCCTTTTTTGTGTTGTGCCTCGTGTGACACGAGCTATTTTTATGATTATTTGTTAAGTGGTGGAATTCTTATGTGAATTTTGATTTCACGATATGTATTTAGTCGACTCTCGTATTTGATTTATACGAGGAGTGTCGTCACTTTTGATGTCTTTTTATTGTTGTTTTTGTCCGTGGATGATGAATTTCGAATCGATCCGCACGTTTTACAAGTTCTATTGTGGAAGCTTTGTGCTTATACGCGTTCGACTTGTTCACTAGCCATGCGGGAGAGTATTTTATCGGTGGTTTTGTTACGAATGTGGTATTTTATCGTTTATTTCCGTTTAAAGACATGTGTTGTCTTGATTTTAAACGTTTTGATGCGTGTGCTAGGAGTTGTTTTAGTGAACGTCGGTATGTGTGAGTTTTGGGCATTCTGACCTATTGGATTTTTGAAAACCTTGAGTATCTTAGAAAAATAAACTTCGAGACATACTTTTCAAATGACTTATTTTCTTGTGGTACATCCTAGGTGCCACAATATATTTCAAAAATTTTCTACCTCGAGGACCAAAATATTTTGAGATATTTTCAACACTTTTATTTAGACCCGAGGGTCGAATATTTTGAAAGTTTTCACTAAGAGAAAATGTCCTCATTTTTATCAAATGTGATATGGTTCTCCAAAGTCTCGATAATGATGTTTCACGTTTGTACTTTTTGAAAGGTGATACTCAAGATCAATCGGTGTTCTTCTAAATTATTTTCAAAATGAGGTTTTCGTTTTTAAAACCTATCCATTCCGTTTGAGGACCGGGTATGTATGTGTGATGTTCGCGTTGTCATTTTGATACTTTCTCCAGTATGATCGAATTGGCGGTGTGAGCGTTGAGACGCTTTCCACACATTGGTTGTGCTAGCCCTGTGAGAGGCGGAATGTTGGTATTGAATGTTGTCGCCTCGTGGCGATTTCTGCGTTGTCGAGGGTGTGCGAGCTGTTAGAGGTTGGTATGGTATGACCGTGTGCATCGGTGATGGTTCCGTTATGCGTCGATTGTTTAATGTCTTGTTACCTTGCTCCCGTTTCTTGTGAATTTCGTGGACGAGGTCGGAGGTAATGCCCGTACTATTTTGACTTCTGTATTTTCTCTTTCTCCAGTCTATCGATTCGCTCATGTTCGTTGGCACTTTACGAACTTGATCTGTAATTCGGTTTCATCGTCCGAACGAGCTACGACCTTGTTGTGGGTCAATCTGGTTATCGATGTTACTTTTTCGAGTTCGGTTCGATTCTTGTGAACCTTGTTCGGAAGTAACATCATTTGGTTCTACTAGTTCTTTTATTCGAAGTGGATCGGATTTGGAACTCTTATGTTTTCGACTCTGTCGACTCATTTATGTTTGTTGACATTTCTGAGATTTTCCGCCCCTTGTTTTTGTTTATCGAACGAGTGTGGTATCGTTTCGGAATAACTCGTTCGTCGTTGTGACTTTTCAATTGCTATTCCCTTTCCTGTGGTTCTTATGTGAATGCACATCCTGTTGTTTTCACCGGATCATATATTGTCTCGAGTCGAGATGTGAACCTTGGAGTTGTTGTTTGAATTTTATTATCCTACGTGTTTCGGACATGATTGTTCGATTTTTGTTGTCTCAATCGTTTGTTTGTTCGGTTTTTGTTCTCGTTTCGTGATTGTTGAGCGTTCAGGCTCCTTCCTAATTCCCTTAAGTTTGGGAAATTAGTCTCGTTTTCGATCTTCCAACCCTTGGGCGGTGGAATTCCGTATTTATTCAGCGTTTGACTCGCATTTGATTGGTGAACCGTTGGTTTGGTCAATCATATTGATTTTCGTCATTGAGTTTTGTGATTGTTCGGATAATCGACTCGATTGTATTGTCTATTTGATGACGCTTGTCACTCGTTGATTTTATTATGTCTCTACCGGTGACGTTGCGTTAGTCGCCCTAGAGCGTATTTTCTCGCCGTATGTCTCTTTGCGTTCCTTGCAGTGTTTCGCCGTCGGGCGCGAGTTTTCGGTTTTGTGTATCTCGTCGAGTTTTCCTGGCAAGGGATATTGCTTCTCCTACTTATTTTAAGTTTCGGACGAAACTTCTTTTAAGGAGTGTAGAATGTAATATCCTCAATTTTCGATTTTTGGTGAATTTCTATATTTTCGACCAAAGTTCGTTTTGACAACTCTATCATGACCATTTCGTCATTCGGAGAATATTTAATTCTGCACTTTTTATCATCCGAGTTCGTTTGGTCTTTGCTTTGTTGAGTTCCGTGCTTTTTAGCGACTTTTCCGCGCTTGAGTTCGGTTCCTGCGAATCTCGTTCGAAACTGTCGTTTGGGGTTTTTCGTAAGTTCATTTAACGTTGTTATACGTGTTGTGAGCTTCGATTTGATTATTCGTTGACGTATGGTGATTTTCGGGCATTTGGGCCATTTTCGTAATTTCCCAAAGTTTGGGGTAATTACCTTCCGTTGCCGAATTTCGAGCCTTCGGGTGGTCGGAATTGTGTGTCCTACTAGCTCTTAGATTCGTCTTTGTGAGTACTTCGTAACCGTATCTTCGGTTTGCATTCAGGTTTTGGAGCATGGCACAGGGTCGGCACGAAGGATGATGAAAGATGAACGATACTAATCACACGAGGATCCGTTGATGTCGTATTGGTCTAGTTGTATTTTCTTTTCCGCTGCAGTATTTGTTTCCCGTTGTACGGGTGCGGTTGTATTTTGACCCCTGCGTGGGCATGAGTTGTATTCGAGTTGTAAGTATTTATTGAAAGACCAAATCGACCATCGAGTCATTTTAGCCTTAAAGGCATGGTTGAGTTGTTATATGTTGTTACCAGCCTGGTAGATCCTTGAGGAAAGGTTCTACGGCGTGTAATATCCCTGAGCGGATTGGGGGTGTTACAAGAGTCACAATAATTGACTCAATAAGATTCTTATCTTGGGCAATAATATTATTGATATGACGATTATTATTATTATTACTAGAAATTGTGTCCCGACTCGTGCGGACTGATGATGTCCTTTGAGAAGCTCGATAATGATTATTATATTAAACTGTAATATCCGGGATTTCTACTACTATTGTTTAATGTTATTTTATCCGAGTTATGTTGTACAGTGTGGAATCTATACAGTATGGATAAAATAATTGAAGGACTGAGACATCTGTATTGGCATAATTATCGTACTTGGTCGATAATTATATTTGAGGATATATTGTGTTGTGTATACGTATTCGGTATATTGAGATGACGAGCAAGATCGGTGTAAATGGCTAAGTACAGAAGCCATAATGTACGTTAAGCATATAAGCTTACGTACATTAATCCCCAACAGTTACGTACGTTAACGTGAGGTCTTTACGTACGTTAAAGTATCAGGTGAGATATAGTTGACTGATCACAGAGGACTTTGTCAAGCGTAGCGTACGTTAATCATCGGATTTTACGTACTCTAAGACACAGACGTAAATGTACGTTACGTAGTGTACATAACGTACGTTATGAAGAGAATAGGACAGGATCAGGCTATGACCGAAAAGTGGGTCCCGTGGTCGGCAGCTTTCGGCGCAGAACGTGGACAGATGAGTCAATGTCGTATATTACGTACGTTATGGATTACACATTACGTACGCTAAATTGGTATTTACTGTAGCAAGTCAACGTATGTATTACGTACGTTATGGCCTATGCATTACGTACGTAAGCGATCGAACGAAACAAGGCAGTGAGCTCTGGAATGATGTTACATACGCTATGTAGGACCTATATCATATGTAAGGAAGAATTACGTACGTTAATGTTGATTGGTAATGTAACACCCTCAAGATATTCGAGGTATATTACAGCGCCGTGAATCCCTATATGGGACCCACCAGGCTGGACGGCATCATACTCATCGACTCGCATAAACGACAGAACAATACCATGTCATAAAGACGCAAAACAGAATAATCCACCCGGTTCAACCGGTCAATCTAACATCATCATCCAACACAACATAATAAGTAACAATACAATCCGAACGAACAAGAACCCCTTAAGTACTCGAGTACAACTATTAGTTCAAAACCACATAAGATGAAAAGGTAAAAGACACTAAAACGTCACTCGTGCACAATCATCACGCACGGCCATCATCCGTGTACTGGTCCAGCGCCCGCTCGTCTCGATGAACCTGACCTGAAATTCATAAAACGAATTTCCCCAAAACGGGTCCCCAGAGGGGTTAGCAATTACGCTAGTACAAGTAACCAGATGAACAACTTACATCTTACACATATAGTAATGCATGCAATAGAGAAAACCGTTCGAAAACACTCATTTCCGGAAATGCCAATATCAAATCACATTTGTAAAATTCACCACAATTAACCGTCGATCCACACCTCCGTGGACCCCTACCGAGACCCCGTCGGATCTAACCCGTAGTGGTTAAAAGCAAAGCTCGTCGATCCACACCTCCGTGGACCCCTACCGAGACCCCGTCGAGTCTAACCCGTAGTGAGCATACACACGCACACAATTTCTCATACAAAACTACTATGTCAAGATTGTAAGTTCATAAGGATACTTGCCTCGATTAATTAGACGATGACATGAACGGAACGGAAGAGTTGAACACGACCGCAAGGAACCGGCGGAAATGAACCTAACGATTCGAATAACACAATCACAACCAAATCTAGACGATTATGGAAATGGAATACACCCGAAACCCGCCTACGATTCATGTATATTCGTATATAAACAACAACGAGGGCGGACCACAACCAAACCCTCTCGATTCCGTAAAAATCACAAAATATACCATGAATCCGTAGGGAAACTAAGAATACCAACAAGATTAATCATATTCATCATCAATCCATCAACGAAACGGAACGGATCGGAAGAAAATCCCAAAACCCCAAATTATCCAAAAGTAGGGTTCTAAGAGATTACCTTGGATTTAGGATGAGAAACACAAGTAGATGATGTTAGTCTACACCAAGAACTCAAGCAAAAGAATCTCTGAAGTGATTGGAAGAAGAAAATCGCCTCAAATCGTCTCTGGAGTCGCTCGGCCGCGGAAAGAGGAAGAAATGAGATTTTGTGATTATCTCGGTCAACTCCCTGGTTTATATAGCCAGGGAGTGTTAGCGCACGCTAAAACCTCAAGGTTAGCGTGCGCTAACGGGATAGGATTACAAACCCTCCTGTTAGCGTCCCAGTCCAGTAGCCAGGTTTTTGGCCGTTAGCGTGCGCTACCATACATGCGTAGCGTGCGCTAATAACCTCTCGGTAGCGCGCGCTATCGACCAATAGCGTGCGCTACCTGAACGTCAGCCGAGTCCAGTAGCCAAATGCCCAAACTCACCTGACCCGTTAGCGTGCGCTACCATACAAGCGTAGCGTGCGCTAACTAGCATCTGATTGAGTTCAGTAGTAAGCGCCCGATCGACGGTCACACTAGCGCGCGCCATCAACAACTTAACGTGCGCTAGTCTCCCGACATTAGCGTGCGCTAGACAAGATAGCGTGCGCTAATCCGATAGTCGAGGGTCGAGCTGACGCCACTCCTGGGGCTAAATCGTTAGCGTGCGCTATTTAATTAAACGTAGCGTGCGCTACTAATGGATTTCTAGCGTGCGCTATACAGGAAATTTAGCGTGCGCTAGATACAGAATATAAACGACCCAAAATACCGGATTACGAACGAAACGTCAAACGGAACACCTCAAACGCATCATAGCATAGAATGAATCCACGGCAACCCCGAAACGGCGGTTCCGCACAACAATTACGAGAATCAGATCAAAAGATAACGGAAAAGTTACACTGAAGGATACACGAGGGTCACTAAAATCGAGAATTACACCGGAAATACAATTACAAGGGAAAGAAAAATGCGGATATTACATTCTACCCCTCTAAAAATAAGTTTCGTCCCGAAACTTAAGGAACAAACAACTCGGGGTACCTAGCACGCATGCTATCCTCGGTTTCCCAAGTTGCCTCCTCGACACCGTGTCTCGACCACTGCACCTTGACCAAAGGTATGGTCTTATGCCTCAATCGTTTCTCACGATACTCCAAAATCTTCAAAGGGCGCTCTTCGAAAGCAACATCTTCGGCGACATCAATCTCTCCATAATCGATGATGTGACTAGGATCCGGGGCATATTTCCTCAACTGGGAAACATGGAAAACGCTATGAACATGACTCAAGGCCGGAGGTAACGCCAAACGGTATGCTAACCCACCTACTCGCTCGAGGATCTCGAAGGGGCCGATAAATCTCGGACTCAACTTCCCTTTCTTCCCGAAATGAAAAACTCCCTTCGTCGGCGACACCTTTAGCAAAACATGGTCTCCCACCTCGAATTCCAAAGGTCGACGACGGGCGTCGGCATACGACTTCTGTCGGCTCTGGGCAGTCAACATCCGTTCCCGAATTAACTCTATCTTCCGCCTCGTCTCTAAAACGACATCCGGCTCGGTCCCGACCAAATCGGACGCCTCATTCCAACAAATCGGTGATCGACATCGCCGCCCGTAAAGTGCCTCATACGGTGCCATCCGAATCGACGCGTGCCAACTGTTGTTGTACGTGAATTCGATCAGCGGCAAATGTTCCTCCCAGTCACTACTCCAATCGAGAGCACAGGCACGCAACAAGTCCTCGAACGTCTGGATAGTGCGTTCCGATTGTCCATCTGATTGGGTATGAAAAGAGGTACTCAAATGTAAACGGGTACCCAACGCCTTATGCACCGCCTGCCGGAAGTGCGATACAAAACGGCCGTCACGATCCGAAACAATAGACTTCGGAGTACCGTGAAGTCTCACAATCTGCGCGATAAACACACGAGCTAACTTCTCCGGGCCCCAAGTGTCCTTGATGCCCAGAAAATGTGCCGACTTGGTCAGACGATCAACAATCACCCATACCATATTCATGCCCGACCTCGATCTCGGCAAACTCGTAACGAAATCCATCGATA
The DNA here is from genome assembly GCA_033398695.1 of Orobanche coerulescens. Taxonomy (NCBI): domain Eukaryota; kingdom Viridiplantae; phylum Streptophyta; class Magnoliopsida; order Lamiales; family Orobanchaceae; genus Orobanche; species Orobanche coerulescens. Next base: position 150,887,467 of record CM065815.1, read on the forward strand.
TATCTTCCCATTTCCATTCCGGAATGGGAAGTGACTAATAACTCAATGGTCTCTGATGCTCGATTTTGACCTGCTGATAAGTCAAACATCTCGCTACAAACTGTGCGACCTCATCCTTCATATCATTCCACCAGAAATTTCTTCTCAAGTCCTTGTACATCTTACTCGAACCAGGATGAACGGAATAAGGTGTAGCATGGGCCTCCCGTAAAATACTCTGCCTCAACTCTGAGTCGTTCGGCACACAAAGCCGACTCTGGAATCTCAAAATACCATCCTCGTGAATCACAAACCCAGGAGACTTTCCCTTAAGAACATTCTCTCGGATTTGAGTAATCATCGGATCCTCTGATTGCTTCAGCTTAATTTCATCGATCAAAGGTGATGAAATCTCTAAAGCACAAAGTTGCCCGACAGCTCCTGGCAACGAGACCTCAACGTCTAACTCGATCAAAGCCCTCCGAAGCTCAGACTGAGGCGTAAGGATCTCAAGCGTTCGCAACGCAACTGGTTTCCGACTCAAGGCGTCGGCCACGACGTTCGCCTTACCCGGATGATAAAGGATTTCGAGGTCATAATCCTTAATCAACTCTAACCACCTCCTCTGCCTCATATTCAACTCTCGCTGAGTAAATATGTATTTCAGACTTTTATGATCGGTAAAAATCTGACATGTAGAGCCGAAAAGATAGTGACGCCAAATCTTGAGCGCAAAAGCATCGCCGCTAATTCCAAATCATGAGTAGGGTAGTTCGGCTCATACGGCCTCAAGCGTCTCGACGCATAGGCAATGGTCTTGCCGTCCGCATTAATACACACCCAAGACCACGACCCGAAGCATCGCTATAAACGGCAAAACCCTCGTTGCCACATGGCAACGCCAAAGCTGGGCTGAAGTCAAACGCTTCTTGATTCCTCAAAACTCGACGCCTCTCGTCATTCCGACGAACCTCTCGGATTGAGCAAGCTGCGTAAGTGGTCGAGCTAGTTTCGAAACCCTCGACGAACCTACGATAGTAGCCGGCTAAACCCAAGAAACTACGGAGCTCCTTCACATTCTTGGCGGCGCCCAATCCAACACGGCCTCAATCTTGCGGATCCACACGAACCCCCTATTTGAAATCACGTGACCTAAAAACATCACTTCCTTCAGAACTCACATTTCGAGAACTTTGCATAGAGTTGCTCGGTCCTCAAAATGTCTAATACTACTCGCAAATGATGGGCATGCTCTTCCTCATTCCTCGAATAAATAAGAATATCACAATAAAGACGACGACGCACTTATCCAAATACTCGATAAAAACTTTGTTCATCAACGCATGAACACCGCCGGCGCATTAGTTAACTGAAGGGCATGACTACGAACTCATAATGTCCGTACCTCGTCAGAAAAGTTTCGGCACATCGGACTCTCTCACCGGGTGATAGTACCCCGATTTCAAATCAATTTTCGAGAATACCGAAGCTCCTCGAATCGATCGAACAAGTCATCAATTCTCGGCAAAGGATACTTGTTCTTGATGGTCACCTTGTTTAGTTCGCGATAGTCGATACACAAACGTAGTGAGCCATCCTTCTTCCGCACAAACAGACCGGTGCGCCCCAAGGCGAGGCGCTCGGTCGAATATACCCCGACTCAAGAAGCTCGCTCAATCGCTTCTTCAACTCGCCATCTCTGAAGGTGCCATGCGATACGACGCCTTGAAATAGGAGCCGCGCCCGGCTCTAACTCTATAGCAAACTCAACCTCACGATCCGGTGGCAATCCGGTAACTCGTCAGAAATACATCGAAACTCACTAACGACCGGAATCGACGAAAGCTCGACTCCACCATCCTCCGCCTTCAAGGCGTAGCACCAATATCCGGTACACCCCTTTCGCAGAGTCTCATCGCCTTCAAGGCGTTAATAGCAATTTGGTTTCCTCTTTCGCCTGCGAAAGAGTGCTCGTGCCGTCCTCGGCTAACATAGTGATGATTCTCGTGCGGTAGTTCATGATCGCACCATGCCGCTCGAGCCAATCATCACCAAGAATCAAATCCTCACCCTCGATACTCACAACAATAAGATTAGAGGGCCAAGTCCTCTCACAAATAAGTACAGAGCTGTCTCGAACCTCCTGTTCACCAACGATCCTATCGCCGCTAGGAAGCTTAACGATGAAGGGCTCACAAGGCGTCAAACGGTCGAGACTCAAACGACGCACACAATCCAGAGATATGAACGAATGCGTAGCACCGGAATCGAAAAGCACACCGAGGATGAGAAAGAATATAAACGGTACTGCCGCCACGGTAGCCTTTGGATCATCGGCTCTCCGCATCTCATAGACACGCGGGTGGGCCGAGCCACCGGAAGCTCCCCCTTAGAGGCTGACCCCGACCTCTCCCGACTAGCACTCGGCGGAGATTGAGGAGTAAGCGATCCTCGATTCACACTTGGTTCCCTAGGCTGGAATGGAAGCCGGGCACCAAGAATTTTCTCCCTCTCGGCCTGACGGCCTTGTGGCCGGTGCACACTGCGATTACACGTCGGCAAAGGGCTCAAACAAGTACGAGATGTGGCCGTACGACCACAATTGAAACACTTCACATCACGAAAAGGAGCCCGGTAGTTCCACGAGGACCCCAAGTGAACGAGGCTGGACCACCGCCGGCGGGGAAGTTAGCAGATTGGGATCTCTGCTGACCCCCACTCTTGTGGCCCGAAAAGTTCCCAGCGGACTTCTGCTTCTTACTCTCGCGGGCCGCCTCACTCGCCGTCACAGACATATCATAAGCAAGGTCCCTACTCTGATAATCCTTTAATGTAGTGCATACGAGCCCCGACATATAGTCCCGAATCGGCAACTTCATCCGTCTGGGGAAATGGAAAATCTTGTCACTCTCCTCGACAACTTGGGTCTTCACATAACCCAACTCTTTGTTAAAATCAGCAATAGCTTGAGCTACGGGGATATCCCGTGGTTGAGCATCATAAAAAGCATGTACCCGAGCCTGTCTGACTGGCCACGGGCAATATTCAGTCTCCATCAACTCTTGAAACTCAGCCCACGAAGCAGCATGGTCTTTGGGCCCAACGGCCTCCCACCAGTCCGTAGCGTCCCCAGTGAGAAAATATTGAGCAATAGGGACTTTACGGTCCTCGGGACAGTTAGTGGCAACGAATACTTTAGATATCTCCTTGATCCACCCTTCCCAGCCAATCGGGTCCGAAGCTCCCGAAAACTGAGGAGGATGCATCTTGATGACATCTTGGAGCCATCGGTCCGCTCCGCCCCGATTAGCATGGGCCTGATCCGGGTTCTGAACCGCTTGAGCTATTGCCGCCATTTGGTTCACCATCTGTTGCATAACGGCCGCAATACCAAGATCGGCACGCTCCTGAGAAGAAGCATGGCTATGACGGTCGCCGTCGCCGGCTCAAGATCGTGACGTGGCCGCCCCATTGCCCCACGTCCCCGGCGCGTCCACTCACGACCGCGACCACGACCTCTTCCAGCATACATACTGGAGTTAAAGAAGTAGCAAAAGCCATACGAGGATCAGTACAAGAAAAGAACAATCACAAGTAGAGAATCAAGGGTACGATACAAGGAATTAATGAACAGAGGAAGGAGAACTTACGGACCTTTGGTAGTAGGAATCATGGCAAAGTGACGATGATGTGCAAAACAAAACACCACAAGACCCAATAAACCGACAAGCCTAGGTATCCATAAACCTAGTGCTCGATACCATTTTACGTAACACCCTCAAGATATTCGAGGTATATTACATACCGTGAATCCCTATATGGGACCCACCAGGTGACGGCATCATACTCATCGACTCGCATAAGCAGCGAACAATACCATGTCATAAAGACGCAAAACAGAATAATCCACCCGGTTCAACCGGTCAATCTAACATCATCATCCAACACAACATAATAAGTAACAATACAATCCGAACGAACAAGAACCCCTTAAGTACTCGAGTACAACTATTAGTTCAAAACCACATAAGATGAAAAGGTAAAAGACACTAAAACGTCACTCGTGCACAATCATCACGCACGGCCATCATCCGTGTATCGGTCAGCGCCGCTCGTCTCGATGAACGACTGAAATTCATAAAACGAATTTCCCCAAAACGGGTCCCCAGAGGGGTTAGCAATTACGCTAGTACAAGTAACCAGATGAACAACTTACATATTACACATATAGTAATGCATGCAATAGAGAAAACCGTTCGAAAACACTCATTTCCGGAAATGCCAATATCAAATCATATTTGTAAAATTCACCACAATTAACCGTCGATCCACACCTCCGTGGACCCCTACCGAGACCCCGTCGGATCTAACCCGTAGTGGTTAAAAGCAAAGCTCGTCGATCCACACCTCCGTGGACCCCTACCGAGACCCCGTCGAGTCTAACCCGTAGTGAGCATACACACGCACACAATTTCTCATACAAAACTACTATGTCAAGATTGTAAGTTCATAAGGATACTTGCCTCGATTAATTAGACGATGACACGAACGGAACGGAAGAGTTGAACACGACCGCAAGGAACCGGCGGAAATGAACCTAACGATTCGAATAACACAATCACAACCAACTCTAGACGATTATGGAAATGGAATACACTGAAACCCGCCTACGATTCATGTATATTCGTATATAAACAACAACGAGGGCGGACCACAACCAAACCCTCTCGATTCCGTAAAAATCACGAAATATACCATGAATCCGTAGGAAACTAAGAATACCAACAAGATTAATCATATTCATCATCAATCCATCAACGAAACGGAACGGATCGGAAGAAAATCCCAAAACCCCAAATTATCCAAAAGTAGGGTTCTAAGAGATTACCTTGGATTTAGGATGAGAAACACAAGTAGATGATGTTAGTCTACACCAAGAACTCAAGCAAAAGAATCTCTCAAGTGATTGGAAGAAGAAAATCGCCTCAAATCGTCTCGGAGTCGCTCGGCGCGGAAAGAGGAAGAAATGAGATTTTGTGATTATCTCGGTCAACTCCTGGTTTATATAGCCGAGGAGTGTTAGCGCATGCTAAAACCTCAAGGTTAGCGTGCGCTAACGGATAGGATTACAAACCCTCTGTTAGCGTCGATCCGGTAGGGTTTTGGCCGTTGGCGTCGCTACCATACATGCGTAGCGTGCGCTAATAACCTCTCGGTAGCGCGCTATCGACCAATAGCGTGCGCTACACGAACGTCGGCCGAGTCCGGAGCCAAATGCCCAAACTCACGACCCGTTAGCGTGCGCTACCATACAAGCGTAGCGTGCGCTAACTAGCATCCGATTGAGTTCGAGTAAAGCGCCCGATCTTGGGCCGATACACTAGCGCGCTACTCAACAACTTAACGTGCGCTAGTCTCCCGACATTAGCGTGCGCTAGACAAGATAGCGTGCGCTAATCCGATAGTCCAGAGGGCTGGGAGCTGAACTGCCACTCCCAGGGCTAAATCGTTAGCGTGCGCTACGAATTAAACGTAGCGTGCGCTACTAATGGATTTCTAGCGTGCGCTATACAGGAAATTTAGCGTGCGCTAGATACAGAATATAAACGACCCAAAATACCGGATTACGAATGAAACGTCAAACGGAACACCTCAAACGCATCATAGCATAGAATGAATCCACGGCAACCCCGAAACGGCGGTTCCGCACAACAATTACGAGAATCAGATCAAAAGATAACGGAAAAGTTACACTGAAGGATACACGAGGGTCACTAAAATCGAGAATTACACCGGAAATACAATTACAAGGGAAAGAAAAATGCGGATATTACAGGTAACGTACGTAATGAGCGCCGCAGATTATAAATTAAGGTTCGGTCTTTCATTTCTTCACGAGAAGAAATCGATGCTTTTCCCTCAACTTCGTCGCTCTGAGTATGGTAGTGAAGATAAACCTCTTATATCTTGGATATAAGCTTGGAAACATGGATTTGAGGCTTGGATATGAAGATATCAATGATCCTTGAGGTGTTTGATGGTGTTGTTCATGTTCTTGAGGTATGTTGTTGAACTCTACACCTTGATTTTGGATTCTTGGTATTGTTATCTGTATTTGATTCGTATGATGATGATTATAGTGGTGTTGATATGATTCTTAATTTTGAGAAGTGTATATTGAAGAATATGATGATACATGACTTGGATTATGAGTTGGACGATTATCTACATACTAAAGGATATCGAATTATGTTGTTTTGATTGCTATGAACATGGTTTCGAATCACTTAGTGTTCTTGAGGAACTCTTGATAAATAGAACGTAGCAAGACGATCGTATGTTGAATTATCGGTATTTTTAGATAAGAAGATTGAATGTTCGTTAAGTCATGTTGATGGTAATGGTAGAATTCGTATGTTCTTGATGAAATACGAATCATGATAATAACTTTAACTAGTTGTATTCTGCAGCCAGAGTACTTTTAACTGATGCCATTTCCGTTGCGTGAGTATTTTTAAATGGACCTGTTGTTATCTGGTAACTTAAGTTACTTTGGAAAATAATTTCTAAACTGTTGAGTTTGGGCATTTCGGGCCTTGTAGTTTCAAATGAGATTTTATGACGGTTTTGATAAACGGATTTTATAAGTCTTCGAATGTTTTTAAAAGATTGTACCGTCGTTAGCTTCTTAGGCGTTTGTAAGTGTTGTAAAAAATTACTTCTGCCTTGTGGGTTCTGTCTCGGGGCCCACGACGCTGTAATATTCCGGGATGGCTCTGGGGGTGTTACAGAATATGACATCAGAGCTTAGGTTGAGAAACCTTGGCAGTCGGGTCGAGTCGAGTCGTGTTTATGTCGCGTCATTCGAGTTGTCGACTGACGAATATTAGAGCCCTGGGTTTTTCTTGTTCACTTGGGCTAGTGTGTTATGTATTTTATCAGTGTGGTACTGTGATTATGTAAACTTTTCCTAATGGTATTAACGTGATTCTCCGGAAAGAGATGGGTCGTGTTCTCGAGTTGAGCTGATTTTTCAAAACGTGTGTTTTGACAATATCTCTGTCGAGTATTTTCTAGAGTTCAGAGATGTGCCAGTATCACGGGGAATCATCGGCTTCACAATCTGTAAGTATTTGGATTCTTAAATTGCATTGAGATTTATTGCCATTCTAAGTTGATATGCTTTGATATTCGGAAGAATATTATGTGTTACAGTATGAAATAGCAGAACCTAATAGTTGGGGCAGAACCGATGATCTTGAGAAACTGTGATTGTGGAAAATCAGTGTGTCGGGTAAACTTGGAAAACAGAGTATTTGGGAGAATGTTGTGGATGGTTGAGAAGAACATGTAGTCATGCTATTTTATTTTGAGATACATGAAACTGTTTTTGAGCATTTGAAAATGATACTTTTCAAAATGAATGTTTTACGGATGTTACGAAAAATGATTTTGGTCCGAGACCCAATCGATTTTGAAATAGTTTTATAACTCAGGACTTGGGGTCCAAAAGGGTTTTCTACTTTTTAACTTCTTGTAATATGGAATGGGATTCGGGCTGAGACCCTAATGTTTCAAACGGCTTTTCTGTTTTCCTAAAACTCCCGAGATTTGTAAAATGCTTTACCAATCGTTTATCTATTTTCCTACTGCCTTTTGTGGTTTTAGTTTATTTGTCCAAATGAAACTTCTCGGGTGGTCTTTTGCTGTGTTTGATTTGTTGAGTATTCGATGTTTTGTCATAGCATGGTTGAGGTGATCCAGGATGGGTTAATGGTCGACGTTGCGAGTCATATGTGGAAAAAGGAGTTTTTATCGGAGTCTATATATTAAAATTTTGGAACTCTATCGTGTGGTTTTCCGATGTAAGGTCAGTGGTTTTGGTGACAAGCCGAACTGGTATACAGGGGTATGGATGTGGGCAATCATTTGCATAATTTCATTTTATTTAATCGTGTGTATTCGAAAAGAATTGTCATTGAGAACTTGACGTAATCAAACCGAATTAATTTTTCGAAAATTGATTTCGTGGTCCTACGAAAATTTATGTTTTGAGTTTTGAAATTCTTGAAAGAACTTTCGAAAATTTGTCTTATTGATGGACTATATGATTTCAAACTAGTTTTAAAAATGTGACTATATGCATACGCATTTAGTGCATAGTGCATATCATGGTGAAATTATGAGTGTGACTCACAAACTGGATAATACATCAGTATGGTACGATGAAAAGAGATCTGAACTTTACTATGGTAGTTTGGTTATCCCGGGACGATCGGTTGATTGATCAGATAAGAAAAATATACTGTGTGTTGTAGATTCATGTACATGATGTGATTTTGGAACGACGAGTTTTGTGAAACCGAGACATATGTGCTATGTGATTCCATTGGTATGGTAGTTGCGCGATTTTACCATAGTGATTTTTGAATGATTCCTTTGTAAGTGTGGATTCGGGGATGGTGACCCCAGGATGGTTGTTTTGAGTAATGATCGGTCGTTCCCACTCCGTGTAGGATGGGGTATGTTCATCAGTTTGTGGCTTGTTGTACATACGCCCAGGGGTATGTTCAACCGTCGGGTGTGTTTCTTTGAGATCCACTGTATGTGATTGGCGTAACGTTTTGAGAATTTTATTCGTCCGTATATCCGTATCTGTGGTTCTGTGTTGATCGTGTTGGAACATACCGTGTGAGGGTATTCTCGATTATCGTTGCTCGTTCATTGGTGATATTGGAGCTTATCATGTTGATGATATTCTCAGTTGTGTTTTGACCTTCGGATTGGTTGTATTGGAGTTTATCATGTCAATGGTATCCTCGGTTAATTTGTTGGTTGATCATTGTTAATGATCGTATGAACGTTCGAATTTTGTGTCGATGTTTTGGGATTTGTGTCATTGTTTTGGCAATTGTTTCACAGATGTATCGGGTATTATTGGTTTTTAGCAGGATTGGGACTTGATTGTGTAATCAGGCAGACAGTATTTGACACGGATAGATTATTTAATCCGAAGATGATATATTTCGTTGAGACTCATGGAATTGTGATTGTTGTAATACCCGAGATTTCTGTTATGTAATTGGAACTTGTGATATTGTAATGATTGTACTTTTGTCTGAGTACTATTCTCCGTATTTCATAATCCTTTGTTGTCGAGCGTATAATTTCGTGTATGTGATTTAAATATTGAAATTCTGTGCATGTAGCGCACGCTACAGGCCACGGGTAGCGTACGCTAACATGGATTCATAGCGCACGCTACAGAGTGTCATTAGCGCACGCTATGCGTGGTCAAATTGATTGAGACGTGCGGTAGGTGAGATCTGGTCGGGGGACCCTTGTCGGATTGTGTCGAATGAACCTGGACGGCTTTCGGGAAAAGCCAAGTCAACGCCTCAGCGCACGCTACAGACATGTGAGTAGCGCACGCTAAGTGCTGACTTCAGTTAAGTCAGACAGCCGTTAGCGCACGCTACGAGCAGGGACTAGCGCGCGCTAATAGCCATTTATTTTAAATAGGACAGCATCCTATTTGTGATTTCAGTTCTTCTCCTCCCATAACCTGAACTCTTACACTTAGAACATAACTCCCTTCATCCTAAACACTTCGTATCAACCTCCTAGTTCGAGATTGAAGATCGTATATCATTGGAGATTGGTGTTCAAGCCTTCGGTGTTGGATTGCTTCATTTTCCTCCGTGTTCTTCACTACTTTGAGGTAGGTGATTCTTCACCGATGATTAGTAATGTTCCTAAGGAAGTTTGAATCATGTTTGGATAGCAAGTATTCCGTTTATAATCAGTCATCACATGTTAGAAGGATACTTTTGACGTATCGGCACTATATATCGTATGAACCTTTGAACCATCTTATTATAAGGACTCCTAAGCATGTTCAAATCAATTTATGATCAGTAATCGGATATTACCCAGTTGCTACGTTGTACACGTTGGAATCATGTGTTTTGGAACGTAAGACGATCGGAACTTAGATTATTTCTTGAAGATCGTAGATGGATTATGATATTGAGATTACTATCCGTATATTTGTATTTCATAATCTTAAAACTTCCACAAACCTTATTAGCATGATATGCCCGAGGATAACTTGTATTATCACGGTAGAATTCATGAGTTCTTCACCATTCAACCCAGTTTTCGGTTTGCGTGATTCTCACATGCAAGATTAGCGCATGCTAACGTATGTGAGTTAACGTGCGCTATCGGGGTTCAGTTGACGTACAAAACGTACGTAGCGTACGTTATGTATCGGCCGGTTCATACAGTCAGTTCGTAACTAGCGCACGCTAGTCTTACACGATAGCGTACGCTAACAGGCCTGCTTAGCGCACGTTACGTAGAGTACGTAGCGCACGCTAAGCGATCAGCGATTGGTTATTTTGAGCTTTTCGGCCGTAGACCGAATTGTTAGGACATCGTTTGACTTGAGATGATTTGTATATCGTTCCTTTTGTTAAGGTTCGAGCTTGTTACGTCGATCGAAGGAGGCGGCCTTCGAATGTGTCGAGAACATTGAAGTGTTTCGTCCTTGCCATTTTCGAGGCAAGTATCATATGTCGAGTTCGATTTATCATGCTTGTGGTTTTGTTCATATTGTTGAATATGAGATGTATTTCTGGAAATTCTCGTGATATTCGTTGTTGTTTGTTCGTATTGATGAACATATTGAAATGCATATGTGTATGCATAATTGATTGATTATGGTATAAATGATCCGAGGGGGTCATGAGGATCTATGCTGAGGGCTCTGGATCGAACGTCCACCATGCGTTGGTCCGACGGGATCATCATGGGAATCTATGCTGAGGGCGCTGGATCGTTGGACGGGTTTTCCACCATGCGTTGGTCCGACGGGATCATCATGGGGATCTATCTTTGAGCGCCCGGATCGCTGGATTACCTTGTATTGTGTTGATGGAATCGTGAGGATTCGCATCGTTGGATTCCGGTAGCGGAAGTCCGTTTGCATGTTTTGTGATGCATTGATAATTAATTGTATTATGATACTTGTACTAGCATTGTTTTGCTAACCCTTTCGGGGGTGGACATTGTTTTGATGTTCAGGTAGCCGAGGAGCGGGGAGGCAACCACAGTACCGACAGGACGATGAAATGGCTCAGTGATGTGGTTGATGTTATTATTATTGTGATTTGTCTTCTTGGTTCGTTTAGTACTCGAGTACGTCTGTATTAATAAAGTCCTTTCGATATGGTTGTATAAGTTAACACATTTGATCGTTTGAATCAAATCTGTATTTGAATTCCAGTTGTTCGATTGGTTTATTTTTATACTTCTTTTAAAATTAGCCTTGTAAATCCTTATCTAAAGGGTTTACGGTATTGTAATTATTCGAATATCTCGGGGTGTTACGAATATGGTATCGGAGCTAAGATTCATGGATATCTTGGCAATCGGGTTAGTTGGGTGCATTTACGTTATTTGATTATTGGTCGTTCGTAACATCACCGCCGAGCCAAAGATCGTCGTGTGGACCGTGGTTGTAAGTTTCCTAATCTCAAATACTACCGTTTTATTTTATTCATGATTTGTGAACATTGATGGATGTACTTTTAGAACGCGTTTGCCTGGATATTGAGTATTTATGTTTACGTATGTTGAGAGGAGGTCGTGGACGCGGACGTGGAAATGCGAGGCAAGAAGAGTCGGTATCTACTCCAGAGATAACCGCTAGTCGAATGGATTCACATTAGGGACAGCGAGGATCGGCAAATAATAATGCGAGATCCTAACGTGCGAGTGCTTCACAGTGGTTGCCGGATAAACCAGCTTGCTCAAGTTGTGGATCGCATGCGACGGCGATGGGACAAAGAAAGATAACGCAGATAATCGGGAGATAAATGGCTTACCGAGGTGGTCAAATTGCATCCCCGAAATTTGATTCATTGGCAGCTTTCGTGGGATCATTGGCAAAGGAACTAGAAAACATTTTAGCAGGGATTAACTGTCACAACGATAGTAAGGTTCGGCCGCCCAGTAACTATTGACCGGGGAGGCTTTCGACTGGTGGGAGGCCATTCGACCGGAGGAGCATAATGTTGACTGGACAGAATTCAAATTGATGATGGAGGCACAGTATTGTCCTCGCCCAGTTAGAGAGGCCCGAGTTCGGGAGTTTTTCTCACCACAAAATTCAGAAGCAACTGTGACGGACGTGATTAAGACTTTTAACCACCAGCTGATTTATGTGCACCACCTGGTCAGGACCGAGGTGGAAAGGATTTTCCATTTTGACATGCGAATGAAGCCGGAAATTCAGCAATATATGTCCGGATTTGATTGTACCACCTTGAGGCAGTATCAGGACAATGCGTTGGCCTATGATATGAAGGAAGCAGCAGTAGAGAAATCGACGGAAGCAAAGAAACAGAAGGTGTCTGGCAACTTCACGGAGAATAAGAATAGCGGGCCCGCCTCGGTCCTCTTTTCATTCATCCAGGAGACCTCCGCATCCTTCTCGAGGAGGAAAGAAGTTCCGGGCAGCACCGACTGTTTCAGACGCAGGAAAGAAGTGTTACAACTGTGGCAAGGCGGGACATGTTCGACGTGATTGTTTCGCGCCTGCTGTGACCTGTTTCGAGTGTGGACAGGAAGGACATCGCGCAACATTTTGTGGGAATGCGACCCGATCTTTTGGTACTCGCACTCCAGCTCCAGTCCCGAAGGAGACGAGTGTGAACCAGACGCAGCAAAGTGGATTTCAGCAGCAGAACGCTGGGAAAAGAGAGGCATCCAATGTTGGGTCCGTTCCTCCACGCCTGTACGAAATAAGGAAATCTGATGATCAGAACACAGCTGTTGCATCAGGTACGATTTAGATCCTTTTGCAACCAGTTAGTGTCTTGTTCGACTCGGGAGCTACGTATTCTTTTATATCTTTGAACTGTGTTAATCGTTTGAAAATCTCGTGCTTATATGATTGTGAACCTTATCTTGTGGGATTACCAAGCGGAGAGAAGATTGTGGGAACACTAGAAGCTAGGGATTTCCCAGTATCTATAGAAGGAAGAGATTGGCCATCGAATCTTATTGTAGTTGACATCTGCGGTGACGATTTAATTCTCGGAGATGATTGGCTCAACCGTTATGGAGCTGTGCTGAATTACCGAGAGAGAGTCATTTCCATCATTGCTGATGACGGATCTGAACACTTATTCCGAGGATGGAGACCGGGAAGCTCGGGAAAATTGATCAAGGCAATGAAAGCCGTGAAATTATCAAGGGGGTTGTCACGGACTTTGGTGCTATGCCATGAGGAAAGAGGAAGGAGTAGAGCTCTCGTCTATTTGATTGTGAATGAGTTCTCGATGTATTTCTGACGAACTACAGGTTACCTCCGCGAGAGGAGTGGAATTCACTATCGAACTAGAGCCTGGAGCAGCTCCTATTTCAGAGCACCATACCGCATGGCGCCAACCGAGATGTATGAACTCAAAAAAAAACAGGATGAAATGTAGCAGAAGCGTTATATTCAACCAATCCTTTCTCCTTGGGGAGCGCCTGTTCTCTTTGTCCGGAAGAAAGACGGATCCCTCCGACTGTGTATTGATTACAGGGAGCTCAACAAGATGACGATCAAGAATAAGTATCCTATACCTCGGATCGACGACTTGTTTGATCAACTGCAAGGGGCAAGGGTATTCTCGAAGATTGACTTGCGATCAGGATACCAACAGTTGAGAATTAAGGAATCGGATATACGAAATCGCTTCGAGATCGATGCGGGCATTATGAATTCGTAGTGATGCCGTTTGGACTTACCAATGCTCTGCAGATTCATGCAATTGATGAATCGGGTATTCTTGGAATACTTGGATAAATTTGTGGTCGTCTTCATTGATGACATCCTGATATATTCGAAAGACGCAGAGGAACATGCTGAACATTTACGTGTGGTTTTGAGCACCTTGAGGAAGGAACAGCTATATGCAAAATTTTCCAAATGCGAGTTCTGGCTTAAGGAAGTAACCTTCCTTGGGCATGTGATATCAGCCGATGGAGTTCAGGTGGACCCGAAGAAAGTCGAGGCAATATTGGACTGGGAAGCTCCTAAAAACGTGAAAGAAGTCCAAAGATTCTTAGGACTTGCTGGATATTATCGCCGCTTTGTAGAGGGATTTTCCAAAATTGCTCGTCCGCTCACCCAGCTGTTACAGAAAACTCAAAAGTTCATGTGGAATGAGAAGTGCCGGGCTGGTTTTGACGAACTTAAGAGGAGGCTGACGACAGCAACTATATTAGCGCTGCCAGAGGGAACTGACGGATTTATGGTATACAGCGATGCTTCGAATCAGGGTCTGGGTTGTGTATTAATGCAGAAGGATAAAGTGATTGCTTATGCTTCTCGGCAATTGAAACCATACGAGATTAATTACCCGACTCATGATCTGGAGCTAGCAGCTGTGGTTTTTGCCTTGAAAGTTTGGCGACATTATTTGTACGGCACTCATTGTCAGATCTTTACAGATCATAAGAGACTCAAGTACATCTTCAGTCAGAAAGAATTAAACATGAGGCAGAGAAGGTGGCTGGAATTGATCAAGGATTACGACTTGGAGATTCTCTATCATCCGGGGAAAGCAAACGTAGTAGCTGATGCTTTGAGCCGTAAACCTGTTTCTCTTCGAGTGTTGGAAGCACTTACGTCCCAAACCAGTATTCAGCGAGAACTGATCCGCGAGGGGATTGAAGTATGGGCACCAGGAATCCAAGGGCAACTTTATGTGATGGAACTGACTTCATCACTAGTCGAGGAGATCAAGTCTAAACAACTGAACGATTCTCTGATTCTTCGATTATATGACGAAGTAAAGAAAGGAAAATCCCCAGGATTCGTGATACAAGACGATGGAGTTCTGAGATTTCAGAGTCGACTTTGCGTTCCCGAGGATGATGATTTGAGACGGACAATTTTGAAGGAAGCTCATAGCGCGCCCTATTCTATTCACCCAGGCAGTAGTAAGATGTATAATGATTTAAAGCAAAACTTCTGGTGGGGGAATATGAAGAAGGACGTAGCAGACTACGTTTCGAAGTGTTTGACTTGTCAGCAGGTTAAGATTGAACATCAACGACCTGCCGGAATGCTAAAACCGCTTCCGATCCCTGAGTGGAAGTGGGAGGATATCTCGATGGACTTCATTACTAGTATGCCAAGGACTAGAACGGGAATGAACATGATTTGGGTTGTAGTTGATCGACTAACCAAGTCGGCTCATTTCCTGGGAATTAAAAATACATTGGGACCTGAGAGATTGGCACGAATATTTATTGCGGAGATAGTCAGATTGCACGGGACGCCGAAGACCATTATTTCGGATCGAGATGGTCGTTTCGTGTCGCACTTCTGGAAAGCAGTTCACAAGGCTTTGGGATGAGCTCAACTTTAGCATGACTTATCATCCCCAAACGGACGGCCATCAGAAAGGACTATTCAAACTGTAGAAGACATGCTTAGAGCCTGTGCTTTGGATTGGTCAACTGATTGGGAAGTTCATTTGCCATTAGTTGAATTCACCTACAATAATAGTTGGCATGCTTCAATTAAGATGGCACCATTTGAAGCTTTATACGGGAGAAGATGCCGATCACCCCTGAGTTGGGATGATTCTTCGGATTTGATCGGGACGGAACCGGAATTGATTATTCAGACTCAAGAGAAGATAGCTTTGATTCGAGAGAGACTGTTGACCGCCTGAGTCGGCGTAAGTCTTATGTAGATGTACGTCGTCGCCCTCTAGAGTTCGACGCCGGGGACCACGTACTATTGAAGGTGTCTCCTACACAAGGGATTTTCCGGTTTGGGAGAAGAGGTAAGCTAAGTCCGAGATATATCGGACCATTTGAGATCCTAGAGAGAGTTGGGGATTTAGCATACAGGTTGGCCTTACCGCCATCGCTGAGTCATGTTCACAATGTGTTTCACGTATCCCAACTGCGGAAGTATGTACGGACCCGATCACGTCATTGATTTCGAGATCGAGATAGCTAATGATGGCACCTTCGAAGAGAGACCAATCAAGATACTTGAGAGCCGGATCAAACAATTGAGGAATAAACCAATACATTTGGTTAAAGTACAATGGTCACGACATGGAGTCGAAGAGGCCACTTGGGAAACGGAGGACGGTATGAAGGCTAAATATCCGGAGTTATTTTCATCCTAAGTTTCGGGACGAAACTTCTTTTTAGGGAGGAAGGATGTAATACCCGAGATTTCTGTTATGTAATTGGAACTTGTGATATTGTAATGATTGTACTTTTGTCTGAGTACTATTCTCCGTATTTCATAATCCTTTGTTGTCGAGCGTATAATTTCGTGTATGTGATTTAAAGATTGAAATTCTGTACATGTAGCGCACGCTACAGGCCACGGGTAGCGTACGCTAACATGGATTCATAGTGCACGCTACAGAGTGTCATTAGCGCACGCTATGCGTGGTCAAATTGATTGAGACGTGCGGTAGGTGAGATCTGGCCGGGGGACCCTTGTCGGATTGTGTCGAATGAACCTGGACGGCTTTCGGGAACAGCCAAGTCAACGCCTTAGCGCACGCTACAGACATGTGAATAGCGCACGCTAAGTGCGACTTGATTAAGTCGACGGCAAGTTAGCGCACGCTACTGGCGAGGACTAGCGCGCTAATAGCCATTTATTATAAATAGGACAGCATCCTATTCGTGATTTCAGTTCTTCTCCTCCCATAACCCAAACTCTTACACTTAGAACATAACTCCATTCATCCTAAACACTTCGTATCAACCTCCTAGTTCGAGATTGAAGATCGTATATCATTGGAGATTGGTGTTCAAGCCTTCGTGTTGGATTGCTTCATTTTCCTCCGTGTTCTTCACTACTTTGAGGTAGGTGATTCTTCACCGATGATTAGTAATGTTCCTAAGGAAGTTTGAATCATGTTTGGATAGCAAGTATTTCGTTTATAATCGGTCATCACATGTTAGAAGGATACTTTTGACGTATCGGCACTATATATCGTATGAACCTTTGAACCATCTTATTATAAGGACTCCTAAGCATGTTCAAATCAATTTATGATCAGTAATCGGATATTACCCAGTTGCTACGTTGTACACGTTAGAATCATGTGTTTTGGAACGTAAGACGATCGGAACTTAGATTATTTCTTGAAGATCGTAGATGGATTATGATATTGAGATGACTATCCGTATATTTGTATTTCATAATCTTAAAACTTCCACAAACCTTATTAGCATGATATGCCCGAGGATAACTTGTATTATCACGGTAGGATTCATGAGTTCTTCACCATTCAACCCAGCTTTCGGTTTGCAGTATTCTGCCATGCAAGATTAGCGCACGCTAACGTATGTGAGTTAACGTGCGCTATCGGGGTTCAGTTGACGTACAAAACGTACGTAGCGTACGTTATGTATCGGCCGGTTCATACAGTCAGTTCGTAACTAGCGTACGCTTGTCTTACACGATAGCGTACGCTAACAGGCCTGCGTAGCGCACGTTACGTAGAGTACGTAGCGCACGCTAAGCGATCGAGCATTGGTTATTTTGAGCTTTTCGGTCGTGGCAATTTGTTAAACCATCGTTTGACTTGAGATGATTTGTATATCGTTCCTTTTGTTAAGGTTCGAGCTTGTTACGTCGATCGAAGGAGGCGGCCTTCGAATGTGTCGAGAACATTGAAGTGTTTCGTCCTTGCCATTTTTGAGGCAAGTATCATATGTCGAGTTCGATTTATCATGCTTGTGGTTTTGTTCATATTGTTGAATATGAGATGTATTTCTGGAAATTCTCGTGATATTCGTTGTTGTTTGTTCGTATTGATTAACATATTGAAATGCATATGTGTATGCATAATTGATTGATTATGGTATAAATGATCCGAGGGGGTCATGAGGATCTATGCTGAGGGCGCTGGATCGAACGTCCACCATGCGTTGGTCCGACGGGATCATCATGGGGATCTATCTTTGCGCCGGATCGTTGGACGGGTTTTCCACCATGCGTTGGTCCGACGGGATCATCATGGGAATCTATGCTGAGGGCGCTGGATTGCTGGATTACCTTGTATTGTGTTGATGGAATCGTGAGGATTCGCATCGTTGGATTCCGGTAGCGGAAGTCCGTTTGCATGTTTTGTGATGCATTGATGATTAATTGTATTATGATACTTGTACTAGCATTGTTTTGCTAACCCCTTCGGGGGTGGACATTGTTTTGATGTTCAGGTAGCCGAGGAGCGGGGAGGCAACCACGATCTGCGGAGACGATGAAATGGCTCAGTGATGTGGTTGATGTTATTATTATTGTGATTTGTCTTCTTGGTTCGTTTAGTACTCGAGTACGTCTGTATTAATAAAGTCCTTTCGATATGGTTGTATAAGTTAACACATTTGATCGTTTGAATCAAATCTGTATTTGAATTCCAGTTGTTCGATTGGTTTATTTTTATACTTCTTTTAAAATTAGCCTTGTAAATCCTTATCTAAAGGGTTTACGGCGCTGTAATTATTCCGAATATCTCGGGGTGTTATAATTGTAAGCGTGTTTAAGTTTTACAGTGGAGTCACTTGCTAGTATCACAGGAGATCATAGACTTGGCGCATTTGTAAGTATACTATTGTGGTTATTCGTTAATGATGATGATTGATCGTTGTCATGATGGTTTCGGGATATTTTGGTTGAACGATTGCTTTTTTTATGACGGATTGCAAGTTTCGAAGACGAAACTTATTTTAAGTGGTGTAGTATGTAATATCCGGGATTTCTACTACTGTTGTATAATGTTATTTTATCCGATTTATATTGTGCATTGTGGAATCTATACAATATGAATAAAATAATTGAAGGACTGAGACATCTGTATTAGTATAATTGTCGTACTTGGTCGATAATTGCATTTGAGGATATAGTGTGTTGTGTATACGTATTCGGTATATTGAGACGACGAGCAAGATCAGTGTAAATGGCTAAGTACAGAAACCATAACGTACGTTAAGCATATAAGCTTACGTACGTTAATCCCCAACAGTTACGTACGTTAACGTGAGATCTTTACGTACGTTAAAGTATCAAGTGAGATATAGTTGACTGATCAGAGAGGACTCTGTCAAGCGTAGCGTATGTTAAGCATAGGAGCTTACGTATGCTAAGACACAGACGTAACGTACGTTACGTAGTGTACATAACGTACGTTATGAAGAGAATCGGACAGGATCAGGCTATGACCGACAAGTGGATCCCGTGGTCGGCAGCTTTTGCGCAGAACGTGGATAGACGAGTCAATGTCGTGTATTACATACGTTATGGACTACACATTACGTACGCTAAATAGATATTTACTGTATCAAGTCAACGTATGTATTACGTACGTTATGGCCTATGCATTACGTACGTAAGCGATCGAACAAAATAAGGCAGTGAGCTCTGGAATGATGTTACGTACGCTATGTAGGACCTATAGCGTATGTAAGGAAGAATTACGTACGTTAATGTTTATTGGTAACGTACGTAATGAGCGCCGCAGATTATAAATTAAGGTTCGGTCTTTCATTTCTTCACGAGAAGAAATTGATGCTTTTCCCTCAACTTCGTCCCTCTGAGTATGGTAGTAAAGATAAACCTCTTCTATCTTGGATATAAGCTTAGAAACATGGATTTGAGGCTTGGATATGAAGATATTAATGATCCTTGAGGTGTTTGATGGTGTTGTTCATGTTCTTGAGGTATGTTGTTGAACTCTACACCTTGATTTCGGATTCTTGGTATTGTTATCTGTATTTGATTCGTATGATGATGATTATAGTGGTGTTGATATGATTCTTAATGTTATGAGAAGTGTATATTGAAGAATATAATGATACATGACTTGGATTATGAGTTGGACGATTATCTACATGCTAAAGGATATCGAATTGTGTTGTTTTGATGGCTATGAACATGGTTTCGAATCACTTAGTGTTCTTGAGGAACTCTTGATAAATAGAACGTAGCAATACGATCGTTTGTTGAATTATCGGTATTTTTAGATATGAAGATCTAATGTTCGTTAAATCATGTTGATGGTAGTGGTAGAATTCGTATGTTCTTGATGAAATACGAATCATGGTAATAATTTTGAATCCGGAAAGATTGTGATTGATCATCGAATATGATTTCCTTTACATTCGTATCCGTAATCGTATTTTGGTTGTGAATTCGTAATTGTTTGAGTTGGATTGTTCGGACTTGTGTCTAATTTAGATATTGTGAAATCATTGAGTTTGTTGATCGGTTATATTAAGTGTTAATTATCGGATTTCGGTTCGTATGGCGGATATGAGTTCGTAATGGTTTGAGTTATACTATTTGGTTTTGTATATGATCGAGGTGTCATTGAACCGTTGAGGTTGATTGGTTGGATATGTCGGTTATTGATTGTTATTGGATTGTTGTTTATTGATTATTGCAATAGGTTAGAAAAGTGTGTTGCGGTCGCGTTCGAGGATGCTCGTGGATTACATTGATGGAGGTCGAGGAACTTATAGACGACGGCAAGGAATTGGTAACAACTTCATCGGTATCGAGGCAAGTTATTACTTGCTCAGTTTATAATATTTAATGAATGGTTTCAGTTTCATTCGTTTATAATTCGTATAGCGATGATTATAATTGTAAACTCTCGAGATTTGGATTGTATGTGTTTTTCCGATTTTTGAGAGTTAAATCATAATATATATGATTTACATTTGTTATTGGTATACTTGGTATCGAGGGTACATCATGGTAAATACGAGGATGTGAATTATCTATGGTCCGTGTTATATTGGATCGTCGAACATTGAGGATAATCGTCGGTGATGGTTTTGACATCGAGCTTGCTCTCGAAGGACTCGGGGCAAGTATCCTAATTTGATTTTGGTTTAATGTGGATGATCTCGATCATGCATCGTTTCGTTCATGTTATTGATTCATATGTTGTTCATGTTGATGAACATATTGATTTGCATATGTGTATGCATAGTCGTATTGTGTGTGTTGTGTTGAGCCGATGGGATCATGTGATCTATGCTGAGGGCACTGAATCAGATGTCCACCTCGTGTTGATCCGACGGGATCATCTTGGGATCTATGCTGAGGGCGCTGGATCATTGGACGGGTTTTTCCACCTCGTGTTGGTCCGACGGGATCATCTTGGGATCTATGCTGATGGGCGCTGGATCATTGGATTACCCTGTGTTGTGTCGATGGAATCATGCGGATTCGCATCGTTGGTTTTACCATGTGTTGTTGTTGTGCATATGTATATTGTTGGTTATCCACCTCATATTGATCTAGTAGGATCGTGGGATCTATGCTGATGGGCGCTGGATCATGGGATTTCCATTGAGTATACATTGTTGTCCTTGTTTTGAGCATATTGACGTTGTCATCTGAGTATGAATTTGTAGGTCTTGTGTTAGGACCGTGTCCGTATGTTGCATTGATCTAATCTCGGATTAGACTGACATGATTGTCGTGGTATTGTGCATCTTGAGGTATGTTCCGTATTCCCTTTGGTAATTTTCTTTTGATGGACAACCGATTATCGTGTTGAGATGTGATGAAGTTACCCGATGGATTGGGTTGGACAGAGTTAGTAGATTTCGTAACAGTGAGTTATGATGATGTTTTGAGAACCTTGGGCATTGTTTGAGATACAGTACAGATGTTTAGGTATGAGCTTATCGTGTTGCTGAGAATACGAGATGTGAATTTTGGTAAAGTTATGGTGGTAAGATTACATTGGTAGTATTCTTACTTAGTATTTCAGTGGTACGTAATTATTGATGTGATGTGACCATTATCATTGTTGAGTATTATGGCTGACCCCGTCGTGGGCTTTCTTTTTAGGTTCTTGGGATATCGAGCTTGAGCGGTCGTGGAGAGATGAGCTTCCCGGAGGATACTGGCTATGGCATGTGTTTGTGAATTGAGTGCTTTAACTAGTTGTTGTATTCCGCGGCTAGAGTACTTTTAACTGTTGCCATTTCCGCTGCGTGAGTATTTTTAAATGACCTGTTGTTATCTGGTAACTGAAGTTACTTTGGAAAATCAATTTCTAAACTGTTGAGTTTTTGCATTTCGGGCCTTGTAGTTTCAAATGAGATTTTATGACGATTTTGATAAACGGATTTTATAAGTCTTCGAATGTTTTTAAAAGATAGTACCATCGTTAGCCTCTTGGGCGTTTGTAAATGTTGTAAAAATTTCCTTCAGCCTTGTGGGTTCCGTCTCAGGGCCCACGGAGCTGTAATATTCCCGGATGGCTCTGGGGGTGTTACATAAACCCTGCAGGTGGATTTAATTCCGATATAATAATAAGGTTCGAGTGGTACTACTCTTGGATAAGGAATTAATTAATTAAAGCTGTTAGTACCTTAAATTAATTAATAGACATTCGATATCTTAAACATAGGAAATAATATATTTAAATAAGAATCTCAATTTCGTAAAATTGGGATTTGGGTAGGAAGTGCAATATTAACTTTTTAGTTTACTGAGTTGATACTTAATAGACTCAATATATTATGAAAGAGTCTAATATGAAAATTTAAGGTATATTAGGAGTCTTTTCCCTAATCCTCCTTAAGTTCCCTAGAGTAGCCCATAACTACTATAAAAGGGACATACTGGTCGGCCGAAATTCAAGAGTAATAGTCCAAGAAATTTCGATTTTTTTGTCTTGTCTTTGATTGTGGATCTTGACTTGTGTCCTCGATTCCATAATTGGATAACATAATATTTCTAAAATACCCATATATTCAAGAAAAATAGAGAGAAAATCGTAAGGTAATTTTTTGGAAGAGTTCGGCTCATACCAGTTGTTGTTCAAGGAAGTCCGGTAGATTGTTGCCCACACGACATCCGGGTATAGGCGGGATATACTCTAGAAGATATAGAAATACAAGAAGATCAAGGAGAAATTCAAATACTTTGCTTTAAATGTAACGTATTCTAAGATCTTTTAGATCTAGGTAGAATACTACAAATTATTATGTTTATACACATAAATATACATTGTTCGTTTAAATTGCTTAGTAATCTGTGTAATTAATTATTTGACGAGCCTAAATAAATCCGATTCTTGAGGGTCGATTTTAGTAAACCAAAACCCACCGCTTCTGCTGCGTTTTATTTCCATCTATATCTACCTATGGAATTGTCATTTCATAGTCTTTCAACAAAATAGTTCCCTAATCTATACTACCAATTAAATTGTCATGTCAATAATTCTTATTAGTTGGTAGTCTAAATTAGTATAAATAAGGAGTGAAAAAGAAGACTAACTCATCATCTCTCTATATTTTCTTCTTAAATTTCTTATTTAGTATCACTTATTTGTTCATATTTCTTAAACACTATTCTATTTATAATAAATGGAAGAATATAATGCAACAAATAATGGGTATATATCGTGTGAATTTAAAACTGATCATGTATGACTTCGTGTAAATATTCTTTTTTTTGGGTTTCGTCATTTTTTTGTATATATATATGTGTGTGTGTGTATATATATATATATATATATATATATATATATATTGCTCTTTTATTTGAAAATAAAATAAAAATATTATTAAAACGTATTTTGTTTTACTCTTTTCATGTAATTAGTTTAGTCTATATTGCTATTTTTTTTACAGATTTTGAAAGTAGATATGATATGTTAGATTGGATGAGAACGATCAAGGAAACATGGATTGTCATAGTTATTGATAAACTGCAAAGAAAATAGGTAACAAACTCCCGAAATGCACTCTCATTTGTGAAAAGTGCGGAAAATATCAACCACCAAGATATTTAAAAAGTGGAAAAACTTTAAACAGCTGTACTAGTACCAAAAATAATGGTTGTCCATTCTCTCTACGAGGTGTACCAATTCCTTCAGGTGGTATTTTATGGGGAATTGTTGTTCGGTGCGGAGAGCATAATCATGCCCCAACACAATATTTAGAGGGTCATGAGTACACATCAAGACTAACACAAAATGAAAAGTGCATTGTGAGTAAAATGGCCGAGATTACTGCTCGGTTTATTCTGAGCGCTTTGAAGGAACGTGGCCCGTCTAATACTAAAGACATTAAAAGTATTTACAATGCACTACAAAGCAAACGGAAGGCCAAAAAGGGTTTATTAAGCAGTCCAATATGCTTTATCTCAATTAATTCATAAAGGCAATTATGTTTTTTTCAATTTAAATATTAATATAATTTGTCAATCTATTAACTAACTATTTTTTGGTACATGAAGGTTATTTTTATATGTACCATGTGCATTCGGATTCATAGAGATAGTTTTGAGTTATATGCTCAATTTTCTAGGGTATTTGTTATTGACGTCACTTACAAGACGAATGAATATCGGGTTCCTTTCTTGGAAGTTGTGGGTATCACATCCACAAAGCTAATTTATTCACTTATGTTTGGCTATATGTGTGATGAAATGACAAAGCGATACACTTGGCATTTGAATTGTCTAAAAAAATTATGCTTGGAAAATGAGCATTAATGCCATCTGTGGTTGTTACTGATAGAGATTCGGCACTAGTATTTTCAATAGGAGAAGTTTTTCCAAACGCACATCACATTCTCTGCATATGGCACATAAATAAAAATGTCATAAAAAATGCAGTACATTCTTAGGTGCCAAATGGACTAACTTTAATAAGTCTTGGCACGAAGTTATATGTCATCTGATCTGGGTTCTTTTGGACATGAATGGAAGTTGTTGATAGATAAATATAAATCGTACTCGAAAGTGATAGAATATCTATGGTCCACATGGTTATTGCGTTATAATGATCGATTTATCTATGCTTGGATGAATAATTATATGCACATCGGATGTCGTTCAAGTCAAATGTGTTATGTTATGTACTTAAAATACTAGTATTTATCCATATTGCTTTCATATTCTAACACAATATTATAAATTTTCAGGGTAGAGTCATCCCATTCAAGATTGAAAAAATATTTGGGTGATGCGATGTCTTCGATCGACACATCTGTTGAAAAAATCGACAAGATGTTGATTCTGGAACTTGGAGATATCAAAGCATCATTTTAAAGGTCGCGTATTATGAGATGTCATATTTTCAATGATGAAATCTACGAAAATTTACTAGGCTGCATATCCTTGGAGGCACTCCACCTGATCTCTAATGAATTGAAGAAGGTCGACGGACAATAGCTGGACAATTGTAGTCGCAGTTTCAAATTTGTATATGGTTTGCCATGTAAGCAGCGCTTATCGTTTTTTCAGTCACAATTCTTGTCAATTCCAATAGGCGAGATCCACTGCCACTGGAAAAGGTTATCCATGACCTCTGCTTTGCCAGATGAGGCGAGATCCCCCGATAGATTGACAACATTAAAGACGCAGTTAGATAAAATGGATCTAACTATGAGATATAATATGTTAGATAAAATGATTGACATGGTAGATCCATCTAACTGCATATATCAAGAACCACCCTACAACAGAAAAAACAAAGAGGCCTAGTCAAAAAGAGCAAATTCAGCCAAATATGTGTTCTTGCTTTGAGTCTACGAACACGCGTACACGAAATTCAGCAAAAGGAGTCAATGATTCATTAATCGAAAAATTGCCAAGTGCATATTGGAGTCACGTTAGTCATATCCTTGATGTTTTTGGCGATGGTAACTGTGGATATAGGACGATAGCCGCACAAGTCGGGTATAATTCAGAAGATGGTTGGAAGTAGGTTCGGGCAGATCTTTACTATGAAGTTGAACAGAATATGAAGTTCTACGATCGTATTTTCCTTGAACGAGGTGCTGCCAATAATATGATGCGAGCACTAAATTTCTTCAAATCTCCAGCACCACAATGGAGTTGATGGACATTATGCATGAGATTG
This sequence comes from Orobanche coerulescens, assembly GCA_033398695.1. Taxonomy (NCBI): domain Eukaryota; kingdom Viridiplantae; phylum Streptophyta; class Magnoliopsida; order Lamiales; family Orobanchaceae; genus Orobanche; species Orobanche coerulescens. The sequence goes on from CM065815.1 coordinate 150,913,386, forward strand.
TCATTGCAACACGATATAATATTGTGTTGCATGCATTTACTTCTGTTAGTGGAAGTTGTTTTACACACTTGCCATTTAGGTCCGCTCCAATTCCATTTCAACAACGTCAACATATAGCAATTCCATTTCAAGTTTTTTTGAACTCCGATTATCCTGTACCACCAATCCCAATGTTATGGTGAAATAATGTGACTGAAGATTGCAAATGATGAGTTGATCCATATGGAGAAAGGATAAAATATTAGATTTGATTAGCAGATAATGTAATTAAATAGTTTATTTATTAATGTTGTTCGCGTTTTTCGTATTTATTATTTATTATATTATGTCATAAACAATATAAATAAAAATAAATCAATACTATAAATTATTAATTTCGATAATAATAAGTAAAATAAAAATTCAAAGATAAAAAGAACAAATAAATTCAATTTCATAAGAAATAATAAAGAATGCCAAAAAAAACAAATCAAAATATAAAAGGATAAAATTGGAAGAAAAAAAAAGTTTGGGGGGGGGGGGGGGGCTTCCAGGAGGGGGGAAAAGCAGATCTCAATTGAAATCCGTACTAGTTTAGTAAATACTATTAAATATCAATTAAATTACTTTAAGATGGCAATCGGATTAAGAGTTTAAATTATGCGAACCTCTCATGTTCACAAGCCACCTAATGAGACTATTCATGAGCTAAAGAACTGAATATCATTGAACTTGAAATTTGGTTCATTTATTTAAATGAACCTTATTAAAAAAGTTCGAATGAATGAAGTCGAAATCTGAATAGCTCAAATGATAAATTCTTGTAAGGCTGAGTGAAAATGTTTCTGATAACAATAGGCGGGCAAGCTCTCCATTGTTTCCAATAGAGCCAAAAACTCTTTATTCTTTGGTTCTGGATTATAATGAAATAAAACAAAATGACTCACTAAACTGGCTGCACTTCTTTTTTCTCATGAAGTACTAGTCATTCCATGCAATTCTCGATGCAATTTTCATTTTGGAACATCCGGAAGCTTACCTCTCGTGTTAAGACGAGGTAAGTGCGTCCGTCATCACCCCGCTTTTTGCGGGAGCCGTTGAGGTATTGGGGTAATGTTGTTGTTGTTGTAATAGGGAGGCAAGTGGCCCGTAAACTGCACATGGCAATGGAAAATGGAAGAGAGCTATAACTGAAAGTCGGAAAGTCGTGTATATATGAGGGAGTATACAGACTGTATGACTTATATAAGACGGTCGGACATATATACTTTGCAGTGTCAAACATGATAATTTCGGTATAAGTAATGATAATTTGTAATTATGTTTACTTACGTCGGAAAGTATCATTTTTTTATAACGAAATCATTAATGCCGGACCGTTAGTGTGCTCTCATCAATACATTGTGGGAAAAAGATAGGAGCTAACAATCACTTCTTCCCAAGTCTAAGCCAAGAAAGTTGAGTCCAAATCCAATTGTACATCACATATATATAATCTGTCCTAGAAAACCCAGAATCAAGGCTAAAACTCTTTTTTTAATAATAAAAAAAATAAAAAATTAAAGCCAAAAGAGATGGGTATATAATAACAAGACAAATATTAATCATTTAAATAACCAATATACTCTTTTATTCAACATTATATAAACAAGCAAATGTAAAATCAGACCGCAGAAACTTTACAACATAAATCGAGAATAAAGTTGTGGTGATTTTAAGTTAACTCTAACATCAGTAAACTCGTATGGTACATGTCACCTCCGAAGATTGGGCTATAAATTTGTCAGCGGTGGCGATAAAATCCCAGTCAGTCCATAAAAGTTCCATAAACAGGAAAACCATTTCATCTACAACTCGTTCCTCTTTAATCACCTATAAATCAAAATGAATCTTTTCCATGAGTACAGAAATTGCATATAACAGCCATAATAAGGTAGGGACGATGTTAGAGAAATTGAGGTAAAACTAACAACATGGATTATATTAGTGTAGTTTCCACAAAATATAAGAAACAAAAGATAACTGTCCCTCTAAAGAGTCCACTTTGAAAATAGATGGAACTGAACGTATCTACAAATGATTTTGTCAGAAAACTCAAAGCAACTATTAGCAGTGGCGGAAGCAAAGCATTTACTCAGGAGGGTCCGGAGCTATAAAAATTATGGAGATCGGACAACTATATATATAGCTTCCCCTATTTTATAAGGGAATTTCCATCCGCCGGGGGGTCCATGGACCCCCTTGGAGCCCCCCTCCCTCCGCCCCTGACTATTAGTGATTTCATCATCGTCATCATCATCACCATCATAATCATCATTTGCACCTTATTCTCAACATGGCATAAAGATTATTGTGTCAATTAATGGTCGAAATTAAAGTAGCAAAGTTTTACGCCGGATGCCATTCGTGGTGCAACCTTCTTATAAAGGATAAATGTGATGAAATTCTAAAATCATCATCATAATTATTTTGCGTTTGCATTAATAAAGATCATGAAACGTCGATAAATTGAGATAATTGCTATAGCCATGTCCCATTACAGGGGACATTAATGGATATTGTGAAATCAACATGTACATCGTGGAACATGGACTATATAATAATACAGATAACATCGTAACATCCCATTACAGGAGTGACTTAAGAACGCTATTTGATTAAGTTGAGAATTCAAATTAAAAAAAAAAAAAAAAAAAAAATGGGCGCAATATACACATAACTTAGCTTCTTAGGATGCGGCGCACCCGAAAGTTATTAAGAAATTTTTTATTTCTATAACTATATGTCCAATTCAAAAAAAAAACAAAACTAGCCCATCCCAAATTTTAAAATTTAGCCCACACCAATTTTATCAAAATTTCAGTTCACTCCATATCAAAATCTTGGATCCAACATTGCAAAAGCCAATCACTAACAACACATTGTAATTAAATCCAAACCAAATGGCTCATGCTATCACAAATTTGAAACTAACTAAATTCAGCAGAATCATACATGTTAGTCATATTAGAGAAAAAAACAATGCATACAATAAAATGTCCAAGGAACAACCTACGGCAATCAGTGAACAAATAATATATCAATCAGAAGAAAAAAGAAAAGAAAAAAAGAATGACAAACAACAGTACCAATTTACAGGGGCTGCAACCCAGATGTCGACACCAAGGAATCTTTCAATAATCAGCTCCATTGATGCCTCGTCTCAGTTTCAAGCCGCAAGTAAGAATCTCAATCCAGCCAGTTTAGTATGCTCCACCAAGAAAAAAGAATTAAAAATATATATATTTTTTAACAGTAATGAAATTACAAAAATGAAGTATTCTGATACTTTCAGTAGATTATTTCAGCTTTCAAAAGTTGTTTTCTCGTGATCAACAAGAACGCCCCCACACACACTTGCAAGATCACGGCAACTCCGATGAACATTAACCCAATTTTCTTTCCCGTATTGAGCGTACCCTTCTTGGGTGGTGGGCTCAAGTTTGGTGGTGGTGGAGAGAGCCGTCTCCTTGAAGGTGGAGGCGGCGGCAACGGCGAAGGAGGCGACGGAGGTGGTGGTGGTGGTGGTGGTGGTGGTGGTGGTGGTGGAGGTGGGGAAGGTGGAGGCGGAACAAAAGGTGGTGGCGGAGGTGTAGTATAAGGTGGTGGAGGTGGAGAGGTATAAGGCGGTGGTGGAGGTGTAGTATAAGGTGGCGGCGGAGGTGGAGACGCCGGAGGTGGTCGAGCGGGCGGCGGTGGGGGGCTCACATTTTGTTGAGACTCAACCGTAAGAGCAGAAAAACCAAAGAAAAGAGAGATAATTAACATCAACAATGGCGAATCCATAAAAATCACGCCGGCGAGTAACTTTCTCCTTCCTGCATCTGGGTTCAATTTCACAGCCCCCTTAGAAATCAACCCCAAAAAAAAAATAGAAACAACAAGCCAAAACAGAAAGAATCTTCAACTGGGGAAAAAAGAGGGTGAGCTCGAGAAATTAGGTTTTGAGAAACAGTGGAATTTGAATTGAAACGGATGGTTTTGAATAAGAAAATGAGAAATTAGGTTAGGGTTAGGGCATTACACTGGATTTTAAAACCTAAATCAACAATGCAGACGAACAACATTCAAGTACGAACAATCAATGGGATGTAAATTTCTTTTTTATTTTCCATTTCCCTGATTGGTGTTCCTCTCTTTTGATTTTCTCCGTGATCCCCCAGCTCTCATCAATGGAGGACGAGAGATAAAGGGGAAATGAAAGAGAAAAAGAAGAGGAGGACAGAGAAGACGAGAATGGAGAGAGAGAGAGAAGGCGCGAGATAAAAACGGTTCCATCTAATCTACTTTTAGGATAAATTTGGCTGATTTGATTTGCCAATTAAACGGATAATTAATAATAAATAATTGTGATAAAAAAAGGAATTTTATGAAATGCAACATATACAAGTAGACACCACACACAAATCAAAATGGTAATGAAATGCAACAACTTTACTGTATACATACTTAAGTCTCGAACATCAAAATAAAAGATAGTAAAATACGAAATAACCAGAAAAACATTATATCATAAATCTACCAAATAATTTCAGAAGATAAATGATAGGACAATACTCTGAACCACGCCTCCAAACACACTCGTGTTTTATGTGTGTTGTTCAGCGTGCTTTACTATTAATTTTATTATAATAGTATTATGAATATTTTATTTATAAAGCATGCGGTACAACACCCATAAAGTACGAGGTGTGTATGAGGGTGTGGTTCAAGGTGTTGCCCTATCACCCCTCATTTCAAAATCTATTTAAAATTTAATTCCAATTCTACATAAATTCTAATACATATTAAAAAATAAGAAATAATTAACATCGTATTTTGTCAAAACAATCGTTCACCTTCTACATAAATTATAATGCATATTAAAAAATACGAAATAATTATCATCCTATTTTGTCAAAACAATGGTTCACCTTTTATATTTTTCTGATATTTGCCATTCACCAAAAATTTACTCTAATACTGTTGAGGTTAACGTTATTCCTGCATTTTTCATAATGAATATTATTTTTTTTCTTAATACCTATAGTTGTTTTTCATAAATTACATGATTTCTTATTTCATCTCAATAAATTTTCTTCAGTATCTTTTTTGTTTTGAAATTTCTTCTCAAAGGCGGAGTAGTTAGAATTTTTAAACCGTAAAACAAAATAAATTGTAATTTTTAAGAAAATATAAATTGAGTTGATTTACTAAAATTAAACTCATCTATATTAGACATGCAAAGCAATTTTTGTTGGTTTTAGGCCCAAATGAAATAATGTTTTTGATTGGGTCCAATAATTAAAAATCTGGCAGCCCAGTCCGTTTTTTGAACAAGCCCAGACCCGGTTTCTAATTAAAACCCTTGACCAGATCTGGACCGTCCCTTTGTGGGTTTCATCTCACCCGTCCATCCCCTGGGTATTTAAATGCCCCTAACCCTAAACCTACCCCATTCTCACCTCTCCCAGTCGCCGCCTCCCCTACCTTCTCTCCCGTTTCCTCTCACTTCTGTTTTCTCCCGCTGCTTCATTCCTTCGGCCGACTCCGATTTAATAGCAACCCTTATCAAATTCAATGATAAGTTTGGGTGCTCAAAATCCGGGCGACCGTTGTTTGGGATGTTTCCACCCCTATATATTCTGGGATCCATTTTGAGGGGAAAAATACGAAACCTACGACTGAGATTTGAGTGTTCTTGAGGCAACAAAATCATTCTTTGTGAGATTCCTGTTTTCTTTGTGAATCCTTCTCGGCTGAGGGTTGTTTCTGGGTTATTGGGGTTTTTGGTTACGGGTCTTTGTGATTTATCGAAACCGCCTGGGTGTAACATCCCCAAAACCGTATAGGAATATTACACGCCGTAGACCCCTTCCACAAGGATCTACCAGGCTAAACATCCAAAAACGACTAAATGCTTGCCCGGCCAGGGTCAAACAATATAATAATACAGACCGTTAAGGTCACTTACACATAAACACACAGACCGATGAGGTCATACAACCCTATCAACGATCGACTAACAACATTACCACACAGGGTCGAAACACAATCTGTGGAAGACTGAAAGAACTCTAACAATACAACCAAACTCTACCAACTCTCGACTCTTGATTAGTATCGCAGCTCGTCATCCTCTTGTGCCAATCCTGTGACTGCTCCCCTGAATCTGCATGTACCTGGACGCAAAACAGACATCCACCCCCCGAATACTCGGGGGTTAGTAAAACTCCACTGTTTTACTAGTGCAAGTATCAAACCATATGAAATGTAACAAGCAAATAGCAACTACGAATTTAATACGGAAATCAATTATCAAAATATTCCCGAGAAGTTTTAGAATTTCGAACTCAAATAAGAGATATTTGAAAAGGAACACATCATCTCGGGGATTTTTAAAGCAGAAATTCTTTTGGACCTCGAGTCCCAATTTACAAAACCTTTTCGTAAACATTAGGGCCTTAGCCCGATTCTCGTTTCAAAGCATAGTAAATAATATATCATTATGAGTCCGAGATCTATATTTAAAATGTTACCCGAACAATCACTGCTACACGATCATTGTTCGTACACATCATGTACCGAACTCCGGAGGCCTCGACGGACCTTACCCGGACCACACACACTGTTCGTACACATCATGTACCGAACTCAGGAGGCCTCAACGGACCCTACCCGACCACACACACTGTTCGTACACATCATGTACCGAACTCCGGAGGCCTCAACGGACCCTACCCGGCCACAACATCGTTCGTACACATCATGTACCGAACTCCAGAGGCCTCGTCAGACCCTACCTGGATCACACACCTTGTCCGTACACGTCATGTACTGGACTCCAGAGGCCTCGTGACCCTACTGGATAACACACTTTGTTCGTACACATCATGTACCGAACTCCAGAGGCCTCGTCAGACCCTACCTGGAACACACACACATCGACACGACACAATTCATAATCATTAAATGTCAAGCCATTCCACATTACACCGAAATGTTCAATCAAGTATGTAAACCAAAACAACACAAATATCATGATCATCACAACGACTCTTTAACAACATAACACCCATTCGGTACACAATACATTGAACAACCACGTGTACAACCATCTCATATGTACATCGCAATCCCGCACAAATGGCACGACGCCTAACACGGATACCAATATATCACTATTATCACAAAGCCTTCAAATTTCGGAAAACACAACCAACTCAAACGGAACATATTTACGGAGGCAAGCAAAATCGTCATACATATCATACGTAATTACTAGTCACAAGATACAAGTCGTATAATAAGATACTTGCCTTAGTAATACGACGTGAGGAAGCGTGAAGGAATAGGTTTAGGTCCGAACAATCCCCTCAAATCCGGCCCTAACACAATAATGATATACAATCAATCTCACATCATGAATACAAAGAAATTCCACCTAGTTCTACCCGTTGGGACAATTTATCGAACACCAAGAGTGCGTAGGGAATTGAAATCGGTTAACGGTGAATTAACGGGATTTCCTCCCAACCAATAACAAGAAAACCAAGGTCACGAGAGTACTATCAAAATCTAACAACAACATCGGTTAATTCGGATTAAAACACAAGATCACCACCAAACCCTCCCCAAAATCATACTAGGGTTAAAGGAGTTCTCACCTCTTGAAGATTCAAGCCCTATAATCCGAAGAACACGTGCTAGATCCACAATCCGAGCTACACGATCGAAGGAAAGATGAAGAAAAACACACAATCAAAAGGGTAGATGGAGAAGAAATCCCCCTCTCAACCCTCTCTCTCTCGCGCACGGTTGGAGAAAAGGAGGAAAATGAGCGAATCTCGCTGAAAACACACAGTTATAGCGTTGACCGCATTGTGTGCCGCGGCTCAGCTAAACTGTGCCGCGGCACAGGGCCAAAAATTGCGCCCAGAGATCGGCTGACCGCTCGTTGTGCCGTGGCTCATTCGGAGTGTGCCGCGGCTCAGACTCGGCATGTGCCGCGGCCTTTGCCGGGATCTGGGCACGCAGACAGAGGTTTTAGCCGGCAGGTGCCACACGGGTGTGCCGCGGCCCGGACAAGTGTGCCGCGGCACTGACTCGGCTGTGTGCCGCGGCGCACAATCCTTGTGCCGCGGCACACGGTACAGGCTGCTCGGCCAAATCTGGGAAAATGAGAGTGACTTAGCTATATCGACCATAACTCCCTCATCTGGACTCCGATTGACTCACCGTTTGAACCATTGGAAAGCTAACTCGATGCTTTATAATATTGCAAAGAGTCAGAATTTTTGGAGTTTCCAAAAATTAACGGTGATCTAACAAGGTCGAACTCGTACGTGGAAAAGTCGCTAAAGAACACGGAACTCAACAAAACGACACCGAAACAAACTCGGATATCAAAAGTGCAGAATAAAACATTCCCAGAATGACGAAACGGTCCTAAGCGAGTTGTCGAAATGGACCTCCACCGAAAAATGAAAATTACTGGGAATCGAAATTGCGGGTATTACATTCTACCCTCCTTAAAAGAAGTTTCGTCCCGAAACATAAAACAAGTAGGGAGAAGCAATATCCCGCCAGAAAAAACTCAACGAGATACGCAAAGAAACACGTAACTTACGCCCATCGGCGAAACGTCACAAGCAACGCAAAGGAATATACGGCGTGAAAACACGCTCCAAGACGACCAACACAACGTCGCCGTTAGGGATATAATAAAACCAACAAGTGACAAGTGTCATCAAATGGATAATACAATCAAGTCAATTATTCGAACAATCACGAAACACAATGAACGAAAATCAATACGATTGACCAACCCAACGGTTCATCAATCCAAACGCGAGCCAAACGCTGAAGAAATACGAGATTCCACCGCCCAAGGGTTGGAAGATCGAAACGAGACTAATTTCTCGAACTTAAGGGGATTACGAAGGAGTCTGAACGTTCAACAATCACGAACCGAGATCAAAAAAAAAAAAAAAAAAAAAAAAAAAAAACGAACAATCAATGATCAACCACAACGATCGAGTCAACAAAAATCGAACAATCACGTTCGGATCACGAAGAACAATAAGGTTCAACCGACAAACTCCGAAGTCCACATCTCGACTCGAGACAAAACATGACCCGGTGAAAACAACAAGATGCGCACACACATAAGATCCACAGGAAAGGGAATAGCAATTGAAAAAAAATCACAACGACAAACGAGTTATTCCGAAATAATACCACACTCGTTCGATCAACAAAAGCAAGAGGCAGGACAAGCTCAGAAAATGTCAACGAACATAAACGAGTCGACAGAGTCGAAAATACAGAGGTTCAAAATTTGATCCACTTCGAATAAAAGAACTCATAAAACCAGATGATGTCACTTCCGAACAAGGTTCACAAGAATCGAACCGAACTCGAAAAAGTTACAGCGATAACTAGATCGACCCACAACAAGATCACAGCTCGTTCGAACAATGAAACCGGAATACAGAACAAGTTCAGAAAGTATCAACGAACACGAGCGAGCCGATAGAATTGAGAAAGAGAAAATGCATGAGCCAAAAATAATACGGGTATTATATTCGACCTCTTCTAAAAAAAAGTGTCGCTCCCGAAACTCACAACACGAAATCAAGGTGACAACACAACAAGCAACCGACAGGAACATCTTTCAAAGGCCTCTCAAAGCCGATCCTGATAACTTGTGTTGAAGCGCGAACTCCGAAAGTCTCGGTAGCCAATTCGCAAAACTGAATTCGGTGTCCCTCGAGTACGCACTTGAAATGTGTTACCGTCGAGAAGGACAATTTACACGTGCATGCCCCTGGCACACCACGGTTGAAATGCCTCGGCTCGGCATACCGAAAATACAATGGGGTATAACGTCGCAAAACAACATAGCGGAGATGCCAACTCGGCACAACAAAGAATCATAACACATATCATATACAACGATTACCATCGTAAAGTAATATATACACATACACCACAGCAACGACGGTATCGTTCGGCGACCTCAACGACCCGAACGATAACCAGTACGTAATTACAAACATCATGAAATAATCACACATGTACACCAACGTACAAACCCAAGCTTTGGTGCGATAACACGCAAGTCACCACGAAATGACAGCATTAACGATTGTCGTCACACCTCCCAAAAGGGACAACAAAACATATGCGTGGCGAACGACTCAACGTTCACACCACCAATTCCATCATACTCGGGAGCTAACATTCTAACAACAATGTGAATATCATACACACATTTCTGGTCTACAAACAGGAATGATAGGTTTTAAAAACGAAAACCACCTTTTGGAAACAGTTTGGAAACACCAGTTGATCTTGAGTATCATTTTACAAAAAGTTGAACAAACCTCATTTTCGAGACCTTAAAATCATCTTGCGCTTGAACAAAAATGAGGACACCTTCTCTTAGTGAAAAACTTTCAGAATATTCGACCCTCGGGTCTAAGTAAAAGTATTTATAAAACATTGAAAATATCTCAAAACATTTTGGGTCCTCGAGGTAGAAGAATTTTGAAACATATTGTGGCACCTTGGATGTACCACGAGAGAATAATTCATTTTAAAAGTACGTCTCGAAATCTATTTTCTAAGATACTCAAGGTTTTTAAAGATAATTCAATGGGCTAGAATGCCCAAAAACTCTAGGTAATTACGCAAAATATTATATCGCCGTGGGTCCCGTGCCGGAACTCACCAGGCTAAAAACCATTTACAACGTTAAAATGCCGATGATGGTAATATTTCAAAAAAACTCACAAAATCCATTTACAAAATACTAAGTATCGTCACAAGAATTTTGCCAGAACGTTCAAGGCCATAACGCCAAAACTCGGTTAAAGGAATCGGTTTTCGAAATCAAACTCAATTGGCAAAAGGTCGAAAGCCATTTGAAAGAACTCACACAGCGGAAAAAAAATACAGTCCAACATGCACAATCCAATTGAATACGTCTCACAGCATCTAGTTTAAACATATAACAAAACCGTTCCTCGGAGTTTCTCACGAACTCAATCGTCGATACCTTATTCGAAACCCAACAAGGTTCTCAATTTTCACACTATACCACCCCTCACAGTGGTTCAAAGGTAAAATAACAATAGGCCCAGTTTTTATACATGTATTATATGTCACACGTATTAAATACAACCATATTCACAACACCGTGCAAATAGAATTATGCACCGCAATTAACTCATTTAGATACAATCATGATACACAGGTACTTCGCATAAAAGAGGAGACTTACGTCCACAGGCCGCACGGAGATGACGGTCGCCCACGATACTAATCTCATCCGACAACATATCCGACACGTCGTGACTACGCACAACTCAACTTGTCACCTGACGACTCGAACGACAAGACAACACATTACTCGACAAACCACGACTCGACTCGACCCGACAGCCTAGGTTTCCGCAACCTAAGCTCTAATACCATAATTGTAACATCCCCAAAACCTTATAGGAATATTACACGCCGTAGACCCCTTCCACAAGGATCTACCAGGCTAAACATCCAAAAACGACTAAATGCTTGCCCGGCCAGGGTCAAACAATATAATAATACAGACCGTTAAGGTCACTTACACATAAACACACAGACCGATGAGGTCATACAACTCTATCAACAGTACTGACTAACAACATTACCCACACAGGGGTCGAAACACAATACAGCGGAAGACTGAAAGAACTCTAACAATACAACCAAACTCTACCAACTCTCGACTCTTGATTAGTATCGCAGCTCGTCATCCTCTTGTGCCAATCCTGTGTTGCTCCCGAATGCATGTACCTGGACGCAAAACAGACATCCACCCCCCGAATACTCGGGGGTTAGTAAAACTCCACTGTTTTACTAGTGCAAGTATCAAACCATATGAAATGTAACAAGCAAATAGCAACTACGAATTTAATACGGAAATCAATTATCAAAATATTCCCGAGAAGTTTTAGAATTTCGAACTCAAATAAGAGATATTTGAAAAGGAACACATCATCTCGGGGATTTTTAAAGCAGAAATTCTTTTGGACCTCGAGTCCCAATTTACAAAACCTTTTCGTAAACATTAGGGCCTTAGCCCGATTCTCGTTTCAAAGCATAGTAAATAATATATCATTATGAGTCCGAGATCTATATTTAAAATGTTACCCGAACAATCACTGCTACACGATCATTGTTCGTACACATCATGTACCGAACTCCGGAGGCCTCGACGGACCTTACCCGGACCACACACACTGTTCGTACACATCATGTACCGAACTCCGGAGGCCTCAACGGACCCTACCCGACCACACACACTGTTCGTACACATCATGTACCGAACTCCGGAGGCCTCAACGGACCCTACCCGGCCACAACATCGTTCGTACACATCATGTACCGAACTCCAGAGGCCTCGTCAGACCCTACCTGGATCACACACCTTGTCCGTACACGTCATGTCTTTGGACTCCGGAGGCCTCGTCGGACCCTACGGATCACACACTTTGTTCGTACACATCATGTACCGAACTCCAGAGGCCTCGTCAGACCCTACCTGGAACACACACACATCGACACGACACAATTCATAATCATTAAATGTCAAGCCATTCCACATTACACTGAAATGTTCAATCAAGTATGTAAACCAAAACAACACAAATATCATGATCATCACAACGACTCTTAACCAACATAACACACATTCGGTACACAATACATTGAACAACCACGTGTACAACCATCTCATATGTACATCGCAATCCTGCACAAATGGCACGACGCCTAACACGGATACCAATATATCACTATTATCACAAAGCCTTCAAATTTCGGAAAACACAACCAACTCAAACGGAACATATTTACGGAGGCAAGCAAAATCGTCATACATATCATACGTAATTACTAGTCACAAGATACAAGTCGTATAATAAGATACTTGCCTTAGTAATACGACGCGGAGGAAGCGACGAAGGAATAGGTTTAGGTCCGAACAATCCCCTCAAATCCGGCCCTAACACAATAATGATATACAATCAATCTCACATCATGAATACAAAGAAATTCCACCTAGTTCTACCCGTTGGGACAATTTATCGAACACCAAGAGTGCGTAGGGAATTGAAATCGGTTAACGGTGAATTAACGGGATTTCCTCCCAACCAATAACAAGAAAACCAAGGTCACGAGAGTACTATCAAAATCTAACAACAACATCGGTTAATTCGGATTAAAACACAAGATCACCACCAAACCCTCCCCAAAATCATACTAGGGTTAAAGGAGTTCTCACCTCTTGAAGATTCAAGCCCTATAATCCGAAGAACACGTGCTAGATCCACAATCCGAGCTACACGATCGAAGGAAAGATGAAGAAAAACACACAATCAAAAGGGTAGATGGAGAAGAAATCCCCCTCTCAACCCTCTCTCTCTCGCGCACGGTTGGAGAAAAGGAGGAAAATGAGCGAATCTCGCTGAAAACACACAGTTATAGCGTTGACCGCATTGTGTGCCGCGGCTCAGCTAAACTGTGCCGCGGCACAGGGCCAAAAATTGCGCCCAGAGATCGGCTGACCGCTCGTTGTGCCGCGGATCATTCGGAGTGTGCCGCGGCTCAGACTCGGCATGTGCCGCGGCCTTTGCCGATCTTGAGGCACGCTTGATACAGAGGTTTTAGCCGGCAGTGCCACGGGTGTGCCGCGGCCGGACAAGTGTGCCGCGGCACTTGGCTGTGTGCCGCGGCGCACAATCCTTGTGCCGCGGCTGCACACAGCCGCTCGGCCAAATCTGGAAAATGAGAGTGACTTAGCTATATCGACCATAACTCCCTCATCTGGACTCCGATTGACTCACCGTTTGAACCATTGGAAAGCTAACTCGATGCTTTATAATATTGCAAAGAGTCAGAATTTTTGGAGTTTCCAAAAATTAACGGTGATCTAACAAGGTCGAACTCGTACGTGGAAAAGTCGCTAAAGAACACGGAACTCAACAAAACGACACCGAAACAAACTCGGATATCAAAAGTGCAGAATAAAACATTCCCAGAATGACGAAACGGTCCTAAGCGAGTTGTCGAAACGGACCTCCACCGAAAAATGAAAATTACTGGGAATCGAAATTGCGGGTATTACACTGGGTTTGTGGCTCGATTCGGACTGCTGGACGCCGGATTTTTGGAGCTCTGGACGCGGGTACACAAGAGCGGAGGACTGAGCCGACTTTGTGTCTGAATATCACCACCTGCGTTCGTAATTTTCAGATCTTAAGCGATCTGTTTGGTCAGATTTCTTCGACCTTAATTTTTGTTCTTGTGTTCATTTTTCTAGTCTATTTCGTGCGGTTTTTTCAGTGTTATTTAATTTTGTTGTGGAACCCTTAATCCCCGTAAATATAGGAAATTTATTTGTAATTTGTTTACTGTTGTGTTGTGTAATTTTATGTATTCCGGATAGATACCCTACAATTTTGATGGGTGATATAATCTAATATATGGGAAGAAAAAACTAATATTACATACTACCGCAAAACCTCGATAAATGAATATGATCGGGACCGGAGAAAAATATTCATTTAGCGAAATTATTCATTTATCGAAAGAAAATTTGAACATGCAAAGAGTTGGAACCGGAGAAAATTATTCATTTGGCGAGGTTATTCGTTTATCAAATCTTCATTTATCGAGGTTTAATTGTAACCCATTTTACTACTTCTTGCAAAAATATATTCATAATATGTAAGCCATTTTTTTATTAATAAAATATATAAATTATTAGAACTATGTTCGATTAAAATTAAAGTATTTTTAATTATAATTGAATAATTATTTAACCATCTTAAAGACTCATTCATTAAAAAAAATCACGTGAGAAAATAAATTATTTAATTATATTATTGCAAGAATAATTTACTTGAGCATAGTTAATTTTTGTTTAATTTATTTCCTATTATATTTAAGAGACGTTCATTTGCACTATTCTGGTTCAATTACTCTTCTAACTATTATATATTTTTCATATTTAATTTTATCAATGTTTTAATTGAAATTTTTATAAAATTCTAGATATGTTTAGCAAATAATTAATATAATCCTCCTTCATCGAAGAAAATTTTTAGTGGACAAACTTGATTATAAATATTTCTAAATATAAATGAAAAAAACCCTTAAATTCTAATTTTTCAAAAAGTAAAAAATTGGTATGAGAAATAGAGAAATTATTTAATTGTATAATTACATGATTATTGATTTTCGTGCGAGAATATGCACATTTGTGCTATTTTTTTATCAATTATGTCCTAGTATTATACATATTTTATTATATTAAATTGTACAATTCCTGATCATTACCAATGTTTATACTTTAGCCAACAGCAAAAAGTCGTCGGCTAAAGTCGAAAGTCGTCGGCTAAAGTGGTCAGCTGTCGGCTAAAAGTCGGTCGGCCGAGGTCGGTCGGCTAAAGTTTAGCCGACGGCTAATAGGGAAGGTCGTCGGCTAAAGTTCGATTTTAGCCGACGACCGTGTAAGCGTCGGCTAAAATAATACCTGTTTTAGCCGACGGATACATAGGCGTCGGCTAAAATGTCGAGTTTTAGACGACGGTAAATGCTGTCGTCGGCTAAAACCTATACACTTTAGCCGACGGCAACGTTGTCGTCGGCTAAAACTTCGACATTTTAGCCGCGACTACGTCGTCGGCTAAAGTTTTATTTTATTTTTAATTAAATACTTTAGCCGACTGATGCTGTGTAAATGCCGTCGGCTAAAGTCGATGAAAAAAATTGATTTAGAATCACCAAACATTCGGATAACTGTTATTCCAAATGTACAATACACCACCATACATCACAATCAACATAAATCAATTACGAAAAGCATAATTTAAATACAAACCATATCAACATACATGTAGCAACATCAACAAAATAAATAAACAGCAACATTAACGAACACGAGTCTAAACAAAAAACATTTAGCAAAATAACTACTACAATGAAATACGTGGATCTTGATGTACGATAGCCCAAGACCTTTTAGGATACATCTCATTTTACTGTGATTACTAGGAAGATGATGACCTTCTGGGAGCATTTTCCCTGTAAGTTCCAAATAATCATCCACAGCTTTAATCGAGGTTTTGTTCTCCACCTTCACTCTCATAGTCTCTATGACACTATCAAGAACCGTCATGTGACACCCAGGATAAAGAAGAGTCTTTTGGAGCTGGATTAGCTTGTTGTATCTATCAAGAGAAATTGTGTTAACGGGTATCAATGTAGGCGTTCGGATGACTGCTTGATCAGCTATATGGTATTCTTGACCTTCAGCCGATACGTCCCTGTCGTAATAACCAAACACGTCGTCAATCAACCGTCTTGTGGGGTCATTGGATGTGCTACCACTGTACTGTCCGTGATCATGGGGAATAATTGAATTCGATCTTTCACCGTGGTAAATCCAACATGTATATTTATCCCAAAATCCATTTTTTTAAGTGCTCCCATACGACATCAAGTGTAAAACGGTACATATCGCTGCGGCATTTACATTTATTGCAAGTGTTGTGCGGCATTTAAACACGCCTCAAAGACGATCGTCATAGCAGTCGGGAGGTCTACCATGAGAGATGTGCTCGGGGTAAACACCCTGAACTCGGCACCCACGGCGATCACCTTCTGTAGACTGGCGATCGTCTTTTGTTGATTGGCGATCGTCTCGTGCCGTGTACTACTCCAACATCCGTCAAAAGTCATCAAAGCCCAAATCTCGGGCTGGGACCCGCATGCAGATCTCAAAAGGTGCTGACAGACAAGATCGGTGCCCGCAGCCTGTCACCTACTTCACCTACCAACAGGGCCGCAGACCTGCGAACAGTACTGACAGACAAGACCTGTGCTCACAGTCTGTCACCAACTTCACCTACCAACAGTACCGCCGAAAAGGTGGGTGACAGCGGCTCAGGGCGCATGCGAGTTCCCCGTCAGACCGTACAACCGGCTGTCAGTAACAACCGCGGACTTTAAGGGAAAAGCCCCACGCGACGAGACGATCGGCCGTCTTATTATAATAAAAATAACGACGATCGCCTGCGATCGCAGGGGGGCCCTCAGGAACTTGGTCTGCTATAAATAGAAGGTCCATAACACAGAACAAGGACTGCGAAATACACAGCAAACAAGAGAGAGAAAAGAGAAAGACATTCTCACACATAGAACATCCATAGCAAGAATTCACAGAACTCCATATCTGATTCTTCCGGCATTCTATACGCTCCACAGCTTAGAAAACTAGAATCCTTTACACTCTTTGTGATAGATTCTAACATTAATATTTGTACTCAACCGTATACTTATTAATAAAATCTTGCGAGAGCATTCAAGCCCGGGATTAACAACCCCGGCAAATCTTGTGTCATTTAATTTCTCACGGACGTGCTCCCGCACTTGTTGGTTACTCGATCATTCCAGCAACATTATCTTCGGATAATATTTTGGGTAACAACAATTGGCGCTAGAGGAAGGGCGGCACTTACCTTCACTTTTATTCCGATCGTCTCGTAGAACACTCATTGTTCTCCGGACTCACACTTGAAGAAACACTCACTGTTCTTCAAAAGAAACAAACCTCCAGAAAAATGACGTCTGCTACAACTTCCAAGAGAGCCACCCTGAGATCCGCCGGAAATATCATTCCGACACGGACAGAATCCCAGCCCGCGGCGGAAGGCGACCGCGGCGACGCTAGATCCTCACTCCCGCCCCCAAGGGACGGCCCTAGTCTCTCACTCGATCAGTTCCTGCATCGGAGCAGTTGAGGAGGCCATAGCCGTCCTCGGGGAGCGGAGTTGCATGCGACTCGCCCACCATCACTCCGTCAACCATCCGCCGAGGCAAGCGGAAGCTCAAGGGATATCTGTTGAGAAATCAACAAAACCCAGAGCCGCAGCCAAAGGCTCTCGTTAGGCGGGACGACTCCGTCTTGACCGCCAGGAGTGATCCTCGTGGCGACCCGGGTCGGGCCCGAGTCGGGAGGCACGGAGTCCGAATCCTTCACCGAGTTCGGCATATACGACTCCCGTAAGACAGCCGGTCGACAGCCCCCACTCGCCCGAGAAATGAGTCTCAGGCAGAGAACTCGTCATCCACCATGGGGGCAGGGGATCGGTACATGATCGCCTCGGCTCGCGCTCCGGTAGCCAATCAGCAAGCAGTCAGGCCACGGCGATGGCCGCAATGCAGCGCCAGCTCGACGAAATGAAGGCGCTACTAGACACTGGGGCAGGCGCCAGGAGATCGATCTCTGGACCAAGTGAACCACTCGCGGTCCAGATCGAGCTCGCCCCGGTTCAACCAACAATCGCTCCCCCACAGACACCTCTATATGAGGGAAGATCGGACCCGGAGACCCACTTGAGCAAATTCCGGATCTACATGACCGGATGCGGAGCATCAGATGCACGGCGAAGTGTCGGATGTTCCGCTAACTCGGGCGACCTCGCCACAGTGGTACATCTCACTGCCTCGTCGCTCAATGAATTGCTTCGAGAAGTTGGCGACGACTTTACGTCGTACTGCCGCCAAAGTCGCCGCTCGAAGGCCCCCACCGCATGATGAAAATCAAGCGGGGAAGGACGAGCGATGCAGATTACATCGACCGGGTGGACGAGATAGTCCTCACCGGTGAACCCATTAGCGACGAGCTCGCCTCTATTCATCTGGGAGATTCTACGGCCACTCACCCATGTTCAGGCATCTCACAAAGGATATCCCCCCGACCTACTCGGTCTTCCGCGTCAGAGCCGCCGATTTCCTGGCCAGGCAGAGGATGCTCTCTCTCCGTTTAGATGAGGAACCCACCGGAAAGGGGAGGATGTCGTCCCATGTTCAAAAGAAGGCGGTCGCCAAGCCCAGAAAGGCGGTCGCAAAGCCGCCTGGCGAATTCAAAGCTTTTGGTGACGTAGAGGTTCACCTCCTCCACAACCTCAACTTGTCTTCAGCCCACATCTTCAACGCAATTAAGGGGCGGGAGTGGCTTTCCAAACCGAAGCCAATAAGGGACCACGGTCATCTAGACCGTAGCAAGTTCTGTGCCTATCACAAAAGTCAGCCACAACACGGCCAATGCCGCGACCTCCTCGTGCAACTCGCGACTGCTCAAGAAGGCAAATTAGACAACCCGGTCACCAAGCCGAACCTCGACCGAGAGAGGACCGGAGGCGCGAGCGCCGTCGGATCGAAAGGACGCCTCCCAATCCGGCCGCCAGATCGAACACGAGCGAGCATTCCGATGAATCGATTCCTCCGATCAACCCCGGCGGTCGGATTAATATGCTCCAAGCAGAGGGGGAGCCTCGGGGGCCTTTCCCGGTTTCCACCGCGTCAACAGAAGCGGAAGGCCGAACCGAGGGCATTCGCCGAGTCCATATTGTGGTGCCCCGAGCCGACCATCGCTAGAAACGCGCTCATCACCTTCTCCAATAAAGACAGGAGGGGTACAATGCCCCAAAGAGGATGCATTGGTGATCTCTGCTGTATCACAGGGAAGGCGGTCGGCCGCGTCGGGTCGACAACGGAGCTTCTGCAATATCATATTCAAAATGACTCTGGATCAGCTCGGAAACTGACCAAATTCATCGTGGCCATTTGACACCGTGCTCCAAGGATTCGGCGACAAAGACTGCCCAAGCCTATGGGAGGATCAAGCTCTCCGTCGAGTGATATGCATTTACGATCCCAAGGTTAGGATCACTAGGAACCTTAATTTTGTAATCATAGATAGACCCGGATCTATAATGGGTTCCTAGGTCGTCCATTCTTAGAAACCTTTGAGGCGGTCGCTTCGTCCTTCTTTTATTGTATCAAATTCCCACCGCCGATGGGACGGTCGATCAGAAGTGGGACCAGCTAATGGCAAAAAGATGTTTAAATTACTCCTGTGTCGCTACTGTTTTCAATACTTCCCCCGATATGTGTAACGTTGAAACGATCTACGATCGACCCATGGAGATCGACGAACCAAACACATCGTATCAACCCAACTCAGAGGACGGCATCTCGGATCAGTTAACGGACGACATCGAGCCAAGGATCGGTTTCGAGCCGAGTCTCGACGTCGATCCAAGGATCGAGTCCGGAAATCGTTCCAAGCAAGAAGCGACCGTCCCCATCGAAGAGTTGGAGAGTATAGCCATAGATCCGGCTCGTCCAGAACGGGAAGTGCAGATCGGCGCAAGCATCGACCTCGCACTGAAAGGAGATCTGGTCAATTTACTACGTAAGAACATCGGAGTCTTCGCCTGGTCGCATCAAGATATGGTCGGCATAAGTCCCGAGCACGCTTGCCATTATCTGAAGATCGACCCGGCGATGAAGCCTGTTCATCAAAAACGTAGGAAATTCGGCCCCGAAAAATACGCGGCGCTCGACATAGAGGTCCAAAAGTTGCTCGACAACAGGTTAATCGGGGTAGCTACGGACGACCCACAATGGGTCGCTAACGCGGTCCTCGTCAAGAAGCCGACTGGTTCCTGGAGGTTATGCATTGACTTCACCGACCTAAACGCGGCTTGTCCAAAAGATCACTTTCCGATGCCTCATATTGATCACTTGGTCGATAAATCTTTGCAGTCGCGAAATGATGTCATTTATGGATGCCTTCACGGATATCATCAAATCCCAATGGCGGAGAAAGACATAAAACACACATCTTTCCACACGGAAAAAGACATATACTTTTGGGTCCGATGCCGTTCGGCTTGAAGAATGCGGGGCGACCTACCGGCGCACAGTCAACAGGATGTTTGCTAATCGGATCGGCAAGACCATGGAGGTCTACATCGACGATATCGTGGTCAAAAGCCTCAAGAAGGAAGATCACCTCAATGATCTCGCCGAGACATTCGCCATCCTCGAAAAGTTCAACATGAAGCCGAACCCAAAGAAATGCAACTTTGGGGTGGGCTCCGGAAATTCTGGGGCATATTGTCGGCGGAGGGGGATCGAGGCGAATCCCACCAAGATACGGGCGATCCTCGACATGCAGAACCTCGGAACATCAAGCGGTACAACGCCTCACGGGTTGTCCGGCCGCCTCAACCGCTTCATATCTCGGCTCGCGATAAAAGCAAGCCTTTCTTCGCGACCATCAAAACAAAAAGTTCACATGGACGAGGAGAGTCGGTGGCGTTCGCCAAAATAAAGGAATATTTATCCAACCCCCAGATCCTGGCAAAGCCGATCCCCGGGGAGAAATTATTCCTTTACCTAGCGGCCTCGGAGGTCGCACTGAGTGCGGTCTTGGTACGAGCGGAGGGACTAGTCCATCTGCCGATCTACTATGTCAGTCAAGCGCTCCACGACGCTGAAACACGCTATACACCTTTGGAGAAGATCGCCTACGCTCTAGTCATGAGTGTCCGTAAGCTAAGAGCCTATTTTTTCGACCATCAAGTGGAGGTTTTGACAACTCTCCCTCTAAGGCAAGTTCTACATCGACCGGACACCAACGGACGACTTCTCAAATGGTCACTAGAGATCGCCCAATACGGCATCACATACGCTCCTCGCACGGCGATCAAGGGCCAAGCTCTGGCGGACTTCGTGGTGGAGTTAACATTCCCTCACAGTCCGACCCATGTCGGTCGACTCGCCCGAAGGCATGCGTTGACGGTTCGGCGACCAACTCGCGATCAAAGGTGGATCGTCCTCAATAGCCCCAACGTACAAAGCTTCACAAATGCCGTGCGTTTCGGATTTCGAGCGACCAACAATGAAGCCGAATACGAGGCCTTGGTTGGCGGGCTCGACCTGGCTCTCGCCCTAGACGTTCGTCGCCTCCATATCTTCATGGACTCCCTCCTGGTGGTGAACCAAGTCAAAGGAGAATATGAGGCACGTGGCGAGCATGAGATGATCAAATACCAAGAGCCGGTCGCCGAGATGTGCACGAAATTTGAAGAAGTACAAATCGAACAAGTCCCGGAGAGCACAACTCTCGTGCCGATGCCCTATCCAAGCTAGCATCGTCGGATGGGGCACGATTTCTCTAATATCCAAATTACAAAGTCGAGAAAGGGCGGCAATCGAAAGAAACCTCGTGGCCACGATTGCCGTTGTCAGAAGAAAGTCGGATGACTCCGCTCATCACATACTTAAAGGACGGACGGTCACGGCGGCCGTATCAAAGCTCGCCAACTCCGGCTCCGAGCGACCAGATACACCTCTTTGGACGATCGTCTTTACAAGCGAAGCTTTCGGCCTTCCTCCTCAAGTGTATTACACCGGAGGAAGGACAGCTCGTTTTAGCCGAGATCCACGACGGAATCTGTGGAAATCACGCTGGTGGACGAGCTCTCATCCATAAGACAACCAGGCAAGGTTTTTTCTGGCCGTCACTTTAGAAGGATGCGATCGCCTATGCCAGGTCGTGTCATAGATGCCCAGTAATAGGACCAAGTATTAAAATCTCCCCCGAGCAGCTCACCTCAATGTACAGCCCATGGCCGTTCGCTCAATGGGGCATCGACCTTATAGGTCCCCTACCGACGGCTCCAGGAGGCTGTAAGTTCGCCATCGTCGGGGTCGACTATTTCACAAAATGGGCAGAGGCCGAACCACTAAACAAGATCGGCCAAGAGCAAGTGATCAAGTTTATCTGGAGAAACATCATATGCCGGTTCGGTCTACCCCAGGCCATCATCTCCGACAATGGAAAGCAGTTCGACGGCTTAGAAGTCATGCAATTCTGTGATAAGTGGGGAATCAAAAGGTTGTTCTCGGCTCCCTATCACCCTCAGACGAACGGGCAGGTAGAGGCAGTGAACAAGATCCTCAAACACACAATTAAAGCACGACTCGAATCCAGGCTAGGACGATGGGCGAGCGAGCTCCCAGACGTTTTGTGGTCTTACCGAACGACGACCCGCAATTCAACGGGCGAAACCCCATTCGCCCTCGCCTTCGGAACAGAAGCGGTGATTCCCTCGGAGATCGCCGTCCTCAGCCATCGAACCGAGCAAGAGATGACGATCGATAATGATGTGGCCCGGAGGATCGACCTCGACATGCTCGAAGAACGTCGACTGACCTCGGAGATGAAGAACACTATCCACAAAAGGAGATCCGAAAAGTTCTTCAATTCAAAGGTCAGGGAAAGGTGGTTTCAAGTGGGCGATCTCGTCCTCAAAAAGATCCAAACCCACACAGGTGTCTTTGGACCAAGTTGGGAAGGCCCCTTCAGAATATCGAAATGGCTAACTAAGGGAGCCTACGAGCTGGAACACCCCGACGGTACTCCGGACCGGTATCCCTGGAACGCTGTACATCTGAAGAAATACTATCAATGATAACTTTGTATTCATTTTCAACTACCAAATGTACATGGAACATAATGAAATATTTTTGTTCTCTATCCCATCTATTCTGGCGATCGCCCCACAAGCATATTACATACCGTCGAGGATCGTCGTTCAAGAATGACAATCCAAGGTAGAAAACAATACAGCCATGGCACTGGAGGTCGATGGAACCAACAGCTTCGCCCATGCAAGGTTCCTTCGAGCTTAGATCGCCCGCCCTTCGTTTGGATACGAGGCCGGCGTAGCCGAAGGACCCTCCAAAACTAATCGGTGGACACGATCGCCCTCCTCAATGGTCCATCATCTAACTTGGTGAACCGGACAATGCGACGTGCCACTACCCCGTCTCAACGTACACCGTCGAGGGTCGCCATCTTCATGGCGAGCCGAGGTGGAAGCAGAGTGACAAGCCGCGGGCGCGGAGTCGAATAAACCGACGACGCCCGCGCAAGGTTTCCTCCAGACAAGATCGCCCACCTTTCGTTTTAACACAAGGCGGGCGTAGTCTAACGGAGGACCCTCACAAAAGTGAGTCGCGGGATACACAACATCCCTCGCACACAAAGACACGATAAGGGAGGTCGATCCATCGAACACCCCAACCATACATAATTTCGAGCAACGAAGTCAAGATAGCCCACGGACGACCTAGTTTTTGTTTCCTTACTTACAATAAGTAAACAAAAACAAGGGGGCAGAGATGGGTCGAGCTAATCCCAAACACGATCGAATAAAAGGAACCACACACGATCGCCCTCACTCAAACACATTCGCTCAAATACGCGCAGGACGATCGAAGTCGTCCAACAAAAAATTACAAGTAAGAATTCCGATTCAAAACATATCGATACTTTCAACACTCACACAATCGATCGGATGAGCAAAACGTCGAAAGCAATCATACACATACTTGTAAAAGTTGCACGCAAACATTCAAAGGCGATCGTATGAAAAGAAGAACATTTTATTCACAACGCAAGTTTAGTACATCACGAGGCCCGAAGGCATTTCAAAAGGAAAACGAAAAGTACATAGTGCTGGAGGAAAACAAAAATGCCTCTCAAGGCTCCGCCGCCGGTCTTCGCCCTCGGTTTGCGGATCGGCTTCGGCCTCGGGATGAATGAGTTTACCCGAGTACCAACTCAAGTCGATCCCGAAGTCGGCCAAGTCAAGGATCGGCAGGGAGAACTCCGGGTGCAAAGGATGCGCAAGGGCGTAAGATTTGAAGCTCTCCATAAAGGGACCGATCTCGATCCCTGCCTCTTTTGCGGCTCGGACAGCGTCAGCATATGCCAAGTAATAGGCAAACTCGCCGGCGAGCGCCACACTTTGGTAGGGATCGGTCTCGATCGCCTTCAGTTGGCCCTCCAACTCCGCGGCCGTCTTCTCAGCCTCCGCCAGCTCGGCGACCTTGGCGGCATTCTCACCCTGGGACTTCTCCAGCTCTTTCCTTGCCGCGTCCAGCTCACCGCTAAGCCGATCAACCATCGCCTTGATCCGGCCGCCTCCTCTGCGCCGCGAGCTTGGCGAGCCGCGCTCCTCGTCACGGGACCGATCGGCAGCCTCCTTGGAGCGGCTCAGCTCCTGCATCAATCGATCCACATCCTGCTTGGCCCTTTTGGCCGTCTCCTCATACTCCTTCTCCATGGCCCGGATCCGGTTGGCATCCTCGATATTTTTGTTCCGGGCGGCCTCGAGGTCGCGATGGAGATGAGCAGTGGATGGTCGCCCCTCAAAATCCCTTGCAGCTTGAACGGCCATCGTCGCCGTCTGAAGAGCTGTGGCAACGGCCGCCGCATGGCGTCTCCAGATCGCCGACGAGCGATCGCATCGAGGTCGGTCGTCCAAGCCTTGGGCAAAGAGGCGGTGGCCTGGCGAACGTAAGCAGGGATATCAAGAGGTTGTTGCGGAGCCTTGCTCGACAGAAAGTCCAGCACCATGGGAGCAACGTCCGGATCGGCGAGACGAACCCTGCAGCGCAAACCAAGGAAACCAAAAAGTTAGCCTAAGACTTACTCAGAGCGCCTACCTCGGAAAGTTCAAAACATTCTCACCTGTTGACCAGCTCTGGGTCACGGCCGAAAAAGGGCTTTCCCCGAGGAGTCTCGGCGTCAGCGATCGCCGTCCTTTTCATGTAGCCAGAAGACGACCTGGAGCTGGACGCCGACGGCCTGGGACCAGCCCCCTCCGCCATCGGAACAGAAGAAACGGGGGGAGCGGCGATCGGCGGCTCCAGTATAGCTAAATCCGCCTCAGCCGACGGAAGGGACGCCTCCGGCCTCCGCCTCTTGCGGTTGCGCTGGAGTTGTTCCTCACCTTGAGTTTCCGGTTCGGCGACCGGCACCGCAACGGGCTTCACCACAGGGGCAGGGCGAGACGACGTCGCGGCAACGCGACCCGTTTTCTTTCCCATATGAAGGCGACCGAGAAAACCGGGGTTAGACATGGCGATCTCCTGAGGTAGCTCGGTGATCCGGGGAAAATAAGTCTCTGCCAAAGAAGAAACTAAAACAAGTTAGACACTTACGTAAACGTGGCGACCTCTTTGAGACGATCGCCTCGCAGAAAAGAGCGGATAGAAAGTCATACCAGGTGCCTTAAGGTGGCGAGGGAAGCGAAACAGTCGAGCTCCCAACCGATGAGATTCGTGGCTGACTGATCGAACGTCTTTATAGGAAATCGGCAATGCGCGAATCCGCTCCCAGACGATCGAGAAATCAAAGGGGAGATCGTCGGCCGATGGAACAAGGGATCCTGCAAAAAGGGAAACAAAATTAGATCAGTCCAAGGAGTATCCAAACAAAGGGAGAAAGGAAACCCTTACTTGGATTCCTCTCCCGAAAATTGGTAGGGATATCCAACTCCTCCTCCGGCGGTTCGCTCGATGCCGACCTCCATGCACCACCAACCCAAAGACCACTTTTTCGTGTCGCCTCGAGTCTTGCTCGGCACCCGATAACCACCCTACCCCGGCGACCTTGGATATGGTACCCGCCGATCGACCCTTTACGCACGGTCGGCTTAAAAGATAAGTCATCTCTCCGCATGAAGGCAAGCGAAACAACTGTGACCGCCAAATAACGTCAGTGTCGATGTCTATGACCGGGCGTTCGGCGTCGGTGAAGAGGCGCCAAATTTCAGGCGATCGCAGATACGAAACGGCGACGGCAAGAAACCGCAGCCGGCGGCTGTGGTCATTTCGTTGATGGCGACCATACCCTCGGGAGGCTGGTCGGCACGTTCGTTCTCGGCGGGCACGTGCAATGACACATCGTAGGAATATGATATTTGGCCCTCCGGTGGTCATGTCCTTCAGTCGCCGAACTCCGAATCGACCAAGAGACCATTGAGACGGTTCGGCGGCCGAAACTCCGTCCGCTTCACATGTACATAGGGATAAGCGGCGGAGTAAGCTTCAATCAAACTCGGACAGGCCGGCAATCCCCTCCATAAGTTTAGCAAAAGCCCTATAAACCGGGCCGAGACGCTGTCTTTTCCCAAGACAAACGTATCGATTCGTCTTCCTCCACCGCGACGCATCTCGCTCCTCCGCCGCCGCAGCCCGCCACTACGGCCTCATTGAAAAGCTCCTCAAGCTCAAGGGTGTAATCCCGCACGAATAGCCTCTCGCGGCCGTTTCCACGGGATTCCCACAGAATTTCTCCCGGTCCGGCGGCCGCGCGGCGTAAGTGCTTCCGACTCGAAGGCCTTAGATCCTCCCGACATATTCTCAAAAAGTTAAGGGAGAGTGAAAATCGGGTTTCTTACCTAAAGAAAGGAAGACGGTCGGCACAACAAGCTACGGAAATTTTTGCAGAGCTTCAGGAAGACAAGGACGCGTAAAAGATGAAAATGGAGTAGCCCTAGCCCCTTTTATAGATGGAGGCAGGGTCTCGGGCAAATAGGCGAAAGTCCGAGGGCCGGGATGCAACCGACAAACAGACGCACAAATGCGGCCCTCGAGTCCCGCGCACGCGTCTTTTCGAGGGCACGCCAACCGACAAATTCCGACGAACCGTCGGACTCCTCAATAGAAAACGCGACGCGTGTCTCGCATGGTTTCGCGAGCCTGCGTCTCTTTTCCCGCCGCTCCCAGCAAAGGGAGATCGCCCAAATTTGAAATCGATCGACTGTCGCCTAAAACATTAGCGATCGCCAGTGCCACCTCACCCCGTGTTTTCAACATCGAGCCGAGTGGGGCAATTGTTGTGCGGCATTTAAACACGCCTCAAAGACGATCGTCATAGCAATCGGGAGGTCTACCATGAGAGATGTGCTCGGGGTAAACACCCGAACTCGGCACCCACGGCGATCACCTTGTAGATGGCGATCGTCTTTTGTTGATTAGCGATCGTCTCGTGCCGTACTACTCCAACATCCGTCAAAAGTCATCAAAGCCCAAATCTCGGCCGACCCGCATGCGATCTCAAAAGGTGCCGACAGACAAGATCGGTGCCCGCACTGTCACCTACTTCACCTACCAACAGGTCAGACTGCGAACAAGATCGACAGACAAGACACATGCTCACATCTGTCACCAACTTCACCTACCAACAAGATACCGAAAAGGTGGGTGACAGCTGCTCAGTGGCGCATGCGAGTTCCCCGTCAGACCGCATAACCTACACAAGAATAACCGCGGACTTTAAGGGAAAAGCCCCACGCGACGAGACGATCGGCCGTCTTATTATAATAAAAATAACGACGATCGCCTGCGATCGCAGGGGGGCCCTCAGGAACTTGGTCTGCTATAAATAGAAGGTCCATAACACAAAACAAGGACTGCGAAATACACAACAAACAAGAGAGAGAAAAGAGAAAGACATTCTCACACATAGAACATCCATAGCAAGAATTCACAGAACTCCATATCTGATTCTTCCGGCATTCTATACGCTCCACAGCTTAGAAAACTAGAATCCTTTACACTCTTTGTGATAGATTCTAACATTAATATTTGTACTCAACCGTATACTTATTAATAAAATCTTGCGAGAGCATTCAAACCCGGGATTAACAACCCCGGCAAATCTTGTGTCATTTAATTTCTCACGGACGTGCTCCCGCACTTGTTGGTTACTCGATCATTCCAGCAACATTATCTTCGGATAATATTTTGGGTAACAACAGCAAGGACAGTAATGAATCATACTATCACTATCATGTTCCTTCACAAATCGAATAAACCCTCGCATTCCATCTATGACCCTTGGATCCCATTTTTGCAGACCAATCCAACTTTTATCCATCCTATAACAAAAATAACAACAATATTATACATCGTATTTATCAAGAACATACAAAAATTATGACTAAAATCATCATATATATAGCTCTAATTCAAGATGTCAAATCCATATATATATATATATATATATATATACACACACACACACCAAGAAATATTCGAGAAAACGAACTAATAATTCTAAAACATTTTCATAATCATCCAAATAGATATATTATATGCGTAATATAATTATAACTGATATTAAAATTCAATAAAGTACATACCTTCAATATGATTTCTTGAATGATCAAACCAGAGAAAATTACTGTTTTTCGTTTTCTTGTTATGTAATTTCCGAATGTGTTGTAAATGGTCTCTTTAAGTGTTAGATGGTGATATATTTTGCACAAAAAAACATGAAATACTTTAGCCGATTTACACGTCTTGTCACTAAAGTATACTAGCCGGCTTAAATCAGTACTTTTAGCCGACGGCATGTCGTCGGCTAAAGTATACAAGTCGGCTAAACTACAAAACTTTAACCGACGATTAATCGACTTTAGCCGATTTACCAATAGTAAAGTCGTCGGCTAAAGTAGTTTAGCCGACAACAAGTTAGCCGTCGGCTAAACTTGCTGACTATAGCCGACGACTTCCGCCGGCCGTCGGCCGTTCTCCGGCGAGTCGTCGGCTAAAGTGTTATTTTTGGTAGTGGATTTTATATATTTTCAAACATATATTCCTAAAATATGTAAAAGTAATTGTTTTAATAAATATTGTATGAATTAGAACTAGTTTTGAGAGAATAAAAATAGATTTAAATAATTAATGTGAATGGATAATCATTTTAATCATCTTAAAATATTAATTATTCATAAAATTAGGATATTCATGTACGAAAATGCATAAACGATTTGATTGTGCTACCGCAATAATAACTACTTCTCAAAAAAATTGTATTTATTTATTTATTTTTAGTATATATTAGATGATTGGCATTTTGTGCTATGTTGGTACAACTTATACCCTAATATTTATACATATTCAGTAATTTTAATATTTTAGATGATATAATTACCAATTTTACTAATTTTTATAGATATCTTCTTAACATATATCGACATTTGATTTTTTATAATATCACATTAATCAATATAGAGTCATCTTAAGAGAAGAAAATTTATAGAGAATACAAATTAATTATAAATCTTTCTAAATATGATTCGATACTTATTTGAAAATTTTGATCTTTCAAAATGAAAAGTTCTATGAGGAAAAATATTAAATAATTATATTAGTGAATATACAACTAACTTCATGAGAGAGTTTAAATTTATTTATTTTATTTTTATTTATTTTGGATGATCCAATTTTACAATATTTAGAATAATTTCTGCTCAAGCAATTATATATATTTTAGTAATGTAATTACAATATGTAAATTAATTTAATTATAATATATATTAAAAATAATACAGCATGTATGTATAAAGAAAATAAACTAAGCCTTCAAAAGTAATAAAATTAAAAAAAATAATATACTTTTGTCTTATAAAATACAAATACAAAAATCAAACAAAAAAATCGTCAAAAATCAATTAATGCTTAAAAAACTAAAAAGCATTAAAAATCAACCAAATATTTGAGTTAATAAAATTAAAAAATTATTGACATTAAATCTTATATCTTACTGAATTTTTTGATTGTTATAAAAAAAGGGTTTATCAAATAGATTTTATTTAGTTTTACAGACTTTTAAATTTAATTATTTTCGAGATTTATTTAATTCTTTCAATATTTTTCAAATTTTTTCTAGTTTTAAGTGATTTTTAAATTTATTTGTAGTATTAGATGATTTTGTTAATTTGTTTACTTTTAAAATCAATTATATATTTTTATAAATTTTGAATTTGCTTTTGTATTTTTAATTCATATCTAAATTATTTATGTAATTTTTTAAATTTTAAATAAGGATTGAATTTTTTTTTTTTGGTCATTTAATGGAACTCGTTAAATATTTCACGATTTGAACTAATTTTTCAAAAGAAATAGATCAAAAAAGAACAAGGAACCAAATTTGTTTATAAAAAATTCTCATAGGACCGAGATTGTAATTTTTCCTCTTATATTATGTTAACAATTTCTTTTTGATAATAGCATATTAATCAATAGAATGATCTTTATATAAAAAAAGGTTATAGAGAATAAAATTTAAATTACGATCCTTTTAAAAATATTTCTCGATATATATTTATTCATTTTCAGTTTTCAATCACTCAAAATAGAAAATTCGTATTAGAAAAGAAGAAAATTATTTGATCGTGATATTGCAACAACAATTCACTACTTGAGGGAGTTTAGTTTTATTTATTTTATTTTCTAATTAACTTTATATGATGCACATTTGTACTATTTTGGTACAATTACTTCAATAACATTTATATATGTTAGATAATGAGTTTTTATATTATACCAAATATAGCAGCAAAGTGTTTATTCCACGAATAATATTAAATTCATCAAATAGTGGATGAATATTATATTTCAAAGGCAACGATTTATACTAATTATACTTTTTCATGGCTATGCGCTCTCTCATGTCGACGTGTATCTGCCGAAAACCGTATTCAATCATGGTCAGCTTTATGTAGTCATATCAAAGTGAAGAGCATAAACGACTGAATTTCTTTATTGCGAAAAAATGGTGTAATTGTATAGAACAACTAATGTAATTTATAAAGAAGTACTACCAAATTTATAATGAATAATTTACATAGTATGCGTTTTAATGTAAATTTTTTCTTATGTTTTCGTGTATTATAGGGGTGGCACACTAGTCTTGTCATAATTGAGAATTTATCTTTACTTTTTCACATCCTATGTCATTACTTTGTGGATATATTTGCTTCAAAGTGGCCTCTCGACTAAAAAAATAAAGATATAATTGAAAAAAAGTACTTAAAAAGAAAAATTTGTTTTTGTAACGTACCTTGCAATCAATAAAAAATTATGCAATAACCAATATTACTCTTCAAGTGGGACGGATGGAGTATTCTTCGATTCATAGGGTTTGCACACCACTATTTGTTGGAAATTTACAAATTTCACGAAGCTTTGTTTTTATTTAGGGCTTTCAACAAACTGATTCGAGCCGAGTTCTGATTTATTGGGCTTGAGTTCGGTCATTTTCTTATCGAATTGAGCCGAGCTCGTTAGGATTATCGAACAAAAAAAAATTCCGAATTCGAGCCCATTTTCTTAGCGAGCTGAGCAAGTCGATCGTCTATCGAGCAGTTCGCTGAATCTAGTCGGGTTTTGACTTATCAAACTCGATTTCGAGCTTTTTCTTATCGAACCGAGTTGAGATCGATAATATCATCGAATAAAAATTTTTGTTCACAATCAAGTTCGTTTTCTTATCAAATCGAGTCGAGTTGAACTTATCGAGTCCGATTTCGAGCTTCTTATCGAGCTGTTCAGTTCGTTTATAGTTCCAAACTTGTTCAATGAAAAATCCACACTCACGCACCATTGGGTTGCTTACCTGGTAAAAGTACCCTGAATGCCAAAAGGCAATGAGAGGCAAAACAAACCCATGATCACCCCTATTTTTAAATGGGTATGAACTAAATACTCGAGTTCACATTATTTTTCATCCGTCGGAAGGCTCAATAGCTAACCATTTTGAGGTAAAGAATGTTGTTGGGCTTCGGTCCAGCATCCTGCCTGCATGAGCTTAAAAATACGCGAGGCGCGGCTTGCGATTCGACCTGTGAGATCTGCACTAGAAAGTGGTTAAATGAATTGATTTGGACTACTCATACCAACAAGATGCATCTTCTTTTCTGGTAGTCATCTCATAGAAACTCCAAAGTTAAGTGTGCTTGGCTTGGAGTAGTTATGTGATGGGTGACCCCCTGGGAAGTTTCCCAGGTGCGCGTGAGTGAGGACAAAGTGCGCTAGAAAAGACTCGTGTTGGTACAGTGAGGATAGTCTTCATCATTCTCAGGGACCATCAAATATCTTTCGTTTCAGTCAAGCATTCTGCTTGCATGAGCTTAAATATACACGAGATAAGGATAGTAGTTCAATCAGTAAAATTTGTACTTGATAGTTGTTAAATTAATTGATTTGAACTATTCATACCAACAAGACGATCTCCTTTGATAGCTATCTCATAAAAATTCTAAAGTTAAAACGTGATCGGCTTGGATAGTTATGGGATGAGAAACCACCTGAAAAGTTTCCTATGATGCGTGTGAGTTAGGACAAACGCGCTGTCACAGATTCGTGTTGGTATATGGATAGTAATTTTCATCAATCTGAGAACCAACAGAATGATTACTAAGAAACTTACGACTTGATTCAAAAGCTTGGTTACTCGTCTAATCATGACGTTCTAGCCTACAAGCTCGTTTGAGTGCGGTAAAACCCACTAACAAAACTTTGTATCATGAGCTCGATCTAACTAGGGGTGTAAATGATGCGAGTCGAGCTCGAGTATTGGTATACTCGACTCGAACTCGATAGCCATTTTTCAAGCTCGAACTCGACTCGAAAACACTCGAGTAGTTAAAATCCAAGCTCGACTCGACTCGTTAGTATGTCGAGTCGAGCTCGAGTTTGAGTCGAGTCTACTCGAGTCGAGTGTTGACCGAGTTTTGACCGAGTCGATTTCGAATAGCTCGCGAGTTGTCTCGTTTCATTTACACCACTACATAATATCCTTGGACGAGGGCCCATAGCCAGGTATATCAAAGGAGAGCCTTCCAAACTCCTTTAATAGTCTCATTTGAGTCACAATCATAATTACATGGGCGATGTCGGACAAGGAATTTGGCTTAAATTTACTACCCACTTGTGAGCCAAAATAAACATCACCCACCCGATGTGGAGAAGCTATTTTGCTTTTAACTTGTGTGAACACTTCAAACACACTTAATCAATATAGAATAATATCTAATTTTTTATTATCTAGCTAGTAATTTTATTTTTGACCAATAAAATTGTTATTTCTTTTACTTAAAATATAAATCTAGTATGTATTAATATTTTCTTACTTTTTGTCCAATTAATAATTTTTTTGGTTATATTTCACAAATTATATTATATACATATGTAAAAAAATTCGAGTATCTCACGAGCTTATCGAGTCGAGTATTGGGTAGCTCGACTCAACTCGTTAGTATGGCGATTCGAGCCCGAGTTCGAGTCGAGCCTACTCGAGTCGAGCGTTGACCGAGTTTTGACCGAGTCGATCTCGAATAACTCGCGAGTTGTCTCGTCTCGTTTACACCCCTAGATCTAACTATGTAAGGGGCGGTCCTGCCCCAATGCTGACAGCGCAATCTCACTAGGTCCACTAGAATTATGTAATTTCACTATTGAAAAATATAGTATATGAAACGAACATTATAAGAATTGTATATAAAATGTGTTGGTATAAAATCGGATATTTGCGCCGTTTGTGCGGAAGCGTAAATAAATTGCGGAAAATAAATCGCACAAGGATTTATAGAGGTATAGATCAAAACCTTTACGCCTCTATTCTATCGGTCGAGGAATTACCGTTACAAGCTCGTCTTCTATCGGTCCGAGTAAAACCGTTTTTCCTTTTCTATTGGATAAGGAATCAACCACTCTAGCTTTCTATGGGTACTAGATAGACCTCACTTAGATAGCGATTGCGATTCTAACAATGCCGGATACTTGATCCTAATAACACCGAATCCAATCGTATCTTTTCTTTTACCTCTCGTGTATAATGTTGAATGTATAAACACTCAAACTAACAATATATAGCTCAATATTACAACAACAATGTAAGTATATGAATCTCAGATGTATGACTCATTTGCTTGAAGTTGTTGTACTCAAACAATACCATAGGAATGGTATTTATAGGCATTTTCCACAAACTAGCCGTTGCTGACTGTTTTGACTTGCTAGCGTGCGCTAGCCTTCTTTATTAGCGTGCGCTAACTCATTAGCGTGCCTGTAGCGTGCGTTAGACTGCTCCCGCCACCCAAGAGCTTCGTTTCTTCTTTAGCGTACGTTATGCCTTCTGCCTTACGTATGTAACCCTCTTGTATTAGCGTGCGTTAATAACTCATTGTAGCGTGCGCTAATCCAATATATCCGTTGCATGGATTGTCAAAGTATCCATTTGATATGTTGACTTTGACCTGCTTTTCCCAACGTTCTGATTGACTTGATTCAAACTGCTTAGCGTGCGCTATTCCTTATTTGTAGCGTGCGCTAAAGCTGACTTCATTGCATACGACATTCTGTGTTTGAATTCCTTCACAACAGTCACAAGACTTCGATAGCGTGCGTTAATGATAACGTGTAGCATGCGCTATCTCATCAGCTGACTTCACTTCAGCTTACTTCGAACTTGGCTGATATGCAGTTGACTCCTCATTAGCGTGCGCTAACATTTATGTCTTAGCGTGCGCTAGACATGCATTATGCTCAGCTTTTTGCGTCTTCGTTTGCTTCGTCGTTTTGCTTCGCCTCGATGTTGTTTTGTTGTTTAGCAACTTTAATCATCAAAACACAAATTAAATAATGTGTGGAATAAATATTCCAACAATCTCCCCCTTTTTGATGATTACAAAACAACTCTTGAATTGGATAATCTGTAAAAATAATATAAGTATATATCTACGAATCAAAGTTTTTGGTTTTGATCGTTTCGTTAGTTTCTCCAATCCTTTTCTTTTTCTTCTTTTTCGACTTCTTCATTTTTCAATTTTTCAACTCCTTCGTTTTAACTCCCCCTTTTTGTATGCTTTCTTTTTTTTTTTGACTTCTTCGATTTTATCTCAATTTATCTCATTCTCCCCCTTTTTGTCTTCATCAAAAAGTATAAAAAATATAGAGTATATCAAATGAAATATAAATATGCATGATACCAATTTATGCAATAAAAACAAATACTCCCCCTGAAAGTATTATCTCCCCTTTTTAAAATATCAATTGTTAAAATTTATTTTTGGGGATCCAACCTATAGTTGGTTTTTCTTTTGAAACGTGAACGATATTTGTAACATTTGTTCCTTTAGGAATCCAAATCTTCTTAAATTTTATCGTCCGTCTCGGGCTTTTGCAACTTGAAATATGATGCCCAATTTTCAAACATTTTTCACATCGGGGTATTTTGAAATTGACGGATTCGTTTTTCGAATGTGGTTTGAATCCTAACCCCTCTTTATTTAGAGTATATTTTTGAACGCATAACATTTGTTCAAATTTATCGTTGCCGCACGAGAATTTCTTTGTCAAAATTTTTAGTTCATCTTGAACTTTTGAAAGATCATTTTTTAAAATATTCTCATTTTCAATACATTTCGAATGATCGATTTCAACAAATTTCCCTTTTTCAAGTATTTTGGAATTTTCAATTTCCAAAGTTTTATATTTAGTCTTGAGGGATTTAATTTCATTTAAAGCATTTTGATAGTCCGTATGTATTA
Source organism: Orobanche coerulescens (assembly GCA_033398695.1). NCBI lineage: Eukaryota > Viridiplantae > Streptophyta > Magnoliopsida > Lamiales > Orobanchaceae > Orobanche > Orobanche coerulescens. The sequence continues at coordinate 150,949,481 of CM065815.1, forward strand.
ACTCGAATGCTTCAAAGAGTTCGTCGTAGGAGTTACTTATTTGGTTTTCGACGTCGCTATCGTCGAATGAACTCCGGGCCATGAGCGCGAGAGTATTTTGTTCAAGAAAATCTTCATCGGGATCTTCGTCGCTCCATGTTGCGATTAAAACCTCCTTGAGTTTTACACGACAGTTCTTTGCAAAGTGGCCTGGTTTACCACATAGTCAACAGGTGTTGTCGAACTTTTTAGATTCGCCCGCTTAGATGTCTTTCTTTCTCCGGTTTAATAAGTGTTGGAACTTATTAATATTCTTGGCATAATATGCCATTTCTTCATCACTTTCGTCCACCGGGATTTCTTCTTTCTTTCTCTGCACCTTAGCCTTGAAGTCTATCGATCTTTTCTTCAGTTTCGGTTTGGCATTCCGAGATTTTAGAACGATCTCGTAGTTGATAAGAGAACCAACGAGAGCACTAAAATCAAGAGTATTTAAATCTTTTGATTCCATTATTGCCGTAACCGTACCATCCCATTCTCGAGGTAGTGATCGGAGAATTTTCTTTACTTTCTCACTACTCGAAAGTGGTTTTCCGAAACATTCTAATCCATTGGTGATAACCGAAAATCGGTCAAGCATAATCGAGATGGATTCGTCGTCCTTCATTTGGAATAATTCATAATCGTGAAGGAGCATGTTTATCTTCGTCTCTTTGACTTGAGATGTACCTTCGTGTGTTACTTCAAGCATTTTCCAAATCTCTTTGGCACTATCACACGATAATATCCGATTGTGTTCTTCCGGATTTAAGGCACAATAAAGAAGTTGAGTTGCCTTACAATTATAGTGGTCATTTTTCCAATCGGAACCGTCATATTCTTCGAAAGTTTTGAGTGGGGCTGAGCACCGGGTCTGACCCGGTCCGGACCGACCCGGCCCGGAATGACCCGAATTATAAATGGTCGGACTTTATCGACCCGAAGCCCGGACCTTTTCGTAACTGCCAACCGGTTCGGACCTAAAACCAGTCGGTCAAGCTAGCCTATTCTAGCCCGAATTTGTAAATTTATTTTTTTTTTTTGCATATTAAGTGTCTTTTTATTACATATAAAATACTTTCTTCTTTACATACTCCCATAAAATACAATTATCAATCTTAATATCTTCATTTAGTCATCAAACTCCCAAGTTCAACAATATTTTAGTATAAATAAACTTAATTAGAATAAAGTGCAATCATAATCGAGCCATTAATCATCATTATTTCATCACCACCGAGGGTAAATTATAATAAAAAATATTTTTTTTTTGTATTTTTATTTTTATCGTCGTTCTGCTGCAGACCGGATTTTCCGGGTCTTGACCCGGTCCGGCCCGGAACCCGGTTTTAGACAAAATGCAGACCCGAGACCCGGACCTAATTAACAGGTCCGGTCCGGATCCGGTTCGGGTCCGGTCCGGGTCCGGGTAAAAACCGGGTCCGAACCATTTGTGCTCAGCCCTAGTTTTGAGCATACCGTTGGAATTTGTCGGAATTTTCGGACCAAGACAAATCACCTTCCAAAGCTCGATGTCATATGCTCGGATGAATATAGACATCTTCTTCTTCCACGTCATGAAGTTTGATCCATCAAAAAATGGTGGTCGGTTGAGAGCAAGGCCTTCGACGGGAGCCATTTGAAACACCATTTTGGATCTTCTCCTCGGATGTTAAGCCGCGTATTGGAGTACCGCTCCGATACCAATTGTTGGTATAAAATCGGATATTTGCGCCGTTTGTACGGAAGCGTAAATAAATTGCGGAAAATAAATCGCACAAGGATTTATAGAGGTTCGGCTATTAACGAAGCCTACGTCCTCTCTCGATGTATCTTTTTCTTTAGGATTAAGATCAAAACCTCTATGCCTCTCTTCTATCGGTCGAGGGATTACTGCTATACAAGCCTGCCTTCTATCGGTCCGAGTAAAACCGTTTTTCCTTTTCTATTGGATAAGGAATCAACCACTCTAGCTTTCTATGGGTACTAGATAGACCTCACTTAGATAGCGATTGCGATTCTAACAATGCCGGATACTTGATCCTAATAACACCGAATCCAATCGTATCTTTTCTTTTACCTCTCGTGTATAATGTTGAATGTATAAACACTCAAACTAACAATATATAGCTCAATATTACAACAATAATGTAAGTATATGAATCTCAGATGTATGACTCATTTGCTTGAAGTTGTTGTACTCAAATAATACCATAGGAATGGTATTTATAGGCATTTTCCACAAACTAGCCGTTGTTGGTTGTTTTGACTTGCTAGCGTGCGCTAGCCTTCTTTATTAGCGTGCGCTAACTCATTAGCGTGCCTGTAGCGTGCGTTAGACTGTTCCCAGTTTCAGTCCAGTAGCTTCGTTTCTTCTTTAGCGTACGTTATGCCTTCTGCCTTACGTACGTAACCCTCTTGTATTAGCGTGCGTTAATAACTCATTGTAGCGTGCGCTAATCCAATATATCCGTTGCATGGATTGTCAAAGTATCCGTTTGATATGCTGACTTTGATCTGCTTTTCCCAACGTTCTGATTGACTTGATTCAAACTGCTTAGCGTGCGCTATTCCTTATTTGTAACGTGCGCTAAAGCTGACTTCATTGCATACGACATTCTGTGTTTGAATTCCTTCAGAACGGTCACAAGACTTCGATAGCGTGCGTTAATGATAACGTGTAGCGTGCGCTATCTCATCAGTCATCAGCTGACTTCACTTCAACTTACTTCGAACTTGGCTGATATGCAGTTGACTCCTCGTTAGCGTGCGCTAACATTTATGTCTTAGCGTGCGCTAGACATGCATTATGCTCAGCTTTTTGCGTCTTCGTTTGCTTCGTCGTTTTGCTTCGCCTCGATGTTGTTTTGTTGTTTAGCAACTTTAATCATCAAAACACAAATTAAATAATATGTGGAATAAATATTCCAACAAAATGATTAATTAATATAATGAAATAAATATAAAAAAAATTCTTTAAAAATTTCTCGAAAATCTACAAAATCTTAGGACCGGCCTTGATTAGGGAGATATGATGATTCGAATATGAGAAACTTTTTTTATGAAAAAACTTGCTACACAAAACATGTAATAATACATGACTGGTCGTTCTGATTTTCCAGTCTTTTCAATCGTGTATAAAACTATTACTCTCTCTATCTCCCGACTAAAGTTTGAGAGATAATGTATATTTGTTATGTTTAAGTAATGACGGTTAAAAGTAATAATAGTAAATCAGTAATTGAGATTGAAAAGTATTAAGTATTGATGATAAATGAGTGGTAGAGATTACATCAACTGCACTTTAATCTCAACTATGTTGGAATTAGTGGCATGAAAATTATAGTACCAACTAATTGTCGAAAATTAGTTAACACTACAATTCATGCATAAGTCAAAGTGACAAAAATTTACACCGTATGTCCTTCCTGTCGCAACATTCGTATGAAGGAGAAATGAGATGAATTCCAAAACTATCAAATTATGAAATAATAACATTAATCACCAATAAATTCAAAAATCCACTTGTACATATTCACTTTGTATAATAGTGCGATTCTGCCACATAAAGCGAAATATTCATATAATGTGATAAAGAGATATAATGTATGAAATTTTACAATACAATATTAATTGTGTACAGATTTTACAATAATAATAATAATAATTATTAGTATTATAATAATGAAAGTTGTTTTTATTATTTTATTTTACAAAATAACAATTACCGTATTATGAAATCTTTTTTATTTTCTTATTTTTTATTCTAATCATTATTATACCGTATCTAACTGTGCATTAATATTATGTGAAAAAAATATTACTTTCTAAATTAATATTTTTTTATGATTACCGATAATTTAAAATAATTAAAATAAAAGGAAGTATGTAGAAGGAATAAAATAATTTTCAACAGTGTTTACACTAATTAATCAAAACACAAATGAATATAAAAAATAAAATTTCTTATTAATATTAAATATTATACATATTAATTTCTAATAAGTAAAACATAATAAATATTATTTGACATCACTATTTAGTATTTTATGAGTAATGATATATATATCCACATATATGTATGTATGTCCTTATATATTATTTTACTATCTTGGTTAAACAAAACGTTTTCCGCTATCAGTTGGCTTTACCAAACATTTTAATACAAACCATTAAGACAATTAGTCAAATCAGCTAATATAATCAGTTAGTCAAATCAGTTAATGCAATCAGCTATCAGCTATCCGTTGATTCTCAAACACCCCTATATGTGGTCCATTTTATTCTCAACTAAAAAGTAAGAAAATAACTGAAAAAAAGTGTTAAGAAAAAACTTATCTAGTGTATTTTACCTTGCAATCATAATAATTGTACATTTATCAATGTAGTCTCTTCACATGGAAGAGAGGAAGTACCATTTATCTTAATTCTCTTTTATTTTTAATTTATGACAGTACAATAATAAAAAAAATATACTATTAAAAGAAATTTATTGAGAATTCTATATTTGAAAAGGAGAGTTCACGGCGGATTAAATTCTCATTTTTAAGAATAACTCGACTCACTATAAGCCGTTGTGGATGCATATTGGGTCATGGTGTCAAAACGATTTCATTTTGACGTCATTTCGGTTAAAACGACGTCGTTTTTATTATTTTTATTAAAAAAAAGTGAAAATTAAGAACTTTTTGTCGTCCGTTATTTTTTTTTTGTGGTACATTGGTGCACCAATAGCTTTCGAATACTGGATCCGCTTATGACTATAGGGTGTGTTTAATTAATGTCGTCATTATATGTGGTGCTAAAATAATCAAAAATAAATAATAAATACTTATTTTTTATAGTAAACAATTGATAATCTAATCACAATTCCATCACCGAATCAACATTTTCATATCAAGTAAATATGAGATCTTTCGGACAATTTAATTCAAATCCCATCACTAATTAATCATTTTTAGGATTAGGGTCTCCTGCACTGCTGTGAATCGGATGGGACACGCACACACACACACACAAACCCGTGCGAATGTATGTGATCGGACGGCTGGAATGCAGCACAACACGGTGCTGTGCTGCAGAGGATCCCAACTCTTCTTTTTATCAAACATCTCTAATCCTATCTCATAAAGTAAACGAGACAGAAAAGGACTTATATAGTATTTTATCTGTTCCACTCAAAGAGCGTACCATCAAAATATAATTTTATCCTAATAACATACATTATGTTATAAAACTGAAATATTATAGAGAGAATTTAGAAAGAAAATAGAAAGAATGATTCTCAAGTATGTTTTTCATTAATAACTGAAGTCCTATTTATAGGAAAACTTCAGATGGCACAATCGTAATTACATAATTACATCAGGGGCATAATAGTCATTCACATATTATAATACATTATCTTGTTACGCATTACGAGAAGTGATATACTTCAACAATTCTTAACACTCCCCCTTGAATGACTATTTACATAAATATCTGCCGAACTAGTTTGAAGAAAAAACCCAATGGGAGAAAAACTCTCAAACTTTTTGTATCGAAGCGTGTGACAATCATATCACGTTGCATCATAACGTTGGTAGGAAACCTCTGTTAGAGAAAACTTCAGCAATCTGTAATCTCGTAAATTTGCTCCCCCTTATCTTGATAGTTCTTGTATGAGTATTCTTGTGCCGTCTCAGTTAGGGTTGCAAACAAATCGAATAATTTTGATTCGATTCGATATTCGTATTCGTATTGTTCGATTCGTATTCGGAAAAATCGAATTCGAATTTGAATAAAATAATTTTTTGTATTCGTAGATTTTTCGAATACAAATACAAATATGCCAATATTCGATTCGATGTATTCGAATATTCGATTCGTTTATTTATGTAATATTTGTAATATATAATATATATATTAGTTATATAGTTTTCTAATACATAATATATGCTAGTCAATATAGTTTAATTATATAAAATAAATATATAGAGAATATATATGTTATGTATTTATTAAATATAATTTTATTTTATAATATAGTTTTTATATTTATTTTTAGTTAAATAATTTATTTGGAATATACATATATATAAATAATTTCGAATTTCGAATCGAATCGAATATTCGAATATTCGAATTTTTTTAACGAATCGAATACGAATCGCATTTTGAATTCGACTAAATATCGAATTCGAATTCGAATATTCGTCAACTTGATCCAATTCGAATAAAATGTCTCAGTATTCGGTTCGATTCGATTCGTTTGCAACCCTAGTCTCAGTAAAACCGCATGGGACAAAACTGAGTGAATCTGTCATGTATATTATTCGTTGTTGGGGTATCCACGTGTTGCCTCATTAAAACCTTGTCAAGAAAACCCTGTGGGAAAAAACTTGATCGAAGGAAAAAGAGTACAACTACCCCTCCTATTTTCAAATCTTTGAGGAATAATCTTGATCTTTATAATTTTCCTCATTATGCCATGAATATGCCTCGTTAAAACCTTATTAGGAAAAACCCAATGGGAAAAATCCTAATGAAGGGAAAAGAGTACAGTATTCACACTATTACGCGATTCCAGTTGCCTCGTTAAAAACCTTGCTAGGAAAACCCAGTGGGACAAAACCTTAGTCAATGGAAAAAGAGTGCAACGCATATTTTATAAATATGTCCCAGGCATTTCAATAATCCTCCAAGGATTAGTACGAATATCGTATTCAGTGCAATTTGTAATCCTGCACTCATATTCTTTGCAGTACGTTTCAAATCTCTTTGGAGATTCCATATTAGTTGTGATTAAGCTGCCTCGTTAAAAACCTTGCTAGAAAACCCAGTGTGATAAAACCTCAGTCAAGGAAAAGAGTACAGCATACAATTCTCTTTCACAACACCTTATTTTGAGTGACTGCATGCACTGATAATATGTTTAAAATCTCTTCAGGAGTTACTTTCAGTAAGCACATATGTTTCATTTTATTATAAGGGCATATATTTCAAATTTGATGGATTTCAATATCCTCATTCCAATATCCATATTTCACAATCATAGATTGAAATATCCTCATTTCATTCATAGCGCTGTATTGTGTCGACAGTTTCAACATTTATTCCCTGTAGCAACATAACTTGCCGAGATATCTCATTATCTTCCTTTATGGTTATGTCTATATACTTCAAAAGTATATGCCTCCTTTTATCATTTACTTTGATTTATATTCGGGAAATTATTATGTGTTTATCAAAGCAGTTGTAGTTGGTACCAAAGATTAATAATTTATCATGCATCTTTGAACTTCAAGTTTATATAGTTGTGAGGATATAGTGTGATGCATTTCACATATTTCCAACTACTAATACTCCCCCTCATGCTAAGAGATTTCTTGAGCACCAAACTCATATGCCAGTACCTCAGTATTCATCTTCAGTCATGGGGGTTTGTATATTATGTTCTCGATATTTGCAGGAGGACTTCGAATAGTATGCCAATTAATATCCCACTTGTATGCGCATATCCTGATCCTTTCTGGGATCTATTCAAGTTTATTTGGGATATATTACTAGCTTAATCTAATATGGAATATATGCTCCAACCATGAGCAAATCATCTCGTAAATTTCCGATTACGAGTCGTATACACATGTGACTTTCTAGTGGATCCATAATATCTAGTAGTTCACATATAGAGGAAGTGGGCCCATACTCCCCCTTAATATATTCCAAATTTATTAGGAATTCATTCCCAATATTGGCTAGTAGTGATATTAATCGAGAACAAATAGTTGAAGACATGATGTGTCTATATCACCATATAGATATTTGACCAACATATCATATCATCTTTCGGTGCCATTATTGCACATTACTATCAACATGGAGTTGCCGCTCTCACATGTCATATTATGTTCATTATTCAAATATAGAACCGTATTTCATATGCTTCGGGATATGAATTATTCAAACGCGGAGTCAAACCTCATACGTGTTTGAAGAGAGATTTTACTGAAGGGAATGAGTGATAACTCTATAAAAGATTCTTCCCAAATTAGAGACTCATCGTGCTGATAACGTGTTATAAAACTGAAATATTATAGAGAGAATTTAGAAAGAAAATAGAGAGAATGATTCTCAAGTATGTTTTTCATTAATAACTGAAGTCCTATTTATAGGAAAACTTCAGATGGCACAATCGTAATTACATAATTACATCAGGGGCATAATAGTCATTCACATATTATAATACATTATCTTGTTACGCATTACGAGAAGTGATATACTTCAACAATTCTTAACACATTAGTCTTATTTCTTCAATTTTTACATTTTATGTCCCATAACCTGTTCTCGACTAATAAATTAGGATATAAATAATAATAAAAAATGATAACAAAAAGCTTTACACCAACGTAGTCCCTTCGAGTGGAGTGGAAAAATTATTGATTCATGAAAGAATGATTTTTATATAAATTTCACGATGTTTTGATTTATCGAGTAATAGTTTCTCTTTGGCATCGACTTGCCAAGTCGATGTCAAGTCCGAGAAGTATTACTATACTTTTAAATTTACTTAATTGAGAGTTCCATCCTTCTATCTATCGTGGATCAGGTATTCGGTTTTATAAACTCCAAGAATATTTAATATAATGCATCGTAATATTGTTCCACGAAAATGACAAAAATAGCAATCGCATCCAGAAATGTTACGTAAATTCGGATTCGTATAGTAGCACAAGAATCTGTTTGCATAGTATGAATATCAAAAGAGTATAATACCAGCAATGGTGTTCTGTTCATTCACAATGTCACCCTTTGAGATCCAATGTGATTCATCACTCCATCTACACCGCTCCTGTCAACCTAACCTAGAACCTGATTATCAAAAATCAAAATTATGAAGCAAAAAAAAAAAGGAAGAAAAAATATATCTGTTTACATGCTAGGGCATCCGAGTGACAGGGCCGGCCCTAGTGCTGTGCGAAGTGGGCGACCGCACAGGGCATCACAACCCAACACCCAATACAATGTACCTAGGCTCAGTTTTTTAATCACCTATCGATTCTCGCTCAGTTTCTTTAAACCCATGTGTTTTCTCTCTTAGTTTCTTATTTACTAATTTGCTTATTTTCTTGAATCTTGATATTTATTTGTTGATTTATTTTGCTTATTTGTTGTCTTGATGATTTGTTGATTTCATTTTCTTAATTACTGATTTCTTATGAGAAGAGTGTATGTTAATTCTATGATTGCTTTGTACTTTAAGTGTGTATAAGCATTGATTATGCATGCAAGGTGTTTGATGAATTGCCTGACCAAGATGTAGTTACTTGAAACACTATGATAAGTGCATATGTGGCTAATGGTGTTGGTGAGAAAGGTTTTGAGGTTTTTAAAGAGATGATTGGTTGTGGGGTTGGTCTGAATTTGGCTACAATGGTTAGTGTTGTAAAATGATGATTTTGATCCCAGAAGTTGAACAATGTATTGTTTACGATCTTCGAGAAGAGAGAGGGAGAGGATGAATATCATATTTTAACATTGATCAATAGTTAAATTCACAAAAAAAAAAGATATTGGGGAAGAATTTTAAAAGAAACTTAGCTTGACTAGGTTCCAAACCCGTTAAGAATTTTGGAAGAGACTTCGGGGTGAGGAAGAGACGCCGAGCTCAACTACGTTCTAAACTCCTTAATAACTTATTGGATTAGGGGCATGTTTTTGGCTCTCCAATCAGAGCATCCAAAACCATTGGACCGGCCCTGCTGAGTGAATAGAATATCCGAAAGGGGTTATGACAAAACTAAACCCCGAGGTTTAACTTAATTTAAGAACAAAATATTTTTGGAAATTACAAATACCCCCCTCGATATTCCTTTGTCTTGTAAAAGTGCACGCTCAAGAGACTGATATTTGTAAGGTAAATACAAATCTCAAGGGATCTATATTTCAAAAGATAAGAAGGGTGGGACCAGTTCAGTTCCCAAGGAAAAATGTAACCGGAACTGGGACCCACTTGTGTATAATGGTTTGGTTTCACCATTTTTTTGAGGAACCGTTTATGAACCGGAACCGATTATGCCGGTTCGGTTCTAGCGGTTCCTCGATTACCCAATATATAAAAAAAAAAAAACATCTAAAAGCGCCAAAAAACGAATGCTAACATTATGAGCCGCTCGCGTTAAGGAACCAAAATTAATTGCAAAATTCGGGATCTTATATATGTACATCGGTTCCAAGAATAGCCATCGGTTCTTTAGCAGTTTGATTCTTAGCAGTTCAAGAATAGCCATTGGTTCCGTTCTCAGCGGTTTCTTCATATGAATATAAGACTCGATTCTTTCTCGATTTCCAAGTATAGTAATAGTCGGGAACAATCAACCAAACCGGCTCTATCAATTATAGAACTGAACCGAAAATTATGCAGACTTTAGCATAACTGGTGTTTTCAGTTAGGTCCCAATCGGTTTTTCCAATTCTCAGTTAATTTATCACCAGGCATGTAAACGAGTCGAGCCGAGCCTTCACAAAGCTCGGCTCGTTAAGCATTAAAACACACTGGCTCGAACTCGAGCTCAAGCTCGAGCTCCAACTCGACATAAATTTTTCATCATATGGTTTTTTTGGCAAGTATACTAAACCTTAGGGATGTTTTTGTAATTATTCCTACTTGGAAAACTAAATAAGATACCTAAATCTATGTCATCCGAGGGGCAACTCTAACTAGCAATTTTGGGTTAAGTGAAATACTAATGCCTGCTAGGACGTTTCGAAGCTTGCTGTCCAATTGAAAGCTTCAGACATACACAGCTAAAGCATAAAAAAGAATCTCTCTTTTCTAACGGAAACCAATGCAGGCAAACAATATATTTTTTTATGCATATAGATGAGAAAAATATAAAACGAAATAAACGATCTGTGTTTCAAGACGGCTGCAAATCCTCCAACACCAAAAAGACCGAAAGGCGTGAGCATTCATCAGTCATCCAGTTACAAAATCGAACCACTCAAATGGCAAAAGGACAAAAACAATTCAAGTTTATTGGAATCAATGTTTTAAAAGGCGTGAGGAGTGTTTGAGGCGTTTTGGCCGGACGAGGCGAGGCATAAGCCTCGAGGCGCATTGAGGCGTAAGCCTCGATTAAAATAAAAATAAAAATCTAAGAAACTCACGAAAATATCATAATAGTGATAGGAATTACTAAAAGAGCAAAAAATATATATTAAATTACTAAAATTTCAGTGTTGACTCATAAATTAGGTCATAAATTTGATTTTGTCAATTGTATTTTATTTTTATCTAATAAACAAAAAAATATGAAATATATTTTTATATAAAATAAATTACATTCTCTCCCAAATTTTATCATTTATTACTTTTAAAAATAAAAATCGAATAAAATTTAGCAAGAGACTATAGAATCTCATAATAAAATACTAATGACAATAAGGTTAATTAAATCATTAACCACCGTATATTAAAACCCTATTCTTCCTCAACCCTGTTTTTTCTCACCCACACCACAGGGTCCACACTACACCAAGAGACACAGCCGCCACCTCGTCTTTTTCCGTCTCAATCTGCAGATCTTAGGTAAGTTTCTTCTTTTTTTTTTTTTGAAAAAACTCGTTCCTCTCGGGAAATAGAGGTCCACCTCATGGGTCGCCTCAGAGAAACGCGCCTCAAGGCGCGCCTCAAACCCGCCTCACAGGTGCGAGGCGTAAGTCTCAGCGGTAGGGGGAGAGGGGCTGCCTCAGAGGCGGATTTCCGCCGCCTCGCCTCAAGGCGCGCCTCGAGGCGTGCGCCTCGACCGCCTTTTAAAACATTGATTGGAATATAGACCTATATTATGTGAAAAAATAGAGGGAATAATTCAAAACTAGTCCCGAGGTTTGGATTATTTACAACAGAAAAGTTCTAAAATTGCAAAAATAACACCTTGAGATTTGATTGGTCTTAATTTTAACGGGCTAACTGTAATATTTCGATAAATGTAAAGGCAGTGTAGAAACTTTTTTCCTTATGAATGGGGAAAATGTAATATGGAATCCAACATCAAGAGGTTATGTTGTAATTTTGAAAATTTTGGGGGTTTTCCTATAATTACCCTAAACTTCAGGGGTAATGTTTTTTTTATTATCCCTAAAAATAATGGGAAAAAAAAAGTAGCAGACTATACCCTATATTTTTTTGCGTGAATGTACAGAACCACTCCTTGGATGTAACTACCCCCACGCCATGGAGCACGCATAATTGACAACCAATTTGCCATCAATTCCAAAGTTCTGCAATATAAGGAAACATTTAGCTGTCAAAATACGCACACAACTACGAGCATCTCAACCCCACATTTCAAGACTATCATGTCGTGTTTCAAGAAAATCATAAAAAATAACGAAAATAACACAGCATTTTTTTTAATTCTTCATTCACTACCACGAAACTCCAAATAATATTAGGGTGACCGATAAAACGACAATTATGATTAAAAATAAAAATAATCATATCAGGTTTAACATTGATTGTGGCCAATATTCAAATTCGACCACGGTCCACCTAACAACAAACTCAACTTACACTAATCAAGAAATATATCATGAAAATGGCAACTTACGTTATACAGGTCTAGGACCAGCTCATCAGGATTCGGCGAGAAGGCACTGTTTACATACACAAACTGGGAGAATAAAGAAACTTTATTAACACCAAAATATAAAAATAGAAAGAAAGAAAGAAAGAGAGAGAAAAACTTGCATTACCAAGGCTAAATTGAATAGTACAAAGAACTTACCACTGCATCCCTATGAAGCTGACGACGAAGAAAGTCTATTACTTTCACAAACTTCTCAGTTTCAGCAATCTTTGGGGCGGAGGGGGGACATTAAAAGGTAAAAACAATTCATCAACTTCTAAATAAAAATATTACAAATTATATAAATCAATAATGAAATAAAATAGAAAAAAAAATGATTGAAACTAGCTACCATAAATTAATCTATTAACTATGGGACACGTCGATTTCTCATACCAAACAACTAACCTCGTTATTACTCGAGAACCAGAAATTGCGTCACATTCTTAAGTGGTTTCTAGCACAAAATCTTTTAACTAATGGTAGACAGAAGATCAAACAATAATGTTGCAAATTGTGCAGGTTTCGAACCAATCAATCATCATATTTCCTTTTTTTTTTTGGATAACGGGGGAACCGCAGCCGCTACTCTTCGAGTGCGCACTGGATAAACCCTCGGGCTGGACGTAATAGCCTGCAAACTACGCCAACCAGGTAAACCACACTAGGCAAGCCCTGTGTGACAGACTCAACCAAGAAAGTGTTGGTAAGGGGAATCGAACTCGTGACCTTTCAGTCCCGCGCTCACCTACTCCACCAATTTGGCTACCCTTGCGGGTAATCATCATATTTTCTAATCACAAGGATCATATGCTATAACTCTAGGGTTTAGTCCATTCCCAAAAAATTATCTCAAATCCCTATGGAAGAAGAAAAAATAAATCAAATTCGCTATAAATTAGCTAACTTTCCCTTATACCATCAGCAAGGATAAAAACGAAATCCAAAATTAAATCAAAATAATAATAATAATAACAACAACAAGTAAACTTCAAATAATGCAATTATATAATTATAAAAAAACCTTGAATTTGGCTTGCTTCAGAATCGGAGCGTCGCCGGTGGCTCTCAGGTGAACTACCACTGTATCGACATGGATAAAATAATTCGATAAAATTAGAAGAAAAAAAAACGAATTCTAAATAATAAGCCGTGAGTTTATCAGTTCGGAAAATAAAGCAAGAAATTTATGCAAATATATTCTGTATCTGAAGCTGACCTTTCCGAGTATCCGAAGCCATTGTTGCCGCGGGAATAAGCTGCAGAGTTTTTCTTTAGGGTTGCTGAATTTCCGTCTGGCGTTAATCGCAGGCAATAACGCTTTCTCGAGCAAATGCTAAGTGTATTAGCGCTTACTCTATTTCACTTAGGGATGGCAAGAAAACCCGAACCCGATTGGGAAACCGAAACCCGATCTTAACGGGACGGGGCGGGGAGGTATTATCGGGTTATGGGGCGGGGATCGGAGCGTTAATAGGGATTTTTTCGGGGTTCGGGATAGTGACTGGGGTGACCGTGCCCCGCCCCGACCCGATATTATATTATATATATATTTTTTATATATTTTTTATATTTATATAAAATTTTATATATATATATATATAATATAATTATATATAAATATATAAAACGGGGCAAAAACAGGGAACGGAGAACGGGACGGGATTCAGGGTAAGTTGTAGCCCCAATGAGGCGCCCGAAGATCCCGATGGAGAACGGGGCAGAAACAGGGCAGATTTTAGATTTCGGGTTCGGGGACGGGGATAGCCTACCCCGCCCTAAACCTGCTCCATTATCATTCCTAATTTCACTTTCTTTCTTTTCTTTCTTTTTCCCTATTCCTTTTCTCTTGTTATCATGTTGGGATGCATCTTTGGTAATGAGAGGCCCATTATGTTTTCTTGATGAACTCAACCCTCAACCCCACTTCCACAATTATTCGAATGTGCACAGAATAAACTGGTAAGCAAAACATAATAATCTGCATATTACGTCAATTAGTTAAATCACACTAGACAAATCTTGTGGTGATAGATTTAATCGAAACTCGTAATCTTTTAGTCATATCTCACTTATTCCACGTTATTCTCGCCAGCGAAGTCCTTATATTATGTTATGTTATCTTATGTTATGTTATGTCCAAATGGTTAACATGGTCATGGGCATAATTTTATCCAAAATGGACAATCTATAATGTATAAATATTTCAAATATATGGGCCCATGAGAGTTTAAATCATCTACTCATTGGGACATCGGTTTTTTTTGTGTTATATTTGTTCAATTTTTAAGGTAGGTGTATGTAATCTTCGAAATTGCTCGATTAAGATTTAGAAAATCCTATCTCCAAATTATATAAATATTAATGATAAATGTATAGTTGAGAAAATAAAAAGGGTTGATGTTGAGTTAATGGTGGAAATAACAAAATAAAAAGTAATTGTTTAATTTAATTTGTATAAATAATAAATGTAAGGTTTGTAGAGAGATAAATTTCTGAGTAAAGTCTCCGAACAGGACCGAGGTAGTACTGAAAAGTTGAGAGTGTTAATTGTAAATATTTTATTTGAGGATTTGAGGCTTATAATAAGGACTTTTTCTATAAATTACTTGTGACTAGAACATCGTGGTTATTTAGAAATGCATTTATAGATAATTTGTTCTCATACAATATTAAAGTCTATAGTCCCGTCTTAAAATCGAATGGCAATAAGAGAGGTAGTCTATGATCGTTATATGTTGAAAGTAGGCTTGTCACTCGGTCGTTTCGAATCGATTATGGATGTCACCAACTTTCACACCAAAATTCTCGGTTTTATAATTCTTACAAATGATCAAACTAAAGATTTCGGTTACTAATTATTTTTACCAAATTCGATATTTTGGTTTTCAGAATTACCAACTTCATAATAAATATATTACAACAAAGCATATTATTTATGGATACCTTACAAAATGGACCATATTCTACAATCTCTACTTCAGCTCTTGAAATAAAACGTATCATACTTTTTCCATCTATGAGTATACTAGATTCACAAATTTAATACAATTAATAACACAAACTCCCCAACAAGGCCATTATTTACATACGTATTTTTAAATTAAAATTTATTCTTATTATTGCTTAAGATTATATTCAATACTTTATTTGTATGTAATGAATTAATATTGCGAGAGAATATATGTTTGTTAGGAAATATCTATGAAAATAATTGCTAATGTTGTTTATTTATACCGTTGATTATAGAGAAATGTATACAAGTTATAACGACGAAAAAGGAAAATTATAGATTTCAAAATAAAAATAAAAATAGCTACAGTTACATAATTGGATATATACTTACAAGTATTGAATACTCAAGATATATACACAAATAATTGCCATTTTGGTAATTTCATATGTCTTTAATAAGCCTTCGTCCAGTGACTCAACGTTTTTAGCATGGATGGAAATGAACACGGTGACTGAGGAAGCTAGTGGAGTTCAAGTTTTCCCAAAAGTTTATATGGAATGACGCCAGGGAAAAAAGTAAGATGCCTTCGCTTGGGCACCCCTCTGAAGATCCGCAAAGGGCGAAGACTGTGAAAAAATAGGCCGCTGGAGGGCCCAAAGCGGGAGCTATGTTGTAGGCTATGGGATTTCGAATCGACTCGCCTATCACCGAAAATAAGCCAAACCAAGCATCTATGATGCCTTACCTTTCTGCCCCTTTCTAGCTTAGAAACCAGAGCCCGCAGCGCCTGATTCCTCGCGAGGGACCCAAAATTGGATCTCAAGTCCTTGGCTCTTGTATTACCTAATCTCGCTCAAGGGAGGATAAGAGGGGCTAAACTGGACAGACTAAACTGTTGGCGGAATAAGCACCTAGACTTTGCCCTTACTAATCTTCGGCTCTATGCCTTTCTTGGTTGGACCAAGGTTATATTTGGGGTATTCAAGTTGTGTCTCGGGTCACTATAGAAGTTTCATACGAAGCGAGGGGTTAAGGTATTTACTAGCCGATCACTCATCTCGGCGGACGAGTAACATACTTTAAGAAAGGTTACCGCCCTGTAAGGTCACTGCTTCCCTTTTACTCTAACGAGCTCCGAAGCTGGAATTGCCTTCGCTGTTTGGCCAGAGCCTTTCTTTCTTCAATCTTGTGATATTGCTTCGATGAGTAAGCACTCAAGTGCACCGAAAAGTCACCTTAGAAATAGACTCCGAGAAAACAAAGCTTCACAATAAGACGACTCTTTTTTTATCATGTTCTTGGTGGTTCAAGTGATCTCTACTACATTCAAATTATGTTGAATCACATTAAGGGCCCAACATGCATTGCCGACTTGCGATCGATGGATGGAGTTGTTTATGAGAGTTTCAGGTCAGCTTGGTATGCTTTGGTTTGTTAAATGATGACAAGGAGTATATCGATGGCATTACTGAAGCAAGTCAGTGGGGATCCGTACCGTACCAATGTCACCTCTTTTCAATATTACTATTATCTAATGGTATCTCGAGACTTGAAGTTGTATGGATAAGACTTGGGTGCTTTTGTCGGATGATGTATTTTATGATCGGTGCTAGAATTTAAATAATTGGGGTAGTGATGTTTTATGTCTAAACGTTAAAAAAATACTTTATTTGTATATGATTAATATTATTCATTCGCAATTATTTTTGTTTCATTTGAATATTAAGCTCTTGCATAATATGTGCTATTGCATTTACCTCACTTATTGTTTTTCATCTCACACATACAGATTTGGCGCTCACTGCTGAACAATTGCATAGCATTAACTGAGACTAAAAAAATTACTCTTGCTTAATGATAGCCGTCTTTGTTGTTTTCCATCTATGCCTTTATCGAATGACTCTACCATCTCAGACAATCATAACAAACTTATATTGAATGAAACTTCTTGCTTAAAAAAAGATTTTTTTTTTTTCACAAAAGACTGGTGGTGCACGTGGAACACCATGCCCCAATATCCATCCATTTATGAATGCAAATGACAAAGTTTCCTAAATGTGTGATTGGATAACCATCCGAAAACATTGGGTTATTCACTCGAGTATGTGATGTGGATGATTGAGTTGTAGACTGTAATATCCGTACTTTCTGTATCAATACTTAGATAATCTCTGTTGACGTATGATTTGGTCAACGTCACGTGTGATGATCTGGACGAATGGATCGAAGCCACGTAGAAAATAATAAACAAGATGAAAGGTATTTGATCACTAAATTTTATTAATGATCTTGATATGGAGTAGAGCCGGGCCGACAATATTTTGGCCGGTCTGCCCTGTTTATGCTTGCTAATTACAAGTCTTATCTTTTCTCTTTTTCTCTATCTCTCTATATCTTTCTATATCTCTCTCTATAATTCTCGCGAACTCTTTTTCCAAAGTCCTTCTTATTGTACATTCCCTTTATATATATAGCCAATTCTAGCCATTCAAGGGATGACAGCTGGAGGATTCTTGGGAATATGTTCTTTACACTTGTCAAAGTGTGAATATTTCTTGGACGCGTGTCGCCTTCTCAGGTTTGCTTTGGAAAGGGGTATGGCAACACGCCTTAATTGTCCTGTCTGCCTGTTCTTCGTGCTTTTGACAATACTTATCTGTTGTGGCCGACAACGGGGTCGGCCCTCAAGCTTCCCACTGTTCTGATCGGTCTTATTATAATTTCGATCCAAAGCGTATTCATACTGGGCCTGCTCGGCCCTTCTAAATCGGATCCCTGGTCGGCTCTGACGTCTCTGTCCGGTCCGGTTCTAACGGGCCCGGGAGAAAATCAGGTTTAATGCCCGGTTCGGCTCCAGGCTCTGCTCGGATGGTCGGCCGCCTGGAGTATTTAAGTGGATGCCAAGGTGGATCGACTACCAACAAGGGCCCCCGAGTCCAGGGCCGTGTCGGGTTGGCCGGTGCTGGGGCCATTTCATATTGAGGCCGATCCGGCTTGGGGGAGGATAAGATCCCCCGAAGGGACGCCTCTTCGAGAGTCGCGTCGATTTGACTTCGGGGTTTTCAAGTGTCATGATGAGGGGGACGCGTGGCGGGATGTAATTTGTCCTCGCATTTCACGCGTTTTTGATTCTCGCGTCGGTTCAGTACGCATCGCCGCCCCACGCGCCTGGCATTTAATGCTCTTTTTTCTTATAAATATAAAATGCCTTCTTCTTCATTGTTCCCTTCGCCATTTCCGTGTTTTGTTGCAGAGAAGAGAGAGAATTTTCCGGCGTCTTTTTCCCGTTTTTAGAAAGAATTTCTTGGCAAGCTTCTTCCCTTTTTCCTATTTTACGATGTCGGAGCGGAGGGATGTGACGGCGGAGGAGTTGACTGTGTCTCCGGACCGTACGGGGGTGGCAGATCTGTCACTGGGTGACGTCCCCGTCGACTGGAGCGACAAGGAGGAAGGTGGCGAGGTCGCGAGATCGCTGGATTCAGAAGACGCGGAGGTGGTAGCGCCGTTGACGGCGGTTGGAGAGACTCCAGTCTGGGTTCGGCCTCGGCCTTCTCCTTTTGTTGGGGCGGAGTGGGATTCGGCCTCGATTCGTAGCACGGTCACCGAAGAGCAGTTGGAGGCTTGGCGAGGGCGGTTTAAGATACCCGCTGTGGTGCGGATGTTTGTTCCGAATCCCGAGGAGAGGCCCCACACTCCGCCCGTCGGTTGTACGGCGGTGTATTACCGCTCCCTGCTGGCGGGGCTGAGGTTTCTGCTTCCGTTGGTTTTGTCCCGGTGGTTAAGGCAGTGGGGCCTTTGTATTGCCCAAGTTCATCCGAATTCCTGGGCTCGTATGGTGGGTCTTTTCATCCTTTTCAGTCAATACGGCTAGCCCGATCCCAACTTTGAGGAGTTCAACAGCCTCTTCCTATGGAGGTTGGTTGGCCGATCCGGTTCTGGTTGGTTCTACCTGACAGCCCGGTACGCTATGCATAAAGAATTAGTGGATGTGCCGGAGACCATCCATAGTTGGAAGGAACAATGGTTCTTTATAGGGGCATTGGAGGAGCTCGACTGATGAGTGGGAGCCTGGTGTGATAGATGCCGAGCTTCGGGTCCCAGAACATTTTATTGCCAAAATGAGTAAGTGCTGTATTTTCTATTCTTGTTCTTTTTTTGTCTAACGTTCATCATTTATTTTATGTGCAGGGCATATCCCGGCCTCTGAGACATCTTCCGATTTCGACAAGCGGGTAGAGAAGCTTCTGGACCTTCCCGCCGAGCAGAGGAAGTCGTATCTTTTGGCCAGCGAAGAAAATCTCTGGGCGTCCGGACTTCGATCCACCGATCCGAACATTATGTCTTCGTCAGGTAGCCCCTTTTTTTTATTATTTAACACGTCTTCTTTATCCAGTCCCTAGGGGCAGGGTTCCATCGGGAAGGAAAGAAACGCCTGCGCAGCGGGTGGCGAGGTTGGCTGCTGAGGCCGCTGAGCGCAGGGAGCGCGCAGGTAAGCGGAAGAGGGTAGAGACCGAGCCCGAAGAGAGTTTGACTAAGGCGGGGGGCTCGTCTGTTCCCGAAATTGCTGCGTCCGCCCCGAGCCCTGTCCGGACGGGCCGTACAACCGGTAAGGAGCCCGCAATCGACTTGGAGGGCCACTATCTCCCGGTTAATAAGGACCGGGAGGAACCTTATGCTCGAATGAAGGGGCGACGGCCGTGCTGGTTTCTAGATTACATCCGGGCAGTTACTCCGACCGCTGAGATGCTCGACCGGGTCCCTCTAGCGGTGGTTGAGTCCAGTCATGTCCCCATCAGGGGCTGGACGCCCAAGATGGAGATGGTGACCAACGACATGGGTCCAGACGAGCAGATCCAGTTCGGGAATGCTCTAATGGGCCGTGCGTTGTGCACGTACATAAAGGCCACTGGGGAGCTGATGGCCCTGGTTGAAAAGCACAAGAAGGCGGAGGCCAATCTCAAGACCTTACAGGAGGAGCACCATCTCTGTCCCTCGCTTATAAAATCTCTGGAGGAGGAGATGACCTCCCTGAAGGGTGAGATGGAGATTCTGGAAAGCCGGGCCCTTCGAGGCCGATATTTGGAAAGGAAAGGCCAACGAGATGGCCACGGCGGCCGAGCAGGCGCATCAACGGTGTCTGGACATAAGGGCCGAGCACGAGGCCTATTTGCAAAACACTAAGGCCCAGCTTGAGCATCTGACCGAGCGGGTCAATACATGTGAGGCTTTGGGCTATGCCAAGGGCCTTGCCGAGGGGGCGGCTGCTTTTCAGAAGATGCCCGAGTTCGAGGAGCTGATCAACCTTAACTATGTCTCAACCTGCTATGAGATATTGGGTCTCATGAAGGAAGGGAAGACTGTTGAGGAGGTCCGGGCCTACATAGATTCTCAGGCGGCCGACCTGAAGGTTGAGTCTCTCGGAGCTGATGAGCCGCAGGCTGAAGATCCGGGGTTGATCCCGCCCGGTGAAGGAGAAGGAAAGTCCTCCCCGACGGCTGGTCAGGAGGACGGGGCCGAGTAGATTTTTACTTTGATTTCTGTATGGCCTGCGTGCCAGTTTTCCTTCGTTTCCTTTTTATTCCAGTGTAGAACTGCCTCTTTAAATGAATGAAATCTTTTTTATATCTGTTGCTTCTCTCTGTATGTTTGGGCCCAGTCGGTTTGGCCGTCATCTTTCTTTTCTGTTCACCATTTGTTTATTGTGCCGGATGAGCCAGTCTTACGAGATGCCGAGGCGAACTCGGTCTTATAGTGCCGGATGGGCCGGTCTTATGAGGTGCCAAGGCGAACTCGGTCTTATAGTGCCGGTTAGGCCGGTCTTATGAGGTGCCGGGGCGAACTCGGTCCTATAGTGCCGGATGGGCCGGTCTTATGAGGTGCCGAGGCGAACTCGGTCTTATAGTGCTGGATGGGCCAGTCTTATGAGGTGCCGAGGTGAGCTCGGTCTTATAGTGCCGGATGGGCCGGTCTTATGAGGTGCCGAGGCGAACTCGGTCTTATAGTGCCGGATAGGCCGGTCTTATGAGATGCCGAGGCGAACTCGGTCTTATAGTGCCGGATGGGCCGGTCTTATGAGGTGCCGATGCGAACTCGGTCTTATAGTGCCGGATGGGCCGGTCTTATGAGGTGCCGAGGCGAACTCGGTCTTATAGTGCCGGATGGGCCGGTCTTATGAGGTGCCGAGGCGAACTCGGTCTTATAGTGCCGGATGGGCCGGTCTTATGAGGTGCCGAGGCGAACTCGGTCTTATAGTGCCGGATGGGCCGGTCTTATGAGGTGCCGAGGTGAACTCGGTCTTATAGTGCCGGATGGGCCGGTCTTATGAGGTGTCGAGGCGAACTCGGTCTTATAGTGCCGGATGGGCTGGTCTTATGAGGTCCCGAGGCGAACTCGGTCTTATATTGCCGGATGGGCCGGTCTTATGAGGTGCCGAGGCGAACTCGGTTTTATAGTACCGGATGGGCCGGTCTTATGAGGTGCCGAGGCGAACTCGATCTTATAGTGCCGGATGGGCCGGTCTTATGAGGTGCCGAGGCGAACTCGGTCTTATAGTGCCGGATGGGCCGGTCTTATGAGGTGCCGATGCAAACTCGGTCTTATAGTGCCGGATGGGCCGGTCTTATGAGGTGCCGAGGCGAACTCGGTCTTATAGTGCCGGATGGGCCGGTCTTATGAGGTGCCGAGGCGAACTCGGTCGTATAGTGCCGGATGGGCCGGTCTTATGAGGTGCCGATGCTAACTCGGTCTTATAGTGCCGGATGGGCCGGTCTTATGAGGTACCGAGGCGAACTCGGTCTTATAGTGCCGGATGGGCCGGTCTTATGAGATGCCGAGGCGAACTCGGTCTTATAGTGCCGGATGGGCCGGTCTTATGAGGTGCCGAGGCGAACTCGGTCTTATAGTGCCGGATGGGCCGGTCTTATGAGGTGCCGAGGCGAACTCGGTCTTATAGTGCCGGATGGGCCGGTCTTATGATGTGCCGAGGCAAACTCGGTCTTATAGTGCCGGATGGGCCGGTCTTATGAGGTGCCGAGGCGAACTCGGTCTTATAGTGTATCCGAATTTAGAAATAAAATAAAGTCTAATTTTATTGATAATACCTTTTTAAATACATGGTATTCCGTGGATGAGTCAATCCTTGGCCATTCGGATATTCTAACTGGCAGACTCCGTCCTGAAGGACTTCGTTACTCTCGTACGGTCCTTGCCACTTGGATTTAGGAGGTCTTGAATCTGGCCCCCATACTCGTTTAAGAATGAGGTCTCCGACCTGGAAGCTTCGATGATGCACCTTGGGAGTTTTCTTTATAGATGGTGTACCGCATTTCTGCTTAGGTCTATTTTCAGCGACGAGGTCTAGATTTCGAGGGTCACATCGCCCTTGTTCTTCGAAATGGGTTATCCGGTAGGCGGGTGCTCCAATTTCGACCGGGGTAACCGCCTCAGTACCGAAGGCTAAGAAATTTCTCAAGTGGCGGACCGATGCGTTGCTAAGTCTTCATGGAGTTCCTCGGGCTGGGAACCTTTGAGCTTTTCGAGGCGGGTCTTGAGGTGCTGTTTTATAATTGTATTAACCGCCTCGACTTGTCCGTTGGATTGTGGATCGTGCTGTGGATAAGTCGTCTTGTATGCGGAGGCCGTCGCAGAAGGCCTAAAAATTTTTCATCGTCATTACATGGCTTTATCAGATACACCGGTTGTCCGCGCTAGGGGTTCGGCCTTGTTCCGCTTTGCAAAATAATCAATTTCGACGACGGCATATTGAACCTCAACTCCATTTTTTAGAAGGTGGGCCGACCCGGACGATCGTCCACTTGACGAAAGGAGGAAGGCAATAAATGGAAGTGGGTTTCATAGGAGACTCGAATCTAGGGAGTGAAAGTTCGGCATCGGGTGTACCTTTGCTCCAGCTCAGTGGCATGTTTTTAAGGTTCGAGCAGTAATATTCTTGTCGGAGCAATTCATTGGCCGATATCGGGCCGCCGAAGTGGCTGCCGCGTGTTCGCTTGGGCACCTTTCTGAGGGCGTACTTGGATAGGCCTTTTAGTGATGGAGACGGGTACCTCTACATAAGGTTCCTTCGATGGGGAACCGGGGGGACTAAGGTTGAAGTAATCGTCTTCGTGGATATAATGCTGCGCTGAGGGCATGGAATTGAAAGCTGTATCCGTTCTTGCGGCTTGAGTTGTTCGGCTGCCAAGGAATCGGCTCGGTTGTTCTTGGTTCGAGGAAGGTTTTAGATAGTTCCTCGAAAATCTCACCACCGGGTCCGAGCCAGGCTGAGATAATTGACCAAACTAGGCTCTCTGGCTTCATATTCGCCCCTAATTTGATTTACCCCTAACTTCAGGGGGCTAGTATGAGCGTATAGGCCAGCACCTTTACTGGGGCGCATCTGAGCTCGGCTTCGGATAGACTGGATGTCGAACCGCATTTTTCGATCTAGCGAATGCGGGGCGTATTGCAGTGGGGTTCTCCCCGGGCCGGTGGTTGCGGGATTGGTGCTTCTGCCAAGACCTTCTTGATAACTTTGTCGGCCGGGCCCCTCTTTCCTTAGCTATTGGCGAAAGGTGGAGAATTCTTTACCTTTCGCACCTCCTTATAAAGATTATGCCTTTGCTTATCTCAGTTTTACTAACATGTTCCACTTTCCGCCATTTTTTCATCACTTCGAATTCCAGGTTTCACCGTTGGCATCCTAATGGCCGCTATTCGGGCGCTTATGCGAAAAACTCATCAGGTTCCGATGACTTCATCTGATCTCGGCCTGTTCTTTGCCTAATAGGGGGCCGAGTTTTCTGGCCTGCACCCTAACGGACTACTTTTTCGGGATTACCAGGATCTTTACGGGGATCTGGTAGGAATTCCGAAAGCGTATGCAGATATTGTGGAGTCCTTGATGGTTGCGGTGTATGTTGATTGCAACTTTAATTTGAATGGTATAAGGGGATTCTTTGGGAAATCTTCTAGAGCTTTGAGCTACGCTCGATATCCATTGAGTTATGACCTTTAAAAGGTCAGTCGAGTCAAGCAGGAACTCACGATTACAATGGTTCCTGTGCTTTCAACTCACAATTACAATGATTCCTATGCTTTCATGTCACCACTTACTGGTGAGGGCGGTCATTCCCGGATGAGCGCAGGGTATGCCAGAGCGCTCCGCCACCTTGAACAGGTTTCCCTTCTCCGTGGCGGGCTGATAATGTTTAGGATTTGAAATAGCTGCGGCTTGAACGATCTGTTCAAGACTCCGGTGAGTGTATGCAGCTGTGGGCAGCGGCCCCTTCATCTAGCGCCAATCTGTTGACGTCTGATTTGGTCAACGTCACGTGTGCTGATCTGGACGAATGGATCGAAGCCACGTAGAAAATAATAAACAAGATAAAAGGTATTTGATCACTAAATTTTATTAATGATCTTGATATGGAGTAGAGCCGGGCCGAAAATATTTTGGCCGGTCTGCCCTGTTTATGCTTGCTAATTACAAGTCTTATCTTTTCTCTTTTTCTCTATCTCTCTATATCTTTCTATATCTCTCTCTATAATTCTCGCGAACTCTTTTTCCAAAGTCCTTCTTATTGTACATTCCCTTTATATATATAGCCAATTCTAGCCATTCAAGGGATGACAGGTGGAGGATTCTTGGGAATATGTTCTTTACACTTGTCAAAGTGTGAATATTTCTTGGACGCGTGTCGCCTTCTCAGGTTTGCTTTGGAAAGGGGTATGACAGCACGCCTTAATTGTCCTGTCTGCCTGTTCTTCGTGCTTTTGACAATACTTATCTGTTGTGGCCGACAACGGGGTCGGCCCTCAAGCTTCCCACTGTTCTGATCGGTCTTATTATAATTTCGATCCGGAGCGTATTCATACTGGGCCTGCTCGGCCCTTCTGGATCGGATCCCGGGTCGGCTCTGACGTCTCTGTCCGGTCCGGTTCTAACGGACCCGGGAGAAAATCGGGTTTAATGTCCGGTTCGGCTCCAGGCTTTGCTCGATTGGTTGGCCACCTGGAGTGTTTAAATGAATGCCAAGGTGGATCGACTATCGACAATCTCCAATAGCCACACTCCACTCTCCTTTTCATCTATAACACATATGCCCAAACAACCACCATCGGAAGCAAATATCATAACCCCGCAACTCTCTAGAGTCGGTTTGTGCGAAGAATAAGCTTCAAAAGAGAGAAATTGATACCTACGAGTAGATACCAACAAACTAAGATAAATTGATTTATGACCTACATTAGTTGTTTTCTTCTTCCAAATGTTTGAAAAACTGGGATTTCACCGAGTACAAATTAATTAATATTTATCAAACAAATTAATAAATATTTAATAAAAAGGTGATGAACAATTAATATAAAATAAATAGAAATGTAGTATTATACTAGTCATGGAGATTTACTAAAACAATGATGAACATCTGCTAATTAGGGTATGCAGAAAAAATCGAATCCGAAAAATTGAACTGAAAATCCGAAAATTCGAAAATCCGATCCGATGACTTCAGATCGAATTTCGGATTAGGATTTTACAGATCTGAAATTTCGGATCGTATCGGATTAAATCCGCGAATTTTCGGATTAATCCTATCGATCCGAAATATATTTTTTTTATTATTATTTCCAGGTAAAACGACAGAAAAAATTCCGAATCGGATCGGATTAAATACGCAGATTTTCGGATTAATTCGATCGATTCGAAATATATATAAGAAAATAAAAAATTATTTTCGGATTAGTATTTTTATTAGTCTTTAAGATTTTCGAATTTTTCGGATAAATCCGAAAAAATCTGATCCGGATCCGGATTGATCCAAGTCCGATCCGAACGATCGATTCGAATTTCGAACCAAAAAATGATCCAAAATTTGGGATCGGATTTGCCAGATCGATCCGAATGCACACCCCTAGTGCTAATAAACGGCCGAAAGTTGAGGAAAGGGTTGGTGGTCCAGTTGTAGGACGCATACACCCAAGACACTCTGTTGGGAGAGGTCTTGTGTTCCAATCCTACCAAGGAGGTGAAAGAGGAGGTTTTTCTCTTTATGATCCTCTAGCTCCCCGTGGCTAGTTCGAGCGACCGTTAATCAATGTTTAATCTCGCGTCAAGCGGCAGTGTTGGAGTATTTCCTTGCTGGGAATCCGGAGGTGCTGACCAATCAGTGGTTGTTCTCGAAATCGTCTTGGAACTCGAGGCACTTTAATCGATTGCGACTTCTCTCGCGCGAAGTGTAAAGAAAAGGCATTCGGACCAATTAGTGCATTTCTCCCGAGAATCGCTTTAACTCGGCGACTGTTAATCGATTACGGACTTCTCTTGTGTGCAGGTTGTACAAAAAGGCATTCTAACTCGAAATTGCTCGAGCGACTCGCGATTTACTTTCTCAATGGGTGAAGAGTGTGTTTATTGAGGGACTATGATTAGTCCGATTAAATTGGATCACTCAGTTATAAAAAAAATATAAAAAAATAAACGGCCGAAAGTACTGAAACAAAAGACAAGCGGAAGACGACGTATGGGCAGGGCTAAATTTGTCAATTCAACTGCTCACAAGACCTATCCGGACTCCACGTCTACTTTCAGATCCAGTTAATTCGCACCTTTCCATTCCGGACTCTTCTGATAGTACCACACACATTTACCAGTTGCCACTTTACCAGCGTGCTCGCGAGGCAAAACGGAAAAAGACACTGAAACTCAAAAATCGATTCCTTAATCTATTTTCCTTTTTTTTTTCCTTTCGTCGGAATATTCCCTTTCAGTTGATTCCTTTTTTTTTTTCCTTTCGTCGGAATATTCCCTTTCAGTTGACCGGACTTCGCATGAAATTTAGTGGTGAGTTAATTAATTCTAGCATTTTTTCTTTTTCCTTTTTTAGTTGCCGGAAAATAAAATTTGAAAAGATTATTGTTTTTTTTTTATCAAATGTTTAGACGAATGATTTATTTTTATGTGCACTGGCAGAATATTAGCATACCTGAAATGTATCACGCATGAGCTGAAATGTATTATACATTGTTAGATGAAACATTTTGTGTGTATCTTTTTTTTTTTAATAATTATTATTATTATTATTATTATTATTATTTTTGTTTTTTTGCAGTATGTGTATATGAGTGGCATATGCGGCATCCTCAATGGAAGCGGTATTTGATTTCGCGAGAAATGAGGAAGCTGGAATTGAGGATGTCACCGTGCAGGAGACCGCTGATCCTGTTATTTACCAGCTTGTTCGGGTACTTCTCTATGTACCGATTGCGTAATAGATTTTCTTAATGTCGAGAGTCGTGAGTTGTTCTAGTGAAACGATGTTCATATTATGACATATACTAATTATGCATTTCCATTTCATGTATATCTACCACACAATTTGATTGAGATATGTATATGTAGTCAAGTTTACCTTAATAAATATGCTATTTACATCTTGTATCTGCTTTGGTATTATATGAGGCTGAACTTGTTGATGATATGTTTCTCGGAGTAAAAACTGGTTTATTGTCTAAAATTAGGTTGATGTTGATGGGAGATTAGTGCCTGCAACAGAGGATGAAGTTATTGCAGTTGAAGGCTTGCTTGAAGATGACAAAAGTAAAAGTGGAAATCCAGATGCGGGACGAACTCTGGAATGCAGTACATCATACGGGTGTGGTCCATGTGGTTCGGATAAAGTTCAATTCATTAGCTCAGAAGGTTCAACCTAGGAGTTATCTTTTAGTTCGTTTGTGTTTCCTTATTTTTTCTGGGGCCATTATAGTCATTATTGCTATTAGAGATGGAGCCAGGGCCAGGCATATCCTCGCCACCATCCGGGCAAAACTTTTTTTAAAACTATATTTAGTTTTTTTTTTGGCCCTCTACTATAGAGTTATTCGCAATTTAGTGTAATCTCGCCCTACCACTCATTCTACAAATGTAAGCCCGCCCGTCCTTTCTTAAAATCATAGCTTCATACCTGAATTTGCTATTGCAATGCATCGTGCATGCCCTTAAAGAAAATATTTGTTCCAAGATTAATATTTCTCTTTGTCTCTCCTTTATTATTTTCCTTGTTGGTTCACTTCAGAACTCTCCCCCTTACAAACTCCTTTAATCCGGTCACATGAATTGTATGCTGCCAAAGAACCATTTACGAACTTATACTCCTAATACGATGATTGTTCTCCATTTTCAAATGCCTTGAAAAAATGACGAGGAGAAATAAAGGAGAAACTGCGCGCTTGACCGGCCGTTGACCCTGAGAAAGTTCATGTACTTTGGACCCGCACGAGCAGAGGGAATTGAACTAAGTAAACTAATCTATACAAGCTTCTAGTGCCGATGAATATCTCAGGAACTGCTTATCTACTAGTTCCACTTTCTTCTTTTTTTTTTTCCTCCAATGTGGAGCAACATGGAGGCTCTCAATTGGTCTCTTTAAGACCTTGGCGGTTTAGGGCGAATTGAGATTAGAGCTTTGCCAGGCAATGTCTGTTTTTATTGTCAGGCTATTTTGGTGCAGAGGTGGATTCTACTTTATGCAAGATATGTTGCATTTTGTGATCTCTAGTAGCAATCTCTTATCATGATTTCACCTGCCTTCTTACTTTTACATCAGTATTTAAGCCCTGGCAACTCATACCTGCATGCGCGTCACCGAACCTAGACTAAGCCAATTGCTCAATTACCTGGACTAAGCCACTTGCTCAAATTGTTAAGCGATTGGAGCGTGGAAACCACTTATAGACTGTTTATATTGTACCAATTATCAAATAGCCATACTTGCCTCTCCCACTTGACGTGGACGAGGTTTGGTTTTTCACATTTTTATGCCTTGCCATTGTGTCATTTTTGCTAGTTTTGAGATTTCCAGGCTGCTTAATCTATTTATATGCCAGGCCAATCACAACTTGAGGTCCTAGAAGTTTATGCAGAGAAGCGAAATGTAGCAGCCTTCCTTGCAATGGGTTCTGAAGAAACAGGTGATCAACATGAGGTATTCAATTTGATGTTTTGTAGGGCAATCTTTACATTTATTTTTTTGTTTTTGGTTTTAAATCCAAAGTTATATATAAATCTAGTGCATTCCGACGGTTTTAGTTCGCCACTTACGGATTAGTTTGGGTTACGTAAGGAAAGAACTTATTTTCATTCAGTGCTGGTTGGTTATTGTAAGTTATTCTTATAAATTCAGGATTCTTGGCATGTTGAAAGATATTATGTCTTATTGAAAGGCTCTGCATTCGTATTTCACTGATGATGGCATTTACTTTTCGCCGTACTATCCAGGATATGATTCCTATGTTGATACCAAACGCAAGTGATGGCAGTGTTTCCCAATCTGAAATGGACGAGAATAAGACCTCGAATTCTCCTCTCTGTACTGGTTTGAAGCCTGATTTCTCACTGTTGAATGGGGAAATAGACTTAGACAACCTGTCAGTTAAAAATCTTCAGGAGACCTTTAAGGCAACTTTTGGAAGAGAAACTTCTGTGAAGAACAAACAGTGGCTCAAAAGGAGGATTATCATGGGTTTGACTAATTCTTGTGATTTCTCAACGACCACTTTTGTAATTATAGACAATAGAGTGGTAAAGAAACGTAAAGAGGAAACTTGTACTGCAGATTGCTCTGTTTTGGTTGATTGTGTAGTTACATCTGCAATGGAAAGCCATGATAAACAAAATGAAAACAGCACAATTCCCAATGCTATGCAAATAGAAAATTCTTCTTTTCAAGAAAATTGTGAAAGTAAAGACGCTGACACAGAACAAAGACCAGCAAAAAGAGTTCGGAAGCCCACAAAACGATTTATTGAAGAACTTTCGGAAGGAGAATCCAAGGATGCTGCTGCGAAAACTGTACCATTGGTTAAAAGCCCTGCCAACTATAAGACATCTACGGAAGTTTGTGCAAAACCTGTTCAGGAATTTGGAATAGATGGTAGATGTCTCACCAGGATAGATTCACTTGGAGGTTCTGGAATCCAGGTTCCATATGTTTCACGGATTCGGCGAAGCCGTCCAAGGGAGAATTATATGACCCTTATGGTAATGTGAAGTAATACATTAGTACGTGATTCACGTTTAACTTTGATAGATAAAATCCTATTCTGTGATTTTACTGCATCTATCTGAGCAACTTCAATTGTCTTTTACTGTATGTGCACCCTTTACCGGTTACTCTGTCGAGTGCGAGTGCGAGCTGTGTGATTTAGTTTCTTATGGGAAAGTTGCCCCCCCCCCCCCCTTAAAAAAAGAAATTTAAAAATAAAAATAAATAAAAATTAAGTAAAGAGAACATGTTCCTGGTGTGGAGGACCATTTTGGATGACTTAATCTCTTGACTTATAGTTTTCACTTATCGTATTAGCTTATTTATCTACATTTCCTTGGGGGATGATTACACTCCATGCAACGTGGAACAATTTCTTGTTCTAGTAGCTGAATATGTTTTTATTTCCTCCATGAAGGATGACCTCATAAAGCAAACATTGAATCATTGTGCAAAAATGTTAGTTTATGTAATAGTAATTGATGAAAAAGTGGAAATTAGCACTGTTATGCATATTGGAAGGTGATAGTTTACACGCTTTCAGATGTGATGTTTTTAGAAATTTCAGCCAAGTGGCTTGGGAATCTCAAGCAGACTGGAAAAGAATGATGTTCAATCCAACGAACAACCTGACGCTGAAAGCGAGAATAAAGTACTCAAAAACAGCGCCTCTCCCACTTGTATTCAAGAACCTGTAAGTTAATTTTTACAACACTTAGTTTTACCCTAGTTTTTACTAAACTCATGGATGTGGTCAATTCACTTATCAGTTGAGTCTTATTTGATGATTTCAACCCTGATGAAATTGAACAGTGTTGTAACTTTCTTACAAAATCGAGAATGAAGGCTCATTGAGAGATGTTAGGATAGCATGGTGAAAATTGTTCAATTAGAATTTGACAGTGAAATATTTTTTTGTTGCGCATTTGTTCCCTAACCAATACTGGATCTTCTTTTATTATAAATCTTATGTTCCAAAAAATTGAATACTTGTTAAACTTGGTGGAATTTCTTTATTTGCAAAGGCTTGTACTTCTTCAGAAAGAAAGAAAACAATTCAGCTAGAGAGGGAAGTGAAGTCGAAAAATATGGAATTGTATAAGACTAGTTCAGACGATGAAGTAGTTACTGTACCCACTGCAAATGGAGGAATGAGGAGGAAACATCACCGACCTTGGACTCTAAGTGAAGTAGTTAAACTGGTTGAAGGGGTTGCTAAATATGGTGCTGGGAAATGGTCTGAGATCAAACGCCTTGCCTTTGCGTCATATTCTTATCGAACTTCAGTTGACCTAAAGGTAGGGGTTGCAAATAAACAACCGGTCAAACTTAGTACTTCAAATTATAGGGCTATTCTACGGTTCTACCTTTGCTCATTGATTCAAAGTTGCAATGATTGTATCAGGACAAATGGAGGAATCTACTGAGGGCTAGCCTTGCTGAATCACCAACTGGAGATGGGGTGAGCTAATGTTCTTTCTTTTTTGGTTCATATGCTGTTTTTACTTCATTACCCTGCCGAAAATGTTGATTTCTATTATCCCACGATCATGATACTATTGAAGATGCACTGATTTACAATCTTGTACGCCTTTTTTTCCTATTGACTTTACTTCATTACCCTGCCAAACCCTGCCAATTCTATATTAGTGTTAGCTATGAATGATAAACTTGATAGTCTAATTGCAGAAAACCCCAGCTATTTTCCATTTATTTCTTTTTAGATATTGTACCAATAAATATGAAAACTTATTTTTTTAAACTATTTTCATAATATCATTTTTTTGATAAATTTTCATGATGTAGTTAGAAAGTTATTCATAGTCAACGTTTCGTCTCGAAATGCAATAACATCTATTTGGATACAGAGGGAGTATATATAATGAATAATGAAATGATTATTGCTTCTATTATTGTGACCATTGTGAGTTGATTTAAATGTATTTTCGGTTTAATATATTTACCATGGTGATAAAACAATGCATATAGATCCTGAAAAAAGTTTCCAAACATATCTGCATTTCTTATCTGTCCACTTCGTTATGAAACTTTTATTTTTATTATTTGTCATCAAATTACATATTTTGGGATATATGAAACTACCAATGAGCTTAATCCTATTTACAAAAAAAAAAAAAAATCAGTTATCTTTTAAAACTACATATGCTGCTTTATGTATTACATATATCCAATTGAGGTTTATATTTGTTTTATAAATATCCCTTGTAATAGGTGGCTTGTAAGAGAACTGGGATCTTTTGTAATTAGGCTAAACCTCAGAGGGGTAGTACTTGTTTTATCCTTTTTCTTTTTTGGTGATGTATTTATATATATATATATATATATATATATATGTATGTGTGTGTGTGTGTGTGTCAAACTCTTTCCTTGTTCCTGAAGAAAAATTGTTGTGATTTTGTGAAATATATTCTTCCCATACTATACCGACTTCGTTCCATGATGAAGCGGCAGGTGTACGGTTCTCGTAAACAAGCTGCGGTTCCGATCCCGGCTTCGATTATGTCACGAGTCAGAGAACTTGCCGATATCCAAACACAGGTCCCACCAAGTTTCAGCTCCGGCAAATTACCAGTATTTGATAATTCCAATCAAACTGTAAATGGATCGAGTTCAAGGGTTCTTGTAACATCGTAGGATGTACATAAATGTTTTTGCCTAATTTTTTCGATAAGACTGAAGCTCTAGTGCGTGCTCTGTAAAAAAAAAACTAACTGTTGCGTCGTCGAGGTTGGTGTTATGGACAATAGATTCATCAACAAACTGGCCTGTCATTCATGTTTATTTTTGTGTTGAGATGTTGATGGATGGAAACACGTGGACAAATATCGGCACAATGGCGTTAGGGATTGAATTAACATGGCATCGTTTAAACTTGATTCATCTTTTAGCGAGCTTTGAAATTGTATTAATGGAATTGCGACCAGGCGAGCGTTAGTGGGGCTGAGTACCGTGCGTATTTTTCGGTACATTTTTAACTAATCGGGTCGTTGTAGAGCTGAGACTGCCAACTTTCACCGAGAGCTTATGTTATTTGCTTTGTGCTTCACAATTGTTTTTCTGCTGAGGTTTCACGGGTATATCACCGTTGTTCGTTCTCCTCTTCACTATTTTACAGTGAAAAGACGAAGGATAGCAAACGTGAAAGTTACGGTGTCAATGCTCTAATCGAATAAGAGTTTTAATTAACTGAGACTGTTAAATAATTGAGATAAATGCAATATAAGTTTTTTATATTGGGACTGAATTTATTTGGTTTAGGTCATTAATCTATTGAATATTAATTTGTCGAGGTTCTAATATAATTATGAATTGATTTGGAGGTTGTGAAAGAGTATCGAAAGAGTAATGGCCCGTTTGGTTCGTTGGAATCCTTGGGAATCCTAAGGAATTGGAATTTAATTCCCAAGGATTCCTATGTTTGGTTGAAAATAGAGATGGGAATTGGAATCTTGGGGTGGAATTGAATTCCCAAAGTTATGGGATTTTCAATTCCTACAAGATGAGGAGGGATTCTCAATTACCATTTTACCCCTTTTCGGCCTTGAATTTGATATTTACCATTTTACCCCTTTTCGGCCACCGCCTCTCCGGCCACCACCGCCTCCTCTTCAGCCACCTCTCCGGCCACCGCCTCTTCGGCCCATCTCCGGCCACCGCCGCCTATTCGATCACTGCCACTCCGGTCCCGCTCCGGCCACCTGCCGCCTCTCCGGTCCCGCTCCGGCCACCTGCCGCCTCTCCGACCACCGCCTGCCGCCGCCGTCGCTCGTCGCCACCCGTCAAGAAGGGCAGTTATGTTATTTTGCATTTCTGAAATCAAATTCATCTGAAATGTCTGCGAACCAAATAGACTATGGAATTGAATTCCAATTCCATTTCCTGCCAACCAAACAGATTATGGAATTGGATTCCAATTCCTGACAAATTCCAATTCCAATTCCAATTCCAATTCCATCAGAAACATTCCAGCAAACCAACCGAACCCTAAGGGTTTGACAGGGGTAGGGAATGAAACCTGTACATTTCATTTAGTTGGGGAGCGGTTGATGCCCTAAAGTGAGGTTTCATATCATTTCATTCGGTCATTCCTCTTCCGTGGGGTATTCCGAGTTGTTGAGATGCATTTTCTATTTTCACACGCATTCTACTCTGACTCTTTCAGAAAGAGTATATCTTCTGTCCGTGCCACAATAATATGCATTTAATATTTTATTTTTATTTTTATTTATACCCCCAATTAATAATTAATACTCCTTCCGTCCACGAATATTTATTTCATTTTTGGTTAAAATGTGAAATAAATTTCTTGAACAACATATTATGTATTTAAATAACATTATATTATTAAAACTGTGAGATTTTTGTTAATAACAAAATAATTAGAAGTATATTATTCAAAATGTTATATTAGTTTTTTTAATTGTATGTTAAACAATCACAAAAAATATAATATTTAGTTGATTCCCATATTTGAACTAGTCACAAAGGGAATCATCTAGTTTCAATTCCCTTTCTCATTCTAAACCAAACATCCACAAAGTGAATCATCGAGTTTTAATTCTCTTTTCATGAATTAAATATTTATTTCATGAATGATATTAAATTTTTCAGATAGCGTATTATCCCATAATTTTAAGGACGACCACTTATTATATGTTTTGCCATAACTATGAAGAAGAGTCATGGTCGGATGTTTTCTTATGTTGGTATGTATCTGCCATAATATTATGGGCTATTCTAAATTGTAGGACAAAGACACAAGTCAAGATTTATAAATGAACACTTGATCAAAAAATCAAAATCTTGTGTATGGAAAGTACAAATTGGTCGCCGCCATATGTGCTATTTATAAATTTTGGGCTATTCTATGGACCTTAAGGAGGATTAGGGTCGGGACTCAACTTCAATATTAAGCTCTTCCGAATATGGTTGAGTCTACTAATATCACTTCAATCCACTAAAGAATTAATATTGCGCTTCCTACTCAAATTCCAATTTGAAAAATCGAGCTCCTTATTTAAATGTATTGTTTTCCGTGTGCAAGATATCCAATATCCATTAACTATTTTAAACTACTGACAGCTTTAATTAATTAATTGCTTCTCAAAGAGTAGTACAACTCGAACCTTATTATTATATCGGAATTAAATCCACTTATAAGGTTTAATATAATAATCATTATCGAGCTCCTCAAGAAAAAATTATCAACCCGCACGATTCGAAACACGATTTCTAGTTATAATATTAATTCTCATATAAATGATATTACTGCCCAAAATACGAAACATATTGAGCCAATCAATGTGACTATCACCCATGATAAATCAAAGCAAGATATTATAAATACACAATTATATATTATATATTAGAATTAAGAAATAATAATTATCTGAGATTTACGTTCTTCTTACAGTCAGTACAACAGAATCTATCTTACTGCGATCCAGTTCAATGTATGCAAATATGCTAATTTATGCTACTAATCAAGACCACCTAATCTCAAGCATACACTAGAACATTTCACATAATTTTTTTAATAACTATATAGTTAGTGAACTATTATATTATTTTAAAAGGCACCGATAACATGATCTTCGTGTGACACCAACACACCATAATATGCACATATAGACAATACATTTGTATAATCATAATGTGAATTAATATGCAAAACATGTGACGAAAATGTAATTAATGTTTTTGTAGGTAGTTACATGGAAATGAGGTAATATAAGCATAAAATATATTTTGAAGTATACAATCTTAATAATCTCCCATTTATACTCCCACTTATACTCCAAGCAATGATGTCACATACCGTTCCCTCCATGTGTCCTTCAAGATTATCCTCCGATGTATTCCTGAATACAACTATGTCTCTTTCCTTCATGAAGTATCGTATGATATAGTACTTGCGGTTGATATGTTTACTTGTCTTATGGACTCATGGAGCCCTCCAATTTACAATTGCATCATGTATTATCACAATAAAGTATAATATCTTTTGGCAAATTAGTAATCACATCTAAGTCCCGAAGGAAGTACTTGAGTGTAACGCCCCCAAATCCCATTGGGTTATTACAGTGCCGTGGACCCCACGCCAGGAGATCCACCAGGCGAACATGACCAAAGTACAACAAACTGACCAAAAGGGGAATCTCAGTCCCTACTATGACATCCAACATAATATTCCGATATGGAACTTCAACGACAAAAGTAGGCCTACATGGCCAAAATAAAAGTACAACACATCCACGAGCCTTACTCGGATAATACAAAATGACAACGACTGAACAAAACTGGAGTACTCCAACAGTCTGACTGACATGAATACCAAAACATCTCGAACTAGTATCGCTCGAATACCTCGTCGCCATCGTCATGCCCCTGTGTCTCAACTCTCTCCTCGCAAGCACCTAAAACATGAAAAACATGTTCCGCCCCACGGGATCAGTCATCCAGATAATGAATATCAATTACATGTATAACATGATATGCATCCAAGGGCAGAATAAATGGTACATCAATGGTAATACGAGATGCTCACAACCAAAGTAAGAATTGAGCATTCGTGAAATACTATGCCCGTGGCATACGACTGGTACCTGCTCAACAGGTTAGAACACAAGTGCCCAACGACGAATCATCAATACAGATCACAACAATGAACTACACAAAGATAAACCAACCCAGAGATGAAATAAATATGAATCACAATGCAAGAAGGTTCCAACGAAAATACCAATACGTCACGATGGCCTCAAAGCCATTCAGCCGAACTGCTAGTCATCACAATGGACCGAAGCCAAACAGCCCGAAGCTGTATCATCTGAGGGCCGAAGCCACGGCACGAAGCCGTATCACAATGAGGGCCGAAGCTACGGCACGAAGCCATATCACAAAGAGGGCCGAAGCCACAGCACGAAGCCGTATCACAATGAGGTCATCCAATGACCGTGACCTGCTGAATTGCAGGTGCTGGGAAACCAACCGCGAAGGTTCAAGCCCCAGACTTACCCATCGAGCACTAGCCGAATTAGCCTCCACAATTAGTCGCAAACGACAACGATTACAAGATTATCGAATTCACAAGAATAATAGTGTGCTGTCTTGAATCGGCTAACACGATACAAATACTCACGGATGGGCACCGTCCTCGGCGGTCCCAATTCAAAGTACCTCGACTGCCTTGGAATGGCCAATCGACCATGACGACTCAACGGATGGGAACTATCCTCGACAGTCCCAATTCAATACACCGATCACCTTAGAACGGTTAATTGATAACCAATGATACAACGGATGAGAATTATCTTAGATAATCCCAATTCAATACCTCGATTGCCTTAGAACGGTCAATCGATAACCAATGATACAACAGATGGGAATTATCTTCGATAATCCCAATTCAATACCTCGATTACCTTAGAACGGTTAATCGATAATTGATAGTACAACGGATGGGAATTATCTTAGATAATCCCAATTCAATACCTTGATTACCTTAGAACAGTTAATCGATAACTGATGGTACAATGGATGGGAATTATCTTAGATAATCCCAATTCAATACCTCGATTACCTTAGAACGGTTAATCGATAACTGATAGTACAACGGATGGGAATTATCTTAGATAATCCTAATTCAATACCTCGATTACCTTAGAACGGTCAATCGATAACCAATGATACGTTAGAATAGATGTCCCGACGCCTTAAACCGAACACCAAAACAGAGATGATAAACGAATATATCAAACACCTTCAATCGGCCAATACAACATCATAGCAACGGGTCCAATTCGATAATAACGATTCAACGATGCCTCAGAACGACATTAACGTCAACAATAATAATCGATACATCGATACCGCGAACCGGCTATCGACAACATCAGTATCAACAAGAATCTCAATGCCTTAAACCAGCCGTTAACGAATAACAATAACATCTAGCATAATTGCCGAAGGGTATTGCATCAAACAATTCCCGAATATCAACAAATCACGAAGAGACTAAGTCTCGAATTGATACAATACATTCATACACATATATGAGAACATTAATCTCATTGACTAGTACAAGTATAAAACTTGCCTCAAACCGAAGGCGAGAAAGTCCTTCCACGATCAACGTCCTGGCACGAAACGACGAACGGCGCCTACCGACGATCACAAACACTTGAACAACCTTGAATAAAAAATGATTCATTCAATAACACAAAATCAATGGAAATCAACACCAAGGGCAAACCCAATTCAACCCCGAATCGGTTAAACTCTACCAACGAATGTCATAGTTCTTCAACTATGAATCCTAACATCCTCCAAAATCTCAAAATCGACATGATCAAATGTTCTTAACACTTGTGAAACAATTCAACAAGAATCACTTAAGAACAACATCAAAACAACATCTCCAAGATAATACTACCAATGCCATCCTCAAAAACTTCAAGAACATCATCATCTCAATACACATGATCTCTCTACTAACATCAATCACTAATTCTTCAAGAATCCAGATTAACCAACAAGATTAATTTAACCATTTCGAATTATGATAATCACCTCATAAATCATCATAAATCCTTACTAAAATGGTTATAATCTTTCAAGAACACCACCAACAACAATAATCATCTCAAGACTATGTTAATCATATAACAATCTTAACATAATCCTTCCTATACATGATTAAAACCTCCAAACAATCTAAAACATCAAGAACATAATCCAACTCAAGCAATACCATCATGTTCTTCATCAAAACTTCATAAAAACTCATCAAGAATCATGATATACTCTATCAATCAAACAATACCCGAAGAAAACAACAACAACAACATCATCAAACTCGAAAATCACTTGAAGAACAAGATATTGAGGGAACTTACCAAAGAAGAACAAGAAAAACCCTCCAAACACCAAAGGAGCACCAACAAGCTTCAAAATTCAAGATTCAATCCAAGATAGGATGATCAAGATCGAATTGAAAGAGGCTAAACATCAATAACAAGTCCAAATGGACGATTCTAGGGAGAGAAAATGTGCTTTGGTTTGTGAGGAAATGAAATACGAAACCAAGATAAATAGACTGACAAACTCATTACGTACGTTATACACCAAGGTTAACGTACGTAAGAGGCATTACGTACGCTATGTTATGACATTAACGTACGTAATGTAAATCCAGAACTAACTGTACTAAAATACGAAGGCCTTAACGTATGTAAACAAGAATATATTACGTACGTTAACAAGCTACCTGCATTACGTACGTAGAGTTCACCTCTTAACGTACGTAAGGGTCCGTTGACTGCAATAGTGAGATCCGATCGGAAGATGCTCGGGACCCACCGGCCGAAAGTGACTACGAGGAAGGTTCCTACCACCTACCAAGCATTACGTACGTAACCTTACATGCATAACGTACGTAATGGCAACACGCTAGCGTACGTAATGCTACATCCGTAGCGTACGTTATGGCTAGTATACTTAGCCAAAAATCCAAACTCTCCAACCAACATTCAAACGACGAAACCAACCCAACGACAAGTAAAATTATTTCGCTCCCGAAATAACCCAACACAATATACATTGTATCAGTCCAAAACAACAACACTTGTACAATTCCAAATGAATACGTACAACTCAACAGTAACACGAGAGAAGGAAAAAAAATTATCCCCGGATATTACATACTCCCCCCTTAAAAAGAGTTTCGTCCCCGAAACTCAGGGTGCAAAAATACGGGGTACGAACTATCCATCAGGATTTGAAAACAACGTCTCCAGGAATACCCCTCAATACGAACAACTCCGTATGAGTAATCGGGCCAACCCCATGGGTTCCCGCGTTTCTTCTGCCTGAACACGACGAAAAACAAGTGATAAACACTCAACCAAGTGCTAGATCAACCGAATCATGACTTCTCCGCCAGAGACCAGCCAGGAAGTCGCACCACCCGCAAGACTCGTAACACCGGCATACACACCCCGCGGGTTCCGCCCATTGTACATGTCTACGATCATCGGTGTACACTCCCCCGTTCTCATCGTCATCGAACGCTCAAGCAATCATTGACTCATGCCATAAAAGGAAAATAACAACGCATATATAGTCTTCGGGACCATATCAACCGCACGCCCAAGTCCTCACGACTCGGTGTCTCGAATTGCATGAACAATTACCCAGATTACCATAAAAATCTCGGGTACAATACCGAAAGGAAAAGAATAACGCATCAGACGACGTCAAACCTCAAGATTCTCAAAAGCTATCATAACAAGATAGATCAATAATAAATGGTTCACAACCACAATATTACAATACAGACTGAGTCAAATATCAATCCGAAAAACAAGGAAAATACAAATCAAGACTACATCTCAAATGTACCCGAAATCAACATCCTCCAGATCATCGAACTCCTCGATCTCATCGATGTGATATCCGCGTTTTATATTTTTAGTAATTTCTATTTTGGTGTATATTCGTTTCGGACAACTCGCTTGGCACTGTTTTAGAATTCTGAATCTATTTTATTTTTGGAGTTTCTCCGTTGGGATGAGTCTCGATGATGTTTTTGCGTAATTTCACCTTGAGTTATATTCTATCGCATGTGTATTCGATTCTCGTTAAACTCGTCCGATTTTATCATTTTTCCTATTTCCATGAGTTCGTATGGTGGAGTAGAGCATGTTGTGAGCTTCGGATTGTTAATCCGTCATTGTATCGTGATTTTCGGGTCGCTTGGGGTTTTTGTATTTCCATTTCGTGTTATTGTTGCCCATATATCGATTCCTATTGCTTTTATTCTCTTCCCGGTTCATTTTCCATCACTTTGGGACCCAAGGAGGGGTGTGGGCCGCGGCACAAGGATTGTGCGCCGCGGCACACACATTGCCCAGTTCCTGGCCCAGCAGTATGCCGTGTGCCGCGGCTGCGCCCGGTAGGGCCGCGGCACACTGCCGAGTCACTGCCGCGACACACTCGTCCGGGCCGCGGCACACCCATGTGGCACTTGCCGGCCAAAACCTACTGTACCGCGTGCCGCGGCACAGGCCGGAAGGGCCGCGACACAATGCCGAGTCAGGGCCGCGGCACACTTCGAATGGGCCGCGGCACACCGAGCGGTCTGCCGATCACTGGGCGCAAATTTTGGCTTTGTGCCGCGGCACACCTAAGCTGAGCCGCGGCACACAATGCGGTCAGTGCTATATCTGCGTTTTATTCAGCGAGAGTCACTCATTTCCCTTCCTTTCTTCAACCGTACGAGAGAGTGGCTTGAGAGGGAGATTTCCTCCATCTATCACTTGATTGTGTAAATTTCTTCATCTCCTTTCGATCGTGTGGCTCGGATTGTGGATCTAACACGTGTTCTTCGGATTATAGTGCTTGAATCTTCAAGAGGTAAGAACTCCTTTAACCCTAGTATGATTTTGGGGAGGGTTTGGTGATGATCTTGTATTTTAATCCGATTTAACCGATGTTGTTGTTAGATTTTGATAGTACACTCGTGACCCTTGGTTTTCTTGTTATTGGATGGGATGAAATCCCGTTATTACACCGTTGACCGATTTCATCTCCTTACGCGCCCTTGGTGTCCGATGAATTGCCCCAATGGGTAGAATTAAGATTAATTCTTACCTTTCCGCATTATT
The DNA here is from genome assembly GCA_033398695.1 of Orobanche coerulescens. NCBI lineage: Eukaryota > Viridiplantae > Streptophyta > Magnoliopsida > Lamiales > Orobanchaceae > Orobanche > Orobanche coerulescens. Next base: position 150,991,791 of record CM065815.1, read on the forward strand.
GAGACTTGTTGTATACCGTTATTGTGTTAGGAGCGGATTTGGGAGGATTGTTCGGACCAAAACCTATTCCTTCGTCACTTCCTTCGCGTCGTATTATCCAAGGCAAGTACATGTATTATATTTCATTATGTGTGTACGGTTTTGATGCGAATGATGTAAATCGAGTTATTGAATGATTGTGATGGTCACTCTTCCACCTGGGGATGGCATGGGGCCTCTGGGGGGCGATACTAATGGGTACGGCCACGGAAGTAGACTTGGGTGCGTGCGTTGATGTTCTTCCACCTGGGGACGGTTCGACGGGACCTCTGGGGGCCGATACTAATGGGTACGTCCGCGGAAGTGGTCTCTCACTTGGGGACGGTCCGACGGGACCTCTGGGGGCTGATACTAATGGGTACGGTCGTGAGTTACCAAGTGTGGATAATTGTGATGGGGAAAACTTGTTGATATACTGTTTTGGTGTCAATGTGATATTCCGGAATATTGATTTTCAAAATGATTTCTCTAATGATTTGTTTGCGTTGAATCGTGTATGTATATAATGTTGTGTAATGGTGTACTTGCACTAGCTATTCGAATGCTAACCCCTTAAATGGGGGAAATGCGTCTTATGCATTTCAGGTACCGGGAGAGCTGAGAAGCAGGCACGGGACATGCACGTAAAGGATGGGCTGGCTTGATGATGTGGCTCGAGTCTGCATTTTTATGTTTTGTCATTGCATTGTCGAGTAATGAAGTTAGATTGTTTATTTTGAAACTTGGTTTAAGTCCCCTGCGTGGGCAATGAATTGGTATTTAACCTCTGTTCATGTACTCCATTAAAAATGTTTTGTCCGAGGCCACGACCTTGTTTACTTTTGAGTGCATCATTCGGGATTACATTGTGGTTTTTATGTCATGTGTTGGCCTGGTAGACCTCACGAGGGTTCTACGGCGTGTAATGTCCCAGTTGTGAATTGGGGTGTTACATTTATGGTATCAGAGCTTAGGTTTTGAATACCTAGGCTGTTGGTTAATTTTTGGGTCTGTTAGTGACATCATTAGAGTCAGTCGTTTAGCCTAATATCATCATGCTACCGTCTTTTCGTGCAACCCGTGGTTGTAAGTCTCCTCGAACTCTTATATTTCTGTATTCGTTTTCTTACGTTGTTTGGGATTGTGAATTGTGTTACCAACTCGTTGAATTGTTTGTTCTTTTCATTCTTCCTCTAGTATGTTGAGAGGTCGTCGTGGTAGACCAGCTAGGGGACGCGGCCGAGGCCGTGGTTGGGGTGCTGATAATGAAGAGGGCTCACTTTCTCAGTCCTCTGCGGACTCAGCCTCTCACTCAGTGCCGTCGGGTAATAATGCCGACGCCGGGGCTACTGCCGTACTTCAGCAGTTAGTAGCCCAGCTTGCTCAGATAGCTCAGGGTGGACGCCAGAATCCGCCCCAGACACCTGAAGAGGAAGCTAGTAAGTGGCTTCAGACGGTGACTAAAATGCATCCACCTCGTTTTTCCGGATCTTCTGACTCCCTCGGTTGGGAGAATTGGCTCTTCCAGTTGTCCAGGACCTTCGACGCCGTAGCTTGTCCCGAGGACAGGAGGGTACACATCGCCCAGTACCTCCTGGATAAGGAAGCTGGGGAGTGGTGGGAGGCCGTTGCGCCCAGAGACCGTCGAGCTACATGGGAGGAATTCAAGGCTGCTATGGAAGCAGAATATTGTCCACCGCCAGTCAAGGAGTGCAGAATTGTGGAGTTCTTCACCGCTACACCTCAGGATGTGCCTATTTCTCAGGCCATCATTGCTTACAATCAGCAGTTGGGCTTCGTGAGGGATCAAGTGAGAACGGAGGCTGATAAAATCCGTTACTTCAATATGTGCATGAAGCCGCATATCAGGCAGAGTATGGAACCGCTCATGTGTGCCACTTTGAAGGAATACCAGGATCGCACTCTGGCAATCGAGATGGCTGTCCCGGAATCAGAATCGGTTTCGGAAGCTAAGAAGCAGAAGACTACTGGTGGGTTCTCGGCCGGTAAAGGTGGTCAGTTTTCGAGGTCTCGTTCTTCTCCTACACCTGGGAAGAGGCCGTTTCATCAGGCCGGTAGATCTCAGGGTAACCGTTCGGTCCAGTCTGTGGCACCTGGCGGGAGAGTTTGTTTTAATTGCAGTCAGCCCGAGCACGTTATGAAGGATTGCCCATTTCCGTTAGTTGCTTGCTTTACTTGCGGACAGACCAGGCATCGGGCAGCCCATTGTGAGAGGGCCACCAGGGCCGCTAGAGTTCCGACTACCACCGCCGATCAGAGGGATCACAGCACTCCAGCTACTCATGTTCCGCAGAGTTCAGGCCGTGGTAGGGGTCGGGGTCAGCCGGATCGCCGTACAGCATCGAGTTCGGGTTCAGTTCACCCCCGATTGTATCAGATGAGGCGTTCAGAGGAGACAGACGTTCCAGTGGCGTCAGGTACCACTCAGATCCTTTCTCATCTAGTTTCAGTGCTTTTTGATTCGGGTGCTACCCATTCCTTTATTGCTTCGGATTGTGTGAGTCGTATTGGTTTTGACTGCTTGTTTAAATGTGAGCCGTTTGTAGTGGGTACACCCAGCGGGGATCGTATGGTTGGGGACCGGGAAGTTAGGGATTGCCCAGTGAGGATCGGGAGCCGGGATTGGCCCTCGAATCTCATTTTTATAGACCTTAAGGGTGAGGATTTGATCCTCGGGGACGATTGGTTGGATCGTCACGGTGCTATCATGAACTATCGGACTCGTACCATCTCGATAGTTGCCGAGGATGGCACCGAGCATACTCTCATCGGTTGTAAGCCGGGTAAATCGTGGAGTGTGATTAGCGCCTTGAAGGCGATGAAACTTCTGAACCAGGGTTGTGTCGGCTACTGGTGTTTCGCTCTGCAGGCGGAAGATGGTGGGGTTGACATATCGTCGATTCCAGTTGTTAGCGAGTATCCCGACGTTTTCCCAGACGACTTGCCGGGGCTACCACCACAGCAAGAGGTGGAGTTCCCTATCGATCTTGAGCTTAATGCAGCCCCCATTTCTCGAGCGCCGTACCGTATGGTGCCGTCGGAGATGCTAGAGTTGAAGAATCAGTTGGGAGAGTTGTTAGATAAAGGGTATATTCGACCGAGCGCATCGCCTTGGGGTGCGCCTGTACTTTTTGTTAAGAAGAAGGATGGATCGCTTCGTTTATGCATCGATTATCGAGAATTAAACAAGTTGACCATCAAAAACAAATACCCTTTGCCCCGGATTGACGACTTGTTTGATCAACTTCAGGGGGCGACAGTCTTTTCGAAGATTGACTTGCGATCGGGCTACTACCAGTTGAGGATTCGGGACAGCGATATACCGAAAGCTGCCTTTCGGACGAGATATGGCCATTACGAGTTTGTGGTTATGCCTTACGGGCTAACCAATGCCCCAGCAGTGTTCATGCAGTTGATGAACAAAGTTTTTATTGAGTATATGGACAAATTCGTAGTCGTCTTTATCGATGACATTCTTATCTATTCACGGAATCGAGAGGAACACGCCTTACATCTCTGGATTGCATTAAACATTTTGAGAGCTGAGCAGTTGTATGCGAAGTTCTCTAAGTGTGAGTTTTGGCTCGAGGAAGTGATGTTCCTCGGACATGTGATTTCAGCAGAGGGAGTTCGGGTAGATCCGCAGAAGATAGATGCGGTGATGGCTTGGGAGCCGCCTAAGAATGTGAAGGAGGTGAGGAGTTTTCTGGGTCTCGCCGGTTATTACCGTAGATTTGTTGAGGGGTTTTCTAAGATCGCTAGACCACTCACTCAGTTGCTCCAGAAGACTCAGAATTTCGAGTGGACCGCAGACAGACAGAGTAGTTTTGACGAGTTAAAGAGGCGACTAACTACCGCACCCGTGTTAGCATTGCCTCAGGGGAACGAAGATTTCGTGGTTTATAGTGATGCTTCGGGCCTCGGGCTCGAATGTGTTTTGATGCAGAGAGACAGGGTGATTGCTTATGCGTCCCTCCAGTTGAAACCGTATGAGGCGAATTACCCCACGCACGATTTAGAGTTAGCCGCGGTCGTTTTCGCCTTAAAGATATGGAGACATTATCTCTATGGATCGTCGTGTAAGATTTTTACGGACAACAAGAGTCTGAAGTATATATTCAGCCAGAAAGAGTTGAATATGAGGCAGCGTAGGTGGTTGGAGCTAATTAAAGATTATGACCTCGAGATACTTTACCATCCGGGTAAGGCTAACGTGGTGGCTGATGCGTTGAGCCGGAAGCCGATGGCATTACAGATGTTAGAGGCACTTACACCATAGAGTAGGATCCAGCGAGATTTTATTTGCCAGAATATCGAGGTTTGGGTTCAGAGAGCCCAGGGCCAGTTATGTGCGTTGGAGATCACTTCGTCCTTGACTAATGATATCAAGGCGACACAGTATGATGATCCGTTTTTAGTCCAGCTGTGGGAGGATGTGAGGAAGGGGAAAGCCCCTGGATTTGTGGTTCACGATGATGGAGTTTTGAGGTTTCACGGCAGACTTTGTGTACCGAGTGTTGTTGAGCTGAGACAAAAGATCTTGAGTGAAGCTCATGCTACACCTTACTCCATACATCCTGGTATGAGTAAAATGTACAAGGATGTGAGGAGCAACTACTGGTGGAGTAATTTGAAGACAGACGTTAGCGAGTTTGTGTCGAGGTGTTTGACCTGTCAGCAGGTTAAGATCGAGCATCAGCGACCCGCGGGGCTTTTACGACCACTTCCTATCCCGGAGTGGAAATGGGAGGATATTTCTATGGATTTCATTACCGGTATGCCTAAGACTCAGACTGGAATGAACATGATTTGGGTCGTTGTCGATTGACTAACCAAATCAGCTCATTTTCTAAGTATTAAGGACACTTGGGGGCCAGAGAGACTTGCACGAGTGTTTATTGCGGAGATCGTGAGGTTACATGGGACCCCCAAGAGTATTGTTTCGGATCGTGATGGTCGGTTCATATCACATTTTTGGCAGGCCGTTCATAGAGCTTTGGGAACTAAGTTGAGGCTTAGTACATCCTACCACCCTCAGACAGACGGACAGTCTGAGCGGACGATACAGACGCTAGAGGATATGTTACGAGCCTGTGCTTTAGATTGGAAGGATGATTGGGAGTCGCACTTGCCATTGATCGAGTTCACATACAACAATAGTTGGCACGCCTCGATCAAAATGGCACCTTTCGAGGCATTGTATGGGAGGAGGTGCAGATCGCCGTTGTGTTGGAACGATGCGTCCGAGCTAATTGGTACCGAGCCTGATATGGTAGTGGAGACGAGAGAGAAGATTGCTCTGATTCGCGATAGGTTGGTGACGGCCCAGAGCCGACAGAAGTCTTATGCCGATACACGTCGCTGGCCATTGGAGTTTGAGGTAGGAGACCATGTGTTGCTTAAGGTGTCGCCGACACGGGGAGTTTACCATTTCGGTCGGAAGGGTAAACTTAGTCCGAGATTTATTGGACCGTTCGAGATTCTAGAGAGAGTTGGAGAGCTTGCATATCGGTTAGGTTTGCCGCCGTTCCTGAGCCACGCGCATAACGTATTTCATGTTTCCGAGCTTAGGAAGTACGTATCGGACCCTAGCCATATTATTGATTTTGGAGAAATCGAGTTGGGGCCCGACATTACCTTCGAGGAGAGGCCGATTCAGATCTTAGAGCGTCGGGTGAAGCAACTCAGGCACAAAACCATTCCTTTGGTCAAAGTGCAGTGGTCGAGGCATGGATCCGAGGAAGCCACGTGGGAAACGGAGGAGAGTATGAGGTCGAGATACCCCGAGTTATTCGTGTTGTAAGTTTCGGGACGAAACTTATTTTTAGGGGGAGATAATGTGATATCCGCGTTTTCTATTTTTAGTAATTTCTATTTTGATGTATATTCGTTTCGGACAACTCGCTTGGCACTGTTTTAGAATTCTGAATCTATTTTATTTTTGGAGTTTCTCCGTTGGGATGAGTCTCGATGATGTTTTTGCGTAATTTCACCTTGAGTTATATTCTATCGTATGTGTATTCGATTCTCGTTAAACTCGTCCGATTTTATCATTTTTCCTATTTCCATGAGTTCGTATGGTGGAGTAGAGCATGTTGTGAGCTTCGGATTGTTAATCCGTCGTTGTATCGTGATTTTCGGGTCGCTTGGGGTTTCCGTATTTCCATTTCGTGTTATTGTTGCCAATATATCGATTCCTATTGCTTTTATTCTCTTCCCGGTTCATTTTCCATCACTTTGGGACCCAAGGAGGGGTGTGGGCCGCGGCACAAGGATTGTGCGCCGCGGCACACACATTGCGCAGTTCCTGGCCGAGCAGACTGTACCGTGTGCCGCGGCACACGCCGGCAGGGCCGCGGCACACTGCCGAGTCACTGCCGCGGCATACTCGTCCGGGCCGCGGCACACCCGTGTGGCACTTGCCGGCCAAAACCTACTGTACCGCGTGCCGCGGCACAGGCCGGAAGGGCCGTGGCACAATGCCGAGTCAGGGCCGCGGCACACTTCGAATGGGCCGCGGCACACCGAGCGGTCTTCCGATCACTGGGCGCAAATTTTGGCTTTGTGCCGCGGCACACCTAAGCTGAGCCGCGGCACACAATGCGGTCAGCGCTATATCTGCGTTTTATTCAGCGAGAGTCACTCATTTCCCTTCCTTTCTTCAACCGTACGAGAGAGAGTGGCTTGAGAGGGAGATTTCCTCCATCTATCACTTGATTGTGTAAATTTCTTCATCTCCTTTCGATCGTGTGGCTCGGATTGTGGATCTAACACGTGTTCTTCGGATTATAGTGCTTGAATCTTCAAGTGGTAAGAACTCCTTTAACCCTAGTATGATTTTGGGGAGGGTTTGGTGATGATCTTGTATTTTAATCCGATTTAACCGATGTTGTTGTTAGATTTTGATAGTACACTCGTGACCCTTGGTTTTCTTGTTATTGGATGGGTTGAAATCCCGTTATTACACCGTTGACCGATTTCATCTCCTTATGCGCCCTTGGTGTCCGATGAATTGCCCCAACGGGTAGAATTAGGATTAATTCTTACCTTCCCGCATTATTGAGACTTGTTATATACCGTTATTGTGTTAGGAGCGGATTTGGGAGGATTGTTCGGACCAAAACCTATTCCTTCGTCACTTCCTTCGCGTCGTATTATCCAAGGCAAGTACATGTATTATATTTCATTATGTGTGTAAGGTTTTGATGCGAATGATGTAAATCGAGTTATTGAATGATTGTGATGGTCACTCTTCCACCTGGGGATGGCATGGGGCCTCTGGGGGGCGATACTAATGGGTACGGCCACGGAAGTAGACTTGGGTGCGTGCGTTGATGTTCTTCCACCTGGGGATGGTTCGATGGGACCTCTGGGGGCGGATACTAATGGGTACGGCCGCGGAAGTGGTTTCTCACCTGGGGACGGTCCGACGGGACCTCTGGGGGCCGATACTAATGGGTGCGGTCGTGAGTTACCAAGTGTGGATAATTGTGATGGGGAAAACTTGTTGATATACTGTTTTGGTGTCAATGTGATATTCCGGAATATTGATTTTCAAAATGATTTCTCTAATGATTTGTTTGCGTTGAATCGTGTATGTATATAATGTTGTGTAATGGTGTACTTGCACTAGCTATTCGAATGCTAACCCCTTAAATGGGGGAAATGCGTCTTATGCATTTCAGGTACCGGGAGAGCTGAGGAGCAGGCACGGGACATGCACGTAAAGGATGGGCTGGCTTGATGATGTGGCTCGAGTCTGCATTTTTATGTTTTGTCATTGCATTGTCGAGTAATGAAGTTAGATTGTTTATTTTGAAACTTGGTTTAAGTCCCCTGCGTGGGCAATGAATTGGTATTTAACCTCTGTTCATGTACTCCGTTAAAAATGTTTTGGCCGAGGCCACAGCCTTGTTTACTTTTGAGTGCATCATTCGGGATTACATTGTGGTTTTTATGTCATGTGTTAGCCTGGTAGACCTCACGAGGGTTCTACGGCGTGTAATGTCCCAGTTGTGAATTGGGGTGTTACAATCGACTCGAGGAAGACCCAAATCTGAACTCGCTGCTCCTCCTCGGCTGTCCATACCCCTGGCTCTCGAAGCCTGATAGGACCCCTTGGATGAAGTACGGACTAGAGTAACAAAGTCTCTCGAGGCCCATGAGCTCTCTCGAGACATACAAGTACCAGAACTCCGGCAGTATTTCTGAAGGTGTCCCTGCCTCCCACACAGAAAATAAAAAATAGCTGGCAAAGTACAACGGGTACTAACGTGCCCCGCTGAATCACAGTTAAAGCAAACAACAGTCGAACTTGTCGTCTGAGAAGAAGATGATTTCCCCACATGAAGACGACTAGAAGACGACCTCTTGGATGTGGGAGCCTGATGTCCCTCTGAACGTATCGCATCCTAGTCCTCCCACCCGAAGAAGCTGAAGGTTCTTTCCGAGCAAGCTCCTTGATCAACAGCTCTGCTCCAAGAGCCTTCTCGATGAATTCGCCAAGTAAGTTACAATTATGATTGAACAACTGCATCCTCAACTGCGGGTTCAACCTCTTGCTAATATACTTGATCTTATCCATTTCAGTACGGATAACAGACGAAACAAACTGAATAAGTCCCTGAAACTTCTCAGCAATAACAATAACACCCTCGTCCTCAACAGATTCGGGGTTCAAAACCTCCGACAACTTGGCTTCACGAAGTGGAGCCGAATAATACCTCTCTAACATGAGAGTCTTAAACTCACTCCAAGCACAATCACGATCGGTGGGCTTCACAGAGAGCCACCAAGAATAAGCGCCTTTACTCAAATAGTAAACTGCTACTGCCACCTCACTCTCTTCCGGACACTGAACCATGTCGAAGAGTTTATCAAAATGTTCAAGCCAGTGAACAATATCAGCTGGTTCTGAAGAACCCTCAAAGATAGGCGGCCTCTGACGAGAGATGTCTCCGATAATCTGACTCACTCTCCCAGCATGTCCATAAAACGGCACCTGGAGTCCCTGCTGCTGTGTACCACGAACCATCGAGGTCTGCATGGTTTCCATTATCTGCGTCATCTGAGTCATCTGGGTCATCATGCCCTTCATAAGCAAGAAAGGGTCGATGTCAGTCTGATCGACTCCTCGAGTATGACGTCCCAAAGGAGAACCGGTCGCATAAGTCACATCTCCGGCCGAATTCTGATCCATCTCGGCATCAGTACGCGTATGAACATGAGGCTCTGGGTTTTGGCCTGCTCTGCGGCTTTTACCCCCTCTGTAACGTTCTCGGGTTCCTCTTTCCATACTGAAATAATAACGTTCGATCATGAACAAAGCTCAAATATGCCTCAACGGCCAATCCACAATGCTAAGTCAATAGCCAAATGGCTAATCTTATTTGAGGGGTCGGCTTGGTCTCACATCAGGGTGAGGGGTCAGGCTAATCTTATTTATGGGGCCATATGGACAGCCTTACTCACACCGACCATTTCGGTGTTTATTTGGCGACTTCTCATGCGCCGGATCCTGACTGATGACATCCTTCAGAGGAGGGGCGTTTCATTGGCTTCTAGATGTTTGTGCTGCTCGCATACCCTTACCCAGACCTACCATACCGAGACCATTGCCCACCTTTTCCTGGAGAGTGATGTGGCCCGTGACGTGTGGGAGTATTTTGGCGCTTGGACTCATTTATCCCTACCCCATTCTCAGAATATTTTTGAGCTCCTGAGTTTCTTCGCACACGGCACACACTTTAGGCACGCGACTTTCATTATTCCTTGTCTGATCCTATGGTTCATCTGGACAGAAAGGAATAGTGCAAAGCATAGGGCGGTTACTTTTGTTTCCTCTCATGTTATTGTGCAGGTGGAGCGCCATGTTGCTTTATTAGCTGCTGCGGGGCTGATTTGCTCTGAGTTCTGGGCGGGTTGCTCGCCTCCTAATCGATTCCAGCGAGCTACATATTCCCCCGCTCGAACTCGTCGCCCCGTCCCGGTGGTTTGGCTTCGACCCGAGTCCCCTTAGATCAAGCTGAACACGGATGGTTCGTTCGATCGAGACACACAGATTGCGGGTGAGGGAGGTCTGATTAGAGATCATCACGGAGAGCTCCTTCTTGCTTTCCATTCCTCTTTTCAGGCCTCTTCGAGTTTTGATGTTGAGGTCCAGGCGTTGGCTATCGGATTGATTCTTGCCTCCCAGAGATCGAGATATGTTTGGATTGAGCTTGATGCTGCTGCTGTAGTGACCCTGCTATCATCTGGCCATCGGGGCTCTTGGCAGGTTCGTCACACTCTTATGCGTATCCGACACATTCTCAGAGATATTCAGTTCAGAGTCACTCATATTTTCCGGGAGGGCAACAGGCCGGCCGATTATCTTTCTAAGCTCGGCATGTCGTCCCTCGGCATTCAGACTTATACTTACGATACTGCTCCTCCGTTTCTCCTCTCCCTTATACGGATGGATCAGCTTGGTTATCCGTGCTTCAGATTTAGATAGTATTTATTTTCATCGATTTATTGGTTGCCTATGGGTCCGCACATTAGCCCACGGTTTTAGTGGTGCACCTTGTTCTGATCTAGCGGGCCGTAGGCACTTTAGTTTTTAGGTCCCGAATTATGGCCCATTTTTGGTCATAATTCGGTGTTGAGTTATTTGGTCTATGGGTCCGCACATTAGCCCACGATTTGTGGTGCACTTTGTATTTCTCTAGCGGGCCGTAGATTTATCCGATGTTTGGACCCAAATTATGACCCATTTTTGGTCATAATTCGGGGCTGATACTTTGTATTTCTTGATTTTATTATCTACAGGTTGGTGGGTCCCGCCTCAACCCCCCGTCCGCTCTGGACGTATTTTCCTTTTTTTTTTTAAAAAAAAAAAAGTCAATATCCAAACACGAGTATACATACTCAACAAATAAACAATCGCCTCAAACATGCTAATTATAGCCAATACAGAGCCGACACGCTCCAAAATAAATAATCATGAATGAATCGTAACACAAATGTTACGTACAAGTTTTCAACAAATCATGTATAATCAATGACATATTGAATGTATGAACAAAAAATAGAATCGAGTCCTTACACAAGTCATACGAAGCTTCGAGGTCTTGCGATACTAGTCTTCACTGACGACGACTCGATGAAAGAATGACTCATACAGTCGTCCAACTACCACGACTCACAAAACCCGACTGTCCAGATTGTCATAACCTGACAGTTCACTACTACCGCGTCGGTAGAACCACATAACTCACATATCAGGGTATCTCACAACCCAACGCTCTCTGATACCATCTTCTGTAAATCCCCCAAATCCCATTGGGTTATTACAGTGCCGTGGACCCCGTGCCAGGAGATCCACCAGGCGAACATGATCAAAATACAACAAACTGACCAAAAGGGGAATCTCAGTCCCTACTATGACATCCAACATAATATTCCGATATGGAACTTCAACGACAAAAGTAGGCCTATATGGCCAAAATTGTAATACCCGAGATTTCTGATATGTATTTGCAACTTGTAACATTGTAATTGTTGCACCTTGATCTGAGTATTATTCTCCGTATTTCATAATCCGATGTTGTTGAGCGTATGATTTCATGTATGTGATTTAAAGATTGTAATTCTGCGCATGTAGCGCACGCTATCGGCTATGTGTAGCGTACGCTAACATGAATCCTTAGCGCACGCTACAGAGGAACATTAGCGCACGCTATGCATGGTCAATTTGATTGAGACGTGCGGTAGGTGAGATCAGGCCGAGAATCTTGGTCTGATTATGTCGGGATGAACTTGGACGGCTTTTGGGAAAAGCCAAGTCAACGCCTTAGCGCACGCTACTGACTTGAGGATAGCGCACGCTAAGTGCTGAGTACAGTGAAGTCAGTGAGCCGTTAGCGCACGCTACGAGCATGGACTAGCGCGCGCTAATAGCCATTTCCTATAAATAGGACAGCATCCTTTTCGTAATTTCAGTTCTTTCTTCTCCCATATCCGAATCCTTATACTTAGAGTATTACTCTCTACATCCTAAACACTTCATATCAACATCCTAGCTCGTGATTGAAGATCGTATATCATTGGAGATTGGTGTTCAAGCCTTCGGCGTTGGATTGCTTCAATTACCTCCTTGTTCTTCACTACTTTGAGGTAGGTGATTCTCCACCTATATTAGTAGTGTTCTTAGGGACGTTTGATCATGTTTTGATAGCCAGGTAATTCGTTTATAATCGATCATCGCATGTTAGAAGGATATTTTTGACGGATCGGCACTATATATCGTATGAACCTTTGAACCGTTTTTAGTATATGGACTCCTAAGCATTTTCAAACCGATTTATGATCAGTAGACGGATATTACCTAGTTGTTACGTTTTACACATTGGAATCATGCGTTTTGGAACGTAGGACGAACGGAACTTAGAATATTTTCTTGAAGATCTAAGATGAATTATGGTGTTGAGATGATTATCCGTATATTTGTATCTCATAGTCATTTAGTATGTATAGAACTTTCACAAACCTTATTAGCATGATATGCTCAGGGCTGACTTGTATTATCACCATAAGATTCATGAGTTCATCACCATTAGATCCAGTTTTCTGTCAGTAGTAATCTGCCATGCACGGTTAGCGCACGCTAACATACGTAAGTTAACGTGCGCTATCGGGGATAAGTTAACGCATGCTACGTTTGGTACGTAACGTACGTTATGATATCAGCCGAGTCACTCGGCTGATCAGAGAGAACTGTCAGTCCATAGCTAGCGTACGCTAGGCTTAGACGATAGCGTACGGTAACAGGCAGGCTTAGCGCACGTTACGTAGAGTACGTAGCGTACGCTAAGTAGTTCAGGCAGATTGTTTATTTTGAGCTTTTGGCCGTAGATCGAATTGTTAGGCGACCGTTCGACTTGAGATGATTTGTATATCATTCATTTTGTTAAGGTTCGAGCTTGCTACGTTGATCGAAGGAGGCGGCCTTCGAGTGTGTTGAGATCATCGAAGTATTTCGTTCTTGCCATCTCCGAGGCAAGTATCGTAGTGTGTTAAAATTGGTATTTTGAGCATGTTTGTGGTTTATTCATGTTGTTGAACATGGAAATTATTTTGTTGAATTGTCATGATCTAGTGTTTGTATGTTCATGTTGATGAACATAATGATTTGGCATATGTGTATGCATGAGTTGTGTTTGTGTACGTTGTACGATCTATGCTGAGGGCGCTGGATCGGATGTCCACCTCGTGTTGGTCCGACGGGATCATCTTGGGATCTAGGCTGAGGGCGCTGGATCATTGGACGGGTTATTTCCACCTCGTATTGGTCCGACGGGATCATCTTGGGATCTATGCTGAGGGCGCTGGATCATTGGAATACCCTTGCTGTGTTAATGGAATCTTGTGGATTCGCATTGTCGGATTCCAGTAGCGGAAGTCCGTGTGGTGTATCTTGTTATGTATTGTTGATGCATATTCGAATTGTTTATTATGATACTTGTACTAGCATCGTTTTGCTAACCCCTTCGGGGGTGGACATTTTTTTTTGATGTTCAGGTAGCCGAGGAGCAGGGAAACAGCCACAGTACCGACGTGACGATGAAGGGGTTCAGTGATGTTTGTTGTTATTGGTGATTTGTTTTCTTGTTTTGATTTCAGTACTCGAGTACGCGTGTCGAATTAATATCGTTTCGATATGGTTGTATTAATTACTCGTTGAACCAGTTGAATGGTTTTGTAAACTTGAATTTCCGCAGTATTGATGTCTTATATTTACACTTTTTTTAAATTAGCCTTGTAAATCCTTACTTAAAGGGTTTACGGTGCTGTAATTATTCCGAATATCTCGGGGTGTTACAGAATATGGTATCGGAGCTAAGATTTATGGATATCTTGGCAATCGGGTTTTAAGTTGGGTCTGTTTACGTTATTGATTTACGAGTTGTTCGTAACATCCATTCACCAAAAGTCGTCATGTGGACCGTGGTTGTAAGTATCCTAATCTCTTATACTACCGTTTTACTTAATTCTGTTTTGTGAGCATTGACGGACTTTATTTCGTAAACTTTGTCCTCGATATTGAGGAATTGTGTTTACTGTATGTTGAGAGGAGGACGTGGATGCGGACACGGTCGTGGACGGACGGGTAACATGAGACAGAGGATTCCGCAACTACCCGGAATTATCGGCTAGTCGAACCGATTCCCATTACGGAGCGGCAAGGGTCGGCGAATGACGACGCAAATCCTAACATGCCGGAGTGCTTCAACAGTGGTGGCGCAGATAAACCCGATTCGCCCGGGTAGTCGACCGCATGCAGACGGCGATGGGACAGCGGCACCACGAGGATAACCGGGAGACAGATGGCTTCCGAGGTGGTCAAATTGCACCCGCCAAAATTTGTGGATCTGTGAGGCAATTACTTGGGATCACTGGCTCAAGGAGTTAGAGAAGATATTCGCGGGTCTTAACTGTCCCGAGGACCGGAAGGTTCCCATTGCCCAGTATTTTCTGACTGGGGAGGCCTTTGATTGGTGGGAAGCTATCCGACCCGAGAATCATAATGCGGATTGGACGGAATTCAAACTAATGATGGAAGCACAGTATTGTCCTCGTCCAGTTAGAGAGGCAAAGATCCGAGAGTTTTTCTCACCACAGAGTTCGGAAGCATCTGTGACAGATGTAATCAAAACTTTTAATCATCAGCTGACTTGTGTGCGACACTTGGTCAGAACGGAGGCAGAAAAGATTTTTCATTTCGATATGCGGATGAAGCCGGAGATTCAGCAGTACATGTCCGGATTCGAATGTACTACGTTGCGACAGTATCAAGACAAAGCGCTGGCCTACGACATGAAAGAGGCGGCGGTGGAGAAATCAGTGGAGGCAAAGAAGCAGAAGGTGACCGGCAACTTTTCAGAAAACAAGAGTGGTGGGGCCCACAGGGGCCAGTCTTCCTTTTATTCGGCTAGGAAACCTCCACATTATTCCAGAGGTGGAAAGAAGTTCCGGACTACATCAACAGTTCCGGACGCATCAAAGAAATGCTACAATTGTGGTCGAGCAGGGCATATTCGACGTGACTGCCCCGCATCTTCTGTGACTTGTTATGATTGTGGACAAGAAGGGCACCATGCGGCCTTCTGTGGAGCTGCTACTAGATCTTTTGGTACTCACACTCCAGCGCCAGTTCCGAAGGAGACAAGTGTGAACCAGACGCAGCAGAGTGGATTTCAGCAGCAGAACGTTGGGAAGAGAGAGACATCCAGTGCTGGGTCCGTTCCTCCGCGCCTGTACGAGATGAGGAAATCTGATGATCAGAACACTGTTGTTGCATCAGGTACAATTCAGATCCTTTTGCAACCAGTTAGTGTTTTATTCGATTCCGGAGCTACACATTCTTTCATATCATTGAACTGTGTAAATCGTTTAAAAATCTCGTGCTTATTTGATTGTGAACCATATGTTGTGGGTTTGCCGAGTGGAGAGAGAATTGTGGGAACCCTAGAGGCTAGAGATTTTCCGGTGTCTATAGAAGGGAGAGATTGGCCATCAAATCTTATTGTAGTTGACATCTACGGTGACGATTTAATTCTCGGAGACGATTGGCTCAACCGTTATGGAGCTATTCTGAATTACCGAGAGAGAGAGAGTCATTTCTATCATTGCTGATGACGGATTTGAACACTTATTCCGAGGATGGAGACCAGGAAGCTCGGGAATATTGATCAAAGCAATGGAAGCCGTGAAATTACTGAAGCAAGGATGTCATGGACTTTGGTGTTATGCCATGAGGAAAGAGGATGGAGTAGAGCTCTCGTCTATTTCAGTTGTGAATGAGTTCTCAGATGTATTTCCTGACGAACTACCTGGGTTACCTCCGCAGAGAGAAGTGGAATTCACTATCGAATTAGAGCCTGGAGCAGCTCCTATTTCCAGAGCACCATACCGCATGGCACCAACCGAGATGTATGAACTCAAGAAGCAACTGGAGGAATTGTTACAGAAGGGCTATATTCAACCTAGCGTTTCTCCTTGGTGAGCGCCCGTTCTCTTTGTCCGGAAGAAAGACGGATCCCTCCGACTGTGTATTGATTACAGGGAGCTCAACAAGATGACGATCAAGAATAAGTATCCTATACCTCGGATCGACGACCTGTTTGATCAACTGCAAGGGGCAAGGGTATTCTCGAAGATTGACTTGCGATCAGGATAGCATCAGTTGAGAATTAAGGAATCGGATATACCGAAGTCTGCTTTCAGGTCCCGGTACGAGCATTATGAATTTGTAGTAATGCCATTTGGACTTACCAATGCTCCTGCGGTATTCATGCAATTGATGAATCGGGTATTCTTGGAATACTTGGATAAATTTGTAATCGTCTTCATTGATGACATCCTGATATATTCGAGAGACGCAGAGGAGCATGCCGAACATTTACGTGTGGTTTTGAGCACCTTGAGGAAGGAACAGCTGTATGCAAAGCTTTGAAATGCGAGTTACGGCTTAGGAAGTAACTTTCCTTGGGCATGTGATATCACCACGGAGTTCAGTGGACCGAAGAAAGTCGAAGCAATCTTGGAATGGGAAGCTCCTAATAATGTGAAAGAAGTCAGGAGTTTCCTAGGACTTGCCGGATATTATCGCCGCTTTGTAGAGGGATTTTCCAAGATCTCTCGTCCGCTCACTCAATTTATTCTGAAACTCAAAAGTTTAAGTGGGATGAGAAATGCCAGTGGTTTGATGAGCTTAAGACGAGACCGACGACACCTATTTTAGCATTGCCGGATGGAACCGATGGATTCATGGTTTACAACGATGCTTCAAATCGAGTGCAGGATGTGTGTTGATGCAAAAGGATAAGGTAATTGCCTATGCTTCTCGGCGGTTGAAACCGCACGAAGTAAATTACCCGACTCATGATCTGGAGTTAGCATTGTAGTCTTTGCCTGGAAAATTTGGAGACATTATTTGTACGGCACTCATTGTCAGATCTTTACCGATCATAAGAGCCTCAAGTACATTTTCAGTCAGAAAGAATTAAACATGAGGCAGAGAAGGTGGCTGGAATTGATTAAGGATTACGACTTGGAGATTCTCTATCATCCGGGGAAAGCAAACGTAGTAGCCGATGCATTGAGCCGTAAACCTGTTTCTCTTCGAGTGTTGGAAGCTCTTACGTCCCAAACCAGCATTCAACGAGAACTGATCCGCGAAGGGATTGAAGTATGGGCACCAGGAATTCAAGGGCAACTATATGTGATGGAACTGACTTCATCACTAGTCGAGGAGATCAAGTCTAAGCAGTTGGACGATTCTCTGATCCTTCGATTATGTGATGAAGTAAAGAAAGGAAAGGCCCCAGGATTCGTGATACAAGACGATGGAGTTCTGAGATTTCAGAGTCGACTTTGCGTTCCCGATGATGATGATTTGAGACGGACTATTCTGAAGGAAGCTCACAGCGCGCCCTATTCCATTCACCCGGGCAGCAGTAAGATGTATAAGGATTTAAAACAGAACTTCTGGTGGGGGAATATGAAGAAGGACGTAGCAGAGTACGTTTCGAAGTGTTTGACTTGTCAGCAGGTTAAGATTGAACATCAGCGACCTGCCGGAATGTTAAAACCGCTTTCGATCCCTGAGTGGAAGTGGGAGGATATCTCGATGGATTTCATCACCAGTATGCCAAGGACTAGAACGGGAATGAACATGATTTGGGTTATAGTTGATCGACTAACCAAGTCGGCTCACTTCCTAGGAATTAAAGATACATGGGGACCCGAGAGATTGGCGCGAGTATTTATTGCGGAGATAGTCAGATTGCATGGGACGCCGAAGACCATTATTTCCGATCGAGATGGACGTTTCGTGTCACACTTCTGGAAAGCAGTTCACAGGGCTTTGGGGACTGAGCTCAACTTTAGCACGGCTTATCATCCCCAAACGGACGGTCAGTCCGAAAGGACTATTTAAACCGTAGAAGACATGCTTAGAGCTTGTGCGTTGGATTGGTCAACTGATTGGGAAGTTCATTTGCCATTGATTGAATTCACTTACCATAATAGTTGGCATGCTTCTATTAAGATGGCACCATTTGAAGCTTTGTACGGGAGAAGATGCCGATCACCCCTGTGTTTGGATGATTCTTCGGATTTGATCGGGACGGAACCGGAATTGATAATTCATACTCAAGAGAAGATAACTTTGATTCGAGAAAGACTGTTGACTGGCCAGAGTCGACAGAAGTCTTATGCAGACGTACGTCGTCGCCCTCTAGAGTTCGACGCTGGGGACCGTGTACTATTGAAGGTGTCTCCTACCCGAGGGATTTTTCGTTTTGGGAGGAGAGGCAAGCTTAGTCCTAGATATATCGGACCATTCGAGATCCTCGAGAGGGTTGGAGATTTAGCATACAGGTTGGCCTTACCGCCATCGCTGAGTCACGTTCACAATGTGTTTCACGTATCCCAATTGCGGAAGTATGTACCGGACCCCAGTCACGTCATTGATTTCGACGAGATCGAGATAGCTAATGATGACACCTTCGAGGAGAGACCAATCCAGATACTTGAGAGTCGGATCAAACAATTGAGGAATAAACCAATACACTTGGTTAAAGTACAATGGTCACGACACGGAGTCGAAGAGGCCACTTGGGAAACGGAGGACAGTATGAAGGCTAGATATCCAGAGTTGTTTTCATCTTAAGTTTCGGGACGAAACTTCTTTTTAGGGAGGAAGGATGTAATACCCGAGATTTCTGATATGTATTTGGAACTTGTAACATTGTAATTGTTGCACCTTGATCTGAGTATTATTCTCCGTATTTCATAATCCGATGTTGTTGAGCGTATGATTTCATGTATGTGATTTAAAGATTGTAATTCTGCGCATGTAGCGCACGCTATCGGCTATGTGTAGCGTACGCTAACATGAATCCTTAGCGCACGCTACAGAGGAACATTAGCGCACGCTATGCGTGGTCAATTTGATTGAGACGTGCGGTAGGTGAGATCAGGCCGAGAATCTTGGTCTGATTGTGTCGGGATGAACTTGGACGGCTTTTGGGAAAAGCCAAGTCAACACATTAGCGCACGCTACTGACTTGAGGATAGCGCACGCTAAGTGCTGAGTACAGTGAAGTCAGTGAGCCATTAGCGCACGCTATGAGCATGGACTAGCGCGCGCTAATAGCCATTTCCTATAAATAGGACAGCATCCTTTTCGTAATTTCAGTTCTTTCTTCTCCCATATCCGAATCCTTATACTTAGATTATTACTCTCTACATCCTAAACACTTCATATCAACATCCTAGCTCGTGATTGAAGATCGTATATCATTGGAGATTGGTGTTCAAGCCTTCGGCGTTGGATTGCTTCAATTACCTCCTTGTTCTTCACTACTTTGAGGTAGGTGATTCTCCACCTATATTAGTAGTGTTCTTAGGGACGTTTGATCATGTTTTAATAGCCAGGTAATTCGTTTATAATCGATCATCGCATGTTAGAAGGATATTTTTGACGGATCGGCACTATATATCGTATGAACCTTTGAACCATTTTTAGTATATGGACTCCTAAGCATTTTCAAACCGATTTATGATCAGTAGACGGATATTACCTAGTTGTTACGTTTTACACATTGGAATCATGCGTTTTGGAACGTAGGACGAACGGAACTTAGAATATTTTCTTGAAGATCTAAGATGAATTATGGTGTTGAGATGATTATCCGTATCTTTGTATCTCATAGTCATTTAGTATGTATAGAACTTTCACAAACCTTATTAGCATGATATGCTCAGGGCTGACTTGTATTATCACCATAAGATTCATGAGTTCATCACCATTAGATCCAGTTTTCTGTCAGTAGTAATCTGCCATGCACGGTTAGCGCACGCTAACATACGTAAGTTAACGTGCGCTATCGGGGATAAGTTAACGCATGCTACGTTTGGTACGTAACGTACGTTATGATATCAGCCGAGTCACTCGGCTGATCAGAGAGAACTGTCAGTCCATAGCTAGCGTACGCTAGGCTTAGACGATAGCGTACGGTAACAGGCAGGCTTAGCGCACGTTACGTAGAGTACGTAGCGTACGCTAAGTAGTTCAGGCATATTGTTTATTTTGAGCTTTTGGCCGTAGATCGAATTGTTAGGCGACCGTTCGACTTGAGATGATTTGTATATCATTCATTTTGTTAAGGTTCGAGCTTGCTACGTTGATCGAAGGAGGCGGCCTTCGAGTGTGTTGAGATCATCGAAGTATTTCGTTCTTGCCATCTCCGAGGCAAGTATCGTAGTGTGTTAAAATTGGTATTTTGAGCATGTTTGTGGTTTATTCATGTTGTTGAACATGGAAATTATTTTGTTGAATTGTCATGATCTAGTGTTTGTATGTTCATGTTGATGAACATAATGATTTGGCATATGTGTATGCATGAGTTGTGTTTGTGTACGTTGTACGATCTATCTTTGAGGCGCCTGGATCGGATGTCCACCTCGTGTTGGTCCGACGGATCATCTTGGGATCTAAGTGAGGGCTGGATCATTGGACGGGTTATTTCCACCTCGTATTGGTCAAGCGACGGATCATCTTGGGATCTATGCTGAGGGCGCTGGATCATTGGAATACCCTTGCTGTGTTAATGGAATCTTGTGGATTCGCATTGTCGGATTCCGGTAGCGGAAGTCCGTGTGGTGTATCTTGTTATGTATTGTTGATGCATATTCGAATTGTTTATTATGATACTTGTACTAGCATCGTTTTGCTAACCCCTTCGGGGGTGGACATTTTTTTTTGATGTTCAGGTAGCCGAGGAGCAGGGAAAGCGACCCGCGATGCAAGCGTGACGATGAAGGGGTTCAGTGATGTTTGTTGTTATTGGTGATTTGTTTTCTTGTTTTGATTTCAGTACTCGAGTACGCGTGTCGAATTAATATCGTTTCGATATGGTTGTATTAATTACTCGTTGAACCAGTTGAATGGTTTTGTAAACTTGAATTTCCGCAGTATTGATGTCTTATATTTACACTTTTTTTAAATTAGCCTTGTAAATCCTTACTTAAAGGGTTTACGGTGCTGTAATTATTCCGAATATCTCGGGGTGTTACAGAATATGGTATCGGAGCTAAGATTTATGGATATCTTGGCAATCGGGTTTTAAGTTGGGTCTGTTTACGTTATTGATTTACGAGTTGTTCGTAACATCACTGTTCAGCCAAAAGTCGTCATGTGGACCGTGGTTGTAAGTATCCTAATCTCTTATACTACCGTTTTACTTAATTACTGTTTTGTGAGCATTGACGGACTTTATTTCGTAAACTTTGTCCTCGATATTGAGGAATTGTGTTTACAGTATGTTGAGAGGAGGACGTGGATGCGGACACGGTCGTGGACGCGGACGGGGTAACATGAGACAGGAGGATTCCGCAACTACCCCGGAATTATCAGCTAGTCGAACCGATTCCCATTCTGGAGGGCAGCAAGGGTCAGCGAATGACGACGCAAATCCTAACATGCCGGGAGTGCTTCGCGGTGGTGGCGCAGATAAACCAGTTCGCCCAGGTAGTCGACCGCATGCAGACGGCGATGGGACAGCAGCACCACGAGGATAACCGGGGAGACAGATGGCTTGCTGAGGTGGTCAAATTGCACCCGCCAAAATTTGACGGATCTGCTGAGGCAATTACTTGGGATCACTGGCTCAAGGAGTTAGAGAAGATATTCGCGGGTCTTAACTGTCCCGAGGACCGAAAGGTTCCCATTGCCCAGTATTTTCTGACTGGGGAGGCCTTTGATTGGTGGGAAGCTATCCGACCCGAGAATCATAATGCGGATTGGACGGAATTCAAACTAATGATGGAAGCACAGTATTGTCCTCGTCCAGTTAGAGAGGCAAATATCCGAGAGTTTTTCTCACCACAGAGTTCGGAAGCATATGTGACAGATGTAATCAAAACTTTTAATCATCAGCTGACTTGTGTGCGACACTTGGTCAGAACGGAGGCAGAAAAGATTTTTCATTTCGATATGCGGATGAAGCCGGAGATTCAGCAGTACATGTCCGGATTCGAATGTACTACGTTGCGACAGTATCAAGACAAAGCGCTGGCCTACGACATGAAAGAGGCGGCGGTGGAGAAATCAGTGGAGGCAAAGAAGCAGAAGGTGACCGGCAACTTTTCAGAAAACAAGAGTGGTGGGGCCCACAGGGGCCAGTCTTCCTTTTATTCGGCTAGGAAACCTCCACATTATTCCAGAGGTGGAAAGAAGTTCCGGACTACATCACGATTAGGACGCATCAAAGAAATGCTACAATTGTGGTCGAGCAGGCATATTCGACGTGGCGCCGCATCTTACGTGACTTGTTATGATTGTGGACAAGAAGGGCACCGTGCGGCCTTCGTGGAGCTGCTACTAGATCTTTTGGTACTCACACTCAGGCGCCGATTCGAAGGAGACAAGTGTGAACAGGACGCAGCAGAGTGGATTTCGACGAGCGTTGGGAAGAGAGACATCCAGTGTTGGGTCCGTTCCTCCGCGCCTGTACGAGATGAGGAAATCTGATGATCAGAACACTGTTGTTGCATCAGGTACAATTCAGATCCTTTTGCAACCAGTTAGTGTTTTATTCGATTCCGGAGCTACACATTCTTTCATATCATTGAACTGTGTAAATCGTTTAAAAATCTCGTGCTTATTTGATTGTGAACCATATGTTGTGGGTTTGCCGAGCGGAGAGAGAATTGTGGGAACCCTAGAGGCTAGAGATTTTCCGGTGTCTATAGAAGGGAGAGATTGGCCATCAAATCTTATTGTAGTTGACATCTACGGTGACGATTTAATTCTCGGAGACGATTGGCTCAACCGTTATGGAGCTATTCTGAATTACCGAGAGAGAGTCATTTCTATCATTGCTGATGACGGATTTGAACACTTATTCCGAGGATGGAGACCAGGAAGCTCGGGAATATTGATCAAAGCAATGGAAGCCGTGAAATTACTGAAGCAAGGATGTCATGGACTTTGGTGTTATGCCATGAGGAAAGAGGATGGAGTAGAGCTCTCGTCTATTTCAGTTGTGAATGAGTTCTCAGATGTATTTCCTGACGAACTACAGGTTACCTCCGCAGAGAGAAGTGGAATTCACTATCGAATTAGAGCACAGGCGGCTCCTATTTCCAGAGCACCATACCGCATGGCACCAACCGAGATGTATGAACTCAAGAAGCAACTGGAGGAATTGTTACAGAAGGGCTATATTCAACCTAGCGTTTCTCCTTGGTGAGCGCCCGTTCTCTTTGTCCGGAAGAAAGACGGATCCCTCCGACTGTGTATTGATTACAGGGAGCTCAACAAGATGACGATCAAGAATAAGTATCCTATACCTCGGATCGACGACCTGTTTGATCAACTGCAAGGGGCAAGGGTATTCTCGAAGATTGACTTGCGATCAGGATAGCATCAGTTGAGAATTAAGGAATCGGATATACCGAAGTCTGCTTTCAGGTCCCGGTACGAGCATTATGAATTTGTAGTAATGCCATTTGGACTTACCAATGCTCCTGCGGTATTCATGCAATTGATGAATCGGGTATTCTTGGAATACTTGGATAAATTTGTAATCGTCTTCATTGATGACATCCTGATATATTCGAGAGACGCAGAGGAGCATGCCGAACATTTACGTGTGGTTTTGAGCACCTTGAGGAAGGAACAGCTGTATGCAAAGCTTTCGAAATGCGAGTTCTGGCTTAGGGAAGTAACTTTCCTTGGGCATGTGATATCAGCTGCCGGAGTTCAGGTGGACCCGAAGAAAGTCGAAGCAATCTTGGAATGGGAAGCTCCTAATAATGTGAAAGAAGTCCGGAGTTTCCTAGGACTTGCTGGATATTATCGCCGCTTTGTAGAGGGATTTTCCAAGATCTCTCGTCCGCTCACTCAGCTGTTACAGAAACTCAAAAGTTTAAGTGGGATGAGAAATGCCAGGCTGGTTTTGATGAGCTTAAGACGAGACTGACGACAGCACCTATTTTAGCATTGCCAGATGGAACTGATGGATTCATGGTTTACAGCGATGCTTCAAATCGAGTGCAGGATGTGTGTTGATGCAAAAGGATAAGGTAATTGCCTATGCTTCTCGGCAGTTGAAACCGTATGAAGTAAATTACCCGACTCATGATCTGGAGTTAGCAGCTGTAGTCTTTGCCTTGAAAATTTGGAGACATTATTTGTACGGCACTCATTGTCAGATCTTTACCGATCATAAGAGCCTCAAGTATATTTTCAGTCAGAAATAATTAAACATGAGGCAGAGAAGGTGGCTGGAATTGATTAAGGATTACGACTTGGAGATTCTCTATCATCCGGGGAAAGCAAACGTAGTAGCCGATGCATTGAGCCGTAAACCTGTTTCTCTTCGAGTGTTGGAAGCTCTTACGTCCCAAACCAGCATTCAACGAGAACTGATCCGCGAAGGGATTGAAGTATGGGCACCAGGAATTCAAGGGCAACTATATGTGATGGAACTGACTTCATCACTAGTCGAGGAGATCAAGTCTAAGCAGTTGGACGATTCTCTGATCCTTTGATTATGTGATGAAGTAAAGAAAGTAAAGGCACCAGGATTCTTGATACAAGACGATGGAGTTCTGAGATTTCAGAGTCGACTTTGCGTTCCCGATGATGATGATTTGAGACGGACTATTCTGAAGGAAGCTCACAGCGCGCCCTATTCCATTCACCCGGGCAGCAGTAAGATGTATAAGGATTTAAAACAGAACTTGGTGGGGAATATGAAGAAGGACGTAGCGAGTACGTTTGAAGTGTTTGACTTGTCGTGAGGTTAAGATTGAACATCGGTGACTGTAGGAATGTTAAAACCGCTTTCGATCCCTGAGTGGAAGTGGGAGGACATCTCGATGGATTTCATCACCAGTATGCCAAGGACTAGAACGGGAATGAACATGATTTGGGTTATAGTTGATCGACTAACCAAGTCGGCTCACTTCCTAGGAATTAAAGATACATGGGGACCCGAGAGATTGGCGCGAGTATTTATTGCGGAGATAGTCAGATTGCATGGGACGCCGAAGACCATTATTTCCGATCGAGATGGACGTTTCGTGTCACACTTCTGGAAAGCAGTTCACAGGGCTTTGGGGACTGAGCTCAACTTTAGCACGGCTTATCATCCCCAAACGGACGGTCAGTCCGAAAGGACTATTTAAACCGTAGAAGACATGCTTAGAGCTTGTGCGTTGGATTGGTCAACTGATTGGGAAGTTCATTTGCCATTGATTGAATTCACTTACCATAATAGTTGGCATGCTTCTATTAAGATGGCACCATTTGAAGCTTTGTACGGGAGAAGATGCCGATCACCCCTGTGTTTGGATGATTCTTCGGATTTGATCGGGACGGAACCGGAATTGATAATTCATACTCAAGAGAAGATAACTTTGATTCGAGAAAGACTGTTGACTGGCCAGAGTCGACAGAAGTCTTATGCAGACGTACGTCGTCGCCCTCTAGAGTTCGACGCTGGGGACCGTGTACTATTGAAGGTGTCTCCTACCCGAGGGATTTTTCGTTTTGGGAGGAGAGGCAAGCTTAGTCCTAGATATATCGGACCATTCGAGATCCTCGAGAGGGTTGGAGATTTAGCATACAGGTTGGCCTTACCGCCATCGCTGAGTCACGTTCACAATGTGTTTCACGTATCCCAATTGCGGAAGTATGTACCGGACCCCAGTCACGTCATTGATTTCGACGAGATCGAGATAGCTAATGATGACACCTTCGAGGAGAGACCAATCCAGATACTTGAGAGTCGGATCAAACAATTGAGGAATAAACCAATACACTTGGTTAAAGTACAATGGTCACGACACGGAGTCGAAGAGGCCACTTGGGAAACGAAGGACAGTATGAAGGCTAGATATGTAATATCCGCAATTTTCGATTTCCGGTAATTTCTTTTTTTTTCGGCGGAAGTCTGTTTTGACGACTCTCTCATGTCCGTTTCGTCATTCTGAGAATGATTAATTCTACACTTTTTGACATCCGAGTTCGTTTCGGTGTCGTTTTGTTGAGTTCCGTGCTTTTTCGCGACTTTTCCGCACTTGAGTTCGATTCTTGCGAATCTCGTCCGAAACTGTTGTTTCGAGTTTCCCGCAAGTCCGTTTAACTTTGTTGGACGTGTTGTGAACTTCGGTTTGGTTATTCGATCACGTATCGTGATTTCCGGGCGTTTTGGGCCATTTTGTAATTTCTTGAAAGTTACGGGTATCCGTATTTGTAATTGTTGTCTCGACCCGTTTCTTGGTCGCGTATGACTAATTATGGTATTACGCTTTCATCTCGAGTCGTTTATGTTGTCCGCGAACTTTTCGTCGTGTTCGTTCCGTACGTTTTCGGAAATCGGGTCGTCGAGCCACAGCGGTGGCGGGGCTGGCCGGACGGTGGCGGGATGGCCGGACGATTGCGGGCACCGGCCGGACGGGTGCGCGAGAACCGCGTAAGCGCACGCTTCTGGCCGGAAGGCTGCGCGCTAACCGGCAGTGTAGCGCCTGTGCCGGGTGGCTTAGCGTCTGCCTCGGGCACAGCGATGGGGTTTCGAGGTTACGGACTCGGTCAGATCGGCGAGTAGCGCACGCTACGCCCGGCGTAGCGCGCTAGTCGGCGGCGTAGCGCACGCCGTCGGCCGGCTAGCGTCGTTACAGCCGAGCGATTGATCCGGTAGCTCTTTGGGCAGTCGGCTAAGGCAGCAGCATCCGGCCGTAGCGCACGCTAGCGGAGTTGGGTCGGCGAGGTTCGGTCGGCGGGGTTGGTCGGTGATGCCGGGTCGTGTGGGCCACGGCCGAGGGTACTCGGCCGTCTGGCCGATAGCGCACGCTAGTCCGGGAAAGGCTAGCGCCGCTAGTCGGCCCGATATAAATATGGTGGCGATCACATTTCACTTCGTTTTTCATTTCCTTCCTTCTCCATCCGCGAGTGGCGATTCATGGCGGCGAAGCCATGTTGTTTAACAACAAATCCATGAAGTCCTTGGGTTCATAACATCAATCAATCGTCGTTATCAACCCTTGATCCAAATGAATCAAGGTAATCTTCCGTAGAACCCTAATTTCGTGAATTTGGGGATTTTTGCATTTTCGTCCGATTCGTTCCGTGTTGTTGATTAATTCATGATGGGTATGATTAATCTTGGTAGTATTCTTGTGTTTAACATCATTTAATCCATTGTTCTTCGTCGAATCGAAGTATATTTCTTGATTTCCTTGAATTGACTTTTTGGGGATCCGTCCCCGATCTCGCTTTTTCATCCGTTGATGGATCGATTATGGTTAAATGATGTTGTTAAACATATTCTATGGATTGTATATCCATATTTCAACTTGGAATTCCGTTTTGGGTTTGTGGAACGAATCGTGTTCTTGGCCGGTTTGGGGGAAATCCGTGAACTTTCGTCATTCGTTCTTTGAATTCAACGGCTTTGAGTCGTGTTATGGAATTCATTTCATTGTTATTATTTGTCCTTCGTAGTTTATGAACGTGAGTTGGCGTTCGGTGGAGTCGGCGGGTTCGTAGTCGGTTCGGGCCAACCTACTTCGGTCGATTCTCCGCGTTGTTCTTATTCGAGGCAAGTACCTTGCCCATACTTTTCTCGTTTTATGGATATAATGATCGGTGGTCGTCTTGATGCGTTTATTTGGTTATTTGAAATGAAGTTTCAAAAGATTTCGGTTTGGCCTCGTTAAAGGCTCTCTTTCAAAACGCGTGTGTGTTTTGTGAACGTTGTGTTTTGGGAAATTATTATGATTTGATTATGTTGAACGTTGAAGGATTTGATGATGATACTCCTATTGTTTAAAGTTATGGAATCGTGTATTCCGTATTTAATCTTGTTATTGTGTTTTGAAGAGTTTGATAATGGTGTCGAGTTAATGGCCATCTCTAGTGAGTATTCTTAATGAACTTACATTCTTAGCATATTAGTATTGCATGAGTAACGTGTGTGTGTGTGTATGCTCACTACGGGTTAGATCCGACGGGGTCTCGGTAGGGGTCCACGGAGGTGTGGATCGACGAGCTTTGCTTTTAACCACTACGGGTTAGATCCGACGGGGTCTCGGTAGGGGTCCACGGAGGTGTGGATCGACGGTTAATTGTGGTGCATTTTTCAAATGTGATTTGATATTGGCATTTCCGGAAATGAGTACTTTTGAACGGTTTTCATTTGCATGCATTGACTAAATGTGTAAGAGGTAAGTTGTTCGTTTGGCCTACTTGGCTAGGATGGCTCTAGAGTATTTTGTTGTTTGTTTCAAATCATTTATTTGTGGATTTTGACGTTGGAAGACGAACCTTGTTGACGTTCTCGTGTACTGTGAGTTGATGAGATTTGGGGCTAAAATCCCAATGGTTTTGTAAAAGTCGTTTTACGGATTTGGGGCTAAAATCCCAACGGTTTGGTAAACGTCATTTTTTTCGGAAAGTAAACCTTTGGGGCGGTGACCCCTTTTGTCTTTTGGATTTTGAAAAGTAGGATTTGATAATCCTGAATTGTTTTCTATTAAAACTCTCGATGGCATTCTAAACTGTTTTATAAATTACTTCCATTGATTTATGATATTTCATTTTTGAAATGTTTTCTTAAACCCTTGCCTCGGGAAGTACTTTTCGTTTCGTTTGGATCTTTGAGGACCCTCGGTTATTGTTATTCGTGGAATGTGAATTGTATGGCTCGTATTTGCACTTTGTATTTGCACTAGCAAAACAGTGGAGTTTTGCTAACCCCCGAGTATTCGGGGGGTGGATGTCTGTTTTTGCATTCAGGTTTTGGAGCATAACACAGGGTCGGCACGAAGGATGATGAAAGATGATCGATACTAATCACATGAGGAACCGTACATTGTGTGTTGGTTCAGTTGTACTTTATTTTCATTTCTTTGTATTGTTCCGTTATGCAGGTGTAGTTGTATTTTGTCCCCTGCGTGGGCATGAGTTGTATTTGAGTTGTATGTATTTGTGGAAAGACCAAATCGGTCTACTGAGTCATTGTAGCCTCGAAGGCATTGTCGAGATGTTAAATGTCGTTACCAGCCTGGTAGATCCTTGAGGAAAGGTTCTACGGCGTGTAATATCCCTGAGCGGATTGGGGGTGTTACATAAATGGTATCGGAGCTTAGGTTGAGGAAACCTAGGCTGTCGGGTCAAGTCGTGTTGTTTGAGTCTTGTTTCGTCGGATTTTATCGGACTGAGTCGTGTCGCGACGCGTCGTTTGAGTTTGTTGGTCGTGATTAGTATCGTGGGGCGATCATCATCTTCGTGCGACCTGTGGAAGTAAGTCTCCCTTCTTTGTGTTGTGCCTCGTGTGACACGAGCTATTTTTATGATTATTTGTTAAGTGGTGGAATCCTTATGTGAATTTTGATTTCACGATATGTATTTAGTCGACTCTCGTATTTGATTTATACGAGGAGTGTCGTCATTTGTGATGTCTTTTTATTGTTGTTTTTGTCCGTTGTTGATGATTTTCGAATCGATTTGCACGTTTTACAAGTCTCTTGTGGAAGCTTTGTGCTTATACGCGTTCGACTTGTTCACTAGCCAGTGCGGGAGGGTATTTTATCAGTGGTTTTGTTCTGAATGTGGTATTTTATCGTTTATTTTCGTTTAAAGACATGTATTGTCTTGATTTTAAACGTTTTGACGCGTGTGCTAGGAGTTGTTTTAGTGAACGTCGGTATGTGTGAGTTTTGGGCATTCTGGCCTATTGGATTTTCGAAAACCTTGAGTATCTTAGAAAAATAAACTTCGAGACATACTTTTCAAATGACTTATTTTCTTGTGGTACATCCTAGGTGCCACAATGTATTTCAAAAAAATTTCTACCTCGAGGACCAAAATGTTTTGAGATATTTTCAACACTTTTATTTAGACCCGAGGGTCGAATATTTTGAAAGTTTTCACTAAGAGAAAGTGTCCTCATTTTTATCAAATGCGAAATGGTTCTCCAATGTCTCGATAACGATGTTTCACGTTTGTACTTTTTTTTTTGGAAAGATGATACTCAAGATCAATCGGTGTTCTTCTAAATTATTTTCAAAATGAGGTTTTCGTTTTTAAAACCTATCCATTCCCGTTTGAGGGCTGGGTATGTATGTGTGATGTTCGCGTTGTCCTTTTGATACTTTCTCCCGAGTATGACCGAATTGGCGGTGTGAGCGTTGAGTCGCTTTCCACACATTTGTTGCGTTAGCCCCCTGTGAGAGGCGGGATGTTGGTGTTGAATATTATCGCCTCGTAGTGATTCCTGCGTTGTCGCGCATGTGCGAGCTGTTAGAGCTTGGTTTGGTATGACCGTGTGCATCGGTGATGGTTCCGTTATGTGTCCGCTGTTTAATGTCCTGTTACCTTGCTCCCGTATTTGTGAATTTCGTGGACGAGGTCGGAGGTAATGCCCGTACTATTTTGGCTTCTGTATTTTCTCTTCCCCCAGTCTATCGATTCACTCATGTTCGTTGGTACTTTATGAACTTGTTCGGTATTTCAGTTTCATCGTCCGAACGAACTGTGATTTTTTTTTGAGTTGATCTGGTTATCGATGTTACTTTTTCGGGTTCAGTTCGATTCTTGTGAACCTTGATTGGGAGTGACATCATCTGGTTCTACTAGTTCTTTTATTCGAAGTGGATCGGATTTGGAACTCTTATGTTTTCGACTCTGTCGACTCATTTATGTTTGTTGACATTTCTGAGATTGTCCGCCCCTTGTTTTTGTTTATCGAACGAGTGTGGTATCGTTTCGGAATAACTCGTTCGTCGTGGTGACCTTTCAATCGCTATTCCCTTTCCTGTGGATCTTCGGCAATGCATGTCTTGTAGTTCTCACCAGATCATCATGGGAGTTGTTGTTTGAACTTTATTGTTCTTTGTGATTCGAACATGATTGTTCGATTTTTGTTGTCTCGATCGTTTGTTTGTTCGGTTTTTGTTCTCGTTTCGTGATTGTTGAACGTTCAGGCTCCTTCGTAATTCCGTTTAGTTCGGGAAATTAGTTTCGTTTTCAATCTTCCATCCCTTAGGCGATGGGATTTCGTGTTTGTTCAGCGGTTGACTCGCGTTTTGATTGATGTACCGTTGGGTTGGTCAATCATATTGATTTTCGTTCGTTGTGTTTTGTGATTATCGGATAATTGACTTGGCTATATTATCCGTTTGATGACGCTTGTCATTTGTTGGTTTTATTATATCCCTAACGGCGACGTTGTGTTGGTCGCCGTGGAGCGTGTTTACACGCCGTATATTCCTTTGCGTTGTTTGTAACATTTCGCCGTTGGGCGTTAGTTACGCATTCTTGTGTGTCTCGTTGAGTTTTTCCTGGCGGAATATTTCTTCTCCCTACTTGTTTTAAGTTTCGGGACGAAACTTCTTTTAAGAGGTAGAATGTAATATCATGATTTTCGATTTCCGGTAATTTCTTTTTTTTCGGCGGAAGTCTGTTTGTGACTTCGCTCATGTCCGTTTCGTCATTACGAGAATGATTAATTCTACACTTTTTGACATCCGAGTTCGTTTCGGTGTCGTTTTGTTGAGTTCCGTGCTTTTCGCGACTTTTCCGCACTTGAGTTCGATTCTTGCGAATCTCGTCAAAGCTGTTGTTTGAGTTTCCGCAAGTCCGTTTAACTTTGTTGGACGTGTTGTGAACTTCGGTTTGGTTATTCGATCACGTATCGTGATTTCAGGCGTTTTGGGCCATTTTGTAATTTCTTGAAAGTTACGGGTATCCGTATCTGTAATTGTTGTCTCGACCCGTTTCTTGGTCGCGTATGACTAATTATGGTATTACGCTTTCATCTCGAGTCGTTTATGTTGTCCGCGAACTTTTCGCCGTGTTCGTTCCGCACGTTTCGGAAATCGGGTCGTCGAGCCACAGCGGTGGCGGGGCCGCCGGACGGTGGCGGGGCTGGCCGACGATTGCGGGCACCGGCCGGACGGTGCGCGAACCGGCGTAAGCGCACGCCACGGCCGGAAAGGCTGCGCTTCTTCGCAGTGTAGCGCCTGTGCCGGGTAACTAGCGTCTGTGCTCGGGCACAGGCGATGGGGTTTCGAGGTTACGGACTCGGTCGGGATCGGCAGTAGCGCACGCTACGCGGCGTAAGCGCGCGCTAGTCGGCAGGCGTAGCGCACGCTGTCGGCGGCTAGCGTCGTTACGGCCAGCAGCGATTGATCCGGTAGCTACCGGGCCATGTCGGCTAGCGCGCGCAGGCATCCGGCCGTAGCGCACGCTAGCGGGAGTTGGGTCGGCAGGTTCGGTCGGCAGGGTTTGTCGGTGATTCCGGGGCGTTTGGGCCACTGGCGAGGTACTCGGCCGTCTGCGGCCGATAGCGCACGCTAGTCCGGAAGGCTAGCGCACGCTAGTCGGCCCGATATAAATATGGTGGCGATCACATTTCACTTCGTTTTTCATTTCCTTCCTTCTCCATCCGCGAGTGGCGATTCATGGGCGACGAAGCCATGTTGTTTAACAACAAATCCATGAAGTCCTTGGGTTCATAACATCAATCAATCGTCCGTTATCAACCCTTGATCCAGCGAATCAAGGTAATCTTCCGTAGAACCCTAATTTCGTGAATTTGGGGATTTTTGCATTTTCGTCCGATTCGTTCCGTGTTGTTGATTAATTCATGATGGGTATGATTAATCTTGGTAGTATTCTTGTGTTTAACATCATTTAATCCATTGTTCTTCGTCGAATCGAAGTATATTTCTTGATTTCCTTGAATTGACTTTTTGGGGATTTGTCCCGATCTCGTTTTCATCCGTTTTGATGGATCGATTATGGTTAAATGATGTTGTTAAACATATTCTATGGATTGTATATCCATATTTCAACTTGGAATTCCGTTTTGGGTTTTGGAACGAATCGTGTTCTTGGCCGTTTTGGGGAAATCCATGAACTTTCGTCATTCGTTCTTTGAATTCAACGGCTTTGAGTCGTGTTATGGAATTCATTTCATTGTTATTATTTGTCCTTCGTAGTTTATGAACGTGAGTTGGCGTTCGGTGGAGTCGGCGGGTTCGTAGTCGGTTCGGGCCAACCTACTTGGTCGATTCTCCGCGTTGTTCTTATTCGAGGCAAGTACCTTGCCCATACTTTTCGTTTATGGATATGATGATCGGTGGTCGTCTTGATGCGTTTATTTGGTTATTTGAAATGAAGTTTCAAAAGATTTGATTTGGCCTCGTTAAAGGCTCTCTTTCAAAACGCATGTGTGTTTTGTGAACGTTGTGTTTTGGGAAATTATTATGATTTGATTATGTTGAACGTTGAAGGATTTGATGATGATACTCCTATTGTTTAAAGTTATGGAATCGTGTATTCCGTATTTAATCTTGTTATTGTGTTTTGAAGAGTTTGATAATGGTGTCGAGTTAATGGCCATCTCTAGTGAGTATTCTTAATGAACTTACATTCTTAGCATATTAGTATTGCATGAGTAACGTGTGTGTGTGTATGCTCACTACGGGTTAGATCCGACGGGGTCTCGGTAGGGGTCCACGGAGGTGTGGATCGACGAGCTTTGCTTTTAACCACTACGGGTTAGATCCGACGGGGTCTCGGTAGGGGTCCACGGAGGTGTGGATCGACGGTTAATTGTGGTGCATTTTTCAAATGTGATTTGATATTGGCATTTTCGGAAATGAGTACTTTTGAACGGTTTTCATTTGCATGCATTGACTAAATGTGTAAGAGGTAAGTTGTTCGTTTGGCCTACTTGGCTAGGATGGCTCTAGAGTATTTTGTTGTTTGTTTCAAATCATTTATTTGTGGATTTTGACGTTGGAAGACGAACCTTGTTGACGTTCTCGTGTACTGTGAGTTGATGAGATTTGGGGCTAAAATCCCAATGGTTTTGTAAAAGTCGTTTTACGGATTTGGGGCTAAAATCCCAACGGTTTGGTAAACGTCATTTTTTTCGGAAAGTAAACCTTTAGGGCGGTGACCCCTTTTGTCTTTTGGATTTTGAAAAGTAGGATTTGATAATCCTGAATTGTTTTCTATTAAAACTCTCGATGGCATTCTAAACTGTTTTATAAATTACTTCCATTGATTTATGATATTTCGTTTTTGAAATGTTTTCTTAAACCCTTGCCTCGGGAAGTACTTTTCGTTTCGTTTGGATCTTTGAGGACCCTCGGTTATTGTTATTCGTGGAATGTGAATTGTATGGCTCGTATTTGCACTTTGTATTTGCACTAGCAAAACAGTGGAGTTTTGCTAACCCCCGAGTATTCGGGGGGTGGATGTCTGTTTTTGCATTCAGGTTTTGGAGCATAACACAGGGTCGGCACGAAGGATGATGAAAGATGATCGATACTAATCACATGAGGAACCGTACATCGTGTGTTGG
Organism: Orobanche coerulescens; assembly: GCA_033398695.1. Taxonomy (NCBI): domain Eukaryota; kingdom Viridiplantae; phylum Streptophyta; class Magnoliopsida; order Lamiales; family Orobanchaceae; genus Orobanche; species Orobanche coerulescens. The sequence goes on from CM065815.1 coordinate 151,026,263, forward strand.
TTCGATTGTACTTTATTTTCATTCTTTGTATTGTTCCCGTTATGCAGTGTAGTTGTATTTTGTCCCCTGCGTGGGCATGAGTTGTATTTGAGTTGTATGTATTTGTGGAAAGACCAAATCGGTCTACTGAGTCATTGTAGCCTCGAAGGCATTGTCGAGATGTTAAATGTCGTTACCAGCCTGGTAGATCCTTGAGGAAAGGTTCTACGGCGTGTAATATCCCTGAGAGGATTGGGGGTGTTACAAGATATCCAGAGTTGTTTTCATCTTAAGTTTCGGGACGAAACTTCTTTTTAGGGAGGAAGGATGTAATACCCGAGATTTCTGATATGTATTTGGAACTTGTAACATTGTAATTGTTGCACCTTGATCTGAGTATTATTCTCCGTATTTCATAATCTGATGTTGTTGAGCGTATGATTTCATGTATGTGATTTAAAGATTGTAATTCTGCGCATGTAGCGCACGCTATCGGCTATGTGTAGCGTACGCTAACATGAATCCTTAGCGCACGCTACAGAGGAACATTAGCGCACGCTATGCGTGGTCAATTTGATTGAGACGTGCGGTAGGTGAGATCAGGCCGAGAATCTTGGTCTGATTGTGTCGGGATGAACCTAGACGGCTTTCGGGAAAAGCCAAGTCAACGCCTTAGCGCACGCTACTGACTTGAGGATAGCGCACGCTAAGTGCTGAGTACAGTGAAGTCAGTGACCCGTTAGCGCACGCTATGAGCATGGACTAGCGCACGCTAATAGCCATTTCCTATAAATAGGACAGCATCCTTTTCGTAATTTCAGTTCTTTCTTCTCCCATATCCGAATCCTTATACTTAGAGTATTACTCTCTACATCCTAAACACTTCATATCAACATCCTAGCTTGTGATTGAAGATCGTATATCATTGGAGATTGGTGTTCAAGCCTTCGGCGTCGGATTGCTTCAATTACCTCCTTGTTCTTCACTACTTTGAGGTAGGTGATTCTCCACCTATATTAGTAGTGTTCTTAGGGAAGTTTGATCATGTTTTGATAGCCAGTTAATTCGTTTATAATCGATCATCGCATGTTATAAGGATATTTTTGACGGATCGGCACTATATATCGTATGAACCTTTGAACCGTTTTTAGTATATGGACTCCTAAGCATTTTCAAACCGATTTATGATCAGTAGACGGATATTACCTAGTTGTTACGTTTTACACATTGGAATCATACATTTTGGAACGTAGGACGAACGGAACTTAGAATATTTTCTTGAAGATCTAAGATGAATTATGGTGTTGAGATGATTATCCGTATCTTTGTATCTCATAGTCATTTAGTACGTATAGAACTTTCACAAACCTTATTAGCATGATATGCTCAGGGCTGACTTGTATTGTCACCATAAGATTCATGAGTTCATCACCATTAGATCCAGTTTTCTGTCAGTAGTAATCTGCCATGCACGGTTAGCGCACGCTAACATACGTAAGTTAACGTGCGCTATCGGGAATAAGTTAACGCACGCTACGTTTGGTACGTAACGTACGTTATGATATCAGCCGAGTCAGTCGGCTGATCAGAGAGAACTGTCAGTCCATAGCTAGCGTACGCTAGGCTTAGAGGATAGCGTACGCTAACAGGCAGGCTTAGCGCACGTTACGTAGAGTACGTAGCGTACGCTAAGTAGTTCAGGCAGATTGTTTATTTTGAGCTTTTGGCCGTAGATTGAATTGTTAGGCGACCGTTCGACTTGAGATGATTTGTATATCATTCCTTTTGTTAAGGTTCGAGCTTGCTACGTTGATCGAAGGAGGCGGCCTTTGAGTGTGTTGAGATCATCGAAGTATTTCGTTCTTGCCATCTCCGAGGCAAGTATCGTAGTGTGTTAAAATTGGTATTTTGAGCATGTTTGTGGTTTATTCATGTTGTTGAACATGGAAATTATTTTGTTGAATTGTCATGATCTAGTGTTTGTATGTTCATGTTGATGAACATAATGATTTGGCATATGTGTATGCATGAGTTGTGTTTGTGTACGTTGTACGATCTATGCTGAGGGCGCTGGATCGGATGTCCACCTTGTGTTGGTCCGACGGGATCATCTTGGGATCTAGGCTGAGGGCGCTGGATCATTGGACGGGTTATTTCCACCTCGTGTTGGTCCGACGGGATCATCTTGGGATCTATCTCGAGAAGCTGGATCATTGGAATACCCTTGCTGTGTTAATGGAATCTTGTGGATTCGCATTGTCGGATCCTAGCGGAAGTCCGTGTGGTGTATCTTGTTATGTATTGTTGATGCATATTCGAATTGTTTATTATGATACTTGTACTAGCATCGTTTTTCTAACCCCTTCGGGGGTGGACATTTGTTTTGATGTTAAGGTAGCCGAGGAGAGCGGGAAACGACCACGATGCCGACGTGGCGACGAAGGGGTTCGGTGATGTTTGTTGTTGTTGGTGATTTGTTTTCTTGTTTTGATTTGATGCACTTAGCACGTGTCGAATTAATATCGTTTCGATATGGTTGTATTAATTACTCGTTGAACCAGTTGAATGGTTTTGTAAACTTGAATTTCCGCAGTATTGATGTCTTATATTTACACTTTTTTTAAATTAGCCTTGTAAATCCTTACTTAAAGGGTTTACGGCGCTGTAATTATTCCGAATATCTCGGGGTGTTACAAAAATAAAAGTACAACACATCCACGAGCCTTACTCGGATAATACAAAATGACAACGACTGAACAAAACTGGAGTACTCCAACTTTCTGACTGACATGAACACCAAAACATCTCGAACTAGTATCGCTCGAATGCCTCATCGCCATCGTCATACCCTTGTGTCTCAACTCTCTCCTCGCAAGCACCTAAAACATGAAAAACATGTTCCGCCCCCACGGGGTCAGTCATCCAGATAATGAATATCAAATACATGTATAACATGATATGCATCCAAGGGCAGAATAAATGGTACATCAATGGTAATACGAGATGCTCACAACCAAAGTAAGAATTAAGCATCCATGAAATACTATGCCAGCGGCATACGATCGGTACCTGCTCAACAGGTTAGAACACAAGTGCCCAACGGCGAATCATCAATACAGATCACAACAATGAACTACACGAAGATAAAGCAACCCAGAGCTGAAATAAATACGAATCACAATGCCCGAAGGTTCCAACGAAAATACCAATACGTCACGATGGCCTGAAAGCCATTCAGCCGAACTGCTAGTCATCACAATGGCCCGAAGCCAAACATCCCGAAGCTGTATCATCTGAGGGCCGAAGCCACGACACGAAGCTGTATCACAATGAAGTCATCCAATGACCGTGACCTGCTGAATTGCAGGTGCTGGGAAAACAACCGCGAAGGTTCAAGCCCCAGACTTACCCATCGAGCACTAGCCGAATTAGCCTCCACATTTAGTCGCAAACGGCAACGATTACAAGATGATCGAATTCACAAGAATAATAGTGTGCTGCCTTGAATCGGCTAACACGATACAAATACTCACGGATGGGCACCGTCCTCGGCAGTCCCAATTCAAAGTACCTCAACTGCCTTGGAATGGCCAATCGACCATGACGACTCAACGGATGGGAACTATCCTCGACAGTCCCAATTCAATGCACTGATCACCTTAGAACGGTTAATCGATAACCAATGATACAACGGATGGGAATTATCTTAGATAATCCCAATTCAATACCTCGATTACCTTAGAACGGTCAATCGATAACCAATGATACAACATATGGGAATTATCTTCGATATTCCCAATTCAATACCTCGATTACCTTAGAATGGTTAATCGATAACTGATAGTACAACGGATGGGGATTATCTTAGATAATCCCAAATCAATACCTCGATTGCCTTAGAACGGTTAATCGATAACTGATGGTACAACGGATGAGAATTATCTTAGATAATCCCAATTCAATACCTCGATTACCTTAGAACGGTCAATCGATAACCAATGATACAACATATGGGAATTATCTTCGATATTCCCAATTCAATACCTCGATTACCTTAGAATGGTTAATCGATAACTGATAGTACAACGGATGGGGATTATCTTAGATAATCCCAAATCAATACCTCGATTGCCTTAGAACGGTTAATCGATAACTGATGGTACAACGGATGGGAATTATCTTAGATAATCCCAATTCAATACCTCGATTACCTTAGAACGGTTAATCGATAACTGATAGTACAACGGATGGGAATTATCTTAGATAATCCCAATTCAATACCTCGATTACCTTAGAATGGTCAATCGATAACCAATGATACGTTAGAATAGATGTCCCGACGCCTTAAACCGACCACCAAAAGAGAGATGATAAACGAATATATCAAACGCCTTCAATCGGCCAATACAACATCATAGCAACGGTTCCAATTCGATGAACGACATTAATGTCAATAATAATAATCGATACATCGATACCGCGAACTGGCTATCGACAACATCAGTATCAACAAGAATCTCAATGCCTTAAACCGGCCGTTAACGAATAACAATAACATCTAGCATAATTGCTGAAGGGTATTGCATCAAACAATTCCCGAATATCAACAAATCACGAAGAGACTAAGTCTCGAATTGATACAATACATTCATACACATATATGATAACATTAATCTCATTAACTAGTAAAAGTATAAAACTTGCCTCAAACCGAAGGCGAGAAAGTCCTTCCACGATCAACGTCCTGGCACAAAATGACGAACGGCGCCTACCGACGATCACAAACACTTGAACAACCTTGAATGAAAAACGATTCATTCAATAACACAAAATCAATGGAAATTAACACCAAGGACAAACCCAATTCAACCCCGAATCGGTTAAACTCTACCAACGAATGTCATAGTTCTTCAACTATGAATCATAACATCCTCCAAAATCTCAAAATCGACATGATCAAATGTTCTTAACACTTGTGAAAAAATTCAACAAGAATCACTTAAGAAAAACATCAAAACAACATCTCCAAGATAATACTACCAATGTCATCCTCAAAAACTTCAAGAACATCATCATCTCAATACACATGATGTCTCTACTAACATCAATCACTAATTCTTCAAGAATTCAGATTAATCAACAAGATTAATTTAACCATTTCGAATTATGATAATCACCTCCTAAATCATCATAAATCCTTACTAAAATGGTTATAATCTTTCAAGAACACCACCAACAACAATAATCATCTCAAGACTATGTTAATCATATAACAATCTTAACATAATCCTTCCTATACATGATTAAAACCTCCAAACAATCTAAAACATCAAGAACATAATCCAACTCAAGCAATACCATCATGTTCTTCATCAAAAGTTCATAAAAACTCATCAAGAATCATGATATACTCTATCAATCAAACAATACCCGAAGAAAACAACAACAACATCATCAAACTCGAAAATCACTTGAAGAACAAGAGATTGAGGGAACTTTCCAAAGAAGAACAAGAAAAACCCTCCAAACACCAAAGGAGCACCAACAAGCTTCCAAATTCAAGCTTCAATCCAAGATAGGATGATCAAGATCGAATTGAAAGAGGCTAAACATCAATAACAAGTCCAAATGGACGATTCTAGGGAGAGAAAATGTGCTTTGGTTTGTGAGGAAATGAAATACGAAACCAAGATAAATAGACTGACAAACTCATTACGTACGTTATACACCAAGGTTAACGTACGTAAGAGGCATTACGTACGCTATGTTATGACATTAACGTACGTAATGTAAATCCAGAACTAACTGTACTAAAATACGAAGGCCTTAACGTATGTAAACAAGAATATATTACGTACGTTAACAAGCTACCTGCATTACGTACGTAGAGTGATTCCAACAATAACATGAGAGAAGAAAAAAAATTATCCCCGGATATTACATTGAGCCATATCGCCTCTTTCGCTGCCTCGGAGGCTGCCACGTACTCGACTTCCATGGTATAGTTTGAGATGCGTTTATACTTCACACTCCTCCAACTAATAGCTCCACCCCACAGAGTAAACTAGGGCTGGAATTTTCGGTTGTTGGAAAAAAATAGTCGTACCTGCTATCCTAACCGTATTAAATATTTCAGGTACATTTCCTCGTTTATTTTACTTACCCGAGAATACCCTAACTTAAATTTTATCGGGTATTTTTTTCGGTTCTTCGGTTAATTTCTCTATATCTAAACTTGAATTTACTATTTTACCTGCAATGAAAGCCTCTTGGTGACATACCATTTTAATTTGGCTCACCAAATTTACATAGCAGCAAAATATTTTAAAGTTTGGAGTTTATATAGTAGCTTGATTAAAAAGAAATGAATAAACTAATATATAAATAACCAAAAATATATATAATAACCGGGTATTTCTGTTATTTTTAATTTAAAAATTGGTATTTTAAATTTTCAGGTATTTAAAATTAAATAATCAATACTCGTTACTCAAAATTCAGTTTGAAAGGAGGATCTAATATCCAAAATTCTCACGATTTTTGTTAATAACCGAACCGAATCATTTTCATCAATTCAGTTTGGTTATTCGGGCATTCGTTCTTTAATCCCAGTCCTAGAGTAAACACGTAACTTGAAGTAGACTTGGACTTTACTTTGTCTGCTGAAAATTTTGAGTCAGTATAACTCAATGGACGAAAGGTCATCTGATTATATACTAGCATATTCTTCTCAAGTACTTTAGTATATGCTTGACAACAATCCAGTGTCCTGGTCCAAGGTTTGACTGATATGTAGCATCCATGCCTACAACATGACAGATATTTGGTCTAGTGCAAAGCATAACATACATGAAGCTTCCCTGTTCCCACTGCTGACGCATAAGGGACCAGCTTCATATCATTTATCTCATTTTGTATCATAGGACACATCATTAGATAGTTTAATTCCATGCGTGTAAGACAGAAAGCCTTTTTCTACATGCTAAATCTCTTTAGCACTGTATTCATGTAGGATGCCTCAGATAAACACAACATCCTTTTGTTGCAATCATGAAAGACCCTTATCCGAAGGATGTGACTTACTTCTCCCAAATTGTTTATATCGAACTGCTCAGATAGCCATACCCATACGTCCAATTCCTCATTCATGTTGTATCCAATCAGAAGGATATCATGTACATACATTATAAGAAATACCTACACGTTTTGATCGTACTTCTTATACACACAACTCTCGTTCGGATATTAAAATAATCCATATGAATGGACAACCTTGTCAAACCGAGTGTTCCAGGATCTAGATACTTACTTAAGTCCATAAATGGATCTCTTAAGTTTGCACAGTAAGTGCTCTTCTCCTTCAGCAATAAATCCATCTGGTTGACACATATAGATTTCCTTGTCTAGACTGTCGTTCAAAAACGTAATCTTGACATACATATACCTAATCTTTAAATTCAAATGCGTAGATATAGCTAAAAGGATTCAGATTAACTTAAGCATGGCTACCAATAAAAATATTTCATCATAATCGATGCCCTCCTTTTGAATGTAAACTTTCGCTACAAGCCTAGCTTTGAAGATTTTAACGTTCCCGTCAGCTCATTTATTTCGCTTGAAGACCCATTTACTCCCAATGACTTGTATCTCATTATATTGTTATATTAGTTCCCACACTTGATTGGAATCCATAGATCCCATGTCTGATTTCATTGCTACTTGTCAGGAGTCAGCATCTTTATCTTGGATTACCTCCTTGTAAGTCTAGGGATGCGATTCATTCTCGCTTGGGACTGAGTACATAGAGTTCCCCATGCCTATGAATCGTTCCCGGTTGACGAATTATCCTTCCACTGCGATGAGGCATGTCCTGGGCTGGTGTGAAAATTTCAGAGTCGATACGTGGTGCATTATTAGTTGGGGCTTGTACGATTGGTGTCGATGTAGTCTCGCCCCTCAACTTTTCCAAAATTATTTCGCTCATGAGTTTTTGACAGATCATATAATCCTCTTCGAGGAGTCGGGAATTAGTTCTAACAATGACCCTATGATCCTGGGAACTATAGGACAAGCCACCCTTCATTCCCTTAGGGTATCCCACAAACACTCGTACTTTTGTACAGAGTGCCGACTTATCAGCATCCTTATTCAACATATATGCTGGAGAAATCTAAAACCAAACATGTCCTAGACTGTTCTTCCGTCCACTCTATAATTCTATGGGTGTTTTTGGAATCAATTTCAAAAGCACTAGATTTAGAATAAACGCCACTGTTTCCAAGGCGTACCCCAAAACAAAATTGGTAAATCTAAATAACTCATCACTGAACTAACCATCTATAAAATAGTTCGGTTCCTTTGCTCAAAAATACCATTTTGTTGTGGAGTTTCGGCGTAGTAAGCTGGGACATAATCCACTCATTTGCCAAGAAATCTAAAAAATCTCCACTAAGGTACTTGCCACCATAATCAGATCGTAGTGACTTGATACTCTTCCCATGACGCTTCTCCATTTCGGCCATGAAGTCTCTGAACTTGTCAAAGTCTCTCGAATAATCATCTATAAACATGATCAAATATTCAAAGCCACCCCCAGCCTGGATGTTGATTGGACCACTTACATCAATATGAACCAATTCTAACACGATTTCCCTTGGTCTTAGTAATCTTTTTGGTCATTTTACCTTCGGGACAAGATTCACATATTGAAAATGACCCAACCTGTAGTTCATTCAATGGGACGTCATTTGCCAATCTTTGAATCCCTATAAGGTTTACATGACTTAATCGTAAATACCACGGATATATTTGGTTTATGCTTGAAGGTTCTTTTCTCTTTTTAAAACTAGACAAACAGATAAGCGATTTATTTTTATATGTGGGAGTTGTGCAGTATTAATGATATATAGTTCAACAGTATAGATACCTTTGCAAATATCTTCATCATCTCTTATAATAATATTATCATCATCAAAAGAAACAGAATAACCATCACAACTTAATTTAGAAACTGAAATTAAATTCATTCTAAAGTCTGGTACCAATAATACATTATTAAGAACTAAAATATTATCACTAATATTTAACTACGTGACTCCCGCTGCTACAGTTATAAGCCTGAAATAATCGCCCAACTGATAGTGATCTCGCCTGCACTAAGTCGTCTGGTTACCTAAAAACTATCCGAGTCGAAAACATGATCAGTGGAGTCTGAATCTACTATCCACGAAGTGGTAGAACAGGTTGTCGAATATATTTTGACTATTAGCGCACGAGATGTACCTTTCTTAAGAGCAGAGCAGTCGATTTTAAAATGTCATTTCTAATCACACTTGTAGCACTTGCCCTCTGGAATTTTCTTTGCCTCAGGCTGAGGAGACTTGCTTTTCATATTGGTGTGTCACTTGCTTCTGTCCCACTTACTTCTTCTTCCCCCGCTTGGGTTTAAAAGTTGAAGCACCAATTGATGCAAACCTTCAGCAGCTTGAAGATCTGTCATCAATTCCGCCAAAGTATATTCCATACGATTCATATTGTAGTTTAGGCAGATTTTCTTAAAGTAAGTGAACTGCCTAGGATGATATCGACATGCATTTCTGCATCTATAGTAGCCCCTGAGATATTAAGTTCGTTTAGATGAGAAATCCTCTTTAGAACATGATCTCTTACCGGGGTCCCTCCAGGCATCTGAGTTGTCATCGAGACTCTCATAGAATTTTTCCTGGCCGCCCAGTTCTGGTGACCAGACATCTCGTCGAGATTTTTCATCATTTATGCGGTCGTCTTCATACTCTGATGCTGATGCTGCAATACATTTGCTAAAGAAGACAAGATGTAACAACGAGTCATCTCAACAAATTTGTTCCATTTACGGTATTCTTTCACCTCATCAGGTGTTGAATCCGCATTTGATTCAAGTGGACATTCATCAGTTAGAAAAAATTTATGGTATTCAGTAGTCAGGACAATATTAAGGTTAATTTCCAATCAGCAAAGTTAGTGCCATCCATTTTTTTTAGAATAACAACAAATGTTGAAAGATATCTGAGATAAAATTAAAATACTCGTCACATAATGCGTTGCAAAATATATTGAAAAATCTCACAATACAATATATATGCTAACAACCAACACCTCAAAAAATTCCGTATATGTAAGCCATGATCGTGTGGACGTTTACACATACATTTTTCAAGTTGAGTTTTACGTCTTCAATTTTACTAACTAGGCAATTTGCGTTATGACAAGTAAAACTAATAGTTGGTTCCTATTGGCACGTATTAATTAACATAGACTCCGATGGGGAGCTTATTAACTAAACTACTTAAGTGACCACCATAATTTAGCAACTTTAAAATATTATCCATTTTAAATAATACTCATATAGATGAAGAGGGCATGTCATAAAAATAATACTTAATTTTGGTCATCATTTGAAATGTAAAACCATCGGAGCAATAATTAGCATATATGAAATGGTGGAGGACATTAATACCCACGTACTACGCTAATTATTTCACAATTTAAATCAATTATGGTGGCTATTTGATTTCATTTTAAAAAAATAAATCAATTTAATCACTTACTTATCTTGTCTTAAGGTTAATTTTCTCGTCTTAACAAGCAAGAAAATATATTACGCGTACGTTCATACATGTCATACATTCAAAACAGTAGAAACGATAAATAAAATATAAGGATAATTAAATTATCCAATTATCATGGTCTTCGTCCTCAATCAATATTACTCTCATTCATGACAAATCAAAGCAATAATTATTATAAATACATAATTAGATATTATATAGTAGAATTAAGAAATATTGATATATGAAATTTATGTTATTCTTACAGTCAGTACAGAAGAATCTATCTTACTGCGACCTAGTCCAATTTATGCAAATATGTTAACATATGATAATAGTAAAAAACCAACTAATATCTGGCATACACTACAACCTTTTACATAATTCGTCCAATAATTATATATGTTATGAACTATTATATTATATTATAAGGCACTTATAATGTGAGCTTCCATATGAACCAGCACACCATATTATCTACAAGGAATATTCACACATTCCACCCTTGTTAAATGGCTCCAAATCTTATTAGTACCCAAAGTTTGAATAATTACAAATTCGTCCAAAAGTCAACACCGTAGGTGAGATTGGGGTGTTGATGTAATTGTTCAAACAAGCATTCATGTTAGCAAGGAGTTTGAACAATTATAAGTTCGTCCAAAAGTCAACACAGGATGTGAGATTTGGTTGTGGATGTAATTGTTCAAACTGTGCATACCAGTATATAATTGGACCAAATAACAAGGATACTTTGTGTAATTCTCCCTTATCTACAATATAAATAAATAGACAATATATTTGCGTAACCATGAAGTGAGTTAATTTGTAAAATATATGTAAAAATATAATTAAAATTCTCATAGATAGTTACATGAAAATGAGGCAATACAAGCATAAATTATATTTTGCAGTATAAAACCCTAACAAAAAATCTTATAGTTACAAAAGTCAAAGGTACCAATCGATGTATTTTAATTATTATATCTTTAAAATAAGACATACATTTTTTGTATATTCAATTCTCACTTTTGTTAATTAAAATATTTTAGTAAGATTGATATTTAATTTAAGATATTTTGGATATAATTTTGATAATTAAAATTTTGGATGTTTTGTAATTAAAATATTTAATAAGCGATTTTAATTTTAATAATTAAAATATTTTGATAATTAAGACAAGCAAGAGTGTACATTCAATGATCATATTTTTTTTATAACATAGCAATTCTAAATAAAGGTTACTTAAATATTCTCTAGTAAGATTGATATATTAACTTATCAAAATCAAAATAAACTTACTAAAATTTTTAACTTTTAAACTCTTTATATGATTAATTAGTTTAATTAACTAATCATTAATTTAAATATCACATATACATAATTAAGAAATTTTAAAAGAACAATCATAATAATAAATATATAATATTCAAATAAACATAAAATATATTTGTAAAAAATATACAATAGTATCCTCAATTCCATACATTCATTCAAATTTTCAACAATTAGTAGAGAATTGTGTCAAAATCGTCCAACTCCATAATTAGAGTCGCAAAAATTATAAATTTATCAAATATACAACAACTAAGAAATTCAATAAAATACAGATTTTCGAGAAGCTGATGTCAGTGGAAGAGATAAGGATCCAACAAAGTTGGAGCGAGAATCATCAACAAGCTAACAACAAAGATTGTCGGATTTTTTTTGCAATCCACAATAGCTGAGGCATTAATGGTCTTTCTCTATGTTTATATATAAATAAAAATGTTAGTATCTTTAACCAAGTTTGAGTATGTATACCAATGAATAGATAAAGTATGTATATACCGTAAACAGATGAGTGCATACGCATTATCATCCTTATGCATATACACTAAATATGTAATACCTGGTTAATTATTGTGTATTTTACCTGTATTCGAAACTTGCAGCATTTGATTATGTGGTATTAATAATCGAAGTGTGATTTCTGGTATTCGTATTCCTACATTCTTGAGTTTTCAATACATGCATGCATGCATCTGCACGTCATAACGTACGCTAGCTTTTGAGCATAACATACGTTAAGAGCTGCAGATAACGTACGTTATAGTCTACGCATAGCGTACGTAAGCAACAGTCAAAGGCAGATCAAATAAGGTCGGCATGTGGAGCCACGAGGAGATATGTCAGATTTTCCCCGCGTGAACCTGGACGGCTTTTTAATAAAGCAGGTCAACGAGGCTTAACGTACGTTAGATATGGGTGATAACATGCGCTATGTTCATACGATTACGTACGTAAAGGTTTTGGATAGTGTACATAAGAGAAGACCAGAAACGAGACAGTGAGCTACTATCGGACATTAACGCACGCAAAGGATGTCAAATAGCATATGTTAAGACTGTAACATACGTAAGGCTTTGAGGATAACATACGTAAAGTTCAGAACTTTATAAATAGGACACCACCTCATTTCATTTTTCATTTTTCATTTTTCACTTCATCCTTTACCTGATTTCCGATACTTAGAGAGTTACCCTCTCGTCTTAAACCCTTCATATCAGCCTCCAAACATAACCATTGAATACAAGGAGCTTTGGGGAATTGTGTTCAAGCGTTCGACGTTGAGTTCATCAAGTGTTTTCATCATTTTCTTCCGTATAAGGTATGTGACGATTCACCAATCTAGATTTCGTGTTCTAGTTGTCGAATCTGAACATGCTACTGAAGTTGTTGAGTTTGTAGCCCCCATTGAAACCGAGGTTGATTGACAAATCTTCCGAAGATTATCATGTTTATTATGAACAATATGATCGAACAACGCGTATAAGGGAACTAAATTGATTGGACTTAGGATTTATTTCTTGTAGAAGAAGATGATGATCATGTTGAACCTAGTATCGAGTTTTATGTGATGATTATGGTGTTTTTCAAGATAATTCTGAAATCATGTTGTGTTGGATTGTTGATGGGTATGGTTAGGATCCTTGTAGGAAGAACTTTCATGAGGAATAATTGAAGAATTCAATCTAAATATGTGTTGAGACTTGATTGAAACATTATGAGATTATTGTTCGGATAAGTATTGTAGTGATGATTCAACCGGTATGGCTTGGGGCAGATTAGTGTGATTATCATAATCGGATAGATTATGCCTTTTCATGTTTGTTTAATGTTAGAAGCGATTATCCGGAATCGTTAGTTATATTGGTGTTATTGTTTAATTAAGGTTCGGATATTGTGAATTGATCAAGTGAGAGTTCTTCGAGCGGCTTCAAGGTTATTGGAAGTATCGATCCTTGTCGTCATTTCTGAGGAAAGTATCTTAATCTGATTTTGATTTAATGTTGATGATTTTGATCATGTGTATTGTCATTCATGTTGTTGAACATGAGATCATCCAAGTTGATTTGTCATAATGTCGTTCATGTTATTGATTCATATGTTGTTCAGGTTGATGAACATATTGATTTGCATAGGGGTATGCATAGTTGTATTGTATATGTTGTATTAATCCGATGGGATCGTGTGATCTATGCTAAGGGCGCTGAATCAGTTGTCCACCTCGTGTTGGTCCGACGGGATCATCTTGGGACCTATGCTGAGGGCGCTGGATCATTAGACGGGTTTTCCACCTCGTGTTGGTCCGACGGGATCATCTTGGAATCTATGCTGAGGGCGCTGGATCATTGGATTATCTTATGTTGTGTTATTGGAATCACATGGATTCGCATTGTTGGATTCCGGTAAAGGAAGTCCGTGTTTTGTGTTTTTGATATGCATTGTTGTTGCATATTTGATTTTGTATAATTATGGTACTTGTACTAGCATCGTTTTGCTAACCCCTGTGGGGTGGACATTTGTTTCATGTTCAGGTAGCCGAGGAGCGGGGAAGCAACCATAGTGTCGGCATGATGACGAAGGGGCACAATGATGTTATCCGTCAGAATTGTTTTGGTATTTTGGTTTTGTGTTAAGTACTCCAGTACGTGTGTTTCTTTATGGTGATTTGAGAATTTGTATTAAATGGTTTGTTTTGGGGTGATTAAACCGGTTACTAAATTATTCAACTATTGGTGGTATTATTTGTATTGATCAGTATTTTTTTTAATTTAGCCTTGTAAATTCTTATATAAAGGGTTTGCGGAGCTGTAATTATTCCAAATATCTTGGGGTGTTACATAATATGGTATCAGAGCTAAGATTTATGGATATCTTGGCAGTTGGGTTTAGTTGGGTCTGTATATGTCGTTTGATGTGTCGGCGGCTCATGACATCACTGTATAACCAGCGTCATCATGTGAACCGTGGTTGTAAGTTTCCTAATCTCAGATACTATCATTTTAATTTTTGCGCATTTTGTGGATATTGACAAAATTTTAGAAGATTTTGCTCTGGGTATTGAGTATTTGTGTTTACAGTATGTTGAGAGGAAGACGTGGACGCGGATGCAGTCGTGGACGCGGACATGGCAATGCTAGACAGGAAGATTCATCGTCTGTCCCGGATTCATTGTCTAATCAAGTTGATTTCAGTTCTGGTGAACAACATGAATCAGTTAATAATGACCGAGCACGAACTGTGGAGGCAGATGCAAATCATAACATGTCTGAAGTGCTCCAGCAAGTGGTCACTCATATGACCCAATTTGCTCAAGTGTTTGACCGCATGCAAATGACGATGGGCCAACAACGCGATGAAGTAAATCGAGGGGACAAGTGGCTTTCAGAAGTGGTCAAATTACACCCACCAAAATTTGACGGTTCTTCATAGATGCCTACAGGGGACCATTGGCTGAAAGAACTGGAGAAGGTATTTGCGGGAATTAATTGTCCCAATGATTGAAAAGTTCCAATCGCTTAGTATTTTCTGACTGGGGAAGCTTTCGACTGGTGGGAAGCCATTCGACCGGAGGATCACAATGCTGACTAGACAGAATTCAAATTAATTATGGAAGCACAATATTGTACTCGTCCAGTTAGAGAGTCTAGAGTCCGAGAGTTTTTCTCACCACAAAATCTGGAGGCATTTGTGACAAATATGATTAAGACTTTTAATCACAAACTGACTTTTGTACGGCATCTGGTCAAAACCGAGGCAGAAAAGATTTTTCATTTTGACATGAGGATGAAGCCAAAGATCCAACGGTATATGTCGGGATTCGAATGTACTACTAGCTTATGAGATGAAAGAGACAGAAGTGGAAAATTTAGCGGAATTGAAGAAGCAGAGAGTGTGACAACTGTACTGAGAGCAAGAGTAGTGGGCCCCGCAAGGGCCAATCCTCATTCCATTCATCCAAGAGGCCCCCATATCCTTCCCGAGGCAGAAATAAGTTCAGAACAACATCGGCGGTTACGGATGCAGCGAATAAGTGTTATAACTGTGGACGACCAGGGCATGTTCGGCGTGATTGTTCCGCTCCTTCTGTGACCTGTTTTGAATGTGGGCAAGAAGGGCATCGTGCGACATTTTGAGGGAATGTGACTAGATCGTTTGGAGCTCGTACTTTAGTGCAAGTTCCGAAAGAGGTGAGTGTGAATCTGACACAGCAGAGTGGTCCACAACAGCAGAATCTTGGAAAAAGAGAAGCATCCAGTGCTGGGTCCGTTCCTCCACGCCTTTATGAGATGGGGAGGTGAGATGATCAGAACACTGCTGTTGCATCAGGTAAGATTCAGATTCTTTTGCAACCAGATAGTGTCTTATTCGATTTAGGAGCTACACATTCTTTCATATCACTGAACTATATTAATCGTTTGAAAATCTCGTGTTTACATGATTGTGAAACTTATGTTGTGAGTCTGCCGAGTGGAGAGAGAATTGTGGGAAATCTACAAGCTATAAATTTTCCTGTGTCGAGGGAGGAATTGGCCATCAAATCTTATTTTGGTCGATATCTATGGTGACGATTTAATTCTTGGAGACGATTGGCTCAATCGTTATGGGGCTATTTTGAATTATCGGAAGAGAGTTATCTCGATTATTGCTGATGATGGATCTGAACATTTATTCAAAGATTGAAGAATTGTATGAGTTAAAGAAAGAGCTTGAAGAATTGTTGCAGAAGGGTTACATTCAACCTGGTGTTTCTCCTTGGAGTGCGCCCGTTCTTTTTGTTTGAAAGAAAGACGAATCACTCCGATTGTTTATAGATTACAGAGAGCTAAACAAGGTTACGATCAAGAATAAATGCCCATTGCCTCGGATCGATGATTTGTTTGATTAATTGTAGGGAGCGACGGTTTTCTCGAAGATCGATTTGAGATCAGGATACCACCAGTTGAGGATTAAGGAATCTGATATACCGAAGTCCGCATTCAAATCTCGGTATGGGCACTATGAGTTTATAGTAACGCCATGTGGTCTTACTAATGCTCCTGCTGTGTTTATGCAATTGATCAATCGAGTATTCTTAGAATACTTGGATAAATTTGTGGTCGTTTTCATTGATGACATCTTGATTTATTCAAAGAATCCAGAAGAGCATGCAGAACATTTGCATATTGTTTTGAAGATTTTGTGAAATGAACAGCTTTGTGCAAAACTTTCCAAATGTGAGTTCTGGCTTAAGGAAGTAACGTTTCTTGGGCACGTGATATCAGCCGACGGAGTTCAAGTAGACCCGAAGAAAGTTGAGGCAATCTTGGAGTGGGAATCTCGTAAGAACGTGAAGGAAGTCTGAAGTTTCTTAGGACTTGTTGGGTATTATCGTCATTTTGTGGAAGTATTTTCCAAAAACGCTCGTCCGCTTAATCAGTTACTACAGAAGACTCAGAAATTCGTGTGGAACGAGAAATGTCAGATTAGTTTGGATGAACTCAAGAGGAGACTGACAACGGCGCCAGTGGCGGATCCAACATCAAATTTCTACTGGTGCCTCGACGAACATGATGATAAGGTATTGAGGAGGTGACATTTGTGCCCCACAAAGGGTCTCTAATTTTTTAAGACCTATGAATAATTTATTTTTTCTTAAAAAAGTAAAACAAAAATTATCAAATTAAAATATTATATTGTGGCTGGATCGAAAAATGAGTTTAAATATTATCACTATTAACAGATCCAAGTTCGAAAACCTTATTTAATACAAAATATTAACAAACTTAAAAATATTAGCCCATTTGATTAGAATTATTCAGTTCAATATTGAACTTTCTGTTTGAACCTTGGTTAGGATTGTTATATGCTCATATATTTATAAACTATGCCTTATTTTTCCAGGTACTTAGTACTGAGATTTGATAAGTACATGAAAATAAGTTCAAGAATTTTTTACAGAGACACATTTAAGATTCCGCATATGACCCATAGTAATTCAGGACTGACATTGCCAACGAATTATGAGAGAACATACTGAATATTGAATAATTCAGTTCTTAAATCAATTCAAATACTGTCAAATAAAAAATAATGGGTAGATAAAAAATGTAGAAGTGATAGAGGCAAATGCATACAGTCATACACAACGATACAAAAGTGTGAAAATTCGGGATTGAATGGATATTCGCATAGATAAAGAGTGTCTTGTTTTAAAAAAATTGGTGGTGCATGTGCACCACCATACCCAATGTGTGTCCGCCCATGAACGGCGCCAATATTAGCCCTACCAGGTGGGACTGAAGGATTCGTAGTTTACATCGATGCTTCAAATCAAGGTTTGGGTTGCATGCTGATGCAGAAGGATAGGGTGATTGCCTATGCATCTCGACAGTTTAAACCGTATGAGGTTAACTACCCGACACATGATTTAGAGTTAGCAGTCGTTGTCTTTGCTCTGAAAATCTGGCGATATTATTTGTATGGGACTCAATGTCAAATCTTCATAGATCATAAGAGTCTCAACTATAATTTCAGTCATAAGGAATTAAACATGAGACAGAGGAGATGGCTGGAATTGATTAAAAATTATGACCTGGAAATTCTTTATCACCCAGGCAAAGCTAACGTGGTAGCTGATGCACTAAGCCGCAAACCTGTTTCTATTCGAATGTTGGAAACGCTTACGTCCCAGTCCAGCATTCAACGAGAGTTGATTCATGAAGGAATTGAAGTATGGTTGCAAGGAGTCCAAGGGCAACTGTGTGTGATGGAATTAACTTCGTCGTTAATCAAAGAAATCAAATCTAAGCAATTGGATGATCCTCTGATGATTCGGTTACGTGAAGAAGTGGACATGGGAAAGGCCCCAGGATTCGTAATATATGATGATGGAGTCTTGAGATTCCAGAGTCGACTTTGCGTCCCTAATGATGATGTGTTGAAACAGACAATCATGAAGAAAGTTCACAATGCGCCCTATTCTATTCACCCGAGCACCAGTAAGATGTATAAAGATCTGAAGCAGAATTTTTGGTGGGGCAACATGAAGAAAGATGTGGTGGAATACGTCTCGAAGTTTTTAACTTGCCAATAGGTTAAGATTGAACATCAGCAACCTGCTGGAATGTTGAAGCCATTTCCGATTCCTGAATGAAAGTGGGAAGATATATCAATGGACTTTATCACCAATATGCCAAAGACCAGAACGGGGATGAATATGATTTGGGTGATACTTGATCGTCTAACCAAGTCGGCTCATTTTCTGGGCATTAAGGATACTTGGGGACCATAGAGGTTGGCACGAGTGTTTATTGTGGAGATAGTCCGATTGCATGGTACACCGAAGACCATTATTTCAGATCGAGATGGTCGCTTTGGGTCACATTTTTGGAAAGCAGTTCATAGAACCTTGGGAACCAAGCTGAACTTTAGCACAGCTTATCATCGTCAGACTGACGGACAGTCCGAGAGGACTATTCAGACAGTAGAAGACATGTTGAGAGCTTGTGCCTTAGATTGGTCGACGAATTGAGAAATCATCTACCCGTTGATTGAATTCACCTACAATAATAGTTGGCATGCTTCCATTAGGATGGCACCTTTTGAAGCATTGTACGGAAGAAGATGCAGACCCCCCTGTGTTGGGACGATTCGTCTGATTTAATTGGGACCGAACCAGAGTTGATAGTACAGACTCGAGAGAAGGTAGCTCTGATTCGTGAAAGGCTGTTAACTGCCCAGAGTCGGCAGAAATCTTATGCAGACGTGCATCATCGCCCATTAGAATTTGGAATTAAGGATCACGTACTCCTGAAAGTTTCTCCTACCCGAGGAATTTTTCGTTTTGGGAGGAAAGGAAAGCTGAGTCCAAGATATATCGGACCATTCGAGATTCTTGAAAGAGTTGGGGAGTTGGCGTACAGGTTGGCCTTGCCGCCATCACTGAGTCATGTTCATAATGTGTTCCACGTATCCCAATTACGGAAATATGTACCGGATCCCAGTCATGTCATTGATTTTAGAGGTGGCTAATGATAGCACGTTCGAAGAGAAGCCAATCAAGATACTCGAGAGTCGAGTCAAGCAATTGAGGAAAAAATCAATCTCCTTGGTTAAAGTTCAGTGGTCTCTGCATGGAGTCGAAGAAGCAACTTGGGAGACTGAAGATAGTATGAAGTCGAGATACCTGGAATTGTTTTCGTCTTAAGTTTCGGGACGAAACTTCTTATTAGAAGGAGAGTATGTAATACCCGCTTAATTATTGTGTATTTTACCAGTATTCGAAACTTGTAGCATTTGATTATGTGGTTAATAATCGAAGTGTGATTTCCCGTATTCGTATTCTTACATTCTTGAGTTTTCAATTTATGCATGCATGCATCTACACGTCATAGCTTTTGAGCATAATGCATTAAGAGCTGGAGATAACGTACATTATAGTCTAAGCATAGCGTACGTAAGCAGCAGTCAAAGGCAGATCAGATAAGGTCTGCGTGTGGAGCCAGGAGGAGATGTGTCAGATTTTCCCTGCGTGAACCTGGACAGCTTTTTAATAAAGCAGGTCAGCGAGGCTTAACGTACGTTAGATATGGGTGATAACATGTGCTATGTTCATACGATTACTTCCGTAAAGGTTTTGCATAGTGTACGTAAGAGAAGACTAGAAACGAGACAGTGAGCTACTGTCGGACGTTAACGTATGCAAAAGATGTCAAATAGCTTACGTTAAGACTGTAATGTACATAAGGCTTTGAGGATAATGTATGTAAAGTTCAGAACTTTATAAATAGGACACCATTTCATTTCATTTCTCAGTTTTCACTTCGTCCTTTACCTTATTTCTGAGACTTAGAGAGTTACCCTCTCGACCTAAACCCTTCATATCAGCCTCCAAACATAATCATTGAAGGCAAGGAGCTTTGGGGAATTGTGTTCAAGCATTCAACGTTGAGTTCATCAAGTGTTTTCATCATTTTCTTCCGTATAAGGTATGTGACGATTCACCAATCTAGATTTCGTGTTCTAGTTGTCGAATATGAACATGCTACTGAAGTTGTTGAGTTTGTTACTGTAATATCCGCATTTTTCTTTCTAATATTTTTCATTTTTGTGTATTTCTCATTTTTGGTGGCTCGCATGTAACCGTATTGGTATTCCGAGAATACTTATTTCTGGACTTTCTGTTATCCGAGCTTGTTTCGGACTTATTTTACTCAATTCCGTGTCTATTAGTTCTCCGTTGCTAATTGGTCCGATTCTCGTAGTTGTTGTTCGGAACCGCCGTTTCGGGGTTTCCGTAAATCCATCTTATGTTATTATGCGTGTTGTGAGCTTCCGTTTGATGTTTCGTTCGTGTTTCGGGTGTTTTGGGCCATTGGTATCCGGTGCCTAGCGCACGGTATTTTTGTTGTATAGCGCACGCTAGCATCGCTCAGTAGCGCACGCTACGTTTGTTTCGTAGCGCGCGCTAGCGACTCGAGCCCAGCAGTTGCAGTAAGTTGTTTCTGCTCTCTGCTCTCTGGACGAGCACCTTAGCGCACGCTAATAATGTATTCTAGCGCACGCTATTGTTTAGGCTTAGCGCGCGCTGGGTGTCCGGTAGCGCGCACTAATCCGACAGTCCAGTACTGGGCAGATTGTTTCTGGACTCGGCCTGGTGTCCAGGTAGTGCACGCTATGGCCCGATAGCACGCGCTATCGAGGGGCCGTTAGCGCACGCTAACGGGCCAGCACCGTAGGTTCTGGCCTATTTTTAACTGGGTAGCGCGCGCTAACCTCTAGTCCTTAGCAACGCTAAACTCTCTGGTTATAAATACCAGAGAGTTGACCCAGATTTATCACTTTTTCATTTCTCTCTCTCTCCGATTTTTGGGCAATCTTTGGGCGATTTGAAGTCTTGCAACTCTTAGCCATCATCTTTCTTGAGTTCTTGGTGTAGATTAACAACACCAACACTTGTTCTTCATCTTTGATCCAAGGTAATCTCCTAGAACCCTATTTTTGGGGAATTTGAGGGTTTTTGAGTTTTTGTCCGATTTATTCTGTATCGTTGATTAATCATGATGTATATGATTAATCTTGGTGGTATCCTTGTTTTCCATACGATTTCATGGTAAGTTTCGTTGTGTTTGTGAAATCGAGAGGGTTCAGTTACGATCCATCCTCGTCGTTGTTTTGTACGAACTTACATGAATCGTAGGTGGGGTTTCAGGTGTTTTCCGTTATTGTTATTCTTGTCGAGTTGGTTGTAATGGTGTTTGACAAATCATCTAGGTTCGGTGTGTCCAGTCTCGCAACCGCGATTGTTTCACTTCGTCTTTTCATCGCTTATAATCGTGGCAAATACTCCTAATGAACTTACATGCTTAACGTAGTAGTATTGCATGAGTAACGTGTGTGTGTGTGTATGCTCACTATGGGTTAGATCTGACGGGGGCTCGGTAGGGATCCACAGAGGCGTGGATCGACGAGCTTGGCTTTTAACCACTACGAGTTAGATCTGACGGGGTCTCGGTAGAGGTCCACAGAGGCGTGGATCAACGGTTAATTGTGGTGCATTTTTATAAATGTGTTTTGAGTTATGGCGTTTTCGGAAATTTGTGTTGCAACTGATGTTTTCTCTTTTGCATGCTTTGACTATATGTGTAAGGTGTAAGTTGTTCATTGGGTTACTTGTACTAGCATAATTGCTAACCCCTTTGGTGGATCCTTTTTGGGAAAATTTATTTTATGAATTTCAGGTCAGGATCAGCGGAAGGAGCGGGCACTGGATCGATACGAGGATGACAGTCGTGCGTGATGGTTGTGCAAAAGTAGTGTTTTATCTATTTTCGGTCTTTAAATCATTTTGAAAACTTGTAAACTAATAGAAGGCTCGAGTACTTAGGAGCTTTTGGTTTTGCGAAGTATATTGCTTCGTCCACTATATTTTCGTTGAGTTGTTGTGATGTTACTTGACCGGTCGAACCGGGTGGAATATTATTATTTTGCGTCTTTATGATGTAGTGTTACTGCGTTAAATTCGCGAGTCGATGAGTGTAGTTGGTCACCTAGCCTAGTGGGTCCCATGTAGGGTCCACGACACTGTTACATTCCCGAGTTTTCTTTGCAGTGTTACAGTTACGAAGATTATCAAGTTTATTATAAACAATATGATCGAACAATGCGTATAAGGGAGCTAGATGGATTGAACTTAGGATTTATTCCTTGTAGAAGAAAATGATGATCATGTTGAACCTAGTATCGAGTTTTATGTGATGATTATGGTGTTTTTCAAGATAATTCCGAAATCATGTTGTGTTGGATTGTTGATGGGTATGGTTAGGATCATTGTAGGAAGAACTATCATGAGGTATAATTGAAGAACTCATTATGAGATTATTGTTTAGATAAGCATTGTAGTGATGATTCGACCGGTATGGCTTGGGGCAGATTAGTGTAATTATCATAATCGGATAGATTATGCCTTTTCATGTTCGTTTATGTTTAGAAGCGATTATCCGGAATCGTTAGTTATATTGGTGTTATTGTATAATTAAGGTTCGAATATTGTGAATTGATCAAGTGAGAGTTCTTCGAGCGGGTTGAAGGTTATTGAAAGTATCGATCCTTGTCGTCATTTCTGAGGCAAGTATCTTAATTTGATTTTGGTTTAATGTCGATGATTTTGATCATGCGTATTGTTATTCATGTTGTTGAACATGAGATCATCCAAGTTGATTTGTCATAATGTCTTTCATGTTATTGATTCATATGTTGTTCAGGTTGATGAATATATTGATTTACATAGGGGTATGCATAGTTGTATTGTATATGTTGTTTTGATCCGATGGGATCGTGTGATCTATGCTGAGGGCGCTGGATCAGTTGTCCACCTCGTGTTGGTCCGACGGGATCATCTTGGGATCTATGCTGAGGGCGCTGGATCATTGGACGGGTTTTTCACCTCGTGTTTGTCCGACGGGATCATCTTGGGATCTATGCTGAGGGCGCTGGATCATTGGATTACCTTGTGTTGTGTTATTGGAATAATGTGGATTCGCATTGTTGGATTTCGGTAGAGGAAGTTCGTGTTTTGTGTTTTTGTTATGCATTGTTGTTGCATATCTGATTTTGTATAATTATGGTACTTGTACTAGCATCGTTTTGCTAACTCCTCCGGGGTGGACATTTGTTTGGTGTTCAGGTAGCCGAGGAGCGGGGAAGCAACCACAGTGTCGGCATGATGACGAAGGGGCACAATGATGTTATCCGTCTGAATTGTTTTGGTATTCTGGTTTTGTGTTAAGTACTCGAGTACGTGTGTTTCTTTATGGTGATTTGAGAATTTGTATTAAATGGTTTGTTTTGGGGTGATTAAACCGGTTACTAAATTATTCAATTATTGGTGGTATTATTCGTATTGATCAGTATTTTTTTTTAATTTAGCCTTGTAAATTCTTATATAAAGGGTTTACGACGCTGTAATTATTCCGAATATCTCGGGGTATTACAAAATACTAGGTATAACTGGTTTAACTAGCTGATTATATTAGGTAGTTACAGAAAAATGAGGTAATACAAGCATAAAGTATGCTTTGCATTATACAACTAACGAGAAATCTTATTCTAGTTACCAAATTTAGAAATACCAATTAATGTGTTTTAATTATCATATGTTTGGAACAAGACATAAACTTTTTGTATATCAA
The DNA here is from genome assembly GCA_033398695.1 of Orobanche coerulescens. NCBI lineage: Eukaryota > Viridiplantae > Streptophyta > Magnoliopsida > Lamiales > Orobanchaceae > Orobanche > Orobanche coerulescens. The sequence goes on from CM065815.1 coordinate 151,050,822, forward strand.
ATGCTCAATTTTAGCAATTAAAATATTTATTTCGGATATAATTTGATAATTAAAATTTTAGACATTTTGAAATTAAAATGTTTAATTTGGGATTTTAAATTTTGGTAATTAAGACAAGCAAGATTGTATATTCAATGATCATACTTTTTGGGTAAAATAGCAATTCTAAATGAAAGCCACTTAAATATTTCGTCGTATGATGGGTAATTTTAGATTTTACTTAATTAATTAGTAACTTATCAAATATAAAGTATACCTACAATATTTTAACTTTTTAATTTTTATATGATTAATTAGTTAAGTAATTAATAAATAATCTGAATATCATTTATTCACAATTAAGGAATTTTAGAAGAACAATCATAATAATAGATATATAATATTTAAATAAACATATAATATATTCATAAAAAATATACAATAATATCCTCAATGACATATATTCATCCATATTCTCGACAATTAGTATAGAATTGTGTCAAAATCATCAACTCCATAACTGGAGTAGCAAAAACATACATTTATCAAGTATGTAATAATTAAGAAATCGAGTAAAATATAGATCTCCGAGAAGCTTAGTGGAAGAGATAATAATCCAACAAAGTTAGAGTGAGAATCATCAACAACTAATAACAAAGGCTCTCGGAGATTTCTTTTGCAATCCACTGTAGCTGAGACATTAATGGTGGTTCTCGGCATGGTGTTTCATGATAGATATAAATAAAAATATTAGTATCTTTAACTAGATTTGAGTATGTATACCCATAAATGAATAAAATATGTATATACCACTAAATGGATGAGTGCGTACACATTATCATCCTTATACATACATACTAAATACTATATTTTTTTATTTTATTTTGTTGTACTTTATGCAATATTAGTTGTTCTTTGATGTATACAAAACAATAATTGGCCATGTTTAGCGATTAGTAGATAGCTGATAGCACATTGTATTAGCTAATCCGTTATAACTGGTTTAACTAGCTGATTATATTAGGTATTCGTGTATACATTTAGTAAACAAATAGCAGTTGATAATTGATTGATTGTGTAAGATGAATAATAAAGACATTAAATTTTTGTTTGGTTAATAATTCTAATGAATATGGTGAATTTATTGAATAATGAATTAATATTACAAAAATCTTAATTATTTAATAATTGTCATCATTCAAATTTTTGCAAATATATAAATATTAATTGTAGTTAAACATTAAATAAGTTGTAAATAATTTTTGTATGCAAAATGATAAGTATCTCCGAAACCTTTACGGTACAAATATAACTTTAGGTTATTTTAGGACAAAATTATCATTTTGAGTCAAGTACACAAGTCTTTCTAGGTAAAAAACTCCTCTAACAACTTTTTCAAAATCAATATTTTGCACTCAGAAAGTTAATGTAAACTTTCGTTTCAGGTAATTAGATATTTTATAAATTTAAACGAGTTTAGATAATTAGTATTCTTTCTAAGTAAAAAACTTTTATACCTAATTTCTTCCAAGTCAAAGTTTGGGACCAAAAAAGTCAATATATATAAATATGTACTTACCGTTTTAGGTAGTTATATTTTATAAATTCGAGTTCAGATAATTAGCAGATATTATATGGGTTTCAGACGAAATGGGTAGTAAACTTAGTTTCTAATCAGGTTTGGGACGAGTACGAGTTTACAAATTTTAAAAGAATTTTTATAGATTGTATTATTTTCAAATTACTAAATTAAATCTAATTTTTAAGTTGTATCACTTGTACTTTTTAGTCTTAATGTTTTTATTTTAATTTTTGGGTTTTTATCGAAATGGATAACAAATTATTGTAACAACTTATATTTGATTGTTTAGATATTTTATAAATTTAGGTGAATTTGGATAATTACCGAATTTTACTGTATGGGTATGAAATGAGAACGTGTAGTAAAATCATCTTTCAATTTGATTTGGTCAAATTTCAAAAGGGTGCGAGTGGTTGAACCTTATACTCATCGTTTTTGATATAACTATATGGGTTTAGAACACAAAAAGTTAGTAAATCACCCTTTAAATGGGGTTGAGACGAGTACGAGTGTATCAATTCTAAATGGGGTTCTGGTGGCCGAACTCTAATCTTATTATTTTGATTCATCGTCGTTCGCCGAGGTAAGCCATTCAGGGTGATCGAACTCTTGCTAAATAGTAACTTATTTATTTTATTTATATTTATAAATCACAACGTAGTGTGATTCCTCATTAAATTTCGACGAGTTGGACACTAATACTTAACTATTTATGTGCTACATATTTATTTTTTTATTTTTTTTATTTTCGCATATCAAGCGGGTGTTATACTAAGAGTATAAATTCGTACGAGTCCGATTTAGCTCCTTGGGATAATTCCTAAAGAGCCTCCTTAAGAAGAGTAAAATAGTACGGCCATTCCAATATAAAAAAAACTGCCATAACAATTAGAAGCAATAAAATAGGGAAGTTTTGACCACATTAATTATTTAAATTCCTTATATCTTGGACACTATCAATATCCAAAAAAAAAAGTTGTCATCTCATTAATTCCTTTCTTCATGTATTTATTCTTTTTTTTGTCACAAAATTCGAATACTTCTCAAACTCCTATAAAATTGAATAATTTCAATTCGAATTATGACAATAATTTCTTCTACGAAGTTCGAATTGCAGAAAATATCATCAACACAATACATACTTGTGGAAACACTTTCATACCTAAATGAGAATTACTGTTGTCACCATTATACACTAACAATCTGGTGACAAAATAATTCTAACTGTTACCATCTAAGGAATAATATTCAAACATACTGTAACTGAATAAATTCGAAAATAATAAGTGTCACCAGAGGCATACATAAGTATGAAAACATTTGAACAAAATGTTACCATTATGCAAAACATAATAATGGAAACTTTTGAATAAAATGTCACTAGAGCAATGCGTATATGTGGAAATCCTAACATGAGGAAAATGAGAAAAATAATTATCACCATTGTATACTAACACCCTGGTGACAAATGACTTCAAATGTTACAATCTACGAGATAACATGTTGAAACAAATATACTGCAACTAAACAAATTTAAAAATAGAATGTGTCACCACATTCAAACAGAAGTAAGAAAACACTTGCTCAATAATATCACCATCTTTGTGCTCAAATGTGGAAACAAATATAATGCACATGCATACATTAAAACATTATATATGTCACCACGTTCACACGTTGTAATGGAAACACTTTTCAAAAAATATTCACTCAAATTATGCAGGAATTGAAAACACTTGAAATATAGCAATACTGAGATGAAAAACGAGAAATGTCGCCAAATATATGCAAAAAAGTGAAAACAAAAAACGCATAAAACGAAACAAAAGGATGACATAAAACGAAAATCAAACTTGCTATTGTCACCACATATATCATCAGTCCTCTTGGTATAACCACGTCGTCCTCTAAATCACTCCCTTCGTGGTCGTTTTCTTCCTCCCGACCAATACAATCATCAGAATCCGCACAATCGAAATCATCGATCCATTAACCTCCATTCTCGTACTATAGACAACGATCCATAGTTGCACGACTGGTCTGTGCATCATCCTTCGACAGATGCGCATCGTCCTCCTCCATCGAGATCACCACCGCATCGGAATGTTGAGACCCAGAATCGCCGCCGAAATGCTTAGCTTCAGAATCTCCGGTCTCCTCGAATAAGGAGTAAGCAGATGCATCAGTTAACACTCTCATTCTCCATTATCAGTATTTAAGGGAGAAATCCTCAAATTCATCAAAATTCAAAACACTAAATCAGTGATATATTAATTAAAATATTGAGAGAACGAAATCTACATGTTAAGGCTGAAAATAAGGAATTAGTTAAATAGAAGAAAAAAAATGGTTCTTTCCATTTAAATTGATCCGAAAATCAGGTTTTGATTGGAACAATTACTAATTTATCTTTTTTACTATATTTTAAATATTATCCGTCAAATCTCATTTTTAAAGCAATCTTATGATTGATATTGGCTTACATTCCTATGTAGTGATGTATCAATCTACACCGTCCATATACGTCACGTGCAGTGCATCCGACAAGGGATGCACTACATGGGGTACCGAAACAACACCCTCAATCGAAATTCCTCAACTTGACCTTTAGCTAACCCGAAAACCGCAACTCGACTCAACGGCCCACTAGATGGGAATGTACGGTGTACACTGCTGCTTCTAGCACTAGTAAGTAGTCGCTTGCCCGGGGTTTTTGTTTCAAGTCAGTCACCTGACCTTCGATCCGACCGACATCGTCACCGAGATCCTCCTCGTCCGTCTCGTCGAGGATCTCTGCTTACCTGCCTGCGATAAAACTTACACGTTACGGCAAAAAGCAGGTAATAGAATAATTACGAATATTTCCACTCCGAGCGGGCTGTATCCCGGCCTAAATCTAGTGTAGATCCCCCTTGGTTCCGTCGGTGTCATTGTTTTTCTGGAAGTTCAATTAGTTGATCGGGGATTTTTTTTTTCCTTGTTTGTTAGTTGTTTCAGGTGAATATCTAAAGACAAAATGGGGATCGTCGAAAGGATTAAAGAAATTGAGGCCGAGATGGCCCGCACTCAGAAGAATAAAGCTACCGGTGATTTTCTTTTTTCTTTTTTCTTTTCACCTTTTTCTTTCTGTTTTGTTTTTGATAAATTTATGCTGTATTGATAATTTACTAGTATGACAATTTATATTGTTTATTCTCAACGGGCATAAGACCAGAAATTTGGGATTGATTTTATGACTTTCATTTCGATACCCCAGTTCCATTGATTTTTTTTTTAATGTTTATTCCTTGGGCCGGCTCGGGTCTAAGTTTTTATGCTTTTTTTTTTTTCTAATGTTTAAGTTATCGTTGATTACTAAGATGTTTTAGTGACTAAAAATGTTTTGATTCGGATCTCCTATCTAAGTTTTAAGTTTGATTGACTGACCCTTTTAGGCATACTAACTCTGTATGATGCATGATACCAACTAGTTTGCTTAATTTGGCTACACAGAATATCATCTGGGGCAACTCAAGGCTAAGCTAGCGAAGCTGAGGACACAACTATTGGAGCCCCCAAAAGTAGGCAACTTTTTATATTTCTTCTTGTTTTGGCTGATCAATCATATCAGTAGCTAATGTGGATGCTCGCTTGCCGAAAATCATTTTCCGTATAAATTATTACGACAAGCTAGTTTTCACTTATGATGACTCAGTTTTTGCATGTGGTATATTCTGACAATTCTTCCATGATGGTTCAGGGTTCTAGTGCAGCTGGGGAGGGCTTTGAAGTTACAAAATTTGGCCATGGACGTGTTGCACTGATCGGTTTTCCCAGGTTAACCATGTCGTTGCTTTAGGAATTATGTGTTGGAAAAATGTTGAAGAAAGTAGAAATATTACTACCTCCATCCCGCTCAAAGTTTTGCGTTTACCCCCTTTTTTTGTCTCTTCTGAAGCTTTACATTAATCACATCTACATACTTACAATCACAATCACATCACCTATTCTCCACCACACATTCCAATTTATTTACCTTTTAATTTCCACCACACTCAACATTACTACTTATACAACCTATCATTGTTTTAAAAAACGCTAGACTCGTACGAGTTGACTCGCGAGTCGAGGCGAGGCGGACGGGTGGCGAGTCGATACTTACGACTCAGGTGATTTTCTTATATTTGCGAGTTTTTTCTTTGAGGCATACGAGTCAACTCGGTTATGAGTTGACTCGGTAAGAGGCGTACGAGTCGGTCAGGAAAAACATCACTTAAAAACGCCCTTGGGTCTCCCTCTTTCACTCCGACAACCTGCTTCCTATGACATGGATTGCGATTCAGGCGGGATACAGCTAGGACATAAATCCGAACCTTCAAATGCTGCTCGAAAGCTTGCTGGAAATGTCAATTATGGAGGGACGATGGTATTTTTTGTTGCAGAATTTGGTTGAGTCGTGGAGGCTGAAGAAGAATGTCGGAAGAAGTTAGGGTTTTGTTCTGTAATGGGCGTGGGCTTTTAATGATAGATACTGTTGATTCTTGGAAGAATGATATGTAGGGTTATTCATATCAGTGGGCTTTTATAAATGGGCTTCAGTTTCTAATCTGGAAGTTAACTGATGTAAGTTTTCTTTTGAACCAACTAACATAACTTTTCAACATAAAAATAATATTGAAAAATAAAAAATATAACTTATATAATGTAGGCTGATTTTTACGTTTTTATCTATTTCGTACTAAATTAACTTATATATATATATATATAATATTTTTATTTTTATTTTTGTAATTACCTTATCCTAGCCGTATCATAATGTCTTATATTTTAAAAGTTCGTCTTATCATCATATCCGTATCGTATCCGATACAATACCCATACACGTACTGTATCGTGCACGTAGTTTCAGATGAATACCTTTCCAAAAAAATCATATTAATAAAATTTTCAAATAATTATTAAATAAATTAACTAATTAATAAATTATTGTTGAACCTCATATATGTTTATTATTTTATATTTTTTATATATTTGTTTTCATGAGAAAGTTGAGGCTTGCGCCTCGTTCCGCCTCGAGGCGTACGCCTCGCCTCATTCTAGAAAAACGCCTCAAATACGAGTCACGAATTTTAAAACATTGCAGCCTATCAATCATTAATCATTTACCTGAAAAATACGAAATCATACCCTATGTCAAACTTGACAGAGGGAGTATATTTTATCTGTTTTCACATGATTTTTAACACAGATATTCAGGTATGATAAATTGATAATTAAGTTGTTTCTGGCGTATTGTTATTATTCTTTCATTTTGTACTTATATGGTGTCATTCCGTGAGTAGCATGTCGTTCTTGGTCAGTTCATGGGATTTTTATATACGGGATGCATATCCCTCATTCTATGCTGTATTCTTATTTGTATTTTAAATATAGGTTTGCGATTATTTTCTTTTCAGTGTTGGAAAATCCACACTTTTGACCATGTTGACGGGAACACATTCAGAAGCCGCGTCATATGAGTTTACCACCCTTACCTGCATCCCGGGTATTATTCACTACAATGATACTAAAATACAGCTGCTTGATCTTCCTGGGATTATTGAAGGTGCATCTGAAGGAAAGGGGCGTGGTAGGCAGGTAAGCATTTCATCTGTAGTAAATGATACTACTAAAACTTGATACCTAGTGAAACTGAATTGATTCGAGGATGATAGGAACCCTGATGGGAACTTCTTGATTTATCAGGTTATTGCAGTTGCCAAATCATCAGATCTTGTATTGATGGTTCTGGACGCCTCCAAAGTAAGTAAAACTTATGGTAGAAGATTTTGAAATACTGCAAATCATAGTATCACACATTCACAGAATGCATAATTCTTTATGTGAGTTGTCATGGTGCACATCTGTTTGTCTGTCTTGATTTACACAGAAAAATCAGTTAAGAGTCTGTTGTTCTATAATTCCATAGTTTGTTGGCTGTTACCAGAACACATTAGATATGCTGATAGCTGATAAGATGCACAAATGACTTTTGACTAGATACTTCAAGTTTTCAACATATAGTTGTGATTTCATCGTCGATTACAGTGTTAATATCTTATACTACTACTCATGATATGATATAAATTAATATCTTAGGACGCTGCTAGTTTCATGAGCTCAGGACAAAATTGTTGCCACATTCCTGGTTTGGTTATGTTGGTGTAAATTATTTAAAGTGCTGAGTCGCCATAATGTTTATACTAATGTTGTTTTCATGTCGAGGAGAATAAAGTTGATTCTGCTTGAATATAATTTTTTCTTTTAATCATTGGGTATTAATCTGGTAAATTGTCTGATCCTGATCTTTCGAGTTTTGGTGAGTTGGGTTTTGCTTAGCATCCTATTTTGTGACGGACAATCCATTCCTACATTTTCACTTTAGATATATTGTGTGGTTACTTCTTCACTAATTTTAATACTTGGTAATTACTTATTGTGCTATATTTTCATTTAGTTATTTCATTTTGCTTTTTTTCTTCACACTTGTGGTAACTCAAGAGCGAAGGACATCGACAAATCTTGACTCGGGAACTGGAATCTGTTGGTTTGCGATTAAACAAAAGACCACCTCAAGTAAGCATTTTATGTTGCAAATTCTTTTTTCACATTTTCCTTGCACTTGTTAAAACTTGGGTAAAGGCTTGCACCCCTTGCCTGATGAGATTGTTGGGCAAGTTTGGATAAAAAGATAATCTTACTATCTTGAGTAGAATTGTTTTTTTTTGCCTACGAATACTGGAGTTTGCCTAAGAAAGATCACTATCCAGCAAGATAACCATTATGTGTTTGGACTGGTCATGGGCTTGACCATGATGCATAATCTGTGCTTTAATCCTTCACTGAATACCTGAACAAGAGGGGATATGTAGGATATAGCTATCCTCTGAAATGAGTGTTGGGGGTTTCATAGCATTTTCTGTGGTCTTTGACACAGCGAAATAACTGTCGCAGCTTCTAAACTGATGTAGGCTTTCTTTTCTTTCATGTTTCAAATTTTGAATTATCATCTAACTTTAGGCACCTGGTAAGAAGATAATGACCTGGTTAGTGTTAACTATTGAAGCATTTTCTTAGAACTACCGTTACAGTGATATTAAAGACTTCTCAATTATGGAAATTGGAGTAACCTGAGAATATTAAAGCAGGACTTGGTTCATTTTGTGTGTTAGTATTCTTTATGTTTTCTAAGAATCTGGACAAATACTTATCCCATTAGTGACTTGTGGTTCTTTTCGATGATAGATATACTTCAAAAAGAAAAAAACTGGAGGGATTTCCTTCAATAGCACGCTACAATTGACTCATATAGATGAAAAGCTCTGCTATCAAATATTACATGAATACAAGATTCACAATGCAGAGGTACTCTCTCTTCCTCTCTCTGATCTCTCTGATCGATATATATATCCACACGGAGACATTCAAATATTAGTTTGATCAATGCCCAGGTCTAGGGAATTACTTGATTTTAGTTACTCTGGCAGAGTCACCTATTTGCCTTTATGCAATGTTATCTGAGTAACTGGTTAAGACCGAGCAATGACCTAGGTCTTCTACTTATGCTGGCATTTTATTGTTCACATTTCTTGGCAGCTTTTGTTTCGTGAAGATGCCACGGTGGATGACCTTATCGATGTTATTGAGGGTAACCGCAAGTATATCAAGTGTGTGTATGTATACAACAAGATAGATGTTATTGGTATTGATGATGTGGACAGATTAGCACGACAGCCTAATTCAATCGTCATAAGCTGCAATTTAAACGTATGATCACCTGAACTGCCATTTCTAATATCAGGCAAATATGATTTCTAGATGGCTAGAAACTCATCCATGTATCCACTTTGCTTATTGTTGTGTGGTCTTTGTTACTTTAACAGCTGAATCTTGACAGACTGCTTGCAAAAATGTGGGAAGAGATGGGTCTTGTTAGAGTCTACACAAAGCCTCAGGGCCAGCAACCAGACTTTGAAGAACCAGTGGTTCTTTCTGCTGTATGTCCTTAAGTTATCTAATACAGTTTGCGTACCTACATTTGCTTGTTTGCGGACATAAGAGTTTCATGTCCTTTTCTTTTGCGGTGATACTTTATTTTTGATATTAAGGCTTATAAAATCTGCCCTTGAAGTTTAGCCTAATTACAAAAGATACCTCCCTCGACCTTTTTTATTGATTTTTTTCGTTGTAACTACAAGTTGCACTTTCAAGAGGCCGATATTTGTTCGGATAAATACAAGACTCAAGGGGGTGTTTGCAACACTTTTAAGGGGGTATTTGTGATTCTGAAAGATAACTGGAGTTTTTCCTAAATAGGAGAATTGTAATTAAACCGAGTTATGTGGTATTAGGATGGGGTTGTTTGTACTGTTGATGTCCTATCACGATTTTAAATATTTGCTGCTTCTTGGTTGGATTTTGATTTTCAGGGTAGAGGTGGCTGCAATGTGGAAGATTTTTGTAACCACATTCATCGGAGCCTGGTAAAGGACATTAAGTATGTTTTGGTATGGGGCACAAGTGCAAGGCACTACCCACAACATTGTGGGCTTAGTCATGGTCTTCAGGATGAGGATGTTGTACAGATAGTCAAGAAAAAGGTATTTTTTAACTTTTTCTATTTTTCATGACTTGGTATCTTTGCTCTTGGTAGACACTTTCGTGGAGTTCACATGTCCAACTGAAGTTTTTCCGACTTGTGTGGCCCCAATTCCTTCCTATGGTACAGCTACTGTTTTGATGTGATAGTAAAATTGTGTTAGTAAGCTCATGAGCTGGAGTCGCGCATTAGGATTCTGAATCCGGCCTTGAACAGCTTATCTGTCTGGTCCCTAATTGAAGTAAAGCAAAGACAGCAACTTGTATAAGACCGTCACACCGATCCTCTTTCGTATGACGGGTTGGGTCAAGTGCTCCCGTTTTAGTTTTCTTTTTTGTTTTTTGTTTTTTTAGGGTACTTTTTCTAGTTTTTTTTTTGAACTTCCTAGATTTTGTAAGGTTTTTAGAGTTTTTTTTATTTTTTTATAGGTTTCTTTTATTTATTTTTATTTAGTTTTTAGGGTTCATTTTTTAGTATTTTAGGTAACGAAAAATTTGGAGTTCTTTTTAGTATTTTCTTAGAATTTACGGATCAAGATCCGTAAGACCGTCACAGGAGACCTACTCTTGAACTAATATAATCGCGAAAACTACCCCAAGTATTTACAAAAAAACCCAAAGAAGTTCAAAATTACCAAAAAATTGTGGTTCATAAGAAAAGACCCCCCCACCCCACCCCACCCCCACTCCATACCACATTGATAGAGATATTTAAAATTGAGACAGAAAACCTAAGCGTTTTCTTTTAATACTGAAACTTCTGTCCTTTTTGTTTTTGTTTCCCCCCTGTAATTACTAAATACCCCAGACCTCAGGGGTAGTTTTGTAATTGCCCTTAATATATGGTAATATATGACGAAAGACTAATTCCTTCTGTATGTCATTATTTGGTTTTTGGATTGTCTCTCTTCTTTACAAATTTGTTGTAATTCCTCTACTTGATATATGAATATGATTTTTGGAGCTATTCTTCCTAAATGTCAATCTCTATTTATTTCCCGATCAACAAATTAAATACAAAATGCTTGGGAGGTAACAAGCCACTGTTTTTTGTGCAGGAGAGAGAAGACGGAGGTAGGGGCCGGTTTAAATCGCACTCAAATGCCCCGGCTCGTATTTCCGACAGAGAAAAGAAAGCTCCTTTGAAGACATAGAGTGGGACGACCTTTAGAGAACAAAAAATCTGCTGATTGTGGATGGCAGTCGATTATGTTTTGGCTGTGGAAATCGCAAAGCTTTGTTGAATTTTGAGTAGCTAATATTTATTGATGTAGAAGTAACTAAACTTTTTTAATGCAGATCTGATGGTGATTTTTCTTACATGTTTGTGAGAAAAAAGACCAACCGAGGGGGGACAACATTGACTTATGCTGTACGAGTTTAAAGGACATCATATGCATAGTTATGTTGTTTAATATTAGTAATCTTGCATTTAGGTAGATATCCGTGCTGTGCTGTTGCACACCGTTGGATCCGGCACGCGCGCGCACACACACACACACACAATCGTGCAGATGGTGGGGATGCAGCACGGTGCTCTGCTGCAGAGGATCCACATCCTTTTTCTTATGTCTCGTTACATAGACTTAAGTTGATTTAAAATACTTGTTTAAGGTTGGTGGTGACAATGATTTAAATATTTTGCGTTGCAACTACATCTTTTAATTTGAGTGTTCAATAACTAGTCATATGATTACCTTCTATCTAAACTTCTATTTAAGAATAACTTCCATTGGCATATAATCTTTGGAAGATCTTAACAGTATGAGATACTTTCTCTGTCTTCGTCTCGAAAAGTGTTTTAAGAAATAATTTTGTCCCGATAGAAGAGTTAGACTTTCAAAAATATTTTTTTTTCACATAAGCAATAGTAGTAGCTTATTGAACAAAAACATTAAGATAAGAAAATAGAATATATAGTTTAAAACTAATTGAATTTACTAAAATAACTACCAAGTGAAGAAGACTAAGGAATAATATTTAATTATTGTCTATTAGTCGTATATAACTTTATAGGTCAGGAATATGTTTAATATCGAGTGGATCCCTAAACTATCTAAATAAGGCGTCTCCATAACAGAATTTGACTAGGAGAAGAAACTTATAACTTGGTGACATTTTTTAGAAATCCAAATCATTTTAGAAGTTTAATAGTACGAAAACGGTAGGATTTGAACCCATGACCTCAATTCTCTAATAGTCGAGATCAACTACCAACTAGCTCGTATATATAATAATGCAAGAAGTACAATACTACTGCTGTAATAATAATAATAATGGTAATGATGATGATGCTAAGAACATAAAATCATTCCCACAAACTCGATCAATCAACAGAAACATTTGTATTTGCCATATTAATAAGAACGAATAGTACTTTGGAGGAGAAAGTGATTTCGATTTAATCTGGAATGGTCTCAACAAGTATATGAAATCACGTCGGGTGGTGATTCGAATTGTGTAATTGACAGTCTGGTCGTGGCTCTCTACAGTATTGATAAAAAGAAAGTGAACGCGAAACCGAATTAGGCCAACATGGTCGGCGACACGACGCCATATGGACTCGGCATGCATCAACCACGTGAACCAACAACAGTGTTGAGACCATTGGGCTTAACGAGGTGCCGGGAAGAGTCATAAGCTGACACGAGTGGGACGCCACAAGGGCATCCCGTTGAATGTGGAGGTTCGGCCTTGGGAGCGGCATAATTAGATGGATCATCATGCCAATGTATTGTGGGAGCATTACAGACGCAGCTATGGGAGTTCGTACGCCAGAAGGGCAATATAATTTTGTAGCAGTTATATTCGTTAATCCGCATTGTATTATTGGTCCTTGTTTGTTTAAGTATTGGATCGATACCCAACAAGCTTAATGGTCTGAGTGAGATGGATGGTTTATTCGCGTAGCCATATATGAATATTTGTTTATGGCTTAATGAGTAAGCCATGGCTTAGCGAATAAGCCAAAAATTGCATTTGTCCACATTAACAATGCTTAATGAAAAACATACCCGTTGTACCCTCATTCAGTCCGGTCTCGCCTCTCTCTCTTCTCACTCTCTCATCTGCTTTATTAAAATATTAATAATAATATTTTCTATCATCATTTAATAATAATTATAAATTAATAAATAATAGAGTAATTATTAAATAAATATTAATATTAAATTCATTACTAATATCTATTAATTAATAAATAAAAGTAGTAATTAATAAATAATACTAATTATTATTATACTAATTACTTTTATCATTATTTACTATTCATATTAATCATACAGTAATTAACATTATAATTATACAATATTAGTTGTTATTTAACACTATTAATTATTGTCGAAAAAATAATTATGTAAAAATTTAAATAACTAGCACTAAATAAATGATTTGATAACAATAAATATATTATTATTATTAATATTTTAAAAATAAAACAATTAACTCGTATTAATTTTGGTTTCTGATTCATAGGAGGGGTAAAATAGTCAATTAAATTATTCACACATTTTATCAAGAACCAAAACAGACAATAATGAATATTTAATCACACAGACAACTTAATCTATACAACCATCTTAATCCATACATGCTAATGAAAAACCAACCAAAGAGCCCCTAAGATTGTATAGAAAAAGAATGAAATAGAAAGGTCTAGAAGCCTCTAAATGAGAAGGTGGAATGGGAAGTTTCGAGATGAGCTAGATAGTATAAATAAGAGGCTTGAGCCTCATTTGCAAACAATCCTGAAAAGAGCCAAGAATGGCTTAGCATGTTTCATATGATTACATACTTGTACTAGTGATTCCAGCGCTAATCCCTTAAATGGGGGGAAACGACTTTCATGCATTTCAGGTGATTTACAGCTTGAGGAGACGACACAGGATACGCATGGATGGACAAGCAACAATGATTTAGGCAGTCAAACAAATAGTTGTATGTTATGGTTGGTCATGTGCTGGTCTTGGAACTTGGTTTTCGTGAAGTTATTTAAATTACTTTGGAATCCCATACATGGGAGTTCAATTGTTTTGAATATTATTAGCACGCTCTCTTTTAGATGTTTTCGCCGAAGTCACGACCCAACATGATACTTCTCATTTTTAATGTCTTAAAAGTATGTTGTGTTATCGTGAATGCATGTTACTAGCCTGGTAGACCTCTATGGAAGATTCCACGACGTCTAATAGTCCTATAAAGTTGTGGTGTTATACGAATAAAATCACAATCAAATTTAATTATATTAAGATTTCTGTAAAAAATTAAAATTAATTTATCGATATAAGCGTTATTAAAAAGAATAATAATCATAAATACAAAGCACATAAGAAAATAATAATGTTGATGAAGACATACCGGTTCATCACTGGAGCCTCATCCCATATGATAAGATCCGTCTTTACAGTAAGTTCAGCAATGACACTTGATTGCTTTATATTGCAGGTGCAAATCTCATTCAAATTTAAAGGAATCGCGAATATGAAAGGAGATGTACGACCAGTTGGAACGAACAGCTGCAGAAAGTGTCTTCCAAAAAAAAAATTTACGAGTCCCACCATAGCCGTATGAAAAAAACACCCCCACGTTGGCTATCAACATCTCCCATAATAGTATTGTACACAATACACTGCTCACTGTTCAACATGCTTGCAAACCTCTCATGCTCTACTGCATGTGAATGTTTATCATACGCGAGCTCCGTAGCTAGTAATTGATTGCAAAAAGAAACATCGATATTATCTTGACATGGCATAGTCATGTATTCTTCAAGAGATCTACCTCGTTGCTGCATTATATTCTCAATTTCATCATCTAGCAATCCTCGAGCATAACACGCATCTCTAAATGTTTGATATATAACATCATCAAACGCCCTTATATCATCATGTAGGTCACAAGTACGTACGGTAAAAATATAGAACGGGGAGGGGGGTGGTGGTGGTGGTGAATAGAATTTTAAAATCACTTTGCTAAGTTAGCTAGTTTAAGAAATTCAGCTGTTATATATGCATCTAGGTGAACTTAGTTGATTTTTAGACTTAGCTGAAATCTCAGCTAGGTACAGTTCAGAAGTCAGCTAAAAAATAATATGCGGAAGACTTAGCTGACTTTTAATGCAACAGTTAAGATGGATGCAACAGTTTAGTATGATGCTTAAAATATTAAATAACACGTCACTTATAGTGGTTTTAGAGGTGTGTTAATCCTCTAGTAGTCCAATTTTCTCCAATCTACTTGGAGATAAATTCACTATAATATTTGATGGTTGCAATGAATTTAGTTACTGCAGCTTTCAACCAGTGAAAACCCGTGGGGTCGGTAACTCCTTCCCTTGGTTGCTTGTCACCTCCTGATCTAAAACTCTTGGATGCCTCACAACTCTCAAGTTACTTATCACCTTCCAATCAAGAACCCATGGATGTCGCATAACCTTAACTTTCAAGAACTTCGTTCAATAAAGATCCCCTAATCAAATCTTTAAGACAAGAGTGTTTGTTTTTTTCCAACTTCTAAGTGTAACACCCCCAAATCCTATTGGGTTATTACAGTGCCGTGGACCCCACGCCAGGAGATCCACCAGGCGAACATGACTAAAATACATTAAATTAAACAACAAAGGAAAAATCATGGTCCCTACCATGATATCCGACACAATATTCCGATAAGGAATTTCAATGACAAAAGTGGCCTACATGGCCAAAAAGAAATCTGACATCCACGAACATACATTGGGTAATACAACACGACAACAACTGACAAGACTGGAGTACACTCCAACTGACTGACCAACAATGAACCACTCGGACTAGTATCGCTCGAATGCCTCGTCGCCATCGTCATGCCCCTGTGTCTCAACTCTCTCCTCGCAAGCACCTAAAACATGAAAAACATGTTCCGCCCCCACGGGGTCAGTCATCCAGATAATGATCATCAAATACATGTATAACATGTATGCATCCAAAGGCAGAATGAAACGGTACAATGATGATAATAATACGAGATGCTCACAAACCAAGGTAAGAACCGAGCATTCGTGACGTACTATGCCCACGACATACTATTAATACCTGTTCGACAGGTTAGAACATAAGTGCCCGACGGCGAATCAAAATCACAGAATACCACAATGAATTACAAGACATGAACCAACCCAGGACTGAATTAATTATGAATCACAATGCCCGAAGGCTCCAATGAAATTACCAGGACAATAATAAAGGCTTGAAAGCCGATCAGCGGAATTTAACAAATATCACAAATACCTGAAGTCAAAACAGCCCGAAGCTGTATCAATGAGGGCCGAAGCCACGGCACGAAGCCGTATCACAATGAGGGCCGAAGCCACGGCATCCAGTCGTATCACAATTAGGGCCGAAGCCACGGCACGAAGCCGTATCACAATTAGGGCCGAAGCCACGGCACGAAGCCGTATCACAATGAGGGCCGAAGCCACGGCATCCAGCCGTATCACAATGAGTGATAGTGTGCTGCCTTGAATCGGCCAACACGATGATAGTAACACACGGATAGACACCGTCCTTGACAGTCCCAAATTAACACCTCGATTGCCTTAGAACGGCCAACCGACAACAATGATGCAGTGAATGATTGAACATTTAGATTTGCCTGAGAACGACCAATCGATGACAATGATACGAAGGATGCCTCGGCACCTTTAATCGATTCTACGGCGAAGGTGAGAAATGAATAAGCGATGCCTTTAATCGGCTGCATGCTTTTAATGACGATCCAAACAGGAATAACAATGATCTCAACGATGTCTTAAATTGACATCTATATTAACAACAATCGATACATCGATACCGCGAACCGACTATCGACAATGACATTAATAATGAGTATTACAATGCCTTGAATCGGCCGTTAACGAACAACAATAAACATTTGGCAAAATTGCCGGAAGGTATCGTATCGAACGATCTCTTGATATCAATGAATTCATGAAGAGACTAAGTCTCGGAATGATACAACACATCCATATACATACATGATGACATTAGCTCATTGACTAGTACAAGTATAAAACTTGCCTCAAACCGAAGGCGAGAAGGTACTTCCACGATCAACGTCCTTAATGAAATTACCGGCCGCTCGAACAACCTTAAACAACACAAAAACCAACAATTCTCTTAATACACGAATTCAAGCATGATCACAACCAACTCAAAAGTCGATACAACAATACCCGAAACTCATTGGGGCATTTAAACAGACGCGTTGTAAACAATCTCCAATTGTTTACAACCAAAACTCAATTACATCCGAAACCAACTCCCAATGAATGATTCAAACCCACAAAAACTCATGAATACTATCAATAATCCAATAGGAATACTTAGAACGATATTTCAACAACATTTGGTCGAAAACCCCCAAAATTCCAAAGTCAACCCGTAAGGGTTCTTGAACAATTCCTCAATTATTCACAAATTCCGAAAATTACACCAATGAATCCGTAGAAATACATGTATCCAAGATAGATAATCCATATCTAACATATTCCAACATAATATCGATTTACATGAAGAGACCGAAAGCAAAACACCTAAGATCCGAAATTCTAGATCCAAGAATCATTACCTTGATTTGGAGTGATGAAACTGATTTAGATGATGATTAATCCAACTTAGGAGCTTGAAGATGATGCTAGATGATTGCATTTCGAAAAAGACCTTTCCGAATCGCCGAGCTCGTCCGAAATGATTGAGAAATGAAGAAATGACGAAAGTTGGACGAATCGCCCTACTTATCTTGTCTCGGCTTAGCGCGCTAACTCCCGATGTTAGCGTGCGCTAACGCGTGTACCGGTAGTCCAAGACTTCGAATCGTTAGCGTGCGCTAAGTACCTTTGGTAGCGTGCGCTAACGGCTGTTCTTAGCGTACGTTAACCTTATGTTAGCGTGCGCTACGATAGTTGATATCCAAATCACGGAGTCGAGAACCTCTGTCCTGCATTGCAGGCGCGCTGGCGTGCGCTACTCACGAAGTCTTAGCGTGCGTTACCGGCATAGTTAGCGTCGCTGCTTACCACTCGTAGCGTGCGCTCACGAATTTCCCAAATCAGCCCGGTACCTTACGGGTATGCACTCCCTGCGCTAGCGTGCGCTATCTTGAATCATAGCGTGCGTTACATGCACCTCATTAGCGAGCGCTAACTACAATGTGTAGTGTGCGCTACCTCTCAAACTGCAAATAAAAACATGATGATGATGACGACAACAATCTCGGCTCGATCTCAAACAGTGATGATCCCAAAATACGCCGAATGGTGAACATAGTTGACTGAATATGAATGATGAATGATTATTATTGAGTGGAAAAAATTCTGAGTGACAGATACTGAATGATAATAAATGAATTCTGGCGGGTATTACATACTCCCCCTTAAAAGAGTTTCGTCCTCAGCGAGGGTAAACAACTCGGGATATGAACTATCCATCACGATCTGAAACAATAACGCCCAAATAGTCCTCGGGACCAAATCAACCGCAAGCCCAAGTCCCCAAGACTTGACGTCTCGGAACACAGTGAACGATTTACCAAATTATCACGAAATCTCGAGCACAACGTCGAAGGGATGAACTCCCAACAAGTGACCCAGATCTCAAGATTCTCGAATATGATCATAATAAGATAGACCAACAATAAACGATTCACAGTCACGCTGCATTATTACGGATAGATTTACACAGTTATCCAAAAACAAGGTTACATCTCAAATGTACCCAACATCGATATCCTCCCATATCATCGATTTCCTCTATCTCAACGATTTAAGGTATATCCGATGATGAATTTGCCGCTAACTATGATCTCAGAAAGTCACGAGAATGAAAGTGACATAAATGAATGATGAATGATGAATGACTACAAATCCGACAAGGATTTAGAATGACTCACCAAGGTGAATTAATAACGTCATGAGTGATAGTTCCCTGAAGTGATTGGAACTGCCGTTCCTCGTGAATTGAATGATTAATCGATAATTATGAGTCCCAACATGATTGATATATATGATGAATGAATTATATGAATGAATGAATGACAATGAAATGAATGATTATCCTCCTACCGAGCAAGAATTAACTTGCTGAAAACTGGTGATGAATGTCCTTACCTCGGGCTCTCGAAGCCTGATAGGGTCCCTTGGATGATGCACGGGCTGGAGTAACGAAGTCTCTCGAGGCTCTTGAGCACTCTTGAGATTTACTGGCGTTAGAACTCCTGCAGTATTTCTGCCGGTGTCCCTGCCTCCCACACAGAAAACAAACAATAGCTGGCACCGTACACCGGGTACTAACGTGACCTGCTGAATCACAGTTAAAGCAAACAACAGTCGAACTCGTCGCACGAGAGGAAGATCTTTGTCCCGGACGAAAACGACTAGAAATGACCCCTTGGGCGTCGGGCCCGATGTCCCTCCGAAACGAACCGGCATTCTAGTCCTCTCACTGAAGAATCGAAGGATGCTTCGAGTAAGCTCCTTGATCAAAAGCTCTGCTCCAAGAGCCTTCCGATGAACTCACTAAGTGAATTACAATTGTGATTGAACAACCTGCATCCTCAGCTGAGTTTAGCCTCTTGCTAAAATACTTAATTTTATCCGCCTCGGTACGGATAATTGTGAAGCAAAATCAAGTAGTCCTGAAACTTCTCGGCAATGACAATAACACCCTCGTCCTCGGCCAGTTCGGGGTTCAAAACTTGATAACTTGGCTTCCCGAAGTGGAGCCGGATAATACCTCTCTATCATGAGAGTCTTGAATTCGCCCAAACACGATCACGATCGGTGGGTTTCACGGAAAGCCACCAAGAATAAGCACCCTTACTCAAGTAGTAAGCCGCTACCGCCACTTTACTCTCTTAGGACAATTGAACCATGTCGAAGAGTTTATCAAAATGCTCAAGCCAATGAATAATATCAATTTGGTTCCGCCAGACCCTCAAAAGTAGGCGGCATCTGACGAGAGATATCGCCAACAATCTGATTCACTCCTCCAGTCTGTCCATGAAATGGCACCTGGTATCCCTGTTGCGGTGGACCACGAACCATCGAGGTCTGCATGGTCTCCACTATCCGCGTCATCTGAGTCATCTGGGCCATCATGTCCTGCATAAATATGAATGGATCAACCCGAACACCTTCCGAGTGAGATGCCTCTCGGTTACGACTCCCTGACAGTGAATGATTATCTGCTGATGAATGAGTAGCCTCGCTATTTGATGAATTAATGATATCCCTCGCGTTCGTGTGGGCATGCACACGAGATCCCGGGTTCCGGCCCGCACCGCGGCCTCTTCCCATGCGTCCTCTGACAGCTCTATCCATACTTAAGTAGGAAAGTCACATGATGATTATAGATTCCGCATGAATATCGCATTATGATTACGTTACAGAGTGACAATAATGAGCATACACGCTCTAACACAATGAATGCATTAATGATTTAATGAAATGATCGTCGACATTACGTCAGAGTATGATAAGACCGTATGAAACATCAAATGAGGTAACATGATTGCACGATGAAATTCTGAAATGATTACCTTGAACAAGTTAACAAGGTTGAAAATTCGATCCTCAAGATCAACAAGCGAACCGTGAGATGGGTGAGCGATTAATGAATTAACTGAACAATGAGATTGACTGAATGAGGAATGAATTAACTGAGCGATGAGATTGACTGAGTGACGAGTGAATTAGCTAAACGATGAGATTAATTGAGTGATGAATGAATTAGCTGAACGATGAGGTTAATTGAGTAATGAATGATTTAGCTGAACGATGAGGTTAATTGAGTGATGAACGAAGCAACTGAGTAATGATATTGACTGAATGATGAACGAATTAACTGAGTGATGAATGAGTTAACTGAGTGATGAATTAACTGATAAATGATATTGACTGAGTGATGAATGAATTATCTGAGTGATGATATTGACTGAGTGATGAATGAATTATCTGAGTGATGAATTAACTGAGTAATGGTATTGACTGAGTAATGAATGAGTTATCTGAGTGGTGACATCAAAATGATGATTGAGAATTATTACTGATAAATGAGTTGATCCTTAATGCTTACACAAGTCACACGTGCTCCAAAACAATTAGTCATGAATCAATCATAACACTAATATCACATATAGGTTTCAGCAAAGCATGAACAATTAATGACATGATGGATGTATGAACATAAAGAGAATCGAGTCCTTACACAGGTCATACGAAGCTTCGAGGTCTCACGATACTAGTCCCAACTGACGACGACTCGATGAATGAATGACTCGTGCAGTCGTACTAATATTACGACTCACAAAACCCGACTGTCCAAATTGTCATAATCTGACAGTCCCACTACTACCGCATCGGTAGGACCACATAACTCACATCTCAGGGTACTTCACAACCCAAATCTCTGATACCATTTCTGTAACACCCCCAAATCCTATTGGGTTATTACAGTGCCGTGGACCCCACGCCAGGAGATCCACCAGGCGAACATGACTAAAATACATTAAATTAAACAACAAAGGAAAAATCATGGTCCCTACCATGATATCCGACACAATATTCCGATAAGGAATTTCAATGACAAAAGTGGCCTACATGGCCAAAAAGAAATACAACAGCATCCACGAACATCTGTTCGGGTAATACAACACGACAACAACTGACAAAACTGGAGTACACTCCAACTGACTGACCAACAATGAACCACTCGGACTAGTATCGCTAGAATGCCTCGTCGCCATCGTCATGCCCCTGTGTCTCAACTCTCTCCTCGCAAGCACCTAAAACATGAAAAACATGTTCCGCCCCCACGGGGTCAGTCATCCAGATAATGATCATCAAATACATGTATAACATGTATGCATCCAAAGGCAGAATGAAACGGTACAATGATGATAATAATACGAGATGCTCACAAACCAAGGTAAGAACCGAGCATTCGTGACGTACTATGCCCACGGCATACTATTAATACCTGTTCGACAGGTTAGAACATAAGTGCCCGACGGCGCATCAAAATCACAGAATACCACAATGAATTACAAGACATGAACCAACCCAGGACTGAATTAATTATGAATCACAATGCCCGAAGGCTCCAATGAAATTACCAGGACAATAATAAAGGCTTGAAAGCCGATCAGCGGAATTTAACAAATATCACAAATACGAAGTCAAAGCGGCCTAAGTCAGTATCAATGAGGGCGAAGCCACGACGCAGCCGTATCACAATGAGGGCGAAGCCACGGCATCCACCGTATCACAATTAGGGCGAAGCCACACGAAGCCGTATCACAATTAGGGCGGCCAGCGTGACGCCGTATCACAATGAGGGCCGAAGCCACGGCATCCAGCCGTATCACAATGAGTGATAGTGTGCTGCCTTGAATCGACCAACACGATGATAGTAACACACGGATAGACACCGTCCTTGACAGTCCCAAATTAACACCTCGATTGCCTTAGAACGGCCAACCGACAACAATGATGCAGTGAATGATTGAACATTTAGATTTGCCTGAGAACGACCAATCGATGACAATGATACGAAGGATGCCTCGGCACCTTTAATCGGTTACCGACGACGAAGGTGAGAAATGAATAAGCCAATGCCTTTAATCGGCCTGTACAGTTTTAATGACGATCCAAACAGGAATAACAATGATCTCAACGATTTCTTAAATTGACATCTATATTAACAACAATCGATACATCGATATCGCGAACCGACTATCGACAATGACATTAATAATGAGTATTACAATGCCTTGAATCGGCCGTTAACGAACAACAATAAACATTTGGCAAAATTTCCGGAAGGTATCATATCGAACGATCTCTTGATATCAATGAATTCATGAAGATACTAAGTCTCGGAATGATACAACACATCCATATACATACATGATGACATTAGCTCATTGACTAGTACAAGTATAAAACTTGCCTCAAACCGAAGGCGAGAAGGTACTTCCACGATCAACGTCCTTAATGAAATTACCGGCCGCTCGAACAACCTTAAACAACACAAAAACCAACAATTCTCTTAATACACGAATTCAAGCATGATCACAACCAACTCAAAAGTCGATACAACAATACCCGAAACTCATTGGGGCATTTAAACAGACGCGTTGTAAACAATCTCCAATTGTTTACAACCAAAACTCAATTACATCCGAAACCAACTCCCAATGAATGATTCAAACCCACAAAAACTCATGAATACTATCAATAATCCAATAGGAATACTTAGAACGATATTTCAACAACATTTGGTCGAAAACCCCCAAAATTCCAAAGTCAACCCGTAAGGGTTCTTGAACAATTCCTCAATTATTCACAAATTCCGAAAATTACACCAATGAATCCGTAGAAATACATGTATCCAAGATAGATAATCCATATCTAACATATTCCAACATAATATCGATTTACACGAAGAGACCGAAAGCAAAACACCTAAGACCGAAATTCTAGATCCAAGAATCATTACCTTGATTTGGAGTGATGAAACTGATTTAGATGATGATTAATCCAACTTAGGAGCTTGAAGATGATGCTAGATGATTGCAGCTCGAAAAGACCTTTTCGAATCGCCCGAGCTCGTCCGAAATGATTGAGAAATGAAGAAATGACGAAATTTGGACCGAACTGTCCTACTTATACTGTCTCAGCTTAGCGCGCGCTAACTCCTGATGTTAGCGTGCGCTAACGCGTGTACCGGGTAGTCCAAGACTTCGATCAATCGTTAGCGTGCGCTAAGTACCTTTGGTAGCGTGCGCTAACGGCTGTTCTTAGCGTACGTTAACCTTATGTTAGCGTGCGCTACACGATAGTTGATATCGAAAATCACGGAGTCCGAACCTCATCGTCCTGCATCGAGCGCGCTGGCGTGCGCTACTCAAGTCTTAGCGTGCGTTACCGGCATAGTTAGCGTCGCTACTTACCACTCGTAGCGTGCGCTACGAATTTCCCAAATCAGCCCGGTACCTTACGGGTATGCGCCTCACTGCGCTAGCGTGCGCTAATACTGAATCATAGCGTGCGTTACATGCACCTCATTAGCGCGCGCTAACTACAATGTGTAGCGTGCGCTACCTCTCAAACTGCAAATAAAAACATGATGATGATGACGACAACAATCTCGGCTCGATCTCAAACAGTGATGATCCCAAAATACGCCGAATGGTGAACATAGTTGACTGAATATGAATGATGAATGATTATTACTGAGTGGAAAAAATTCTGAGTGACAGATACTGAATGATAATAAATGAATTCACAACCGGGTATTACACTAAGAGCTTCTTAGGATTTGAATCTTATTATCTTAGCTCTTCACAATGCTTGTAGAGTATATTGCTTTGGTTTGCTATTGATCGCTTGTAAGTGTTAATCACATCGTCCTTCTGTTCAAGAGTTCTTCAGATATTTATAGTACTTCATTTGAGCTCTTCATATCCGTTGCATCATTCGAAACAAATTGGTCCGTGGAGAGTGGGCTTTTTTTCTCACCTCTTTTGCCCGGCTTGATATCCGTTGCCTCACAACTTGACCGTTTGAATATATACAGTTGTCCATGCTATTTTCTTTGATTTCTATAATAAGAAGTCTTCACAGCGCGAATCTCGAGGAATATTTTATTCCTCAACTTGCGGAATCATTCAGATTGTCTCCTTAGCTTTATTTACGTCTCCATGTAATTTCCCGTCTTTGTTGACTTTTTAATGTTTGATGACGTAGACATAACTGATTAATACTTGCTGAATTTCGTCCAAGTATTTTGACGTCCATACTTAACTGACTGAATTGTCTTGGCTATACTCAGCTGGCACTTTGTTTTGGCTAAACTCAGCTGATATTTTGACTTTGGCGATACTTAGATGATATGCGATACTCAACTGATATTTTGACTTGACGATACTCAGCTGATATTCTGACTTAGCTATACTTAGCTGAACGAACTTAACTGTAAAGCCTATTTGATCAATTCTGAGCCTAACCTTTAAAGGCCTACAGACGATACTTATTTGGTTCTTCTTTATAATACCAAGTACTTAGAACATTACATTTGGATTAAACTTAGAATACAAGGGTAACATCATCAAAATCTTAAATGTATTCCTAACAAATTCCCCCTATTTTGATGATGACAAAACTTAATGATTGTTCAAATGTAAATGAGTCATCACACAAAAAATAAAACTCAGTCTGTTTGAGACAAATAGGAATTGTCATTCAGGTTGACTGCATATACGTTTCACTTCAGCTTATTACATCACAGTCCTTGAATGAATTTTTGTCAAACGTAAGAACAGAATATAAGTAAATGACAAAACAAAAACAAAAATATTAAACATTCAGCTCCTTCTTCCTCTTCCTCTGGACTTGGCTGGAGGCAGTGATTTTAAAGTTTTTGCTCCAATGAGTTTTTTCCACAGCTGGAATCAGCCCATATTCAGCTCATTCACTTCAACTTTTCAGTTTTTGAGATCTTGTTCCTGATTATGGATAATGAATGACTGGAGGAGGGGAATTTCTGGGAATAACAAGTAATGATTCTTTCATTTTCTACTCATATCTTCCCCCTTTTTGCCAGCATCCATGAGTTGTGCCAGCTATTCTTCCACCTTGGTCATAAAGTCTTGCATGCCAAGGGGTAGTCTGACTGAGGTAGGTGTCGGGAAATCTATTTCCCGGAATCTTGAAGCAGAAAGTTTCTAATGTAGAGAATAGTTCAAATTTTTGCTATCGAAAAACAAGGGTTCTTGCTTAGAAATTGAAAATGATAAGTTTTTATTAATAATTTCAATCGTTCAAATAATGAATTGTTGGCCACTAAGTACACAGAATACAACTTGGAAAGTGATAGTAAAACTGATGTGAATCAAGAAGCAGTCAGTCAGAAGAAGAACTATACATTCCTGTGGGACCAATAACAAGATCACGAGCAAATGCGATAAAGAATTCATTAACAATGCTCGTGCAAAATCATTTTAATCAGACCGGTGATCATAAATATAATAACATATTTATTTGTGTTATTGAAGCCGTCACATGTTAGATTAAAAGTGTTGATGTCATCATTCCAAGCAATAAGCCTAACTGAAGATGCGATACAATTGAAAGCAGGCGTTGGAAATTTCAGATACGATACATATTCGTATTTTTATCATAACTTTCACGTCCGATATCCGATTGAGATGATTCAGGTGGATTTGGAAAGCTAAGAGGCAGTACTACAATTATCTAGAAGACATAAAGATCAAAATCCGAAGTCTAGGATCTGTTATTCCACTAAAACGATAACAACATATTTTTCTTTAACTTTGATTTCTTATTTTCAAAACTTAAGTCTTGGTCCTTGATTTTTGTCCCCTAAAAATGTGTTGACTCCTTAACTTATGGGTTGATTTGTCATGGATCAGATTTTAGGAGCTTTGAATGTTGAATTTATAATTTTTAGTCTTTATTTTATATTTTTATATTGTAATAGTTGTAGGAATTTTGGCTATAAATAGCCCTCATTTTTATTTGTAAGGAGACCTTGAAATTTATGAAAAAAATTGTGAGTGTTTGTGTTAACAAACTTTCTTCTTATTTTGTTGAGTGTGTCTCCAAAATATAATTCGTGATTTCAATTCACTTATCGAGGCGTTAGAAACCTTGTGGCGTGTTTGAATCGCACCTTCCGGTTTGCTACGGCGCGTCACGTAGAGGGCTCGAAATAAAACAATCATTTGCTTAATATTGGAACGATCTTGGGAACTAAAATCATACTAGCGATAGCGGTTACCATGGCACGTCGTGTGGGGATCGCATCAGTTGGCTTCAGAGCTCGGTTTTTTCCATTACTAAGTGGTATCTATTTTCCTTCATTTTCATAATCTTCTTATCTTACCATCCTATTCTTTCTTTCTATCTTCTAAACCTTCCGTCTTCTTAATATAAAAAAAAATATACAAAAAAAAAGGATACAAAAAAAAAGTATACAAAAAAAATACCTATATATATAAATATACCTATTTATCATGAAGGTCGGTTCTACCACCACAGTGAATATATATACATATACATATCTATCACGAAGGTCGGTTCTACCACCACAGTGAATATATATACATATACATATCTATCACGAAGGTTGGTTCTACCACCACAGTGAATCTATATATATATATATATATACATATACATATCTATCACGAAGGTCGGTTCTACCACCACAGTGAAATATAAAATAAATATAAAGATGGAGTGCGGATTACCGCCCCTGTAAAATTAAATACTTGTCACAATACTAGTGTTGCGATATTTCTTAAACGCAAGTGCACGTTATCGTATACAAGCAATAAAGTGATGAGTGAGTATCGTTCCCACGAGGACTGAATCGCTAACTATCGATTTTTATGTATTCTAGTTTTATTTGAACAATCGAACTTTGGGTTTGCAATTAATTACTAAAAGAATTAATAAAAGACTAAACAGTAAAAACGATCGCTTGAAGAAAAAGAATCAAATGATGACTAAGTCTAGGATTCTGAATCCACCTTGGTTTATCCGAATTTACTCTCGATTATCTGAAGTTAATGATTTTCCCAATTTATTGAAGGCGAAGATTGCTAATATACTCTACCGCCTCTCCCGAGGTCAATAGATTTTTCTAAAGGCGAATAACGCACTCTATCCCTAGGTGAATTAATTCACAAGAGGCAAAAGCATAAAATCTCCAAAAGGCCACGTAGTTCCTATGAGTATATTCCTATCTCACAAGATAAAACGGTCCTCACCAATAGTTCCTCACCAACTCTCCTCTCCCGATTCGAATTGAATGATTAAAACAATACAACTATTGGCCAGATAATTGAAAGCATTAAACACGATTGGGAAAACTCAACAAAAAGGGAATTAAATAGATAATCTCAAGCAAATCCTTCAAAACATAGGTTTCATCAAAATCCTAGATCAAGGGTTTTAGCCTGACATGCTAAATAATGAAAATACAGAATTAATAATTAAAAGCATGAAAATCAAACGCAGATGAAGAGTTTGGATTCCTCCGTTCTTCTGGCTTCCGCCCTCTGCCTTTGATGTCTTCTGCTTCTCTCGTCTGCAATAATCTTCTATGATCTTCCTTTTCCCAAGCCTCCAAGATGATTAATTAGGGTCTTAAACCCTTATTTATAGCTCCCAACAGCCTCCAAATCGCGTCCGTGTGAGTAGGTCGAGAACTGGCTTCAAAACGGCCCAAAATCGCGTGGAGCACGCCAAAACCGCCCTGTGTGCCGCGGCTCACTTAATCTGTGCCGCGGCACATAGCGTGCAAATTAAAAACCTGGGCGCTAATATTTTTCTCTGGGCCGCAGCTCACCAAAGCTGTGCCGCGGCTCAGAGTACATCTACTCTGGTGCCTGCTGGCCCTCTGCGTGTGCCACGGCTCACTTTCCTTGTGCCGCGACCAACGGCCAAAATTCGCCGTTTTCGCCCGTTTCACCTCGTTTTAGCTTCCGGACTCCAATCTCCTGTCAAACATACAAGAATAAGGCATTAAAAGCTCATTTATGCAAATTTACTCGCCAAAATAATACAAAATAATGATAAATAGACGTATAAAAATACGCCTAAAAAATATCCCCAAACTTGAGCCTTTGCTTGTCCTCAAGCAAAAAGAATTAATTTAAACAAAAGAGTATCGTGAATAATCGTGCAACTTATGGTGCTCAACCTAATCAATATTATCCTGAAATTCTCTCTGAATAATACGAGTATCGTAATAGCGAGCTACACTCAGAACACTGATTCCACAAAGTAACCAAGTTCAGTCCTAATCACTCGTTCATGAAGAAAATCCAGCTCAAAGATTAACAAACGTGAATCTAATCGACCGTCAATATGAAAGGTTAAAATAAACGAGCTAATTCGCCCCGTTCCACAGTCTAATGGCAAAATTTTCACGAGTTTCATCAAAAATAACCCTCGGACAGTATTCCCTTATATATATGCTCAAGAAATTGATTCGAGTTGACCACTAGGTTCGGATCTCGGGATGTTTCATCGGGATAATCCTAGGGTGGAACTTCCATTCTCATGTATTGGGAAACCGTTTGACGTAAAAGACATTCATGGGGCACATGGATGCTTCTAGTTACTAAGTTCCCTTCCACAGCAGAGAAACAACTCGAATAGCTATTCTCGCATGTCCGAATCAAGGTCGCTGTTTTACGCGAGAGTAAACAACGGGTCACGTGAATACCCCCGGTTACTAGGCTTCCCGTCTTCGGTACATGTGAAATTTCTAAACCACTAGTCTAATCAGGGTCGTCGTTTTACGCGAGAATAAACAACGGGTCACGTGAATACCCCCGGTTACTAGACTTCCCATCATAGAACAAAAAAATATCTCGACTTTTGGGAAAAACTGACCGACTCTAAACTCAATATAAGTGCCAACACGACTTATGTTACTGGACGACTAGCTAACCAAAAAATGTAACCAAACATATCGACGGTGATTTTAAAATATGTATGTATCCTCTCTTATCCGCTAAGACCACTACAATCACGAAAAAATTTCGGACCTAAATGAAGACTTAACAGAAACAGATATCACTGACTACAACTCGACTAAAACTCGACCGTTTCTTGAGAGAAAACAAAGGTCGTAACATCAGTATTACACAAATAGAAGCACGAAAAATTCACGAATAAGAGTAAAATCACGACAAGCAAGGCTATCGACAAAAAGATAACTAAAAATAACAAAAAGTGCAACGAAATAAGTACAAATAAAGAAATGCAAAGAATGAAATAGACCCCCCAAACTTAGGACGTACATTGACCTCAATGGACAAAATATAGTATGCAATAAAAGTGAAAGGTCAAGTACTCCCCTCCAGTCCTCTCACGAGCTGGTGCCGGCATCATCCGGCGAGGAGGGTGGTGTGGCTGACCGAGCAGGTGAAATAAATGGCCCGTTCGGATGCAAAATGTGGGCCGTCCATGCGGCAAGGTGCTCCTGATGGTAGGCGTCCCTCGCTGCCAGACGCCTCGCCTCACGCCGGTTGACCCGGCGGGCCTGCTCTCGCATCTCAGCTCGGACGGCAGTAATGATGCTCTCCCTCTCCGTCCGCCTCTCCTCTCTCAGCTCAGCCAGAAGGCTCTCTCTCTCTCTCCTCATCTCCTCTCTCTCTCTCCTCATCTCCTCTCTCTCTCCTCATATCCTCCCTCACATCCTCTCTCTCTCTCCTCATATCCTCCCTCAGCCCGTCGAACATCGCCTGCAATCTCTCTCTGTCGGGCGGTGGGCTGGTATCTGCCTGCTCCTGTGTCAGCAGTAGAGGCTCGGGGGATCCATCGTGGGCCTCATCCAGTAGAAATCCTCTCCCCCGAGCGTGCGCCGGCGCTCCTCCCCACTGGTCAAAATGTGAGATGATGCGGTGGGCCTGGGGAGCAAGCATCGACTCGTCATCCGACCACGTCATCCCCGACTGCCGGCAAAGAGCGCAGATAAGAGAGGGGTGCTTCAACCCAGTCTTGGCCCCTCCCTGAATACACTGGAATATAGATCAGACCAAGAGAGGGGCCACATCGAATCGCAGCCCGGATGTGATAGCATATAGTGTCCGGGCCCTGGAGAGAAAAACAGTGCGGATCTGAGATGTGTGGTCTATACGAGCGCAGATAAAATATAGCCAGGCACGCCCGAGCTGACTGAGGTGCGAGCTCTTAAATTGGAAAGTGGAAGAACCCGGTGCGCGCCGCTCCCAGTCGGAGTCGGGCTGCATAAGAGTCTCGAGCAGAGCCTCCTTCGTGAGGCTAGCCATAACTCGGTCATAAGCCGTCTCATCTACCACCGGCAGCCCAAACAACCTCCGAATAGCAGCTACAGAAAAATCAACCGTAATACCTCGGACATCGACCTGAGTCCGAGTGTCTGACTGCTGCAACATCTGGCCTGCCCGAATGTGCTTCAATAACGCGCTGGCATAGAACTCCTGCACTATCGATATCACCGCTGGCTCGGGGGGTGCAGCAAAACGGGGCCACCCATCTCATCTATCATGGTAAGCAGTTCCCCGTCTTGGGGGGATGGAGCGAATCCCCTCTCCGGGATCAGAGGTCGCGGCCGAATCTTCTCGTTGAAGATTTTGTGGATCTCCGGGTCAGAAAACTGGTGCGCCTTCGACTCGGCGCGACTACGAGAGGTTTCCCCTCGAGTCGGGGACGACTGAGTCCTGGCCCTCTTGCTCAGCTTCTTAGTCCTAGCCATAGCGAGTCCTGAAAAATTAAACATCGGAGTTTACTTACTCAAACAAAAACGAGAATAATCATCACTCGGCTAAGGATATCCGGCTGTAAATCAGAAATTTAACGAGATAGCACAGCCGTGAGAGAAAAATGAAATTGAACCATAACGTTTAAACTAGACGTACGGGTTGGGGTTGCTGTAATTCCAGAACGAATACGTTGCACATAGATTCAAAATATTGCCTTAACAAAGAAAATTTTTCATTCAGACATTTCATCAAACACTTAAAGGGCATGAGTTCAATTGAAGAACAATTATGGCAATAGCTCGATTAAATCCCCAAGAACAAAAACACGACTCATTCGTCATGACAAACGACCCATTCAACTCATTCATAATCGAAAATAATCATGAAAAATCAACCAAAAACCATCATATCCTCCACTTAACCATCATAGAACTTTTGAAAGAAGAAATAAACATATTCAACCATCAAATGCATAACACAACTTCACATTTAAATTCATAGAACAATTCGAGATTAGAGATTTAGACTTACCTTGCTTGGATTGTGAAAAGTGCAAGAAAATTGCAAGAAGAAGAAGGGAGATGAAGGTTGGCCGATCGCGCGCGCAAGGGAGAGGGAAAGATTTTTACCTGGGGTGGCCGGCCGAATGAGAGTTATAAGGTACCTGGGCTCTTCAAATTCCGCATGGTGTGCCGCGGCACAGCTCAAGTGAGCCGCGGCACCTAGTACAGTCCCTTTTACCTGCTCGTTTGTTTTGTTGTGGGCCGCGGCTTAGCTTTCGTGTGCCGCGGCTCAGGGCTCAAGTGTGCCGCGGCTCAGTAATGTTGTGCCGTGGCACAGAGTACAGAAAGTTTAGCTCTCCCTTTCGATTTGTGTGTGCCGCGGCTCACAAGCCTTGTGCCGCGGCTCAGGCATAAATTTCTCCCCTGGGACCTTTTCTGCACAGAATTTTAAGAAGAACACGTCAAGAACGAGAGGTAAAAGAAAAACAAAGCACAAAATGATGAAAAATAAGAATTCAAGAATGCAAGAAAAATACAGAAACGCAAAAATCTACAACTAAGAACTCGGGTTGCCTCCCGAGAAGCGCTAAGTTTATAGTCTTCAGCCGGACCTATTTAAAAATCAGCTCGCTTTTCGCAAACTCCATTTGATCTCCGCCCCGTTCATCGAACTGTTAATATGGGTTTTAAAATTTTGACCATTGGTCCTTAACGATTCGATTCGGTTCGGACATCCAATGTTGTTTGCGGAAAGGTTTTGACGACAACAACTTTCCAAAACACCCGTTTTTCTCATGACTATACGTCCGTTTGCCTTCCGGCTTATTTTTCTCTTTCATGAACGAACTTATGACAGCAGCATACTTTTCTGATTGTGGCTGGTCAGATGGATGGCATGTTCACATGCTTGAGAAATGCGACTCGTTCTACATCTTTCTTAACAGTTGGACCATCTGAAACGGAATCTGAATTTTTCGACCAATGATTTTTTCGGTGTCTTTCTTTCGCAACGGCCTCCACACTTTCACTTTGTGAGCTCTTATCAACACCTCCCGGACATGAAAAGGATTTGAATACTTGGAACGTAACATGCTCGTCTTGAACCCTCAGAGTTAATTCCCCTTTTTCCACATCTATAAGAGTTCTGCCGATCGCTAAAAATGGTCGTCCCAAGATAATCGGGATATCTTGATCTTTCTCCATGTCGAGAACAATAAAATCCGCTGGAAAGATAAATTTATCCACTTTTACTAACACGTCCTCAATCACTCCCCTCGGATACTTAATAGATCGATCCGCTAATTGCAAGGAGACCGTCGTCGGCTTTGCTTCTCCAATTCCCAGCTTTTTGAAAATAGACAGAGGCATGAGGTTAATACTAGCACCGAGATCGCACAACGCCTTATTAAAGGAGAGATTCCCCATGGTGCACGGTATGTTGAAACTTCCCGGATCTTTCAATTTTGGTGGAAGCTTCTTCTGAAGAATAGCGCTGCACTATTCCGTTAAAGCGACTGTCTCAAACTCCTCGAGTTTTCTTTTCTTTGACAAGATCTCCTTCATGAATTTAACATAGCTTGACATTTGTTCCAACGCGTCGGCAAATGGGATGTTAATATGAAGCTTTTTGAACACGTCGAGGAACTTAGAGAATTGCTTGTCCGCCTTTTTATGCTGTAATCTCTGCGGAAACGGGACGGATGGCACATATGCCTTCGGATTATCTGGAAACGTTATCGAGGGTCTCCAATCTTGTGATTCTTCCATCGCTAAATTTTTCTTTTCCTCAATTTCACTTCTCTTTTCACTCCTCTCGGGCTGGTCACACACCTCCTTCCCGCTTCTCAAACTGATCGCATTTAGACTTTCTCTAGGATTTGTCTCGGTCGTACTTGGCAATGCTCCCTCCGGGCGGGCTATCAACACATTAGCAATCTGGCCCAGCTGGACTTCCAAGTTGCGAATGGAAGCGGAATGATTTTGCAATGTCGCTTCTGTACGGGTCATGAATTGACTCGTATTCGCTGCCAATTTCGCAATTGCTTCCTCGAGAGAAACTTTTGGAGCGGGAGGAGGCTGCTGTTGGTTTTGAGCGAACGGAGGCTGGTTCGAGTTCTGTCCGTTTCTCCATGAGAAGTTGGGATGATTACGCCATCCCGGATTGTACGTGTTGGAGTACGGATTATTTTGCCGGTTTTCGTTTCCTACGAACTGAGCTTGTTCAATTTGGGGCTGCTCGAACGGGTTTCCAACTTGGCACTCCGCGCTAGGGTGAGATCTGTTACACCAATTGCAAGACTCAATGGTAACGGGGGAAGGAGCATGCGAAAATGCTTGAAGCTGTTGTGTTAATGCTGCGACTTGGGCTGACAATGTAGATATCGGGTCATTACTCGAAATTTCCATAACTCGCTTCGGCGTCATTCGTTCGGATGGCCATTGATAAGCATTAGCGGCCATAGCTTCCAACAACGAGTGTGCTTCAGCCATCGTCTTTCCCATTAAAGCTCCACCGGAGGCTGCATCCACGAGAGTGCGTGTAGAGGCACTCAATCCATTGTAGAACGTCTGAATTTGAAGCCAGTCTGGAAGGCCGTGATGTGGGCATCTCCGTAACAAATCTTTGTATCGCTCCCACGCCTCGTGGAGCGATTCCATGTCATACTGACCAAAAGTAGTGATCTCGTTTCTCAGTCTCGCCTTCTTAGAAGGTGGGAAGAATTTAGCAAGGAAGGCTTGCGCTAACTCTGCCCATGTCGTGATCGAGCCCGGCGGTAAAGAATTCAACCAAAATTTCGCTTTATCCCTCAAAGAGAAAGGGAAAAGCCGTAATCGGATAGCATCGTCGGTGACACCATTGTTCTTGAACGTGTCACAAATCTCGAGAAAAGAAGCAATATGTGCGTGGGGTCATCGTTCGACAATCCACAAAACTGGCTAGTCTGCACCATCTGAATGATCGC
Organism: Orobanche coerulescens; assembly: GCA_033398695.1. Lineage (NCBI taxonomy): Eukaryota > Viridiplantae > Streptophyta > Magnoliopsida > Lamiales > Orobanchaceae > Orobanche > Orobanche coerulescens. The sequence continues at coordinate 151,085,777 of CM065815.1, forward strand.
AGGCTTGATTTAGAAATTGTTGGCTTGGACTGTTGGACGCCGGATCCCCGAAAAGTTCGCGTTGATCTGCGGCATAGCATAATCTCGAAGAGCCAGTGCCGGTTGAACTTGCTGCACATGGTTATCTCCTCCTTGAATTTCGATATTTTCAGCCATAGTGACTGTTGTCGGTAGCTCTCGTTTCTCCTTCTTCTTTCTCTTAAGAGTGCGCTCGAGTTCGGTATTCAAAGTTAGTAGGCCTTTGTTACCGAGTTTTCTCATGCACTACCCGAAAAAAAATCCTGAAAGGAAAAACAAATAAATAAATAAAATTAAATACACGAAAATAAGTAAATAAAAACGTTCAAACTAAGACTAGAAATACTGAAATCGATATTAGTAAACATTTCAGTCCCCGGCAACGGCGCCAAAAACTTGTTGCGATATTTCTTAAACGCAAGTGCACGTTATCGTATACAAGTAATAAAGTTATGAGTGAGTATCGTTCCCACGAGGACTGAATCGCTAACTACCGATTTTTATGTATTCTAGTTTTATTTGAACAATCGAACTTTGGGTTTGCAATTAATTACTAAAAGAATTAATAAAAGACTAAACAGTAAAAACGATCGCTTGAAGAAAAAGAATCAAATGATGAATAAGTCTAGGATTCTGAATCCACCTTGGTTTATCCGAATTTACTCTCGATTATCTGAAGTTAATGATTTTCCCAATTTATTGAAGGCGAAGATTGCTAATATACTCTACCGCCTCTCCCGAGGTCAATAGATTTTTCTAAAGGCGAATAACGCACTCTATTCCTAGGTGAATTAATTCGTCAGTAGGCAAAAAGCATAAAATCTCCAAAAGGCCACGTAGTTCCTATGAGTATATTCCTATCTCACAAGATAAAACGGTCCTCACCAATAGTTCCTCACCAACTCTCCTCTCCCGATTCGAATTGAATGATTAAAACAATACAACTATTGGCCAGATAATTGAAAGCATTAAACACGATTGGGAAAACTCAACAAAAAGGGAATTAAATAGATAATCTCAAGCAAATCCATCAAAATATAGGTTTCATCAAAATCCTAGATCAAGGGTTTTAGCCTGACATGCTAAATAATGAAAATACAGAATTAATAATTAAAAGCATGAAAATCAAACGCAGATGAAGAGTTCGGATTCCTCTGTTCTTCTGGCTTCCGCCCTCTGCCTTTGATGTCTTCTGCTTCTCTCGTCTGCAATAATCTTCTATGATGTTCCTTTTCCCAAGCCTCCAAGATGATTAATTAGGGTCTTAAACCCTTATTTATAGCTCCCAACAGCCTCCAAATCGCGTCCGTGTGAGTAGGTCGAGAATTAGCTTTAAAACGGCCCAAAACCGCGCGGAGCACGCCAAAACCGCCCTGTGTGCCGCGGCTCACTTAATCTGTGCCGCGGCACATAGCGTGCAAATTAAAAACCTGGCGCTAATATTTTTCTCTGGGCCGCGGCTCACCAAAGCTGTGCCGCGGCTCAGAGTACAGTCTACTCTGGTGCCTGCTGGCCCTCTGCGTGTGCCGCGGCTCACTTGCCTTGTGCCGCGGCCCACGGCCAAAATTCGCCGTTTTCGCCCGTTTCGCCTCGTTTTAGCTTCCGGACTCCAATCTCCTGTCAAACATACAAGAATAAGGCATTAAAAGCTCATTTATGCAAATTTACTCGCCAAAATAATATAAAATAATGATAAATAAATGTATAAAAATACGCCTAACAACTAGCCTATATAATCACCTTGTGAGTTGTGGGACATTTATATAAAGCCGAGTGATTAAAGGCAAGAACAGTGAAAAAAAAAACTAAAAAAGTGATATACGAGCATTGAGTGATCGAGCGATATACGTGAGGATTTTTTGAGGACTAATTTATGTGTGTGTGTGTGTCAAAAATAAAAAAAAGAGAAAAAAAGGGCAAAAAAAAGCCAAAAAAAAAAGACAAAAATAAGGGCAAAAAAAAAAGAATAGCAAAAAAAAAAAAGAGCAAAAAAAAATGTCGAAATCCGATATTGAGAAAAATGAAGGAAACGAAGCCCTTTAGAACATACAAGAAATGCTCACCAAATTAATTAGAAGACAAGATCGGCAAGAAGAAGCGATCAAAAATTTACAAAAAAAATAAAGAGGATGAGCATCACCGTAGAAGAAGGAATCCGAGTCCCATCTCATATAGAGAGTACGAGGATGAAACATTCTCTGAGGATGGAACTTACCAAAATCGAGGAGGAAGTGGTCGAGGAGATTGGAGAGAACAAGGTAGACGGTATGAAAGGGAAGGACGAAACGAGGAAGACCGAAGTATGGGAAATATAAAAATGAAAATCCCAGCCTTCGAAGGGAGGAGCGATCCCGACACATACCTTGACTGGGAGAGGAAGTTGGAAACTATCTTTGACTGCCACAACTATGCTAGTACTAAGAAAACGAGGTTAGCAATAACCGAATTTTCCGAATATGCCAGCATTTGGTGGGACCAACTTGTGACGGATAGAAGGAGGAATGGAGAGAGGCCAATTAATAGTTGGGAGGAATTATAGATTATAATGCGTAGAAGATTTGTTCCTAATTATTATCATAAGGAACTATTTTCTCGCCTTCATTCCTTAAAATAAGGTTCAAGGAGCATAGAAGATTTTCGAAAGGAAATGGAGATGTTAATGATCCGGGCCGATGTGAGGGAGTCGAGGGAGGCCACAATGGTGAGATTTCTACATGGCATGAGGGCGGAAATCTCTAAAGAAGTTGATAAACAATATTATGTTGAGTTCGAGGACATGGTATATGCAGCGATCAAAATTGAGAGGAATTTGCGAAAGGGAGGCAACAATACTTACTCCACGGGGTACACAACTCCTTGGAAGCCTCAAACGGAAAATCGAGACGTATCCAAGGGCAGTTTTGATAAAAGCACCATGAAGGGGAAGTTTGAGGTGGGGAGTACTAGTCGAACAAAACCCGAAGTCAAATCTACATCCGTAGAAAATACAAACACGAGAAACAGGAACATCAAGTGTTTTCGATGCCACGGGCGAGGACACATTGCATCCCAATGCACTAATAAACGAGCAATGATACTTAGGGAGGACGGATAATATGAAACAGATGATGAAGATGAGGAAGAAGGGAAAGAAGAAAGTGATGAAGGGGAGCTAGAATTCGCACCCGCACTTGTCATTAGGAGGGTGTTGAATGTGAAGGCAAAGGAGGAAGAGAGCAACGATAACGAACAACGAGAAAATCTTTTTCACACTAGATGTTTTGTGAAAAATAAAAATTATAGTGTGATCATTCATAACGGAAGTTGCACCAATGTGGCTAGTGCGATGCTAGTCGAGGGGTTAGAATTACCAACAAGGCGACATCCTAAGCCTTATAGACTTCATTGGCTAAACGATTGAGGAGAGGTTCGGGTGAATAAACAGGTACTCATAACCATCACAATTGGAAAATACCATGATGATATCCTATGTGACGTTGTACCAATGCATGCTTGCCATATTTTGTTGGGGAGACCATGGCATTACGATCGAGATGCCCAACTTAGCGGGAAGAAGAATCGTTACTCATTTGAGAAAAATGGGAGGAAAATCACATTAGTTCCCATGATGAAAATACAAGTCCATGAAGATCAAATTCGACTCCAAAAAGAAGTTGAAGAAAAAGAAAAAGAAAAGGAAAAAGAAAAAGAAAACCAAAAAGAAAAAGGAAAAGAAAAAGAGAAAGAAAAGGAAAAAGAAAAAGAAAAGGAAAAAGAAAAACAAAGAGAAAAAGAAAAAGAAAAGAAAGAAAAAGAAAAAAAATGAAAAATCAAAAAAATGTTTATTTATAAGTGCAAAGGAAGTCGTTAAAGAAGTTGAGGAGGGGCAACCCGCATACTTACTTCTTACCAAATGAATTTGCACTCTTGATGATGATAAAAATCGGAATGTTCCGAGTACTATAAAAATTCTATTGCAGGACTTCAATGATGTTTTTCCGGATGAGCTACCACCCAGTTTGCCAACCAAAAGAGGGATCGAGCACCAAATCGACTTTGTGCCAGGAGCCGTCATTCCAAACCGACCAGCATACCGAAATAATCCTGAAGAAACTAAGGAGATTCAGTGGCAAGTCGAGGAGTTATTAAGTATTGAGTATATCCGAGAAATTTTGAGTCCTTGTGCCGTTTCGATAATTATTGTACCAAAGAAAGACGGGACTTGGAGAATGTGCACCGACTGCCGAGCGGTGAACAATATCACGGTAAAGTATCAACATATCATCCAAGGTTAGATGATATGTTGGACGAATTACATGGTTCGCGTGTGTTTAGTAAAATTGATTTAATGAAAGGTTATCACCAAATTCGTATGAAAGAAGGGGATGAATGGAAAACGGCCTTTAAAACTAAATATGGATTATATGAATGGTTGGTAATGCCTTTTGGTCTTACAAATGCACCGAGCACTTTTATGCGGCTAATGAATCATGTTTTGCGTGCTTATATTGGAAAATTTGTTGTCGTATACTTTGATGATATTCTCATTTATAGCAAGAATACATACGAACACGTTGAACATTTAAGATTGGTTTTAATTACCTTGAAAAAGGAACAATTATATGCTAGTCTTAAGAAATGTACTTTTTGTATGAGTGAGGTTATATTTCTTGGGTATGTCGTTAGTATTGACGGCATAAAAGTTTATGAAGAAAAGATAAGGGCCATATGTGAATGGCCTAGACCGACTAATGCAACTGAGGTAAGAAGTTTTCACGGTTTAGCAGGTTTTTATCGACGCTTTGTTAAAGATTTTAGCACGATTGCTGCCCCGTTAAATGAACTTGTAAAGAAACATGCTAAATTTCATTGGGGTGATAATCAAGGATAAATTATGCAGCGCACCTGTGTTAGCATTACCAGATTTTTCTAACACTTTTGAAGTTGAGTGTGATGCTTCAGGAGTAGGAATTGGAGCAGTATTAATGCAGGGAAAGAGGCCGATTGCTTACTTTAGCGAAAAACTTGGAGGAGCGATGTTGAACTATCCTACATATGATAAAGAATTGTATGCTTTGGTTAGAGCTTTACGTACGTGGCAACACTACTTATGGCCTAAGGAGTTCGTGATTCACACGGATCATGAATTATTGAAGCATCTCAAGGGAAAAAATAAGTTGAGTAAAAGACATGACAAATGGTTAGAGGAGATCGAATCGTTTCCTTACATCATCAAGTATAAACAAGGTAAGGAGAACATCGTTGCCGATGCATTGTCGAGAAGGTATGTATTACTTAATACGCTTTCTTGTAAATTGTTGGGATTTGAGCTCTTGAAAGGATCTTACGTGGGAGATAAAGATTTTGGCGAAACATATGTTGCTTGCGAGACAAAAAGTGTAAATAAATTTTATCGGGATGATGGATTTTTATTCCGTGAAAATAAACTTTGCATTCCTTTTTGTTCGATACGGGAGTTGTTAGTAAGGGAAGCACATAGTGGGGGATTAATGGGACATTTCGGAATTGCCAAAACTTTTGAAATATTGCATGAACACTTCTTTTGGCCTAAAATGAAACATGATGTTTATAAAATTGTCAATTCATGCATTATTTGTCGAAGGGCAAAATAACGAGTTTTACCACATGGTTTGTACATGCCACATCCAGTTCCTAACGAGCATTGGGTTGATCTTTCTATGGACTTTGTGTTGGGGTTACCAAAGGTAAAATCTGGATGTGATTCGATATTTGTCATTGTTGATAGATTTAGCAAAATGGCACATTTCATTGCATGTCACAAAACTGACGATGCCACTCATATTGCAAATTTATTTTTCAAAGAAATTGTACGTTTACATGGAATGCCAAAAAGTACAGTGTCCGATCGGGATACTAAATTTCTTAGCCATTTTTGGAAAGTTTTGTGGGCGAAACTAGGAACAAAATTGCTTTATTCGACAACTTGTCATCCCCAAACTGATGGCCAAAGTGAGGTAGTTAACCGAACACTTGGTCAATTGTTACGAACTGTTGTTAACAAGAACTTGAAAAATTGGGAAACATCTTTACCGTTCATTGAATTTGCTTACAACAGAACCGTTCATTCTACCACTACATTTTCTCCATTTGAAATTATATATGGGTTTAATCCGATAACTCCTTTATACTTGTTGCCTATTCCTATAAATGACATGGGTAGTATCGATGGCAAGAAAAAGGCTGAAATGATCAAACAACTGCATGCAAAAGTTCGAGAACAAATTAAAAAACGCAACGAACATAATGTCCGAATAAAGAATAAGGGACGGAAGCAAGTATTCTTTGAACCAGGTGACTGGGTTTGGATTCACTTAAGGAAAGAGAGGTTTCCCGCACAAAGGAATTCGAAATTGATGCCGAGGGGAGACGGACCATTTCAAATTTTAGAACGCGTCAATGATAATGCCTACAAAGTGGATCTACCTGGTAAATATAATGTTTCTGCTACCTTCAATGTGCTGACTTAAGCCCTTTTGAATTTTCAGATTCGAGGACGAATCCTTTTGAGGACGGAGGGAATGATGTGAATCAAGAAGTAGTCAGTCAGTCAGAAGAAGAACTATACATTCCTGTGGGACCAATAACAAGATCATGAGCGAATGCGATAAAGTATTCATTAACAATGCTCGTGCAAAATCATTTTAATCAGACTGGTGATCATAAATATAATAACATATTTATTTGTGTTATTGAAGCCGTCACATGTTAGATTAAAAGTGTTGATGTCATCATTCCAAGCAATAAGCCTAACTGAAGATGCGATACAATTGAAAGCAGGCATTGGAAATTTCAGATACGATACATATTCGTATTTTTATCATAACTTTCACGTCCGATATCCGATTGAGACGATTCAAGTGTATTTGGAAATCTAAGAGGCAGTACTACAATTATCTAGAAGATATAAATATCAAAATCCGAAGTCTAGAATCTGTTATTCCACTAAAACGACAACATCATATTTTTTTTTAACTTTGATTTCTTATTTTCAAAACTTAAGTCTTGGTCCTTGATTTTTATCCCCTAAAAATGTGTTGACTCCTTAACTTATGGGTTGATTTGTCATGGATCAGATTTTAGGAGCTTTGAATGTTGAATTTATAATTTTTTAGTCTTTATTTTATATTTTTATATTGTAATAGTTGTAGGAATTTTGGCTATAAATAGCCCTCATTTTCATTTGTAAGGAGACCTTGAAATTTATGAAAAAAATTGTGAGTGTTTGTGTTAACAAACTTTCTTCTTATTTTGTTGAGTATGTCTTCAAAATATAATTCGTGATTTCAGTTCACTTATCGAGGCATTAGAAAACCTTGTGGCATGTTTGAATCGCACCTTCCGGTTTGCTACGGCGCGTCACGTAGAGGGCTTGAAGTAAAACAATCATTTGTTTAATATTGGAATGATGACATCAACACTTTTAATCTAACATGTGACGGCTTCAATATCACAAATAAATATGTTATTATATTTATGATCACCGGTTTGATTAAAATGATTTTGCACGAGCATTGTTAATGAATTCTTTATCGCATTTGCTCGTGATCTTGTTATTGGTCCCACAGGAATGTATAGTTCTTCTTCTGACTGACTGACTGCTTCTTGATTCACATCAACAACAAGCTGTACAATTTTCAAATGTGAGTGCGTAGCGAAAGTTCGTTTAAGTGAGTTGCTGTAAATACAGCAACTAGGAGTTCTCCTGTTAGCTTAGTGCGTACAGAGTTTTGCAATGTATACTTGTATATAAATCACAATTATGAAAACAATAAAGACTGAAAGTAATAACACGCAATTTAAAGTGGTTCGAGGTAAACCCATCTACGTCCACTGGTCCTCCACACAGGAGTAAAATATTTATTATAATCACTGCGTATACAACTACGTGACTATAACTAAACCTGTCTCTGTATTGTTCACACAGATTGATACAAGGACCGAAGCTTTGGGCCGTTCACACAGATTGGCTTGAGCTCTTTCTTGACTTGCTTCTTCACACATAGTTCGAAGCTTCATCTATAACGCTATTCTTCCCACACAGCTCTGAATACGCAAGGATCTACAGTCCACACAGGGCTGATGATTATCTCACTGGTAAAGGTAGAATTCTCTAAACAACAGCTTGATCTTTGATAACAATTGATGTATGCTGTGCTGTTCTCGTTGAGGACTTGTATATTTCTTCGCTTGAATACTTGTTGTATGCTCACGAAATATACTGCTTAATAATCGCTAGAATTTCAGAGTGACTTGTCAGAGCTTTCGCGATAATGAATTGCTTGTGTAGTATTATTATTTCTAAGTCCTCTGGCTTGGGGGTATTTATAACCTTTGAAAAATGCATCCGTTACAAATGTAGCCATTGCAGGTAGGTGAGATGTTGACATCTCTGATTGGCGGCTTCCTGAATATTTAAATTAAAGCAGATCGCATTTAATGCTTCAGACATTCTTTTTGACTTCGCATTACATGCTCTTCAGCGCATTCAGACTTGTCTCACTTTGGCTGCATTAAATGCCGTCCTATCAGCAATAAATGCGGCTTTAACCGTGAATACTTTATGAATAAACAATGTGTATTTCACAATGGTTTAAAGCTTTATTTAATCAAGCCTGTCGGATGTGTTTTACTTTTCCCAAGTAAAACATCTTATAGCCTGACTGCTGTATCCGACACATTGTCTTTTGCTGTAGCTGTAGGCTCTGTGCGATAGACTGTATAAGATCTTCGATTGCTGTATGGAGATACCAGACAACTTCATACTTATCGGCATTTAGGAAGTTTCGAATTCTTTGATGTATGATGGACATTATCAAAACAGGATACACCCAGCATTAATATTTTGAAGTTGATTTTAATGAGAACTTAATTCTACGGTGCGACTTTTCAGAAAATGTGTGGTAGTGTTTTGACAACATGGGGGGTAGACATGGTGTATTGTGAATATTACCTAAGTGTTTTTAAATAAGAATAATTTTACCGAAATTAGAAACTTAGCTGGTTGACTGTTTGACTTCTGATCCAACCGAGTTTTGATCCTGGTTGAGTTTCTGATCAGCTAGGTTCTTTCCCCCTGGCTGAGTTTATGATCAACTAGATTCTTCAATCCTGGTTGGCTTTTCATTCATGGCTGAGTTTTCTGCATCAGCTAGGTTCTTCATTCCAGTCTAAGAGTCTAAGATCTCTGCTTAGTTCAAGAAATCTTTCTTCTGGCAAAGGTTTGGTGAATATATCATCTATCTGATACTCAGTGCTGACTCTTTCCACTCGAACTCTTTTGTTGATCACATGGTCTCTGATAAAGTGATGCTTGACATCTATGTGCTTTGAACTTGAGTGTTGTACTCGGTTGTTTGTAATAGAAATTGCGCTATAATTGGCACACCATATTGGTACTTCATTTGCTATTAGGTTGTAGTATCTTAGCTGTTTTCTGATCCAAGAATTTGAGTAAAACAGCTGCCTGCAGCAAGGTATTCTGACTCAGTTTTGGATATTGAATTGGAGGTTTGCTTCTTGCTGAATCATGATATCAACTTGGTTTCAAGAAATTGACATGTTCCACTTGTGTTTTTTCTGTTGATTTTACAACCTGCAAAATCAGCATTAGAATAGCCTGAGAATTCAAAGTTGTCATCCTTAGGATACCATAATCCAACATTGATTGTGGATTTTAGATATCTAATTATTCTTTTGACTGGTTTCTAATGGGACTGCTTTGGCTTGGATTGGAATCTTGCACACACTCCAATTGCATATGATATGTCTGGTCTGCTTGCAGTTAGGTATAGTAGTGAATCAATCAATTCTATATAGTGAGTTGGGTCTATGGAGATGCCTTCATCATATGTGTTAATATGCAGGGATGCGCTCATGGGCATTCTCAGGGGCTTGGCTGACTCCGTCCTTGTATATTTGGCTTGGTTTATGAAGATACCTATTTAGACCTACTTGATTTGTAAACCAAGAAAGAAATTTAGTTTACCCATCATGCTCATTTCAAATTCTCCCTGCATAAGGTTTGGAATTTTTTCACATAATTCAAGGTTAGTTGATCCAAAAATGATATCATCTATATATATCTAAACAAGCAATGTGTGGTCTTCATGTTCAATTATGAAGAGTGTCTTGTCCACCTTTTCTTTGCTGAATTCATTTTTCTCACGAAATAAGATAGTGTTTCATACGAGGCTCTTGGTGCCGGTTTGAGTCCATATAAGGCTTTTAGTAGTTTTTACAACTTATCTCATTTGACGAATCCAAGAGGTTGTTATACACTTTCTCTTCCAGTTCTCCATTTTGGAAGGCACTTTTTACATCCATTTGATACACCTCTGATTTCTTGAAGCCCGCATAGTCCATAAATAGCCTAATTGCTTCCAATATTGCTCCTGGTGCAAAAGTTTCATCAATATATATTCCTTCACATTGAGCATATCTTTTTGTTAGGAGTATGCCCTTGAATGCCACTATGAGGATGTTGAGTGAGGGCATTGTACTTGTAATTATGTAAATCATTAATATAAGGCAATGGGTGTTTCTTTATTTACTGGTAGTTACTGGCATTCCTAACTCGTAAATATACATATAAAAACTAGTCCGTGTATTTGAGAGCAAAACGTTCCACTCCTTATTGGATAAGGGGCCGGCACTGGAAAGGTTTATAGCTTAAATACTTAATCGTTCGCAAGTCGATGAAACTTGACTGGGCATTTAAGTTTATGTGAAGACTTGTATAACATGTTCTTTGATATGAAGAGTGCCTGTAGAATGCTAATGGTTAGTGGGAGCACACGTTATAGGTATGCTAATTGGATTAGTATACTTGAACCGACTCACCCTCAATTCGTCGCACGGATTTCACTCTGGGACAGTCAATGATGGAATCAAAAGGTTGTGATAGGTATTCGTGAACCTTCGACTTGAGGATTTAGTAGGGATGTGCTTGTGAGACGTCAAGATTTTCATTAGAGTAGTTCGACCCTGTAAACCGGGAGGCGGGGGTCAACCTCGACATGCATCTTGACGGGTAAGTAGCAGGTCCTACTGAATACCAAGATAGAATTCTTTCTCACGTTAGTGAGCGGTTTATATGTCCTATGCGGTTATTGGCAGATGAGATCATAAGTCTTTAGCCAAAGCATTGGAGCTAGTTGCATTGGATACACGAGAGCTCGATGATCTCGATTTGCATTAACGCATGCATAACATCAAGTACAGATAGGGTTTGACTGACCGTGACCCTATAACTTGATCGGGACATTTGAAAGAAGGGTTTATATGTATACTGGTATTCACGACAGAATGGTTCTTGAATGATCCCATCATTCGTTCTCAGTTGGGGTACAGTGTAGGCCACCAGGCTGGCTAGGTGGTGCTACTACTCTTTGGTTCCTCCCATTGCTGACTGAGACGGACCTACCGAGTCACGCAATAGGATTGACGACGGAATGAATCGAACTTATTATCTCATTATGAATATTAGATATTGGATATCTAAATTGGGACATTGGATGTCTAAATCGATTTATTGGATAAATTAATTTACGGCCTAATGAATTAAATATATCACTGGGTAATTAATTCAATTCATGAATATAATTATTTCTTGGAGAAATTAATTATGTTATTTTGTATTTGATATGTTTAATTAATTGAATTAATTAAATGATATAAATACATCGGAACGAAATCGGAGTTTATCTGTTTGGACTCACGGGAGTCCGAAACAAACCGAACTTGTCCGATTTCTACATGGGCCGTCCCCCACATTTCCAGCCACTTTCCATTTGGTCTCTTGTTCCATTCTTTAATGCATGATCATTGAGTTGGTGGGGTTTGATTCTCATTAGATGAGTTGTACATGTGGGGGAGTTAAAATAAAAGGGAAAGAAGACCAACTCTTACACATCCATTTGATTCCATCCGTGAGTGTAGAGCATAGAGAGAGAAAATTGTTTTTCTCAAAGTCTTCTTCTTCATTTTCTTCATTTTGGTTCTTGGTTGTTCTTGGAACATCAAGAGATTTTAAGAGATATAGATTATACACTTAGAATGTTATAATCAAAGGCTTCATCATCCTACCTGTAGCCGTATCCTTGGAGGATATCAAGGTGATCGTCATCTCGTTCGTTTCTCCGGCGCATGGCAAGTAGAGGCGTTGTAATTTCGACGTTGGATCATTCAAGTGCTTGGAGTGCTTTGGATCATAGGGAAATTCGTTTAAAGCTTGGGGAATAGCTCAAGAGAAGGAATCCATTTAATCAACGGACTACAAGGGTGAGTTTCTATATCTCTTGTGTTTTCGTTTGTATATTCGTATATGCGTAGCTCGATCGATCCTCGTAGGGATTCAGATCGAATTAATTTTCATTTTACCGCTTCCGCTGGGCCTTCGTTTTAGGCACCGAATCCCAATAGTAGTATCGGAGCGTAGGTCTTGTGATCGTATATACGATATTCGCATTTGGAATGCTTGATTAGATGGTGAATAATTTGGAATCATTTTAGTCATAATCTTGGTATATATTTTACGTTCGTTGTAATTATATTTTTCGTAAGTTTATGTCTAAATATAAATCTTAATTTCTTGGAAATGTGATTTATATTGAAGATATGAATGTTGGAAAATATAGATATTGGATATCCGGTCGAAAAACTAGCCCCGAATTGCCGTTGGACGGTCCGGGAGTGGTCCGGAAGCAGGGGGCCGCGGCCCAGGGCTGTTTCAGCCCAGGTTGAACTTTTCGATCGGGGCCGCGGCCTGTGGCTCGAGGGGCCGCGGCCTGGGGCTGGCAGCCCTACATCACGCCCAATGTTGTTTTCGGGCGCGGTCCAACCCTTTTCGGACCCGTTTTGGGCTTGTTTTCTTCGTGTATTCCCAAAAATAATTTCCAACATTTTAAATTAGATTTAATATGATTAAAATGATTTATGGTATTTCATTTTATAAGGGAAAATTGATTTATTGGAATACTTGTGATCGACCGAATTATTTTGATCATTTTCATTTTACCGATTGTGTGAATCGGTTGGATCGGTTCGTGTTGTTGATTGGATCAATGTATCTCTACGCTTTTCATTTATATAGTATTTATTGGATGAATGCTTTTGAATGAGGATGTGGTTCGTGGACTTAGTTTTGAATCGTTCGTTTTATTCGATTGGGTTGTAAAGGCCGTTTTGAGCCTATTTATTTTAATAGAAATATTTGTATCTAGGATGCAATTTTTAATGTAACATTTATATGTAATGACGAAGACCGGAGGAAGATCCGTTTCGAGAAGACGAAGATTCAAGACGAAGACTTGTAATTAGATTACGGAGCTTTTTATTTTCTAGGAATGGTCCATGAACCACATGTTGGTAGCAACTAGGTTGTGAATGGTTGTTCATATTGTATGAATGAACAAACGCGCTTTAATGAATTAATGTGCAAAGTGTAACATTAATCGCGATAATTCTCCCACAACAAATTATTAAGTTTATAAGGTTTCAAGGTTTTTCTTCCCTCCATTGAGCTTTCGGGAAATTGAAATCCAAACCGGATGTGCTATGCTTCCGAGTTATCGGGGTAGTCGTTCGAGGAGGATGGATAAATTACCGGGAGTACATTGGATGCCTTCGGTTGGAGTAAATTTTATCCCTAGAAACCTGATAGGTTGCCAAATAAGATTCATTTGTGAAACTGATTTGCGTCGATGGTTAAACTTAACTTGTTCACGAACCATAGAAACCGTATAGGTTGAGGGGAGTGAACAAGGGGAAAAAGAAGATCGAATCCTCCATTAGGTGGGTTGGTGTTGGACACCACTTTATGAAAACTAATAGACTAGAAACCTGTTCGGTTGCCCTCTATTAAGATTTATAAAGAACTCGATCACCACTATGAAGTAGAGCGACGATACTTCCGGATTTCACATGGGAGTGTGTTATTCCGATAAAAACAGTGGGAGCTGGGTAACAAGAATAGAAAAGACCTTAATTCTATACTCAGAACATAATATAACAAGTCACTAATTAATCTGTTATACTTAATGCAGACATAATTCTCAATATGACAATGAATCCGCTCGCAATTCTACTAAAAAGAACACCCTGATTGGACCTAACTTTGTAGACTGGCTCCGCAATCTGATGATTGTCCTCAATATAGAGGCACTGGGATACGTCTTGGATACGGACATTCCGACGCCTCCTGTGCGGACCAGAGCCAATCAGGAAGAGATTGAAAACCACGAAAAGTGGGTTAAGGATGACGTAAAAGTCCGTGCCTACATGATGGCTTCTATGTCTAATGAGCTTCAGAGAGCTCATGAGAAAATGACTTCTGCTAGGCAAATTCTATCTCACTTAACCGAACTTTATGGTGAGCACAGCAGAACTGCTAGATATGAGATATCCAAGAAACTGTTCGTTGCAAGGATGAAGGAATATGAGAAGGTTGGGGAACACGTCCTCAAAATGATATCCATGATTGAGAGATTGGAGGCTCTTGATTTTAAAATGGATACTTCTCTCTAAACCGACCTTATCCTACAGTCTCTCCCTAATTCCTTCTCACAGTTTGTTATGAACTTCAACTGCAATGAGATTGCATGTAATTTAGCTGGGCTAATGAACAAACTTGTGACCGCTCAGTCTCAGATTAATACTCCGCGGATGAAGGAGTCTGCTCTTGTGATTTCTTCTGGATCTCGGAGGTCTAAGAACAAGAAGAAAAAGACCAAGAAGCAGACTGGACCACATGTCAAGGACTTCAAGGGAAAGGGCAAGGCCCCGATGGTTCCGAAGAACATGAAGAAGAATGATGCTTGTCTCAAGTGCGGTGAGTTGGGCTACTGGGCTAGAGACTGTCCAATTCTTCATGGCACTTCAGGTACAGAACTTTTAGTTTTGGAAACAAATTGTTCTACTACTGTATTTTCTACTTCCTGGATACTGGATTCTGGTGCTAGTGCTCATATTTGTACCGTGAATCAAGATCTGGAACAAAGTAGGAAGCTTGGAGCTGGAGAAGTTATGATCACAGTCGGAAGCAGGCATAGTGTCGAGGCGACCGACATAGGATCACTTCTTTTAGGTTTAGAATCCAACTTTGTTTTGACTTTGGAAGATGTACTTGTTTTGACCAAGGGGCACAAAAACATTGTATCCATTCCGGTCATGGACCGAAAAGTCTTTTCATTTTTCATTGGTGATGGTTCTTGCAAAATTTATTTCAGAAATAAACTAGTGGGTACTGCTACATTGTTAAATGGATTATATCATCTAAATCTCAGCAACAAAGTAGTTGTGAATACTATGACTAGAAAACGTGGTAGTGATGAAACCAATCAAGTTTTGAAATGGCATCCTAGACTTGGTCATGTTTGTCAGACCAAGGTTTACAAGATGGAAAATGATGGACTTATGGGTCCATTGGGATCGGATCCCTTTCCTACTTGTGAATCTTGCCTTAAAGGCAAAATGACTAAGTCCCCCTTCACAGGGACTTTTGAAAGAGCCGCTGATAAACTGGGATTAATCCATACCGACATATATGGTTCTTTGGAAGCAGTGACGGATATCAATATTTCATTACATTTACAGACGATTATACTAGGTATGGTTATGTATACTTAATGAAACATAAATCCGAGGCCTTTGAGAAATTCCAGGAATTCAAGGCCCTAGTCGAAAAACAAACTGGTAATCATATCAAAGCACTTCGGTCGGACCGAGGTGGCGAGTATATGAGTATGGAGTTTGATGAGTTCCTGAAGGAACATGGAATAGTTTCACAACTAACACCTCCAGGTACTCCTCAGTTAAATGGTGTGTCAGAAAGAAGGAACCGGACCTTGTTGAACATGGTCCATTCCATGCTAGGCTATACTGACTTACCGATTTACCTATGGGGGTATGCACTCCTGACTGCCACTTACATCTTGAATAGATGTCCTTCCAAATCCGTTCCTAAAACTCTACATGAGATGTGGGAGGGCAGGAAACCAAGTCTTAATCATATTAGGATTTGGGGATGTCCCGCCTATGTCAAGAAGACTAAGGTGGAGAAGTTGGAAGCTAGGTCCGCGAAGGGATGTTTCATTGGATTCCCGTCGGGGATGATGTGATATCTATTCTACATGCCCGAAGATCGAAAGATCATTGTTGCTTTACAAGCACACTTCCTGGAAGATGAGTTCATTCAGGAAGGCGGAGCAGGTAGAAGTATTTCTTTGGAAGAATACAATGAAACTCCTCAGGAGACACCTGTGCAAGAAACTGGAACCGAACCTTCGGAAACACAAGTACAACCACCTCGTAGGTTTAGTAGGGTGTATCATTTACCTGAGAGGTATGGGCTTGTGCACTTGGAGGAGCTGGGTCTCCATGAGGTTCCAAGTGATAGCCAAGAGACCAACCCAGCGACCTATGACCAAGCGATGGTGGATGTAGACTCCACGAAATGGTGTGAAGCTATGGAAGTTGAGATAGACTCGATGCATGTCAATCAAGTCTGGACTCTAGTAGACCGCCCAAAGGGCATAGTGCCTATTGGGAATAAGTGGATCTACAAGAGATAGACTGATGGTGATGGCAAGGTTGGCGCCTATAAAGCCAGGCTTGTGGCAAAGGGCTATACCCAGAAACAAGGGATCGACTACCACGATACCTTCTTGCCCGTAGCTATGATCAAGTCTATTCACATGATGCTTGCGATAGCTGCCTACCACGATTATGAGATATGGCAAATGGACGTAAAGATGTCTTTCCTTAATGGATTCCTCGAGGAGGAAATCTATATGGAGCAACCTAAAGGCTTTGTATCCGAAGTCGATATACAGAAAGTGTGCAAGCTTCAGCATTTCATTTATGGATTGAAGCAAGTGTCGCGTAGTTGGAACCTTCGTTTTGACAAGGCGGTCAAAGAGTTTGACTTCGTGAAAAATGAAGAGGAACCTTGTGTATACAAGAGGGTTAGTGGGAGCAAGATCGCATTCTTAGTACTATATGTGGATGACATTCTACTAATAGAAAATGATGTGGGAATGCTTAGTTCTGTGAAAGCTTGGCTTTCGAGTAATTTCTCCATGAAAGACTTGGGAGAAGCAACCTATATTCTTGGAATTCGACTCTATCGGGATAGAGCGAAGAGAACAATAGGTCTTTCCCAAGCCCTATATATAGATAAAATCTTAACGCGACTTAAGATGGATGATTCTAAAAGAGGGTTCCTACCGATGCGACATGGAATAAAACTCTCCTTGATGATGTGTCCTCAAAGTGAGGAACAACGAAAGAAAATGAGTAATATACCATATACTTCGGCCGTGGGTAGCCTTATGTATGCTATGTTGTGTACGAGACCTGACATTGCGCAAGCTGTAAGCGTGGTGAGTAGGTTTCAGGCAAACCCAGGTAGGGAACATTGGACTGCCGTAAAGAACGTTCTCAAGTACTTAAGAAGGATTAGAGATATGGTTCTGATGTATGGCGGTGGAGAATTGGATGTGGTGGGTTTCACTGATTCGTACTTCTAAGGACTGAAGGACGATTCGATGTCTACTTCTGGCTACATATTTACTCTTACTGGAGGAGCAGTATCTTGGCATAGCGCCAAGCAAAGCGCGACTGCTGATTCCACCTGTCAGCTTAGTATCAAGCAGCCTCGGAGGCTTCCAAGAAAGGGTTCTGGATTAAGAAGTTTCTGGGAGAACTTCAAGTGATACCATGTGCTGAGCTTCCTATTCCACTGTACTGCGACAATGACGGAGCTATAGCACTGGCCAAGGAGCCGAGGTTTCACAACAATACCAAGCACATTGAGAGGAAGTATCATCTCGTAAGAGAATTTTTTCGCAAGGGATATATTATGCTGCATAGAATAGACTCAGCCGACAACGTCGCTGATCCACTGACCAAGCCACTTTCTCAGACTAGCTTGGAGCGTCATCTGGAGAACATGGGTGTTAGATACCATAGTGTGTGCCATTGAGTGAAAGTGGGAGATTTTTAGGAGTATGCCCTCGAATGCCACTCAGAGGATGTTGAGTGAGGGCATTGTACTTGTAATTATGTAAATCATTAATATAAGGCAATGGATGTTTCTTTATTTACTGGTAGTTATTGGCATTCCTAACTCGTAAATATACATATAGAAACTAGTCCGTGTATTTGAGAGCAAAACATTCCACTCCTTATTGGATAAGGGGGTCGGCACTGGAAAGGTTTATAGCTCAAATACTTAATCGTTCGCAAGTCGATGAAACTTGACTGGGCATTAAGTTTATGTGAAGACTTGTATAACGTGTTCTTTGACATGGAGAGTGCCTGTCGAATGCTAATGATTAGTGGGAGCAGACGTTATAGGTATGCTAATTGGATTAGTATACTCGAACCGACTCACCCTCGATTCGTCGCACGGATTTCACTCCGGGACAGTCAATGACGGAATCAAAAGGTCGTGATAGGTATTCGTGAACCTTCGAATTGAGGATTTAGTAGGGATGTGCTTGTGACGTCAAGATTTTCATTAGAGTAGTTCGACCCTGTAAACCGGGAGGCGGGGGTCAACCTCAACATGCATCTTGATGGTCAAGTAGCAGGTCCTACTGAATACCAAGATAGAATTCTTTCTCCCGTTAGTGAATGGGTTATATGTCATATGCGGTTATTGGCAGATGAGATCATTAGTCTTTGGCCAAAGCATTGGAGCTAGTTGTATTGGATACACGAGAGCTCAATGATCTCGATTTACATTAACGCATGCATAACGTCAAGTACAGATAGGGTTTGACTGACCGTGACCCTATAACTTGATCGGGACATTTAAAAGAAGGGTTTATACGTATACTGGTATTCACGACAGAATGGTTCTTGAATGATCCCATCATTCGTTCTCAGTTGGGGTACAGTGTAGGCCGCCAGGCTGGCTAGGTGGTGCTATTACTCTTTGGTTCCTCCCATTACTGATTGATACGGACCTACCGAGTCGCGCAATAGGATTGACGATGGAATGAATCGAGCTTATTATCTCATTATGAATATTAGATATTGGATATCTAAATTGGGACATTGGATGTCTAAATCGATTTATTGGATAAATTGATTTACGGCCTAATGAATTAAATATATCACTCGGCAATTAATTCAATTCATGAATATAATTATTTCTTAGAGAAATTAATTATGTTATTTTGTATTTGATATGTTTAATTAATTAGATTAATTAAATGATATAAATACATCAGAATAAAATCGGGGTTTATCTGTTTGGACTCACGGGAGTCCGAAACGAACCGAACTTGTCCGATATCTACATAGGCCGCCCCCCACATTTCCACCCACTTTCTATTTGGACTCTTGTTCTATGATTTAATGCATGATCATTGAGTTGGTGGGGTTTGATTCTCATTAGATGAGTTGTACATGTGGGGGAGTTAAAATAAAAGGGAAAGAAGACCAACTCTTACACACCCATTTGATTCCATCGGTGAGTGTAGAGCATAGAGACATAAAATTGTTCTTCTCAAAGTCTTATTCTTCCTTTTCTTCATTTTGGTTCTTGGTTGTTCTTGGAACATCAAGAGATTTTAAGAGATATAGATTATACACTTAGAGTGTTATAATCAAAGGCTTCATCATCCTAGCTCTACCCATATCCTTGGAGGATAGCAAGGTGATCGTCATCCCGTTCATTTCTCCGGCACGTGGCAAGTAGAGGCGTTGTAATTTCGACGATGGATCATTCAAGTGGTTGGAGTGCTTTGGATCGTAGGGAAATTCGTTTAAAGCTTGGGGAATAGCTCAAGAGAAGGAATACATTTAATAAACGGACTACAAGGGTGAGTTTCTATATCTCTTGTGTTTTCGTTTGTATATTCGTATATACGTAGCTCGATCGATCCTCGTAGGGATTCAGATCGAATTAATTTTTGTTTTATCGCTTCTGCTAGGCCTTCGTTTTAGGCACCGAATCCCAACACTTTTTGCAACCAATCTAGCCTTATTCCTAACAACGGCTCCATCTCCATCACATTTGTACTTGTAGACCCACTTGGTGCTAATGACTTTCTTTTGGTATGATCTGTCTACTAGCTCCCATACATTATTTCTTTCCATCTGGTTTAGTTCTTCTTGCATGGCATTCACCCAAGTGTAGTCATTTAGGGCTGGTTCTGTTGTTTTTGGTTCCATTTGAGACATAAAGCATGATAACATGGCCATTCCTGTTGGGTCTTTAGATTTTCTAGTTTTGACACCATCAGTTATGTTTCCAAATTTGTTGGATGGGATGGTCTTTTAACCAAATTTGTTTCCTACTTTTGGTTGAGGATCACCATTGTATATTCCCCCTGAAGAATTGCCCGGAAGGTTTGATGCATCCATCTGTGCTTCAGCTAGGTTTTGTTGAACTGCTGCAGAGTCTGGTTCAGCTAGGTTTGAGTCAGCTGAGACTGGTTCAACTAAGTGTGGTGAATCTGGCTGATCTGCAGTAGGATCTTCACCACTACGTCAATCAATCTTGTGTATTTGACAATGACTTCTTCTAGATTGGTGGCTTTGAGACTTTTCTCAATTTGATCCACCTGTTTCCTGTACTCCGCAGTAGATTCATCGAAGACAACATGAGGTGCTTCTTCCACAACTATTGTTCTTTTGTTAAAGACTCTGTATGATTTGCTTATTTGAGAGTCTCCCATAAAGAGACCATCATCAGTTTTAGCATCAAAAGTATTCAGTTGTGTTTTACCATCTATAAGTCATATGGTCTAGAAGCATTTTGAAATCATCACGATGGATGTGTGAAAATCTCAGAATACTTCATCTTAATGCTCAACATACTCATGATTCAACTTGTAATCATCCTAACAATGGAAAAACCTAAGCTTTAATCACTTCAAGCTTCTTAAACCATGATGTTCAGTCTATTAAGTCATCAACAAGCCTAATTGTTGGCCACAATATGCAATATAAACAGCTGGGGGGGGGGGTGAAGAAGCTGTATCTTTACGAAGTTTATTTGCGTAGAAGAAGTCTAAGGTTAAGTTGCTGTAAATATAACAACTGGTTGATCTTCTGTTAGCTTGACGTGTATAAGATTTTTACGATATATATACTAAAATCACACAGACAGATAGAAAACAATAAAGGCACAAAGTAAAGACACGCTGATTAAAATGGATCGAGGTAAACCCCTCTACCTGCACTAGTCCTCCACACAGGAGAAAATTATTTACTAAAATCAAGGCGTACACAACTATGTGACTTTAAGTAAACACATCGCTGTATCGTTGACACATATTGATACAGCCGACAACAGCTTGGGCCATTCAGACAGATTGTCTTTGGCTTCTTCGACTCGCTTCTTCTCACACAGATTGAAGCTTCATCCTTGGCGCTATTCGTCCTGTTGGGTTTTCCATGCATCGAATACATAAATCAAGAGTAAAACGCAGCGCAAGAAAAAAAATCTGAAAACCCAATTTAGGATCTCATGCAGTAATTTAATTATTTGATTAAAGGGCTAATCGAATTACCTTAATCCGATTGAAGAAATCTAGATCTGGACTAGAAGTAGATGAATATGTCCTTCCTCTTTGGGTGATCCACACACGAACATTTCCACAAGCCGGATTGCTAGATCCTTACGAATAATATTGATAAATAGTACAACACAAATTCCTTACTAGAAGGATTGTACTATTTATCAAGATCAACTAAGGGAAGAAGATCAGATGACCGACTTTGTTCTCCTACAGTAAGAGGTGGAGGCCGATTTTTCTTTCTTCTTTTGGGGGGGGGGGGGATTTTCTTTGATTTCTTGCGACAACTCCTTGTCATGGATCTCTTATTTATACTAAGTAATCCCTAGATTCAAGAATATAGTATTTGCTTAGTTACCACTCATCTTATTAAATAATACAATATATATAATATCCGATATTATATGTTAATTATTATTTAATCTCCTTATAAATATAATATCCAATATTATATTTATTATTCCCAGTTGATATTTATTCCTGCTTGTCTATAATTGTCGTAAGTGCGACCCAAAGGCTTATATTATGTTGGCAATTATTTAATACCTTATTAAATAATAAATCATAAGCGGCCTCTAGCAAGACATTATGATTCCCAAATAATATAAGTTAATAGTAATTAAACCTTTTAACGTGTCAACTCCCTTTGTCACGCAATATCATATTTGAACTAAGTCATGGAGATTGTCATACTTATTATGTTCAAATGCTTTCTCGATCTTAAGTAGACTGATTGAATCAAATGACTCTTCATTTGAGCATGGCCATGCATTTCCTTCAGTCCTAATTATCGAGGGGCCCATCAGATATCTCTCTCACTAAAGAGAGGGACAAATCCCCATCTTGATTATTCATTGCCCTCGACATAAGTCCCACTAATCCCGATCGCTAACCTTTATGATCACCATGTTTAAGATGACGTTGGATTTCGTCAAGGCATAGCAGTTATCATGTTGAACTCTATGATAATCTCAGGTTCAAGGATTTATTGACATACTGTTATATTGAGATTCACTTATGACATTTCCATGCAGTGATCTCAATGCGGGTCTGTCCAGTATTAGTTCTCCAACCAATACCCATAAGATTCATCCGTACCATATGTATAATCATCCAATGATTATCAATCAAACTTATACTAGTCTATTAATCACTTGAGTCTCTACTCAACGCGATTGTACTAGGGACATTTGAATAATCTTATTATTCGTGAATAACTATTATTCGATTATTATAGTATTAAAACATGCACACATTATAATAATCAACGAGAAATAAATAATATCAAATAACTTTATTTAAATGTGACAATTACAAATCTAGGCGCATCGAATGTCATAGGGCACTACTCCCAACCATCTCCTACTTGCACTAGGACCATTCATTCATGACTTTTAGTCCTATTGCTCTAGCATGGTCAACATGCTTTCCTCGTGAGAGAGGCTTGGTAAGTGGATCTGTAACATTCTCTTCCGTTGCTACTTTGCATATTGTAATAGCTCCTCGTCTGACGATCTCTCTGACTTAGTGATATCTTCTGAGTATATGTTTGAAATTATGATGGGACCTAGGCTCATTAGCTTGTGCAATAGCACCATTATTGTCACAATAAAGGCTTATGGGACCCTGGATGGTCGGCACCACTCCCAGTTCGGTAACG
Organism: Orobanche coerulescens; assembly: GCA_033398695.1. Classification (NCBI taxonomy): domain Eukaryota; kingdom Viridiplantae; phylum Streptophyta; class Magnoliopsida; order Lamiales; family Orobanchaceae; genus Orobanche; species Orobanche coerulescens. The sequence continues at coordinate 151,109,006 of CM065815.1, forward strand.
AACTTCTTGATCCATACGGCTTCCTTAGCTGCATCCGATGCTGCCAGGTACTCAGCTTCTGTAACAAAATCAACAACCGTGCTTTGCTTGGAACTCTTCCAACTCACAGCACCTCCATTCAATACAAACACATAACCAGTTTGCGATTTAAAATTGTCTTTGTCGGTTTCGAAACTTGCATTGGCATAACCATTTATAGCCAGCTCGTTTTCCACCCCTCCATAAACTAGGAAATCATCCTTAGTTCTTCTTAAGTACTTTAGGATGGTTTTCACTGCTGTTCAGTGACTTTCACCTGGTTTCGATTGGTATCGACTTGTCATGCTAAGGGAAAACGATACATATGCTCGAGTACAAATCATGGCATACATGATCGATCCAATGGCCGAAGCGTATGGTATCTTGATCATGCGGGCTCGCTCATCAGGAGTCGAAGGACTCTGAGTCTTACTCAGATGAATGCCATGTGACATTGGCAAGAGTCCTCCCTTGGAGTCTTGCATATTGAACCTCTTCAATATTTTATTAATGTAGATGCATTGACTCAGACCAATCAATCTCTTTGATCTATCTCTATATATTTTTATCCCAAGAATGTAAGCAGCTTCTCCTAAGTCTTTCATTGAGAAACAACTTCCCAACCAAGTCTTGACTGTCTGCAAGATGGGAATGTCATTTCCAATGAGTAATATGTCATCTACATATAAGACTAAGAAAACAACTATGCTCCCACTAACCTTCTTGTACACACATGGTTCATCTTCATTTTGAATGAACCCAAACTCTTTGACAGTTTCATCAAAATGAAGATTCCAGCTCCGAGAAGCCTACTTCAACCCATAAATGGATCTTTGAAGCTTGCAAACCTTTTTAGAATTTTCTGGATGAACAAAACCTTCAGGTTGTGTCATGTACACATCCTCGAGTAAGTTTCCATTAAGGAGTGCTGTTTTGACATCCATTTGCCACATTTCATAATCATAGTATACGGCAATGGCAAATAAAATTCTAATTGATTTAAGCATGACTACTGGCGAAAATGTCTCATCATCTGTCTATAACCTTTTGCCACCAGTCAAGCTTTATAGGCTTGCAGATTATCATCCATGTCTTTCTTATTTTTATAGACCCATTTGCACCCAATGGTTTTAACACCCTCAGGTGGATCTATCAAGTTCCAAACTTGATTGTCATACATGGACTGCATCTCTGACTTCATGGCTTCTAGCCATTCCTCGGACTCTGGTCCTGAAGCAGCTTTTGTATAGCTACTAGGCTAATCATCTATGAGTGATGCGTCATCATCCTCTGTTAAGAGATAACCATATCTCTCAGGTTCATGTCGCATCCTATCAGATCTGCGAGGGACTTGTGTACTTTGAACGGGCTCTTCAACTGATTGTTGAGCCTGTTCAGTTTCCATCGGTGAAGTGATGTCTTCTTGTGATTCTCGAGTTTCCTTGAGAATTACTCTTCTCCCACTGTCTCTTTTGGAAATAAATTCCCTTTCTAAGAATACAAGATTTCGAGCAACAAACACTTTGTTCTCTGCGGGCTTATAAAAGTAATATCCTTTAGATTCCTTAGGATATCCCACAAATAAACATCTTTCAGATCTGGATGCCAGTTTGTCAAACACTTGGCGCCTTACGAATGTTTTGCAACCCCAGATCTTTAGAAAAGACAAGTTTTTTCTCTTACCAGTCCATTTCTCAAATGGTGTTTTTTCAACTGCTTTAGATGGAACACGGTTAAGGGTGAATGCTGCTGTTTCTAAGGCGTGGCCACAAAATGAAATGGAAGCTCTGTTCGACTCATCATGGATCGAACCATATCTAATAAAGTTCGATTCCTCCTCTCGGACACTCCGTTATGCTGAGGTGTTCCGGGAGGAGAAAGTTGTGAAAAAATTCCACAACTCCTAAGATGATCATCGAATTCTTGGCTCAAGTATTCGGCATCTCGATCCAATCAAAGGACTTTAATTGTCCTGCCAAGTTGATTCTGTACTTTATTCTAGAATATTTTGAACATTTTAAAAGATTCATGTTTATACTTCATAAGATAAACATATCCATACCGGCTAAAATCATCGGTAAATTTAATGAAGTATTGGTATCCGCCTCTGGCATGAGTACTAAGAGGTCCGCATACATCAGTATGTATTAGGCCTAATAGATCACTAGCACTTTATCCATGATCGGTGAAAGGATTCTTCGTCATCTTGCCCAATAAACAAGATTCGCATGTCCCATATGATTCATAGTCAAAAGAGTCTAAAAGTACATCATTATGGAGTTTAGAAATACGTTTCTCGTTTATATGAACAAGTCGACAATGCCATAAGTAAGTCGGATTAGAATCATTGAGCTTAGGTTTCTTGGATGCAATGTGATAGACTTCCAAAGTTTCGAACTCATCTAGATCAATATTGTAAAGGCCAGTATATAACTTTGTAGTACCATAAAACAAGTCATCAAAGAAAATATGCATAATCTTATTCTTAATAAGAAAATTGTAACCTTCACAATCTAATGTAGAAATTGAAATAATATTTTTATTCATAGCAGGAACATAATAGCAATTTTTCAAAACTAACAAAGCCCATTGGGTAAAACTAGATCATAAGTTCCTACGGCTAGTGCAACAACTCTTGCTCTATTGCCGACTCTTATATCTACTTCCCCTTTCTTTAGTTCTCTACTACTTCTCAACCCCTGCACATTTGTACAAATGTGAGATCCACATCCAGTATCCAATACCCAGGAGTTAGAAGTAGATAAGTTAACTTCTATAACAAATATACCTGTGGTAGTCTCACTACCCTTGGTACGCTTTAGCTCTTCCAAGTAAACCTTGCAATTTCTTTTCCAGTGCCCAGGTTTATTGCAATGATGGCAATTTCCATCTTTGGGAGCTTTAGCCTTGAAAACCATCTTAGAAGGGTTTTTAGATTTGGCAACTTTTACCTTACCCTTGCCTTTGCCTTTGTTCTTAAAGGACTTCCCTTTGCTGACCATTAGCACGTGGCTTGGTTTCTTCTTAATATTCTGCTCAGCCATTTTAAGCATCCCATGCAGCTCAGCAATGGACTTCTCCATCTCATTCATATTATAGTTCATAATAAACTGATCGAAACTATCAGACAATGAGTTTAGGATCACATCCGTGGAGTGCTCCTTAGAAAGTGGAAAACCAAGCCTATCAAGATGATCAATATATCCTTTCATCTTGAGTACATGAGCGCTGACATATATCCCCTCAACCATCTTGCAAGCATATAAGGCTTGAAAGGTCTCATACCTCTCTTGCCTAGCATGCTTCGAGAAAGTTTCCTTGAGGTGAGCATTTAGCTCATAAGCTTCAATTTCCTCCAGATTCTTCTGAAGTTCTGTACAAATGGTAGCCAACATAAGACAACTGACAGCAATGGAATCATCACATTGTTTCTTCCATTTGTCTTTTTTTTTTTTGCTTTGTTTGCATTGTCAGCTGGCTCATACATCTTTCTTTCTTGCTTGAGAACTATTCTCAAGCTCCGGATCCAATCCAGATAGTTGCTTCCATTTTCTTTGAGCTTGTCCTTCTCAAGGACGGATCATAGTGAAATGATGGATGTGTTGTTTGATGCCATTCTATATTATCTACAAAATTCAATATGCAAAGTATTTAGTCACACTATTTTATTTCTCGAAAAATACTCCCACTAAGACAAAGTACCCTTAATTTTACAATATTTGTAATTTTAGTGGGCTAAGATCCCATTTTGCACAATTCTAAACTCAGCGTTGCATGACGCCTAGAATTGAGCTACTTTAGGTGGATAAATCTTTATCGATTACATCATATGTAACTCTTAGATTATATTCATGAGATTCGGCATCTTATGCCTAAGCATGTTATAATCCCATCTAATGCCTTAAGGTTCAAAACTATTTTGATTTCCAAATTCATTAAACGTATAGATATCACCATTACCTATCCTACCTTACTAAGATAATCCGAGAGCCCAGCTTTGGCAAGACCCACTCAAGATGATCGAAGTCTTGATAAGTGTTTTTACATGAACGGCATTTAAAATTTAATGAGGGATTTTTATCCCATGTTAATGTCTATGTTTGCTAATATACATCTAAACATACATAGCATCACATAAATGCATAAATTTAAACATACATCGCATCAGATGACATTAAAAGCATAGGACCGTGTACAACATGACCATAATTCCTAACATGATTTCCATGAGCCAACATGAAAATCACAAGGGTCAATCTAAAAGGTTGCAACTGGTCTTCATTGATCTTCCCAACTCCTTGGAACGTCATACGCTATCAATTGGCTCCTCGAGTCCGTCCGTCTCGTCCTTCTTGTCTTCATTATATTAATGAAATTTAACACTACACTAGTAAATTATATTACAAGAGGTGAAAACGGCACGTAGGCCGTAAAACAATAAATAATTTAAATAGACGACCCGCGGGCCGTAAAACCAATTATAATTAAACGACACGCAGGCCGTAAAACCAACCCATAAGGAAATAATATATCCTCATCCAGTCCGTGTACTTTTTGATAAGGGTGCTACACATTCTTTTATTTCCTTGGAGTGTGTACGCCGTTTGAATATAACTTGTATGACTGCTTGCGATCCCTTCATCGTGAAACTGCCTAGCGGGGATAAAATTGTGGGGAACCAGGAGATTAGAGGTTTTTCGGTGATTATATCTGGTATGGATTGGTTATCGAATTTAATTGTAGTTGATATGGAAGGCGAGGACGTGATCCTCGGCGAGGATTGGCTTGATAGTCATCGAGCGATTATGAATTACCGTACTAAGGCTATCACCATGATGACTAAAGACGGATCTGAGTACTCATTTTTGGGACGTAAGTCGGTCCAATCCAAGTTACTTAGCAGTTCCATGAAGGTCGTAAAACTTTTGAATAAAGGTTGTACGGGCTATTGGTGTTATGCTTTGAAAACGGAATGAAACGAAGTCGATTTCTATTCAATTCCAGTTGTTAATGAGTATCCCGATGTCTTTCCGGTTGATCTACCAGGATTACCACCAGATCGGGAGATAGAATTTACCGTGGACTTAGAGCCGGATGCGGCTCCGATTTCAAAAGCACCTTATCGGATGGCACCTTCCGAGATGCAATAATTGAATAATCAATTGGGAGAACTCATAGAGAAAGGATACATTAGATCGAGCGCTTCGCCTTGGGGCGCACCTGTTCTTTTTGTTAGAAAAAAAGATGGTTCTCTACATTTGTGCATCGACTACCGTGAGCTAAACAAAGTGACCATCAAGAACAAGTATCCTTTGCCTCGTATAGACGATTTATTCGATCAATTGCAAGGGGCTGCAGTTTTCTCGAAAATTGATTTAAGATCGGGTATTATCAACTCAGGGTGAGGGAGTCCGACATTCCGAAAACGGCATTTCGGACGAGATATGGGCATTATGAATTTGTAGTTATGCCTTTTGGGTTGACTAACGCGCCGGCAGTATTCATGCAGTTAATGAATAAAATTTTCATCGAGTATCTCGACAGGTGTGTAGTCGTCTTTATTGACGACATTTTGATCTATTCTCAAGATAAAGAGGAACATGCCCGACACTTGCGTTTGGTACTAGATATTTTGAGAACCGAGCACCTCTATGAAAAATTCTCGAAATGTGAATTCTGGTTAGAAGAAGTTATGTTTCTCGGCCATGTGATTTCGGCCGAAGGGGTTCGTGTAGACCCGCAAAAGATTGAGGCAGTGCTAGACTGGGCACCGCCTAAAAATGTTAAGGAAGTTCGTAGCTTTTTAGGCCTTGCTGGGTATTACCGTCGGTTTTTCGAGGGGTTCTCGAAACTCGCTCGGCCGCTTACGAAATTACTCCAAAAGATCGAAAAGTTTGTTTGGTCGGATGAGAGACAACAGAGCTTCGATGAACTGAAGAGACGTTTGACTTCAACACCGGTTTTAATTTTGCCACATGGTAGTGAGGGCTTTGCTGTTTATAGTGACGCTTCGGGTCAAGGTCTTGGTTGTGTACTTATGCAACATGATAAGACGATAGCTTTTGCGTCACGACAATTAAAGCCTTATGAGATGAATTATCCTACTCATGATTTAGAGTTGGCCGCAATTGTCTTCGCACTCAAGATATGGCGGCATTATTTGTATGGTTCTCCGTGTCGGATTTATACCGATCACAAGAGCCTGAAGTATATTTTCAGTCAGAAGGAGCTGAATATGAGACAAAGACGTTGGTTAGAGTTGATAAAGGATTACGATTTGGAAAATTTTTACCACCCCGGAAAAGCCAATGTCGTCGCGGATGCTTTGAGCCGCAAATCGGCATCTCTTCAAATGCTCGAGGTTCTTACACCTCAGGCAAAAATTCGTCAGGATTTAATTGAACAGGGGATAGAAGTTTGGCTTCAACGAGTGCAAGGACAGATGTGTACTCTCGAAATTACTTCGTCCTTGGTTGACGACATCAAAGGGAAACAATGGAATGACCCGATGATATCTCAACTGAAGGAAGGCGTAATTAAAAGAAAAGCTCCTGGCTTTATGGTTCACGAGGATAGTATTCTGAGATTTCAGGGCAGGCTTTTTGTTCCGAACGATTTAGAGTTGAGGCAGAGAATTCTTCGAGAAGCTCATGCTACGCCTTACTCAATCCACCCCGGGACGATTAAGATGTACAAAGATTTGAAGCGCAATTTTTGGTGTAATAACATGAAGAAGGATGTCACGGAGTTTGTACTACGGTGCTTGACGTGTCAACATGTCAAGATCGAACATCAACGACTAGCGGGGTTGTTGAAACCGCTTCCCATTCCCGAGTGGAAGTGGGAAGACATCTCTATGAATTTCATCACTGACATGCCTAGAACCCGGGCCAGAATGAATATGATTTGGGTAATTGTCGATCGGTTGACCAAGTCTGCACACTTCTTGGGTATTAAGGATACTTGGGGACCGGATAGATTGGCTCGAACTTTTATAGCTGAGATCGTAAGGTTGCACGGTGCCCCCAAGACCATTGTTTCTGATCGAAACGGTCGTTTCGTATCGCATTTTTGCCAGGCCATTCATCAGGCTTTGGGTACTGAGTTGAGATTGAGCACTTCCTTTCATCCTCAGTCGGACGGTCAGACAGAGAGGACGATTCATACGTTGGAAGATATGTTGCGGGCTTGTGCCTTAGACTGGAGTAATGATTGAGAGCTTCACTTACCGTTGATCGAGTTTGCTTACAATAATAGTTGGCATGCGTCGATCAAAATAGCACCATTCGAGGGACTTTATGGTAGGCGATGTAGGTTGCCATTATGTTGGGACGAGGCTTCTGAGCTAATTGGTACGGAACCAGATATGTTGACGGAGACTAAGGAAAAGATTTCTATTATCCGGGACTGATTGCTGACTGCCCAGAGTCGTCAGAAATCTTATGCTGATATTCGTCGTCGACCCTTGGAGTTCGAAGTGGGGGACCACGTCTTACTCAAGGTGTCGCCGACCAGAGGAGTTTTCCGCTTCGGGAAAAAGGGGAAACTTAGTCCGAGGTATATCGGACCTTTCGAGATTTTGGACAGAGTTGGAGATTTAGCTTATCGCTTGGCATTGCCTCCAGCTTTGAGTCACGTCCATAGTGTTTTTCATGTGTCTCAGTTGAGAAAGTACGTTCCGGATCCGAGCCACATTATCGACTATAGTGAAATTGACGTAGCCGAGGATATTACCTTTCTGGAGAAACCCGTGAAGATCCTCGAGCGTCGCGAGAAACAACTTCGGCATAAGACCATTCCACTGGTTAAAGTACAATGGTCGAGACATGGAGTCGATGAGGCGACTTGGGAGACGGAAGAGAAGATGCGGTTGTAATACCCGGAACTTTTTATTTCTCAAGTTTCGGGACGAAACTTCTTTTTAGAGGGGGAGAATGTAATACCCGTACTTTTATTGACTGTTCGACCTTGCCGTTCTTCTTATTTTGTTGCTCTGTAAACTCTTGGTGATGTTGTCGATATTGTTATTGAGTTTCGTATCTTGTTTGGGTCACGATCGTGTTGTTTAGACCTTGCGGATGTGTTCGGGACCAGAGAAATAGCGCACGCTAGGCCTAGGCTAACGCACGCTAATTCTGCTTGATTAGCGCACGCTAGTTTTGAACCGTAGCGTGCGCTAAGGGACCAGTCAGGTCAGAACCAGTAACTCGGACTGCCCTCTGGACTGGCGGTTAACGCGCCCTAGGAGTTCGTTAGTGCACGCTATTCGTGGTTAGTAGCGTACGCTAACATCCGTCCGTAGCGCACGCTAACGGGCTGGTCGGCAGAGGCAGTGAGGTTGTCAGGTGTTCTGGACTATCAGGTAGCGTACGCTAGGCTTCGGCTAGCGCACGCTAAAGCTGTCGCATAATGCACGCTAAGCCATAGCGGTAGCGCACGCTAAGGCTTGAGCAGGGCAGAGGACAGTAGGTTCTGGACTCCAGTACTGGAGGCCACTTTTTGGCTAGCGCCCGCTAGAGAAGGGCGATTAACGCACGCTAACGGGGCCAGCAGAAGCCACTGGACTACCCGGTGACCACGCTAGCGCACGCTAATGAAGGAAGCGTAGCGTGCGCTAGACTGGGCAGATATATATTGGACAGTTGACTTCCATTTCGTCATTTTTTATCCTCTTCACTCATTTCCGATGGGAGCAGCTCGGGAGAGACAATTTTGGGCGATTGGGAGCGATTCTTCGTCAAACATCAACATATTTAGTTGGAGAACAAGGATTCCACAACATCTAATCCATCATAACGTCCAAATCAAGGTAAAAATCCTTAAAACCCTATTTTTTTGGGAATTTTGGGGTTTTTCCTAGATTCGTCCGATTTATTCATTTTGAAGCTTGAGAACCTTGAGATTATGATGTATCTATCCCATATGCATGCTTTCCCTACGATTTTACGGGTTGGATTGTGCCGTTTTCGGACTTGTGAGGGTTTGGACGATTTTCCAACCTCTAGTTGTTTATCCGTGTATTTTCGTGAATCGTAGACGGGTTTCGGGAGTTTCTTCGTGTAATTTGAGTATGGATAATTGATTATCATATTCCTTGCAAATCGTTTAGGTGCCGGAAGCGCGTTCTTGGACCTACCGAACTCGTACCCTTTTTCCGTTCAATTTCTCGATGTCTCAAAGGCAAGTATATATTTATGATTGTACGTTCTCGACTTTGAAAGTAAGATATATTAATGGCATGATTATTTATATCCACTCTGGGGCGGGCCGATGGGTCCTCTAAGGGTTTCGTAGCCTCTTGGTGCGATTCCACGGATGATATGAACGAACCACTCTGGGACGGACCGACGGGTCCTCTGAGGGTTCCGTAGCCTCTGGTGCGGTTCCACGGTATTCATATATGTATTGATGTGATGCTATGATATTTAGTTATTCCGGAATACTAGTCTTAAATTGATGAATTGACGGTTACATTTACTTTATTGTCGAGGAGTATTGTATTTCATACTTGATATACTTGCACTAGCTATTCGACGGCTAACCCCTTTATGGGGGAAATACTTTTCATGTATTTCAGGTTCCAGGAGAGCGGACAGGCAGGTATCGGGTCGGTATGAAGATGATGGGCAAGCGTGATACTGTGTCTTTCCTCTGGTTATGTTTTGTGTCCTCCATTCAGTGTTGTTGTACTGGAATGGTTATTTGAATACTCGAGTATGGTTTTCCATTTTTCTTGATGTTCCGGCATGTGTTTGCCGAGGTATTGTTTCGTGTTGTGATGTCTTTGGATACGTTGGACATGTTTCGAATACCCCTTGCATTGTTCTTCATTCCATTGTATATAGACCTTCTCGGTCAAAATTTATAGTTCCGCGTATGTTAAGCCTTGTGGGTCCCACGGTGGCGCTCATGGCGCTGTAATATTCCATGAATAACTTAGGGGTGTTACAGTATTTTGGATGGTCGGATGGAGTGAGTACATTTTTAACTTGAATTGGTGATAAAATTGTTTACTCGTTTACATTTAAAGTTTGTTTATTATACGTTTATATGTGCAGATGTTTGATGATGTTGGAGCACTGTCTAATGATGTTATTCATAAAATTCGAGCTGATTGGGGACACGATTTATTGGAGGTTCGAAAATGTCTTGCGACATGATTTTGATGTTTTGTATGAATTATACATTTGATATTTGTATGTATTATTTGGATGAATTGGTGGTTTTTTTGTATTATCATTTGTTGCGCAGCGATTAATACACCTCAACGGCGATCGGCACAAGGGCCGAGCGACCAAAGTCAGCATCAAATGAACCAAGACAGACTTACAAAACGAAGATGCCACATCAAGATCAAGTATCGAGCGATCGACGTCCAGGGCGATCGTATCTTGGCACCTAGTGATCGTCTCTAGTGCCCGACCAAGGACGACCGCCTTATGCCACGTGTAAAGCCAACATCCGTCAATTATACGAAGACCGAATCTCGGGAATAAGGCACATGTGCAGACCCACAAACGGCGCAGCAGGAGAAGGCTTTTTTACTCCAGCCCACCACCAGCTGTTAGTGACAAGGACAACCTCTCACCTACCGGCAAACCCGCAAGAGGCGCCCTAGGTGGGATCTCCCAAGACTGCGATGTGAGGCACGTGTTGTTTTCTCATTGGTTCCCACATACGGCGCCATCCTGTAGCAGCTGCGGATTTTAAGGAAACTAACCCACGTGATGGGACGATCGCCCCGGTCGCCCTTAATGGCGTGTGAGAAGCATTAAATGAGCATTAAATGCAGGAAAAACGATCACCCGTTTGGGATTAATACATCCCCGCTACCTCCTCTTCTATAAATAGGAAACTTCCAGCATTTGGACACAGACAGAGAATTCCACACACAAAATTCCCCTCAAGAGAAATCCCAGAGATAAGAAAGACGTTCGGCAGAAACGAACCCTCACTATTTAATCTATGTAGTAAGAACTCAAAGAGCATTAACTCTGGTTCCTCCGGCAATGATCAACATTCAAGATATAGACAACTAGGGTCATTACACTCATTGTAATCAAACTCTAACATTAATATTCGTACTCCAAAGTTGTATTATTATTAATAATATCTCGCGAGAGCATTCAAGCCCAGGATTAACAACCCCTGCAAATCTTGTGTTATTTACATTCCATCGCTCGTGCTCTTGCATTTTGTTTGTTACTCACCCGTAGCCATATCCAGCAAATCATTCCGAATAATATTTTGTGCAACAACAATTGGCGCTAGAAGGAGGGGGCTATACCTTTATTTTCTCTCCGACCGTTTCGAAGAGCACTCACTATTCTCCGGAACATACACTTGAAGAAACACTCACTGTTCTTCAAAGAAAAACCCTCGAAATCATGACGTCTGCCACCACCTCGTAGAGAGCCACCATACGGTGCACCAGACGCCTATGGAGGAAGGGAGCCGTGGCGACGCCAGACTCTCACTCCCGCCCCCGAGGGACATCCCCTGCCTCTCACTCGATCAATTCTAAACCACGGAACAGATCGAGGAGGCCATGGCCGTTCTAAGGGAGCGACGGAGAGCATGCGATGCGCCCACTATTACCCCCTCAGCCATCCGCCGCGCGGGCAAGTGAAAGCTCAAGGGGTTATATGTCGAGCAATCGTCAGAAAGCCCCGATTCACAACAAAAGGCACTCGCGAGGCGAGACAGTTTCGTCTCCAGCCGCCTAGGAAGTGATCCTTCACAAAGGACATCCCCCCGACCTACTCGATCATCCGCGCCAAGGCCGCCAACTTCCTGGCTAGGCAGAGGTTGCTCACCCTTCGCCTAGGCGAGGGGGCAACCGGGGAAAGGAAGACGCCATCTCCCATACCAAAAAAGGCAATCGCCAAGCCCAGAAAGGCGGTCGCAAAGCCACCCGGTGAGTTCAAGGCCTTTGAGGATGTGGAAGTCCACCTCCTCCGCAACCTCAATATATCTCCGGCCCATATCTTCAATGCCATCAAGGGGCGCGAGTGGCTAAGCAAGCCAAAGCCGATGAGGGACAACGGTCATCTAGACCACAATAAATTTTGTGCCTACCACAAAAGTCCCGGCCACAACACCAGCCAATGCCGCGACCTCCTCAGACAACTCTGGAGATTATTCGAGGGAGGCAAGCTAGACAATCTAGTATCCAAGCCGGAGCCCCGGGCAGAAAGAACCGGGGTCCACGATCAGCGACAGAATGATGACCGTCAACCTCCCAATCCGGTCACCAGGATCGGGCGAGACGAGCCGGAGGACTCAGATGAGTCGATCCCTCCGATCAATCCCGGAGGCCGGGTCAATATGCTTCAATCAGGAGGCGTAAATCTCGGAGATCTTTCCACGGTTTCCACCATGTCAAACAGAAAATGGAAGGCCGAGCTGAGGGCATTCGCCGGAGTCCACATCGTGGTGCCCCCAGAGCTAACCATCTCCAAAGAGGCGCTCATCTCCTTCTCCAACAAGGATTGGGAAGGAGTGCAGTGCCCCAAGGAGAATGCCTTGGTGATCTCTGCTTGTATCCTTGGGAAAGCGGTCGACCGCGTGCTGGTTGACAACAGGAGCTTCTGCAACATCATATACAAGCCTGCTCTGGACCAGCTCGGCAACCTTACCAAATTCATCAAGCCGTTTGAAACCGTGCTTCAAGGGTTCGGCGACAACATGGCCAAAGCCTATGGAAGGATCAAGCTCTCCGTCGAGCTAGTCTGCTGTTACGATCCTATGGTTAAGATCACTAGGAACCTCAATTTTGTAATCGTAGACATGCCCAGCATCTATAATGGGTTCCTAGGTCGCCCCTTTCTAGAAACCTTTGAGGCGGTCACCTCCTCTTTCTTTTATTGTATCAAGTTCCCCACTACCGAAGGGACAGTGGGTACTGTAAAAGGAGACCAGCTAATGGCAAAGAAATGTTTGAACTACTCTTGTGTTGTAGCTTTTCCTTTAAATGTTTCTTGTTCTGTTTGTAACACTGGGATGATCGACAACCAACCAATGGAGATCGACGAGCCAAGCATCTCATACCGGCCCGACTCAAAAGATGGCATCTCACATCGATTGTCAGACGACATCGAACCGAGGATAGGCTTCGAGCCAAGCCTCGATGTTGATCCAATGATCGAGTACGGCGATCTCTCCAAACGAGAAGCGATCGTCCCTACCGAAGAGTTGGAAACTATAACAATCGATCCGGCTCGCCCGGAGCGGGAAGTGCAGATCGGCTCGAGCATCAATCTCGAGCTGAAAGACGATCTGATCAGTTTACTACGAAATAACATCGAAATCTTTGCCTGGTCGCATCAAGATATGGTCGGCATCGGTCCTAAACATGCTTGCCACTATCTGAAGATCGACCCGGCAAGGAAGCCTGTTTACCAAAAACGTAGGAAATTTGGTCCAGAGAAATATGCTGCACTAGATGCAGAAGTCAAAAAGCTGCTCGACAACAAACTAATCGGGGTAGCTACCGACGAGCCACAATGGGTGGCCAACGCTGTGCTCGTCAAAAAGGCGAGCGACTCCTGGAGGTTGTGCATCGATTTTACCGATATCAACGCGGCTTGTCCGAAAGATCACTTTCCAATGCCTCACATTGACCACCTGGTTGATAGCACGGAAGGTTACAAAATGATGTCGTTTATGGACGCCTTCGCCGAATACCATCAGATCCCAATGGCGAAGAAAGACGTAAAACACACATCATTCCACACGGAAAAAGACGTGTTCTTTTGGACCCGAATGCCGTTCGGTCTGAAAAATCCGGGGGCGACCTACCAACGCCTACTCAACGGGATGTTCGCCGATCAAATCGGTAAAACCATGGAGGTGTAGATTGACGACATTGTGGTCAAGAGCCTCAAAAAGGAAAATTGCCTCAAAGACCTCGCCGTGACGTTCGTCATCCTCGAGAATTTCAACATGAAGCTAAACCCCAAGAAATGCAGCTTCGGAGTAAGCTCCGAAAAATTCCTGGGGCACATCGTGAGTCAAAGGGGGTGTCTAGCAGGTGCAACGCCTCACGGGGTGTTTGGCAGCCCTTAATCGTTTCATTTCGCGGCTCGGAGACAAAAGCAAGCCTTTCTTTGCCACCATAAAGGATAAAAAATTTGCATGGACGAAAGAAAGTCAAATGGCGTTCGCCAAAATCAAGGAGTATCTTTCCAACCCCCAAATTTTGGCAAAACCGATCCTCAGCGAGAAGCTGTTCCTTTACCTGGCAGCCTCGGAGGTCGCGCTGAGCGCGGTATTAGTGCGGGCAGAGGGCCCACTTTCCGATCTACTTCGTCAGTCAAGCGATACATGATGCGGAGATGCGTTACACGCCTCTGGAGAAGCTCGCCTACGTACTTGTCATGAGTGTTCGCAAGCTGAGAGCCTATTTCTTCGAACACCAAGTGGAGGTTCTGACGATTCTCCCTCTAAGGCAAGTTCTGCACTGGCCAGACACCAACGGGCGACTCCTCAAGTGGTCACTGGAGATCGCCCAATACGGTGTCACATACGCTCCTCGCACGGTGATCAAGGGCCAAGCGCTGGCAGATTTTGTGGTGGAATTAACTTTCCCGCCTAGCCCGACCAAAGTCGGCCGTCCCACCTGGAAAATGTTCGTAGATGGCTCATCGACCAGCTCGGGAGCAGGGGCAGGGATTGTCCTCATCAGCACTGACGGCCAGAGTTTCACAAATGCTATGCGTTTCGATTTCCGAGTGACCAACAATGAAGCCGAGTATGAAGCCTTAGTAGGCGGGCTCGACCTAGCGCTCACCGTGGGCGTTCGTCGCCTTCACATCTTCATGGACCCACTCTTGGTCGTGAACCAAGTCAAGGGAGAATATGAGGCGCGCGGTGAACAGATGATCAAATACCAAGAGTTGGTCGCCGAAATGTGCACAAATTTTGAAGAAGTGCTGATCGAGCAAATCCCGAGAGAGCACAACTCCCACGCCAATGCCCTATCCAAACTCGCATCGTCGGATGGGGCAGCGGATTTCTCTAACATCCAAATCACTAAATTGGCAAGATCGGCGATCGACAAAAGCTTGGTCGCCACAGTTGCCATTGCCGAAGAAAACTGGATGACTCCGTTCATTGAATACTTGAAGTACGGAACGGTCCCCACAGATCGGGTCAAGGCTCGCCAACTTCAGCTCCGAGCGACCAGATACACCCTCTTGGACGACCTGCTTTACAAGCGAGCTTTCAGCCTTCCCCTCCTCAGATGCATTACGCCGGAGGAAGGCCGACTTGTTTTAGCCGAAATCCATGACGGGATCTATGGAAATCACGCGGAAAGGCGATCCCTCATCCACAAGACCACCAGGCAAGTTTTTTTCTGGCCTACCCTGCGAAAAGACGCGATCACCTACGCCCGATCTTGTCACGGGTGTCAAATAACGGGCCCAAACATCAAGATCTCCCCCGAGCAGCTCACTTCTATGTATAGTCCGTGGCCGTTCGCCCAATGGGGCATCGAACTCATCGGTCCTTTGCCGACGGCACTGGGGGGAAGTAAATTCGCCATCGTGGGGGTCGATTATTTCACGAAATGGGCATAGGCCGAACCACTCAATAAGATCGGCCAAGAGCAAGTAATTAAGTTCATCTGGAAAAACATCATCTGCCGTTTCGGTCTACCTCAGCCTATCATCTCCGACAATGGAAAGCAATTCGACGGTTTGGAAGTTATGAAATTCTGCGAGAAGTGGGTAATAAAAAAGTTGTTCTCGGCCCCTTACCACCCTCAAACAAACGGGTGGTAGAGGCTGTAAACAAGATCCTCAAGCACACGATCAAAGCCAAACTCAAATCCAAGCAAGGGCGCTAGGCGAGTGAGCTCCCATATGTTTTGTGGTCCTACCGAACGATGACAAGAAATTCAACCGGTGAAACCCCATTCGCCCTCGCTTTTGGAACAGAAGCAGTGATCCCATCAGAGATCGCCGTCTTGACCACCAAACGCCCAACAACTGACGACAGACAATGATGTAGCTCGGCGAATCGACTTGGATATGCTCTAAGAGCGACGACTGACCTCGAAAATGAAGAACACGATCCAGAAAAGGAAATCCAAAAAGTTCTTCAATTCAAAGGTCAGAGAAAGGCGCTTATAAGTGGGCGACCTAGTCCTCCAGAAGATCCAGACCCACACGGGAGTATTTGGTCCGAACTGTGAGGGCCCGTTCAGGATATCCAAGTGGCTAACCAAAGGAGCCTACGAGTTCCAACACCCAGACGGGACTTCGGACCAATATCCCTGGAACGCTGTCCATTTGAAGAAATACTATTAGTAGAAATATCCTATATTCATTTACTTAATATGCAAAGTGCTTAATGAGATTTCCCAATTCTCCCCAAGTGATTTGTATCAGCAAAACAATCCAAAGGCTACTGCCTGAGCAACGCTTCCAAAAAGAGGACGATCCGCTCGCCCTCTAAAGTTCGTCATCTAACATGACGGACCTAGGCATGCGATCGCCTCCCCCGGCACAACGTATACCGACGAGGATCGCCATCTAACATGACGATCCCTGGTAGAAAAGTGCAGCCATGGTTGTGGATGTCAATGGAACCGACAGCCCGTCCATGCAAGGTTCCTTGGGCAGAGATCACTCGCCTTTTCGTTTAAATACGAGGCGGGCATAGCCGAAGGACCCTCCAAAACAGATCTGTGGACACGCTCACTCGTCCTCAAAGGTCCATCATCTAACATGGTGGACCCGGGCAATGCGAAGCGTCCCGCCCCCGTCATAATGTACACCCTCTAAGGTCCGTTATCTAACATGTCGGTCCCAGGCAGAAAAGTGCTAACAAGCCATGGTCGTGAAGTCGACTAATCTGACGGCGCCCCGTGCAAGGACTCCTCCAGGCGGAGATCATCCGCCCCATCGCTACATTGCGAGGCAAAACGTAGCCTACGGAGGACCCTCACAATTAAGTTAGTCGCGAGACGTAGACCATCAGACGGAATGTCACTCGTGCACAAGACATGGTCACTGGGGTCGGTTCCATCGAACTCCATGACCATCCAAGCTTCCTCTAGGCCGATATGGTCGGCCTTCCTCGAGGAATCTGCAAAATTTATGATCGCAAGAACTAGACCAAACATCGCTCGCTAAACAATTTATTCTCGATCTCTTACTTTCACTAAGTAAACAAAAACAAGGGGGAGAGTAGAGCTATATATACGACGATCGGATTTGTTCAGATATACATACTATGATCAACTTTGTTCTAAAAATTACCAATATGAGTTTATCAATTCGTTTGGAGCTATATGTACGACGATCGCTCCTCCTCAAAACACCTATGTATGAGGTCAAATGCAAAAGATTCGGAAAGACGAACATACAAACAAGAAATCAGATAAGGAAATACTCATTTCATTTCATTTGAAGTATAAGCACACGGCCTTAGGGCAAAATACAAAAAGGGAAGCCTAGAAAATTACAAGCAAAAACAAAAAGAGCAAGCTAGCTCAGGGTGTCCCTGTCGAGCCATCACCCCCGGCCGCAGGAT
The DNA here is from genome assembly GCA_033398695.1 of Orobanche coerulescens. Lineage (NCBI taxonomy): Eukaryota > Viridiplantae > Streptophyta > Magnoliopsida > Lamiales > Orobanchaceae > Orobanche > Orobanche coerulescens. The sequence goes on from CM065815.1 coordinate 151,126,565, forward strand.
CGGCGTTCTCTCCCTCGCTAGCATCAGGCACTGCACCCCCGTCCTCTGGGACATCCGGGTGAACGAGGTTGTCGGGCGACGGATACCAGCTCAAGTCGACCCCATGATCCAAGGAGAGGTCTAGGATCGACACGAAGAAGGCAGGCTGCAAAGGGTGCTCAAGCGCGTAGGCTTTGAAGTTGTCAGCCAAAGGGCCAACCTCGAGCCCTCCCTTCTTAGCGGCATGGATTGCGTCATCATAAGCCATATAATAGGCAAATTCGCTGACGTATTCCACGTTAAGGAAGGGACCAGCCTTGGTCACCTCCAGCTTCTCCCTCAGCCCCGCGAGCGTTTGGTTCGCGCTCTGGAGCTCGGCAACCTTGGCGGAGATCTCTTCCTTCGAGGACGACAGCTCACCGGTCAACCGGTCGACGATCGCCTTCAGCTCGGCGACCTCCTTCTGTGTGGCCGCATGCGACCTGCGGGCATCCGTCATTTGATCCCGCATCCGCTCATTCGCCGCCCGGGACCGATCAAGGTCATGGATCGCCCTGTTTGCCACCTCCACGGAGCTTTTCTCCATTGCCACGAGCCGGTCGGCAAGCTCAGCATTTGGTTTTCGAGCAGCCTCGAGGTCCGCCTGAAGACGAGCGGTGGAGGGCCTCCCCTCATAGTCCTTCACGGCCTGAGCAGCCATCGTCGCCGTCTGAAGGGCTAGAGCGAAGGTCGCCTGCATCGCGTCAGCGGATCGCCGGTGCGCGATCGCGTCCAGGTCAGTCTTCCAAGCCTTCGGCAGGGTGGCGACAGCCCGAACAACGTAGTGAGGGACATCGCAAGCCTCGCGAGGAGCATTGCTCGATAAGAGATCCAGCACCAGCGGCGAGCAGTTCGGCTCGCTGCGACGGACCCTGTACCAAGAGCAAAAGAGTTAGTATATTTCCAACAAGGAAATGTCATAACCCAGCAAAGCAACCAAGCTCACCTTGTGACCTTCTCCGGGTCGCGGCCATCATCTGCCGTTTCGGTCTACCTCAGCCTATCATCTCCGACAATGGAAAGCAATTCGACGGTTTGGAAGTTATGAAATTCTGCGAGAAGTGGGTAATAAAAAAGTTGTTCTCGGCCCCTTACCACCCTCAAAAAAACGGGCGGTAGAGGCTGTAAACAAGATCCTCAAGCACACGATCAAAGCCAAACTCAAATCCAAGCAAGGGCGCTAGGCGAGTGAGCTCCCATATGTTTTGTGGTCCTACCGAACGATGACAAGAAATTCAACCGGTGAAACCCCATTCGCCCTCGCTTTTGGAACAGAAGCAGTGATCCCATCAGAGATCGCCGTCTTCAGCCACCAAACTGCCCAACAACTGACGACAGACAATGATGTAGCTCGGCGAATCGACTTGGATATGCTCTAAGAGCGACGACTGACCTCGAAAATGAAGAACACGATCCAGAAAAGGAAATCCAAAAAGTTCTTCAATTCAAAGGTCAGAGAAAGGCGCTTATAAGTGGGCGACCTAGTCCTCCAGAAGATCCAGACCCACACGGGAGTATTTGGTCCGAACTGTGAGGGCCCGTTCAGGATATCCAAGTGGCTAACCAAAGGAGCCTACGAGTTCCAACACCCAGACGGGACTTCGGACCAATATCCCTGGAACGCTGTCCATTTGAAGAAATACTATTAGTAGAAATATCCTATATTCATTTACTTAATATGCAAAGTGCTTAATGAGATTTCCCAATTCTCCCCAAGTGATTTGTATCAGCAAAACAATCCAAAGGCTACTGCCTGAGCAACGCTTCCAAAAAGAGGACGATCCGCTCGCCCTCTAAAGTTCGTCATCTAACATGACGGACCTAGGCATGCGATCGCCTCCCCCGGCACAACGTATAACGACGAGGATCGCCATCTAACATGACGATCCCTGGTAGAAAAGTGCAGCCATGGTTGTGGATGTCAATGGAACCGACAGCCCGTCCATGCAAGGTTCCTTGGGCAGAGATCACTCGCCTTTTCGTTTAAATACGAGGCGGGCATAGCCGAAGGACCCTCCAAAACAGATCTGTGGACACGCTCACTCGTCCTCAAAGGTCCATCATCTAACATGGTGGACCCGGGCAATGCGAAGCGTCCCGCCCCCGTCATAATGTACACCCTCTAAGGTCCGTTATCTAACATGTCGGTCCCAGGCAGAAAAGTGCTAACAAGCCATGGTCGTGAAGTCGACTAATCTGACGGCGCCCCGTGCAAGGACTCCTCCAGGCGGAGATCATCCGCCCCATCGCTACATTGCGAGGCAAAACGTAGCCTACGGAGGACCCTCACAATTAAGTTAGTCGCGAGACGTAGACCATCAGACGGAATGTCACTCGTGCACAAGACATGGTCACTGGGGTCGGTTCCATCGAACTCCATGACCATCCAAGCTTCCTCTAGGCCGATATGGTCGGCCTTCCTCGAGGAATCTGCAAAATTTATGATCGCAAGAACTAGACCAAACATCGCTCGCTAAACAATTTATTCTCGATCTCTTACTTTCACTAAGTAAACAAAAACAAGGGGGAGAGTAGAGCTATATATACGACGATCGGATTTGTTCAGATATACATACTATGATCAACTTTGTTCTAAAAATTACCAATATGAGTTTATCAATTCGTTTGGAGCTATATGTACGACGATCGCTCCTCCTCAAAACACCTATGTATGAGGTCAAATGCAAAAGATTCGGAAAGACGAACATACAAACAAGAAATCAGATAAGGAAATACTCATTTCATTTCATTTGAAGTATAAGCACGGCCGCCCGAGGGCAAAATACAAAAAGGGAAGCCTAGAAAATTACAAGCAAAAACAAAAAGAGCAAGCTAGCTCAGGGTGTCCCTGTCGAGCCATCACCCCCGGCCGCAGGATCGGCGTTCTCTCCCTCGCCAGCATCAGGCACTGCACCCCCGTCCTCTGGGACATCCGGGTGAACGAGGTTGTCGGGCGACGGATACCAGCTCAAGTCGACCCCATGATCCAAGGAGAGGTCTAGGATCGACACGAAGAAGGCAGGCTGCAAAGGGTGCTCAAGCGCGTAGGCTTTGAAGTTGTCAGCCAAAGGGCCAACCTCGAGCCCTCCCTTCTTAGCGGCATGGATTGCGTCATCATAAGCCATATAATAGGCAAATTCGCTGACGTATTCCACGTTAAGGAAGGGACCAGCCTTGGTCACCTCCAGCTTCTCCCTCAGCCCCGCGAGCGTTTGGTTCGCGCTCTGGAGCTCGGCAACCTTGGCGGAGATCTCTTCCTTCGAGGACGACAGCTCACCGGTCAACCGGTCGACGATCGCCTTCAGCTCGGTGACCTCCTTCTGTGTGGCCGCATGCGACCTGCGGGCATCCGTCATTTGATCCCGCATCCGCTCATTCGCCGCCCGGGACCGATCAAGGTCATGGATCGCCCTGTTTGCCACCTCCACGGAGCTTTTCTCCATTGCCACGAGCCGGTCGGCAAGCTCAGCATTTGGTTTTCGAGCAGCCTCGAGGTCCGCCTGAAGACGAGCGGTGGAGGGCCTCCCCTCATAGTCCTTCACGGCCTGAGCAGCCATCGTCGCCGTCTGAAGGGCTAGAGCGAAGGTCGCCTGCATCGCGTCAGCGGATCGCCGGTGCGCGATCGCGTCCAGGTCAGTCTTCCAAGCCTTCGGCAGGGTGGCGACAGCCCGAGCAACGTAGTGAGGGACATCGCAAGCCTCGCGAGGAGCATTGCTCGATAAGAGATCCAGCACGGCTGGCGATTCGGCTCATTGCGGCGGACTTCGTATACAAGAGCAAAAGAGTTAGTATATTTCCAACAAGGAAATGTCATAACCCAGCAAAGCAACCAAGCTCACCTTGTGACCTTCTCCGGGTCGCGGCCAAAGAACGACCTCCCACGAGGGATCTCAGCCCGGGCAACCGCCACGGCTTCCAGGAAACTTGAGGAGGGCGTGGACCCCTCCACCAGTGGAATCACGGAGAGCGGAGGCGCGGCGATCGGTGGCGCCATGGTAGGCGCATCAGCAGTAGCAGATAGAGATGGGCAAAAAAACCGAAACCGAAACTGAAACCAAAAAAAAAACTGAAACCGAAACCGGTCAAAACTGGTTTTTGACTAAAACCGGTTCGGGTTGGCTCAAAACCGGCGGTTTCTACCCAGTTTTCCATTTTCCCGTTAGAAACCGACCCGAACCGGTTTTTAGGGGAACCAGTTTCGGAAACCGGGTTGAAAAAACCGGTTTCAAACCGGTTTTTCTTGTGACCGTTATATGTCCGTTGCTTTCAAAAATTTGACCGTTTTTTGCCCTTTTTTTTTTACCATTTTGCCATCCCTTATCAACTATAAATAGCCTATTTGAGTTTTGGTTTAGTCACAATACTCAAATACTCTTCAAGTACTAAAAAAATTACAAAATTCTCGTTTCTCTCAATTCAAATGGCAACACAATCTTCTCCCGCTTCCACGAATGCACCCGAGATTGTTGAAGTTATAGAAACAACCCGAAACCTAAAAATTTGGTGTAATTTCAACCTCGTGAAATTATCGGATGGGCAACTTAAGGCTCATTGTAAACATTGCGGTAAGTTTTTGAAACATGAATCCAACACGACGTTGAAGATGCATACCGACAAGTATTGCGAAGGACTCAAATCCGTTCCGGAAGCTGGTCAAGCATCTATGTCACGAGAGGGGGGGTCCTCCGCCCTCTGCCTCTTGCGATTGAGCTGGAGTTTTCCCTCCTCCCGAGGCTCTTGTTCATCAGCGACCGGCTCCACGAGAGGCCTTGCCTCAAGGATAGGTCGGATCGGCGCCGCAGGAACTCGGCTCGTCTCCTGCCCTTGGCGCAGGTGACTTATGATCACAGGGTTCGACATGGAAATCTTAGTCGGGGGCTTTGGGTAGCGAGGAAATCGGATTTCTACAAAGAAAGCAATCGGCAAAGGTTAGTCACTTTCCTCAATCAAGACGATCGTCAAGCAAAAGGAGATCGTGAAAATTCGTACCTGGAACCCTTAAGTGGCGAGGGAAACGAAACAGTCGAGCGGCCAACCAGCATGATTCATTGTTGATCTGGCGAGTGTCGATATGATTGTCTGGAAGACTACGTATCCGCTCCCAAACAATCGCAAAATCAAAGGCTAGCTCTCCTGCCGCCGGAATAAGAGCACCTGCAAAAGGAAAGCCAAATTAGATCAGTTCAGAATATATCCGAACGAAGGGAGACTCAAAACCCTTACTCGGATTCCTCTCCCGGAAGTCATGGGGATATCCAACTCGTCAGTGGGATTGTCGCTCGCGACCAACCTCCACGCACCGCCGACCCAGAACCACTTCGTCGGATCGCCCCGGACCTTGTTCGGGACCCCAATAATCACACAGCCCGAACGACCTTGAATGTGGTAACCGCCAACGGAACCCTTCTGAGCCGTCAGCTTGAAGAGATAGTTCATCTAAGCAGCGAAGGAAGACGGTACAGCCGGTGACCGCCGAACAAAGTAAGGGTGCAGACGATCTGCAGCCAGGCGTTCGACGTCAGTTGAAGCGGCGCCACATTCCAGGCGGTCAGCTAGTAGGACACGGCGAACAGCAGTAGGAACCGCAGTCCGGCCCCCATGATCGCCTCATTAACGATGACCATGCCCTCAGGAGTTTGGTCGGCACGTTCATTCTCGGCGGGCACATAGAGGGAAATGTCAGAGGGGACATGGAACTTCGCCCTCCAACGATCCAAATCTTTCCTGGTCGCCGAGCTTCTAATCTGGCCGAGGGACCACAGGGAGCGGCACGTATCCCGGAACAACGTCTGCCTTTCGAGTTCATGGGGAATGGGCGACCGAGTACTCGCAGAAGTCAAATTTGGGAATCGGGCCGGCCAGTTTCTCCATAAGTTCGGCAAAGTCTGAAAAGGCTTTGCCGAACGCACTCTTTCGCTCCCAGTACGCCTTCACTGTCATCTCCTCTTCGGCCAGCGAATGCTTTCGCTCCGTCTTCGCCGCCCTGGACGCGTCAGCTTCGTTAAAGAGTCTTCAACCTCTGCGGGTTCAATCTTGGCACGGATAGCCTCGATGGCCGTCTCCATATGGAACTCCGTGGAGATTTCATCCCAGGCGGTTGAAGTCCCGGCGGCGGAGGTGCTACCCATATCATACACCATTGGTTTTCCTCCGGACATCTTCAAAAAAGAAAGGGAAAAAGAGAGAAGGTTTTTTATTACCTAAAAAGTTTGAGTCGAACGACACTCGGCAAACTCGAAGCTTCAAAGGAATTCGGAAATCTCCCTTCTCAGACAAAGTGTAGATATGTTTTAACCCAGAAACCCTAGTCCCTTTTATAGGCGAACGCAGGGGCTTCTGGGCAAATAAACAAAGTCTCAGGCCGAAGCGCAAAGGTCGGAAAAGTCCGACTTTAATACCGCCCTCGAGTCCCGCGTGCGCGTCGTTTCGAGGGCACGCTAGAGGATAAGTCTGACAAACCGTCGGACTTCTCCAACAGGAACGCGACACGTGCCCTATTGACGTTTCAAGTCAGCTTTCACTTCCCGCTCTTTTCAGCGACCGAGTAGGTCGTCTAAATTCAAAATCAAAGTCCGCTCGAGAAGAAGATCGTCTGTTCCATAAAGTGATAAATCACTCGTCTTTAATTCAAATGATCGCCAGTAGAACCACCTCACCCCACGTCTTTAACATCGGAGCGAGCCAGGGGGGCAATTGTTGTGCGGCGATTAATACGCCTCAACGGCGATCGGCACAAGGGTCAAGCGACCAAAGTCAGCATCAAATGAACCAAGGCAGACTTACCAAACGAAGATGCCAAATCAAGATCAAGTACCGAGCGATCGACATCCAAGACGATCGTCTCTTGGCACCTAGCGATCGTCTCTAGTGCCCAACCAAGAACGACCGTCTTATGCTACGTGTAAAGCCAACATCCATTAAGTCTACGAAGACCGAATCTAGGGAAGAAGGCCCACGTGCAGACCCGCAAACGGCGCAGCAGGAGAAGGCTTTTTGACTCCAGCCCACCACCAGCTGTTAGTGACATGGACAGCCTCTCACCTACCGGCAAACCCACAAGAGGCGCCCAAGGTGGGACCTCTCAAGACTGCGACGTGAGGCACGTGTTGTTTTCTCATTGGTTCCCACAGACGACGCCATCCTGTAGCAGCTGCGGACTTTGAGGAAACCGACCCACGTGCTAGGACGATCGCCCCGGTTCCCCTTAATGGCGTGTCAGAAGCATTAAATGAGCATTTAATACAGGAAAGGCGATCGCCCATTTGGGATTAAGACATCCCCACTACCTCCTCTTCTATAAATAGGAGACTTCCAGCATTTGGAGACAGACAGAGAATTCCACACACAGAATTCCCCTCAAGAGAAATCCCAGAGATAAGAAAGACGTTCGGCAGAAACGAACCCTCACTATATTTAATCTTTGTAACATGAACTCACAGAGCATTAACTCTGGTTCCTCCGGCAATCATCAGCATTCAAGAGATAGACAACTAGGGTCATTACACTCATTGTAATCAAACTCTAACATTAATAGTCGTACTCCAAACTTGTATTATTATTAATAATATCTCGCGAGAGCATTCAAGCCTGGGATTAACAACCCCGGCAAATCTTGTGTTATTTACATTCCATCGCTCGTGCTCTTGCATTTTGTTTGTTACTCACCCGTAGCCATATCCAGCACATCATTCCGAATAATATTTTGCGTAACAACATCTTTTTCAATAAATTTGTTGTTGGTTAGTTCATTTTCGATGTGTTTGGATTTAATGAATTGGTAGGTTATTGGTTATTACAGTTTGATCCGAGTTTAGGCACTGGATTGTGCAAAATAATGCCAAAATCTGCGCAAAAATCTGGACAAAATAACAGCATTTCCGAAGAAACCGCAGTTAAATGTATTGAAACTTCAACAGCGGTTCCTTCAAAACTGCTGTTAAATTGTAAAAATAACGGCGGTTCGTAAACCGCCATTAAATATCCGCAGTTAAAGCGGTTCTTTATAACTGCTGGTAATTGGCATGTTTAACAGCGGTTAGAAGAAACCGCTGTTAATTGTCAAAAACAACAACGATTCAAATAAATGCTGTTAAAATTAACAATAGTACATATAACAGTGGTTCCAGAACCATTGTTAATCGACCCCCAGAACCGCTGTTAAAATCCTGTTGTGTAGTAGTGCAGTTATTTTATTTTTATAAATTTACTTTGACAATACTAATTATAGATTATTTTTGGTTCTTGATTATGTATAGGTGAATCCACTTCATCGGCTCCATTTAAAATAGCTTCAATGAGTGGTGATAATGATGTTGATGAGATATTACCAAACTTTTAATTTATAAGTGCTTGTTTTTAAATTATATTTTTTGGTGCCAATATTGATTTGTATTGGTACTCTAACTTGATTAATTTATCTTCTTTTGTATAGGATGAAAGTTGTGTAATGGGGGCTGATTATTCATGAGATGGAAGAGTGTTTTAAAATTTTACATTTTGCATTTGACAAGTTTGGGTACTCGGTACCCAGAACCGAGTGGGGCAATTCTGGGGCGGAGCCGAAAAAATTTGGTGGATCTGGGCCGGGTCTGGGGCCAATTTTAAACCGCGGGTCCGGGTCTGGGTAGGCAATACCCGGCCCTGCCCCGCTCTATTGCCATCCCTACTCACATATACATATTGGCTAAGAACATGGCCGATCCGGGTGCCCGGTGGGCCACGATCAAGAGTTCGGAACCCAAATTTATATATGTGAGCGCTATATGTATATATAAGGTGTTACTAGGGCGGTTCGCGTGGAAATTCAATGGAACGCCCATAGTCGATGTACTGAAAAATTGAACATAGACGTGGATTTACGAAAAAAGTTACGCATAATTTAAAGACTGAACATGTATGTAGATTTACAAAAAAAATGCGCATCATATATAAATTGAACACATACATGATTTAAAAATTGAACATAGATCGTTCGAGACAATAAAAAAATAAATCTTTTAATATTGAAATATATCATTTATAATAGTGAAAATATTATTTTTTGATTGACATAACCAAACGATCTGATACAAATTTTGTGGTTGGAAAATAGTGATGTGCTATTATTTAAGTGATTGCAACCTACGCATGCATTGGATTTATGCTATTGATGCGTCTCTAGAGTTAGGTCTATAAGGCTTCACTCTGGTCCATAACTCATGATTTTATGTTGAGCCTAAAATTTAGGTTTTTTGTCATTCCGAGGACTCGGACTCTGTATAGCTATCAGACTTGCAACAAACTCCTACTTATTATAGGGGTACTGAATTCGAGTCATGAGTAGAGCAAAAGAGTTGAATTAGACTCAGCGTAAACTCATGAATTACCAACCAAGAGTAAAACTCTACGAGAATAGCCTCGAAACCGTCAACAACTGCATACATCACAACTGGAAATTAGGTTTTCCTTTTATCCGACAAAAAATATTTTACTAATGTTCATGTCATCTCTAGAATCTAGAGAAAATTCGAAGCTAGTACTTGGTGAATGTAAAATGTGTAGCTTTCATCAATGAGTGTCATTGGAACTTGAGAAGTAAAAAAATGGAACTTATAAGTAATAATATGTGCCTTTCAAGCTTTTAGTGCTATGGTATTAACGGGCTTAATCTAGACGTTTCATCCTAAGTTAATTTAGCAACACGTATTATTCATAGAATTAAAACATATTTTTACCGGACTTAATCTTTAGTCTTGAGTATCACTTATCAAATGTATATGATGTGTAATAAAACAGTACATTTCAGTTGGTATATCTCACAACATAATGCACCGTGTAAGATACGTACCAATTGAGGTTACTAGCATAATCATAATTAGTGTATAACATACACGGTACATTTTATTGTACAATATAATTATAGTGGAAAATGGCGCATGGTGCATCACAACTGATGTATCACATGCACGGTACATTTTATTGTACAGTATAATTTTCCTTTTATAGTGCATACAAAAAATAAAGGACATTTTGTCGACTTTAATGCCGCCAGATAAGAAAATTATCAATTTCGCAATATGATAAAAAAAAAAACTTTGAAATAAATATTCATATATTTAAGGCCATGTTTAACTTCGAATTCATAATTTTATTACATATCAATATATATGACGGTTATAGTGAGAACAAGGTTTAAGTTAAGAAATAAAAATAAATTTTGTCTATAAGTCTTGATTAAATGGATGACTAAACTTTATTCTCACAAAAATCATATATTGTTTTAATTCATCAATATTTTTATACATACTAATAATGCATAATTTTAATGCATTAATATTTTGATTCATGAAATAAATGGAGTATATTTTATGAGTACGCTAATCTGGACCATAGATCACATAAAGATCAAAATTTAGATTTATTGTTATTTTTTTTGCTCAAAAAGTCATTATTACTCTCTCTCTCTCTCTCTCTCTCTCTCTCTATATATATATATATATATATATATATATATATATGACTCATAGACAATTTTCAGAACATAATTTTGCAAATGTCTTTAAATAACTAACAGAAAATGGCAAGATACAAATGCAACCTTAGATTTATGAGTATTTAGTTGGCAAATTTATTTTTTTATTTTTTATCTCTCGGCCTTAAATTGATAAAAATTACAAAAATCACAATACAAGAGAATATAATACCTCTGTTTTTAATAACTGTCTCATTTCCCTACGCGAAACTTTAAACATAAATACCTTTCTACTTTTATCATGAACACTTGTTATAGAACTTTATATAAAAAACAAATTTTAATATTATAATTATATATTTACTGATCTAACATGTGATAAAAAGAAATAAATAATCATAGTTTAATTTAAAAAACAAATAACACTCGAAGAATGAAAATTCAATTATATATAAACCAAACCAAACCAAACATACCCAGTATATCCCGCTCAGAGCGAGTGCAGGGAGGAGTAAGATGTCTGTGACCATGCCCCTACTTTTTACGGTAGGGAGGCTGTTTCCATGAAGACCATCAGCTTAGTGCACAGTAAAGTATAGAGTGGTATATAGAAAGAAGCATATGATACGAAAAAGCTCACGACCATACCTCAGCCCATGGTTTAATTCACATGAGACTTACCTAGGGGGACTTTGGCAACTATACTCTCGATGAATGCTGCTCTAACCGAAGAGAGGTTGACTCTGCGCACAGCTCCCTGACAGAAAAACACCACACGCAGAAAGCAATATGATCAAATATACCGTAAAAGTAAAAAGTGTAATGCTCTAGGTCAAAGCCAACCGAGACAACCCAACTCTGACGCTCTCAACTACAGCACCGCTCCTACAAAAAAAATCCACAACTCTGATCTGGCGCCTCCACGAGCACCTATCCACAGTCATGGTCTCGGAAATGTTTAAGGCCTTCAAATCTAATCTCACTTGCTCCTCCCACGTCCTCTTCGGTGTGCCTCTCCTCCTCTCCCCGGCAACTAATAAACTCTCGACCCTCCTCACCGGAGCAGAAGTCTGCCTCCTGCGGACGTGGCCAAACCATCTCAATCTCCCTTTCCTAACTTTCGCTGAAATGGGCGCCACTTCAAGCGCATTCCTGAAAACCCCGTTCGAGATTCTATCCAACATTGTGCGACCACACGACCAACGTAACATTCTCATTTCCGCCGCTTCCAACTTGCTCTCAAGCGACTTCTTCATCGCCCAACATTCGGAGCCATACAACATTGCAGGTCTGATTGCCGCTCTATAGAATTTACCCTTCAACTTAAGAGGGATTTTCTTATCGCACAGGACCCCAGTCGCTGCTCTCCACCTTAGCCACCTCGCCTTGATACGATGAGTGACATCATCTTCACACTCACCTTCCTTCTGAATGATCGAACCCAAATACTTGAACTTATCCGTACAGGGTACGATCTGATCCGCAATCATAACCTCTACTTCTTCCTCGTTGGCCTCACCAATAAAGTTACACCAGAGATACTCGGTCTTAGACCGGCTCACACGCAAGCCTTGGGATTCTAACTTAGACCTCCATAGCTCCAACTTCGCGTTCACCTCCCTCCTTGACTCCGCCACTAACACAATGTCGTCAGCAAAAAGCATGCACCACGGGACGTCATCCTGTATTCCCCGCGAAATGATGTCAAGGATTAGAGCGAAGAGAAGAGGGCTTAGCACCGACCCCTGGTGTAGTTCTATCTCAATCGGGAAATACTGGGTGTCACCAGCTGAGGTCCTAACGCAAGTCCTAGCTTGGGAGTACATGTCTTGGATCGCCCTAACGAACGGCAACGACACCCTCCTCTCTTCTAGGCTCCTCCAAACAACATCGCGCGGAATGCTATCATAAGCCTTCTCTAGATCAATGAACACCATATGGAGGTCCTTACGCCGCTCTCTAAACTTCTCCATAAGGCGTCTCACGAGATGAATGGCCTCAGTCGTGGACCTCCCCGGCATGAAGCCAAATTGATTTTCAGAGATCTCAACTTCTCTTCTAACCCTGCATTCCACTACTCTCTCTCAAAGTTTTATAGTTTTATAGGAGTTTAATACTCCTATAGTTACCACAACTCTCTCCCAAAATTCAATTATATATGATGCAAGGAATCACGAAAAGGAACAGATCCGATGTGATGATTCTGAAGTCAACTTATCAACAACATTCACGTGCATGCATGCCCGCACGTACCCAGAATACTGTGGGCGTCTGTGGACATATATATCGTAATTATGAAGAGGGGGCACGGTTTGTATTGTTCAACATGTTCCGCACGTTTCTTTATATTTTATGTCATTATTTTTAATTTATTGTTGTTCAGCCTCTTATTTGGCCATTTTTTTTTTAAATATAGATCAGCTAATTAAACCAACCTCTTAATCCTGTAATATTTGTCGATATGGATCTGGCCCACATGTTATATATAGCCATAGGTCGCTTCTACGATCCAGAGCTGATGATTTTGATGACTACTGAATTACCTTTTTTTGATATTATTGTTAAAACGATTATTTTATTCTACGCATTCATTTTAGAGGTTTGATGATAAATTAATAAATAAGAAAAACAACAATGAATCAAGGAGTCGGAAATGCTCGAATCAGACAGAAAAGCAAAGAAGTAAAATTTACTGAAGCTAACGTACACTATAGCCAAAGAATAACGTACGCAATGTATCAAGTCAGCAAGTACTGCATACTGCACTGAAGCAGTTAACGTACGCTACTACAAAGATTAGCGCATGCAAGGAAGCCAACATAACGTACGCTACAAATATCATATAACATACGCTATGCATGGTGAAGTTCGAATTCAAATAAATCAATCCGTTGGATTGATTGTAGAAGGCCAAAAAGCATGCAACGGGTATGAGCATATAACGTACGCTATGTAGTAAGCTTAACGTACGCTATAGCATCTGACGTTATGGAGTAGGTCATCATATCAACGGATATCTGAGGTTGATATAACGTACGCAATCAACACGACTAACTTACGCTACGGTGAACACATTACGTATGCTACGGTTAAGGTTAGCGTACGCTACGTAAGAGACAGAAGCTACTGGACTGAATCAACAAATAGATAACGTACGCTACATGGATGGGTTACGTACGCTAAAGTCATTACGTACTCTACACTAGTAGCTTAACACACGCTAAAGCAGAGGCAGTGACCAACGGGTAGTTTAGGCTTTGATGTCTATAAATACCACTTCATATGGTATTCATCACACAACAACTTCAAACAAAGCTTATATACTTCAGATATCATTATCTTAATTGTTGTTGTAATCGAGCTTTGTTAGAGTTCGAGTGTTCGATACACTCAACCAAACACGAGAGAAAAGAAAGGATTATAGATCTGCTTCGGTGGTATTAGGATCGTGGATCCGGCATTATTAGAATCACAATCTAAATCCGAGTGAGGTTTGTCTAGTACCAATCGAAAGCTAGATAGGTTGATTCCTTGTCCGATAGAAAAGAAAAACGGTTTAGCTTGGACCGACAAAAAGACAAGAGCATAACGGTTTATCTTGGACCGATAGAAGACAAGATTGTAACGGTTTACCTCGGACTGATAGAAGACAAGGCGGAAATATTTATCTTAAGCCTATAGAAAAAATAACGAGAGATGATGTAGGCATATTTGGCCGAACCTCTATAAATCTTGTGTCGTTTATATTCCGCATTTTAATATCGCTTCCGCAATCGCAAAAGAGTTTTAAAATCTACTCCGCATTGTTAACCTCCCTTCAAGTGGTGGTACCAAGCCCAACGATTGGTACCGGAATGGGTATCTCTTATAGTCGGCTTAACATCTGAGGAGAAAAAGATCCAATGGCGCTTCATTATGCCCCGATCGAAGGTCTTGCCTTAAACTGACCTTCATTTTTTGATGGATCAAATTTTATGACGTGAAAAAAGAAGATGTCAATATTCATCCAAGCCTATGATATTGAACTCTAGAAAGTCACCTGTCTTGGTCCGAAAATTCCCACAAAATTCCAATGGTACTCTAAAAGGCTTCGAAGAATACGATGATACGGATTGAAAGAACGACCATTACAATAGCAAATCAACACAATTGCTTTATTGTGCTTTAAATCCGAAAGAACACAATCGGATTTACTCGTGTAATAGTGCCAAAGAAATTTGGAAAATATCAAAGGTAACTCACAAAGGAACAAATCAAGTCAAGGAGACGAGGATAAATATGCTTTACCACGACTACGAGCTTTTCATGATGAAAGGCGAAGAGTCAATCACAAATATGCTAGACCGATTCTCGGTTATTACAAATGGGCTAGCATGCTTCGGAAAGCCCTTATCAAGTAGTGAAAAGGTCAAGAAAATATTATGATCACTACCTCTCGAATGGGAAGGCACGGTTACGACAATTGTGGAATCTAAAAATCTCAATACTCTTGATTTTAGCGTCCTTGTTGGTCCGATAATAAATTATGAGATTGTCCTTAAATCTCGAAACACGAAGCCGAAATTGAAGGAAAGATCTATAGCTTTAAAAGCTAAGAAAATGTCAAGAAATGAAGAAGTTATCCCTGTTGATGACGATGATGAAGAATCGGCATTTTATGCCAAAAAAATCAATAAATATCAAAATTTATTAAATCGGAGAAGAAGAGACTTCAACTCGCAAGTCCGGAATGAGTCAAATCGATTCGACCATAATTGTCGAAATTGTGGAACATCTGGACACTTTGCGAAAAATTGACGTGGCTCAATTTTTAAGAAGGAAGTGCTGATAGCCACCTGGAGTGATGAGGATGAAGATGTAATATCCGACTGTAATTTTTCATTTTTAATTGTCGTTGTATATTCGGATAATTTGATTATTGTGGATCGTTGTTATTTCATCTCATACTTGATGATTCGATGTTAATTGGAGAGTGGCATTTTTGAACTTTTTCTGTTGGTGTAGCGTACGCTACGTAGCTTAGCTAACGTACGTTAAACTCGTGATTTAACATACGTAATACGTTGTCTGTTGCGTACGTTAAGAAGGAATCTGACATCAGTTGACTTCCGCACGTGAACTTATTATCCGTTGGCATGCATGTGTATGATGTTTGAGCCGTCGTGTCGGCCAGAGTCAACTTTTATTAGCGTGCGTAACACCCTTTTAATTAGCGTGCGCTAATGGCCTGCGGATTCAAGTCAGTAGACACTGTAAGCCGATTACGTACGTAACTCTTACAGTTTAGCATACGTAGTAGCATTAACGTACGCTACAATTGTTAACTAGCGTATGTTAAGGCTGTGCAGTCTATTTATAGACCCAGTCTATTTTTCATTTCTCTTCAGCCTCAACCTGATTTTCTCTTTGTTTATTCCCTCTCCTACCTCCTAAGACCTATAGTTACCTTCTCCAACTTGGTTTCGAGTCTTGTAACTTGGTTTGGAACTCATTGATTCGAAGTTAGAAGGCGTTCTTGAGCTTGAAGTGTGTTTCTTGTGGTGTTGAAGGTTGTTCTTCGTTTCTGGAGGTAGGTGTACTTTATTCTCTGTATTGTTTTCATATGTTGATGTTAGTAATGAAGTATACTTCACCTAGAGTTAGATTAATCAAGTAAAATATGGTTTTAATTAAACTTCTTCACACTTCTTGATGAGAATGATAAATGAGGGTTTGAAATTGATGAGTTCTTAATATTATAATGATAGTAACCATGTTTATAATCATCATGCTCACCTTGCTGGACGAATTCATCTCAGTAGGACCTTGATAAATCAGTTAGCTTCATCATAGTTTGACTTAATCAGTGGAATTGTTGCCATAAGGTGTATAAACACCATGTTTGATATTCACTTACCTTGGGAAGAACTTGACAATGTTAGAAGTAGGATGATGTTCTCTTGTTCAAATTCTTAGGAGTTATAACCTCATTATGTTTCAGCCCAGCAGGACCTTGAGAAAAGATAAGTGTAGTTGTGAGAACAACAATAACTTCTTATTAACCGGATGTGTTAATAACCTAAGAATCTGTTTGATCATCAAGTAGTGTTCTTAAGATAGTGAATTCATAATGATATTAATGGATCTTTCAGTTTTGTAAGGATGATTTGATAATCTTCATAAATATGGTGTAATCTCATAACTAATATAAACTTCTTATAAGCTTACTATTCAATTTAGATGAGATGATTAACATAGTGGTGCAGATTTTTACCTTTTAACATTGTAATGTTTTTAGAAACTTTAATCTACATAAGATGTTATGGACAACATAAGTGGTTGTTTAACTTGTTCTTGATAAATCCTTGGTTATAAAGAATCATGCGAACATTCGGTAATTGTCTTGCGAACCGATTAAGGATGAATTGAGTTGTAGGGTGTCGTATCACTAATTTTATATCGTTAAATCTACGGATATGTTATTGAGTAAAATGTATTTCTTTTAAGGTTGATTGTTCGAGTAAACAATATTAGTCGAAGGACCGTTCGTTCGGTTCGACAAGGGAGGATTTTCTCGTCTCCGTATCGAGGCAAGTTATCTTGCTTGGTTATAATGATGATTAGATCTTGTGATGTTTATACATTTCATGTGTATGAAATATTTGTGAAATGTTATATAAATTTGATATCGTCTTTGACGTTTTTCCATCGTTCATCATGGGATTTTCATTCCCAAGTCCGTCACTTTGAATCGTTGATCTTGATGGTCCTTATTATCACTTTGGTGAGTTTTTCTTGATCCTTAATCGGATATGTATTTCGTTGAAATTCATTGTCATGTTGTATCGTGACATTTCTGGAATCATATCTGCGTGCCGATTGGATATTGTGTAGAATTTTTAGCCGGGCACTTATATAGTCATACGTGGATGTTTCCGTATTGGACTGTGCACACGAGACGTAGTTCGTGAGGCTAATTAGGTACATTGTCACACGTATATTCTGGATTCCGTATACGGGGTGGATATGTACACGGATACATTTCCAGATCGGGCGTACTGTGATGTCCATCTTGAGCCATATTGTTAATCATACATAGTCCATGTATGATTGGATGTGTTCGACGGTTTGTGACTGATTGTTCATATGCCCGATGGGTATGATTAATAGTCAGGATGTTTCCTTGAGATCTATATATGTGAATTGTATAATGTCGGAAGAATTAGTTATCATGTATATCTGGCCCTGTGTTATGGGCGAAATACTTGTTGTATTTTAGGTCGAGGCAAAGGCAAGGTACGGGAAGAGCATGTTGACGGCGAAGGGTTCGAGGGATACTAGTTCGGGGGGCCCAAGTCTATTGTTGTCCAGTTATATTTTAAACCGTGTAATATTACTTTAATTCTGCCTTATTAAATTTTTGTCTGGTTTGATTAATGTTTAAGTATTTTCCATCTCCATATGGTTTATACTTGTGTTTTCGGATCCTGTGTATCATAAGGTCGTTGGCCATACTATTAAATAAACTCCTAGTCGGAGTAGTGACTAATTATTGTGGTTCGGTATCACAAAGATAATGCTTATTTAACTTGTTTTGGATATCGCCTGGTGGGTCCCAGTGTGGGGTCCACGGCAGTGTAATAGCCACCTTTTGGGGTGTTACAGAAGAAGAAGATAATATTCAAAATAATCTCGCACTCATGGCAAGGAGCTGTTGTGTTTTCTAAGATCGACTTGAGATCTGGTTATCATCAGTTGAGGATTCGAGAGTCTGACATCTCGAAGACAGGCTTCCGTACTCGCTATGGGCATTATGAGTTCGTGGTGATGCCATTTAGATTGACTAATTCACCGGAAGTATTCATGGAGTTGATGAATCGAGTTTTTATTAACTATCTGGATCGCTTTTTAGTCGTTTTTATTGACGACATTCTGATTTACTCTTGTGACCACGAAGAGCATGAACATCATCTCCACCAAGTTCTCGATACGTTGAGGTGGGAACAGCTTTATGAGATGTTTTCTAAATGTGAATTCTCGATGCCTGAAGTCATCTTTCTTGGACATGTGATATCAGCCGAAGGAGTGAGAGTGGACCCACAGAAGACAGAAGCCATTCGAGATTGGCTACCTCCGAAGAACGTGAAGTAAGTTCGTAGTTTCCTCGGCCTAGCGGGTTACTACCGACGGTCCGTGGAAGGATTTTCCAAAATTGCGCAACCAATGACTAAATTACTGAGGAAGGATAAGAAGTCCTGGTGGTCAGAGTCATGTCAGCAAAGTTTTGATGAGCTCAAGAGTCGATTGATTTCAGCACCTGTTTTGGTTCTACCAAAGGGAACATAAGGATTCGTGGTGTATAGTGACGCGTCGAGACAGGGCCTTGGATGTGTACTAATGCAAGAAGGAAAAGTGATTGCCTATGCATCGAGGCAATTGTGACCCTATGAAGTTAACTATCTGACCCATGACTTGGAGCTAGCAGCTGTAGTGTTTGCTTTAAAAATCTGGCGTCACTATCTGTATGGAGTTACCTGACAGATCTTTACGGATCACAAGAGCCTGAAGTACATTTTTACTCAGAAGGAGTTGAACATGAGGCAGAGAAGGTGGCTAGAATTAATCAAAGATTATGATATCGAGATCCTTTATCATCCAGGCAAGGCAAATGTGGTTGTTGATGCCTTGAGCCGTAAGACAGTGCAGGAGCAGATGCTTAGCCACTTAACAGCTCAGAGGGAATTGCAGTTGGACCTTATGAGGCCAGAGATTGAAGTTTGGTTACAGCGTGTTCAGGGATAGCTTTGCGCACTTGAGATTTCTTCATCTCTTGATGATATAATCAGATCGAAGTAGATTATGGATCCATTCCTATCTCGAGTTCGGGATGAAGTCACTCAAGGGAAAGCCCCTGGATTTGTGATCCACGAGGACGGATTGATACCTTCAGGAATCGAGCGTGTGTACCAGCAGACGAAGAGTTGAGGAACTCTATCATGAGAGAAGCCCATGCTACCCCGTACTCGATTCACCCGGGGTCTAGTAAGATGTATAAGGATTTGAAACAACATTATTGGTGTGGAAATATAAAACGTGAGGTCGCCGAATTTGTTTCGAGATGTTTAACCTGTCAGCAGGTTAAGATTGAGCACCAGCGACCCGCAGGAATGCTGAAATCGCTCCCGATTCCCGAGTGGAAATGGGAGGACATATCGATGGATTTTATCACTAGCTTGCCGACGAGTAGTCGAGGAATGAACATGATTTGGGTGATTGTGGATCGGCTGACCAAACCAGCCCACTTTTTGGAGATTAAAGACACGTGGGGTCCCGAGAGATTAGCCCAGCTATTTATTAAAGAGATTGTAAGGTTACATGGTACCCCTAAGAGTATTGTATCGGACCGTGACGGGCGATTCGTGTCACACTTCTGAAAGGCAGTTCATCGTGCGATGGGCACACAATTGAATTTCAGTACGGTTTTTCATCCGTAGACCGATGGTCAGTCCGAGAGAACCATCCAAACTCTAGAGGACATGTTGAGAGCATGTGCTATCGATTGGAAGGACGATTGGGAAGCCCAGCTACCTTTGGTGGAATTCACTTATAATAATAGTTGGCACGCTTCGATTCAGATGGCACCGTATGAGGCATTGTATGGACGTCGTTGTAGGTCCCCTTTGTATTGGGACGAACTATCAGAATCTTTGGGTACGAAACCCGATATGTTATTAGCAGCCCGTGAGAAGATTGCCCTGATTAGGAGTCGTTTGTTAATGGCTCAAAGTCGACAGAAATCCTACGCTAACCACCGTCGACGACCGCTTTAGTTCGAGGTTGGTGACCATGTGTTGATGAAAGTGTCTCCTACCCGAGGTGTTTTTCGTTTTGGGAAGAAGGGCAAGCTGAGCCCGAGGTACATTAGGCCATTTGAGGTGTTGGAGCATGTAGGTGATCTGGCTTATCGACTGGCTTTGCCACCGGCTTTAAGTCGGATTCACAACGTGTTTCATGTCTCCCAGTTGAGGAGGTACGTTGCTGATTCGAGTCATATACTTCAGTTCGATGAGATCGAATTAGCGGAGGATCATTCGTACGAGGAGCGTCCTGTACAGATACTCGAGAGGAGGATCAAACAGTTGAGAAACAAGACGATTCTCCTGCTAAAGATTCAGTGGTCACGACACGGAGTCGAGGAGGCTACGTGGGAAACCGAGGATAGTATGCGAGTGAGATACCCCGAGTTATTTACCCCTTAGTTTCGAGGACGGAACTCCTTTTTAAGGGGGGAAGTATGTAATATCCGACTATAATTTTTCATTTTTATCTGTCATTGTATATTTGGATAATTTGATTATCGTGGATCGTTGCATTTAGTATTATGTTGAGGTATTATAGATTTGAGCTTCATATCGTTGTTATTTCATCTCATACTTGATGATTCGATGTTAATTGGAGAGTGGCATTTTTGAACTTTTTCTATTGGTGTAGCGTACGCTACGTAGCTTAGCTAACGTACGCTAAACTCGTGATTTAACCTACGTAATACGTTGTCTGTTGCATACGTTAAGAAGGAATCTGACATCAGTTGACTTCCGCACGTGAACTTGTTATCCGTTGGCATGCATGTGTATGATGTCTGAGTTGTCGTGTCGGCCAGAGTCAACTTTTATTAGCGTGCGTAACACCCTTTTAATTAGCGTGCGCTAATGGCCTGCGGATTCAAGTCAGTAGCCACTGTAAGCCGATTACGTACGTAACTCTTACAGGTTAGCATACGTGGTAGCGTTAACGTACGCTAAAATTGTTAACTAGCGTACGTTAAGGCTGTGCAGTCTATTTATAGACCCAACCTATTTTTCATTTCTCTTCAGCCTCAACCCGATTTTCTCTTCGTTTATTCCCTCTCCTACCTCCTAAGACCTATAGTTACCTTCTCCAACTTGGTTTCGAGTCTTGTAACTTGGTTTGGAACTCATTGATTCGAAGTTAGAAGGCGTTCTTGAGCTTGAAGTGTGTTTCTTGTGGTGTTGAAGGTTGTTCTTCGTTTCTGGAGGTAGGTGTATTTTCTTCTCTGTATTGTTTTCATATGTTGATGTTAGTAATGAAGTATACTTCACCTAGAGTTAGATTAATAAAGTAAAACATGGTTTTAATTAAACTTCTTCACACTTCTTGATGAGTATGATAAATGAGGGTTTGAAATAGATGAGTTCTTAATGTTATAATGATAGTAACCATGTTTATAATCATCATGCTCACCTTGCTGGACGAATTCATCTCAGTAGGACCTTGATAAATCAGTTAGCTTCATCATAGTTAGACTTAATCAATGGAATTGTTACCATAAAGTGTATAAACACCATGTTTGATATTCACTTACCTTGGGAAGAACTTGGTAATGTTAGAAGTAGGATGATGTTCTCTTGTTCAAATTCTTAGGAGTTATAACCTCATTATGTTTCAGCCCAGCAGGACCTTGAGAAAAGATAAGTGTAGTTGTGAGAACAACAGTAACTTCTTATTAACCGGATGTGTTAATAACCTAAGAATGTGTTTGATCATCAAGTAGTGGTCTTAAGATAGTGAATTCATAATGATATTAATGGATCTTTCAGTTTTGTAAGGATGATTTGAGAATCTTCATAAATATGGTGTAATATCATAACTAATATAAACTTCTCACTACCAAAAATCAGACTTTAGCCGACGACTTAAAGTGGTCGGCTAAACCCCAAAGTCGTCGGCTAATCATGCCAGCCGTCGGCTAATCATGCCAGCCGTCGGCTAAAAAACCGTCGGCCGATATTCGTCGGCCAAGGTTTAGCCGACGACCTTTGTGCAGTCGTCGGCTAAAGTTCAACCATTAGCCGACCACTACTACACGGTCGTCGGCTAAACCTGTTGGAAAAAAAAAGTTTAGCCGACGACCTTAACGAGACGGTCGACTAAAACCATTTTTTTTAAAAAAAAATATATAGTTTAGCCGATTTGTCTTATATGTAAATCGGCTAAAACCATTTTTAAAAAATTAAATTATTTTAGCCGACGCAATAGTCTTACAGGTCGTCGGCTAAAACCCTATTTTTTTAAAAAAAAAATTACTTTAGCCGACGACCGTTTTATTTGTCGTCGGCAAAAACCCTTTTAAAAAAAAAAATTACTTTAGCCGACGACCGTCTTATATGTCGTCGGCTAAAACCCTTTTTAAAAAAAAATTAATTGATTTTGGGATCCCAAAACTCGTATTTTTGCACTGCAATTTTATACACCATCTCTCATTATCAACAACAATCAACGCACAACATATTCAAGAACATTAATTTCATCAACATACTAGTAGCGTCAATAAAAGCACTTACACAATTGTAACATAAATATAAATATACAAGAGTACTACAACAACACAACTAGAATCCACTGCCAAAATCATCTAAATGTCGAAATGTAGTAGTAGAAGGATTACCACCATCCCCTAGATCCTCGTCACGAGGCTGTGAAGATGGGTCTGTCCAGAAGAGAGAAGGCGGTGGAGCAGTGCTGTGATCCGGCCTGAGTAATGGTGCAGTCGAGCGTCATCATATAGTCCATCATGGCCTGCTGCTGTCTCTGGAAACTCTCTAACCGCGACTCGGTCCTCTGCTCGCTCTCATGTAACCGCGTCTGAGTCCTCCTTTCATTCTCGGCCGGAGCTCCCTCTCGCCCTCAATTGCTCCTCGAGATAGGCGATCCGTGCATCCCATCCGCGAGGGCGCCAGGCCGGGGTATCTTTCAATACATGGTGACCTCGGCTCCCATCATCTTAGTGCGGTACATTGCCTCTAGGAGGGTAGACGGTACCCCACACCTAGCACGAACATAAGGATCGGCTGATCGATCGTCGATGGCAGAATCGAGTCGAGTCTCGCTAAGTCCGGATCTGCTCCCGAGCAATCTCGGCAAGCATCCTCTCGAGACTCCTCCCGCACACGCTCCTAAGTTAATATGAAAATAAATATTTGAATATCAATAAAAGTATGATACAAAGGCATTTATTTTATTACTAAAATAAAATAAAAAAGACTTACATGCTCCTCGGGACGGTTCGGAAATGCTTTCGAGTCACGTAGGCAAATGCATCCAACGAATCAAGAAATGGCCTCGTGCGCAACTCTGGATAACGACCCGAACCTGCGGTGTGATGGTCGATCGGACCAGACGATTGGTCGTGTTGGTCAAGCTAGTCGCCTTCAAAAAAATATTATTTAGAATCGAGTTTATATTTAGAATTCAAAAAAATAAAAGCGAAATATTATTATTTTTTATTAAATACTAGCATTTTTTTAATAAATAAAATACAATATTGATTTTTATTTTTTATGGAAAATAATATTCTAGTTTTTATTTTTATTAAAATAATTTATTTCCACTTTTGAATAAAAATTCCGATTTTTTAATATTAATAATATTCAGAATTTTAAAAAATACATGAAGTTCGATTTTTCTAATTTAAAAAACTAGAACTTCAAGTATTTTTATATTCAAACATTAATTTAAAAAATGGAGTTTATATTTAGAATTCAAAAAATAAAATCAAAGAGGAAGAAAGAAATGAGGGTATTTTAGTCATACCATGAACTCGGGTCGCGAAAATGGGCGCGTAGCCACTTCCACTCGTACTCCGGAACTTGAATTCTTAGGGTAGCCTCTCGGTATCACCTCAGTACATCCCGAACATGTGCATCTCATTTTTCCAAGATTTGTACCTACAACACACGTTGCACAACATATATCATTCGTAAGAAAAAAAATTACGCAAACAATGTAGATACAAAATAAATTAAAATGACTTACTTGGTAGACTGCACCTCGTCACAGCAAGTACGTAGTAGAGAGTCGGGAATGACAAACCACACCTATGAACAGCATAAATACGCAATAATTTAAAAACATCACATATTGCATTTTCAAGACCTACGTGTTGATTGAAAAACACTTATTAAATATTTATTAACTTACCGACATAGCATTATTCAAAGCATCCTTCACGCACTGCGGCACGTCCCCTCAATCGGGCCACAAAACGGGGACTCTGTCCCGAATGACAAAGCCAACCTTACGGCTATATGACGCCGCAGCGTCAGAAGACATCACCGGCCGTGTGCTGCAGAGGAATCTCATAACGGCCATGCTTACTTACGTACGAGTCGAGCGCTGCACTTTCTTTGGGCCACGAGTCTTCTTCTTTTCTTCTCCTCCTCGACTACATTTTTCCCCTTCTCCTTCTCCCTCTCTATCTCCTCATCTGATTTCGTCTTCGAAACCCGACAACTGCGCCAAAACATGTTGTCTGGCCAAGACTCATAGACGTATGCCTCGTCAGGGCTAATCAATCGAACGGGAACTCGGGCTCCCGACTCATCGACCTCTGGAATAGTCGGAACCATCGGAGGCATGAATAGAGTCGGTGGCGGACCGTGGGGCACCGCGGACGAGGAACTCCGTACATCTCCTGATGTGTGAGGGCTAGACGTGGGTCGGTGGATGGGAGGCATACGAGTCTCCAGCTGCGAGGGGGTCAGCCGTGGTGTCTGAAAGGATAAACGCCGCGCTAGTGCAGCGGGCTCATCTGCCGCCCTATAAAAATCGTCAGCGTTCATGCCGGTAGCTTCTAGTATCTGGCGGGCACGAACGCTGCTCTGAAATATGTGTAGTGTACCGGGATCCGCCTTACTAGAGGCTGCGGAACTCCCCCCCGAATCGGGAGTGGTCGACTTTGTCGACTTCTTCCCCAATGCTTTCTTTATTCTATCCATAATCTAAACAAATAAATCAAATTCACAACTCAACACAACAGTAATTATCAATTCCATACCACGTTAATCTTTCGATTAACGCCGGCTATAAAATTCCTTCCTCCTCAAACAAATTCATCAAATATTTCTAAACAAATTCATCAAATAATCTAAACAAATTCATCAACTAAACAATTCAACACAACAGTAATTATCAATGCCATACCACGTTAATCTTTCGATTAACGCCGGCTATACAATCCCTTCCTCCTCAAACAAATTCATCAAATTCGCAACTCATTAAACACAAAATATTGAAAATACTAAATTCATCAAATATTGCATCACAACTCATTAAACATTTTATCTAATTCATCGCATAATCTAAACAAATTCATCAAACAAATACAATAAATTCAACAAACAAAAAAAAAAGGACAAGAGTTACCGCGGCCGGGCTGGAGGGCGACGGGCGGAGGGGCGACGAGGCCGGAGGCGACAGGCGGAGGCGTCGGGCGGGCGGGCGGGACCGGGGCTGGCGGGCGGAGGGCTGGCGGGCTGGACGATCGGCTAAACCAGAAGACGGGGCGACGGGCGGCTAGGTGACCGGTGACGATCGGCGGGCGATTGGGGTTGGGTCTGGGTGACGATCGGCGGGCGAATGGCTAATGGGGCAGAAGAAGAAAATAAGAAAAGGGAGGTACGAGAAACGTATAAAAGGTGGGGGTTTAGCCGACGACAAGATCTACGTCGTCGGCTAAAGTTTCTAAAAAAAAAAAATTATACTTTAGCCGACGACATATATGACGGTCGTCGACTAAACCTGGAAGTGACCCGACTGTGTTAGACAACACGGTCGGGCAGGCAAACAGTTTGTTTTTAATTTCTGAGCGGGTGCGACACGGGTCGTGTTGATGGACACGGTCGGGGTTTAGCCGACGACCTTCTTATAAGTCGTCGGCTAAAGTTCAATTTTTTTTTTTAAAAAAATATTAGTCGATCGTGTCGGGGGACACGGGCCGTGTCGCACCTGGACAGAATGGGAAAACACACTGTATGACTGACCCGACCGTGTTAGACAACACGGTCGGGTCAGGGTTTAGCCGACGACCGTCATATATGTCGTCGGCTAAAGTATAATTTTTTTTAAAAAAAACTTTAGCCGACGACTTAGATGTTGTCGTCGGCTAAACCCACAGGTTTTTTTTTAAATAATATTATTGATATTATATTAAAGTTATGATTATGATTATTATTATTACTATTTTTTTAATTATATTTAACAAATAAAAATATACATCTACTAAATTTATGGCTCATAGTTTGAGTCATCACTACAGTCTGTCTCATTATCTGAGTTGATATCCGGCAACATATGCCTCAAGTCGTCCACATTATCGTCATCAGAATTTTCAAGTGATTCGTTTGTATCAACGTCAACGTACCCGCGAGCATCACCACGGAGTCGGACGACTCGTCCTTCAGGAACATTATTCATTGTA
Source organism: Orobanche coerulescens (assembly GCA_033398695.1). NCBI lineage: Eukaryota > Viridiplantae > Streptophyta > Magnoliopsida > Lamiales > Orobanchaceae > Orobanche > Orobanche coerulescens. Next base: position 151,153,288 of record CM065815.1, read on the forward strand.
ATTGTCGTTGATGGTGGAATATTTGCTACATTTGGCTCTTGATAAGCATCATCGTCATCGCACTCGTTGTTTCTCGAAGGTAGCAAAGACTAAAAATATTCCTCGTTGTCACAACATTCACTACCTTCCATGTGCCTTTCTTCACCAAGTCGTCCAAATAATACACCGACTTTGCTGATGTAGCAAATACAAAAGGATCACTTTCATACCATGAAGTGGAAGTGTCAACAGATAATGGCCGTAGTCGTCTTGCATATCGGTTCCAAGGCGGTGTCGTACCATCGACACTTAAACAAGTAAATTGTCATGCCTTCCCGTAAATTAGTTCTACCACTTCCAAAAGAACACCGTAATATCCACCATCTATCATAACCCCAATTTTGACATCTTCTTTTTGGTCTCTCCCAAGGCATACGAATGTGACACCGTTGACTTTGGCCATCGAATAAATTCTTGACATAACCGGCTTCATAGAAAGAAGCATAAGTTCACGCGACGATTAGGGTGTCCGTCATCTTGTATGTGTGTCATCTGTCAGTAAATAAACTTTTTATGTCAAAAAATATCTTAAGTCCAAAATGCAATAGCAATTGAATGTATATGTACCCATTCTCCAAAATAGTCGGCAAAAGTGTCATTGTGGAATCTAGTGTCACCGCGCACCATATCGCATGACAAGTGGATGTCTTTCGAAGATGAACTTCCGGACAATTGAGCAATATCCACCAATGTGCAATTCGTGACTAAATGCGGGTCTAATTGTCTTCTGGCAACCTCCCATAGACATCAACCTCGGTGGATATGATAGAAAGATTGAATTGTATTTTATCTGCTGGAATAGAGTGGAAGGGGATCGAAGTTGCCCAAATACAACTTGATATGCGTAATACACTCCGACGCAAGGTAAGATTCTGCAATGCATCCTTCTGGTGCAGACTTATTGGCCACGGAGTCTTTGTAATCACCGAGTTGCCTTTCAACCGGGTACATCCACGTGTAGTGCCTTTGGACCGTGACCAATAAGCATGCGGGAAGGTGGATCATGAGGTGAGGCATGAGGTCAAAAAAGTTTGGAGGAAATATTCGCTCAAACTTTCACAAGATATAAATGATCTCATCTTGCATTTTACGCAAATCAGATCTCTTGACTTCTCTCGTACATAGTTTCTGGAAAAATCTTGACAATGCAACACACGGCTCGACCACCTGTTTTGGTAAGTACGGTCGAATAAATACCGGAAATAGGCGTTGGAGTAGGATATGACAATCATGACTCTTCAAACCAGTTAACTTGTTCTCCCTGAAATTAACACATCTTCCTATATTTCCAGCATACCCGGTAGGATACCTAGCAGTCTTTATCCAGCAAAATATCTCAGTTCTCTGCTCGGGAGTGATGGTGTAAGCTGCCTTAGGCATTTTTTGTTTTCCCTTGACAGTTTTCAACCACAAATATTTTCTTATGCTCATTTCTTCCAAACCTTTGCGTGCTTTTGGCCCGTCTTTGGTCTTTCCATCCCAACCTAAGGTTGTCCCAACCACACTTTCGCAAACATTCTTTTCAATGTGCATGACATCCAAGAAGTTCCTTATCAGTAACTTGGACCAGTAAGGCAATTCCCAGAATATACTTTTGTGCGACCAATACTTATACCTGTCGGGCCTTTCAGGGGTTGCTGCAAGCACATCAGGATGGTTGCTAAGCTGACCAAAATCGTACTCATTAAGAATTGATAGTATTTCATCACCTGTCCACTGTCGTGGTGGCTCGCCCATTTCTACAGTGCCATCAAATGCTGCAGCATCCATACGCCACTCATGTTCCTGTCATGCCATATCCCGATGACGCATTCGGATAACTTTCCTACAGTGGTACCTAGCACAATCTGCATTCAAACACACTGGACAACCTCTATATCCGCTAATAATGCATCCGCATAAAGCATTCCATATGCGGAAAATCACTAATAGTGCCGATACACATGGCGTGCAAGTAGAACGTCTCGGACGAATAATCCGTCAGACGTGGGATGACCTTGCTCCCACAACAATTTCAGCTCCTCTATCAAAGGTCTCATATACACATCGATACACTTTCCGGATATCCCGGCCCCGGGACTAACAAGGTCAACATATTATACTCCTTCCGTATACACATCCACGGAGGAAGATTGTAAGGAATCACTACAATGAGCCATATGGTATATGAAAGACTCATGTTACCAAAAGGGTTGAAACCATCGATGCAATCCCGAGCCTCACATTTCGGATATACGAAGAAAAATTCGGATACTCCCTATCTATATGCTTCCATGCTTCTCCATCCGAAGGGTGTATCATAGTATCCTGTCATTAGTGCGCGGCTCGGCATGCCATCTCATTGCTTTTGCCGTGTGAGGAGACATAAAAGCCGTTCCAACTTTGTCCTTGATGGAAAATACCAAAGTACCTTCACCGGGTTCTCTTTTCCGGAAGGAGTGATCCTATATCTCTCTATATCACATACAGGACATCTCGTGAGGTCTTCATTAGGATGCCCCTGAATAGAACACAATCATACATGCACGTGGATCTTAATGTAGGAAAGACCAAGATCTTTCAAAATTCGTCTCATTTTTGAATATGTATTAGGAAGATGATGACCTGTGGAAGCATATTACTCGTAAGCTCCAAGTAATCATCTACGACTTGATGGATGATTTGTTTTCCACCTTTAATCTCATCGTTTCCATGACACAATCAAGAAGTCATGTTACACCACAGGTATAGAGGGGTCCATTGGAGTTGAATTAGATTATTGTACTGCTAAGCCCAGCAAGATTGCAAGGCAACGGTCTACGGGTCGTGGGATTTGCTCTTGGTACAAACGTCTCTAAAACCAAACACATCATCAATCAACCTCCTCTTCGGATCGGTGAACCCGCCGTTACCACTAAATTGTCCGTGATCATACGGAATAACAGAATTCGGTGCTTCACCGTGGTATATCCAACATGTATATTTACTCCAAAAACCATTCTTCTTTAGGTGTTCCCAGACCTCATCAAATGGAAAACGAAACATATCACTGCGACATCTACATTTATTACATGGACAGTAGTGCAACATATTACCATTGTCGTGCTCTTTTACAAATCTCATAAACTGCTTCATCCCATCCATTACACTTGGATCCCATTTTCGTAACCCAATTCAACTCTTATCCATCCTGAAAATGTATACATTTTCCAATATTAATCCAACTAACTAATATTGTTCAAATTATAAATGAAATCACAACAAACAATTAATCATAATGATTATCATCATAAAACTTAATCGTTTTACATAAAAGCTATCGAATGTAACATGAATAATACAAAGTTTCGAAATCACAATAAAAAATACAATAAAATACATACCTTAATCGAAATGGTGATTATAACAACCGATAGAAACCTTCGCACTCCAAATTAGCACAACTCAAAGTAGCAACTCACAAGTTTTTTCGGGAATAATTGAAAGAATCGGGAATAGAAATGTGGTCTTTAGCGGGAGAGGTGCAAGATTGGGTTGGTGTTCCCGAACTATAAATAATTTTCACTTGGAGGTTTAGCGACGACCTAGATCTAGGTCGTCGGCTAAAGTATATTATTTTTTTAAAGGGTTTAGCCGACGACCTAGATCTAGGTCGTCGGCTAAACCATTACATTATTATTCTTTTTTCGGAAAGAGTTTAGCCGACGACCTCGATATAGGTCGTCGGCTAAATTATATTATTTTTTTTTTTAAAAAAATTTTTTAGTCGACGATCGAGATCTAGACTGTCGGCTAAACCCTTACAATATTATTTTTCGGAAGGAGTTTAGTGACGACCTAGATCTAGGTCGTCACAAAGTAAATTATTTTTTAAAAGGGTTTAGCCGACGACCTAGATCTAGGTCGTCGGCTAAACCATTACATTATTATTATTTTTTTCGGAAGGAATTTAGCCGACGACCTAGATCTAGGTCGTCGGCTAAAGTATATTATTTTTTTTCCTTTTCGGTCGGCTAAACATTATGACGGTCGTCGTCTAAATCTCTTTAATATAGCCGACGACTATTTCGAGCTTTAGCCGACGACCTCCACCAAGTCGTCGGCTAAAACCTTTTAGCCGACGGTATTTTGAGTCGTCGGCTAAAGTGCGAAGTTTAGCCGACGACACGTTATAGTCGTCGGCCATTTTTTTTCGGGTCGTCGGCTAAAGTACTTTTTTTGGTAGTGTCTTATAAGCTTACTATTCAATTTAGATGAGATGATGAACATAGTGGTGCAGATTTTTACCTTTTAACATTGTAATATTTTTATAAATTTTAATCTACATAAGATGTTATGGACAACATAAGTGGTTGTTTAACATGTTCTTGATAAATCCTTGGTTATAAAGAATCATGCGAACATTCGGTAATTGTCTTGCGAACCGATTTTAAGGATGAATTGAGTTAAAAGAATTGTAGGGTGTCGTATCACTACTTTTATATTGTTAAATATACGGATATGTTATTGAGTAAAATGTATTTCGTTGTTCGAGTAAACAATATTAGTCGAAGGACCGTTCATTCGATTCGACAAGGGAGGATTTTCTCGTCTCCGTATCGTGGCAAGTTATCTTGCTTGGTTATAATGATGATTAGATTCTTGTGATGTTTATACATTTCATGTGTATGAAATGTTTGTGAAATGTTATATAAATTTGATATCGTCTTTGACGTTTTTCCATCGTTCATCATGGGATTTGCATTCCCAAGTCCGTCACTTTGAATCGTTGATCTTGATGGTCCTTATTATCACTTTGGTGAGTTTTTCTTGATCCTTAATCGGATATGTATTTCGTTGAAATTCGTTGTCATGTTGTATCGTGACATTTCTGGAATCATATCTGCGCGCCGATTGGATATTGTGTAGAATTTTTAGCCGGGCACTTATATAGTCATACGTGGATGTTTCCGTATTGGACTGTGCACACGAGACGTAGTTCGTGAGGCTAATAGATACATTGTCACACGTATATTTTGGATTCCGTATACGGGGTGGACATGTACACGGACACATTTCCGGATCGGGCATACTGTGATGTCCATCTTGAGCCATATTGTTAGTCGTTCATAGTCCATGTATGATTGGATGTGTTCCATGGTTTGTGACTGATTCTTCATACGCCCGAGGGGTATGATTAATTGTCGGGATGTTTCCTTGAGATCTATATATGTGAATTGTATAATGTCGGAAGAATTAATTATCATGTATATCTGACCCTATGTTATGGGCGAAATACTTATGTTGTATTTTAGGTCGAGGCGAAGGCAAGGTACGGAAAGAGCATGTTGACGGCGAAGGGTTCGAGGGATACTAGTTCGGGGGCCCAAGTCTATTGTTGTCCGGTTCTATTTTAAACCGTGTAATATTACTTTAATTCTGCCTTATTTAAATTTTTGTCTGATTTGATTAATGTTTAAGTATTTTCCATATCCATATGGTTTATACTTGTGTTTTCGGATCTTGTGTATCATAAGGCCGTTGGCCATAGTATTAAATAAACTCCTTGTCAGAGTAGTGACTAATTATTGTGGTTCGGTATCACAAAGATAATGCTTATTTAACCTGTTTTGGATATCGCCTGGTGGGTCCCAGTGTGGGGTCCACGGCACTGTAATAGCCGCCTTTTGGGGTGTTACAGAAGAAGAAGATAATATTCAAAATAATCTCGCACTCATGGCAAGGAGCTCGGTTGACGACAGTGACGACGAAAGCCAGGTAAGTACCTCGTCTCAATATGAATTTTTTGAAGCTTTCGAACAATTACATATGGATTTTCAAAATTCATTGAAAGATAATAAATCCCTAAAGATGAAAAATAAATTTTTGGAATACGAAATCTCCAAATTAAAAGAAAAAGAGAAATTTATTGAAATTGATCATTCTTTATGTCTTGAAAAAGAAAATAATTTAAAAAATAATCTTTTAAAAGATCAAAAGAAACTTAAAGATTTAATGAACAAATTTTCGTGTAGAAATGACAAATTTGAAAATTTGCTTTCAATTCAAAAAATTTTCGTTAAACAAACAAGGATTAGAATTAAAATCGAGTGATAAAAATGAATCCTTAAATTCTAAAATACCCCAATATGGTAAATGTTTAAAAATCGGGCATCACATTTCAAACTGTAAAAGCCCAAGACGAACGATAAAAATTAAGAAAATATGGATTCCAAAAGGAACCATAATACCGAATATCGTCTATTTATCTAATGAAAAACGACCAAGAATCGGTTGGATCCCCAAAATTCAAATTTATTATATTTCAATAATCGGTATTTAACTCATGGGGAGTTATTTTTTAAAAAGGAGAATATTTTTCAGGGGAAGTTTTACCCATTTATTTTCATATTTAATTTGCCATTGGTTTTATGATTTTCATGCACTTTTTGCTAATGACAAAAAGGGAGGGAAGAATGACGAGAAAAATGATGCAAAAATATAATGAGGAAGAAGAAGATTAAAAGAGAAAAAGAGAAGGAATGATGGGGAGAAGAAAACTAACGAAAAGGACAAAGCCGAAAACTTTGATCTGTATATATATTTTTGTATTTTTGGAGGTCTAAATCCCATAAAAGTGTTGTTGTTTTGTCATCATCAAAAATGGGGAGATTGTTAGAATATTTTATTCCACACATTCATATTAGAGGTTTTGATGATAAATTGATAAACAAAGAAAAACAATAATTAATCAAGAAGGAGTCGAAGACGCTCGAGTCAGACAGAAAAGCAAAGAAGTAAAACTTACTGAAGCTAACGTACGCAATGTATCAAGTCAGCAAGTACTGCATACTGCACCGAAGCAGTTAAAGTACGCTACTACAAAGATTAGCGCACGCAAGGAAGCCAACATAACGTACGCTACAAACATCATATATTGTACGCTATGCATGGTGAAGTTCGAATTCAAATAAATCAATCCGTTGGATTGATTCTAGAAGGCCAAAAAACATGCAACGGATATGAGCGTATAACGTACGCTATACAGTAAGCTTAACGTATGCTATAGCATGTGATGTCATGAAATAGGTCATCATATCAACGGCTATCTGAGGTTGATATAACGTATGCAATCAACACGACTAACGTACACTACAGTTAATGTTAACGTATGCTACGTAAGAGACAGAAGCTGTTGGACTGAATCAACAAACAGATAACGTACGCTACATAGATGGGTTATGTACGCTAAAGTCATTGCATGCTACACTGGTAGCTTAACGTACGCTAAAGCAGAAGCAGTGACCAACGGCTAGTTTAAGCTTTGAAGCCTATAAATACCACTTCATATGGTATTCATCACACAACCACTTCAAGCAAAGCTTATATACTTCAGATATCATTATCTTCATTGCTGTTGTAATCGAGCTTATTTGTTAGAGTTCGAGTATTCGATATACTCAACCAAACACGAGAGAAAAGAAAGAATTATAGATTTGACTCGAAGTTATTAGGATCGTAGATCCGACATTATTAGAATCACAATCTAAATCCGAGTGAGGTTTGTCTAGTACCAATCGAAAGCTAGATAGGTTGATTCCTTGTCCGGTAGAAAAGGAAAATGGTTTACCTTGGACCGATAAAAAGACAAGAGCATAACGGTTTATCTTGGACCGATAGAAGACAAGCACTACAAAAAAACAGTTTTTACCGACGCCAAACGCCGTTGGTAAAACAGAAAATAGCGTCGGTAATTGATTTACTGACGGCAATACGTTGTTGGAAAAATGCTCGACGGTAATTTTTTACCGACGCCTTTATTTACCGACGCCATTTTTGGCGTTGTTAAATTAAAATAAAAAAAGTCTAAAAAAGTCAAATCAGGACTCAGGCGGATCATGTCCGGGCTCAGGCGGGGCTCGTCCGGGCTCAGACGGGTAAGGTCCAGGTCCGGGCTCAAACGGGTCAGGTCCGATCTTAATTCAATTTCATATGGCTGAGTAAGATTTTGGTATATAAACAACACAATACACTACTGTTTTTCGATGTGGGTAGTGTATAAAAAATTACCGACGCCATTTCGGCGTCAGTAATAGCGTCGGTAAACGGCGTCGTTAATTGTGAAAAAATAAATTACCAATGCCGAAATGACGTCGGTAAGGGCATCGGTAAATGGCGTCGTTAATTGTGAAAAAGAAAACAAAATAATAAAAAAAATTAAATATTAAGAACGGCTTACGACGTTGATAACGGCGTCGGTAAATATGGCGCGAATAAGTCCGTGAACCGGCCGTCAGCAATGACGTCGATAAATCAATTAAATAACGGGCGTCAGTAATGGCGTCGGTAAATTATAAATTTAACAACGGGGGTATGGGCGTCGGTAAATAGTGTCGGTAAAAATTGTTTTTTTGTAGTGAAGATTGTAACGGTTTACCTCGGACCGATAGAAGACAAGACGAAAAGTTTATCTTAAGCCTATAGAAAAAGATAACGAGGGGGATGTATGCATATTTGGCCAAATCTCTATAAATCTTGTGTCGTTTATATTCCGCATTTTAATATTGCTTCCGCAATCGCAAAAGAGTTTAATAACTCTACTCCGCACTATTAACCTCCCTTCAAGTGGCGGTACCAAACCTAACATATCAAACTCTAGGTGGTTCGATTTACTTTTTGTAGTATAAAATTATATTGATATCTTATATCGCGTCACTATACATTACACCGCGTGCATTGCACGAGCCAAACACTAGTATATTGTCAAAACAAAGTATAGAAATCAAATTCAAATGTAAACAAATGAAAAAAATCTGCGAATTGTGTGTACATGTTTTGGCTAACTGAATCCTGTTAGCCTAAATTACATTATATCCATGCTTGGGTAAATTACAAAATTACCCTGAAGTTTAGTCTAATTGTAACCAAAAATAAATTCTTTCAAAATTTACAAATGCTCTATTAAAGTATAACAAAACACCCTCTTGCCATTTGCATTTTCTTAAAAATGGGTGCACCTTGTGAAACAAAAACAAATGTTAAGGAGTTATTTGTAGATTCGAAAGATATCATCAGCACACAAACTCTCAAGGTTATTTTTCAATTAAACCCCACTATTCTTGCCCAATGCCAATTATGCCATCAAGCCTTCTCCCTTGAATGATGAGGATACTTCTTGGGACGATTGATCACTGTATAAGTTTCCCGACGGCGTCCGGAATCGGACCGTCTTTGTGTCCTGAGAATCTCCATCTTTTCTCACATCCTCTATCCTCCGAACGGCCTCCGTTATGTCCAAACGCTTACCGGGATCATTTTCCGTACATTCGGCACCGACGCGAAGCAATTGCTCCATCTCACTTAAGGAATCCTTATTGCATCCAATCATATCCGGATCAAATATGCCACCCTCTTTCCCCTCGGCAATAGCGGATCTCACCCACTCGACTATATCCGTCCCTCCTTCGCCGGTGTTGAGATACTGACTCGGGAATCTTCCCGTAAGAATCTCAAGAATGACGACGCCTAGACAATAGACGTCGCATTTTGGCGATACGTCGTTATCATGCAGTGCGGCCTCTGGGGACTTATACGCAATTAGTGCTTGTGGGGCGTGGCTGGAGTTGATTAGAGGACCAAATCCAAAGTCGGAAAGTAAAGGCTCGTACTCTTGGCTTAAAAGGACGTTGCTCGATTTGAGGTTGCCATGCGGTAGGTCTAGTGAAGAGAGTTGCATGTGAAGATAGGCTAATCCTCTGGCGATCCCTTGGATTATCTTGTACCGGACGGTCCAAGTGAGTTGCGCATGAGAGATGCCGCGATCGCCTAGAGAGAGAGAGAGAGAGGGAGGGAGGGAGAGAGAGAGAGAGAGAGAGATAGAGAGAGAGAGATAGATAGAGAGAGAGAGAGAGAGAGAGAGAGTAAATAAATTATAAATTGATTGGATAAAGATTTTTAGCAATAATTGAGTTGATGTCTAAAATGAATAATCATGATTCCTTGTTTTTATAGATATGTAAATGAGTTTTTTAAATCAAGAATCAATCAAACAAAATGCAAGGCAATTACTACAAACCAAGGGAGAGTTTGAAAAAAAAAAGTGATTTTTATAATATTCAAGTAACCTCTCTTACCATGCAACACAAGAAGTAAACTTCCTTTAGGTTGATACTCATATACCAAAAGCTTCTCATCCTTCCTATAATGATAAGCCAACGGCGCTAGCACGTTCTTATGCTTCAAACTCCCGAGCCTTCTCACTTCAGAATCGAACTGGTCTTTTCCCATTTTCGTCATTCCTTTTATCCTTTTCACCACCACCGTCAATCCACTCGCCATAGTAGCTTTATACGAAGAACCTAAAGGCCCGTTACCAAGAACCTCGGCTGCGGCTTTCATCAAATCTGCCAAACCAAACTCGCCCTTCTCATCATTCATCATTACTATATCCCCAATCCCTTTTTTGTATTTCGCCGACCCCTTGTGGCTTGAACCGGTCCGATGGCCCGATCCGAATCCGGGACGACCCGATTCAAGAATCCTTTTCCCATCACTTGATGCACTAATACTAGGTTCGAAATCATCCGCCATATCAAGATTCTCATCTTGCCTTCTCTTTAGCACGTATATCCCGTATATCATTAGCGTGAATAGTAAGAAAAGAGATGCAAATAGGACCCATATGACTATTTTCATCTGGCGGCTGTCAATTTGTAAGGGTGGCTTGTCACAGGCCCGGTCCAGATGTCCGCCGCAAAGCCCGGGATTGCCGCTGAATGCGCTGGTGCCGAATCTGGACAGGCCCGAAGGTATTTCGCCTTCCAAATTATTGTTAGAAAGATTGAGAAAAACTAAAGTTAGTTGCTCGAGCGGTGGGATTGTACCCGAGAAATGATTGTTCTCCAGATGCAGCTCGAATAAATGGGATATACGGGCTAACGAAGGTGGAATTGGGCCCGAAAACATGTTGTTTGATAACCAAACCTTCCTCAAGCCCTCCATTTTCGTAAAATAATCTGACGGGATCTCACCTGAAAACTGGTTCATGGAAATGAACAACCCCCTCAAGTTGCCCAAGGGACTGAAGTCGGGGATCGGGCCCGAAAAAGCATTCGACATCAAACTAATGCTTCTCAGGCCCGAAATGGAAGCCAATGCATCGATGTCTATCTTCCCTGCCAGGCCCAAATACCCGAGCCGGAGGCCCGTGACTAATCCGTTGCCACATCTTACACCAATCCAATTGTTGTCGTTTCCGGTGCATGGCTCCGTCCCGGGCCTCCAAGAATCAAGAGCCGTTGCATTTGTGAATGAATCTTTGAGTTTTAAAAGAGCTTCAGATTCAGACATGGAGCATGTTAGGGGAATAATGAGCAGAAAAACATAGAAAAATATTAATGATCCAAGAACATGAATAATGGCCATAAATCAAAACAGAAAACTTTGAAGAAACGAATAAAGAAGACGAAGAGGAAGACGAAGAGGATGAAGAAGAAAGAAGAATCCCAAAGAATTTGATTATATTTTCCAGCAATGATTTTCAATGGGATTCTTTTTTTAGGTCGAAAAAGGACTTTGGTTTTTTATTTTTTATTTTTTGGTTATATTTTTCCATTTCCCTATCTGATGGAAAACCGTTATTGTCGTTATGAATGCTGCATGCGCATTAGGGAAGGAGGAATGGTGATTCTAGAGTTTGCAACTGTAATAACGACCTCAATCATTTTTTTTTTCATTTTCTTATTTCTTTTTTTCAGTGCAATTTTATCTAAAAATAATATATATGAGAACCTTAAGAATTTCTTACTGATTGCTTGTTGTCTTTGCGGGTTGAATATTACTGTTCTAAATATATGTTCCAAACCCTATTTCATCAAATACATAGTCGTCACGTGTGCAAGTGATCATAAATTAGAGATGAAAATTTTAAAACTTAAAATACACCTACACACGTGGCGGCTATGTATTGAATGGAATAGGATTTGGAACACATGTTTGGAACAGTAAAATTAACCCCTTTGGGTGGATAAATAATAAAAATTGGAAGTATTAATACCTGAATCTTGTTATGAAATCGAAATATATAGAGAGAGAAATTAGGGAATGATTTTCAGGTGTGTTTTTCATTAATAACTGAAGTCATATTTATAGGAAAACTCCAGATGGCACAATCGTAATTATATAATTACATCAGGGGCATAATAGTCATTCACACTATATAAAAACAAAGGGGTAATTGAAACATCACTTCCATGGTATATTATAACACTCCCCCTTGAATGACTATTTATATAAATATCTGCTGAACTAGTTTGAAGAAAAACCCAATGGGAGAAAACTTTCAAACTGTTTGTATGGGAGCTTGTGGCAATCATATCATGTTGCATCATAATGTTGGTAGGAAAGCTCTGTTGGATAAAAACTTCAGCAATCTGTAATCTCGTAAATTTGCTCCCCCTTATCTCGATAGTTCTTGTATGAGTATTCTTGTGCCGTCTCAGTAAAACCTCGTGGGACAAAAACTGAGTGAATCTGTCATGTTTATCATTCGTTGTTGGAGTATCCACGTGTTGCCTCATTTAAACTTTGTCAAGAAAACTCAGTGGGAAAAACTTGATCGAAAGAAAAAGTGTACAACTACTCCTTCCGTTTTCAAACTTTGAGGAATAATCTGGATCTTTGTAGCATTCCACATTATGCCATGAATATGCCTCGTTAAAAACCCTATTAGGAAAAACCCAATGGGAAAAAATTCTAATGAAGGAAAAAGAGTACAGTATTTATACTAATACGCCATTCCAGTTGCCTCGTTAAAAACCTTGCCAGGAAAACCCAATGGGACAAAACCTCAGTCAAGGGAAAAAGAGTACAACAAATTTTATAAATATGCCCTAGGCATTTCAACAATCCTCCAAGGATGAGTATCATACTCAGTGCAGTTTGTAATATCGAACTCATATTCTTTGCAATATATTCCAAATCTCTTTTGGAGATTCTATATTAGTTGTGATTAAGCTGCCTCGTTAAAAACATTGCTAGAAAAACCCAGTGGGATAAAACCTCAGTCAAGGAAAAGAGTACAGCAGATAATTTTCTTTCACAGCACCTTATTTTGAGTGACTGCACGCACTGATAATATGTTTAAAATCTGTTGACTCAAAATGTATTTTGATGATTATTCCATTCAAAACATTTAATTAGAACAATCTCAGATCGATACTATTTTGAAGGAGCCAAATAATGCTAGCGCACGCTACTCATCTTATAGTAGCGCACGCTATCGAGCAGTGAATGTACAGCCCAGACAAGTCAGCTACAGCCTAGTTAAGTCGCCTGATGGATAACGCACGCAAGTCATTCAATGTTAGCGCACGCTAAGTAACTACAGTTAGCGCACGCTATACAGTATATAATAACGCACGCTATCGTATTATTCCAGAGGACAGTGAAGTTTGGAAGGAAATCAGGAATGGATGTTGCGCACGCTACACATATCATCTTACGTATGCTAAAGCAAGGATATAGCGCACGTTACTGCTCAGATCTTGCGCACGCTACCGATATCACGGTCAGTAGTCCAGTAGCTACTAGACTCAATAACTTAAGGTCTTTACGTACGCTACACAGGGTAACGTACGTTAATGAAAGAAATTAGTAGCGCACGCTAAGGTATAGGCATTAGCGCACGCTAAAAGGAGTCAGCATATTACCGTTTTATTTTCTACCGTTGGAAGGCACGAGTCAATGTAGATCCGGAAAATCTGGAAAAGTTGGATTTAATTAATGCTAGCGCACGCTATGCATACTTGCTAGCGCACGCTAATCCCAAATCTAGCCGTTGGATAAAGAGTCGTTGGAGAGATAAACGGACATTTTCAAAGTCAAGATTGAAGACTTGTTGACCAGACGTTAACGCACGCTACCGATACATGACTAGCGCACGCTAGCCATGATATTTTACCGTTGCAACAGTCTTTGTGACCGTTCATAGATTCCAAGTCAAAAACCGATAGCGCACGCTACAGGACACTATTAGCGCACGCTAATAATATGTTTTTCAGCATTTGAAGGATGGATCTCACCTATATATACCCGAAGGACTTGGGTATCAAACACACAACTTCAAGCATTCAAGCATACAAGCATACAAGCAATCAAAGCATATTTGAGCTCAGTTTTATATCTTTTATTGCATTTCAAGTTGTGAAAAAAGAAAGATACAAGAGTGATTTTCATTGTAATATCTACTATCCTTTGTATTCTTTCATTTGATTGTAAGTGTTGCATCACTTACACTTGAGCGTAAAAGAAACGAATCAAGAGTCACTAATCCGGTTTAGGATCTTTGATCCGGCATTGTTAGGATTATACTCCCATATTCGTATAGTGAGGATTATCTAGTTCCTATAGAACACTAGATAAACAAACATTTATATTGAGGGAGAGGTTGAGCTTGGACCGATAGAATACAAGCGATTGTAACGGTTGTGAACTCGGACCGATAGAAGACGAGTCAAGATTGTGGTTGCTCTTAAGCCAATAGAAAAAGAAAGTCGGAGAGAGGACGTAGGCAAGTTGCCGAACCTCTATAAATTCTTGAGTCTTTAAATTCCGCACTATTTTCTATTTATCCGCAAGAAATTTCGGTATTCCGCATTACCACTATTCAACCCCACTTCTAGTGGTGAATTTATCTCTTCAGTTGGTATCGGAGCGGGTCTCTTTTTAAAGGTTTAACCACCTAAGAGAAAAAGATCCGCAAATGGCACTTCTTGGCCAAATTGAAGGAAATGCTCTCAACCGTCCTCCTTTCTTCGATGGTTCCAATTTCATGACATGGAAAAAGAAGATGGCGATCTTCGTTCAAGCCTACGATATTGAAATCTGGAAAGTTATTGCTCTTGGTCCTAAACTTGCTAAGAAAGAGGATGGATCGTTGAAAAAGATCGAAGAATTCAACGACGAGGATTGGAGAAACACGCACGTCAACTCACGAGCTACTCAACTTCTCTATTGCGCTCTTAATCCCGAAGAACTCAATAGGATATCGTCTTATGAAAGTGCAAAAGAAATTTGGGAAATTCTCGAAGTCACTCATGAGGGAACCACCCAAGTCAAGGAGACCAAAATCAACATGTTACTCCACGACTACGAATTATTTTCCATGAAAGACGAGGAAACGATTACAAATATGTTGGATCGATTTTCGGCTATAACAAATGGCCTTGCATCTTTTGGAAAGCCTATATCGAGCAGCGACAAAGCTAAGAAAATTCTTCGATCGTTGCCACGAGAATGGGATGCCACGGTCACCGCGATCATGGAGTCCAAAGATCTCAACAAGCTCGAATTTAGTGCCCTCATCGGGTCACTCATCAATTATGAGATCGTTCTCAAGTCTAGAGGCACAAAACCAAAGCCTCGGGAAAGAGTAGTCGCATTCAATGTTGATAGCGACGTTGAGGAAGATGTTCCCGAAGATGAAGACGACGAGGAACTCGCTCTCTATGCCAAAAATTTTAGAAGGTATAAAAACCTAATTCAAAAAAGGCGAAGGTTTCTTGGTCGGGATGGCAAACCGGAGCAAAAGAAGAGTGGCTATACTCCCATCAAGAAGTTCGACAATAATTGTCGGAAATGTGGTCAAGCCGGTCATTATGCCAAAGAATGCCGAGGATCCTCTTCAAAACCTCAAATGGAAAGATTCAAAAAGAAGGAGGTCCTAATCGCTTCTTGGAGTGATGACAAGGAGGAGATTGAAAGATCTCTAGACGCAAATCTTGCATTCATGGCCCTCGACTCCAAAAGTAATATCGAGGTAAGCTCTAAACTCAATGATGACGAATATGACTCTTTTGATTTTTGTGATTCACAAGAAGTTCATCATGATTATGAGTTGTTGAGTGCGTTTGAATCATTAAATACGGAGTATGACGAGATGGTTAAATTAAACATATCTTTAAAGAGAAAAATAAAATCTCTAGAACTCGAAAATTCCTCTCTTCAAAACAAGGGCAAAACTATTGAGATCGACCATACATCATGTCTTGAAAAAGAAAATGTTTTGAAAATCGAGTTAACAAAAACTCAAAAGGAGCTAAAATATATTTTGAACAAATTTACTCTCGGAAACGAGAAATTCGAAAGGCTCCTATCTATTCAAAAATCGCCCTTGCTCAAACACGGTCTTGGTTTCGATCCTTTTAAACGGGAACAATCCCTTATCAACCTTGACAAAATAAAGAAAACCGAAATCGAGAACTCAAAAGATCCTTTCAAACGAGTTCACAATGTTAATGCTCATTCAAAGTTAAGAACTATCAAAGTTAAGCAAATATGGGTTCCTAAAGGGACAATTGTTCCAAATGCTATAAGCATAGTTAACTTTGGAGGACCCAAACGGGCTTGGGTACCGAAACAACCGAGAAACTCTATTTTTGTAGGTACCGGCACCAAGGAAAAACAAGTGGTACATTGATAGCGGATGCTCAAGGCACATGTGCGGCTCCGAGGACTTATTTGAAGACCTCGAATATCAAGATCAAGGACATGTGACCTTTGGAGATAATCAAAAGGGAAAAATCAAAGGAATCGGCAAAGTCGGTAAGGAACCTTCTCCTTCTATCAACAAAGTACTATTTGTTGAAGGTTTGCATCATAATCTCCTTAGCGTTTCGCAACTTTGTGATGAAGGTTTTAAAATTCTATTTGAGCAAACGCATTGCACGGCATTTAGAAATAATAAAATTGCATTCATTGGTTTGAGATGTGGAAACATCTATATTGTTGATCTTAACGATAAAAGCTCATTCAATGAAAAATGTCTTATTACCTTGGATGACAATGCATATTTATGGCATCGAAAATTGGGGCATACTTCTTTACCTATTATTTCTATTTTATCTAGACACGACCTTGTTCGTGGATTGCCCAAACTCAAGTTTGATAGAAAGCATTTGTGTGAATGATGCATAAAAGGGAAACATACTCGAGAATCGTTTAAACCAAAATTCGAGGTTTCCACTAGTCGAGTCCTTGAACTCGTGCATATGGATTTGATTGGACCATATAGACATGTTAGTTTAAATGGTAAACTTTACACTTTGGTTATTGTTGATGATTTCTCTCGATTTACTTGGGTTAGATTTTTAGCACATAAGGATGATGCATTTTCCGAGTTTTCTAAATGGTGTCGTTTGGTATCAAATGAGAAAAATCTCTCCATAATTTCTATTCGTAACGATCACGGAGGTGAATTTGATTGCACCCCGTTTGAACTTTTATGTGATAAATACGGTATTAATCATAATTTTTCGGCTCCTAGAACGCCTCAACAAAATAGAGTTGTTGAAAGGAAAAACCGATCTTTGGAAGAAATGTCGAGGACAATGCTTAATGAATACTCTCTTCCACGATACTTTTGGGCCGAAGCAATTTTTACGGCATGCTATGTGATTAACTGGGTTCATGTTCGTAGAACTCATCTTAAAACCCCGTATGAATTATGGAAGGGCAAAAAGCCCAATATTGCTTATTTTCATCCTTTTGGTTGCAATGTATTTATTTTGAACAATGGCAAGGATAACTTAGGCAAGTTTGATGCTAAATCCGACTCCGGAATATTCCTTGGCTATTGTACTAATAGCAAGGCATATCGTGTTTATAATATTAGAACGAATAAAGTTGAAGAGTCCATACATGTTAAATTCAATGATATGATCTAAACCATACTTTCTTGCGTACGCTAATTAAGACTTTTCGAAATTCCATTTTAGCTACTGGACAGTCCAGTAAGCTTTTCATTTTTTGCCTAACGTACGCTAATTCTATAAATCCTAGCGTACGCTAACTAAAAGTTCGTTGACTATATATATGCCGTACTACCCAGGCACACAAACACACTTCCTAACGTACGCAATCGACAGAAAATTCCCGTCTTGCAAAAACCCTAGCCGCTAATCGGATTCTTCAAACCTCCTCAAACTTCAATTCCTTCTCCGATTAATGTCGAGCAAAAACCGAACAGCCATGGCAAAACAATACAATAATATCAAACGCCCTCTCAACGCCCAATTTGATGCTACTCGTTTCATCTCATCCACTGTCTCGAGGGTTTTCTTTGAGATTCTTCCACAAGAACACATCACGGACTGTTACTTGTTCAATCTTTCAAGTCTGGAACGGGTAAATGTCAATATTTCTAATTTCTTCTCTTCGCTTGGAATTGCCCGTTTTGTCGAATGCAAAAATCCCATTTTCCCTGAACTTGTCCGAGAGTTCTATGCCAATCTCCATGTGTCCGAAAGTGAAGGGTCTTCATCCCTTGTGTTAGGAAGTATTGTCGGAGGAACTCGGGTGAAAATTTCCTCAGATGTTTTATATCAAATTTTTGGTTTACCCTGTGACGGTTTTGTATGTACTGGAAAATCTATTGCCGATGATAATGAAGTTGGGGAAATCGATGTCAAAGAGTTTCTTAGCTCAAAGGCCGTTATTGACATAACGGACGATTTCTTCGAAAACAATGATTTTGGGGTCAATATTCGCCTGCTTCTGGTAGCTTTCACAAAATGCTTAATGCCGAAGGTGAATTCCCAGCACAAATTGGTGGGAGTCGACAAGCAAGTGGTGTATCGAGTTCTTAATGACGATAAAGTTAATTTTGCCGATATCATCATCAGCTGGATGAAAGTGAAGGGCGACCTGTTTCGGTCGAAAAACTACGCATCTCGTTCTCGCAAGGCTGGAATGCCTTATGGCTCAATTCTCACGGCCATATTCAGCTTTCACCAAGTCGACTTGTCAAAAGACAAGGCAGTCCCCGTCTCTCTCGGTCATGAGATCTCGGACACTTCGCTTAAGGCTATGCACTATGTCCGGACGTCCAACAGAGGCTGGATTCTATTTCCGTACCTTCGCGACGACGACCAAGTGGAGAAAGGGTCGTGGATGCCTACTGCAGAGGAGAAAATCACTCGCCGGGGACCTCATACTCTTCGCGAAATGCAAACCGGGGAGTTCGTGAGGAAGCCTACTTCGAAAGGGAAGCGCCCTATGAGAGATGTTGTCACGGAGGAAGAGGAAAGCGACCTTTGTGCTCGGATGCGGGGCATCGAGACCTCTCAAGCTGAAATTCGAGAGGATGTTCGGGCTCTACGTTCGGAAGTCCGGGAAGTGCGCGGGTTGATATCCGATTTCATCCGTTTCACACACCCTTCGTTTCCTTTCCCCTCGTCTTCTTCCGACCCTTAGATTTGAGGATTTTTGATGCTTGGTTGTAGAATCTTGTTGTTCGAATAATCTTTATGTCTCATGTCATGAAAAACTCTATGTATTGCTTGAATTCCATCTTAATGATATTCGCATTTCACTTCATTCGGCATTTGTTGTTTACAAGTATTGTTGTTTACATAATTTCGCTTTGAATAATGGTATTTTCGTTGATATTTGTTATAATGCAACAATTCAGGGGGAGTTCCTTTTTGTTTATGTCAAAAAGGGGGAGAATACTCCAAAAATAAAAATATACTAATATATCAAACAAGTTTACCTTGATTCGAATCATTTAAAATATTTTTTGCAGGTATTAATTAAATGTTTTGACATCATCAAAAAGGGGGAGATTGTTGACTCAAAATGTATTTTGATGATTATTCCATTCAAAACATTTAATTAGAACAATCTCAGATCGATACTATTTTGAAGGAGCCAAATAATGCTAGCGCACGCTACTCATCTTATAGTAGCGCACGCTATCGAGCAGTGAATGTACAGCCCAGACAAGTCAGCTACAGCCTAGTTAAGTCTCCTGATGGATAACGCACGCAAGTCATTCAATGTTAGCGCACGCTAAGTAACTACAGTTAGCGCACGCTATACAGTAAATAATAACGCACGCTATCGTATTATTCCAGAGGACAGTGAAGTTTGGAAGGAAATCAGGAATGGATGTTGCGCACGCTACACATATCATCTTACGTATGCTAAAGCAAGGATATAGCGCACGTTACTGCTCAGATCTTGCGCATGCTACCGATATCACGGTCAGTAGTCCAGTAGCTACTGGACTGAATAACTTAAGGTCTTTACGTACGCTACACAGGGTAACGTACGTTAATGAAAGAAATTAGTAGCGCACGCTAAGGTATAGGCATTAGCGCACGCTAAAAGGAGTCAGCATATTACCGTTTGATTTTCTACCGTTGGAAGGCACGAGTCAATGTAGATCCGGAAAATCTGGAAAAGTTGGATTTAATTAATGCTAGCGCACGCTATGCATACTTGCTAGCGCACGCTAATCCCAAATCTAGCCGTTGGATAAAGAGTCGTTGGAGAGACAAACGGACATTTTCAAAGTCAAGATTGAAGACTTTTTGACCAGACGTTAACGCACGCTATCGATACATGACTAGCGCACGCTAGCCATGGTATTTTACCTTTGCAACAGTCTTTGTGACCGTTCAGAGATTCCAAGTCAAAAACCGATAGCGCACGCTACAGGACACTATTAGCGCACGCTAATAATATGTTTTTCAGCATTTGAAGGATGGATCTCACCTATATATACCCGAAGGACTTGGGTATCAAACACACAACTTCAAGCATTCAAGCATACAAGCATACAAGCAATCAAAGCATATTTGAGCTTAGTTTTATATCTTTTATTGCATTTCAAGTTGTGAGAAAAGAAAGATACAAGAGTGATTTTCATTGTAATATCTACTATCCTTTGTTTCATTTGATTGTAAGTGTTGCATCACTTACACTTGAGCGTAAAAGAAACGAATCAAGAGTCACTAATCCGGTGTTATTAGGATCTTTGATCCGGCATTGTTAGGATTATACTCCCATATTCGTATAGTGAGGATTATCTAGTTCATATAGAACACTAGATAAACAAACATTTATATTGAGGGAGAGGTTGAGCTTGGACCGATAGAAGACAAGCGATTGTAACGGTTGTGAACTCGGACCGATAGAAGACGAGTCAAGATTGTGGTTGCTCTTAAGCCAATAGAAAAAGAAAGTCGGAGAGAGGACGTAGGCAAGTTGCCGAACCTCTATAAATTCTTGAGTCTTTAAATTCCGCACTATTTTATATTTATCCGCAAGAAATTTCGGTATTCCGCATTACCACTATTCAACCCCCCTTCTAGTGGAGAATTTATCTCTTCAAAATCTCCTGAGTAGTCACTTTCAGTAAGCCCGTGTAACACCCCAAAAGGCGGCTATTACAGTGCCGTGAATCCCACACTGGGACCCACCAGGCGATATTCAAAACAAATTAAACAAATATTAATTGTGATACCGAACCACAATGAATAGTCATTACTCCGATTAGAAGTTTATTAAAATATGGCCAACGGCCTTACAATACACAGGATCCAAAAACAAGTATAAACCATATGGAGATGGAAAATACTTCCAATGTCAAATACAACCAAATAGCAATTTAAATGAAACAGGAATTAACATAACACGGTTTAACATAACCGGACAACAAATATGTGGGCCCCCCGAACTAGTATCCTTCGAACCCTTCGCCGTCGACATGCTCTTCCCGTGCCTTGCCTTTGCCTCGACCTAAAATACAATACAAGTATTTCGCCCAACAGAGGGTCAGATATACATGATAATCAATTCTTCTGACATTATACAATTCACATATATAGATTTCAAAGAAATCATTCCGACTATCAATCATACCCCTCGGGCGTATGAAACGATCAGTCACAAGCATCCAATACTATGGACGATTAACAGTATGGCTCAAGATGGACATCACAGTACGCCCGATCCGGAAATGTGTCCGTGTACATGTCCGCCCCGTATACGGAATCCAGAAATATACGTGGGACAATATACCTAATTAGCCTCACGAAACTACGTCCCGTGTGCGAGTCGATGAGGAATAATATTCACGCATGACTATATATGTGCCTGGCTAAAAATCCTACACAATGACCAATCGGAACGCAGATATGATTCTGGATATGTCACGATACAACATGACAACGAATTCAACAAATCACATATCCGATTAAGAATCAAGAAAAACTCACCGAAGTGAAAATAAGGCCAACGAGATCAATGATTCAAAACGACGTACTTGGGAATGCAACCCCATGAAGAAAACGGAATAACGTCAAGGACAATGTCAAATCACGACAAACATTTCATGAACAATTCATACATATGAAAGATATAACCATCAGAAGGATCTAATCATCATTATAACCAAGCAAGATAACTTGCCTCAAATCCGTAAGCGAAAGATAGTCCTTCTCCAAATGATCAAACGGACGGTATCTTCGGTTAAACACTCAATCGAACAAGCAACCTTGAATGAAATATAATTCATTCAATAACATATTCACATAATATTAATATCAATTCGTAGGAAACGACGCCCGCAACCTACTCGAATAATTCATTCCACCCTGATGAATACCTTAACGATTAATGAAAGGTTTCAATACAACTAATTCATCTTCCAAAATCGGATTACCATACAAAAAGTGTCCTGTAATTCTCTTGTTATTCCATGAACAAAAACATCTTCAATTTGCCAATAAAATTGGTTTAAATCAAATTCTCATGTTCTACAACATCTACTATTATAAAAGGATAGTCATAATGAATTTGATACTCAATCTACCATGATAGTATCATTCATAAACAGCATCATCTACTTAAGAACACTATCTATTTAGCATGATGATGAACCACATTCTAAGTTATCAACACAATAGATTAATGAAAAGTTTTTGTTGTAATTATCAAGATCCTTATCATTCTTCAAAGACTTGTGGGCCCAGACAATATGATTTGTTAAAGCTTCTAAGATTTCTGAACAAGATCATCTACTTTTATCTTTAACATTATCAAGTTCTTCTCATGGTAAATAAATACCTAAAATGGTGTTTAAACACTCTATGATATCAAGTTCTTGATTAAATCCAGCTATGATGAAGCTAACCGATCCAACAATGTCCTACTGAGCTAAATTCGTCCAGAAGATGAGTAATGACAACTACAAACATGGTTACCATTACTACAATATCAAGAACTCATCTAATCTAAACCCTCATTTATCATATTCATCAAGAAGTGTTTAAAGAGTTTAATTATAACCATGTTTTACTTGCTTAATCTAACTCTAGGTGAAGTATAATTCGTCATTAATCATCAACATAAGAAAATAATGTAGAGAGGAAAGTACACCTACCTCCAGAAATGAAGAACAACTTCAATGCTATGAGAAAATATACTCCAAGCTCAAGAACAACTCCTAGTCTCCAAGGAAATGAGCTCCACTCCAAGATTTAAGGCTTAGAAACAAGTTGGTGAAGGTAGATATTGTTTTGAGAGTGCAGAGGGACGATAAATGGAGAGAGAATCAGTTTAGAGTTGTGAAGAAATGAAAAACAGACTGGTCCAATAAATAGACTGGACATACTTAGCGCACGCTATCGGAACAGTTTAGCGTACGCTAATGCACTTACGTACGCTAACCGGTCGATATTACGTACGTAAGCGGCTTACAGTGGCTACTGTCTTGAATTATCGCAGGCCGTTAGCGCACGCTAATGAGAAATAGGTTACGCACGCTAATAAAAGTAGATTCTCACCGACACGACAGCTCAGACCTTGATCACATGCATGCTAACGGCTAAGGAGTTCATGTGCTGAAGTCAACTGATGCCAGATTCCCTCTTAGCGTATGCAACAGAGGAAACCTTACGCATGCTACGGCACAGGATTAGCGTACGTTAATCGTACTGTGTAGCGTACGCTACATCAACAGAAAAATTCGAAAATGCAACTCTCTAATTAACATCGAATCATCACATATGAAATGAAATAACAACGATATGATATTCAAATCTATAATACCTCAACATAATACTAAATGCAACAATTTATGATAATCAGATTATCCGAATAATACAACGATAGATAAAAATGAAAAGTTACAGTCGGATATTACATACTCCCCCCCTTAAAAGGAGTTTCGTCCTCGAAACTAAGGGGTAAATAACTCGGGGTACCTCGCTCGCATACTATCCTCGGTCTCCCACGTAGCCTCCTCGACTCTGTGTCGTGACCACTGAACTTTCAGTAGGGGAATCGTCTTGTTCCGCAACTGCTTGATCCTCCTCTCGAGTATCCGTACAGGACGCTCCTCGTACGAATGATCCTCTGCTAATTCAATCTCTTCGAACTGAAGTACATGGCTCGGATCAGCAACATATTTCCTCAACTGGGAGACATGAAACACGTTGTGAATCTTACTCAATGTCGGTGGCAAGGCTAGTCGATAGGCCAGATCACGTACACGCTCCAGAACCTCAAACGGCCCAATGTACCTTGGGCTCAGCTTGCCCCTCTTCCCGAAACGAAAAACACCTCGAGTAGGAGACACCTTCATTAACACATGGCCACCAACCTCGAACTCAAGCGGTCGTCGACGGTGGTCAGCATAAGACTTCTGTCGACTTTGAGCCGTTAACAACTGACTCCTAATCAAAGTGATCTTCTCACGGGCAGCTAACAACATATCGGGTTCCGTACCCATAGATTCTGACAGTTCGTCCCAACACAAGGGGGACCTACAGTGACGGCCATACAATGCCTCATACGGTGCCATCTGAATCGAAGCGTGCCAACTATTATTATAAGCGAATTCTACCAAAGGCAGCTGGGCTTCCCAATCGTTCTTCCAATCAAGAGCACATGCTCTCAACATATACTCTAGAGTCTGGATGGTTCTCTCCGACTGACCATCGGTCTGTGGATGGAAAGCTGTACTGAAATTCAACTGCGTGCCCATCGCACGATGAACTGCCCTCCAGAAGTGTGACACAAATCGCCCGTCACGGTCTGATACAATGCTCTTGGGGGTACCGTGTAGTCTCACAATTTCCTTAATAAACAGCTGGGCCAATCTCTCGGGGCCCCACGTGTCCTTAATCTCCAAGAAGTGGGCTGATTTGGTCAGACGGTCCACAATCACCCAAATCGTATTCATTCCTCGACGACTCGTCGGCAAGCTAGTGATAAAATCCATAGATATGTCCTCCCATTTCCACTCAGGAATCGGGAGCGGTTTCAGCATTCCTGCGGGTCGCTGGTGCTCAATCTTAACCTGCTGACAGGTTAAGCACCTCGAAATGAATTCGGCAACCTCATGTTTCATATCCCCCCACCAATAATTCTGCTTCAAATCCTTATACACCTTGCTAGAGCCCGGGTGAATAGAGTACGGGGTAGCATGGGCTTCTCTCATGATAGAGTTCCTCAACTCTACGTCAGCGGGTACACAAACTCGATTTCTAAAACGTATCAATCCATCCTCGTGGATCACGAATCCAGGGGCTTTCCCCTGGGTTACTTCATACCGAACTCGAGATAAGAATGGGTCCGTAATTTGCTTCGATTTGATCATATCATCAAGAGACGAAGAAATCTCAAGGGTACAAAGTTGTCCCTGAACACGCTGTAACCAAACTTCAATTTCTGACCTCATAAGGTCCAACTGCAACTCCCTCTGTGCTGTCAAACGGCTCAGCATCTGCTCCTGCACAGTTTTACGGATCAGAGCATGGGAACCACATTTGCTTTACCCGGATGATAAAGGATCTCGATATCATAGTCCTTGATTAATTCTAGTCACCTCCTCTGTCTCATGTTTAACTCCTTCTGAGTAAAAATGTACTTTAGGCTCTTGTGGTCTGTAAAGATCTGGCAGGAAATTCCATAAAGATAGTGACGCCAGATTTTTAAAGCAAACACCACGGCTGCTAACTCCAAGTCATGGGTCGGATAGTTAACTTCATAGGGTCGCAATTGTCTCGATGCATAGGCAATCACTTTCCCTTCCTGCATTAGTACACATCCTGCACTCGTCTCGACGCGTCACTATACACCACAAATCCTTCCGTTCCTTTTGGTAAGACCAAAACGAGGGCGAAATCAATCGACTCTTGAGCTCATCAAAACTCTTCTGACATGTTTCTGACCATAAATACTTCTTGTCCTTTCGCAGTAAGTTAGTCATTGGTTGCGCAATTTTAGAAAATCCTTCTACGAACCGTCGGTAGTAACCTGCTAGGCCGAGGAAACTACGAACTTCCCTCACGTTCTTCGGTGGTAGCCAATCTCGAATGGCTTCCGTCTTTTGTGGGTCCACTCTCACCCCTTCGGCTGATATCACATGCCCGAGAAAGACAACCTCAGGCATCCAGAATTCACACTTAGAAAATTTCCCATAAAGTTGTTCCCGCCTCAATGTATCGAGAACTTGTTGGAGGTGACGCTCGTGCTCTTCGTGGTCGCGAGAGTAAATCAGAATGTCGTCAATGAAAACGACTACAAAGCGATCCAGGTAGTTAATAAAAACTCGATTCATCAACTCCATGAATACTGCCGGTGCATTAGTCAGTCCAAATGGCATCACCACGAACTCATAATGCCCATAGCGAGTACGGAATGCTGTCTTCGAAATGTCAGACTCTCGAATCCTCAACTGATGATAACCAGATCTTAAGTTGATTTTAGAAAACACGGCAGCTCCCTGAAGTTGGTCCAATAAATCATCAATACGAGGCAAGGGATACTTGTTCTTGATGGTTACCCTGTTCAGCTCACGGTAATCAATACATAAGCGTAGAGATCCATCTTTCTTCCGTACGAATAACACTGGTGCTGTAACACCCCCAAAACCGTATGGGAATATTACACACCGTAAACCCTTTCCGCAAGGATCTACCAGGCTAAGCGTCCATAAACAACCAAATGCTTGCCCGGCCAGGGTCAAACAATATAATAATACGGACCGTTAAGGTCACTTACACATAAACACACAGACCGATGAGGTCACACAACCCTATCAACAGGACTGACTAACAACATTACCCACACAGGGGTCGAAATACAATACAGCGGAAGACTGAATCAACTCTAACAATACAACTAAACTCTACCAACTCTCAACTCTTGATTAGTATCGCAGCTCGTCATCCCCTTGTGCTAATCCTGTGATCGCTCCCTGAACTGCATGTACACGGGCAGAGCAGGACATCCACCCCCCGAATACTCGGGGGTTAGTAAAACTCCACTGTTTTACTAGTGCAAGTATCAAACCATACGAAATGTAACAAGCAAATAGCAACTACAAATTTAAGAAGTTTTAGAATTTCGAACTCAAGTAAGAGATATTTGAAAAGGAACACATCATCTCGGGGATTTTTAAAGCATAAATTCTTTTGGACCTCAAGTCCCAATTTACAAAACCTTTTCGTAAACATTAGGGCCTTAGCCCGATTCTCGTTTCAAAGCATACTGTATAATATATTATTATGAGTCCGAGATCCATATTTAAAATGTTACCCTAACAATCACTGCTACACGATCATTGTTCGTACACATCATGTACCGAACTCCGGAGGCCTCGACGGACCTTACCCGGACCACACATACTGTTCGTGCACATCATGTACCGAACTCCGGAGGCCTCGACGGACCATACCCGGACCACACACACTGTTCGTACACATCATGTACCGAACTCCGGAGGCCTCAACGGACCCTACCCGGCCACAACATCGTTCGTACACATCATGTACCAAACTCCAGAGGCCTCGTCAGACCCTACCTGGATCATACACCTTGTCCGTACACGTCATGTACCGGACTCCAGAGGCCTCGTCAGACCCTACCTGGATCACACACTTTGTTCGTACACATCATGTACCGAACTCCAGAGGCCTCGTCAGACCCTACCTGGAACACCCACACATCGACACGAAACAATTCATAATCATTAAATGTCAAGCCAACATTACACTGAAATGTACAATCAAGTATGTAAACCAAAACAACACAAATATCATGATCATCACAACGACTCTTAACCAACATAACACACATTCGGTACACAATACATTGAACAACCACGTGTACAACCATCTCATATGTACATCGCAATCCTGCACAAATGGCACAACGCCTAACACGTATACCAATATATCACTATTATCACAAAGCCTTCAAATTTGGAAAACACAACCAACTCAAACGGAACATATTTACGGAGGCAAGCGAAATCGTCATACATATCATACGTAATTACTAGTCGCAGGATACAAGTCGTATAATAAGATACTTGCCTTAATAACCGCTACCAAACGCTCCGAAGAACACGGTTTGACCAGGAAGCTCGGACCGAAGAAGACAATGAACGGAAGGGTTCCGACTCGAGTTCTTCACAAGAATTCGACCCTAACAACATAAATTCAATAAATCATCGATCATACGAGGAAGAATAATCGTAGAACGCCCGAAAACCCCTCTATGACATTATACCGGACACCTTCAAGGCGTCGGTCAAGAACTCGACCAAAATAACGAATCGATACGATCCGACCATGGGTTAACAAGGGAAATGATACAATACATCCAAATAATCATCAATCCATCACAATCTTAAGTAAAATCGGATTAAACGGACGAAATCGAACAAAATACCCAAAATCCCCAAAATTAGATTTCTAGAAAATTTGACCTGATTCGCTCGATCAAGGGATGTTATAGGATGGATGATTGATGATATGAACTCCAAAACTTCATGGATTTGTTGAAAAACAACATCTCTCCATGATAGGAACAACTCCAGCCGCGGAAGAGAAGTGGAAGAAGGAGAAAAATGGCGAGAAAAACGTCTGCTGGGCCTTAAATAGGCTGCACAGTGTGCCGCGGCCCGGCCGGGAGTGTGCCGGCACGAGCCCAAAAATGGCTCCCGGTGGTCGGCGGTGTGCAGCTCGGCCGGCGTGTGCCGCGGCACCGTCTGGTCGGTTTGGCGAAAAATGCCACGAGTATGCCGCGGCCTGCCCGGCATGTGTCGCGGCCCTACGCAGTGCGGCTGCTTTCGGCCGGAAGGCTGCCGATCACTACCGGCCGTGACTTGGCGAGCTGCCGATCACTACCGGCCGTGACTCGGCGATGCCGGCTGGGCCAAGATTGCCGGCCATGTCGGGGCCAAACTCGGCGGCCGACGACCCCAAAACCCGAACCTGAATACGAATCGATGATACGGTTACGACATACTCGCAAAGACGAATCTAAGAGCTAAGAGAACACACAATTCCGACCACCCGAAGGCTCGGAATCCGACAACGGAAGTAATTACCCAAAACTTTGGGAAATTACGAAAATGGCCCAAAACGTCCAAAAATCACGATACGCGATCGAAACACCAAACCAAAGCTTGCAACAAGAATAATAACATTAAATGAACTTACGAGAAACTCGAAACAACAGTTTCGGACGAGATTCGCAAGAATCGAACTCAAGTGCGGAAAAGCGTCTAAAAAGCTCGGAACTCAGCAAAACGATACCGAAACGAACTCGGATGACAAAAAGTGCAGAATTAATCATTCTCGAAATGACGAAACGGTCATGAGCGAGTTGTCAAAACGGACTTACGCCGAAAAAAGAAAATTACCAGAAATCGAAATTACGGATATTACATTCTATCCTCCTTAAAAGAAGTTTCGTCCCGAAACTTAAAACAAGTAGGGAGGAGCAATATCCACTGTCAGGAAGACTCGACGAGATATATAAAAACCGAAAACTCGCGCCCAACGTCGAAACGCTGCAAGAAATGCCAAAAGACATACGGCGTGAAAACACGCTCCACGACGACCAACACAATGCCACCGACTAAGATTCAAAACAATAACGAGCAATTAACGCCACATCACATGCACACATTTAATCAAAGAAACGCACGCGACAACAATCCGCACCCGACTAAAATGGCTATGCGAAAGAAACAAATAGAATAACACGATAGAAATCACTCCGATATTCATCAACAAGAAAATGTCCGACGTCAAAACACAAATAATTTCAAGATAACAGAAAATGAGAATACCGGATATTACATTCTATCATGCAAAAAATAAGTTTCGCCCCGAAACTTAAACTAAGGTTATCACAGTGATACGAAACAAAATATAAGGACACATAATAAAATACCATGCTCATGACCTCGTGGTCCACTGACACGCCTCCGTAGGTTCAACAACTAAACGGGAACTTACATAAAACAGAATATCTTTCAACAAGTTCCAAATGTAAAAGCGTCACAGAAACATCTCTACACGCGAAACAATCCGTGTAGCGGGTACCAAAAACACCATCACTAGACATCACTGGCCCCTCCGGAAGTAGGAATAGAATTCCGGTCCCTTATCATCTTGGCAACAATCTCGCAGTACTGAACTCGATGCCCCTCGTGTCCACAATTATAACAAGTCACTGGCGGTTTCTTACAATGCGCGCGTTCATGGCCTAGAACGTTACAATTGAAACACCTAGGAGCATTACCAGAACTCAAAGACACCGACTTGGGTCCTTTGGGTTCTCTAACTGACCGAGAAGGTCCCATACTCGGCTGATACGAGGGTTGAGGTGTGGGAATCCCAATTCCGTTACTTCCCGATGCGTCATCGGAAATCTTCTACTTTTTCGCTACCGACACGAACTCGGTAGACATTATAGCCATCTCAAACGCCAAGGCTCGATCCTGATAGTCCTTCAAGGTTGTACACATAAAAGGGGCCATACACTGCCGAATCTGAGGTTTCATACGCATATCGAAATAACGAACCTTATCTGCCTCACTTTTCACCTGATCCCGAACATAACATAGATGTCGATTATAATCGACTATCGCCTGGGATATCGACACGTCTCGGGGCGTAGCCGAGAAAAACTCGACAATCCTACGCTCTTTAACTGGTGGCGGACAATACTCGGCCTCCATGGCAGTTTTGAATTCAGTCCAAGTAGCGGTACGATCACTAGGCGCTACGGCCTCCCACCAGTCTGCAGATTCCCTGTCGAGTAGGTATTGAGCAATAGGCACTCTTCTCTCATCGGGGCAAGCTACAGCATCAAATGTCCTGTCCAACTGGAAGAGCCAATTCTCCCAGCCTAACGAGTCCGAAGAACCTACAAAATGGGGCGGGTGCATTCTCATCACATCTCGTAACCACTTACCAGCTCCGTTATCTTCATCCGGAATCCCGTCTCGGTGTACGGTCTGATTCATAAGCGCCAACCGGTCAGTCACCTGACGAAGGATGGTGGCGGCGCCAATATCATCATTACCTCTGGATGATTGCTGCTGATCACGACCACGACTACGACCACGTCCTCGGCCACGGCCTCTCGGCATACTGGACGGACGACCAATAAGAATAACACATCCAAACAAGTATCACAATGTCAAGATAAGACAATAAATAGCAGCAAGTTAAAACATCAACTCCAAGTCATCACACAAGTGCACGAACTAACACTGTAATTTTAGAACTTCATTAAAAAAAATAATCCACACAGTCACATCAACAGAGAGGTTTGGATTTTTTTTTTCCAAATCAAACACGGTCAAAACCACACACGTATCGCAGGGATCAAACACTAACAACAAAATAAAATGTTTCCGGGGTATTATTCAAATGATAAAATTTTAAAATTCTCAAGTTTGAAAAAAAATTGGTGAAATGAAATTTTTGAAAACACTTATAATACCTCGGTCGTTTGATTAAAACCATATATCTCATTATCAAAACTGTTTTGATTGAAGCTATTTGCAAAACAACACATTGAGGCTTCAATCTTTTCGCTAGACGATGTCGTCAAAATGACCTTATCAATATATCATTACCTTTACTAGCGTTATACGGGGTAACATGTTACCACGCCATCCATCACTGATATATCAACAGAGATTAAATAACCATGGGGCACGGGTACAACTGTAATAAAAAATTTCTACTGGGTCAGTCAAAAGTTTACGGCTGTAACAACATGCAGTTTACGGTCATAACAACTCTGATCTTACGGCCGTAATGGAAAACATATTACAATTTGTAACATCTAGGCTGAGCTGAGAATTGTCTGATAGCCCCCAACACACAAACACATAACATTTAAATTCCGAAAATTAGGGTCGTTTTGCAAAACAAGATTTTTCCAAAAATTTTGATTTCCACAAAAATGCTCAAATCAGTAGTCTTTAAGGAAAAACGTTTTCAAAGCTACCCGTAGCGGGTATAATTACAACAATCCAAAATAGTCGATGTTAAAACCACATGCCCAAATGGCAAACAAGGTCACCAATTCCATCACATACATCTCATGGCATCAAGTTTAAACACACAGCAAAATCATTCATCGGAGTTTCTCAGAAACTCTACCGTAAAACCCATCAAGGTTCACAACTTTCACACCATACCAACCACGTGGTGGTTCAAGGGCCAAACATCAATACATCCAGTTCTATACACGTACAACGTATCCAAGCATCGAATACAACTTCATTACACAACACCGTGTAAATAAAATTATACACCACAAATATCACACATAAATGAAATCATGGACACAGTTATTATGCATAAAAGAGGAGACTTACGTCCACAGGCCGCACGGAGACGACGGTCGCCCACGATACTAATCTCATCCGCCAACATATCCAACGCGTTGTGACTACGCACAACTCAACTTGTCACCTGACGACTCGAACGACAAGACAACACATTACTCGACAAATCACGACTCGACTCGACCCAACAGCCTAGGTTTCCGCAACCTAATCTCTGATACCATAAATGTAACACCCCCAAAACCGTATGGGAATATTACACGCCGTAAACCCTTTCCGCAAGGATCTACCAGGCTAAGCGTCCATAAACAACCAAATGCTTGCCCGGCCAGGGTCAAACAATATAATAATACAGAACGTTAAGGTCACTTACACATAAACACACATACCGATGAGGTCACACAACCCTATCAACAGGACTGACTAACAACATTACCCACACAGGGGTCGAAATACAATACAGCGGAAGACTGAATCAACTCTAACAATACAACTAAACTCTACCAACTCTCAACTCTTGATTAGTATCGCAGCTCGTCATCCCCTTGTGCTAATCCTGTGACTGCTCCCCTGAACCTGCATGTACCTGGACGCAGAACAGACATCCACCCCCCGAATACTCGTGGGTTAGTAAAACTCTACTGTTTTACTAGTGCAAGTATCAAACCATACGAAATGTAACAAGCAAATAGCAACTACAAATTTAATACGTAAATCAATTATCAAAATGTTTCCGAGAAGTTTTAGAATTTCGAACTCAAGTAAGAGATATTTGAAAAGGAACACATCATCTCGGGGATTTTTAAAGCATAAATTCTTTTGGATCTCGAGTCCCAATTTACAAAACCTTTTCGTAAACATTAGGGCCTTAGCCCGATTCTCGTTTCAAAACATACTGTATAATATATTATTATGAGTCCGAGATCCATATTTAAAATGTTACCCTAACAATCACTGCTACACGATCATTGTTCGTACACATCATGTACCGAACTCCGGAGGCCTCGACAGACCTTACCCGGACCACACATACTGTTCGTACACATCATGTACCGAACTCCGGAGGCCTCGACGGACCTTACCCGGACCACACACACTGTTCGTACACATCATGTACCGAACTCCGGAGGCCTCAACGGACCCTACCCGGCCACAACATCGTTCGTACACATCATGTACCGAACTCCAGAGGCCTCGTCAGACCCTACCTGGATCACACACCTTGTCCGTACACGTCATGTACCGGACTCCAGAGGCCTCGTCAGACCCTACCTGGATCACACACTTTGTTCGTACACATCATGTACCGAACTCCAGAGGCCTCGTCAGACCCTACCTGGAACACCCACACATCGACACGAAACAATTCATAATCATTAAATGTCAAGCCAACATTACACTGAAATGTACAATCAAGTATGTAAACCAAAACAACACAAATATCATGATCATCACAACGACTCTTAACCAACATAACACACATTCGGTACACAATACATTGAACAACCACGTGTACAACCATCTCATATGTACATCGCAATCCTGCAAAAATGGCACAACGCCTAACACGTATACCAATATATCACTATTATCACAAAGCCTTCAAATTTCGGAAAACACAACCAACTCAAACGGAACATATTTACGGAGGCAAGCAAAATCGTCATACATATCATACGTAATTACTAGTCGCAGGATACAAGTCGTATAATAAGATACTTGCCTTAATAACCGCTACCAAACGCTCCGAAGAACACGGTTTGACCGGGAAGCTCGGACCCCGAAGAAGACAATGAACGGAAGGGTTCCGACTCAAGTTCTTCACAAGAATTCGACCCTAACAACATAAATTCAATAAATCATCGATCATACGAGGAAGAATAATCGTAGAACGCCCGAAAACCCCTCTATGACATTATACCGGACACCTTCAAGGCGTCGGTCAAGAACTCGACCAAAATAACGAATCGATATGATCCGACCATGGGTTAACAAGTGAAATGATACAATACATCCAAATAATCATCAATCCATCACAATCTTAAGTAAAATCGGATTAAACGGACGAAATCGAACAAAATACCCAAAATCCCCAAAATTAGATTTCTAGAAAATCTGACCTGATTCGCTCGATCAAGGGATGTTATAGGATGGATGATTGATGATATGAACTCCAAAACTTCATGGATTTGTTGACCAACAACATCTCTCCATGATAGGAACAACTCCAGCCGCGGAAGAGAAGTGGAAGAAGGAGAAAAATGGCGAGAAAAACGTCTGCTGGGCCTTAAATAGGCTGCACAGTGTGCCGCGGCCCAGCGGGAGTGTGCGCGGCACGAGCCCAAAAATGGCTCCCGGTGGTCGGCGGTGTGCATGGCTCGGCCGGCGTGTGCCGCGGCACCGTCTGATCGGTTTGGCCGAAAAATGCCACAGTATGCGCGGCCTGCCCGGCATGTGCCGCGGCCCTACGGACTGCTTTCGGCCGGAAGGCGCCGATCACTACCGGCCGTGACTTGGCGAAGCTGCCGATCACTACCGGCCGTGACTCGGCGATCTGCGGCTGGGCCAAGATTGCCCGGCCATGTCGGCCGGGGCCAACTCCGACGGCCTGAACGACCCCGAAACCCGAACCTGAATACGAATTGATGATACGGTTACGACGTACTCGCAAAGACGAATCTAAGAGCTAAGAGAACACACAATTCCGACCACCCGAAGGCTCGGAATCCGACAACGGAAGTAATTACCCAAAACTTTGGGAAATTACGAAAATGGCCCAAAACGTCCAAAAATCACGATACGCGATCGAAACACCAAACCAAAGCTTGCAACAAGAATAATAACATTAAATGAACTTACGAGAAACTCGAAACAACAGTTTCGGACGAGATTCGAAGAATCGAACTCAAGTGCGGAAAAGCGTCTAAAAAGCTCGGAACTCAGCAAAACGATACCGAAACGAACTCGGATGACAAAAAGTGCAGAATTAATCATTCTCGAAATGACGAAACGGTCATGAGCAAGTCGTCAAAACGGACTTACGCCTAAAAAGGAAAATTACCAGAAATCGAAATTACGGATATTACAGGTGCTCCCCAAGGGGACGCACTAGGTCGAATATAGCCTTTGTCAGTCAACTCCTCAAGCTGGTTCTTCAATTCTTGCATCTTAGTCGGAGCCATACAGTACGGTGCTTTTGAGAGCGGGGACGTACCTGGTTCTAACTCAATAATAAACTTCACGTCGCGATGAGGAGGTAAGCCTGGTAACTCGTCTGGAAATACATCGGGGTAATCTCGGACTACCGGAATGTCGGCCAATTCAACTGGTCGATCTGCTGTTTTGGTCATGTAGCACCAATAACCAATACACCCTTGATTAAGCAGTCTCACTGCTTTCATAGCGCTGATGACTCTCCCAGAACGACTGGGATTATCACCTCGAAAAATACACTCGAATCCATCATCAGAAGTGACGGTAACCATCCGCTTGCGGACACTGAGTATTGCATCGTGACGATCCATCCAATCGATACCCAAGATTATATCATCCTTAGGTAGATCGACTACAATCGATTTGACAACCACTCACGGTCGCTCAAACGAATCTGACGATCTGGACTTCACGATTTCCAATAATTCTTCTACCATCAGGTAGACCAATCACGTAGGGCTCACAATTGATAACATGGTCTAGAGGCAAACGACTTAAACAAGAAGAAGATATAAAGGAGTGTGAAGCACCGGTATCAAAAAGAACACATACAGGCTGGGAGTGGATCTCGAGTATACCTGAAATCATGCTGGCCTCGGGATCGTCAGCTTTCTTCATCTCGTAAATCCTGGGTTTCGCAGTTCCGGCACCAGGTGTACCACTTTGATTCCCACGGCCCATTCCCCTATTCGCCCCGGTGGTCTGATAGGAAGCGGACGGAGGCGTCCGGTTCTGGACAGAGGATTGAACTGGAGCATGAGACGCTACTGGATCATGTCCGGGCCCACTCCTGCAAAAACGAGCACGGTGACCATTCTTCCCACAAGTATGGCATGTGATGGCAGGCTTTGGGCAATTGAAGTTGATATGCCCCTGGCCCCCACAGTTATGGCACACCACGGAAGAGGGAACCGCTCGAGAGTGCGATCCGGCAGGCTTTGACGCCATGGGTGGTCGATCAGAAGGGTTTGGCAATGACTGGGGCTTCCTGAATGTCCCCCGATTACTTTCAGTCTGGTTCTGGTTCTTGGACCTTTTGTTGTTGGACTGGGGTTGTTTCTTGGAAATCTCCTTCGCGGTGAGTTCGTACTCCAGAGCCTTCTCGATGAACTCTGGTAAGGTAG
Source organism: Orobanche coerulescens (assembly GCA_033398695.1). Lineage (NCBI taxonomy): Eukaryota > Viridiplantae > Streptophyta > Magnoliopsida > Lamiales > Orobanchaceae > Orobanche > Orobanche coerulescens. The sequence continues at coordinate 151,190,077 of CM065815.1, forward strand.
TACAGTGGTGATTCAACAGCTGCATTCTCATTCGGGGTTTAAGCCTCTTGAGAAAGTATTTGATCTTATCGCCCTCTGTTCGAATAATTGTCATGGCAAAAGGAAGGAGTGCCTGGAATTTCTCAGCAACAGATAATACATCATCGTCTTCAGACGGGTCGGGGTTCAATAGTTCCGACAGTTTGGCCTCGCGGAGTGGCCCTGGATAGTAACGGTCTAGCATGAGGTTTTTAAATTCCTCCCAAGTGTAAACACCATCAGCTGGCCTTACTGAAAGCCACCAGGTGTGAGCGCCTTTGCCAAGGTAATACGCGGCTACTGAAACGCGATTCTCTTCCGGGCAGTCCACCATCTGGAAAAGTTTCTCAAAATGCTCGATCCAATGTACAATGTCAGCAGGCTCAGAGGAGCCTTCAAAAGTCGGTGGTCGCTGGCAAGAGATGTCGCTGATAATCCGACTCACGGGTCCGCCAATCACAGGAGGAGGATGAGCCCCCTGCTGCTGGCCAGTAGCGGCCCTCTGCATAGCTTCCATTAGTTGACCCATCTGGGTCATCTGTGTCATCATGCCCTGCATTACGACGTAAGGATCGACACGCGCATCCCCGCGCCCACTGTGGTGCGATTGTTCCCTAGAAGGTGAACCACTGTCTGCGGAACTCTGATCCGCATTCGCGCGTCTGTTGGCTCGAGGTATCGGGATTCGGCCCCTTCCGCGGCCTCGTCCCCCTCTGCCACGACCCCTCAGATTTCTTTCCATACTGAAAGAATCAATCATAATGATAACCATAAGTACAGTTCAAGATACTAAAATTCATGCTAAGTTAATAGCAACAAGAAATCACATATTCAAGGAAAACGGTTATCGTTACCACAAATGTCGCACCGAATATCATATCGGTGTCAAGTCGAACAATTTCAATTGTATAATAAATTCAGCATTTACCTCGAATTATTAATCAGATAAATCCTGTCACAATTCCTCGAAATAACATGATCAACAAGGAGATCCATACTGATATCAATATCATGCCAGTAATTAAATCATGGCTCATAAAATACATACCGTATTTGGCTCGTAGGGTAAGGCGCTTGCACAGGTCACACGTGACACGAAGGTCTCTTGATACTAGTTCATTTATCAATGACTCAAAAAAAAAACAACGCTCTGATACCATCTTCTGTAACACCCCAAAAGGCGGCTATTACAGTGCCGTGAATCCCACACTGGGACCCACCATGCGATATTCAAAACAGATTAAACAAATATTAATTGTGATACCGAACCACAATGAATAGTCATTACTCCGATTAGGAGTTTATTAAAATATGGCCAACGGCCTTACAATACACAGGATCCAAAAACAAGTATAAACCATATGGAGATGGAAAATACTTCCAATGTCAAATACAACCAAATAGCAATTTAAATGAAACAGGAATTAACATAACACGGTTTAACATAACCGGACAACAAAGATGTGGGCCCCCCGAACTAGTATCCTTCGAACCCTTCGCCGTCGACATGCTCTTCCCGTGCCTTGCCTTTGCCTCGACCTAAAATACAATACAAGTATTTCGCCCAACACAGGGTCAGATATACATGATAATCAATTCTTCTGACATTATACAATTCACATATATAGATTTCAAAGAAATCATTCCGACTATCAATCATACCCCTCGGGCATATGAAACGATCAGTCACAAGCATCCAATACTATGGACGATTAACAGTATGGCTCAAGATGGACATCACAGTACGCCCGATCCGGAAATGTGTCCGTGTACATGTCCGCCCCGTATACGGAATCCAGAAATATACGTGGGACAATGTACCTAATTAGCCTCACGAAACTACGTCCGTGTGCATCCAATGAGGAATAATATCCACGCATGACTATATATGTGCCTGGCTAAAAATCCTACACAATGACCAATCGGAACGCAGATATGATTCCGAATATGTCACGATACAACATGACAACGAATTCAACAAATCACATATCCGATTAAGGATCAAGAAAAACTCACCGAAGTGAAAATAAGGCCAACGAGATCAATGATTCAAAACGACGTACTTGGGAATGCAACCCCATGAAGAAAACGGAATAACGTCAAGGACAATGTCAAATCACGACAAACATTTCATGAACAATTCATACATATGAAAGATATAACCATCAGAAGGATCTAATCATCATTATAACCAAGCAAGATAACTTGCCTCAAATCCGTAAGCGAAAGATAGTCCTTCTCCAAATGATCAAACGGACGGTATCTTCGGTTAAACACTCAATCGAACAAGCAACCTTGAATGAAACGTAATTCATTCAATAACATATTCACATAATATTAATATCAATTCGTAGGAAACGACGCCCGCAACCTACTCGAATAATTCATTCCACCCTGATGAATACCTTAACGATTAATGAAAGGTTTCAATACAACTAATTCATCTTCCAAAATCGGATTACCATACAAAAAGTGTCCTGTAATTCTCTTGTTATTCCATGAACAAAAACATCTTCAATTTGCCAATAAAATTGGTTTAAATCAAATTCTCATGTTCTACAACATCTACTATTATAAAAGGATAGTCATAATGAATTTGATACTCAATCTACCATGATAGTATCATTCATAAACAGCATCATCTACTTAAGAACACTATCTATTTAGCATGATGATGAACCACATTCTAAGTTATCAACACAATAGATTAATGAAAAGTTTTTGTTGTAATTATCAAGATCCTTATCATTCTTCAAAGACTTGTGGAACTGAACCAATATGATTTGTTAAAGCTTCTAAGATTTCTGAACAAGATCATCTACTCTTATCTTTAACATTATCAAGTTCTTCTCAAGGTAAATAAGTACCTAAAATGGTGTTTAAACACTCTAAGATATCAAGTTCTTGATTAAATCCAGCTATGATGAAGCTAACCGATCCAACAATGTCCTACTGAGCTAAATTCGTCCAGAAGATGAGTAATGACAACTACAAACATGGTTACCATTACTACAATATCAAGAACTCATCTAATCTAAACCCTCATTTATCATATTCATCAAGAAGTGTTTAAAGAGTTTAATTATAACCATGTTTTACTTGCTTAATCTAACTCTAGGTGAAGTATAATTCGTCATTAATCATCAACATAAGAAAATAATGCAGAGAGGAAAGTACACCTACCTCCATAAATGAAGAACAACTTCAATGCTATGAGAAAATATACTCCAAGCTCAAGAACAACTCCTAGTCTCCAAGGAAATGAGCTCCACTCCAAGATTTAAGGCTTAGAAACAAGTTGGTGAAGGTAGATATCGTTTTGAGAGTGCAGAGGGACGATAAATGGAGAGAGAATCGGTTTAGAGTTGTGAAGAAATGAAAAACAGACTGGTCCTATAAATAGACTGGACATACTTAGTGCACGCTATCGGAACAGTTTAGCGTACGCTAATGCACTTACGTACGCTAACCGGTCGATATTACGTACGTAAGCGGCTTACAGTGGCTACTGTCTTGAATTATCGCAGGCCGTTAGCGCACGCTAATGAGAAATGGGTTACGCACGCTAATAAAAGTAGATTCTCACCGACACGACAGCTCAGACCTTGATCACATGCATGCTAACGGCTAAGGAGTTCACGTGCTGAAGTCAACTGATGCCAGATTCCCTCTTAGCGTACGCAACAGAGGAAACCTTACGCACGCTACGACACAGGATTAGCGTACGTTAATCGTACTGTGTAGCGTACGCTACATCAACAGAAAAATTCGAAAATGCAACTCTCTAATTAACATCGAATCATCACATATGAAATGAAATAACAACGATATGATATTCAAATCTATAATACCTCAACATAATACTAAATGCAACAATTTATGATAATCAGATTATCCGAATAATACAACGACAGGTAAAAATGAAAAGTTACAGTCGGATATTACAGCCCGTATGTTTCATTTTATTATAAGGGCATATATTTCAGTTTCGATGGATTTCAATATCCTCATTTTCACAAGTTATGGATTTTAATATCCTCATTTCCAATATCCATATTTCACAGTCATGGATATACTCATATCATTTATCGATATCTTTTTTCAATCATTGATATCCTCATTTGATTCATAGCGCTATATTGTGTCGACACTTTTCAATATTTATTTCCCCATGGCAACATAACTTGCCGCGATATATCATTATCAATCATCCATTAGAATTACACATTATGGTTATGTCTATATACTTCTCAAAAGTATATGCCTCCTTTTATCATTTGCTTTGATTCATATTCGGGGAATTATTATGTATTTATCAAAGCAATTGTAGTTGGTACCAAAGATTAATAATCTGTCATGCATCTTTGAACTTCAAGTTCATATTTCAGTTGTGAGGATATAGTGTGATGCATTTCACACATTTCCAACTACTAATGCTTCCCCTCATGCTAAGAGATTTCTTGAGCACCAAACTCGTATGTCAGTATCTCAGTATTCATCTTCAGTCATGTGAGTTTATATATTATGCTCTCGATATTGGCTGGAGGACTTCGAATAGTACGCCAATTGATATCCGACTTGTATGCGCATATCTTGATCCTTTCTAGGATCTATTCAAGTTTATTTGGGATATATTACTAGCTCAATCTGATATGGAATATATGCTCAAACCGTGAGCAAATTATCTCGTAAATTTTTTTTGATTACGAGTCATATACACATGTGACTATCTAGTGGATCCATAATATCTAGTAGTTCACATGTAGAGGAAGTGGGCTCATACTCCCCCTTAATATATTCCAAATTTATTAGGGATTCATTCCCAATATTGGCTAGTAGTGGTATTAATCGAGAACAAATACTTGAAGACATGATGTGTCTGTATCACCATATATATATATATATTTTGTCGGCATATCACATCATCTTTCGGTGTCATTATTGCACATCATTATCAACATGGAGTCGCTGCTCCCACATGTCATATTGTGTCCATTATTCAAATATAGAGCCGTAGTTCATAAGCTTCTGGATATGAACTATTCGAACGCGGAGTCAAATCTCATACACGTAATTCCAATCTATAAATAGATTATACTGAGGGTTTGAATATCGCAATAGATTCAATGCTTTTGAATCTTCGTAAATATTATCCATCTCTTCCAGTGAATATCATAAAAAGAATTTATCAAGCTCGACTCGAAAGATTAATGGTGCTAATGAGAAATGACATCCCAAAAGATATTCGATGGTTGATCGAAGCACAAGTTCGACTATCTGGCGAATTTTCAAATTCATTTAAGTACATGCCAGGTACAGGTAAGAGTAGTTTTCCAAAGAAACGGAGAGCAAAAAGATTAGGTGGGTGCTATAAATGTGCTCGGTGGACATGTGACACACGATGCAAATCTGTGGGGTTTGTATCCAAAAATCGAGAAGATAAAAGAATATTTATCAAGGATGGATTGAGTAAGGAATCTATCGATCATGACATCCAACAGATTCTTGATACACATCCCAGTGGATACGTTCATCGTGAACTAATGTCTTTGTGGATACAATTTAAGGATGAACGAGAACGTTATAGTCATGAAAAATTAGTCTCAAAAGATCCAGTTTGTAAGTCCGTTCTGTCAAAATTGGTATAATTTAATAGAAAAATAATGCAAGTTGATGAATATTGTTTTCCAATATTTCAATTTTTTAGCTGCCGATGGGTAACGTCATTTTCATTGAAAAATATAATATCATATCTTTCGTTTTCTTTTGCAATTTTGTCAAAACGAAAATAGTAGAAATAGTGACTTATGTGTCGCTCCTATTCCAATGAAAATAGTGAAGTCATTTGTCGTTTAGTAAGAAGTTTGTTCTTTAAATTTGGGATCCACAAATCAGAAAATGTATCTCTCATAAAAGTATTTTGAAAGTCTAGTATAGAAAGATGGAGTTCTCAGAATCCTCATATAGATCTCATCCAATTTAAACTATGTGTATTTTAGGTGTATCCAAACTGATAGGTCATATCCAGCATATAGATATGGCATATCAATTCGTGAAAGAATTAGGAAAACACAAAATCGATATATTGTATGGTGGGAGTAATTATAGATTTTTGGGTTATCTTTTAGAGGCTGCACAAAATGGGAGAATAACTGTAACAAGTGCCTTAAACTATCCCACCGTTAGAACTAGTAGTATAGGGGGTTCAACTGGGTTGATGCTTCAAGCACAGTCTGTGCATGATAGTTTGATGTATGTGGTGAATAATAGTGATGCCTTTATTGTTCTTACAGGTGGCTATGGCACACTCAATGAGATGTTCAATATCACATCATGGGCTGAGCAGGATTTCCATACCAAACCTATAGATTTGTTCAATATTAATAATTTCTTCAGCGATTTACTTGCCTTTCTGGGTCAAGGAGTAGATCACAAGTTTATATCTCAGTCATCAAGAGATATAGTAATATGTGCCGACACTGTTGCTGATCTACTTATAAAGTTTCAGGCATATATTTCAGTTAAGAATTTGGAAGTCAAAGCTCACCAGCCACAGAGTATTAGCGCCAAACGAAAAAAAATTTAGATCCTTTAGATCTTTCATTATAAACCCTGATACCAGGGGGTGGCAGAGTTACGGAGTTTTATACTCTCGAGATGCACCCCTTCTCTTTTTATAGGTTTCATATGTATTTTCTTTTTTGCGTTTCATATTGTCGAGTGTTTACTGCCTTTCAGCTAGTTTCGATATTTTCACTTCGACTACTTTGTGCTTATTCCAGAGCAATAATATGATCATTTGTGCCTTTATGCAAATACATTATTCTCACGAATATGTGATATATGCTTCTCCATAAATATTATCATATTAATATGATTTCAATGATCCCACCATGTAATATAATCAACATGGGATTTATTGAGCAATTATTTTCCACTGATAGTGTTTCATATCACTTGTCAAATGATCCCACCATGTTGTGTATTTGCATGGGATTTTGTTTAATTAATCGGTGATAGAATCTGGTATCACTTGCTCAATTTTCTCCGTTCGTATTTAATAATTACGGAGATCGGAAATTATTTCCATCAACTGCTTCTTCTTCGAGAGCATGATTTAGATAATCGAACTACTTCTCCATAGTAGGATTTATTTTCTATCAGTCGCTTCTCCGAGAGCAGGATTTATGAACTATTCATGTGGTATAATCAACTACGATGATATATATATATATATATAAATTGCATACGTAAAACCATCCATCTTGTGATAATTGGACTCATCACATGTAATGTATTGTAATTACAGAAAATAAAATTCGATAAATTTGTGGTTTCAAACAACCACTTTGAAATAAATAAGAGATAGAAATTAAACTGCAAAATAATTAACTGCTTCTACCAGAACAGGATCGTCCAATCAATTCCTTAAAATATAGTTACCGTCAAGGTATAGGTCGAAATATCGACTGCCGTTAATAGTAAGTGTAATGGTATGTATTCATAAATTTTTGCGTATCAGAGTTGGATAATAATTCATACATTTTAATAAATTTAATAATGACATATATGAAAAGAGTTAACACTCATATCAATATTAGTGTCATATTAAAGATCTCGTTAAATCGATCCTGGTAGTATCAACAAAATTTGATTTTGAGATCATATGAATCTTTTTTATAATAGAAACTAGATTTATAATTTAATGAATTAGAAGAATATTTTATTTATATTAATTCTTCTTGTTAGTTTCCCCTCACTTCAAACGTAAGATGGTTTCAATTATGATCTTTTTTTTTGCGGACAGCCTGGTTTGCGGACAGCCTGGTTTCAATTATGACTCCCCCCCCCCTTTTTTATTTTATTTCCTTTTCTTACGTCTCAGATTCTTCTTCTTCATCTCTATCCCTGCAACTTACCTTCCCCCAAGTTCTCTTCTCAGGTTTTTGTTTTCTTTCCTTCTTTTTTTTTTTGTATTTATTCTTTTCAGCTTTATTCTTCGGGCTTCTTCTCCGTTCCCTTTTTTTTCTACTTTTCCTTCACAGCTTTGAGCTTTCCATCTTCTTCTTCTTCTATTATTTTCTGGTCTCCCTTTTTTTTTCATCTTCTTCCTTGGGACGTTTTCTTTCTTCTCCCCATTTTTTTTCACCAGTTTTATTTTTTGTTCATCTTTATTGCCATCTCATTATGATCAATTTGTGAATAAAGTTGAATTAAAAGTTGTAACTGAAAATCATACAAAGTCCTTCATCCCTGGCGATTTGAGTTCGGGGTCGGACAGACAAAAAGAATCCAACCCGCAGTCCCACGTCCTCCACGTTTGGCTCCGGCGTAGAAACCCACTATAATCCATGCTGGGGGCGGCCACCTGTTCCACGGGCAGCCCTGAATCCGGATACATGAAACTCTTGTATGCCCGAATTTTATTATGACGTCGTCGACCCGCCGTTCCAAAAACACATTGCAAGGTACGATTCCTCACGCACGAGTGTCGTCCGTGATTAGATGGTATTTCCACTGGTGATATTAAAAAGGAGCGGAGGGGTTGAGCTGGAGGTCGTTGGTGAGGAGATCGACAATTTTTTTTTTTGAATGGTCTATGGGAGGTGGAGGTTGATCTTGTAACTGAAGAGAATGGAACTGGAGGAAGAAAGAGAAGTCAATTTTTTTTTTGGTGTAGGGTTATGCTAGTGATGTTCTGACGGTGGAAGGTGAGACAATTGTTCTCATTTTTCTCCCTTTTTTTTGAATCAACTATTGGGCTGATTATACAGAATTTACTAAACAGAACGAGAATGAAAAGTTTCCTCAAACAAGATCGTGAGAAAATAAACAAACCGATGATGTTCTTTGTGCTGAAATTTTTGAGAATCTCTATTGGAGAATTAAATGTTATTATTTTGTAATAATTTGATTTCTGATACATAGGATCATCTATAAGATGCAACTGTAGAGCATACTCTCGACATATTACTCAATAGGTTAGAGTCGTGCTGATAACGTGTTATGAAATCGAAATATATAGAGAGAAAAATTAGAGAGAGAAATTAGAAAATGATTCTCAGGTGTGTTTTTTATTAATAACTGAAGTCCTATTTATAGGAAAATTTCAGATGGCACAATCATAATTATATAATTATATTAGGGGCATAATAGTCATTCACACTGTATAAAAATAAAGGGGTAATTGAAACATCACTTTCATGGTATATTATAACATATCTAAAAATGTGCTTATCTAATATAATGCACCAGGACTTATATCCCGCACTCCAAGAGCACCTAGCAAGGTGTTCACCTTACTATAGACATATATACACTTGCCATATTTATATTATACTTGTTATACTTATATTATATCCAAAACTCCATATATACTACATCACTCTAAATAAGACAAGAGGGACATCTTGCTGGATACTTTACGGAATAAAATCTGCCATAATCCACACTATTGATGAGTGTGATTTTGTTCACCCTCCTTAAAAGAGGCTGAATTTACCCCCCATAATTGGAGGGTAATTTTGAGACACTAGTGGAAAAAAACCATTTTACATCGCACTTTCTAGATCGGTTGCAGTATAACCGATTTAAAAAGTGATTATGTTTCATTTTACATCGGTTATTTGGGAACCGATGTAATATATCAGTTTTTTACGTCGGTTAATAGAGAACCGATTTAATATATCAGTCTTTTACATTGGTAAATAGAGAACCGATTTAATATGTCTATGTTTCACATCGGTTAATAAAGAACCGATCTCATATACCAACACATTAAATGGCCCCCCACTGCCCAATTTAGGTCATTCAACCTTCATTCAATCTTCTCCTCCGCTTTCAACCTTCTCCTCCGCGATTCATCTCCTACCCTCACCATACTACACCCTTTATTATAATTTATATATATATATATATATTATTTTCCTTATCTCCGCCGGTGAATAAAGGAGGTGGGAGTAATGGGATCCAAAAGCCCCACCACCGCAGGCTGGAACTTGTAGAGAGAAAGGGGGTTTAGGAATAGACCATTAAGGGTTACCCCCCCCCCCTTTCATCATTGGTGCGCATTCTCATCGATCAACCTTATCTTTCCCCATAAGTCATAACACTCGCGCCACACCTTATCTCTAACTTCCATCGCCGCCATCAAACTTTTGTTCTGCAATATCTCCAGCCAAGAGGTAAGTATTTTTTTAGTATTTGTTGCTATTTTCTCTCGCTATATTCGCAAATAGATTTTTTTTCGTTCTTGTTAAAAAATTGGTGATTCATAAACTAAAACTGAAAGAAAAGAGTATATATTGTGATAAAATTTGATTCCACGATTTTTAATCTATCATGCCCTAAGCTGCACTAGACAATTGGTATTTCCATTAATTAAAGCATCATGTTCTGTAAATGTTTTGTGGTGATTTTTCTCTTATATGGTGTAGATTAACATGGCGCAACCTCCTTTTAACTGTAGAAGACGTAAGTTGGTGTTCAATTGTATCATTATTCATATGGAGTATATTACGAAGTAGTCTTTGTCAAATAAAAAGTAAGTAAGAAAAGGAGAATAACCGAATGAATGGGATATTTAGCCTGACAAAAGAAAGCGATGCAGTTTGTATTAGTGAACTTCGAATGGATAGGAGAACATTTTCCAAACTATGTGAACTAGTTAGAGATGTTGGAGGTTTAAAAAATAAAAGAAATGCATCTGTTGAGGAAATACTATCATTTTTATATATACCCTTCCTTGCACATCATAAAGAAAATAGAGCGATTAGTCGACTTTTTCAAAGAAGTCAAGAGACTATGGGTCGATTCAATACATGTCTTCGAGTGATTTTGTAGTTATACAATATATTGCTAAAGATACCGGAACCAATATCAGATGATTGCCCGCCATACGTCATTGAAAAGGTATAATAGTCTACTTTCATGTGAATCTGGTCTCATGAGCTCATTCTAGGTAAAAGTCTGTCAGAATGGGTGATTATTAATCTGGATCAGATTTAGTGTTTAACCGAAATCATGAAATATGTTGTAAATGAAGTATATGTATAAAAGTGTTACTACTTGCCATGAACAAAGTGCATCAGACTTGGTTAGAATAGATGAAAAGTATGTGGTTAGATAGTAGAAACTAGCCGGAACTTATGTGCCAAAGTTATTAAATGAATGAATGTATTTCGTCGTAAAATCTAGCCTATAGGTACGATGTGCAATTTTATGCAGTTTTATAGTATTAGTATAAAATCAACCGTATTAATGTTTTGAAAATGTTATAAAATGGTGTTGTTTTGAATTTTGGGGTTGTATTGTAATTTCTACAAAATTGGACTGTTTTATTTGCCCAACTTTTATATATAACTTAACGCATGGATTTTATCTTAAAAGTAGATAACATTGATCTAGCATTTGTTACCTGTTTCTTGAGAAGTATTTTAAAATGCATTTAGTACCTCCAAACCTGTTTCTTGGCTCTTTGTGTTACTTATTCCATTTATTGATGATTGGTGTATTTTTTTTACAGGTGAATGGAGGAATCTAGAGCTGATGATGAAAACACCACGAAAAGAACCAAGCGGAAGGCAACACGAATGAAGAAGCTTACCCTTGAAAGGGGTACCAGTCAGAAGGTAAAGTTGGTTTTTGATAATCATTTGGAGCTAATCGGACCCGACAAAGAAAGCGCCGACAACTTTATCAGTTATATCTCTTTCTTAGCACGAAGCAAAATCAACATATTGATTAACGACTGGGATAGTGTGCCCGATACGAATAAGGAACAGATTTGGCAAGCGTTGCTGGTAACATATTTTTCCCCAATATGTTGCCATAATATGTTCTCTCTTCCCTTTTTTTTCTTATGGTAGTCACGTAGTACCTTTCTCATTGAACACCAACTTGTTTTATCCATAATTATTGTAGGAGACATTTGACGTGCCTGATCAGGATAAATTGAAGGATAAGTGGATAAAATATGATGGGACATGTTGGAGGGACTTCAAGACTAGCCTGGGCAGATATATTTTTGGAGATCTCCAGGGCATGCTTCCGTACGTGGAGGATTATAAGTTCCTTGATCCGGATACTTGGGAGGTTTTTGTTAGATCGCGTCAGACTCGAGAATTTTTGGTAACTTAAATTTTTGAGTTGTTGATGATTGGTGTTTTTTTTATGTTTCTCTTCCAAAAATATAAATGATATACACTTATTTCACTATATTTTATTTTTATATTTCTAGGCAAAACGAAAGAAAGCTCAAGATATCCAAGCAAATAATAAGTGTCCACACAGATTATCTCGTGGAGGCTACAAGAATTTGAAGAAGAAAAAATTGATGAGGAATTTAGGGCGAGGAAAGAGGCTTCGTCGGATCTATCTGTTGTTCTCTCCCCTCCATCTCCTCCCTCTCGTCATGAGACTTGGAAGAGAGCATGCATTAATCCTGAAGGAAAGTTCGTAAATGAGGATGCTTGTGTTGTTTTTGATAAGATTGTAAGTATTGATTTTACTATATTTAACTAACTGTTTCAGGAGAAAGTAAAAGACAGCAAATCAATTGTATTGATAACAATGAATAGAGGGGCCTTTATATAGGTATTACAATGAGAGTCCTTCCATACATAGGATTCCTAGTTAAGGTAAGACATCTAACAGGATCCTACTGTAACACCCCAAAAACCTTACGGGAGTATTACACGCCGTGGGCCCCGCGCCGGAACCCACCAGGCTAAAAATCATTTACAAAAACGCCAAAAAGGCCGATGACGGTAGTATTTTCCAAAACTCACAAAATCATTTGAAAACACCCAACTACCGTCAAGATGATCAAGGCCAAAAACTCGGTTAAGGGAATCGGTTTTTGAAATCAAACTCAGTTGGCATAAAGCCGAAAGCCATTTGAAAGAACTCACGCAGCGGATAGAAATATAGTCCAAGATACATATACATCAATAATGATATACAACAAAATACACGATTCCCCAACAATATGCCATAGCGATGTCGTCCGAATCCTCGCCTCACGACCGCAACCATCAAAGTCCTCAATACGAAAAACAAGTCCCACAACGGTCGGCAATAATGCCCGACAAATAACCGCAAGTACATAAACATAAATATTCACATGCCATGCATCATGAGAATAATAACCTCAACGATAACCTTACCACTTAGGTAATCCAACGATTCTCATCAAAATCCCAATATCACGATAATACCACATAATACCTCAATACCGAATACTTTCTCGTACATAATCCTCTATGCGATTACCATAAAACATACCTCTATCAGGACATCCTTCCAAAATGCATACCACGGACCAAGAATATCCAAAATGACATCAACAATATCCGAATACTACAATCTTCCCAAGATTGTCCAAGTATCTCAACAATCATCAACGTGCATTCTAATCCTTTTAGAACATCACCGAACATTCGTCAATATGCAATACAACATAAAATACTTATGAAATGTAAATGGAATTACTCATCAAAACATTACAACCGAACAAGTAAACACTTGCACGGATACCAACATGACAAAACCAACACCGAACTCATCGCCTCGTCTACGAGCTCTTCACCAATGGACGGAATCTATGGCTTTTCACCGGCAAAACAATTATACATATTGGTTAATCAACCTAGAACAATAATCATATCAATAATCGAACCAACTTGGTAACAATGATCATAACATATTCAATCCGGAATTCAACCTCATATCAAGATTCATCTCATCTAAATCAACCACTATCATCACTATAATTTAGAATACCATCTTAAATTGGTTAAACGAATTATCAAATCATCATAGTCATCATATGGCCTCAAGAACATCAAGAACTCTATGATTCCATAATCATAATCAACATATTCAAAGCATATCATCATCTTCCTTCAACATAAACCTCATATATCCTCAAGAATCGCAACAACAACATTATAATCATCTTCATACGAATCATTCATCAACTATAACATCAAAATTCCAAAATGAAAAGGAGAAATATCCAACATACCTCATAGAATATGGATAACACAAGAAATCACTTCAAGAATCAACAATAGTTCCATAACCAATCTCTAATTCCATGATTCCAAGCTCACAATCATGTTAGAAGTGTTTAGAACACTCTTAGAGTAAAGAGGGACGAGTTTTGGAGAGAAATGAGTTTCCTCTGGTGAACAAATGAAAGACTAGCTCTTATTATATAAACTGCGCATCTCGTTACGTACGTAAGTGTCCTTACTTAACGTACGTAACAACTTTAACGTACGTAATACGAAATCCATAGCGTACGTAACAAACTCACTGTCTCATTCTGTGAAGTCCATTACGTACGTAACCCATACCATATAATGTACGTAATATACCAGTTGACTTACTACAGTACAATGGTCGTGTTACGTACGTAACACGTCCTGTATAACGTACGTAACACGTACGTTGACTCACCTGTCAACATCCTCCGCCGAAAGTTGCCGACACAGGGTCCCACCTGCCGACCACGACTCGATCGTGTGATTCCCATGTTACGTACGTAGTGTCTCGGCCATAACGTACGTAACTCTACCAATTTAACGTACGTAAGCTTCAACACATAACGTACGTAATGGCTTCCATACTTAGCCATTTACAGCAATTCTTGTCCAACGTCTCGACATAACAAATACGAACATATGGCAGAATCAATACATATACTCAATTCAATAACATTATCAAACGTTCCCAACGTCCTCGAGCATAATTAACCATCCACGATATCCAATATATAAACGAAAAATATATCCGAAAAATCGGGGTATTACACTCTACCCCCCTTAAAATAAGTTTCGTCCTCGAAACTTGCAATTACTCGCACAAACAACATTTCAACGGAAAATCCAAAATCACCAAGATAACCAAGAATTATCGAATAATCCGAACAGCATACTTACAGGTCAGTGAAGACGAAGATCTCCTGTGATACTAGCATATGACACCATTTCAAAAATCTCGACACAACAAGAATGCCAAAACAGGAATAATCACAATTTGAAAACGATTGGTCTCCGCCAAGACCACACCAAGTTTAGAACACTGTCGAGTTTTGTGGGATCTGTGACGCTGTGTCTCCTCACCTAAAGCGCATGAGCCGCTCCTTGTCACATGCACGTATCACCGGCGTTCCACTCCACATCGAAAGCCGCACATTGCACGTGCCTTGCACCGGCGTTCACTTCCCGATTGGAGCCGCACATTGCACATGACCACGGCACCGGCGTTCACTCCCTGCCTCGTCGGTCTCGGAAACACCAACAATCCCCAAACCCACACATCACCACGACAGTACTCAGAAAATGACACAGAACCAAAACAACACAGTTCAAAATAGCCATAAATCCAGCTACACAAAAATCACGCAACTACCACACTGGTAGAGCCACATAACACACATGCCCGGTTATCACAAAACCATGGTCTCTGCTACCATATTTGTAACACCCCAAAAACATTACGGGAGTATTACACGCCGTGGGCCCCGCGCCGGAACCCACCAGGCTAAAAATCATTTACAAAAATGCCAAAAAGGCCGATGACGGTAGTATTTTCCAAAACTCACAAAATCATTTGAAAACACCCAACTACCGTCAAGATGATCAAGGCCAAAAACTCGGTTAAGGGAATCGGTTTTTGAAATCAAACTCAGTTGGCATAAATCCGAAAGCCATTTGAAAGAACTCACGCAGCGGATAGAAATATAGTCCAAGATACATATACATCAATAATGATATACAACAAAATACACGATTCCCCAACAATATGCCATAGCCAGTATCGTCCGGAATCCTCGCCTCACGACCGCAACCATCAAAGTCCTCACACGAAAAACAAGTCCCACAACGGGGTCAGCAATAATGCCCGACAAATAACCGCAAGTACATAAACATAAATATTCACATGCCATGCATCATGAGAATAATAACCTCAACGATAACCTTACCACTTCCGGTAATCCAACGATTCTCATCAAAATCCCAATATCACGATAATACCACATAATACCTCAATACCGAATACTTTCTCGTACATAATCCTCTATGTACGATTACCATAAAACATACCTCTATCCAGACATCCTTCCAAAATGCATACCACAGACCAAGAATATCCAAAATGACATCAACAATATCCGAATATTACAATCTTCCCAAGATTGTCCAAGTATCTCAACAATCATCAACTGTGCATTCTAATCCTTTTAGAACATCACTGAACATTCGTCAATATGAAATACAACATAAAATACTTATGAAATGTAAATGGAATTACTCATCAAAACATTACAACCGAACAAGTAAACACTTGCCTGGATACCAACATGACAAAACCAACACCGAACTCATCGCCCTCGTCTACGAGCTCTTCATTTCGACGGAATCAATCTGACTTTTCACCGCATCAAAACAATTATACATATTGGTTAATAAACCTAGAACAATAATCATATCAATAATCGAACCAACTTGGTAACAATGATCATAACATATTCAATCCGGAATTCAACCTCATATCAAGATTCATCTCATCTAAATCAACCACTATCATCACTATAATTTAGAATACCATCTTAAATTGGTTAAACGAATTATCAAATCATCATAGTCATCATATGGCCTCAAGAACATCAAGAACTCTATGATTCCATAATCATAATCAACATATTCAAAGCATATCATCATCTTCCTTCAACATAAACCTCATATATCCTCAAGAATCGCAATAACAACATTATAATCATATATCATTCATCAACTATAACATCAAAATTCCAAAATGAAAAGGAGAAATATCCAACATACCTCATAGAATATGGATAACACAAGAAATCACTTCAAGAATCAACAATAGTTCCATAACCAATCTCTAATTCCATGATTCCAAGCTCACAATCATGTTAGAAGTGTTTAGAACACTCTTAGAAGTAAAGAGGGACGAGTTTTGGAGAGAAATGAGTTTCCTCTGGTGAACAAATGAAAGACCAGCTCTTATTATATAAACTGCGCATCTCGTTACGTACGTAAGTGTCCTTACTTAACGTACGTAACAACTTTAACGTACGTAATACGAAATCCATAGCGTACGTAACAAACTCACTGTCTCATTCTGTGAAGTCCATTACGTACGTAACCCATACCATATAACGTACGTAATATACCAGTTGACTTACTACAGTACAATGGTCGTGTTACGTACGTAACACGTCCTGTATAACGTACGTAACACGTACGTTGACTCACCTGTCAACATCCTCCGCCGAAAGTTGCCGACACAGGGTCCCACCTGCCGACTACGACTCGATCGTCTGATTCCCATGTTACGCACGTAATGTCTCGGCCATAACGTACGTAACTCTACCAATTTAACGTACGTAAGCTTCAACACATAACGTACGTAATGGCTTCCATACTTAGCCATTTACAGCAATTCCTGTCCAACGTCTCGACATAACAAATACGAACATATGGCAGAATCAATACATATACTCAATTCAATAACATTATCAAACGTTCCCAACGTCCTCGAGCATAATTAACCATCCACGATATCCAATATATAAACGAAAAATATATCCGAAAAATCGGGGTATTACACCTACTACCTCTGGAAGAGTCTAGAACCTTCCATATCTCTATCCCCTTACAACCAGTATTAGGTAAGACACTAATTAAGGGAAGGATATCCCGGAACACTCCCCCTGTGTCGAGCACTAATACTATCATGGTGCATAAGGTGTTGCCTCCGTAAAAAGCCTTTCCAAGTCAAATAAAACCCCGTGGGAAAAACAAAGACTTGGTGAGGAAAAAGAGCACAACACACCAACTACAAATGACAAAATCATGTGAAGTATACTCCCCCTGAGGTATACATGACAGCTCATTCCGTCGAGCTATCATTAGTTGATCTCGGATAATCGACACATGCCGATGCTTCTCACATATTTCTCAAATGTAGATTTCGGCAGAGACTTAGTGAACAAGTCTGCGATATTCTCATCGGAACTCACTTGTTTCACTTCGATATTCAGCAATTTCTGATGCTGATTATAAAAGAACTTCGGCGCGATATGCTTGGTATTGTCACCCTTAATGAAACCTAACTTCATCTACTCAATGCATGCCGTATTGTCCTCAAAGATGCAAGTAGGGGTTGCTGTAGTGGGATCTAATCCACACGTTCCTCGTATATGGTCTATGACTGACCGGAGCCAAATGCACTCCCTTACGGATTCGTGCAATGCAATTATCTCTGCATGGTTAGAGGAAGTAGCAACCAGGGTATGCTTGGTAAATCGCCAAGATATCGCCGTATTCCAAATGGTGAACACATAACCAGTTTGGGAACGTCCTTTATGCGGGTCAGAGAGATAACCGGCATCAGCAAATCCAACTAACGTGTTGTTAGGATTCTCTGCATAGGGGGTAAGCTTGCTCGCATTAGCACTTCAGGTAGTCAAGCTACCATGCTTAGCTGCAATATCAGAGGAAGATCGACAGTCGGTATGCATCGTCTTAACCTCAACAATTCCTTTCGGAATATCGCTCTCTCTTGCGTAGGGAAAGAACAATCCAAGATCACTGGAGCCTTTCAAGAATCGAAAGATGTGTTTTACTCCATTCCAATGCCTTATCGTGGGAGCGGAGCTAAATCTCGCTAACAGATTCACAGAGAATGTGATGTCTGGATGAGTACATTGAGCCAGATACAACAACGCACCGATTGCGCTAAGGTACGGTGTTTCTGCTCCAAGGACCTCTTCATCCTTCTCTTTGGGACGAAACGGATCCTTGTTCATTTCCAGACTTCGACCAACCATGGGGGTAGCAAGAGGATGTGCCTTGTCCATACTAAATCGCCTGAGCATTTTGTGGACATAAGCAGACTGATGAATGAGTATGCCATCATCTCGATGTTCTAGCTCTAAGCCCAAGCAGAATCGAGTCCTTCCCAGGTCTTTCATCTCGAATTCAGGTTTAAGGTAGCGGGCCGTTTCATTGACCTCATCTATGGTACCGATAACGTTCATGTCATCTACATGAACGGCTACAATCACGAATCCTGTATCTGTTCTTTTCACAAAAATGCATGGACAGATGTCACTGTTCTCGTATACCTTACCAACCAAGTATTCACGTAGGCGGTTGTACCACATCCTTCCGGATTGTTTCAACCCATACAGTGAACGACGCAATTTCACAGCGTAAGCGCTCCGTGGTTTAGAGCTACTTGATTTGGGCAATGAAATCCCTTCGGGGACTTTCATATAAATATTTGTATCTAGATCCCCATAAAGATACGTTGTAACCACATCCATAAGCTGCATATTCAGTTTTTCGGACACTATCAAACTGACTAAGTAGCGGAAAGTGATGATGTCCATAACGGGAGAATACGTCTCCTCGTAGTCAATGCCAGGGCGTTGCGAGAAGCCTTGGGCAACTAGTCTCGCTTTGTAACGCATGACCTCATCCTTATCATTGCGTTTACGAACAAACACCCACTTATGTCCAACTGGTTTAACGCCCACGAGTATTGGCTCGATACGGCCAAATACCTCACGTTTAGCCAATTTTTTAGCTGCCGATCGGTAACGTCATTTTCATTGAAAATATAATATAATATCTTTCGTTTTCTTTTGCAATTTTGTCAAAACGAAAATAGTAGAAATAGTGACTTATGTGTCGCTCCTATTCCAATGAAAATAGTGAAGTCATTTGTCGTTTAGTAAGAAGTTTGTTCTTTAAATTTGGGATCCACAAATCAGAAAATGTATCTCTCATAAAAGTATTTTGAAAGTCTAGTGTAGAAAGATGGAGTTCTCAGAATCCTCATATAGATCTCATTCAATTTAAACTATGTGTATTTTAGGTGTATCCAAATTGATAGGTCATATCCAGCATATAGATATGTCATATCAATTCGTGAAAGAATTAGGAAAACACAAAATCGATATATTGTATGGTGGGAGTAATTATAGATTTTTGGGTTATCTTTTAGAGGCTGCACAAAATGGGAGAATAACTGTAACAAGTGCCTTACACTATCCCACCGTTAGAACTAGTAGTATAGGGGGTTCAACTGGGTTGATGCTTCAAGCACAGTCTGTGCATGATAGTTTGATGTATGTGGTGAATAATAGTGATGCCTTTATTGTTCTTACAGGTGGCTATGGCACACTCAATGAGATGTTCAATATCATATCATGGGCTGAGCAGGATTTCCATACCAAACCTATAGATTTGTTCAATATTAATAATTTCTTCAGCGATTTACTTGCCTTTCTGGATCAAGGAGTAGATCACAAGTTTATATCTCAGTCATCAAGAGATATAGTAATATGTGCCGACACTGTTGCTGATCTACTTATAAAGTTTCAGGCATATATTTCATTTAAGAATTTGGAAGTCAAAGCTCACCAGCCACAGAGTATTGGCGCCAAACGAAAAAAAATTAGATCCTTTAGATCTTTCATTATAAACCCTGATGCCAGGGGGTGGCAGAGTTACGGAGTTTTATACTCTCGAGATGCACCCCTTCTCTTTTTATAGGTTTCATATGTATTTTCTTTTTTGCGTTTCATATTGTCGAGTGTTTACTGCCTTTCAGCTAGTTTCGATATTTTCACTTCGACTACTTTGTGCTTATTCCAGAGCAATAATATGATCATTTGTGCCTTTATGCAAATACATTATTCTCACGAATATGTGATATATGCTTCTCCATAAATATTATCATATTAATATGATTTCAATGATCCCACCATATAATATAATCAACATGGGATTTATTGAGCAATTATTTTCCACTGATAGTATTTCATATCACTTGTCAAATGATCCCACCATGTTGTGTATTTGCATGGGATTTTGTTTAATTAATCGGTGATAGCATCTGGTATCACTTGCTCAATTTTCTCCGTTCGTATTTAATAATTACGGAGATCGGAAATTATTTCCATCAACTGCTTCTTCTTCGAGAGCATGATTTAGATAATCGAACTACTTCTCCATAGTAGGATTTATTTTCTATCAGTCGCTTCTCCGAGAGCAGGATTTATGAACTATTCATGTGGTATAATCAACTACGATGATATATATATATATATATATATAAATTGCATACGTAAAACCATCCATCTTGTGATAATTGGACTCATCACATGTAATGTATTGTAATTACAGAAAATAAAATTCGATAAATGTGTGGTTTCAAACAACCACTTTGAAATAAATAAGAGATAGAAATTAAACTGCAAAATAATTAACTGCTTCTACCAGAACAGGATCGTCCAATCAATTCCTTAAAATATAGTTACCGTCAAGGTATAGGTCGAAATATCGACTGCCGTTAATAGTAAGTGTAATGGTATGTATTCATAAATTTTTGCGTAGCAGAGTTGGATAATAATTCATACATTTTAATAAATTTAATAATGACATATATGAAAAGAGTTAACACTCATATCAATATTAGTGTCATATTAAAGATCTCGTTAAACCGATCCTGGTAGTATCAACAAAAATTGATTTTGAGATCATATGAATCTTTTTTATAAGAGAAACTAGATTTATAATTTAATGAATTAGAAGAACATTTTATTTATATTAATTCTTCTTGTTAGTTTCCCCTCACTTCAAACGTAAGATGGTTTCAATTATGATCTTTTTTTTTTTTGCGGACAGCCTGGTTTCAATTATGACTTCTCCCCCCCCCCCCTTTTTTTTTATTTTATCTCCTTTTCTTACGTCTCAGATTCTTCTTCTTCATCTCTACCCCTGCAACTTACCTTCCCCCAAGTTCTCTTCTCAGGTTTTTGTTTTCTTTCCTTCTTTTTTTTTATTTATTCTTTTCAGCTTTATTCTTCGGGCTTCTTCTCCGTTCCCTTTTTTTTCTACTTTTCCTTCACAGCTTTGAGCTTTCCATCTTCTTCTTCTTCTATTATTTTCTGGTCTCCCTTTTTTTTTCATCTTCTTCCTTGGGACGTTTTCTTTCTTCTCCCCATTTTTTTTCACCAGATTTATTTTTTGTTCATCTTTATTGCCATCTCATTATGATCAATTTGTGAATAAAGTTGAATTAAAAGTTGTAACTGAAAATCATACAAAATCCTTCATCCCTGGCGATTTGAGTTCGGGGTCGGACAGACAAGAAGAATCCAACCCGCAGTCCCACGTCCTCCACGTTTGGCTCCGGCGGAGAAACCCACTATAATCCATGCTGGGGGCGGCCACCTGTTCCACGGGCAGCCCTAAATCCGGATACATGAAACTCTTGTACGCACGAATTTTATTATGACGTCGTCGACCCGCCGTTCCAAAAACACGTTGCAAGGTACGATTCCTCACGCACGAGTGTCGTCCGTGATTAGATGGTATTTCCACTGGTGATATTAAAAAGGAGCGGAGGGGTTGAGCTGGAGGTCGTTGGTGAGGAGATCTGTAACACCCCAATTCACAAATGGGACATTACACGTCGTAGAACCCTCGTGAGGTCTACCAGGCTAACACATGACACATAACCACAATGAAAACCCCAAAAGATGCACTCAAAAGTAAATAGGGCCGTGGCCTCGGCCAAAACATTTCAACGGAGTACATGAAACATAATGTAAATATCAATTCATTGCCCACGCAGGGGACTTAAACCAAGTTCAGGTATAAACAGTTTAACTCCAATACTCGACAAATGCAATGACAAAACATAAAAACAATACGGACTCGAGCCACTATCATCAAGCCATCCCATCCTTCGCGTGCCGTGCCTCGCTCTCGCCTCTCCGTGCAGAAATGCATAAGACGCATTTCCCCCATTTAAGGGGTTAGCATTCGAATAGCTAGTGCAAGTACACAATTACACAACATTATATACAAAATACGGTTTTTACACAATCATCCCAAACATAAGTCATTTGCCATATATATATATATATATATATTCCGGAATACTACATTGGCAATCAAATCAGTTTCCAATCATCACGATATCACAAAATCACAATTGGTATCCCGTGGTCGTACCCCTTAGTATCGACCCCCAGACATCCCGTCGAACGCTCCGGGTGGGATACCACTTCCGCGGCCGTACCCCTTAGTATCGACCCCCAGACATCCCGTCGGACACTCCGGGTGGAAGTTCAACCACACACGCACCCAAGTCCATTTCCGCGGCCGTACCCCTTAGTATCGACCCCCAGACATCCCATCGGACACTCCGGGTGGAAGGAACACAACTCACGCACCCGAAAACCACAATTCCATCATTCACTTTGAAAACGTAACATACATAACGGAATGTAATACATGTACTTGCCTTGGATAACACGACGTGAAGGAAAACGGCGAAAGGAAAGGTTTCGGTCCGAACAATCTTCACAAATCTGGTCCTAACAACAATAGACTCAATCAACTACAATTCCACTGAGAAATCACGAATTAATCGATGTTCTATACTAAGGGACAATCCGCCGAACACTATTGAGGCATAAAGTTCAAGTTCGATCAACGAAGGGGAAAAACTTGGAATTTATCCGCTAAAGTTCTAGGAAAACATAGCACCACGATTACCCAACAAATATTCATCATAAATCGTAGCAAAAACGAAAGGAAAAATGAATTATAGCCAAGAACCCTAAAATTAGGTATAATGACCAATTACCTCGATTCAACGATGGAAAGGCGGAAGAAAGATGATTGATTCGTGTTGGAAAGTCCAATTCCGAGTTATAAGGTGCTAGAATGCAATATCTGGTTGGAATCGCCCAAAATCGCAATGAGGGAGCGGAGAGACGAGAGGAATGGTGAAAAATGGGGTCAAAACCCGTGTTTGTCCTATATATCTTGGGACAGAACACGGCGCAACAAACGGTCCAAATAGCGCCGTGTTCGGGCCGTATTCTTCGGGCCGGGCGACTGTGCGACACGGCGCACGCACACGCGCAAAATGCCGCGGGTCTTGCGCCGCTTTCGACGGATCGACCCCATGGGCGACACGGCGCCGCACACGGCGCAAAATGCCGCGGGTCTTGCGCCGTTTTGCACAGTGTGTCCCGATGCATGCATTCGAGAAAACAACGCTACCAAAAACGAAAAAGACGATCACCAAAACACGATATGCCGACCCAACAGTCTGAGGAAAATACACACAACGAGAAACAATAACCAGTAACCCAAAACGGTCCGAGGTACACGATCAAAACCGAACAAGGAACAAATTCCCTAAACTTATAGGAAATTACAAAAACGGCCCAAACATCCGTAAAATCACGATACAACGTCGGATTAACAATCCGAAACTGACAGCATACTCTACTCAACCATACGAACTCATGAAAATAGGAAAATGACGAAATCGAACGAGTTTAGCGAAAATCGGATACACATGCGACAAAATATAACTCAAGATGAAATTACATAAAAACATCATCGAGACTCGTCCAAATGGAGAAACTCCAAGAACAAAATAGATTCAGAATTCCAAAAAAGTGCCAAGCGAGTTGTCCGAAACGAATATACACCAAAAATAGAAATTACTAAAAAAAATAGAAAACGCGGATATTACATTATCTCCCCCTAAAAATAAGTTTCATCCCGAAACTTACAACACGAATAACTCGGGGTATCTCGACCTCATACTCTCCTCCGTTTCCCACGTGGCTTCCTCGGATCCATGCCTCGACCACTGCACTTTAACCAAAGGAATGGTTTTGTGCCTGAGTTGCTTCACCCGACGTTCTAAGATCTGAATCGGCCTCTCCTCGAAGGAAATGTCGGGCCCCAACTCGATCTCTCCAAAATCAATAATATGGCTAGGGTCCGGTACGTACTTCCTAAGCTGGGAAACATGAAATACGTTATGCACGTGGCTCAGGGACGGCGGCAAACCTAACCGATATGCAAGCTCTCCGACTCTCTCTAGGATCTCGAACGGCCCAATAAATCTCGGACTAAGTTTACCCTTCCGACCGAAGCGGTAAACTCCCCGTGTCGGCGACACCTTAAGCAACACATGGTCTCCCACCTCAAACTCTAACGGCCGGCGACGTGTATCGGCATAAGACTTCTGCCGGCTCTGGGCCGGCACCAACCTACCGCGAATGAGAGCAATCTTCTCCCTCGTCTCAACTACCATATCGGGCTCGGTACCCATCAGCTCGGACGCATCGTCCCAACACAACGGTGATCTGCACCTCCTCCCATATAATGCCTCGAATGGTGCCATCTTGATCGAGGCGTGCCAACTATTGTTGTACGTGAACTCGATCAATGGCAAGTGCGACTCCCAATCATCCTTCCAATCTAAAGCACAGGCTCGCAACATATCCTCTAGCGTCTGTATCGTCCGCTCAGACTGTCCGTCTGTCTGAGGGTGGTAGGATGTGCTAAGTCTCAGCTCGGTTCCCAAGGCTCTATGAACGGACTGCCAAAAATGTGATATGAACCGGCCATCACGATCCGAAACAATACTCTTAGGGGTCCCGTGTAACCTCACGATCTCCGCAATAAATACTCGTGCAAGTCTCTCTGGCCCCCAAGTGTCCTTAATACCCAGAAAATGAGCCGATTTGGTTAGTCGATCGACAATGACCCAAATCATGTTCATCCCAGTCCGAGTCTTAGGCATACCGGTAATGAAATCCATAGAAATGTCCTCCCATTTCCACTCCGGGATAGGAAGTGGTCGTAAAAGCCCCGCGGGTCGCTGATGCTCGATCTTAACCTGCTGACAGGTCAAACACCTCGACACAAACTCGCTAACGTCTGTTTTAAAATTACTCCACCAGTAGTTGCTCCTCACATCCTTGTACATTTTACTCGTACCAGGATGTATGGAGTAAGGTGTGGTATGAGTTTCACTCAAGATCTTCTGTCTCAGCTCAACAACACTCGGTACACATAGTCTGCCGCGAATTCTCAAAACTCCATCATCGTGAACCACAAATCCGGGGGCTTTCCCCTTCCTCACATCCTCCCTCAACTGGACCAAAAACGGATTATCATACTGCTTCGCCTTGATATCATCAGTCAAGGACGAAGTGATCTCTAACGCACATAACTGACCCTGAATTCTCTGAACCCAAACCTTAATATCCTGACAAATAAAATCTCGTTGGATCCTACTCTGTGGTGTAAGTACCTCTAACATCTGCAACGCCATCGGCTTCCGGCTCAACGCATCAGCCACTACGTTAGCCTTACCCGGATGGTAAAGTATCTCGAGGTCGTAATCTTTAATTAGTTCCAACCACCTACGCTGTCTCATATTCAATTCTTTCTGACTGAAGATATACTTCAAGCTCTTATGATCCGTAAAAATCTTACAAGACGACCCATAAAGATAATGCCTCCAGATCTTTAAGGCGAAAACGACCGCAGCTAACTCCAAATCATGCGTGGGATAATTCACCTCGTAAGGTTTCAATCAAGTGGACGCATAAGCAATGACTCTATCTCTCTGCATCAAAACACATCCGAGCCCGAGGCCCGAAGCATCACTATATACCACAAAATCTTCGTTCCCCTGAGGCAACGCTAACACGGGTGCAGTAGGTAATCGTCTCTTCAACTCATCAAAACTACTCTGTCTGTCTGCGGTCCACTCGAATTTCTGAGTCTTCTGGAGCAACTGAGTGATCGGTTTAGCAATCTTAGAAAATCCCTCAACAAATCGACGGTAATAGCCGGCAAGACCCAGAAAACTCCTCACCTTCTTCACATTCTTAGGCGGCTCCCAAGCCATCACCGCCTCTATCTTTTGCGGATCTACCCGAAC
The DNA here is from genome assembly GCA_033398695.1 of Orobanche coerulescens. Taxonomy (NCBI): domain Eukaryota; kingdom Viridiplantae; phylum Streptophyta; class Magnoliopsida; order Lamiales; family Orobanchaceae; genus Orobanche; species Orobanche coerulescens. Next base: position 151,216,912 of record CM065815.1, read on the forward strand.
TCCCTCTGCTGAAATCACATGTCCGAGGAACATAACTTCCTCGAGCCAAAACTCACACTTAGAGAACTTCGCATACAACCGCTCAGCTCTCAAAATGTCTAATACAATCCGGAGATGTAAGGCGTGCTCCTCTCGACTCCGTGAATAGATAAGAATGTCATCGATAAAGACGACTACGAATTTGTCCAGATACTCAATAAAAACTTTGTTCATCAACTGCATGAACACTGCTGGGGCATTGGTTAGCCCGAATGGCATAACCACAAACTCGTAATGTCCATATCTCGTCCGAAAGGAAGCTTTCGGTATATCACTGTCCGGAATCCTCAACTGGTAGTAGCCCGATCGCAAGTCAATCTTCGAAAAGACTGTCGCCCCCTGAAGCTGATCAAACAAGTCGTCAATCCGGGGCAAAGGGTATTTATTTTTGATGGTCAACTTGTTTAATTCTCGATAATCGATGCATAAATGAAGCGACCCATCCTTCTTCTTAACAAAAAGTACAGGCGCACCCCAAGGCGATGCGCTCGGTCGAATATACCATTTATCTAACAACTCTCCCAACTGATTCTTCAACTCTAGCATCTCCGACGGCGCCATATGGTACGGTGCTCGAGAAATAGGGGCCGCATTCGGCTCAAGATCAATAGGAAACTCCACCTCTCGAAGTGGTGGTAATCCCGGCAAGTTATCCGGAAATACGTTGGGATACTCGCTAACAACTGGAATCGACGATATGTCAACCCCACCATCTTCCGCCTGCAGAGCGAAACACCAGTAGCCGACACAACCCTGGTTCAGAAGTTTCATCGCCTTCAAGGCGCTAATCACACTCCCCGATTTACCCGGCTTACAACCGACGAGAGTATGCTCGGTGCCGTCCTCGGCAACTATCGAGATGGTACGAGTCCGATAGTTCATGATAGCACCGTGACGATCTAACCAATCGTCCCAGAGGATCAAATCCTCACCCTTAAGGTCTATAACAATGAGATTCGAGGGCCAATCCGGCTCCCGATCCTCACCGGGCAATCCCTAACTTCCCGGTCCCCAACCATACGATCCCGCCGGGTGTACCCACTACAAACGGCTCACACTCAAACAAGCAAAAACCAATACGACTCACACAATCCGAAGCAATAAAGGAATGGGTAGCACCCGAATCAAAAGCAATCAAACTGGATGAGTAAGGATGCGAGTGGTACTGACGCCACTGGAACATCTGTCTCCTCTGTACGCCTCATCCGATACAATCGGGGTGAATCAACCCGAACTCGACGCTGACGGCGATCCGGTGACCCCGACCCCTACCACGGCCCGAAACTGCGGAACATGAGTAAGCGGAATGCCGTGTGCTCCTCCGATCGGTGGTGGTAGTTGGGACTCTAGCGGCCACAGTGGCCCTCTCACAATGGGCCGCCCGATGCCCGGCCTCGCACGCAAGTAAAACAAGTAATCGGAGGAGAAGGGCAATCCTTCATCAAATGCTCATATTGGTTGCGATTAAAACAAACCTCGCCACCGAAGCAACAGATGGGTGAACGATTACCCCGAGATCCCCACTGAAACGGTCTCTTCCGGTGTAGAATGTAACGAGACCTCGAAAATCGACCACCTTTACTGCCGAGAACCCGCCGGTGGTCTTCGCTTCTTAGCTTCAAACCGACTCGATTAGGGACGACCATCTCGATCTGGTATTCCTTCAAGGTGGCACACATGATCGGTGCCATACTCTGCACGATATGCGGCTTCATGCGCATATTGAAGTAACGGATTTTATCGGCCTCCGTCCTCACTCGATCTCTCACAAAACCCAACCGCTAATTGTAGGAAATAATGGCACGAGAAATCGGCACATCCCGAGGTGTAGCGGTGAAAAACTCCACAATTCTGCGCTCCTTAGCGCGGTGGACAATATTCGCTTCCATAGCAGCCCCGAACTCCTCCCAAGTGGCCCGACGATCTCTGGGCGCAACGGCCTCCCACCACTCCGCAGACTTCCTTATCCAGAGGTCTTGGGCAATATGTACCCTCCCGTCTTCGGGACAAGCTACGGCATCAAAGGTCTGGACAACCGAAGAGCCAATTCTCCCAACCGAGGGAGTCGGAAGATCCGGAGAAACGAGGAGAGTGCATCTTAGATACCGTCGAAGCCACTTACTAGCTTCCTCTTCAGTGTCGGGGCGGATTAAGCGTCCACCCCGAGCTATTCGGGGCAAGCCGGGCTACTAATCGTGAAATACGGCAAGAGCCCGGCGTGCATTATTACCCGACGGCACTGAGTGAGAGGCTGAGTCTGCAGAGGACTGAGAAAGTGAGCCCTCTTCATTATCAGCACCCCGACCACGGCCTCGGCCGCGTCCCCTAGCTGGTCTACCACGACCTCTCAACATACTGAAGAAAATACGAAAAGAACAAGATCAGAAAGATTCACAATTTACAAGGTTGGTAATCATAATTCTCAATTCCGAACAACGCAAGAAAACGAATACAGAATATAAGAGTTTGAGAAGACTTACCGCCACGGGTCGCACGAAAAGACGGTAGCATGATGATATTAGGCTCAACGACTGACTCTAATAACGCAACTAACAGACCCAAAAATTAACCGACAGCCTACGTATTCAAAACCTAAGCTCCGATACCATAAATGTAACACCCCAATTCACAAATGGGACATTACACGTCGTAGAACCCTCGTGAGGTCTACCAGGCTAACACATGACACATAACCACAATGAAAACCCCAAAAGATGCACTCAAAAGTAAATAGGGCCGTGGCCTCGGCCAAAACATTTCAACGGAGTACATGAAACATAATGTAAATATCAATTCATTGCCCACGCAGGGGACTTAAACCAAGTTCAGGTATAAACAGTTTAACTCCAATACTCGACAAATGCAATGACAAAACATAAAAAAAACAATACAGACTCGAGCCACTATCATCAAGCCATCCCATCCTTCGCGTGCGTGCCAGTACTGCTCCTCGGCTCTCCGTGCACAGAAATGCATAAGACGCATTTCCCCCATTTAAGGGGTTAGCATTCGAATAGCTAGTGCAAGTACACAATTACACAACATTATATACAAAATACGGTTTTTACACAATCATCCCAAACATAAGTCATTTGCCATATATATATATATTCCGGAATACTACATTGGCAATCAAATCAGTTTCCAATCATCACGATATCACAAAATCACAATTGGTATCCCGTGGTCGTACCCCTTAGTATCGACCCCCAGACATCCCGTCGAACGCTCCGGGTGGGATACCACTTCCGCGGCCGTACCCCTTAGTATCGACCCCCAGACATCCCGTCGGACACTCCGGGTGGAAGTTCAACCACACACGCACCCAAGTCCACTTCCGCGGCCGTACCCCTTAGTATCGACCCCCAGACATCCCGTCGGACACTCCGGGTGGAAGGAACACAACTCACGCACCCGAAAACCACAATTCCATCATTCACTTTGAAAACGTAACATACATAACGGAATGTAATACATGTACTTGCCTTGGATAACACGACGTGAAGGAAAACGGCGAAAGGAAAGGTTTCGGTCCGAACAATCTTCACAAATCAGGTCCTAACAACAATAGACTCAATCAACTACAATTCCACTGAGAAATCACGAATTAATCGATGTTCTATACTAAGGGACAATCCGCCGAACACTATTGAGGCATAAAGTTCAAGTTCGATCAACAAAGGGGAAAAACTTGGAATTTATCCTCTAAAGTTCTAGGAAAACATAGCACCACGATTACCCAACAAATATTCATCATAAATCGTAGCAAAAACGAAAGGAAAAATGAATTATAGCCAAGAACCCTAAAATTAGGTATAATGACCAATTACCTCAATTCAACGATGGAAAGGCGTAAGAAAGATGATTGATTCGTGTTGGAAAGTCCAATTCCGAGTTATAAGGTGCTAGAATGCAATATCTGGTTGGAATCGCCCAAAATCGCAATGAGGGAGCGGAGAGACGAGAGGAATGGTGAAAAATGGGGTCAAAACCCGTGTTTGTCCTATATATACTGGACAGAACACGGCGCAACAAACGGTCCAAATAGCGCCGTGTTCAGCGCCGTGTTCTTGAGTCGTCACGGCGACTGTGCGACACGGCGCACGCAACACGGCGCAAAATGCCGCGGGTCTTGCGCCGCTTTCTGACAAAGGATCGACCCCATGGGCGACACGGCGCCTGAACACGGCGCAAAATGCCGCGGGTCTTGCGCCGTTTTGCCTGAGTCTGACAGACGGCATTCGACAGAAAACAACGCTACCAAAAACGAAAAGACGATCACCAAAACACGATATGCCGACCCAATGATCCGAGGAAAATACACACAACGAGAAACAATAACCAGTAACCCAAAGCGGTCCGAGGTACACGATCAAAACCGAACAAGGAACAAATTCCCTAAACTTATAGGAAATTACAAAACGGCCCAAACATCCGTAAAATCACGATACAACGTCGGATTAACAATCCGAATCGACAAAGATACTCTACTCAACCATACGAACTCATTAAAATAGGAAAATGACGAAATCGAACGAGTTTAGCGAAAATCGGATACACATGCGACAAAATATAACTCAAGATGAAATTACATAAAAACATCATCGAGACTCGTCCAAATGGAGAAACTCCAAGAACAAAATAGATTCAGAATTCCAAAAAGTGCCAAGCGAGTTGTCAAACGAATATACACCAAAAATAGAAATTACTAAAAATAGAAAACGCGGATATTACATTATCTCCCCCTAAAAATAAGTTTCATCCCGAAACTTACAACACGAATAACTCGGGGTATCTCGACCTCATACTCTCCTCCGTTTCCCACGTGGCTTCCTCGGATCCATGCCTCGACCACTGCACTTTAACCAAAGGAATGGTTTTGTGCCTGAGTTGCTTCACCCGACGTTCTAAGATCTGAATCGGCCTCTCCTCGAAGGAAATGTCGGGCCCCAACTCGATCTCTCCAAAATCAATAATATGGCTAGGGTCCGGTACGTACTTCCTAAGCTGGGAAACATGAAATACGTTATGCACGTGGCTCAGGGACGGCGGCAAACCTAACCGATATGCAAGCTCTCCGACTCTCTCTAGGATCTCGAACGGCCCAATAAATCTCGGACTAAGTTTACCCTTCCGACCGAAGCGGTAAACTCCCCGTGTCGGCGACACCTTAAGCAACACATGGTCTCCCACCTCAAACTCTAACGGCCGGCGACGTGTATCGGCATAAGACTTCTGCCGGCTCTGGGCCGTCACCAACCTACCGCGAATGAGAGCAATCTTCTCCCTCGTCTCAACTACCATATCGGGCTCGGTACCCATCAGCTCGGACGCATCGTCCCAACACAACGGTGATCTGCACCTCCTCCCATATAATGCCTCGAATGGTGCCATCTTGATCGAGGCGTGCCAACTATTGTTGTACGTGAACTCGATCAATGGCAAGTGCGACTCCCAATCATCCTTCCAATCTAACAGGCTCGCAACATATCCTCTAGCGTCTGTATCGTCCGCTCAGACTGTCCGTCTGTCTGAGGGTGGTAGGATGTGCTAAGTCTCAGCTCGGTTCCCAAGGCTCTATGAACGGACTGCCAAAAATGTGATATGAACCGGACATCACGATCCGAAACAATACTCTTAGGGGTCCCGTGTAACCTCACGATCTCCGCAATAAATACTCGTGCAAGTCTCTCTGGCCCCCAAGTGTCCTTAATACCCAGAAAATGAGCCGATTTGGTTAGTCGATCGACAATGACCCAAATCATGTTCATCGATCGAGTCTTAGGCATACCGGTAATGAAATCCATAGAAATGTCCTCCCATTTCCACTCCGGGATAGGAAGTGGTCGTAAAAGCCCCGCGGGTCGCTGATGCTCGATCTTAACCTGCTGACAGGTCAAACACCTCGACACAAACTCGCTAACGTCTGTTTTAAAATTACTCCACCAGTAGTTGCTCCTCACATCCTTGTACATTTTACTCGTACCAGGATGTATGGAGTAAGGTGTGGTATGAGTTTCACTCAAGATCTTATGTCTCAGCTCAACAACACTCGGTACACATAGTCTGCCACGAAATCTCAAAACTCCATCATCGTGAACCACAAATCCGGGGGCTTTCCCCTTCCTCACATCCTCCCTCAACTGGACCAAAAACGGATTATCATACTGCTTCGCCTTGATATCATCAGTCAAGGACGAAGTGATCTCTAACGCACATAACTGACCCTGAATTCTCTGAACCCAAACCTTAATATCCTGACAAATAAAATCTCGTTGGATCCTACTCTGTGGTGTAAGTACCTCTAACATCTGCAACGCCATCGGCTTCCGGCTCAACGCATCAGCCACTACGTTAGCCTTACCCGGATGGTAAAGTATCTCGAGGTCGTAATCTTTAATTAGTTCCAACCACCTACGCTGTCTCATATTCAATTCTTTCTGACTGAAGATATACTTCAAGCTCTTATGATCCGTAAAAATCTTACAAGACGACCCATAAAGATAATGCCTCCAGATCTTTAAGGCGAAAACGACCGCAGCTAACTCCAAATCATGCGTGGGATAATTCACCTTGTAAGGTTTCAACTGGCGGGACGCATAAGCAATGACTCTATCTCTCTGCATCAAAACACATCCGAGCCCGAGGCCCGAAGCATCACTATATACCACAAAATCTTCGTTCCCCTGAGGCAACGCTAACACGGGTGCAGTAGGTAATCGTCTCTTCAACTCGTCAAAACTACTCTGTCTGTCTGCAGTCCACTCGAATTTCTGAGTCTTCTGGAGCAACTGAGTGATCGGTTTAGCAATCTTAGAAAATCCCTCAACAAATCGACGGTAATAGCCGGCAAGACCCAGAAAACTCCTCACCTTCTTCACATTCTTAGGCGGCTCCCAAGCCATCACCGCCTCTATCTTTTGCGGATCTACCCGAACTCCCTCTGCTGAAATCACATGTCCGAGGAACATCACTTCCTCGAGCCAAAACTCACACTTAGAGAACTTCGCATACAACCGCTCAGCTCTCAAAATGTCTAATACAATCCGGAGATGTAAGGCGTGCTCCTCTCGACTCCGTGAATAGATAAGAATGTCATCGATAAAGACGACTACGAATTTGTCCAGATACTCAATAAAAACTTTGTTCATCAACTGCATGAACACTGCTGGGGCATTGGTTAGCCCGAATGGCATAACCACAAACTCGTAATGTCCATATCTCGTCCGAAAGGCAGCTTTCGGTATATCACTGTCCGGAATCCTCAACTGGTAGTAGCCCGATCGCAAGTCAATCTTCGAAAAGACTGTCGCCCCCTGAAGCTGATCAAACAAGTCGTCAATCCGGGGCAAAGGGTATTTATTTTTGATGGTCAACTTGTTTAATTCTCGATAATCGATGCATAAATGAATCGACCCATCCTTCTTCTTAACAAAAAGTACAGGCGCACCCCAAGGCGATGCGCTCGGTCGAATATACCATTTATCTAACAACTCTCCCAACTGATTCTTCAACTCTAGCATCTCCGACGGCGCCATACGGTACGGTGCTCGAGAAATAGGGGCCGCATTCGGCTCAAGATCAATAGGAAACTCCACCTCTCGAAGTGGTGGTAATCCCGGCAAGTTATCCGGAAATACGTTGGGATACTCGCTAACAACTGGAATCGACGATATGTCAACCCCACCATCTTCCGCCTGCAGAGCGAAACACCAGTAGCCAACACAACCCTGGTTCAGAAGTTTCATCGCCTTCAAGGCGCTAATCACACTCCCCGATTTACCCGGCTTACAACCGACGAGAGTATGCTCGGTGCCGTCCTCGGCAACTATCGAGATGGTACGAGTCCGATAGTTCATGATAGCACCGTGACGATCTAACCAATCGTCCCAGAGGATCAAATCCTCACCCTTAAGGTCTATAACAATGAGATTCGAGGGCCAATCCCGGCTCCCGATCCTCACTGGGCAATCCCTAACTTCCCGGTCCCCAACCATACGATCCCCGCTGGGTGTACCCACTACAAACGGCTCACACTCAAACAAGCAGTCAAAACCAATACGACTCACACAATCCGAAGCAATAAAGGAATGGGTAGCACCCGAATCAAAAGCAAGAAACTGGATGAGTAAGGATCTGAGTGGTACCTGACGCCACTGGAACATCTGTCTCCTCTGTACGCCTCATCTGATACAATCGGGGGTGAACTGAACCCGAACTCGACGCTGTACGGCGATCCGGCTGACCCCGACCCCTACCACGGCCCGAAACCTGCGGAACATGAGTAACTGGAATGCTGTGCTCCCTCTGATCGGTGGTGGTAGTTGGGACTCTAGCGGCCCTGGTGGCCCTCTCACAATGGGCTGCCCGATGCCCATCTGCCGCAAGTAAAACAAGTAATCGGAAGAGAAGGGCAATCCTTCATCAAATGCTCATATTGGTTGCGGTTAAAACAAACCACGCCACGAAGCAACTGATCGAACGATTACCACGAGATCCCGGCCGAAAGCGGTCTCTTCCCGGTGTAGGAACGAGCGAGACCTCGAAACCGACCACCTTTACCGGCCGAGAACCCGCGGTGGTCTTACGCTTCTTAGCTTCAAACCGACTCGATTCCGGACGGCCATCTCGATCGCGAGCGCGATCACAGTATTCCTTCAAGGTGGCACACATGAGCGGTGCCATACTGCACGATATGCGGCTTCATGCGCATATTGAAGTAACGGATTTTATCGGCCTCCGTCCTCACACGATCTCTCACAAAACCCATTGCTAATTGTAGGAAATAATGGCACGAGAAATCGGCACAACCCGAGGTGTAGCGGTGAAAAACTCCACAGTCTGCGCTCCTTAGCGGCGGTGGACAATATTACGCTTCCATAGCAGCCCTGAACTCCTCCCAAGTGGCCCGACGATCTCTGGGCGCAACGGCCTCCCACCACTCCAGACTTCCTTATCCGGGAGGTGCTGGGCAATATGTACCCTCTGTCTTCGGGACAAGCTACGGCATCAAAGGTCCTGGACAACTGAAAGAGCCAATTCTCCCAACCGAGGGAGTCAGAAGATCCGGAGAAACGAGGAGAGTGCATCTTAGACACCGTCTGAAGCCACTTACTAGCTTCCTCTTGAGGTGTCGGGGCGGATGCAGCGTCCACCACAGGCTATCCGGGCAGGCTGGGCTACTAGCTGGAAATGCAGCGTAGCCGGCGTGCATTATTACCGACGGCTTGAGTGAGAGGTGAGTCTGCGAGGAGGCGAGAAAGTGAGCCCTCTTCATTATCGGCACCCGACCACGGCCTCGCCGCGTCCCTAGCTGGTCTACCACGACCTCTCAACATCTTGAAGAAAATACGAAAAGAACAAGATCGAAAGATTCACAATTTACAAGGTTGGTAATCATAATTCTCAATTCGAACAACGCAAGAAAACGAATACGAATATAAGAGTTTGAGAAGACTTACCGCCACGGTCGCATACGAAAAGACGGTAGCATGATGATATTAGGCTCAACGACCGACTCTAATGACGCAACTAATGACTCCAAAATTAACCGACACTAGGTATTCAAAACCTAAGCTCCGATACCATAAATGTAACACCCCAATTCACAAATGGGACATTACACGTCGTAGAACCCTCGTGAGGTCTACCAAAGCTAACACATGACACATAAACACAATGAAAACCCCAAAGATGCACTCAAAAGTAAATAGGGCCGTGGCCTCGCCAAAACATTTCAACGGAGTACATGAAACATAATGTAAATATCAATTCATTGCCACGCAGACTTAAACCAAGTTCGGTATAAACAGTTTAACTCCAATACTCGACAAATGCAATGACAAAACATAAAAACAATACGGACTCGAGCCACTATCATCAAGCCATCCCATCCTTCGCGTGCGTGCCGTACTGCTCCTCGGCTCTCCGTGCACAGAAATGCATAAGACGCATTTCCCCCATTTAAGGGGTTAGCATTCGAATAGCTAGTGCAAGTACACAATTACACAACATTATATACAAAATACGGTTTTTACACAATCATCCCAAACATAAGTCATTTGCCATATATATATATATATTCCGGAATACTACATTGGCAATCAATCAGTTTCCAATCATCACGATATCACAAAATCACAACTGGTATCCCGTGGTCGTACCCCTTAGTATCGACCCCCAGACATCCCGTCGAACGCTCCGGGTGGGATACCACTTTCGCAGCCGTACCCCTTAGTATCGACCCCCAGACATCCCGTCGGACACTCCGGGTGGAAGTTCAACCACACACGCACCCAAGTCCACTTCCGCGGCCGTACCCCTTAGTATCGACCCCCAGACATCCCGTCGGACACTCCGGGTGGAAGGAACACAACTCACGCACCCGAAAACCACAATTCCATCATTCACTTTGAAAACGTAACATACATAACGGAATGTAATACATGTACTTGTCTTGGATAACACGACGTGAAGGAAAACGGCGAAAGGAAAGGTTTCGGTCCGAACAATCTTCACAAATCTGGTCCTAACAACAATAGACTCAATCAACTACAATCCACTGAGAAATCACGAATTAATCGATGTTCTATCCTAAGGGACAATCCGCCGAACACTATTGAGGCATAAAGTTCAAGTTCGATCAACGAAGGGGAAAAACTTGGAATTTATCCGCTAAAGTTCTAGGAATTTACCCAACAAATATTCATCATAAATCGTAGCAAAAACGAAAGGAAAAATGAATTATAACCAAGAACCCTAAAATTAGGTATAATGACCAATTACCTCAATTCAACGATGGAAAGGCGGAAGAAAGATGATTGATTCGTGTTGGAAAGTCCAACTCCGAGTTATAAGGTGCTAGAATGCAATATCTGGTTGGAATCGCCCAAAATCGCAATGAGGGAGCGGAGAGACGAGAGGAATGGTGAAAAATGGGGTCAAAACCCGTGTCATCCTATATATCTTGGGATGAACACGGCGCAACAAACGGTCCAAATAGCGCCGTGTTCGCCGTGTTCTTTGGTCGTGGCGACCCCATGCGACACGGCGCACAGACACGGCGCAAAATGCCTCGGGTCTTGCGCCGTTTCTCGGACGATGATCGACCCCACAGGCGACACGGCGCCTGAACACGGCGCAAAATGCCGCGGGTCTTGCGCCGTTTTGCCAGTCCCGACGGCGATTACGGCGTGCAGAAAACAACGCTACCAAAAACGAAAAAGACGATCACCAAAACGCGATATGCCGACCCAACAGTCCGAGGAAAATACACACAACGAGAAACAATAACCAGTAACCCAAAACGGTCCGAGGTACACGATCAAAACCGAACAAGGAACAAATTCCCTAAACTTATAGGAAATTACAAAAACAGCCCAAACATCCGTAAAATCACGATACAACGTCGGATTAACAATCCGAAACTCACAACATACTCTACTCAACCATACGAACTCATGAAAATAGGAAAATGACAAAATCGAACGAGTTTAGCGAAAATCGGATGCACATGCGATAAAATATAACTCAAGATAAAATTACATAAAAACATCATCGAGACTCGTCCAAATGGAGAAACTCCAAGAACAAAATAGATTCAGAATTCCAAAAAAGTGCCAAGCGAGTTGTCCGAAACGAATATACACCAAAAATAGAAATTACTAAAAAAATAGAAAACACGGATATTACAAGATCGACAATTTTTTTTTTTGAATGGTCTATGGGAGGTGGAGGTTGATCTTGTAACTGAAGAGAATGGAACTGGAGGAAGAAAGAGAAGTCAATTTTTTTTTGGTGTTGGGTTATGCTAGTGATGTTCTGACGGTGGAAGGTGAGACAATTGTTCTCATTTTTCTCCCTTTTTTTTATTCAACTATTGGGATGATTATACAGAATTTACTAAACAGAACGAGAATGAAAAGTTTCCTCGAACAAGATTGTGAGAAAATAAACAAACCGATGATGTTCTTTGTGTTCAAGAAGAACTGAAATTTTTGAGAATCTCTATTGGAGAATTAAATGTTATTATTTTGTAATAATTTGATTTCTGATACATAGGATCATCTATAAGATGCAACTGTAGAGTATACTCTCGACATATTACTCAATAGGTTAGAGTCGTGCTAATAATGTATTATGAAATCGAAATATATAGAGAGAGAAATTAGAGAGAGAAACTATAGAATGATTCTCAGGTGTGTTTTTCATTAATAACTGAAGTCCTATTTATAGGAAAATTTCAAATGGCACAATCGTAATTATATAATTATATTAAGGGCATAATAGTCATTCACACAATATAAAAATAAAGGGGTAATTGAAACATCACTTTCATGGTATATTATAACATATCTAAAAATGTGCTTATCTAATATAATGCACCAGGACTTATATCCCGCACTCCAAGAGCACCTAGCAAGGTGTTCACCTCACTATAGACATATATACACTTGCCATATTTATATTATACTTGCTTATATTATATCCAAAACTCCATATATACTACATCACTCTAAATAAGACAAGAGGGACATCTTGCTGGATACTTTACAGAATAAAATCTGCCATAATCCACACTATTGATGAGTGTGATTTTGTTCACCCTCCTTAAAAGAGGGTGAACTTACCCCCCATAATTGGAGGGTAATTTTGAGACACTAGTGGAAAAATACTATTTTACATCGCACTTTCTAGATCGGTTGCAGTATAACCGATTTAAAAAGTGATTATGTTTCATTTTACATCGGTTATTTGGGAACCGATGTAATATATCAGTTTTTTACGTCGGTTAATAGAGAACCGATTTAATATATCAGTCTTTTACATTGGTAAATAGAGAACCGATTTAATATGTCTATGTTTCACATCGGTTAATAAAGAACCGATCTCATATACCAACACATTAAATGGCCCCCCACTGCCCAATTTAGGTCATTCAACCTTCTCCTCCGCTTTCAACCTTCTCCTCCGCGATTCATCTCCTCCCCTCACCATACTACACCCTTTATTATAATTTATATATATATATATATATATATTATTTTCCTTATCTCCGCCGGTGAATAAAGGAGGTGGGAGTAATGGGATCCAAAAGCCCCACCACCGTAGGCTGGAACTTGTAGAGAGAAAGGGGGTTTAGGAATAGACCATTAAGGGTTAACCCCCCCTTTGATCATTGGTGCGCATTCTCATCGATCAACCTTATCTTTCCTCGTAAGTCATAACACTCGCGGCACACCTTATCTCTAACTTCCATCGCCGCCATCAAACTTCTGTTCTGCAATATCTCCAGCCAAGAGGTAAGTATTTTTTTAGTATTTGTTGCTATTTTCTCTCGCTATATTCGCAAATAGATTTTTTTCGTTCTTGTTAAAAAATTGGTGATTCATAAACTAAAACTGAAAGAAAAGAGTATATACTGTGATAAAATTTGATTCCACGATTTTTAATCTATCATGCCCTAAGCTGCACTAGACAATTGGTATTTCCATTAATTAAAGCATCATGTTCTCTAAATGTTTTGTGGTGATTTTTCTCGTATATGGTGTAGATTAACATGACGCAACCTCCTTTTAACTGTAGAAGACGTAAGTTGATGTTCAATTGTATCATTATTCATATGGAGTATATTACGAAGTAGTCTTTGTCAAATAAAAAGTAGGTAAGAAAAGGAGAATAACCGAATGAATGGGACGTTTAGCCTGACAAAAGAAAGCGATGCAGTTTGTATTAGTGAACTTCGAATGGATAGGAGAACATTTTCCAAACTATGTGAACTAGTTAGAGATGTTGGAGGTTTAAAAAATAAAAAAAATGCATCTGTTGAGGAAATACTATCATTTTTTATATATACCCTTCCTTGCACATCATAAAGAAAATAGAGCGATTAGTCGACTTTTTCAATAAAGTCAATAGACTATGGGTCGATTCAATACATGTCTTCGAGCGATTTTGTAGTTATACAATATATTGCTAAAGATACCGGAACCAATATCAGATGATTGCCCACCATACGTCATTGAAAAGGTATAATAGTCTACTTTCATGTGAATCTGGTCTCATGAGCTCATTCTAGGTAAAAGTCTGTCAGAATGGGTGATTATTAATCTGGATCAGATTTAGTGTTTAACCGAAATCATGAAATATGTTGTAAATGAAGTATATGTATAAAAGTGTTACTACTTGCCATGAACAAAGTGCATCGGACTTGGTTAGAATAGATGAAAAGTATGTGGTTAGATAGTAGAAACTAGCCGGAACTTATATGCCAAAGTTATTAAATGAATGAATGTATTTAGTCGTAAAATCTAGCGTGTAGGTACTATGTGCAGTTTTATGCAGTTTTATAGTATTAGTATAAAATCAACCGTATTAATGTTTTGAAAATGTTATAAAATGGTGTTGTTTTGAATTTTGGGGTTGTATTGTAATTTCTACAAAATTGGACTGTTTTATTTGCCCAACTTTTATATATAAGTTAACGCATGGATTTTATCTTAAAAGTAGAAAACATTGATCTAGCATTTGTTACCTGTTTCTTGACAAGTACTTTAAAATGCATTTAGTACCTCCAAACCTGTTTCTTGGCTCTTTGTGTTACTTATTCCATTTATTGATGATTGGTGTATTTTTTTTACAGGTGAATGGAGGAATCTAGAGCTGATGATGAAAACACCACGAAAAGAACCAAGCGGAAGGCAACATGAATGAAGAAGCTTACCCTTAAAAGGGGTACCAGTCAGAAGGTAAAGTTGGTTTTTGATAATCATTTGGAGCCAATCGGACCCGACAAAGAAAGCGCCGACAACTTTATCAGTTATATCTCTTTCTTAGCACGAAGCAAAATCAACATATTGATTAATGACTGGGATAGTGTGCCAGATACGAATAAGGAACAGATTTGGCAAGCGTTGCTGGTAACATATTTTTCCCCAATATGTTGCCATAATATGTTCTCTCTTCCCTTTTTTTCTTATGGTAGTCACGTAGTACCTTTCTCATTGAACACCAACTTGTTTTATCCATAATTAAGGTAGGAGACATTTGACGTGCCTGATCAGGATAAATTGAAGGATAAGTGGATAAAATATGCTGGGACATGTTGGAGGGACTTCAAGACTAGCCTGGAGATATATTTTTGGAGATCTCCAGGGCATGCTTCCGTACGTGGAGGATTATAAGTTCCTTGATCCGGATACTTGGGAGGCTTTTGTTAGATCGCGTCAGACTCCAGAATTTTTGGTAACTTAAATTTTTGAGTTGTTGATGATTGGTGTTTTTTTTTATGTTTCTCTTCCAAAAATATAAATGATATACACTTATTTCACTATATTTTATTTTTATATTTCTAGGCAAAACGAAAGAAAACTCAAGATATCCAAGCAAATAATAAGTGTCCACATAGATTATCTCGTGGAGGCTACAAGAATTTGAAGAAAAAAATAATTGATAAGGAATTTAGGGCGAGGAAATAGGCTTCGTCGGATCCATATGTTGTTCTCTCCCCTCCATCTCCTCCCTCTCGTCATGAGACTTGGAAGAGAGCACGTATTAATCCTGAAGGAAAGTTCGTAAATGAGGATGCTTGTGTTGTTTTTGATAAGATTGTAAGTATTGATTTTACTATATTTAACTAACTGTTTCAGGAGAAAGTAAAAGACAGCAAATCAATTGTATTGATAACAATGAATAGAGGGGCCTTTATATAGGCATTACAATGAGAGTTCTTCCATACATAGGATTCCTAGTTAAGGTAAGACATCTAACAGGATCCTACTACCTCTGGAAGAGTCTAGAACCTTCCATATCTCTATCCCCTTACAACCAGTATTAGGTAAGACACCAATTAAGGGAAGGATATCCCGGAACACTCCCCCTGTGTCGAGCACTAATACTATCATGGTGCATAAGGTGTTGCCTCGGTAAAAAGCCTTTCCAAGTCAAATAAAACCCCGTGGAAAAAACAAATACTTGGTGAGGAAAAAGAGCACAACGCATCAACTACAAATGACAGAATCATGTGAAGTATACTCCCCCTGAGGTATACATGACAGCTCATTCCGTCGAGCTATCATTAGTTGATCTCGGATAATCGACACATACCGATGCTTCTCACATATTTCTCAAATGTAGATTTCGGCATAGACTTAGTGAACAAGTCTGTGATATTCTCATCGGAACTCACTTGTTTCACTTCGATATTCAGCAATTTCTGCTGCTGCTGATTATAAAAGAACTTCGGCGCGATATGCTTGGTATTGTCACCCTTAATGAAACCTAACTTCATCTGCTCAATGCATGCCGCATTGTCCTCAAAGATGCAAGTAGGGGTTCCTGTAGTGGTATCTAATCCACACGTTCCTCATATATGGTCTATGACTGACCGGAACCAAATGCATTCCCTTACGGATTCGTGCAATGCAATTATCTCTGCATGGTTAGAGGAAGTAGCAACCAGGGTCTGCTTGGTAGATCGCCAAGATATCGCCGTATTCCCAATGGTGAACACATAACCAGTTTGGGAACGTCCTTTATGCGGGTCAGAGAGATAACCGGCATTAGCAAATCCAACTAACGTGTTGTTAGGATTCTCTGCATAGGGGGTAAGCTTGCTCGCATTAGCACTTCTGGTAGTCAAGCTACCATGCTTAGCTGCAATATCAGAGGAAGATCGACGGTCGGTATGCATCGTCTTAAACTCAACAATTCCTTTCGGAATATCGCTCTCTCTTGCGTAGGGAAAGAACAATCCAAGATCACTTGAGCCTTTCAAGTATCGAAAGATGTGTTTTACTCCATTCCAATGCCTTATCGTGGGAGCGGAGCTAAATCTCGCTAACAGATTCACAGAGAATGCGATGTCTGGACGAGTACATTGAGCCAGATACAACAACGCACCGATTGAGCTAAGGTACGGTGTTTCTGCTCCAAGGACCTTTTCATCCTTCTCTTTGGGACGAAACGGATCCTTGTTCATTTCCAGACTTCGACCAACCATGGGGGTAGCAAGAGGATGTGCCTTGTCCATACTAAATCGCCTGAGCATTTTGTGGACATAGGCAGACTGATGAATGAGTATGCCATCATCTCGATGTTCTAGCTCTAAGCCCAAGCAGAATCGAGTCCTCCCCAGGTCTTTCATCTCGAATTCAGATTTAAGGTAGCGGGCCGTTTCATTGACCTCATCTATGGTACCGATAACGTTCATGTCATCTACATAGACGGCTACAATCACGAATCCTGTATCTGTTCTTTTCACGAAAATGCATGGACAGATGTCACTGTTCTCGTATCCCTTCCCAACCAAGTATTCACGTAGGCGGTTGTACCACATCCTTCCGGATTGTTTCAACCCATACAGTGAACGACGCAATTTCACAGCGTAAGCGCTCCGTGGTTTAGAGCTACTTGATTTGGGCAATGAAATCCCTTTGTGGACTTTCATATAAATATTTGTATCTAGATCCCCATAAAGATACGCTGTAACCACATCCATAAGCTGCATATTCAGTTTTTCGGACACTACCAAACTGACTAAGTAGCGGAAAGTGATGATGTCCATAACGGGAGAATACGTCTCCTAGTAGTCAATGCTAGGGCGCTGCGAGAAGCCTTGGGCAACTAGTCTCGCTTTGTAATGCATGACCTCATCCTTATCATTGCGTTTATGAACAAAGACCCACTTATGTCCAACTGGTTTAACGCCCACGGGTATTGGCTGGATACGGCCAAATACGTCACGTTTAGCCATTGAGTCTAGTTCAGCCTGCATTGCATCTTTCCATTTTGGCCAATCGGCTCTTCGTTGACATTCAGCAACCGAGTGCGGCTCAGCATCGTCGTCTTCAATGATTTCTTGAGCGACGGAGTAGGCAAAAGCATCATAGACTAGCGTGGACGACCTGTCCAATAGTACGTATTCACTCATACATTACATCGAGATTCCTTTATTCTCTGACATCAGCAAAGTTTCCGACGCGTCCGTCGATTGTTCCATTGTTGATTCGAGGACATATCCGGAGTTAGAGATAATCTCGTGTGACGGAGTCACTGTGTCTATGATGAGAGGATTTTGTGCCTCTGTTCCTCTTCTCTTTCGAGGTTCGGTATCCTTTCTACCCACTGGCCTCCCCCTCTTTTGAGGAGGGATAAGAGCAGCTGAAGCAGCCGTCCCACCACTAATGTTGACGCCGGAGGCATCATTACTTTGGGCGGCTGAACCTTGCCCTATAACTGGGACTTATATCCTTGCAGGAACATTCGCAGCGGGAATGGTAGATCTTGTCACTTTCACAGTATCAGTAAAGCTGTCGGGCATCAAATTCGCAACTTTCTGAAGACTGAGAATATGTTGCACTTCTAGCTCGGATTGAGCTGTGTGGGGATCTTGATGAGGCAAGGAGGGATCACACAAGACAATTTCCTGGCGTTCAACTGGAATCGTTCGATTCCTCTCTCCCCTTAACGACGGGAAGTTTGTCTCATCAAAGTGACAGTCTGTAAATCTTGCAGTAAATAGATCTCCTGTCAAAGGTTCCAAATAGTGGATAATTTTAGGTGATTCATAGCCAACGTATATACCTAATCGTCTTTGCGGACCCATTTTAGTACGCTGTGG
This sequence comes from Orobanche coerulescens, assembly GCA_033398695.1. Lineage (NCBI taxonomy): Eukaryota > Viridiplantae > Streptophyta > Magnoliopsida > Lamiales > Orobanchaceae > Orobanche > Orobanche coerulescens. The sequence continues at coordinate 151,235,570 of CM065815.1, forward strand.
AGGCGTAATTGGCACATAGACTGCACAACCAAAAATGCGTAAGTGTGAAATATCAGGCTCATATCCAGTTACCAACTGGTACACACTAAATGGTTGATTGGCAGTGGGTCGAAAGCGAATAAGTGTAGCCGCATGCAAAATTGCATAACCCCAGGCAGGAATCAGAAAGTTGGTGCGAAATACCAATGCTCGGGCGATAAGATGTAACCACTTAATCATAGCCTCGCCAAGGCCATTCTGCGAATGAATATGGGGGACGGGATGTTCAACTTCAATCCCAATCGACATGCAATAGTCGTTAAAAGACTTTGACGTAAACTCACCAGCATTGTCCAATCTTAATGACGAGATTGGAAAGTCTAAGTGGTTAGCCCGTAACTTGATGATTTGTGCTAGGAGTTTAGCAAATGCAGCATTTCTTGTGGATAGCAGAGCGACGTGTGACCATCGGTTCGATGCATCAACCAGAACCATAAAGTATCCGAATGGTCCGCACTCTGGTTGAATAGGTCCACAAATGTCCCCTTGAATTCTTTGTAAGAAACGATGTTTTGTATTGAGTCTTTAGCAAAGGACGGAGATGGTATCAACTATGCTAGTGAACAGGCTTTGCAAAACGATTTATGGGCATTAGAAATTGCCACGGAAGCGTCGGGATTTACGATAGATGCACCGTCAACCTTATTAGGGCGTGCGATCTTTAATCCCGGTGATACGGTATCAAGCTCACTCACATCAATGCCGATATCGAGTGGTGCTTCCAATCGTTTTCTGTACTTGAAAAACGGATGACCATGTGAGTTTTTCAAAATGCGAATCATCATGTCGCGTCCAGGGTGACCGAGTCGGTCATGCCATAGTTGGTATGCTTCGGAATCACAAAGTTCGTGACTCACAGCGTAGGATTCAATAACCCTTATTGTATTCTGGTATAAACCACTACTTAGACCCATAAGTTTCTCGAGAACGCAGCGTCTTCCGTATTCTGCCAGAGTAACACACAAAAATTCTGTCCCATTCTCACAATGTGTATCAAGGTGATAACCGTTGGCACGGATGTCCCTAAAACTTAGCAAGGTTCGGTTTGCTCTTGGGGCATAGAGAGCATTTGTGACATTAATATGCATACCATTAGGTAGCAAGAAATGAGCAGGTCCCCTCCCTTGTATTACTTGGGAGGAACCAATCATTGTTGTCACTGAGGATATATATGGCACAATATCCTTAAATAATTGCCTATTCCGAAGAATAGTGTGGGTTGTTCCACTATCAGCAAGGCACTCAATTTCGCCACGAGACATCTACAATAAGACATGAAACTCGATTAGTCTTGTGATTAAAGACATAGCGAAAACTCATTAATTCGAGTTTGGAGAAATTCGACCAAGTTGGTTAGGATCAAAGTTAGCACAATCGCTGGAAATAATTTCCGCGTAGCTTGACCTTTGTTTATTAAAACAGCAATAACTTCTTCGTAAGAAGGCTATGGACAAATGGTCAGTTGTTATGGAAACTAGACTTCCATATCTTTCTGTCCATAGGTCGTGCACTTTCTGGATCATTAAACTCAGATCTCAGTTCTCGTTTCAAGTTGCTATTTTGGTATTTCCTATTGTTGAGTGATAGAGCAAGGTTGAAGCCTTTTTCAAAGGCATTATTGTTGATACAATACTATGGCAATATGGCCATAGGAGCGTTTAAACACTTCAAAATGCATCATGGTGTTCGATTTATATCTCGACTAATGATCCTTTCGGTAACTCCAACTTGGTAGACTTGCAGAGAAAGTAGGAATGTCTCTGACTAAAAATTGTTTAAAAATCACTGATTCTGTTTGAACTTTCAAAGCATAAACAAATACCAAGGAGGATGCGCCTAGTCTTGATCAAAAGTTTTGATGAAATCCACCAATGTATCAAATTAACCAAGCAATTAATTACTGAGCAATTGTTTTGTGATAAACCAAACATGCTTTCGAAGGGAAAAATAAAATTCGTTTTGCACAATCACAGCAATTAAAAGAATTTTATTCATCATGGCCAACTTTATTACATTCATAGAAAATCCAAAGTAGTTCTCGAAAACTAGAAACAAGACAAAACATAACCAAAGCGTAAAAGTAGTCAAACTACAATAATCTAGTCAAAGTCGGCAACATCCATACGTTGGTCTTTGTCCGCAATGGTGAGAGGAGGGATCTCAGTATGGTTCACCTCCGTATTCTCATTATCTTCCTCCATATAATTTGACTCTTGAGTCAAGTACTGTTTATAGTGCTTGTAGTAAGCTTGGATGTTCTTTGGCGCCTTGCAATTGCGGTAAGTATGCTTCTTTGATCCGCAAGTATAGCAATTTCGGCCTTCCTTTGGAGTGGTTCCAATCCCGGCGGCAGGAGGCGTCCACGTGGTTGGGTTCCACTAGGTCCGGTGGCCGGGCCACCTTGCCTCTTCCACACATTGGAACGACGATCTCGTCTTTTCCCTCGCTTGCTCTAGTCATGCACCCGTCGTGCTTGCAAAAACTGAGTAGCGTTGCCTTTTCTATTCTGTCGTGGTGCCTTCCTGTGGGTAGCCTGATTCACTTCCGGAATCGGCTTCGTACCAGCTGGGCACGCATTGCTATTGAGAATAATCTCATGGTGCCTTTCTTTTTTTGCGAGGTGGGAGATAAGGTCACTAAAATTTTTAATTCTCCCTTCCTCATAGGCAACGCGCAGCTGATGAGCAATCACACTTGCTCCCACGGGAAACATGTTAAGAGTCTTCCCGATCAAATCTTGATCAGACTTCTTGACACCACAAAAACCAAGATCAGCGTGAAGATCGAGGTTGGCTTGGTTATAGGCCTCCACATTCGCATAATCCAAAAATTGGATTTGCTCCCACTGAAGTTGCAATTCGGGGAAGCGCTGATCATACACATTATTAAATCGTTGTTCGAGTGTATCCCATAGTTCTTTGGGGGTTTGCAAATTCATGTAACACTTTTTCAACAATTGATGTATATGTCTACGCAAGTACATCAGTGCATTAGCCTTGGTTTTCTCGCTCGGTTCTTGAGCGATAGGCTCGTTAGAGGGAAAGATGGTGGTGGTAAATCTCTTACCGACGAACACCAAGCGAACGTCTGAGACCCACCTATGGTACTCCTTACCAGCATGGTCAAGGATGTCGAACTCCGGATGAACATTGGAGCTTTGTGCCATCTACAAGATATAAACAAGAGGAAGTTAGTCTCGCTGGATTTTTAGTGACAATGTAAACGGTCACAATTGATGCTTTTAAAAGCATGTAACATAACCGTTACTCGATGTACTTCCCTTAATTGTTGTTTAGTAAAGTCGACAAAAAAAAGAAACGGCGATATCAGATCGCACCCAGATACGTGGTGTATGCAACAACCACAAGTATCGACTTTCAACAATTCTGTGACTCCCCCAGGACCGTCACACAGTTTTCTTCGACACGCAAAGATACCGACTTCTCTCGCGGTCTCATCCACCGCAAAGTAGCGTGCGAGATAAAGAACCCAATAACCCATGTCCCCAAAAGAAAAATTCCCAAAAAGGAGAGAATTGAATAGGGACAAGTCAGATAATTACCTCGATTATAAAATTAAGCACGTGATATGGATGAATTTGTGGTGTGCTTCGATCTACCGGTTGGTACTCGATGCGACGACGTGAAATCGGGGGCGCAATTTTGGGGGCTTCCGAAAATAAGTTGATGTTCGGGTTTTGGTCCGAGGTTCTGAACCGGGTCGGACTTGGCTGGGCTGGAGTTGGCCAGCGGTGGTGGTCCGGCGGTGGTGGCTGGACTAGATCAGCGGTGATGTTCTGACTGGACTGAATCGGCGGTGGCTTTCCGGCTGGACTGGATCGGCGACGGCAATGGTGGTCCGGCGGCGGTGGGCTGGCGGCGCGGCGTTAGCGGCGCAGGTAGGTAAGCGGCTAAGCGGGCAGCGGCCCTGGCGCAGCAGTCTTTGGCGGCAAGTGGCGGCCAGCCCGGTGGTAACTGGCAAGCGCGGCGATGGTAGCGGCGTGGCGGTGGCGATCTAGCCGATTTTTCTCTCTTTTTTTTTGTTCGAGCTACGTGCTGATAACATGTTTCAAGAGAAAGTAAAAGACAGCAAATCAATTGTATTGATAACAATGAATAGAGGGGCCTTTATATAGGCATTACAATGAGAGTCCTTCCATACATAGGATTCCTAGTTAAGGTAAGACATCTAACAGGATCCTACTACCTCTCGAAGAGTCTAGAACCTTCCATATCTCTATCCCCCTTACAACCAGTATTAGGTAAGACACTAATTAATGGAAGGATATCCCGGAACACTAACATAAATATTAAAAACAATTCTGATATATTACAGATAATTTTAAATGCATACATAAATAAAATATTATAAGATAAACTGTACCATGTTTTTTTTTGTGATAAATATTGTCGTCCAGTTTTATTTTGGTTCAGATTAATTCCTAACAAGCTTGATAACTACTTGAAAAGGACAGAGATGTCTTGAAGCATTTGCAAAAGAAGTGAGCTTATATATATGATAATGTTTTCTGCAAGATTTGAATCATTTATGTAGTGCCCCTTAAGCTTTCATGAGTTTGGATTAAAACCGAGTTGTTCACATTAATTGTTTCTAGTGCTGATAAAATGAGACATAGGGAATGTTTGCGGTCCGATGCTTCTGCTTTCAGAAGAAGTGATGTATTGCTGCAAAAGCTAAAACTAGATGTGAATTAGAAGTTGGTAGTGCTTTTAGATTGAAGCTACATGTTGAAAAAATCAAAGTTGCAGATAAGTGTTTGGGAAGAAGAATAAAAAACAGTTTTTTGAAAAAAAAAATGAGTTTTTGTAATAATGATCTTATTATTATTATTGTAATTATTATTATTATTATTGGATCCATCGGCAATTAGCCTACATTTTGTTTCATTGTGACTGGTTGTCTTGTGCAACTGTTTTTTGTATGTCAGGTGCAAAACGTATTGTACCATTAGGTCTTGGAGACGATGATCAATGCATCGAAGTGTTGGAATCGTTAATGATTTAATTTTATTTTGTAAAATTAAATATCATAGGATCGATCTACGTTCCGAGTAGATGATCGTGGTATACTCATTTTCTCTAAACTGATTCCCGGTGAGTGAGAAATAGTGAATTAAAGTTTGTCACTTAATTGTGAATTAATAAGGGATGGAATCCCACATTGAATAATGAACCATCATTATTCTAGTATATAAGGAGTTACCTTTATGCATGTAATAAATAATGGCACATGTATATGGGCTTAAAGCCCACACGCGCGCGCCGCCGCCGCCCGCCCACCTCGCCTCCGCGGCCGCAGCCGCGAGCCGTGGACCTTGGCCTTGATCTTGATTTTGATCTTGGATCTTGGATCTTGGTCTTTGGGCCTGTTCGTGGGCTAGCTTAAAGAATTTTTTGGACAAGCTCAACAACGTAATTGATCTCGTATGTGCACATAAGGATGTCCAGGTGTTATGAGGAGGTGTTAAGGCTGCCTGTTCAAATTCGAAACGGGCAGTAACCACTATCTTGAGTTGTGTAACTCCTGTGTTCAATGCAGGCATGAATGCCTGCATTATGACAGCCATAAGGGCTGTGTTTAAACCCCCTGTGGGTGTGAATGGCTTATAAATAGGCATACATACATTTGGTTCTGTACATGCAATTTTTCGAACTCAGTATAATCAAACAGTTTTCAGCATTCTATGCATATCATAAGTCGGAGCTTTGTCCTCACCTCTTCCAGTTCGTCGGAGCTCTCCAGTTTGCGGTGTTGCTACTGTAGAGACGTAAAGTCGTTGACCTTTGGGGACGAGCCGCCAATCCGTGAACACTACCGGGGCGTTTCTCATCTTGCGGGCAGAAGGCATCTTCGGGCGACTTCTACCACAGTCTGGTTTCGTTTATTGTTTTTTGTTGTTTCGATTATCTTCTTGTATTTCTAATTTGTTTCTGGTTAGTGCAGATTCAATTTCTTCTTTTTTTGTATTTTTAATTCCGCCTCGAGTCCTGTATTTACAGTTTTTCGAGTTGTAATTGTAGTTTCCAATTGTAATTTAATTTTCGCCCAGCAAGTTTGTAACACAGAAGTTTCCAACAAACGCAAGACGAGAAATTTCTTGTTGAATCCTACAACTGGAGATGACGACCGCTGCTTCAACCGACTCCAACACCACCGCTGCCTTTGCCTCCGCGACCGCCGCTTCGAACGTGGCAAACACCATTGCCACAACCATGTCTAGCATGATGAGCTCAACTACCTCATCAACAACTCCATGGGTGTTTTCAAACCCATTTCTGACTACTGGTAGATCCACCTCGAGTGGTTTCTTTTTTGGAACAACCTCGGGGCCAAGGATGATGCCTGCTGCCGAGAAGCCGCCAAAGTTTGGTGGAGTCGACTTTAAAAGGTGGCAACAGAAGATGTTGTTCTATTTGACAACATTGGGCTTTGCGAACTTCCTTAAGGAAGATGCGCCATCGGCGCCAAGTGCTCAAGAGACTAGTTTCACAGTCCGAGCTGCCTATGACAATTGGCACAATGGAGACTATCTTTGTAAAAACTTTATTCTGAACTCCTTAGAAGATAGTTTGTACAATCTTTATTATGTTGTAAACACATTAAAAGAGATGTGGGAAGCACTTGAAAAGAAGTACCGTAGTGATGATGCAGGTACAAAGAAGTTTGTAGTCGCCAAGTATCTCGACTACAAGATGGTTGACTCAAGGCCAATCATAGAACAAGTGGAAGAGTTCCAACTCATCATTCATGATGTCAATGCCGAAGGAATGGTCCTGCCGGATGCTTTCACTGTTGCAACTGTGATCGAGAAGTGCCCCCCAGTTGGAAAGACTTCAAGAGCTATCTCAAACACAAAAGAAAGGAGATGACTCTTGAAGACTTGATTGTGAAACTGCGCATCGAGTCAGACGTGCGCAAAAATGACCACAAACCAAAAGGCCTGATAGATGTTAAGGCCAATCTGTTGGAGCATGGCGGTCCCTTCAATAAAAGAGCTCGCACAAGTGTCCAAAACAAGATCAAAGGGAAGCAACCAGTCAAGAAGTTTGATGGCGATTGCTTCAACTGTGGTTAACATGGGCATGCGGCGAAGGACTGCCGGAAGCCGAAAGCCAACAAGAAGAAGAAACACGTTGCCAACATCGCCGAGTCTAACGGCGAATGGAAAGAGGATGACCTTGCTGCTGTGATCACCGAAGAAGTCAACCACGTTGAGAACCAAGGTGGTTGGTACGTCGACACCGGTGCGACCGCCCACATTGGTGCCGATAGGAGCCAGTTTAAGAACTATCAAGCTGTTGAGGGGAGGAAGCTCAACATGGGGAATCCAGCTTCATCTAAAATTATCGGAGTTGGAGAAGTGGACCTCAAACTTATGTTCGGACAGACACTCACCTTGAAGAATGTGCTTCATGTTCCGGATATAAGGAAGAATCTGATCTCAGGCTCTATACTAGTTAAAAAGGGGTTTAAACTAGTGTTTGAGTTAGATAGAATTATCATAAAAATGTTTGATAGGTTTCTTGGTAAGGGTTACCTCACGGAGGGACTCTTAAACTTAATGCTTTGGCTAAACACCATGTAACCAATTCCAGTAATGCTAATGAAAATGCTACTGCTTCCTCTTACTTGACTGAGTGTTCTGATTTATGGCATTGTAGATTAGGTCATGTAAATCTAAATGCTATAAAAAGATTAGTAAACTTAGATTTACTAAAATTAAATGAAGTCAATACTCAAAACAAATGTGAGATTTGTGTTGAAGCAAAAATGACGAAACTTCCGTTTCATTCGGTAAAACGAAACACACAACCCCTTGAATTAATTCACACAGATGTGTGTGATTTAAAGTTTGTGGGTGGTAAGAAGTACTTTATCACTTTTATCGATGACTGCATAAGATATTGTTATCTTTATCTTTTGAAAAGTAAAGATGAGGCTATTGAAGCTTTTAAGAACTTCAAGAATGAAGCCGAAAATCAATTAGGCTGTCGTATCAAGATGGGTCGAAGCGATAGAGGTGGCGAATATGTAGCCCCGTTTGAGGAATTATGCAATGAAAGCAGTATAATTCATCAAACAATAGCTCCATATGCACCACAATCTAATGGCGTTGCTGAACGTAAGAATCGAACACTTAAAGATATGATGAATGTGTTATTGATTAGTTTATGGTTGCCCCAGAATATGTGGGGAGAAGCTGTCTTTACAGCCAACTACATATTGAACAAGATTCCACGTAAAGGTAAGGATATTACCCCTTATGAGTTGTGGAAAGGTAGAAAACCTTCATACAAATATCTCAAAGTGTGGGGGTGTTTGGCTAAGGTTGAGGTACCTCTACCTAAACAAGTTAAAATCGGACCTAAGATGGTCGATTGTATCTTTATTGGGTATACACTGAACAGTAGTGCCTATCGGTTTGTTATCCACAAGTCAGAAGTTCCTGAAATGACTGTGGGAACAACAATTGAATCAAGGAATGCTGTGTTCTTTGAAAACATATATCCTTGTAAGGATAATGATAAAGTTGAGAACAGTTCTAGCAATAGATTTGAAGATGAAGGAACAAGTTCAAAACCTGTGGATGTAGATCCAAAGTCACGTAAGCGATCGAGATCTAATCTGGAAGATGTAGAACCGAGACGTGGTAGTAGGGTTAGGACACCAAAGACATTTGGACCTGACTACATAGCATTCATGTTGGATGAAGAACCAACGTCGATCAAAGTAGCTTATGCCAGACCAGACGGGTTGCTCTGGAAAGAAGCTGTTCAGAGTGAAATTGACTCAAAACTAAACTTGGGTTTTGGTTGATTTACCTGAAGGTTGTAAGCCCTTAGGATGCAAATGGATCCTTAAAAGAAAGTACAAGGCTGATGGGTCAATTGACAAATATAAAGCTCGTTTAGTAGTCAAAGGTTTCAAACAGAAGGAGGGTACGATTGTTTCGATACCTATTCACCTATAACGAGAATTACATCTATTTGAGTGCTTCTCGCGATTGCTGTTTTGCACGATCTTGAGATTCATCAAATGGATGTTAAGATTGCTTTTCTGAACGGTGATCTCGATGAAGAAATCTATATGGAACAACCTGAAGGGTTTGTAGTACCTGGACAAGCTAAAAAGGTATGCAAACTGGTTAAGTCTCTATATGGATTGAAACAAGCTCCACTACAGTGGCACTTGAAATTTGATAATGTAATGTTATCAAATGGTTTTAAAATAAACGAGTGTGATAAATGTGTTTATATTAAGAACACTAATAACGGTTATGTTATTGTGTATCTTTATATAGATGACATGTTAATCATGGGTACCAATATACAAGTGATTAACGATACTAAAAACATGTTAAAAAGAAATTTTGACATGAAAGACATGGGGCTAGCCGATGTGATTCTTGGAATGAAAATTTTGAGAAAATCAGATGGAATCATCTTGACACAATCTCACTATGCCGAGAAAGTTCTCAAGAAGTTTAATGCTTTTGATAGCTTGCCGGCTAAGACCCCAATAGTTTTAAATGATCACTTGAGCAAAATCGAGGGGACCCCGTTGCATAAGAAGAATATGCACGAGTCATTGGGTGTTTAATGTATCTTACAAATTGCACTCGACCCGGTTTAGCTTGCGCTGTAAACAAATTGAGTCTTTACACGAGCAATCCAAGCAAAGAGCATTGGAAAGCTCTCGTTAGAGTTTTGAGGTACTTAAAGTATACTCAAAACCTTGAGCTACACTATTCGAGATACCCCCCGATACTTGAAGGGTATTGTGATGCTAATTGGATATCCGATACGAAAAGTTCATTTTCTACAAGTGGTTACGTGTTTACCATTGGTGATGGAACTGTCTCGTGGAAGTCCGCGAAACAAACGTTAGCCCGATCCACCATGGAATCGGAATTCATAGCATTGGACAAAGATGGTGAAGAATCCGAATGGCTCAGAAACTTTCTAGAAGATATTCCATGTTGGTCCAAGCCAGTGCCTGCAGTGATGATTCACTGTGATAGCCAAGTTGCTATTGGTAGGGCGAGAAGTAACGTGTATAATGGAAAGTCTCGACATATTCCTCGACGCCATAATACCGTGAGACATTTGATCAAAAGTGGGGTTATCTCTATTGACTATGTGAGGTCATTGGCTAATCTAGCGGATCCGCTAACCAAAGGGTTAAAACGTGATCAAATGAATAAATTGCTAGAGGGAATGGGTTTAAAATCCACAAATTGAGAATTATCATAGTGGTAACCCAACCAAGTTGACTGGAGATCCCAAGAACTTGGTTCAATGGGAGAACTAAGCTATAGAGCAATTGAGTGTTGAAAGCTTGCCTAATGGTGAGGTTAAGTCTATGACTTTTAATGATTCCTAAAGACCTCGAGGAGGTTGAGTATGGCAAGATACTCGGTAAAGAATCACCTATATAAGTGAGAAGTGGGGGCCGCTTCATGAAATACACTTATGAATCCAAAGGGGTGTCCAAGGCCCGCAAAGGACACAAAACGTGAGAACCGATGAGGTTGAGGTGTTCAAGTGTTAGCACCATTGTCTCGGTGCACGCCGTGGGGGAATAGTTCAAAGAAACAAGCCACTAAACCATTTTTGTACCCGATGATGTTAACTATAGAAGGTTCAAAGTCACGAACTACCTATCCTTATACTTTAACGCCTCTTGAGGACTGAGCTTGAGTCTGCATATTGCATTTGGGCTATTTTCACTCATGTGGGGGATTGTTGGAATCATTAATGATTTAATTTTATTTTGTAAAATTAAATATCATAGGATCGATCTACGTTCCGAGTAGATGATCGTGGTATATTCACTTTCTCTAAACCGATTCCCGGTGAGTGAGAAATAGTGAATTAAAGTTTGTCACTTAATTGTAAATTAATAAGGGATGGAATCCCACATTGAATAATGAACCATCATTATTCTAGTATATAAGGAGTTACCTTTATGCATGTAATAATTAATGGCACATGTGTATGGGCTTAAAGCCCACACGCGCGCGCCGCCGCCGCCCGCCCGCCTCGCCTCCGCGAGCCGGGAGCCGTGGACCTTGGCCTTGATCTTGATCTTGATCTTGGATCTTGGTCTTTGGGCCTGTTCGTGGGCTAGCTTAAAGAATTTTTTAGACAAGCTCAACAACGTAGTTGGGCTCGTATGTGCACATAAGGATGTCCAGGTGTTATGAGGAGGTGTTAAGGCTGCCTGTTCAAATTCAAAACGGGCAGTAACCACTGTCTTGAATTGTGTAACTCCTGTGTTCAATGCAGGCATGAATGCCTGCATTATGACAGCCATAAGGGCTGTGTTTAAACCCCATGCGGGTGTGAATTGCTTATAAATAGGCATGCATACATTTGCTTCTGTACATGCAATTTTTCTAACTCAGTATAATCAAACAGTTTTCAGCATTCTCTGCATATCATAAGTCGGAGCTTTGTCCTCACCTCTTCTAGTTCGTCGGAGCTCTCCAGTTTGCGGTGTTGCTACTGTAGAGACGTAAAGTCGTTGACCTTTGGGGACGAGCCGCCAATTCGTGAACACTACCGGGGCGTTTCTCGTCTTGCGGGCAGAAGGCATCTTCGGGCGACTTCTACCACAGTCTAGTTTCGTTTATTGTTTTTTGTTGTTTCGATTATCTTCTTGTATTTCTAATTTGTTTCCGGTTAGTGCAGATTCAATTTCTTCTTTTTTTTGTATTTTTAATTCCACCTCGAGTCCTGTATTTACAGTTTTTCGAGTTGTAATTGTAGTTTCCAATTGTAATTTAATTTTCGCCCAGCAAGTTTGTAACACAGAAGTTTCCAACAAATGCAAGACGAGAAATTTCTTGTTGAATCTTACAACTGGAGATGACGACCGCTGCTTCAACCGACTCCAACACCACCGCTGCCTTTGCCTCCGCGACCGCTGCTTCGAACGTGGAAAACACTATTGCCGCAACCATGTCCAACATGATGAGCTCAACTACCTCATCAACAACTCCATGGATTTTTTCTAACCCATTTCTGACTACCGGTAGATCCACCTCGAATGGCACCGTAGGTTCCACTTTTAGTGGTACCGTTGGATCCATGTTATCTAGTGTTGGAGCCTACGGGTTCAACACGAGTGGTTCCTTTTTTGGAACAACCTCGGGGCCAAGGATGATGCCTGCCGCCGAGAAGCCGCCAAAGTTTGGTGGAGTCGACTTTAAAAGGTGGCAACAGAAGATGTTGTTCTATTTGACAACATTGGGCTTTGCAAACTTCCTCAAGGAAGATGCGCCACCGGCGCCAAGTGCTCAAGAGACTAGTTTCACAGTCCGAGCTGCCTATGACAATTGGCACAATAGAGACTATCTTTGTAAAATCTTTATTCTGAACTCCTTAGAAGATAGTTTGTACAATGTTTATTCTGTTGTAAACACATCAAAATAGATGTGGGAAGCACTTGAAAAGAAGTACCGTAGTGATGATGCAGGTACAAAGAAGTTTGTAGTCGCCAAGTATCTGGACTACAAGATGGTTGACTCAAGGCCAATCATGGAACAAGTGTAAGAGTTCCAACTCATCATTCATGATGTCAATGCCGAAGGAATGGTCCTGCCGGACGCTTTCACTGTTGCAACTGTGATCGAGAAGTTGCCCCCCAGTTGGAAAGACTTCAAGAGCTATCTCAAACACAAAAGAAAGGAGATGACTCTTGAAGACTTGATTGTGAAACTGCGCATCGAGTCAGAAGTGCGCAAAAATGACCACAAACCAAAAGGCCTGATAGATGTTAAGGCCAATCTGTTGGAGCATGGCGGTCCCTCCAATAAAAGAGCTCGCACAAGTGTCCAAAACAAGAGCAAAGGGAAGCAACCAGTCAAGAAGTTTGATGGCGATTGCTTCAACTGTGGTAAACATGGGCATGCGGCGAAGGACTGCCGGAAGCCGAAAGCCAACAAGAAGAAGAAACGCGTTGCCAAGATCGCCGAGTCTAATGGCGAATGGAAAGAGGATGACCTTGCTGCTGTGGTCACCGAAGAAGTCAACCACGTTGAAAACCAAGGTGGTTGGTACGTCGACACCGGTGCGACCGCCCACATTGGTGCCGATAGGAGCCAGTTTAAGAACTATCAAGATGTTGAGGGGAGGAAGCTCAACATGGGGAATCCAGCTTCATCTGAAATTATCGGAGTTGGAGAAGTGGACCTCAAACTTACGTCCGGACAGACACTCACCTTGAAGAATGTGCTTCATGTTCCCTATATGAGGAAGAATCTGATCTCAGGCTCTATACTAGTTAAAAAGGGGTTTAAACTAGTGTTTGAGTCAGATAGAATTATCATAAAAAAGTTTGATAGGTTTCTTGGTAAGGGTTACCTCACGGAGGGACTCTTTAAACTTAATGCTTTGGCTAAACGCCATGTAACCAAGTCCAGTAATGCTAATGAAAATGTTACTGCTTCCTCTTACTTGACTGAGTGTTCTGATTTATGGCATTGTAGATTAGGTCATGTAAATCTAAATGCTATAAAAAGATTAGTAAACTTAGATTTACTAAAATTAAATGAAGTCAATACTCAAAACAAATGTGAGATTTGTGTTGAAGCAAAAATGACGAAACTTCCGTTTCATTCGGTAAAACGAAACACACAACCCCTTGAATTAATTCACACAGATGTTTGTGATTTAAAGTTTGTGTGTGGTAAGAAGTACTTTATCACTTTTATCGATGACTGCATAAGATATTGTTATCTTTATCTTTTGAAAAGTAAAGATGAGGCTATTGAAGCTTTTAAGAACTTCAAGAATGAAGCCGAAAATCAATTAGGCTGCCGTATCAAGATGGGTCTAAGCGATAGAGGTGGCGAATATGTAGCCCCATTTGAGGAATTATGCAATGAAAGCAGTATAATTCATCAAACAATAGCTCCATATGCACCACAATCTATTGGTGTTGCTGAACGTAAGAATCGAACACTTAAAGATATGATGAATGCGTTATTGATTAGTTTAGGGTTGCCCCAGAATATGTGGGGGGAAGCTGTCTTGACAGCCAACTACATATTGAACAAGATTCTACGCAAAGGTAAGGATATTACCCCTTATGAGTTGTGGAAAGGTAGAAAACTTTCATACAAATATCTCAAAGTGTGGGGGTGTTTGGCTAAGGTTGAGGTACCTCTACCTAAACAAGTTAAAATCGGACCTAAGACGGTCGATTGTATCTTTATTGGGTATGCCGTGAACAGTAGTGTCTATCGGTTTGTTATCCATAAGTCAGAAGTTCCTGAAATGACTGTGGGAACAACAATTGAATCAAGGAATGTTGTGTTCTTTGAAAACATATATCCTTGTAAGGATAATGATAAAGTTGAGAAAAATTCTAGCAATAGATTTGAAGATGAATGAACAAGTTCAAAACCTGTGGATGTAGATCCAAAGTCACGTAAGCGATCGAGATCTAATCTGGAAGATATAGAACCGAGACGTGGTAGTAGGGTTAGGACACCAAAGACATTTGGACCTGACTACATAGCATTCATGTTAGATGAAGAACCAACGTCGATCAAAGTAGCTTATGCCAGACCAGACGGGTTGCTCTGGAAAGAAGCTGTTCAGAGTGAAATTGACTCAAAACTAAACTTGGGTTTTGGTTGATTTACCTGAAGGTTGTAAGCCCTTAGGATGCAAATGGATCCTTAAAAGAAAGTACAAGGCTGATGGGTCAATTGACAAATATAAAGCTCGTTTAGTAGTCAAAGGTTTCAAACAGAAGAAGGGTACGATTTTTTCGATACCTATTCACCTATAACGAGAATTACATCTATTTGAGTGCTTCTCGCGATTGCTGTTTTGCACGATCTTGAGATTCATCAAATGGATGTTAAGATTGCTTTTCTGAACGGTGATCTGGATGAAGAAATCTATATGGAACAACCTGAAGGGTTTGTAGTACCTGGACAAGAGAAAAAGGTATGCAAACTGGTTAAGTCTCTATATGGATTGAAACAAGCTCCACTACAGTGGCACTTGAAATTTGATAATGTAATGTTATCAAATGGTTTAAAATAAACGAGTGTGATAAATGTGTTTATATTAAGAACACTAATAACGGTTATGTTATTGTGTGTCTTTATATAGATGACATGTTAATCATGGGTACCAATATACAAGTGATTAACGATACTAAAAACATGTTAAAAAGAATTTTGACAAGAAAGACATGGGGCTAGCCGATGTGATTATTGAAATGGAAATTTTGAGAAAATCAGATGGAATCATCTTGATACAATCTCACTATGCCGAAAAAGTTCTCAAGAAGTTTAATGCTTTTTATAGCTTGCCGGCTAAGACCCCAATAGTTTTAAATGATCACTTGAGCAAAATCGAGGGGACCCCGTTGCACAAGAAGAATATGCACGAGTCATTGGGTGTTTAATGTATCTTACAAATTGCACTCGACCCGGTTTAGCTTGCGCTGTAAACAAATTGAGTCTTTACACGAGCAATCCAAGCAAAGAGCATTGGAAAGCTCTCGTTAGAGTTTTGAGGTACTTAAAGTATACTCAAAACCTTGAGCTACACTATTCGAGATACCCCTCGGTACTTGAAGGGTACTGTGATGCGAATTGGATATCCGATACGAAAAGTTCATTTTCTACAAGTGGTTACGTGTTTACCATTGGGGGTGGAACTGTCTCGTGGAAGTCCGCGAAACAAAGGTTAGCCCGATCCACCATGGAATCGGAATTCATAGCATTGGACAAAGCTGGTGAAGAATCCGAATGGCTCAGAAACTTTCTAGAAGATATTCCATGTTGGTCCAAGCCAGTGTCTGCAGTGATGATTCGCTGTGATAGCCAAGTTGCTATTGGTAGGGCGAGAAGTAACGTGTATAATGGAAAGTCTCGACATATTGGTCGACACCATAATACCGTGAGACATTTGATCAAAAGTGGGGTTATCTCTATTGACTATGTGAGGTCATTGGATAATCTAGCGGATCCGCTAACCAAAGGGTTAAACCGTGATCAAATGAATAAATTGCTAGAGGGAATGGGTTTAAAATCCACAAATTGAGAATTATCATAGTGGTAACCCAACCAAGTTGACGCGAGATCCCAAGAACTTGGTTCAATGGGAGAACTAAGCTATAGAGCAATTGAGTGTTGAAAGCTTGCCTAGTGGTGAGGTTAAGTCTATGACTTTTAATGATTCCTAAAGACCTCGAGGAGGTTGAGTATGGCAAGATACTCGGTAAAGAATCACCTATATAAGTGAGAAGTGGGGGCCGCTTCATGAAATACACTTATGAATCCAAAGGGGTGTCTAAGGCCCGCAAAGGACACAAAACGTGAGAACGGATGAGGTTGAGGTGTTCAAGTGTTAGCACCATTGTCTTGGTGCACGCCATGGGGGAATAGTTCAAAGCATCAAGCCACTAATCTGCCTGTGTACCCGATGATGTTAACTATGGAAGGTTCAAAGTCACGAACTACCTATCCTTATACTTTAACGCCTCTTGAGGACTGGGCTTGAGTCTGCGTATTGCATTTGGGCTATTTTCACTCATGTGGGGGATTGTTAGAATCATGAATGATTTAATTTTATTTTGTAAAATTAAATATCATAGGATCGATCTACGTTCCGAGTAGATGATCGTGGTATATTCACTTTCTCTAAACCGATTCCCGGTGAGTGAGAAATAGTGAATTAAAGTTTGTCACTTAATTGTGAATTAATAAGGGATGGAATCCCACATTGAATAATGAACCATTATTATTCTAGTATATAAGGTGTTACCTTTATGCATGTAATAATTAATGGCACATGTGTATGGGCTTAAAGCCCACACGCGCGCACACGCGCGCGCCGCCACCGCCGCCGCCCGCCCGCCTCGCCTTGGCCTCGGTCGCGGCCGCGAGCCGTGGACCTTGGACCTTGGACCTTGGCCTTGGACTTGGCCTTGAGTTTGATCTTGATCTTGATCTTGGACTTGGATCTTGGCAATTGGTCTTTGGGCCTGTTCGTGGGCTTGGTGTGAGCTAGGCCTTGGGCTAGCTTAAAGAATTTTTTGGACAAGCTCAACAACGTAGTTGGGCTCGTATGTGCACATAAGGATGTCCAGGTACATCCGTCAAATGGTTAAGGGGCTGATTATAGTACAGGTGCATCCAGACTGTTCAAACTCAGCCAAAAACGGGCAGTAACCTCCCAGGTGTTATGAGGAGGTGCTAAGGCTACCTGTTCAAATTCAAAACGGGCAGTAACCACTGCCTTGAATTGTGTAACTCCTATGTTCAATGCAGGCATGAATGCCTGCATTATGACAGCCATAAGGGCTGTGTTTAAACCCCCTACAGGTGTGAATGGCCTATAAATAGGCATGCATACACTTGCTTCTGTACATGCAATTTTTCGAACTCAGTATAATCAAACAGTTTTCAGCATTCTCTGCATATCATAAGTCGGAGCTTTGTCCTCACCTCTTCCAGTTCGTCGGAGCTCTCCAGTTTACGGTGTTTCTACTGTAGAGACGTAAAGTCGTTGACCTTCGGGGACGAGCCGCCCATCTGTGAACACTACCGGGGTGTTTCTCGTCTTGCGGGCAGAAGGCATCTTCGGGCGACTTCTACCACAGTCTGGTTTCGTTTATTGTTTTTTGTTGTTTCGATTATCTTCTTGTATTTCTAATTTGTTTCTGGTTAGTGCAGATTCAATTTCTTTTTTTTTTTTGTATTTTTAATTCCGCCTCGAGTCCTGTATTTACAGTTTTTCGAGTTGTAATTGTAGTTTCCAGTTGTAATTTAATTTTCACCCAACAAGTTTGTAACACAGAAGTTTCCAACACGAAGATGATTTATCTGCTTGGTATGTTGTATACTTGCTTATTACCTACATTCCTCAATGTTGTTAATAATTTTGGTCCGGCCTTTGGATTTACTAGGTCTGTTCACTCTGTCAAAGAGGATGGTATATCCCTAGGAGGCTCACTGCCTCATTCATCGACTCATTCGAAAAGGTACTTTGTTTACGTCATGTAGAAGTGAGGCTATAAAGAGGGCATGGCCACTGGTTTCTTGTTTACTAGTAAAAAAAATTAGCTAGTTTGAGCATTTACTGTGTACAACCCACTGTTTTATTTTGGTGTATTATTTACTTTCGTTTGACATAAATATTTAGAAAATAGAACCCCCCATCCCGCTTCTTTTCTGTGTTTTTACCATAAAAATAGTTGTTGACAATAAAAGAATAAGAAATGGCAAAATATCAGTTGTTCAAAATCAAAGACTTTAAAATGTTTGCGAATATTTGATCAATTGGTGGCCTCTTGTTAATTTGCAAACATTTGATATGGAAGAGCCTTATTCGAAGGATGATATTGATGACGTACGAAGACGTTGGACACAATATTTTCTAGATTTTATATCTTTATCGAAGTAGTAAGAGAGGAATATGGAACCGGGTACGTAGGGATTTGCTGCGTAAGGATCATTCATCATTTTGTGATTGTACTTTTTTTTGCAAGATTTATAAATCTCTTTTAATAATTGTTGTTGTACATTTTTTGAAAGATGTAAACAGGGTTTTGTAATAGAATAGTGTAAACATGATAATTTGGGTAGAATATATGGGTCTTGTTGGAGATTTTATTGTTCATGTTATGTTTTATAGGAGGGATTCTGTCGTGATCTAAAAATTGCCACTTTTGTGAACAGCGCTTTTCTAGATCTGCCATTTTTTTAACCAGAATATCAATTTTTCTAAATCAGTTAAAGCAGTAACCTATTTAGAATATTACACATTCTAAATCGGTTAAAGCATTAACCGATTTAGAAACTAAACATTCTAAATCGGGTTTCCGGATATCCGATCTGGAAATGTGAGATTCGAAATCGGTTATATCAACTTACTTAATCGGTTAAATAACCGATGTTAAAAGTATATTTTACATCAGCAAAATAACCGATGTTAAATGCATCGATTTTCTACATCGGCTGAATCTGCTATGGTAGTACAACAACTATTAATGAAGAAGAAGTCGATCCCTAGGGATTTCGACGTATCCCAAATCGTCAAACAACTGCATAACATTGAAGAAGAAATAGAGCACGAAATCGATGAAGCTATGTTAACACAAACATTTGCAACGTTTGAGCGACTCTTCATGACTTACCAACTAAGACGGAGACGATATCGATTTTGATTAAAGGTAAGTAGGTAAGTCAGGTAAGTAAAGGAACTACGTAGGGCTTTTGTTCCTCACGAGGATGTGTAAGCACTTTAATTTTAAGTAAAAACTTAAAATTAAATACAAATCTATTTTTTTAGTTCGGTTTTAAGTAAAAGAACTATGTAGGGTTTTGATTCCCCACGAGGATACGTAGGTAATTAGTGAAAACTTAAAATTAAATACAAGCTCATTTTTTTTAATTATTTTATTTGTTCATATTGTTTTATCGTGTATAAAATAATAATAAATAAACTTTTAAAATACATTTTAAGAAAAAAATCATGGGTCGAACCCGGACCCGTGGTCGACCCATTGAAGACCCGGGCCCATATATTTCATATGTATGGATGGGGTCCGGGTCCAAGTTGGCCGACCCGTGGACGCAGTGGGTCGGACTTGAACCCGAATTTGGACACCTCTAGGTATTATCTGGAGTAGTTATTTTTTTGAAAGGAGAAACTCAATGCATTAGATCGGACTGAAGAACATGAGTAAGGAAAGACTGCGGAGTGACATGCCACTCGCCAAAACCTGACACAGAAATGGCCTCCCTAGCGACAGTGTGGACGGCACGATTCGCAGATCTTTTAACAAAACAGAAATTGACATCTACCATGATGGCAGCAACTTCTTTAACATCATCAACTAAAATACCAAACGGAGAAATGGAAGAGTCTGAGTAAATAGCACAATAAACTTGCTGAGCGTGCATCTCCACATCAACTCGCTCGTAACCCATCTCCTTGATCCATCTTAGAGCTTCGAGGATGCATAAAACTTAGGCATCCTTAGGCAGATAGCTCCCCTCGATCTGCACCCCTCTGGCAGCGACAAAAGCTCCTTCGGAGTCACGGAGCACCCACCCTGAACCTGTAACGCCAGACTGAGTGTTAATGACTGCATCGGTATTGAGTTTAAATCTCCCCAGCGCCGGTTTCACCCAATTGACAGTGTGAGTGACAGAGCTAACCGTGGCCCTCTTCCCCTCATTGGCAGCGCACCAAGCACTCAAAAACGAGCCCGCCATACTGATCATAGTGGGGATTGTAACTGAGTTACCGTTCCAAATCTTGCCATTGCGGGTGGACCCAATTTTCCATAGCAACGTAGCAAACCTGCACGCATCATCTATTGTGAGGCTCTTTAAAGTAAAAAAAAAACTTTGTTAGACTGTTTTGACAGTCATTTACTTTGATCCTAGCCGTGTTCCAACATTTTTTCACTTGCATGCAGAGCGCAAACAAATACCATGATGACTCATCCTCATTCTCACATATAAAACATCGGGCGTTACAACATTCTTCCTCAACAAGGCATCTCGTGTTGGGAGGGGAGGAAATTGGAGGCTAGTTGCCAACCAAATTTTTGAACTTGTGTGTAAGGTGTAGGCCTCAGATTGCAGTCCAATCCATGTCGGTCTCGTAAATTTCCACCATCCTTCTGTAATAACTTTTAACAGTATGGTCTCCTTTCTCTTCCCAGAACCAAGACCAAGAGTCATGTTCCGCAATTCTAACCCCATGCAGCAGACCCTGCCTAGTTTTACGCTCGATACACACACTCAAACCTTCAGCAACTAGGAGGAAAAAGTAAGGTGACAGCGGATCTCCCTTCCGGAGTCCTCTCATAGGCATAATCGGACCCCAGAGATTCTGCTCGTGTAAGATATGGTACTTAACTGTGGTGATGGTTTACATTAGGATATCCACCCATTTCTGTTAACCTAAGCCTCATTAGAATGGCTTCAAGGAATATCCACTCCACCCTGTCGTAGGCTTTACTCATGTCGACTTTCAAGGCTGCCACACCCTCCTTCCTCTGATTCTTGCGATTCAAATAATGGTGAACCTCATATGGAAGCATAATGTTGTCAGTTATTAGCCTTCCTGGGATAAATGCACTCTGAGCACTCGAAATAATATTGTCTAATAGAGGCTTCACACGATTAGCACAGACCTTTGCAGCTACTTTGTAGAGGACAGTACAAAGGGCGATGGGCCAAAGGTCTTTCATAGTTTTGGGGTTCGCCTTTTTTGGAATAAGAATGACATATGTGTTATTCGCTCTAGCCCGTAGCTTGCCCAATCTCATAAAATCTCTACAAAATCGAACCACCTTGGTACCGACAATATCCAAAAGTGCTGCAAAAACCCGGGGTTCATTCCATCTAGACACGGTGATTAATCAGGATGCATATCAAAAGACCGTCTTTCGCCCTCCTCCGCACTAACCTCTCTCAACAGTATGGCATTTTAATCTTGGGATACCTTACAGTCGAATCCTTCCACAATAGTCTAATACGGGCCCTGATCCAAGGTAAATAAATCATTAACGTAATTTACCATGATAGCTCCCGTAGCTGATCACCTTCCACCCACTTTCCAGTAGCATCTCTCCTACTTTCTATGAATTTGTGTCCCCCTATTTATACCAGTGCTCCTTAGCCCGCTGCTTCCAGAAATTACTCTGTTGATTGAACTAAAGGGTGAGCTCCTTCTCAGAAGCCTGATAATTGGCTATACTTGCGGGGTCATGTCTCTCCCGCAAAAATTTCATTCAGGCTCTAATTACATTGATTTATCGTTGAAAATCCTACATAACTACGACCCTACTTCTGCACATCAGTACTGCAGAGGGGGAGCTGAGTAAGAACATCAAAGCTCACAGTCCTCTCCCAACTAGCAGAAATAATTTCTCTGCATCCGTCTTCACGAAGCTAAGGGTGCGTTCTGTTTGTATTTCATTTTGTATTTTCATTTTGAAAAATATTTTGTATTTTTCTATTTTTATTTTTGTTTTCAAAATTGCTGAAAACGCGTTCCGTTAAATTTATTTTGCAAAATATTTTTTTTGTAATATTAATATTAAATTCATAAATCTTTATTTTAGACTTAGTTTCAAATTAGGATAATCAAAAAAAAAAAACTCAAAATGCAATTTGAGCATTTTGAAGATTTTTTGTTGAAATACACACAAAACGCTCAAAACGAGGTTTTGAGCGTTTTGCGTTTTGTGTACAAATATTTTTTTTGTTTTCCAAAATGCATTTTCGAAAATGATTTTGAGCGTTTTGCGTTTTGTGTACAAATATTTTTTTTGTTTTCCAAAATGCATTTTCGAAAATGATAAAAAGAACATGTTTTCAGTATTTTCGAAAATAAAAACAGAAAATGACCTCAAAACCACAAAGAGAATATGGCCTAAAACATTTTCAAAATAGAAACGTTTTCTACTCGGCCGAAACGTTGCTCTTTTAGGAGTTAGATTGAGAGGCAAATGATTGCTATATGTCGTGATTACAGAAGTAGCAGCAAACCCTTCAAACAAATAAGCCAAGAATCGAAAACAAGAAAACGATCGAGCTTTTGCTGGATCCAATCAGGCTTACCTCGCGATTTTTCCCAGGTAAACCGGGGGCCGTCGAAGTCGAAATTCTGCAATCCACAATCATCGACAGCTTCGCGAAGCCCATTTCTCAATCAAGCCGGGTGAGAAATTCGCCCGCCCGCTCTGATCTAGAAGGTCATTGAAATCCCCCATCAGACACCATGGGAGCAAGCTAGAACTTGCCAGATTATGAAGCAACTGCCAAGAATCCCTCCGTCTTGACCGATCTGCATAGCCATAGAAACTTTTGAGCCCACCTTATCCACCTCCATATTTACATTAGAGTCACTACCTCTGTCCAGCCAAACCAACTCTGGCCCTACTGGCCCATCTTCCAATATTCTTCGCTTTGGATCAGCCAGAAGCAAGCCATCAACTTCCTCAACCCTAGGCCCATTCTCACGTTGACTTAAATCCGTTGCAGCACTTTTCACTTTACTGAGGGCACCTTCTGCATGGGAGAGGTGTTATGGTAGTTACCAAACTTAGCCATCCTATTTTGAGCAACCCCGGGATGCTCGGTTCCATTTGGCGATTTGCCTTTCACGTCCGAATTTTTAGGGATCCCTATCACTCCCGGTGGCATCAGTGACATCCCAAAACCACTAGGGAATATTACAGCGCCGCAAACCCTCTCCGTGAGATCTACCAAGCTAAATATAGAAAACACAACAGTACAATACATGCCGTCATGGCTAAATAACGAACCATTAGACCGATTTGATCTTTTACCACAACATACACATCAATCATACCTTACTCTTTCTCACAACTCATACTCACGCAAGGGTTAGAATACATCAATATTTCCATAAAACGGAAAATACCACAACGGAAAGACAAACAACAAGACTTCACCAAATACTCAACACCGATCTTCATGTGATTAGTATCGTCATCTTCCATCATCCTTCGTAACGGTCTTGTGAATTGCTCCCCAACAACCTGCATGTACTTGGACGCAATACAGACATCCACCCCCGAATACTCGGGGGTTAGCAAAACTCCATTATTTCGCTAGTGAAAGTATAAAACACGAATACAAGTCATACACACCATACTCCAAGAACATAATAGTCTTGAATATACTTCTCGAGATAAATCACTTGATCAAAATAGTTCGAATTATAAAAGGTATGAATAAAACCATTATACATATTACAAAATCTTTTACGATCTCGGGAGATTTGAAAACATTTGGGATTTAAGAATTCTCAAGCCCTTTCGAAACCCCTTAGGGGCACAACCCAAAAATCATTTTTTTCAAAATACAATTCCGACAACAAAACATGAGGTCCACGAAGAATAACCCGACGGAAACTACACAATGTCAAACATTACCATGACAACGGTCTCACAGAACGACATCAGAGAGCACAACTCTGCAACTTAACCATATGGTCAAACTTGACACACCACAAAGCTACAATGCACGGAGCAACCATAGGACTCACGTACCCATACCAAAATATCATAACCAAGAGACGAATCATACACAAAATATTTTCTGGTGTCGTTCCAGCCAAGCACAATACCATTTGAACTGCCATTCTAATCAGATGAAATATGCGCCAAAATCATAGTTCTCCAACAAAACATTTCAAAGGTTAGCCGTTGGTACGAGACTTATGGCCACCGCACCCCGCAGAGGCCCCGTCGGACCATCCCTGGGTGGTTAACCCCAGTTCGTGATACGCACACATACGGCACTATGTATCCCCAGAGGCCCCGTCGGACCATCCCTGGGTGAACACGCATACACATCCACAACATCCACGGGAAGCCATAATTCAAATACTAGAATATGCAAACAAATGTAAAGTACTTGTTAGAATGGCCACTTCATCCGACATATACACACAACTGATGTCACACAACATCACATATTCACCGAACGAGTACACGTATCAATACATAATCCTCGACTAGTGGAAAAGAGTCTACTATAATCACGTAATACAATCACAACACCTTTCATTATACAACACTAATACACATATTCAGAAAACACATTTATTCACAAAGCATATGAGTTATCTTCGAAGGAAAACCTTTATCGAGAATATACCGATCCTTTTTGAAAGTTCATTAAAACATTAAAATTCCACATATAATCAATTGCCAACTATCACGTCTACGAAACACGAAATGTATGGGCAAGATACTTGCCTCGACACCACGAGCACGGAACCATGAACGGACACGGTCGGGTAGCCCTCGAACTTCAAAGAACGACCAAGAACTCGACAACTCCACGAATACTACGAAAATAACACCACACGAATTACCAACACAAAACGGAGATCAACTCGGAATCCTCGAGCACCTAAAATCCTCCGGAAGAAACAACAAAAACATGATTACGACGATGATCAAGACCAAAAACAACGGAGATCACAACAAAATATCGAAGGAAAACTCATTCGAATATTTAATCGAACATTAAATGTTCATTACACCTCACGAACACTGAAATCAACCCTCGGGTTGAAACGAACCGAAGATATGGATATACAATCCATAAAACATGTTTAATAACAACATTTAACACCAATCAATTCATCTAAACTGGATTGGATTCGGAATCAAGAACAAAACACCCAAAAAGTCAACTCTAGGGAATCAAGACAAATACCTCGATCCGGCGAAGAACAATGAATTAAATGATGTTAAACACATACAAATCCATCCCAAGATGATGCTTGATGATGAAGATCGCCCAAAATCGCTCCAAGAATTGCCCACGGAGAGAAAGAAGAAGAAATGAGAGGAAAAATGAAATCCTCTCCAAATCCCACTGATAAAAGGACATTCTGACTCGCGTGTCGTGGCGCAGACTAAGTGTGCTGCGGCCCGTGGCTAAAATTCACGGCCAGGCCTTCAGGCCGTGCCGCGGCGCAGAACATGGATTTCCGCGGTGCACGGTACAGCCGCGCCCAACTCGAATCTTGAAAGGGGTGTGCCGCGGCGCACACTGTTCGTGCATAAAAGTGTCGAAAAACAACCCACGAACATGATACACTAGAACGACGTATAATCCCGACCATTCAAAGGCCTGAATGAACGACCACGAGTCCTCATTTAGTGACTCTACGTCAAAACAATCGGTCCTAACACGACGGTAACATCAAACGACCCGGAAAGAGAATAACATAATAGAACCCAAAACTTTGGAATATTACGGAACGACCCAACACGATACTCGATCGAAACACCAATAAAAGTTCACAACGTGTCTAACAAAGTTAAATGGACTTACGAGAAACTCGAAACAATAGTTTCGGATGAGATTCGCAAGAATCAAACTCAAATGCGGAAAAGTCGCTCAGAAGCACGGAACTCAATAAAACGACACCGAAACGAACTCGGATGTCAAAAAGTACAGAACTAATCATTCTAAGAATGACGAAATGGTCACAAGAGAGCCGATAATATGGACTCATGCCAGAAAAAGAAAATTACCGGAAATCGAAAATTGCAGATATTACAGTGTCGACACAGCGCGTTCCGCAGCGGAGCCCGGTACCAACCATCCCGGTTTTTCCGTCGTCGCCGTCCGGCAGCCTCCGGCTCTTAAACAAGCCCCAAAGGCCTGCTCTACATTCTTACTTCCCTCCGTATATACCTTTGAGCAAAATTTATCCTCATGGCCAATTAAGCCGCATCGAAAATAAAATGTAGGGAGCATCTCATATTTGAAATCGATCCACACTCACTCTCCATCATCTTGTTTCAGGTGCATTCTCTTCTTCAGAGGTTTGGTGATGTCTATGTCCGCCCTCATACGGTAGTAGGACCTCCATGAGCCATCAAAATACAGCAGGTCCGTCCTTATCAACATCCCCATGTAATTGCCCACCAGGCTCAATTTCGGATCTGAAACCATTCGGGAGATTGTGAACCTGCACCCAACATTCTGTGAGATTTAGTCCAACTGACTCAGGGTTCTTATTTGGTGGTAGCCTTCTCATCACGAGCAAGTACTAGTGAAAAGCCTGGGGCTCATCGTCCTAGATGCGTATTTGTTCGCTATATTTTTAAACAATCCGCAAGTGTACGGAGAATATGTAGAAAGCGGCGAGCAAGGTCGTATTCCACAGAGACTAAATATTCTTATTGTGTTGAGTACTAGATTATAGTGTTCCCGATTTTATCTAGATGATCGAAAGGTAAAATGGATGATTAATGAAATAACATACAATGATCACAATAAATTAAAACGATTGAAAATATCCGAATGGAAGCGAATTGCAAGAGTTTAGAAAGGTAGATTCCAAGACTAAGTTTCCGTTGATTACTAAATTTAGTCGGGATTGGTTTCAAAAGGTTCTAAGTGCGTTTCTAAAACGATGATCACAACAATATTCTAAAGTCTCTCTCGAGATGCATTAAAACGTAGATTAAACAACCTATAACAACGTCTCATTCTATTATAAATTATCTAACTCCAAAATATTCACAAGATTAGATATCATCATAGTTCATCACCGATTTCTAAATCTCGTAATTTACTACGTCAAATACTCGAAACCTATTAATTCCCTCTTCTCTCGAATTATGAGCAATTAAGTTTAACATGTAAAAACATTGATCAAGTGTCTAAACATGAATCAAAACCAAGTATTTGATAAAGAAAACACACTAGATAAAAATAATCATCAATCTCTCACAATCATAGCAAATCAACGTACTCCCATGCCCGAAATCTAATGAGTTTAGCCGGACATGGTAATGAAAGAAAGATTAATAATTATCATATTCATCATGTTTATGCTAAACAAAACAACAAAATAGATAAAAGATAGGAAGAAGATAAAACTCGTGGTGTGTCTTGATTGATCCCGGTTGAAGCCTTCAAATGTTCTTGAAGTGTTCTTTAAGAATTTCTTCAAATCCCATTCTTTTTGGAATGAAAATCCCTCAATCTTTTGTTTCTTTCTCTCTCTAATCTCTCCAAAATCAGCATATCTTCAAGTCTTGCCCCATATCCTCTTTTTATAAAGCTAAAAATATCACTTTCCATACACAAATCTTGCAAAAATATCAAAAGGTGATTTTTCCACCGAAAAGTGACACGGCCCGTGTCATAGTATGCTCAAAAATCCAAAACGCGCTGGACAAGGAACTCGACCGTGTCGATTGACACGGCCGAGCAAATGACACGACCGTGTCAAATGACACGGCCCGTGTCATACTCGTCTGAAAAGCTGAAACTTGCTGGAGGTGAAACCCGACCGTGTCAATATGGCACGGCCGGGATAATGACACGGCCCGTGTCGATTGACACGGCCGGGCTAGTGTTGACTCGTTTTGACACCGTTTTGACTCCTTTTTAAGCCCGAACTCTCGTTTCCGTATTGCTTGATATGTATTGGGGTTGGAGACTTCGCTCTTGCTTGATTTATATCCATAAAGTACCTATAAAATCAATAAAACGTACCCAAGCGTGATCGAGTCCAATAAACACAATATGAGTATAAACGACACAGTTCTACACATTTTAGGATTTTAAAACCCGAAAAATCGGTGCAAAAGTATGTGTAAAAATGAGTGTTATCAAAATCCCCCAAACTTGAACGTTGATCGTCCCGAGCAATGCACTTTAAAATAACCACTCTTAAGGGAACTCGTCCCTCAACATACCTCAAAGGGTCATTTTGAAAATTCATCAATACGCCTCAAGAAATAAATAAGTCGAGTTCTATAAAGTATTCAAATCTCGAGGGTGCTTTCTTAACATCATAGCTAATACTTGAATAATACGAACCTCACCGGTCAAGTGTATTCCCTCACTCTCAAAGTGTATAATGGGATAATTGACGCTCAAAACTCATTCAATGAAATAAGAATCCCATAGGCTTGCCAATCGTCTACATCTCTACCATTAGTTGTGCATGCAAATTTGGTGAATCAAAAAGGACTTTATCAGTTGTAATGTAGGCTTTTTGGTCGGGGTAGGATAAGTATGGCTTAAAGTGACTTGACTTGAGCAAATTAGAACATCATCTTTATAATCACTCCGCTCAATTAGAAGCTCAATCATCCCTTGGAATTTGCTTCCTTCAACCCCTTGATTTCAATAAAATCGCACTAAGCGCTTTTGAAAGTGAGAATCACAACTTTATTCCTCTTTATCGCTCCAATACATCTCATTTCTTTTGTGTTCATGAATTTTTTTTTCTTTTTATGTTTTCATGTGGTGGACAACATCATCATTAAATCACACCATTCTTCCTTCAAATTTATTTTGATAAATCATTGCATTTTGAACCAACTATCTTCCCGATCGCTTCCACACATCTTTTCATTCTTTTGCCAATTTGTTCTAAATAGCTCAAGTATAGGGACAATAGTTTATAATGGAACGGAAATCTCATAATGTGGCAAACAAGAAATAGGCTTTAAGCTCAATCGGGCTTACTAGGGAAATAAATTTTCGGGTTGGCCAGAAGATTTGAAGGGTTGCCAATAAAAATCGCCTAAAATTACTTTCACTAATTTGCACACACACTTGTAGTTTCGAATAAGATACCAGGGCAAGTTCTAGAGTTTTAAAAACATGAATGGTACACTCGAAAATTAAACTTGCATATTTAATGATGCACGAAGGCTCAAAAGCTCACAAGATAGATTTGTTCATATTTCCAAGAGATTAAACTATTTATTTAATTTCACACCCTTTTGATTATTCTACAATTTTTCCCCTTCAAATTATACTCGATTTGCATATCAAAATAACAAAATAAATCCCGAGGCATCCAGGATAAGAGTTCATTCTTTCGAGTTTCATCTAAGTTCATCATCATCAAAACACACCAAGTTCGAAATAAAACACACCAAAATAAAACACACCAAAAAAATTCAAACCAAAACGTAAACTAAAATCACATCAAAATCCAAACCAAAATCCAAAAGACAAAATAAAAGCAAACAAACAATGTAGGTATTTCTTGACCCAATATCTTCCCCCAAACTTAAAATAAAGAGTATACACACGAAGGGGGTATAGTATTTAAATAATAAAAAACTTTGGGTTAAGAAATACTTGCAACCGGTCCTACTGATTTGGCGGAGGAAAGTGGCCTTGTTGGGCATGCCAATCTTCCATTCGTCGTAAAATTGCTAGCATCTCATCTTGTCTTTGACGGGTCTCCTATCGGAAAGCCTCGAACTCTTCTCTCAGCGTAGAACGAGATGTGGTATGTCTTGATTCGGTCTGTCTCGACGACTCGGGCCGTTCTCTCCTTCTTTCTTCTTCCTCCCCCGTTTCTCTTTCGTCTTCAGGGCCTCTCTCATATTCGAATTCCTCCTCCATTCTTTCCTCTCTCTCTTCTTCTCGCATCCTCTTGGCTCTATCCTAAAATTCTGTTCGCCTAGGACGGACATTTCGAGCAACGTATCTTTCACTAGGGATAAATTAATCCAGCTGCCTCCCGGGCCAATTTATACGCTTCCGTGGCCATTTGTAGATTTCCTAAGTCCCGAATACTGGAAATAGTTGTCAAAGTTGTATTCGGTAGTAGGAAGTGGTCGCCGTCATTTTGGAGGAAAATAACTCGAGAGTCGTAGTCGAGAATATTCATCAACTTCATGAGTTGGACAGATAAAAGCATATTTTTCGGGAGGGGAGTTCGGTTTTCTAGAGGTACGTCAAGATGAAGTGTGATAGGGGTAATTAAGCCCCCTATCCAAATCTCCCCCCTCGGTTTAGTGGCAACATCTTCAAAGTGATCCATGATAATAGCGCCGGTTGCTGAATTTGTTCCGTCGAGTATATGTGATAAAACATAAAGCTCTCGTTGAGTAATTGGCCCCGTTTCTTTCCGGCCGAAGATAGTGCTCGCAATGACCTTGTGTAAATAGCGGAGGATAGGATTACGAAGAGAGGATCCTTTTGCCGACTTTGGGATGTAGGGACATGCATCGCTCCCCAGATATTCAACCATTGCCCTCCAGTAAGTCTCACACTCGAATCGATTAATTCGGTATTCTCCGTGCCTTCGAGCGTCATATATAGCATCCAACTCACCAGGACCAAATTTTTCGTTTTTGTTGTTTAGCCGGAATTCCAAGGCGGTCGGCTCATGCGAAATCGGGTCTCTTTTAACTGTAACACCCCGAGATATTCGGAGTAATTACAGCACCGTAAACCCTTTAAGTAAGGATTTACAAGGCTAATTAAAAGAAATGTAAATATAATCTAACCGTACGACTGAAGTTCAAATTACAGAACTGGTTCAACTGATCCAAAGAGTTAACTTATACAACCATATCGAAAATGATATTATTAAAACACATGTACTCGAGTACTAAAGTGAACCAAGAAGACAAATCATAATAACAATAAACATCAACCACATCACTGAGCCATTTCATCGTCCTGTCGGTACTGTGGTTGCTTCCCCGCTCCTCGGCAACCTGAACATCAAAACAATGTCCACCCCCGAAGGGGTTAGCAAAACGATGCTTCATGAAAATATTGAAATGCATATATGTATGCATAATTGATTGGTTTATGGTATAAATGATCCGAGGGGGTCATGGGGATCTATGCTGAGGGCGCTGGATCGCTGGACGGGTTTTCCACCATGCGTTGGTCCGACAGGATCATCATGGGGATCTATACCAAGGGCGCTGGATCGCTGGATTACCCTGTATTGTGTTGATGGAATCGTGAGGATTCACATCGTTGGATTCCGATGACGGAAGTCCGTTTTGCATGTTTTGTGATGCACTGATGATTTATGTATTATGATACTTGGCTAAACGAAATTTCTTGGGACATTTTTGGTAAAGGCGAAAAGTTATGGGACCAAAATAGACTTTATCCCGTAAGAAATTAAAGAAAATAATCTCTTGACAAGAGCTTGTTCATCATGTATCTTTCTTTGACTTGGATCAGTTATATGAGCAATATGATCGAGTGAACTATCGGAGTACCCAATCATCAACGAATACCACGAGAAATTACAGAAATAATTCTCATATTCAACAACATAAACAAAACCATATACATGATCAAAATTCCGATATAAATCAAACTCAACATATGATACTTGCCTCGAAAAATGGCAAGAATGAAATACTCCAACAAATGACACGTGTCTGTATGCCACCGCCCCTCGATCGTCCCCTATGCAAGGCTCGGACCTAAGAAATAATAAAGAATTCCTCTCAAGTCGCACGAACGTCTAACAATCCAGTTTACGGCCGCAAGCTCTAAAAATAAATTCTACCTGAACTACTTAGCGCGCGCTACGTACTCTACGTAACGTGCGCTAATCCTGCCCGTTAACGTACGCAAATAATAAAGTCTAGCGTACGCTAGATGTGTACAGACAGTCCTCTCTGATCAGCTGACTGTCCTACCTGATGTCATAACGTACGTTACGTACCAAACGTAGCGTACGTTATTCATTCCCGATAGCGCACGTTAATATGCCTATCTTAGCGTGCGCTAACTGTGCATGGCAGTTTACTGCTGGGCAGAAAACTAAGCTAAATGTGATGAAACTCATGAAATCTTCAGTGTTAATACATGTCATCTCCGTGCATATCATGCTCATACGGTTTGTGAAAGATCTTTACGTATTAAATGACTATGAGATACAAGGATACGTATAATCACCACAACACCATAATTCATCTTTGATCTTTAAGAAATATCTTAAGTCCAATCCATTTCATGTCCCAAAATGTATGATTCCTTTATGTAAGGGCATAAGAACTTGGTAATCTTCATATACTAGTCATAATCAGTTTTGAAGATACATGAATATGCTTAGGAGTCCATATACTAAAAAGGTTCAATGGATCATAAAATGAATAAGTGCCGAAACGTCAAAAATATCCTTCTAACACATGATGTTCGACTACTAACGAATTTAACTGACTAGATAATCATGATCAAAACGTCCTCCATACTAGTACTTAATATTGGTGAAGAATCACCTACCTCAAAGTAGTGAAGAACAAGGAAGAATTCGAAGCAATCCAACGCCGAAGGCTTGAACACCAATCCCCAATGATCTACAATCTTCAACTCGAGCTAGGATGCTGATATGAAGTGTTTAGGATGAAGAGAGTGACTCTCTAAGTTCAAGAATTCGGATGTGGGAAGTGAAAAGTCTGAAAATATGAAAAAGGATGCTGTCCTATATATAGAAAATGGTTATTAGCGCGCGCTAGTCCATATTCATAGCGTGCGCTAACGGCTATTTGAAACTTACTGATTTCGCTGTACTCAGCCTTTAGCGTGCGCTATCCACATATGAGTAGTGTGCGCTAACGCGTTGACTTGGCTTTTTCCCGAAAGCCGTCCAGGTTCATCCCGACATAATCCGACCAAGATCCCCGGCCTGATCTCACCTACCAACACGTCTCAATCATATTGACCACATATAGCGTGCGCTAAGGTTCCTTCACAGTGTGCGCTACGGATCCAAGTTAGCGTACGCTACACTTAGTCGATAGCGTGCGCTATTTGCGCAGAATCACAAATTTTAAATCACAATCATGAAATCATACGCTCAACAACACCGGATTATGAAATACGGAGAATAATACTCAGATCAAAATGCAACAATTACAAAATCACAAGTTCCAAATACATAGCAGAAATCTCGGGTATTACATCCTTCCTCCCTAAAAAGAAGTTTCGTCCCAAAACTTAAGATGAAAACAACTCTGGATATCTAGTCTTCATACTGTCCTCCGTTTCCCAAGTGGCCTCTTCAACTCCGTGTCGTGACCATTGTACTTTAACCAAGCGTATTGGTTTATTCCTCAATTGTTTGATCCGACTCTCAAGTATCTTGATTGGTCTCTCTTTGAAGGTGCCGTCATTCGCTATCTCGATCTCATCGAACTCAATGATATGACTGAGATACAGTACATACCTCCGTAGTTGGGATACGTGAAATACATTGTGAACGTGACTCAGTGATGGTGGTAAGGCCAACCTGTATGCTAAATCCCCAACTCTCTCGAGGATCTCGAATGGTCCGATATATCTCGGACTTAGCTTGCCCTTCTTCCCAAAACGGAAAATTCCTCGTGTAGGAGACACCTTCAATAGTACGTGGTCCCCAATGTCGAACTCTAGAGGGCGACGACGTACGTTTGCATAAGACTTATGCCGACTCTGGGCAGTCAACAGTCTTTCTCGAATCAAAGTTATCTTCTCTTGAGTCTGAACTATCAATTCCGGATCCGTCCCTATCAAGTCCGAAGAATCATCCCAGCACAGGGGTGATCGGCATCTTCTCCCGTACAAAGCTTCAAATGGTGCCATCTTAATAGAAGCATGCCAACTATTATTGTAGGTGAATTCAATCAACGGCAAATGAACTTCCCAATCAGTTGACCAATCCAAAGCACAAGCTCTAAGCATGTCTTCTACTGTTTGTATAGTCCTTTCGGACTGACCGTCCGTTTGTGGATGATAAGCCGTGTTAAAGTTTAGCTCGGTCCCCAAAGCCCTGTGAACTGCCTTCCAGAAATGCGACACGAAACGACCATCTCGATCTGAAATAATGGTCTTTGGTGTCCCATGTAATCTGACTATCTCTGCAATAAATACTAGCGCCAATCTTTCGGGTCCCCAAGTATCTTTAATCCATAGGAAATGAGCCGACTTGGTTAGTCGATCAACTACAACCCAAATCATGTTCATTCCCGTCTTGATTCTTGGCATACTGGTGATGAAATCCATCGAGATTTCCTCCCACTTCCACTCAGGGATCGGAAGCGGCTTTAACATTCCGGCAGGTCGCTGATGTTCAATCTTAACCTGCTGACAAGTCAAACACTTTGAAACGTATTCTGCTACGTCCTTCTTCATATTTCCCCACCAAAAGTTTTTCTTTAGATCCTTATACATCTTACTGCTGCCCGGGTGAATAGAATAAGGCGCGCTGTGAGCTTCCTTCAGAATTGTTCGTCTCAAATCATCATCATCGGGAACGCAAAGTCGACTCTGAAATCTCAGAACTCCATCATCTTGTATCACGAATCCTGGGGCTTTTCCCTTCTTTACTTCGTCACATAACCGAAGGATCAGAGAATCGTTCAACTGCTTAGATTTGATCTCCTCGACTAGTGATGAAGTCAGTTCCATCACATATAGTTGCCCTTGGATTCCTGTTGCCCATACTTCAATCCCTTCGTGAGTCAGTTCCTCTTGAATGCCGGTTTGGGATGTAAGTGCTTCCAACACTCGAAGAGAAATAAGTTTACGGCTCAATGCATCGGCTACTACGTTTGCTTTACCCGGATGATAGAGAATTTTCAAGTCGTAATCCTTGATCAATTCCAGCTACCTTCTCTGTCTCATGTTTAATTCTTTCTGACTGAAAATGTACTTGAGGCTCTTATGATCTGTAAAGATCTGTCAATGAGTGCCGTACAAATAATGTCGCCAAATTTTCAAGGCAAAGACCACAGCTGCTAGCTCCAGATCATGAGTCGGGTAATTAACCTCATACGGTTTCAACTGCCGAGAAGCATAGGCAATCACCTTATCCTTTTGCATCAACACACATCCCAGACCCTGATTAGAAGCGTCGCTGTATACCATGAATCCATCAGTTCCATCTGGTAAAGCTAATATAGGTGCTGTTGTCAGTCTCTTCTTAAGTTCATCAAAACCAGCCTGGCATTTCTCATCCCACGTGAACTTTTGAGTTTTACCTTGGTGAGTGAGCGGACGAGCAATTTTGGAAAATCCCTCTACAAAACGGCGATAATATCCAGCAAGTCCTAAGAAACTCCGGACTTCTTTCACGTTATTAGGAGCTTCCCATTCCAAGATTGCTTCGACTTTCTTCGGGTCCACCTAAACTCCGTCAGCTGATATCACATGCCCAAGGAAAGTTACTTCCCTAAGCCAGAACTCGCATTTGGAAAGCTTTGCATACAGCTGTTCCTTCCTCAAGGTGCTCAGAACCACACGCAAATGTTCGGCATGCTCCTCTGTGTCTTTCGAATATATCAAGATGTCATCGATGAAGACGACCACAAATTTATCCAAGTATTCTAAGAATACCCGATTCATCAATTGCATGAATACCCGTAGGAGCATTGCTAAGTCCAAATGGCATCAATACAAATTCATAATGCCCGTACCGGGATCTGAAAGCAGACTTTGGTATATCCGATTCCTTAATTCTCAACTGATGGTATCCTGATCGCAAGTCAATCTTCGAGAATACCCTTGCCCCTTGCAGTTGATCAAATAAGTCGTCGATCTGAGGTATAGGATACTTATTCTTGATTGTCACTTTGTTAAGCTCCCTGTAATCAATACATAATCGGAGGGATCCGTCTTTCTTCCGGACAAAGAGAACGGGCGCTCCCCAAGGAGAAACGCTAGGTTGAATATAACCCTTCTGTAATAATTCCTCCAGTTGCTTCTTTAGTTCATACATCTCGGTTGGCGCCATGCGGTATGGTGCTCTGGAAATAGGAGCGGCTCCAGGCTCTAATTCGATAGTGAACTCCACTTCTCTCTGCGGAGGTAACCCAGGTAGTTCATCAGGAAATACATCTGAGAACTCATTCACAACTGAAATAGATGAGAGCTCTACCTCTTCCTCTTTCCTCATGGCATAGCACCAAAGTCCATGACATCCCTGCTTCAGTAATTTCACGGCTTTCATTGCTTTGATCAATTTTCCCGAGCTTCCCGGTCTCCATCCTCGGAATAAGTGTTCAGATCCGTCGTCAGCAATAATAGAAATGACTCTCTTTCGGTAATTCAGAATAGCTCCATAACGGTTGAGCCAATCGTCTCCGAGAATTAAATCGTCACCGTAGATGTCAACTACAATAAGATTCGATGGCCAATCTCTCCCTCCTATAGACACTAGAAATTCTCTAGCTTCTAGGGTTCCCATAATTTTCTCTCCGCTCGGTAATCCCACAACATAAGGTTCACAATCATACAAGCACGAGATTTTCAAACGATTAACACAGTTCAAAGATATAAATGAATGCGTAGCTCCTGAATCGAATAAGACACTAACTGGTTGCAAAAGGATCTGAATCGTACCTGATGCAACAGCCGTGTTCTGATCGTCTGACTTCTTCACCTCGTAAATACGCGGAGGAACAGACCCAGCGCTGTATGCCTCTCTCTTCCCAACATTCTGCTGCTGGAAACCACTTTGCTGCGTCTGGTTTACACTAGTGTCCTTCGGAACCGGTACAGGAGTGTGAGTACCAAAAGATCGAGTCGCATTCCCACAAAATGTTGGGCGATGCCCTTCCTGTCCGCACTCGAAACAGGTCACAGCAGGCGCGAAACCATCACGTCGAACATGCCCCGTTTTGCCACAGTTATAACATTTCTTCCCTGCGTCTGAAACGGTTGGTGCTTCCCGGAACTTCTTTCCACCTCGAGAAGGATGCGGAGGCCTCCTGGATGAATGAAAAGAGGATTGGCCCCTGCGAGGCCCACTACTCTTATTCTCCGTGAAGTTGCCAGCCACTTTCTGCTTCTTTGCTTCCGTTGATTTCTCTACTGCCGCCTCTTTCATATCATAGGCAAGCGCCTTGTCCTGATACTGTCGCAAGGTGGTACATTCAAATCCGGACATATATTGCTGAATTTCCGGCTTCATTTGCATGTCAAAATGGAAAATCCTCTCCGCCTCGGTCCTGACCAAGTGGCACACATAAGTCAGCTGGTGATTAAAGGTCTTAATAACGTCTGTCACAGATGCCTCTGAATTTTGTGGTGAGAAAAACTCTCGGACTCGGGCCTCTCTAACTGGGCGAGGACAATACTGCGCTTCCATCATTAATTTGAACTCCGTCCAGTCGACATTTTGCTCCTCAGGTCGAATGGCCTCCCACCAGTCGAAAGCCTCCCCCGTCAGAAGATACTGGGCGACCGGAACCTTTCTGTCGTTGGGACAGTTAATCCCATAAAAATCTTCTCTAACTCCTTGACCGGTGATCCCAAGAAAGCGTCTCGTGAGAAGTCAAATTTCGGAGGATGCAATTTGATCACCTCAATAAGCCATTTATCTCCCGATTATCCACGTTATCTCTTTGTCCCATCGCCGTCGCATGCGATCAACAACTTGAGCAAACTGGTTTATCTCGAGCAACCACTGTGAAGTACTCCTGGCACATTAGGATCTGCATTATTATTTGCTGATCCCTGTTGTCCTCCGGAATGGGAATCCGTTCGACTAGCAGTTATTTCT
Source organism: Orobanche coerulescens (assembly GCA_033398695.1). Lineage (NCBI taxonomy): Eukaryota > Viridiplantae > Streptophyta > Magnoliopsida > Lamiales > Orobanchaceae > Orobanche > Orobanche coerulescens. Next base: position 151,273,453 of record CM065815.1, read on the forward strand.
GGTGTAGACACCGAATCTTCTTGTCTCGCATTTCCACGTCCGCGTCCGCGTCCACGACCTCCCCTCAACATACTGTAAACACAGATACTCAATATCCAGGGCAATCTTTCTAAAAGGAAGTCCATCAATGTTTACAAAACATGAATTAAATAAAACGGTAGTATTTGAGATTAGGAAACTAACAACCACGGTCCACACGACGATGCCGGCTCAGCAGTGATGTTACAAACGACCAATAATCAAATAACGCAAATAGACCCAACTAACCCGACTGCCAAGATATCCATGAATCTTAGCTCCGATACCATATTCTATAACACCCCGAGATATTCGGAGTAATTACAGCGCCGTAAACCCTTTAAGTAAGGATTTACAAGGCTAATTAAAAGAAATGTAAATATAATCTAATCGTACGACTGAAGTTCAAATTACAGAACTGGTTCAACTGATCCAAAGAGTTAACTTATACAACCATATCGAAAATGACATTATTAAAACACACGTACTCGAGTACTAAAGTGAACCAAGAAGACAAATCACAATAACAATAAACATCAACCACATCACTGAGCCATTTCATCGTCCTGTCGGTACTGTGGTTGCTTCCCCGCTCCTCGGCTACCTGAACATCAAAACAATGTCCACCCCCGAAGGGGTTAGCAAAACGATGCTAGTACAAGTATCATAATAAATCATCAGTGCATCACAAAATATGCAAAACGGACTTCCGTCATCGGAATCCAACGATGTGAATCCTCACGATTCCATCAACACAATACAGGGTAATCCACCACCAGTATTACATGCTTTTTCACTTTAGGCGCTCACGTCTATTTCTCCTGTTTGATAAATAAATGTACTCCATTGCAATAAAACATATTTTGTATAATATGGTTGTACGGTATCGCATCTATTATTCGTGTATTGTGATGGTATGATGATTGATGAACTTTCAGTGACATACCTCAATGTCGTTAGGTAATTACCGGTGCGAATATGACGGTGGCCAACGTCTTGTTCCCCGAGAGATTTCCAGACGACATGGAGAGGGAGTCGTGTCATAAGAAATTAATGTGATGATAATTTGGCAAACAAAACTGTCCTTTACGTACGTTATACTCCGACCCATTATGCACGCTATATCTGAGCCATTACGTACGTTAAATATCGGCCCTTACGTACGTAACATCGGTCTTCGGTCTTCGGACAGGAATCTTCGTCCGGTAATGCAGCGTCTTGACCAACTTTCGGCGTGATTGCGGCAGCAAGTCAACGAGGTGTTACGTCGTTAACCCTCTTTCGTTACGTGCGTAGCGATGTGAGTGAATCGTTCCGGTGAGTTCCTTACGTCGTTAAGTATTTTGCCATAACGTCGTAAAGCCTCTTACGTCGTAAACCGTAAGGCATAACGTACGTAAGGGCAATCTGAGTTTATAAAAGAACACTTTGCCTTTCATTTCTTCCGTCCCAAAAATCATTCCTCTTCCTTGTACACTACTCTCCACCATCATTGAACCAATTCTAACCTCCCAATTCAAGTGCTATCCTATTAGAGTACGATAATCAAGCTTCGGGGAAGGTCTTGAAGGTGTTATCCTCTCGTTCTCCTTCGTCCACCGTCATTCTTCATCATCTTTTGTCAGTAAAGGTAAGTTTATCCAACCTTGAACTCATTTCAGTATTGTTTAGTAAGTTTTAGTAAACCTCGGATGCCTTGGGTAGCTTAGAACCCTCCGTGATAATCGAACCGGTATATAGCTATCGCAATTGTTAATCGATATCCATCAAAGCTTGAAATTGGAATGAATAATGGTAGAACTCATAATCATATTGCTAATCACCAACTTCTCGGAATCATCTTGAAGGATTTCATGTATAACCGTATTATCATGTTGAATAAAACCGTTAATGAATCCTTGATGAAGTTACCAACAATTTCTAGCCAAATAGATACCGAAACATGTTAAGAGGATGGATTAATCGTTCTAGACTTGCATATTAAGACAACGATGAAATATTGATGATTGTTGGTTATCATTAACTAGGAATGTTGTGTTAGAACACTATTGTTTAGCGGAAGGATAACTTATAAAGAATGTTGCCGAACCTAAAGAAATTAATGGCACGCATTATGGATAAAAATGGAGAAATTCGATTCCGACATCATAAGCAACTAGGATAGGGTTCTAACAGGCGGGAGGGGGAGGAACGTCGTTGATCATTATTATTATCATAAGATGTTAATCGACAAACATGTAATAGGTCGGATTTCCAAGTGCGATCGTTCAAGCCGTTGCCTTGTCAAGAAGTAACTCATGTCGGATTTGAGGCAAGTGAATCTTGCTCAGACTTTACGTCTTATAATTTTAGACATAGTAAATGTTACTATCGTGGAATGGTGCTCTTACGATTATCTTGTCCGGAGTATCCCCGAGTAGATACTACCGTGACCCTTGGCCGCGGCCTTGGGAGTTTTCTTGTTGGACCGTGTTGCGGGATAAAACCTGAATGGTACCCACGTCCGGAGTAGTCCTGTGTAGATACTTCCGTGACCCTTGGTTGCGACCTCGGGAGTTTATGTGCTGATAAGAGGAATAACATGGAACATTCGGTGACAACTTTATTCCTTGAAATTATTAGATTTTACCTTTGAGTTTGGTTTGGATTGTTTCTGACCTAGGTTACTGGCACGACATGTCGTGCAGTAAATTGTTGAATTTGTGCGGGATACCCCAGAAGGTTACGGCCGAGCATGGTGTGTTGGAAGAAGGCCTGTTAAATTCTTAAATAATTTGAACATTCCACGTTGTGTAATAACCGTATGTACGGACACTATTTGCTTTTGGTGCTTTGGGTTGTAGGAAGACTTTCTTAATTACTTCCGCATATTACCACTGTTAAATAAAATATTTTAGAAAATATTTTCAAAAACTTGCCTTGTGGGTCCCTCATGGGATCTACGGCCTTTATGCGACCGGTTCATTTTGGGGCGTTACGAGAAAATGGTATCGAGACTAAACACTCACGTGGAAAGTTTTGCAAAAATATTTTGAAAGCGTTTTGCCTTCAAAATCCAACACTTCTGACGACCGTAACTCCTCGAGGGATGTCGAGGTAAAATACATGTAAATTCTTAAGGATCAAGTATGATGTTTGGATTCAGTAAGAACTCAGAGAATGTTTGCATTAAACTAACCTGTTAGATTGAACGAACATCACCAATGGCACGTAGAGGAGCTAGAAGAAACGTAAATGACGCGCAAGGTTCCGCTATGAACCAGCAGGAAGACAGAAACACCGGAGAAACTAATCCGGCCGGAAATCAACCACCACCTGTTAATCAGAACGAACAGGAAGCGGAAAACCAGAACAACGGGGGATTTGATCAAGCCTTCGTTCAGACTCTCGCCCAGGCCATTGCCATGGGAATCGCTCAGGTCAACCGGGCAGAACAAATACCAGTCATTAACATAGAAGAGAACAGGAAAGGACCGTTGGTGGGAGAAATGTTGAAGGCCGACCGCCATTATTCGACGGGTCGGGGATAAGCACGTGGACGATTGGATCTCGGAAATGGAGATCGCCTTCGAGGTGATCGGTGCCCAGAAACCGAAAAGTGCCACTCGGGATCAACCGGCTCCGTGACACCGCAGCCCGATGGTGGAGGACCTATAAGCCGAGAGGGAGAATAGTCGGATGGCGAGTTTTCCAAACTATTGAGAGGCAATCATCCCCGATCGGTTCAAGCGCACGAGCGGAGTTTCTTGGCGAGCCCTCAGAATTTGCCAGTACAAGAAATCATTCGGGCATACAGGACCGAGCTAAGCTATGTCGCACAGATGGTTCCATCCGAAGACCAGCGAATTTGTCACCTTGCTCAACGGTTGCCGGAGGATGTTCAACGCTACGCGGCGGGGTTTCATTGCACCACGTTGAGGGCATATGAGGATGTAGTCACAGCATACGCCGGTACGGTTGTCAGTTCGGATGTCGGGCACAACCAAAAGAAGCAGAAGACCGCAAATCAGTCCGGGAGCACTAGCAGAGTGAATTTGGGAATTGGGTCCCCCTCCAAATCAGCAGCTTCGTCCCAATAGAAAGGAACATCTGAACGGCCTTCTCGCCGTAGCTGTTTCAATTGTGGCATAGCAGGGCATACCATGAGTCAGTGTCGTAAAGCATCGACAAAGTGCTTTTCATGCGGAAGGGGTGGGCACATGTCTCGTTACTGTTCTCGGATCAAACCTACACCAAACCCAGCTCCTCAGAGTCAACAAGGCTCGGTACAGACATCCAGAGCATCTGCCATGTCCGACTACCGATCTCCACCTCACCAGTCTCCTCTACACGGTGCCGGAAGAGGACGTGGTCGCGAGGGAGGTACTGCACCCTCCTCGGGGACACTGCCGTCCCGCGTGTTCGAACTAAGGGCTGCGCGACTGGACCACTCCTGGCATCTCGGGTACACTCCTTATTAAATCTCGGCTGTTCATGTCTTGTTTGATCTGGAGCAACCCACTCGTTTATATCCGTAGAATGTGTTAACCGTTTGCATCTCCCTTGTGTACCTGTGAGTCCTTTCTTGTTAAACTACCCGAGGGCGGCAGGGTGGAGGGTAATTTGGAAGTTCGAAACTATCCGATTCATATCAATAACTGGCCGATGACCCGATCTCATGGTCTTTCCACTCCAAGCGAAGATGTGATTTTAGGTATGGTGGATGACGATGCACAAGACGGTATTGGATACCTATCACTGACCGTTTCTATTACGACCCATGACGGTGCCACTCACACAATTAGAGGCCGAGAGCACTTCAGCACAAAAGGGTCCCTCAGTCTCCTTTCAGCAGTAGCACCTCGTGATGATCGAGGAGCGTATTACTGGTGCTATATTCTTCAGGAGGGCACGTCACAATTGTCGGTTGCTAATATTCCTGTAGTGAACAAATTTCCGGACATATTCCCCGACTACTTGGATTGCCACCACAAAGGGAGGTCGATCTCTCAATCGAACTTGAGCCAGGAACGACGCCTATCTCCAAGGCACCATACAGGATGGCACCAGCTGAAATGAAGGAACTAAAGTCATAACTCGAAGAATTGCTAAGGAAGGGGCTCATTCGTCCAAGTACTTCGCCATGGGGTGCGCCAGTTCTTTTTGTGAAGAAAAAGGACCGCTCTCTACGCCTGTGTATCGATTACAGGGAACTTAATAAGGTCACTATTAAGAACCGTTACCCACTTCCAAGGATTGATGATTTACTGGACCAACTGCAAGGGGCGACTGTGTTTTCAAAGATCGACTTACGTTCGGGATATCACCAATTGAGAATTCGAGAGGAGGATATTCCTAAAACCGCATTTCGATCGAGATATGGGCACTACGAGTACATGGTGGTGTCGTTTAGCCTGACTAATGCTCACTTTGTTTTATGGAATTGATGAACAGGGTTACGGAGTTTCTCGATAAGTGTGTGGTGGTTTTCATTGACGATATTTTAATTTATTCCGGCCGATGGGAGCATGAGGAACACTTGAGGCGGGTGTTGAGCGTTTTAAGGCAACATCAACTGTATGCTAAACTTTCTAAATGCGAGTTACGGATGCGAGGTAACCTTTTTGGGGCATGTGATTTCGGGAAGCGTTAAAGTAGACCCCAGGAAGATCGAGGCAGGTTATGAGCTGGGAACCACCTAGAAATGTCAAAGAGGTGAGAAGTTTCACGGGTTGGCGGGATATTATCGACGGTTCGTCGAGGCCTTCTCTGTGTCGCTCGGCCATTAACAAATGCGCTTAGGAAGAACATCAAGTTTGTCTGGACAGATTGTCGGGAGAGTTTCGACAGGCTAAAGGAAGCTTACTCGCCCGGTGTTGGTACTACCGCAGGTGCGGAGGATTCGTAATATGCACCGTGCGTCTAAGCACGGGCGGGATGTGTGTTCATGCAAAATGACAGGTTATCGCTTACGCCTCTCGTCAACTTAAACCTTATGAGGTGAACTACCCGACACATGACTTGGAACTAGCTGCGGTGGTCCACGCTCTTAAGATTTGGAGACATTACCTATATGGGGTTACTCGTAAGATCTTTACGGACCACAAGAGTTTAAAGTACATTTTCACGCGAAAGAGTTAAATATGAGACAGGCGTTGGTGGAGTTAATCAAGGATTACGATGTAGAGATTCTATATCACCACAGGAAGGCCAACGTCGTAGCGAGGCCTTGAGTCGGAAAAGCTGCGCAGAGGTGACACTATCTGGTTTGTGATGCAGTGGGGTTGCGGCAAGATCTCGGAAAAATGACATTGAAGTGTGGATACAACACCGCTGAGGCAGGTTGTGCTCGATTGATATTCGCTCGTCCTGCTTTGGGACGAGATACGCCTAGCACGAGATGGAGGATCGAACCGTGCGATCGGCGCAAAGGCCGAAGGGGAGTTATTTCGGACTACGAGGATCCAAGGGGGCTTAGTTAGATTCAAGCAGGATTTGCATTCCACCTAAAGACGAGCTTAAGCAAACTATACTCAAGGAAGCTCATTCTACTCCCTATTCGATACATCCGGGCGAGCAAAATGTACAAAGACACTGCGAAAGAGTTTACGGTGGAAGAATATGAAGCAAGAGGTAGCAAGGTTTGTCGCTCGATGTATGATATGTCAACGGTGAAGATTGAACACCGTAGACCGTAGGAATCATGCGGCCCTTACCCATTCCGGAATGGAAATGGGAGAGCATATCAATGGACTTTATCACCAAGTTACCGGTGACGGCGGGGGAAAGGACACGATATGGGTTATTGTAGACCGATCGACAAAGTCGGCACACTTCATTCAATTCGGGAGGCCATCGGAGCAGGCAGTGGCTACCATCTTTGTTCGGGAAATCGTGAGGTTACATGGCGTTCCCTTGGGGATTATTTCGGATAGAGACACTAGATATGTGTCCCGCTTCGGAAGGTCATCCACTGTGCCATGGGTACTCAATCGCATTTCAAGATCGCCTATCATCCTCAAACGGATGGACAAACAGAACGCACCATACAGACCCTGGAAGATATGTTGAGAGCATGTGTACTCGATTGGGGCAAGGACTGGGCTAAACACCTCTGCTTAGCGGAATTTTCGTACAACAACAGCTGGCATGCAAGCATAGGCATGGCCCCCTTTGAGGCCTTGTATGGTAGAAAGTGCAAGTCTCCCCTATGTTGGGACGATGCATCCGATGTCATCGCCACCGAGTTGGATCTAATCCAGGAATCTATTAAGAAGATATCCATTGTTCGAAAACACATGTTGGCAGCGCAGAGTCGCCAAAAGTCTTACGCTATGGACCGGCAGCGACCGTTGGAATTTATGGTTGGGGATCATGTTTGGGTTAAAGTATCGCCAATGCGGGGCATTCGACGCTTCGGCCAGAAGGGCAAGCTAAGCCCGAGATTTATTGGCCCGTTCGAAATACTGGACCGAGTCGGTAGACTCGCTTATCGGCTAGCATTACCACCATCGTTAGACGGAGTGCATAATGTCTTCCACGTCTCCCAGCTGAGAAAGTACGTGTACGATCCTAGCCACAAGATCAACTTCGAGGAAGTAGAGATTTCCAATGATGCTACCTTTAGGGAAGTTCCAACAGCGATTTTGGATCGACGCGTAAAGACACTAAGGAACAAGAACATACCCCTTGTTAAAGTTCAGTGGTCGCACCACGGTACGGAAGAAGCGACTTGGGAGACCGAGGCAAGCATGAGAGAGAATCATCTCGAGTTATTTTTTTAGTTTCGGGACGAAACTATTTTTAAGGGGGGTGGTATGTAATACGACCAGTATTACATGCTTTTTCACTTTGGGCGCTCACGTCTACTTCTCCTGTTTGATAAATAAATGTACTCCATTGCAATAAAACATATTTTATATAATATGGTTGTACGGTATCGCATCTATTATTCGTGTATTGTGATGGTATGATGATTGACGAACTTTCAGTGACATACCTCGATGTCGTTAGGTAATTATCGGTGCGAATATGACGGTGGCCAACGTCTTGTTCCCCGAGAGATTTCCAGACGACATGGAGAGGGAGTCGTGTCATAAGAAATTAATGTGATGATAATTTGGCAAACAAAGCGTCGCTAAATGACGTTATAATCCGACCCATTACGCACGCTATATCGAGCCATTACATACGTTAAATATCGGCCCGCTAAATGCGTAACATCGGTCTTCGGTCTTCGGACATGAATCTTCGTCCGGTAAATGCAGCGTCTTGACCAACTTTCGGCGTGATTGCGGCGAGCAAGTCAACGAGGTGTTACATATGTTAACCCGCTTTAGTTAAATGCGTAACGATGTGAGTGAATCGTTCGGCAAGTTCCTTACGTCGTTAAGTATTTTGCCATAACGTCGTAAAGCCTCTTACGTCGTAAAACCGTAAGGCATAACGTACGTAAGGGCAATCTGAGTTTATAAAAGAACACTTTGCCTTTCATTTCTTCCGTCCCAAAAATCATTCCTCTTCCTTGTACACTACTCTCCACCATCATTGAACCAATTCTAACCTCCCAATTCAAGTTCTATCCTATTAGAGTACGATAATCAAGCTTCGGGGAAGGTCTTGAAGGTGTTATCCTCTCGTTCTCCTTCGTCCACCGTCGTTCTTCATCATCTTTTGTCAGTAAAGGTAAGTTTATCCAACCTTGAACTCATTTCAGTATTGTTTAGTAAGTTTTAGTAAACCTCGGATGCCTTGGGTAGCTTAGAACCCTCCGTGATAATCGAACCGGTATATAGCTATCGCAATTGTTAATCGATATCCATCAAAGCTTGAAATTGGAATGAATAATGGTAGAACTCATAATCATATTGCTAATCACCAACTTCTCGGAATCATCTTGAAGGATTTCATGTATAACTGTATTATCATGTTGAATAAAACCGTTAATGAATCCTTGATGAAGTTACCAACAATTTCTAGCCAAATAGATACCGAAACATGTTAAGAGGATGGATTAATCGTTCTAGACTTGCATATTAAGACAACGATGAAATCTTGATGATTGTTGGTTATAATTAACTAGGAATGTTGTGTTAGAACACTATTGTTTAGCGGAAGGATAACTTATAAAGAATGTTGCCGAACCTAAAGAAATTAATGGCACGCATTATGGATAAAAATGGAGAAATTCGATTCCGACATCATAAGCAACTAGGATAGGGTTCTAACAGGCGGGAGGGGGAGGAACGTCGTTGATCATTATTATCATAAGATGTTAATCGACAAACATGTAATAGGTCGGATTTCCAAGTGCGATCGTTCAAGCCGTTGCCTTGTCAAGAAGTAACTCGTGTCGGATTTGAGGCAAGTGAATCTTGCTCAGACTTTACGTCTTATAATTTTAGACATAGTAAATGTTACTATCGTGGAATGGTGCTCTTACGATTATCTTGTCCGGAGTATCCCCGAGTAGATACTACCGTGACCCTTGGCCGCGGCCTTGGGAGTTTTCTTGTTGGACCGTGTTGCGGGATAAAACCTGAATGGTACCCACGTCCGGAGTAGTCCTGTGTAGATACTTCCGTGACCCTTGGTTGCAACCTCGGGAGTTTATGTGCTGATAAGAGGAATAACATGGAACATTCGGTGACAACTTTATTCCTTGAAATTATTAGATTTTACCTTTGAGTTTGGTTTGGATTGTTTCTGACCTAGGTTACTGGCACGACATGTCGTGCCAGGTAAATTTGTTGAATTTGTTCAGGACACCCCCGAAGGTTACGGCCAGGCATGAGCTGTGTTGGAAGAAGGCCTGTTAAATTCTTAAATAATTTGAACATTCCACATTGTGTAATAACCGTATGTACGGACACTATTTGCTTTTGGTGCTTTGGGTTGTACGAAGACTTTCTTAATTACTTCCGCATATTACCACTGTTAAATAAAATATTTTAGAAAATATTTTCAAAAACTTGCCTTGTGGGTCCCTCATGGGATCTACGGCACTGTGGCGACCCGGTTTATTTTGGGGGCGTTACAGATCCAGCGCCCTTGGTATAGATCCCCATGATGATCCCGTCGGACCAACGCATGGTGGAAAACCCGTCCAGCGATCCAGCGCCCTCAGCATAGATCCCCATGACCCCCTCGGATCATTTATACCATAAACCAATCAATTATGCATACATATATGCATTTCAATATTTTCATCTATACGATCAATTAACAACGAATACCACGAGAAATTACAGAAATAATTCTCATATTCAACAACATGAACAAAACCATATACATGATCAAAATTCCGATATAAATCAAACTCAACATATGATACTTGCCTCGAAAAATGGCAAGAATGAAATACTCCAACAAATGACACGCGTCCGTATGCCACCGCCTCTCGATCGTCCCCTATGCAAGGCTCAGACCTAAGAAATAATAAAGAATTCCTCTCAAGTCGCACGAACGTCTAACAATCCGGTTTACGGCCGCAAGCTCTAAAAATGAATTCTGCCTAAACTATTTAGCGCGCGCTACGTACTCTACGTAACGTGCGCTAATCCTGCCCGTTAACGTACGCAAATAATAACGTTTAGCGTCGCTTAGCGTGTCTGACGACCCTCTCGATCGGTATCTGCACGATGTCATAACGTACGTTACGTACCAAAAGTAGCGTACGTTATTCATTCCCGATAGCGCACGTTAATATGCCTATCTTAGCGTGCGCTAACTGTGCATGGCAGTTTACTGCTGGGCAGAAAACTAAGCTAAATGTGATGAAACTCATGAAATCTTCAGTGTTAATACATGCCATCTCCGTGCATATCATGCTCATACGGTTTGTGAAAGATCTTTATGTATTAAATGACTATGAGATACAAGGATACGTATAATCATCACAACACCATAATTCATCTTTGATCTTTAAGAAATATCTTAAGTCCAATCCATTTCATGTCCCAAAACGTATGATTCCTTTATGTAAGGGCATAAGAACTTGGTAATCTTCATATACTGGTCATAATCGGTTTTGAAGATACATGAATATGCTTAGGAGTCCATATACTAAAAAGGTTCAATGGATCATACAATGAATAAGTGCCGAAACATCAAAAATATCCTTCTAACACATGATGTTCGACTACTAACGAATTTAACTGACTAGATAATCATGATCAAAACGTCCTCCATACTAGTACTTAATATTGGTGAAGAATCACCTACCTTAAAGTAGTGAAGAACAAGGAGGAATTCGAAGCAATCCAACGCCGAAGGCTTGAACACAAATCCCCAATGATCTACAATCTTCAACTCGAGCTAGGATGCTGATATGAAGTGTTTAGGATGAAGAGAGTGACTCTCTAAGTTCAAGAATTCGGATGTGGGAAGTGAAAAGTCTGAAAATATGAAAAAGGATGTTGTCCTATATATAGAAAATGGTTATTAGCGCGCGCTAGTCCATATTCATAGCGTGCGCTAACGGCTATTTGAAACTTACTGATTTCACTGTACTCAGCCTTTAGCGTGCGCTATCCACATATGAGTAGTGTTCGCTAACGCGTTGACTTGGCTTTTTCCCAAAAGCCGTCCAGGTTCATCCCAACATAATCCGACCAAGATCCCCGGCCTGATCTCACCTACCAACACGTCTCAATCATATTGACCACGTATAGCGTGCGCTAAGGTTCCTTCACAGCGTGCGCTATGGATCCAAGTTAGCGTACGCTACACTTAGTCGATAGCGTGCGCTATTTGCGCAGAATCACAAATTTTAAATCACAATCATGAAATCATACGCTCAACAACACCGGATTATGAAATACGGAGAATAATACTCAGATCAAAATGCAACAATTACAAAATCACAAGTTCCAAATACATAGCAGAAATCTCGGGTATTACATCCTTCCTCCCTAAAAATAAGTTTCGTCCCGAAACTTAAGATGAAAACAACTCTGGATATCTAGTCTTCATACTGTCCTCCGTTTCCCAAGTGTCCTCTTCAACTCCGTGTTGTGACCATTGTACTTTAACCAAGCGTATTGGTTTATTCCTCAATTGTTTGATCCGACTCTCAAGTATCTTGATTGGTCTCTCTTCGAAGGTGCCGCCATTCGCTATCTCGATCTCATCGAACTCAATGATATGACTGGATACGGTACATACCTCCGTAGTTGGGATACGTGAAATACATTGTGAACGTGACTCAGTGATGGTGGTAAGGCCAACCTGTATGCTAAATCCCCAACTCTCTCGTGGATCTCGAATGGTCCGATATATCTCGGACTCAGCTTGCCCTTCTTCCCAAAACGGAAAATTCCTCGTGTAGGAGACACCTTCAATAGTACGTGGTCCCCAATGTCGAACTCTAGAGGGCGACGACGTACGTCTGCATAAGACTTCTGCCGACTCTGGGCAGTTAACAGTCTTTCTCGAATCAAAGTTATCTTCTCTTGAGTCTGAACTATCAACTCCGGATCCGTCCCTATCAAGTCCGAAGAATCATCCCAGCACAGGGGTGATCGGCATCTTCTCCCGTACAAAGCTTCAAATGGTGCCATCTTAATAGAAGCATGCCAACTATTATTGTAGGTGAATTCAATCAACGGCAAATGAACTTCCCAATCAGTTGACTAATCCAAAGCACAAGCTATAAGCATGTCTTCTACTGTTTGTATAGTTCTTTCGGACTGACCGTCCGTTTGGGGATGATAAGCCGTGCTAAAGTTTAGCTCGGTCCCCAAAGCCCTGTGAACTGCCTTCCAGAAGTGCGACACGAAACGACCATCTCGATCTGAAATAATGGTCTTTGGTGTCCCATGTAATCTGACTATCTCTGCAATAAATAGTAGGGCCAATCTTTCGGGTCCCCAAGTATCTTTAATCCCTAGGAAATGAGCCGACTTGGTTAGTCGATCAACTACAACCCAAATCATGTTCATTCCCGACTTGGTTCTTGGCATACTGGTGATGAAATCCATCGAGATATCCTCCCACTTCCACTCAGGGATCGGAAGCGGCTTTAACATTCCGGCAGGTCGCTGATATTCAATCTTAACCTGCTGACAAGTCAAACACTTTGAAACGTATTCTGCTACGTCCTTCTTCATATTTCCCCACCAAAAGTTTTTCTTTAGATCCTTATACATCTTACTGCTGCCCGGGTGAATAGAATAAGGGGCGCTGTGAGCTTCCTTCAGAATTGTTCGTCTCAAATCATCATCATCGGGAACGCAAAGTCGACTCTGAAATCTCAGAACTCCATCATCTTGTATCACGAATCCTGGGGCTTTTCCCTTCTTTACTTCGTCACATAACCGAAGGATCAGAGAATCGTTCAACTGCTTAGATTTGATCTACTCGACTAGTGATGAAGTCAGTTCCATCACATATAGTTGCCCTTGGATTCCTGGTGCCCATACTTTGTAACACCCCCAGGATATCCGAGGTATATTACAGCGCCGTGAATCCCTATATGGGACCCACCAGGTTGAACAAGCATCAAACTCATCGACTCACAGAAACAACAGAAAAATACCTCGTCATAAAGACGCCCAACAAAATAATCCATCCGGTTCAACCGGTCTAACATAACACCATAATCTGACACCAACATAATAAACAACAATACAATCCTGACGAGTAAAAATTCTTAAGTACTCGAGTACTTCTATTAGTTTAAAGACCACAAAAGATAAAAAGATAGAAAGCAATAAGACACCACTCGTGCACAATCATCACGCACGGCCATCATCCGCATACTGGTCCAGCACCCGTTCGTCTCGATGAACCTGACCTGAAATTCATAAAACGAATTTCCCCAAAACGGGTCCCCAGAGGGGTTAGCAATTACGCTAGTACAAGTAACCAAATGAACGACTTTACATCTTTCACATATATTAATGCATGCAATTAAGAAAACATAGTTCCAAAACACTCATTTCCGGAAATGCCAACATCAAATCACATTTGTAAAATGCACCACAATTAACCGTGGATGCACCCCTCTGTGGACCCCTACCGAAACCCCGTCGGATCTAACCCATAGTGGTTAAAAGCAAGCTCGCGGATCCACCCCTCCGTGGACCCCTACCGAGACCCCGTCGGATCTAACCCGTAGTGAGCATACACACACACACAAGTCTCATGCAATACTACTACGTTAAGATTGTAAGTTCATAAGGGTACTTGCCTCGATCAAATAGACGGTGACACGAACGGGAATGAAAGATCGAACACGACCGCGAGGAACCGGCGGAAATGAACCTAACGATTCGAATAACACAATCACAACCACTTCTAAACGATTACGGAAACGGAATACACCCGTAAACCCGCCTACGATTCATGTATATTTGTATAAAAATAACAACGAGGGCGGACCACAACCAAACCCTCCCGATTTCGCAAAACTATGGAAATATGCCATGAATCCGTAGGAAAACTAATGATATCAATAAGATTAATCATATTCATCATGAATCCACCAACAAATCGGAACGAATCGGAAGAAAATCCCAAAACCCCCAAATTATTCGAAAATAGGGTTCTAAGAGATATTACCTTGAAGATTCAAGTATTTGGATTCGTAGAACACGCGTTAGATTGATTATCCGGGCTTCACAACCGAAGAAGAATGATGGAATCAACCCCCAAATTGATGGATGATGAGAAGCTCTCCTCCTCTCTCACTCTCTCTCGCGCGCAGGTGAAGAAATGAGGGGAAATGGCCGATCTCGCCCAATAAGAACGAGATTATACAACACCGCATGGTGTGCCGCGGCGCCTCAAGTGTGCCGCGCACAAAGCAAAAATTGCTCCTGTGGTTCGGCGGTGTGCACGGCTTTGCGTGTGCCGCGGCACCAGCTGATCGGGGTTTTGGTCGCAGATGTCACACGAGTGTGCCGCGGCACCGGACGGGTGTGCCGCGGCACTGATTCGGCAATGTGCCGCGGCATGGGTGTGCCGCGGCACCCAGTACAGTCCGCTCGACCAACATCTGGAGAAATGTGTGTGCCGCGGCGCACACACCTTGTGCCGCGGCCCAAACCCCCTTTGGGTCCCAAAATGATAAAAATGATCCGGAAAGAGAATAAAAGCGATCGGAATCAATATTTGAGAAACAATAACACGAAATGGATCCACGGCAGCCCCAAAACGGCGGTTCCGCACAACAACAACGAGAATTAGATCAATAGATGACAGGAAAGATACACTGAAAGGTACACGAGGGTTACTACAATCGAGAAATGCACCGAAAATGAAAATACAAGGGAAAGAAAAAAAAATGCGGATATTACATTCTACCCCTCTAAAAATAAGTTTCGTCCCGAAACTTAAGAAACAAACAACTCGGGGTATCTAGCACGCATGCTATCCTCGGTTTCCCAAGTTGCCTCCTCGACACCGTGTCTCGACCACTGTAATTTGACCAAATGGATGGTCTTATGCCTCAGTCGTTTCTCACGATGCTCCAAAATCTTCAAAGGACGCTCCTCAAAAGTAATATCTTCAGCGACATCAATCTCGCCATAATCGATGACGTGACTAGGATCCGGGACATATTTCCTCAGTTGGGAAACATGAAAAACGCTATGAACATGACTCAAGGCCGGAGGTAATGCCAAACGGTATGCCAACCCACCGACTCGCTCGAGGATCTCAAAGGGTCCAATAAATCTCGGACTCAACTTTCCTTTCTTCCCGAAACGAAAAACTCCCTTCGTCGGCGACACCTTTAGCAGAACGTGGTCTCCCACCTCGAATTCCAAAGGTCGACGACGGACGTCGGCATACGACTTTTGTCGACTCTGGGCAGTCAACATCCGTTCCCGAATTAATTCTATCTTCCGCCTCGTCTCTAAAACGACATCCGGCTCGGGCCCGACCAAATCGGACGTCTCATTCCAACAAATTGGTGATCGACATCGCCGCCCATAAAGTGCCTCATACGGTGCCATCCGAATCGACGCGTGCCAACTGTTGTTGTACGTGAATTCGATCAATGGCAAATGTTCCTCCCAGTCACTACTCCAATCGAGAGCACAGGCACGCAACAAATCCTCGAACGTCTGGATAGTGCGTTCCGACTGTCCATCTGACTGGGATGAAAAGAGGTACTCAAATGCAAACGGGTACCCAACGCCTTATGCACTGCCTGCCAGAAGTGCGATACAAAACGGCCATCACGATCCGAAACGATAGACTTCGGAGTACCGTGAAGCCTCACAATCTGCGCGATAAACACACGGGCTAACTTCTCCGGGGCCCAAGTGTCCTTGATGCCCAGAAAATGTGCCGACTTGGTCAGACGATCAACAATCACCCATACCATATTCATGCCCGACCTCGTTCTCGGCAAACTCGTAATGAAATCCATCGATATATCTTCCCATTTCCATTCCGGAATGGGGAAGTGACTGCAACAACCCAGCCGGTCGCTGATGCTCGATTTTGACCTGCTGACAAGTCAAACATCTCGCTACAAATTGTGCGACCTACTTCTTCATATCATTCCACCAGAAGTTCCTTCTCAAGTCCTTGTACATCTTACTCGAACCAGGATGAACGAAGTAAGGTGTAGCATGGGCCTCCCGCAAAATACTCTGTCTCAACTCTGACTCGTTTGGCACACAAAGCCGACTCTGAATCTCAAAATACCATACTCGTGAATCACAAACCCAGGAGACTTTCCCTTAAGAACGTTCTCTCGGATTTGAGTAATCATCGGATCCTCTAACTGCTTCAGCTTAATTTCATCGATTAAAGATGACGAAATCTCTAAAGCACAAAGTTGCCCGACAGCTCCAGGCAACAAAACCTTAACATCTAACTCGATCAAAGCCCGCCGAAGCTCAGACTGAGATGTAAGGATCTCAAGCATTCGCAATGCGACCGGTTTCCGACTCAAGGCGTCGGCCACGACGTTCGCCTTGCCTGGATGATAAAGGATTTCGAGGTCATAATCCTTAATCAGCTCTAACCACCTCCGTTGTCTCATATTTAACTCCCGCTGAGTAAATAGGTATTTCAGACTTTTATGATCGGTAAAAATCTGACATGTAGAGCCGAAAAGATAGTGACGCCAAATCTTGAGCACAAAAACGACAGCCGCTAACTCCAAATCATGAGTAGGGTAGTTCAGCTCATACGGCCTCAACTGTCTCGACGCATAGGCAATGGTCTTGCCATGCTGCATCAATACGCACCCAAGACCCTGACCCGAAGCATCGCTATAAACGGCAAAACCCTCGTTGCCACATGGCAACGCCAAAACCGGGGCTGAAGTCAAACGCTTCTTCAGTTCTTCAAAACTCGACTGTCTCTCGTCATTCCAAACGAACTTCTCGGATTTCTGGAGCAACTGCGTAAGTGGCCGAGCTAGTTTCGAGAAACCCTCGACGAATCTACGGTAGTAGCCAGCCAAACCCAAAAAACTACGGAGCTCCCTCACATTCTTGGGCGGTGCCCAATCCAACACCGCCTCGATCTTCTGCGGATCTACACGAACCCCCTCGGCTGAAATCACGTGACCTAGAAACATCACTTCCTTCAGCCAGAACTCACATTTCGAGAACTTCGCATAGAGTTGCTCGGTCCTCAAAATATCTAACACTATCCGCAAATGATGGGCATGCTCTTCCTCGTTCCTCGAATAAATAAGAATATCGTCAATGAAGACGACGACACACTTATCCAAATACTCGATAAAGACTTTGTTCATCAACTGCATGAACACCGCCGGTGCATTAGTTAACCCAAAAGGCATAACTACGAACTCATAATGTCCGTATCTCGTCCGAAAAGCTGTTTTCGGCACATCGGACTCTCTCACCCGGAGCTGATAATACCCCGATTTCAAATCAATCTTTGAGAATACCGCAGCTCCCTGCAACTGGTCGAACAAGTCATCAATTCTCGGCAAAGGATACTTGTTCTTGATGGTCACCTTGTTTAGTTCACGATAGTCGATACACAAACGTAGCGAACCATCCTTCTTCCGCACAAACAGGACCGGTGCGCCCCAAGGCGAGGCGCTCGGTCGAACATACCCCGACTCAAGAAGCTCACTCAACTGCTTCTTCAACTCGGACATCTCTGAAGGTGCCATGTGATATGGCGCCTTCGAAATAGGAGCCGCGCTCGGCTCTAACTCTATAGCAAACTCGACCTCACGATCCGGTGGCAATCCCGGTAACTCGTCAGGAAATACATCAGGAAACTCGTTAACGATTGGAATCGACGAAAGCTCGACTCCACCACTCTCCGCCTTCAAGGCGTAGCACCAATAGCCAGTACACCCCTTTCGCAGAAGTCTCATCGCCTTCAAGGCGTTAATAACGAGTTTCTGGTTCCCCCTCTTTCGCCCGGTGAAAGAGTGCTCGGTGCCGTCCTCGGCTAGCATAGTGATGATTCTCGTGCGGTAGTTCATGATTGCACCATGCCGCTCGAGCCAATCATCCCCGAGAATTAAGTCCTCACCCTCAATACCCACAACAATAAGATTAGAGGGTCAATCCCTCTCACAAATAAATACAGAACAGTCTCGAACCTCCTGATCACCAACCATCCGATCACCGCTAGGAAGCTTAACGATGAAAGGCTCACAAGGCGTCAAACAGTCGAGACTCAGACGGCGCATACAATCCAGAGATATGAACGAATGCGTAGCACCAGAATCGAAAAGCACACTGACAGGATGAGAAAGAATATGAACGGTACCTGTCGCCACAGTAGCCGCTTGGTCATCGTCTCTCCGCATTTCATAGACACGCGGGTGGGCTGAGCCGACACTAGAAGCTCCCCCCTTAGCGGGCTGACCCCGTCCTCTCCCTCGACTAGCACTCGGCGGAGATTGAGAAGCAAACAATCCTTGATTCACACTCGGTTCCCTAGGCGCTGGAATGGAAGTCCGGGCACCCACGATTCTCTCCCTCTCGGCACAGAAAGCCGCCTTGTGGCCTGGTTGGCCACACTGATTACATGTCAGCAAAGGACTCGGACAATTACGACTGATGTGGCCTGGCTGGCCACAGTTAAAACACTTCACTTCCCGAGAAGGGGCACTGGCAGCCCTGCGGGGAAACCCAGTAGATCGAGTTGGGCCACCACCAGCGGAAAAATTAGCAGACTGGAATTTCTGCTGACCCCCACCTTTGTGGCCCGAAAAGTTCCCGGCGGACTTCTGTTTCTTGCTCTCGCGGGCCGCCTCACTCGCCGTCACAGACATATCGTAAGCAAGGGCCCTACTCTGATAATCCTTCAAGGTAGTACAGACGAGTCCCGACATATAGTCCCGAATCGACAACTTCATCCGTCTGGAAAAATGGAAAATTTTGTCGCTCTCCTCGACAACTTGGGTCTTCACATAACCCAACTCCTTGTTAAAATCGGCAATAGCCTGAGATACGGGGATATCCCGTGGTTGAGCATCATAGAAAGCATGTACTCGAGCCTGTCTGACCGGCCACGGGCAATATTCGGTCTCCATCAATTCTTGAAATTCGGCCCACGAAGCAACATGGTCTTTGGGCCCAACGGCCTCCCACCAATCCGTAGCGTCCCCTGTGAGAAAGTATTGAGCAATAGGGACTTTACGGTCCTCGGGACAGTTGGTAGCAGTGAAGACTTTAGATATCTCCTTGATCCACCCTTCCCAGCCGATCGGGTCTGAAGCTCCCGAAAACTGAGGAGGATGCATCTTGATGACATCCTGAAGCCAACGATCCGCTCCGCCCCGATTAGCATGGGCCGGATCTGTGTTACGAACCGCTGAGCTATTGCCGCCATTTGATTCACCATTTCTTTGCATAATGACCGCAATACCAAGGTCGGCGCGCTCCCGAGAAGAAGCATGATCGTGACGGTCGCCGCTGGCTCCCGAAGATCGCGGCGTGGCCGCCACCGGCCGCCCACGTCCCGGCGTCCACGACCACGACCGCGACCACGACCACGACCTCTTCCAGCATCCATACTGGAGTTAAATAAGTAGCAAAAGCCATACGATGGTAAGTACAAGAAAGGAACAATCACAAATCGAGAATCAAAGGTACGATACGAGGATATAAGGAACATAGGAAGGAAAACTTACGGGCACTGGTAGTACCGGAATCATGGCAGCGTGATGATGATGTGCAAAACAAAATACAACAAGACCCAATAAACCGACAAGCCTAGGTATCCATAAACCTAGTGCTCTGATACCATTTTCTGTAACACCCCCAGGATATCCGAGGTATATTACAGCGCCGTGAATCCCTATATGGGACCCACCAGGCTGAACAAGCATCAAACTCATCGACTCACAGAAACAACAGAAAAATACCTCGTCATAAAGACGCCCAAGAAAATAATCCACCCGGTTCAACCGGTCTAACATAACACCATAATCTGACACCAACATAATATACAGCAATACAATCCTGACGAGTAAAAATTCTTAAGTACTCGAGTACTTCTATTAGTTTAAAGACCACAAAAGATAAAAAGATAGAAAGCAATAAGACACCACTCGTGCACAATCATCACGTACGGCCATCATCCGCAAACTGGTCCAGCACCCGTTCGTCTCGATGAACCTGACCTGAAATTCATAAAATGAATTTCCCCAAAACGGGTCCCCAGAGGGGTTAGCAATTACGCTAGTACAAGTAACCAAATGAACGACTTTACATCTTTCACATATAGTAATGCATGCAATTAAGAAAACATAGTTCCAAAACACTCATTTCCGGAAATGCCAACATCAAATCACATTTGTAAAATGCACCACAATTAACCGTGGATCCACCCCTCCGTGGACCCCTACCGAGACCACCGTCGGATCTAACCCATAGTGGTTAAAAGCAAGCTCGCGGATCCACCCCTTCGTGGACCCCTACCGAGACCCCGTCGGATCTAACCCGTAGTGAGCATACACACACACACACAAGTCTCATGCAATACTACTACGTTAAGATTGTAAGTTCATAAGGGTACTTGCCTCGATCAAATAGACGGTGACATGAACGGGAATGAAAGATCGAACACGACCGCGAGGAACCGGCGGAAATGAACCTAACGATTCGAATAACACAATCACAACCACTTCTAAACGATTACGGAAACGGAATACACCCGGAAACCCGCCTACGATTCATGTATATTTTTATAAAAATAACAACGAGGGCGGACCACAACCAAACCCTCCCGATTTCGCAAAACTATGGAAATATGCCATGAATCCGTAGGAAAACTAATGATATCAACAAGATTAATCATATTCATCATGAATCCACAAACAAATCGGAACGAATCGGAAGAAAATCCCAAAACCCCCAAATTAATCGAAAATAGGGTTCTAAGAGATATTACCTTGAAGATTCAAGTATTTGGATTCGTAGAACACGCGTTAGATTGATTATCCAGGCTTCACAACCGAAGAAGAATGATGGAATCAACCCCCAAATTGATGGATGATGAGAAGCTCTCCTCTTCTCTCACTCTCTCTCGCGCGCAGGTGAAGAAATGAGGGGAAATGGCCGATCTCGCCCAATAAGAACGAGATTATACAGTTGACCGCATGGTGTGCCGCGGCGCAGCCGAAGTGTGCCGCGGCACAGGCCAAAAAAATTGCTCCCAGGGTTTAGCAGTGTGCCGCGGCATGGCCTGCGTGTGCCGCGGCACCCGGTACAGTCGGGTTTTGGTCGCAGATGTCACACGAGTGTGCCGCGGCACCGGACGGGTGTGCTGCGGCACTGACTCGGCAATGTGCCGCGGCACCGGATGGGTGTGCCGCGGCACCCAGTACAGTCCGCTCGACCAACATCTGGAGAAATGTGTGTGCCGCGGCGCACACACCTTGTGTCGCGGCCCAAACCCCCTTTGGGTCCCAAAATGATAAAAATGATCCGGAAAGAGAATAAAAGCGATCGGAATCAATATTTGGGAAACAATAACACGAAATGGATCCACGGCAACCCCGAAACGGCGGTTCCGCACAACAACAACGAGAATTAGATCAATAGATGATAGGACAGATACGCTGAAAGGTACACGAGGGTTACTACAATCGAGAAATGCACCGAAAATGAAAATACAAGGGAAAGAAAAAAAATGCGGATATTACATACTTCAATCCCTTCATGAATCAGTTCCTGTTGAATGCCGGTTTGGGATGTAAGTGCTTCCAACACTCGAAGAGAAACAAGTTTATGGCTCAATGCATCGGCTACTACGTTTGCTTTACCCGGATGATAGAGAATTTTCAAGTCGTAATCCTTGATCAATTCCAGCCACCTTCTCTGTCTCATGTTTCATTCTTTCTGACTGAAAATGTACTTGAGGCTCTTATGATCTGTAAAGATCTGTCAATGAGTGCCGTACAAATAATGTCGCCAAATTTTCAAGGCAAAGACCACAGCTGCTAGCTCCAGATCATGAGTCGGGTAATTAACCTCGTACAGTTTCAACTGCCGAGAAGCATAGGCAATCACCTTATCCTTTTGCATCAACACACATCCCAGACCCTGATTAGAAGCGTCGCTGTATACCATGAATCCATCAGTTCCATCTGGTAAAGCTAATATAGGTGTTGTTGTCAGTCTCTTCTTAAGTTCATCAAAACCAGCCTGGCATTTCTCATCCCACGTGAACTTTTGAGTTTTCTGTAACAGCTGAGTGAGCGGACGAGCAATTTTGGAAAATCCCTCTACAAAATGGCGATAATATCCAGCAAGTCCTAAGAAACTCCGGACTTCTTTCACGTTATTAGGAGCTTCCCATTCCAAGATTGCTTCGACTTTCTTCGGGTCCACCTGAACTCCGTCAGCTGATATCACATGCCCAAGGAAAGTTACTTCCCTAAGCCAGAACTCGCATTTGGAAAGCTTTGCATACAGCTGTTCCTTCCTCAAGGTGCTCAGAACCACACGCAAATGTTCGGCATGCTCCTCTGTGTCCTTCGAATATATCAAGATGTCATCGATGAAGACGACCACAAATTTATCCAAGTATTCTAAGAATACCCGATTCATCAATTGCATGAATACCGCAGGAGCATTGCTAAGTCCAAATGGCATCACTACAAATTCATAATGCCGTCTGGGATACAGCAGACTTTGGTATATCCGATTCCTTAATTCTCAACTGATGGTATCCTGATCGCAAGTCAATCTTCGAGAATACCCTTGCCCCTTGCAGTTGATCAAATAAGTCGTCGATCTGAGGTATAGGATACTTATTCTTGATTGTCACTTTGTTAAGCTCCCTGTAATCAATACATAATCGGAGGGATCCGTTTTTCTTCCGGACAAAGAGAACGGGCGCTCCCCAAGGAGAAACGCTAGGTTGAATATAACCCTTCTGTAATAATTCCTCCAGTTGCTTCTTTAGTTCATACATCTCGGTTGGCGCCATGCGGTATGGTGCTCTGGAAATAGGAGCGGCTCCAGGCTCTAATTCGATAGTGAACTCCACTTCTCTCTGCGGAGGTAACCCAGGTAGTTCGTCAGGAAATACATCTGAGAACTCATTCACAACTGAAATAGATGAGAGCTCTACCCCTTCCTCTTTCCTCATGGCATAGCACCAAAGTCCATGACATCCCTGCTTCAGTAATTTCACGGCTTTCATTGCTTTGATCAATTTTCCCGAGCTTCCCGGTCTCCATCCTCGGAATAAGTGTTCAGATCTGTCGTCAGCAATGATAGAAATGACTCTCTTTCGGTAATTCAGAATAGCTCCATAACGGTTGAGCCAATCGTCTCCGAGAATTAAATCGTCACCGTAGATGTCAACTACAATAAGATTCGATGGCCAATCTCTCCCTCCTATAGACACTGAAAATTCTCTAGCTTCTAGGGTTCCCATAATTTTCTCTCCGCTCGGTAATCCCACAACATAAGGTTCACAATCATACAAGCACGAGATTTTCAAACGATTAACACAGTTCAAAGATATAAATGAATGCGTAGCTCCTGAATCGAATAAGACACTAACTGGTTGCAAAAGGATCTGAATCGTACCTGATGCAACAGCCGTGTTCTGATCGTCTGACTTCTTCATCTCGTAAATACGCGGAGGAACGGACCCAGCACTGGATGCCTCTCTCTTCCCAACATTCTGCTGCTGGAAACCACTTTGCTGCGTCTGGTTTACACTAGTGTCCTTCGGAACCGGTACAGGAGTGCGAGTACCGAAAGATCGAGTCGCATTCCCACAAAATGTTGCGCGATGCCCTTCCTGTCCGCACTCGAAACAGGTCACAGCAGGCGCGAAACCGTCATGTCGAACATGCCCCGCTTTGCCACAGTTATAACATTTCTTCCCTGTGTCTGAAACGGTTGGTGCTTCCCGGAACTTCTTTCCACCTCGAGAAGGATGCGGAGGCCTCCTGGATGAATGAAAAGAGGATTGGCCCCTGCGAGGCCCACTACTCTTATTCTCCGTGAAGTTGCCAGCCACTTTCTGCTTCTTTGCTTCCGTTGATTTCTCTACTGCCGCCACTTTCATATCATAGGCCATCGCCTTGTCCTGATACTGTCGCAAGGTGGTACATTCAAATCCGGACATATATTGCTGAATTTCCAGCTTCATTCGCATGTCAAAATGGAAAATCCTCTCCGCCTCGGTCCTGACCAAGTGGCGTACATAAGTCAGCTGGTGATTAAAGGTCTTAATAATGTCTGTCACAGATGCCTCTGAATTTTGTGGTGAGAAAAACTCCCGGACTCGGGCCTCTCTAACTGGGCGAGGACAATACTGCGCTTCCATCATTAATTTGAACTCCGTCCAATCGACATTTTGCTCCTCAGGTCGAATGGCCTCCCACCGGTCGAAAGCCTCCCCCTTCAGAAGATATTGGGCGACCGGAACCTTTCTGTCGTTGGGACAGTTAATCCCCACAAAAATCTTCTCTAACTCCTTCAGCCAGTGATCCCAAGAAAGCGTCTCAGCAGAACCGTCAAATTTCGGAGGTTGCAATTTGATCACCTCAGTAAGCCATTTATCTCCCCGATTATCCACGTTATGATGCTGTCCCATCGCCGTCTGCATGCGATCAACAACTTGAGCAAACTGGTTTATCTGAGCAACCACCTGCTGAAGTACTCCTGGCACATTAGGATCTACATTATTATTTGTTGTTGTCCTCCGGAATGGGAATCCGTTCGACTAGCGGTTATTTCTGGTGTAGACACCAAATCTTCTTGTCTCGCATTTCCACGTCCGCGTCCACGTCCACGACCTCCCCTCAACATACTGTAAACACAGATACTCAATATCCAGGGCAATCTTTCTAAAAGGAATTCCATCAATGTTTACAAAACATGAATTAAATAAAACGGTAGTATTTGAGATTAGGAAACTTACAACCACGGTCCACACGACGATGCCGGCTCAGCAATGATGTTACAAACGACCAATAATCAAATAACGCAAATAGACCCAACTAACCCGACTGCCAAGATATCCATGAATCTTAGCTCCGATACCATATTCTGTAACACCCCGAGATATTCGGAGTAATTACAGCGCCGTAAACCCTTTAAGTAAGGATTTACAAGGCTAATTAAAAGAAATGTAAATATAATCTAACCGTACGAATGAAGTTCAAATTACAGAACTGGTTCAACTGATCAAAAGAGTTAACTCACTACTATAAAACAGACATTTAACATCGGTTTTTTTGGACATTTAACATCGGTTTTGGAACCGATGTTAAATGTCGCGATGTTAAAATTAACATCGGTTTCTAATAACCGATGTTAAACTTCGATTTTAACATCGGTTGTTATAAAAACCGATGTTAATTTTAATATCTTGATATTTAACATCGGTTCTGGGACAACCGATGTTAAATTTCGCGATTTTAAAATTTTATCGGACATGCTAACCCAAATTAGCCCAACCCCAACCCGGACACTCGCCCCAACCACCGCACCAACCCCACCAACCTACAACAAATACCATTAAATTTCGTTGTTGGTGGGTTTCGAACTCACCACCTCTTGCTTGTGGAAATGTGATATTACCACTCCGAGATGAACTTCTTGTATATTTTTGCTATGTGATATATTTATATACTATATACATTTATAAATTTATATAAATATAGATAATTTAATATAAATATATATATATATATTAACAAATCGAATTTTTTTTTTAAAAAATCTAGAATATTAATATTAAAAGTTGGATGTTTTTATTTAAAGCTCGAAAATAAAAAATAAAAAAATTAAAAAATATGGATCTGATTTATAATTAATATTTAATTTGTTTTTTTTTTTTAGATTTTTTGTAAAAATATAAAATAGTTTTTTATGAAAAGTAAAAAAATTACAAAAATAAAAACTAGTAGGTTTTTAAAAATATATATAATAATTCAGTTTTTATTTATTTATAAAAAAAATATTCCACTTTTTTTTCAAAACTTTAAATAAAAACATCCGATTTTTATTTTCTATTTTCGAACTTTAAATAAAAACATCCGTTTTTTATTTTTTATTTTCGAACTAATGTTTATTTTTTATTTTCGAACTTTAAATAAAAACTTCTAATTTTTACCTTTTATTTTTGAACAATAAATATAAACATCGAATTTTTAATATTAATATTCCGGATTTTTTTAAAAAAAATAAAGTTTCGATTTTTTTAAAAAAAAGTTCCAGATTTTTTAAAAAATTTAACATCGGTTATACTAAAACCGATGTTAAATTAAAAATTAACATTGTTTAACATCGGTTTTTTTAAAAAACGATGTTAATTTGTAATTTAACATCGGTTTTAGTATAACCGATGTTAAATTTTTTTAAAAATCTGAAACTTTTTTTAAAAAAATGGAAACTTTATTTAAAAATTAACATCGGTTTTTCTAAAAACCGATGTTAAATTAAAAATTAACATCGGTTTTTCTAAACCGATGTTAAATTAAAAATTAACATCGGTTTTTAGCAGAACTGATGTTAATTTGTTTTAAAATTTTCAATTATGCCACCGCGTCTTTTTTAACATCGGTTTTTACAAAACCGATGTTAAACGAGCGATGTTGAATGTCTTTTTTGTAGTAGTGACTTATACAACCATATCGAAAATGACATTATTAAAACACACGTACTCGAGTACTAAAGTGAACCAAGAAGACAAATCACAATAACAATAAACATCAACCACATCACTGAGCCATTTCATCGTCTCCGGTCTTGTGGTTGCTTCCCCGCTCCTCGGCTACCTGAACATCAAAACAATGTCCACCCCCGAAGGGGTTAGCAAAACGATGCTAGTACAAGTATCATAATACATAAATCATCAGTGCATCACAAAACATGCAAAACGGACTTCCGTCATCGGAATCCAACGATGTGAATCCTCACGATTCCATCAACACAATACAGAGTAATCCAGCGATCCAGCGCCCTTGGTATAGATCCCCATGATGATCCCGTCGGACCAACGCATGGTGGAAAACCCGTCCAGCAATCCAGCGCCCTCAGCATAGATCCCCATGACCCCCTCGGATCATTTATACCATAAACCAATCAATTATGCATACATATATGCATTTCAATATTTTCATCAATACGATCAATTAACAACGAATACCACGAGAAATTACAAAAATAATTCTCATATTCAACAACATGAACAAAACCATATACATGATCAAAATTCCGATATAAATCAAACTCAACATATGATACTTGCCTCGAAAAATGGCAAGAATGAAATACTCCAACAAATGACACGCGTCCGTATGCCACCGCCCCTCGATCGTCCCCTATGCAAGGCTCGGACCTAAGAAATAATAAAGAATTCCTCTCAAGTCGCACGAACGTCTAACAATCCAGTTTACGACCGCAAGCTCTAAAAATGAATTCTGCCTGAACTACTTAGCGCGCGCTACGTACTCTACGTAACGTGCGCTAATCCTGCCCGTTAACGTACGCAAATAAT
Organism: Orobanche coerulescens; assembly: GCA_033398695.1. NCBI lineage: Eukaryota > Viridiplantae > Streptophyta > Magnoliopsida > Lamiales > Orobanchaceae > Orobanche > Orobanche coerulescens. The sequence goes on from CM065815.1 coordinate 151,301,380, forward strand.
AAAGTCTAGCGTACGCTAGCTGTGTACAGACAGCCCTCTCTGATCAGCTGACTGTCCTACCTGATGTCATAACGTACGTTACGTAGCGTACGTTATTCATTCCCGATAGCGCACGTTAATATGCCTATCTTAGCGTGTGCTAACTGTGCATGGCAGTTTACTGCTGGGCAGAAAACTAAGCTAAATGTGATGAAACTCATGAAATCTTCAGTGTTAATACATGCCATCTCCGTGCATATCATGCTCATACGGTTTGTGAAAGATCTTTACGTATTAAATGACTATGAGATACAAGGATACGTATAATCATCACAACACCATAATTCATCTTTGATCTTTAAGAAATATCTTAAGTCCAATCCATTTCATGTCCCAAAACGTATGATTCCTTTATGTAAGGGCATAAGAACTTGGTAATCTTCATATACTGGTCATAATCGGTTTTGAAGATACATGAATATGCTTAGGAGTCCATATACTAAAAAGGTTTAATGGATCATACAATGAATAAGTGCCGAAACGTCAAAAATATCCTTCTAACACATGATGTTCGACTACTAACGAATTTAACTGACTAGATAATCATGATCAAAACATCCTCCATACTAGTACTTAATATTGGTGAAGAATCACCTACCTCAAAGTAGTGAAGAACAAGGAGGAATTCGAAGCAATCCAACGCCGAAGGCTTGAACACCAATCCCCAATGATCTACAATCTTCAACTCGAGCTAGGATGCTGATATGAAGTGTTTAGGATGAAGAGAGTGACTCTCTAAGTTCAAGAATTCGGATGTGGGAAGTGAAAAGTCTGAAAATATGAAAAAGGATGCTGTCCTATATATAGAAAATGGTTATTAGCGCGCGCTAGTCCATATTCATAGCGTGCGCTAACGGCTATTTGAAACTTACTGATTTCACTGTACTCAGCCTTTAGCGTGCGCTATCCACATATGAGTAGTGTGCGCTAACGCGTTGACTTGGCTTTTTCCCGAAAGCCGTCCAGGTTCATCCCGACATAATCTGACCAAGATCCCCGTCCTAATCTCACCTACCAACACGTCTCAATCATATTGACCACGTATAGCGTGCGCTAAGGTTCCTTCACAGCATGCGCTATGAATCCAAGTTAGCGTACGCTACACTTAGTCGATAGCGTACGCTATATGCGCAGAATCACAAATTTTAAATCACATTCATGAAATCATACGCTCAACAACACCGGATTATGAAATATGGAGAATAATACTCAGATCAAAATGCAACAATTACAAAATCACAAGTTCCAAATACATAGCAGAAATCTCGGGTATTACATTAACTGAGAGTGTGCTAAGGAATTCCAACATGAGGCAGCGGTAGGTGGGCCAATGTTGGGTCATTAATGTCGTCCAACTTATTCGTGCAAGTAGCCTCACGACATCATCTCTTATCCCCATCGCAGTCATGCACTCATCGTCCGGCCATCGAGTGGGGAGCATTTTTTCTGCCCCAATGTCTCCCATCGTGCTAGGCGACTCAGTGGAAGTTCAATTCCATACGTCTCGGGCGTCTCGACAGCCCCTTGAGTAGGTATTCTATCCGGTTGTTCGATTTCTATTGTGGGTCTTCCTCGTACCCTTTGAGCTGCGCCCCGTCCCTATTGGGCATTTCCTCGTCCTCGTCCCCTGGCCATTTTCCTGCAAGAGATTCATCGATTATTATTTGTTCGCACAAGCTCAGAATCAATATTTTTTGATAATAAACGCACCCCCAAACTTCTTACAAATTACACATTTTTCCCAAAAATAAGCGTTTTCTTCAAAAATACCCCAACCGTAAATTTCAACGCCAATTGCATAAGTAATATCCCAAACATGTAATAACATCTCTCAATCATATATATCCAACATGTAATTCATGATAATCACCAACAAAATTTCAACTTATTTTTACTCATGACAAATTCCACCAAAAATCTATTTAAGAACCCTAAATTGCTCAATAAATCATATTCCACATAAGCTCAATGCAATGAAGAATTAAACCTTCCAAAAATCGTGAATCATACCTTGAATTCGGAGTGAAAATTGAAGAAAAATTCAGAAAAAATCGCGACCCAAACCCGGATGAATTCGTCCGATTCGTACCCTTTGAAGCTTTAGGATTGTGGAATAATGATGAACACTATGTTATTTTGTGAGATTTGACACGGTTTTTGCCTGATTTTACCGGATTTAATGGGATTCGGGGCTAGGGTTTATAATTTGGGGGAGGAGGAAATTTGGGGAAGAAGGTAAATGGTGGAGTCGGCCGTACTGCGTTTTTATACCCCCTGACCTGTAACACCCCCAAAATCAAACCGGGAATATTACACGCCGCAGACCCTCTCCGTGAGGATCCACCAGGCTAGACATCAAAACCACACAATAAATTACATACCAACATGATAAAATACTAAATCCGTAGACCAACTTGGTCTTTCGTCACTAACATACAAGTCAAAAATACACATTTCCATCTCGACTCATACCCATGCAAGGGTAAAATACGCTCATAAATAAAAAGTACGGCAGCGGAAAAGACCATAAACATACTCGACTAACTGCACCCAAAACTGGCCTTCATGTGATTAGTATCATTTGCCTTCCATCATCCTTCGCGTCGATCCTGTGTTTTGCTCCCAAACCTGCATGTACCTGGATGCAAAAACAGACATCCACCCCCGAATACTCGGGGTTAGCAAAACTCCACTGTTTTGCTAGTACAAGTATAAAGTGCAAATACGAGCCATACAAAACACATTCCGAGAATACAACAAAAGACTTCCCGAGCTATTTGATAATTAAAATAGTTCAAGTCTTGAAAGTAGAAACCAAAACAAGAAAGCACTTTGAAAACATTTTCAAATCTCGGGAGTTTTCGAAAACATTTGCGATAGTAAAGTTCTTAATTCTTCAAAAGCCTCTTAGGGTCACCGCCCCAAAGTTCATTTTCCAAAATGCAAAACCGATTAACAAAACACGGGGTTCACAACCCAACTCATTCCAGTCACAAAACACAGGGTCCACGACCCAACCATTTCGATCACCAACACAGGGTCCACGACCCGTTCATTCACTTCAATTCACTTTCAAAAATACATTACACATAACACATTATGTTTATGCCATTTTAGCCAAACACCAAGACTCGATATATAATGTCTCTCGACTCCGAGCAACAAGCATTGTGATACTCCGAACATATCACAATTAATCAACAGTACAAACACTCTGGCAATTCTCGCGACCCGGTCCAGCCCTCCGGTCCCGCCGTAAGGCCACCAAGTCCCTGTGTGCCCCGTCGAGCAATCCCCAAGTGAGAATGCCCACTCGAAGTAACTCTCGCGACCCGATCCAGCCGCTAAGCCACCAGGTCTACGTGTGACCCCGTCGAGTCAATCCCCGAGTGAGAGTACCCGAGAAAAACCTTACAACTCTCATCAATTCACATTTCCAAAACCGCAATCCTCAAGAGTCAACCACAATATATATAGTCGAGGTATTTTGCTAAAATGGCCATATTATCCAACATATACTCACGACCCAAAATTTATACTATCCACAAAGAAACACACCATCTAAACAGCACCAATCGACACAACCAATATCACACAAGTTCACACGTTCACACACATCCGCATGACTCCACACAAAATCTTAACAAAATGATTGAACTTTAACTTACCAACAACAAAATCACACATAATGGCATCACTCGAAAATAATGTGATCCTATACTCGACACCAATACGCATAGTCAATTAAGCACATTAATTCCCGAACACAAGAATCCTCTTTAAATAAAACCATGATTATAGTTATAACAATTCTTTAGAAAAATGGTTGTAAACAATTGTTTAACACGTATCGTCAATTTTCAATCATCATATTCACAAAATACGTAATGTATGGGCAAGATACTTGCCTCGATAGTCGATACCGGACACTCCGACGAACATGGCTCAACCAGGAAACCTCGAATGCCCACAACCCTCCGGCAGAAACGACGGTAACATAACCGATCGGGAAATGGCGAACGGAAGGGTTCCGACTCAAGTTCTTCGCAAGGAACCTGACCCTAACACCATACCGTCAATAATAAATGATCGTACGAGGAAGAATAATCGTAGAACGCCCAAAACCCCCCTCTAAGGATTTTCACCGGACACCTTCAAGGCACCGATTAGGAACTCAACAAAATGAAGAATCTTTAACAATCGAACCATGGATCAACAAGGAAATTGGTATAATATGACTTAATAATCATCAATCCATCACAAATATAAGTTATCACGGATCAAATGGGCGAAAACGACCAAAAACCCCAATTTTCCCAAAACTAGGATTTTAAGAAAACTAACCTTGATTCGCTGGATTGAAGGATGTTATGGAGTGATTAATCGATGATATGAGCTCCCAAACTTCGTGGATTAGTTGTATAATGACATGCCTTCGTCACCTCCAAGAACCCAGCCGCGGAAGAGAAAGGGGGAAAATGAAAAATGAGTGCAAACAGGACTGCTCGGTAATATTTATACTGGTGCAGCCTAGCGTGCGCTAGACTGCCGAGCTAGCGTGCGCTAGCGGGCGGTCATGGTCGAGAATGTTCGACCGGGCCCTCCATCATGCGCTGCACACGTGCGCTGTCGGCCCAGCCACAATCCAGAGACTTCCTGGCTCGGCCAGGTAGCGTGCGCAGCCTTCCGGCCGTAGCGTGCGCTACGCCGGTTCTCGCGCACTCGCCGACAGCTCGCACTCGTCCGGCCGGTCTGCACTCGTCCGGCGTGCTCGCACTGTCCGGCTGGCCCCCAACCGTCCGGCCAATGCCCAACCACCATGATTCGTTGACTCGATTTTCCGAAATCGCACGGAACGAACACGACAAAACACTCGGGGACAACATCATCGATCCGAAATGAAAACAACGGATAATAAATCATCACCTACGGTCTTAAAGGCCAAAATCAATTGTCGAGAAAATAATACCGGAACTCGACAACCGGGAAATATCTGAAAAAATCCAAAATAACTGGAACGAAGGTATTACATGACCGACACGGCCCGTGTCATGCCTACCTCTTTTGTTAAAAATGCCGCTGTCCACCTGACCCGGCCGTGTCAAATGACACGGCCCGTGCCGTACTACTCCAGAAAGTGAAATTTGATCTGGGTACCTGACTCGACCGTGTCAGATGACACGGCCCGTGTCGTACTTGCTTGGAACGTCCAAATCGACTGGCCATCAGACCCGACCGTGTCAATTGACACGGCCCGTGCCGTACTACTCCAGAAAGTTATAAATGATCTGCCTACATGACCCGACCGTGTCATATGACATGGCCCGTGTCGTACTGGCCTGGAAAATGCAGTTTTGTCCTCGGTGTGTTTTTCCTGCGATTTGAACACCAAAAATTGAACCGGTTAGTTATACAACAAGAAAAAAAATACAAAAAATGCGAAAAAGATCAAAACATGAAAACCAAAACTATTGGGTTGCCTCCCAATTAGCGCTAAGTTTAACGTCTTCAGCCAGACGTCTTCAATTGGAAGTTTTTTTTTATGGCTCGATCAAAGTTATTACGGATACTGCTTCTTTTTTATTAGGATGATAGTAGTGTTTGACTCGTTGTCCGTTAACTTTAAATAGCTCTCCGTCTCTGCTCATGAGCTCGACTATTCCGGGTGGAAGTACTTTCTTGATCACGAATGGACCCGACCATCTTGATTTCAATTTTCCGGGGAACAATTTTAGTCTTGAATTATAGAGAAGTACTTGTTGTCCCGGCATAAATTCACATTTAATGATCATCTTATCGTGCCATACTTTAGACCTCTCTTTGTAGATTCGAGAATTTTCGTAGCATTCATCCCGGAATTCTTCCAATTCATTTAGCTCTAGCAATCTTTTCTTTCTGGCGGTGTCAAAATCCAGGTTTATTCTTTTCACCGCCCACATCGCTCTATGCTCCAATTCCAAAGGTAGGTGACATGATTTCCCAAAAATGAGTTGATAGGGAGATGTTCCCAAAGGAGTTTTATAGGCCGTACGATAAGCCCAAAGTGCATCGTCGAGCTTGGATGACCAATCTTTCCGAGATGTACTCACCGCCTTTTCCAAGATTAGCTTAATCTCTTTGTTGGCCGCTTCAGCTTGTCCATTTGCTTGTGGATGATAGGCCAATGATTTCTTTGATCGGACCCCATATTTCTGAAGGAGTTTATCCATGATTTTGTTGACAAAATGCGATCCCCGATCACTGATTAATTCTCTTGGAGTTCCGAATCGGCAAAAGATGTTCTTCTTTAAAAATTTCATTACTACTTGAGCATCATTTGTTGGGGAAGAAATTGCCTCGACCCATCGAGATACATACTCGATCGCTAGTAGAATGTATTTGTTTCCGAATGATGATGAGAATGGACCCATGAAGTCGATACCCCAAACGTCAAATAGTTCAACCTCAATTACGTTGGTTAGGGGCATCTCATGACGTCTTGAAATATTTCCTACTCGTTGGCATCTATCGCATTGTTGAATGAAGAGATAGCAATCTTTGTATATTGTAGGCCAATAAAATCCGCTTTGCAGCAGTCCGTGTTGCTCTGAAATGTCCTCCGGTTGGTGATGAATGACATTTTTGAAGAATTTCATCCCATTCCTCTTGTGGTACACATCACCTTACGATCATATCGGCACATCTCTTAAAAAGTAATGGATCACCCCACATATAGAACTTGATATCATGTAGGAATTTCTTTTTTTGATAATGAGATAAATCCGGGGGTAGCACACCTGCGACCAAAAAATTAACAATGTCAGCAAACCACAGAAATTTAGCTTCTACCATAAAAAGCCGCTCGTCTGGAAATTCTTCTTTAATTCCTTCGATCTTGGGCTCCTCCTCCTTTTTGTACTCGAGGCGAGATAAGTGGTCGGCTACCACATTTTCACAATCTTTTCTGTCTCGAACTTCCACGTCAAACTCTTGTAAAAGAAGAATCCATCGAATTAGGCGAGGTTTAGAATCTTTCTTTTCGAACAAGTACTTGATAGCTGCGTGGTCTGTGTGTACTATCGTCTTTGTCCCAATTAAGTAAGATCGGAACTTATCAAAAGCAAACACCATGGCAAGCATTTCTTTCTCCGTTGTTGTGTAATTTGGTTGGGCTTCGTCCAATGTTTTGCTTGCATAATAAATAGCCCGAAAGAGTTTCTCACGATGTTGTCCCAACACAGCTCTGAATGCATAATCACTTACATCACACATGATCTCAAAAGGTTGAGACCAATCTGGTACCACGAGGATAGGAGCACTCACTAATGCCTTCTTTAAAGTCTCAAATGCCTGCAAACATTTGTTAGAAAGAATGAAAGTGGTATCTTTTTCTAACAATTTACTCAAAGGTTTAGTGGTTTTTGAAAAGTCTTTTATGAATCTCCTATAAAAACTCGCGTGCCCAAGAAAACTCCTAATTACTTTTTCATTCTTTGGTGGGGGGAGTTTCTCAATGGCGACCGACGGCGAACATTCAATGGCCTAGGACAATTCTTTCTTACACCATAAAGTGGCATTTCTCCCAATTCAACACGAGATTAATGTCTTCACATCGCTGCAAAACTAAAGTAAGATTATGCAAGCAATGATCAAAAGAATTTCCAAATACCGAAAAATCATCCATGAAAACTTCCATTATATTTTCGATCAAACCATGAAAGATGGCCATCATGCAATGTTGAAATGTGGCTGGGGCATTACATAAACCAAACGGCATTCTACAATAAGCATAAATTCCATAAGGACATGTAAAAGCCGTTTTTTCTTGATCTTCCGGTGTTATGTAGATTTGATTATACCTTGAATATCCATCAGGAAAACAGAAAAATTCATGCCCCGCCAATCTATCAAGCATTTGATCAATGAAGGGAAGGGGAAGTGGTCTTTGCGAGTAGCCGCATTTAAAGCCCTATAGTCTATACACACTCGCCATCCCGTAACTACTCTCATAGCAATTAATTCATCTTTCTCATCTTTGGTTACGGTCATCCCTCCTTTTTTTGATACAACTTGCGTAGGACTCACCCACTCACTATCGGAAATTGGATATATCATCCCGGTATCTAAAAGTTTTAGTACTTCCTTTTTCACCAGTTCTTTCATTATGGGATTAAGTCTTCGTTGATTTTGCACTTTAGGTTTAAAATTTTCTTCAAGCAAAATCCTATGCATGCATATGGAAGGGCTAATTCCCTTCAAATCTGAGATAGACCATCCGATAGCCGACTTATGTGCTCTCAATACACGAAGTAATTTATCTAGTTGAGTGGATGAAAGTGAAGAGGATACAATTACCGGATTGGTATTGTTATCATCTAGGAATGCATAATTGAGGTGTTCCGAGAGGGTTTTAAGGTCCAAGCTGGGTTGAGATGAATACGATTGAGATGAAACGGACCCCAAATTTTTGTCCATGTCGTTGGACATGATCGAGTCGTCTGTCAGCTTGATTTCTGCAACTACTTCATGCTTCCCTTTATCAAAATCATCGAATGTATTGATTTGCGTTCCTTCTTGTAGAGAATTTAATTCAGAAACATAATCAAACAAGTCAGAATCGTCAAACTCCAAAGTTGAATCACTAGAAAAACATGAATTCGTAAGAGCAAACTCTAACGGATCCGAAGATAATGAGTGTAAGGTTTTTTTTCTTTCCATACGAGCTTATATGGTCAATAACATTGCAATATTCCATATTATCATGAAATTTCATAGCTTTGAATATAGAAAATAGAACATGCTCGTCGTTAACACGTAGTGTTAATTCTCCCCTTTCAACATCAATAAGAGCCTTTGCCGTTGCTAAAAATGGACGTCCAAGGATAAGTGGTAAATCTCCATCCTCTTCCATATCAAGGACAACAAAATCCGCTGGAAAAATAAATTTGTCGACTTTTACAAGCACATCTTCAACAATCCCCTTGGGATGTGTTATGGATCGATCCGCCAATTGTAGCATAACCGTTGTGGCTTTCATTTCTCCGACACCTAATTTCCTGAAAATAGATAATGGCATAAGGTTAATCGAAGCACCTAAATCACACAAAGCTTTATCGAATGAGACGTTTCCAATAGTGCATAGAACGGTAAAACTTCTGGGATTCTTAAGCTTTTGAGGCAATTTTCGTTGGATAATAGCGCTACATTCTTCGGTTAGTTTAACCGTCTCATGATCTTCCATCTTTCTTTTTCTTGACATCACATCCTTCAAGAATTTTGCGTAATTAGGCATTTGTTCCAAAGCATCTGCAAAAGGAATATTGATATTAATTTTCTTGAAGATGTCTAAAAACTTTGCGAATTGTGCATCTAACTTTTTCTTTTTGAAACGTTGAGGAAAAGGGAGAGGAACGTTAGGAGTAGAGTTAGGAGATATTTTAGGCTTCTCAGCCCCCTTTGATGTATCATGCTTCCCTTCTTCCTTTTCAATTTCGAATTGATCCTCCTTGACTTCCTCACTTGGCATCTTTGGCCCTTCATAATTCGTTCCACTTCTTAAGGTGATCGCTTGACACGACTCTTTTGGATTCACTTCGGTATTGCTTGGAAATTGTCCCCGTTGATGTTGACTCCCGACAACTTTAGCTAATTGTCCAATTTGAGTTTCGAGATTTTTCATTTGAGCTCCCATGGTGGAAGCTAATTGAGTGACATGGCCTTCGATTTTGCCTAATTTCTCCTCATCTCGACTAAATCGGCTTTTTGTCTCCATCATGAAGGTAGCTAGAATATTCTCGAGATTCGACGTCGGCTTTGCTTCTTCAATTATCTCCCCATTCGATACCTTGAATCCGGCCGGTGGTTGCAAAGCATTCTTTGGATTAGCATAGCTAAAATTTTCATGATTTCGATTTGAGGGATGGTAGAAACCCGGTGGTGGATTATTCCGGTAATTGTTGTAACTCCGATTATTAATGTAATGTGCCTCCTCCAATGGATCGAACGGTAGTGAACTTAAACTTCCTTGAGAAGCTCTCTTCGAATCATCTCCTTTTGTTAGAGCCCCCAATTGAGTAGTTAACATCGTCATTTGCGCGGTTAGGGCCTTTATAGGATCCGAATCAGATATCTCAGCCACCCTTCTAATATTTGATCTTTCCATCGGCCATTGATAGCTATTCATAGCCATTTCTTTGATTAATCCAGATGCTTCTTCAGCGCTCCTTGCTAGCAATGCCCCTCCCGCGGAAGCATCAATAAAATTTCTTGTTTCCCCCAAAAGACCATTGTAGAAGAAACACATTTGTTGGTCTTCGGGGAAACCATGTCGAGGGCATCGCCGTAGTAGATCTTTGAAACATTCCCAAGCTTCATATAACGGTTCGGAATCCAATTGATGAAATTGAGTAATCTCACTTTTTAGCTTCATTGTCTTGTTTGGTGGGAAAAATTTGAACAAAAATTTTTCGCTCAATTCTTCCCATGTCTTTATATTCCGGGAGCTAAAGTTCCAAGCCAATTTCTTGCTTTCTCCCTCAAAGAGAATGGAAACAATCGTAAGCGTATGGCATCATCCGAGACTCTGTTCATTTTGATAGTATCACATATTTGCATGAAATGAGTGAGATGGGCATGTGGATCTTCGACAGCAAATCCTCCAAATTGATTTTGTTGAACCATTGAAATTAAGGCGGGCTTCAACTCGAAATTTAGGGCGTTTATTGGAACATGAGTGATTCCTCCAAAGTTTCGGTCTAGTTTTGGGCGGAATCCATCCCGAATTGATTGCACCCTAGTTGTTGGATTTTCAATCCTTCCGCCCTCGTTGTCTTGGATTATTGCATTCTCGTTCGTGTTGCCCCTTTCCACGTTATCTTCCGCTCTCTACATGTCTTCAAAAAGATCCCTTCTTAGTTTTCTTGAGGTAGCACTTGTTCTTCGGGCAAATGCTTCTACTTCCGGGATGAAAGTTTCTAAAGGCACTCGAGATGAACGAGTGTTCATGCACTCCCTGAGTAGAAATTATATGAGTTAAGTAACAAATAAGATAATGTCTAAAGTAAGACTAGAAACACTTATCGTAATATCAACACTAACAAAAATTAATTTAGTCCCCGGCAACGGCGCCAAAAACTTGTTCGCTATATTTTTACACAATCCGCAAGTGTACGGAGAATATGTAGAAAGCGGCGAGCAAGGTCGTATTCCACATAGACTAAATATTCTTATTATGTTGCGTACTAGATTATAGTGTTCCCGGTTTTATCTAGACGATCGAAAGGTAAAATGGATGATTAATGAAATAACATACAATGATCACAATAAATTAAAACGATTGAAAATATCCGAATGGAAGCGAATTGCAAGAGTTTAGAAAGGTAGATTCCAAGGCTAGGTTTCCGTTGATTACTAAATTTAGTCGGGATTGGTTTCAAAAGGATCTAAGTGCGTTTCTAAAACGATGATCACAACAATATTCTAAATTCTCTCTCGAGATGCATTAAAACGTAGATTAAACAACCTATAACAACGTCTCCGTCTATTATAAATTATCTAACTCCAAAATATTCATAAGATTAGATATCATCATAGTTCATCACCGATTTCTCAATCTCGTAATTTACTACGTCAAATACTCGAAACCTATTAATTCCCTCTTCTCTCGAATTATGAGCAATTAAGTTTAACATGTAAAAACATTGATCAAGTGTCTAAACATGAATCAAAACCAAGTATTTGATAAAGAAAACACACTAGATAAAAATAATCATTAATCCCTCAAAATCATAGCAAATCAACGTACTCCCATGCCCGGAATCTAATGAGTTTAGCCGGACATGGTAATGAAAGAAAGATTAATAATTATCATATTCATCATGTTTATGCTAAACAAAATAGATAAAAGATAGGAAGAAGATAAAACTCGTGGTGTGTCTTGATTGATACCGGTTGAAGCCTTCAAATGTTCTTGAAGTGTTCTTCAAGAATTTCTTCAAATCCCCTTCTTCTTGGAATGAAAACCCCCCAATCTTTTGTTTCTTTCTCTCTCTAATCTCTCCAAAATCAGCATATCTTCAAGTCTTGCTCCATATCCTCTTTTTATAAAGCTAAAAATATCACTTTCCATACACAAATCTTGCAAAAATATCAAAAGGTGATTTTTCCACCAAAAAGTGACACGGCCCGTGTCATAGTATGCTCAAAACTCCAAAACGCACTGGACAGGGAACTCGACCGTTTCGATTGACACGGCCGAGCAAATGACACGACCGTGTCAAATGATACTGCCCGTGTCATACTCGTCTGAAAAGCTGAAACTCGCTGGATGTGAAACCCGACCGTGTCAATATGGCGCGACCGGGATAATGACACGGCCCGTGTCGATTGATACGGTCGGGCTAGTGTTGACTCATTTTGACACCGTTTTGACTCCTTTTTAAGCCCGAACTCTCGTTTCCGCATTGCTTGATATGTATTGGGGTTGGAGACTTCGTTCTTGCTTGATTTATGTCCATAAAGTACCTATAAAATCAATAAAACATACCCAAGCGTGATCGAGTCCAATAAACACAATATGAGTATAAACGACACAGTTCTACACATTTTAGGATTTTAAAACCCGGAAAATTGGTGCAAAAGTACGTGTAAAAATGAGTGTTATCAGTATTAGATCTTTCTCATGGAAAAACTGGAAAATGTAGACCCTCTGTCTCAACTCGTGAATGCTTAAACCCAACCCCGGTCTCCAGATCTCAACCATAGTGTCCCTGAAGTATGTACACTTAACCTGCTTGTCTGTGACTATCAGCCCACTATGCTGAACTGCAGATCATCAGTCTCGGTAACCCTCTATAATTCTTGATGCGTACACTATGCATCCTCTTATTCATCAGCTAGGGTGAGCCTAGCCACGATGTCCTCCACACCTATGCTCTCCTCTGACGAAATGAGCATCGGTCGAGGGCAGTGATGAAAAGGAAAAAAGGAAACTCTCAAGTGATGAGAGGAAACTCTCCAAGATGAGAGATGATTTTTTATAGAACAAAATTTATTAATCTCTCTAATCTTATTTGGTAACAGAAAAAATGAGGAAATTGGAGTAGCTATTAAGAGAAAAGTGTGGAGAGATAATTAATCATCTTCTTTCCTTGGATGCCAAATATTAGAATGAAGAAAAGCTAAATGTCAACGACTCGAGGCAGCCGGGAAAAAGCGATTAATCTTATGAGAAATGAACATTTCGGCCTAGATGGTGTAAAATAAATATTTGGCAGTTTAGAAACAGATTTTTCAATTGATTTACCAAAAAACAAGTTTTAAATCTATTAAATTTTTTATGCGAATCGAGCTCTCAATTTATGAGTAGAACTGAGAGCGTGAATTTGGTGCATGAGCCCTTTATGTTTAAATCGTGCTTTGCTATTATGAATACAATAGTATTCATATATTTGGCCAAATGAGTACAATATACTTATTACGAATATATTTAACTCATGTAATAATATTGTTTGTATACTTGTATTATTTTGATTTCTTCTCATTGTGCTACGAAATATTATTATCATGAGCTGATAATTAAATACAATGTATCAGGTAACCAAACTACTATTTACAAGTATCTATTATATCTCAATAAAGACTGATGCGTTAGATAATGCATAACTGATATATCATTTCAAGTAACCAAATTATTAACTGATTATAGCACTTTTATGGGGAAAAAAATAGATTTTATAGAAAATTGTTTTCTGGAAAAAAAATAAAATAAATTATTTTTGAAAAAAAATAGATTTTATGGAAAAAAAATTGTATTTCGAAAAAAAAAATATTTTCTGAAAAAAGAATATTTTTTAAAAGAAATGTATTAGCCAAACACTTTAATAACTTATAAGCTATTTATTTAATATGAAATGTATTTTAAAAGAAATGTTTTATTCAAGTAAATAGAGGGGCATTTTCGTCTTTTTAATAGAAGTCAACACCAATTCAGATTTTTGTCCTTCGCTGTAATTTATGAAACAATAGGGACTAAAGTGTAAAGAGGCCATCTAATAGGGTAGTTGGTTGTAATTTCCCCTATTATATAATAATACTAGATGTTCTCCGGTGCGATGTTTATTTTTGATGATCTTCAACATGAATATCATATTAGCGTGAGTGTATTATGGGGTGTAATATAATTTAAGAAAGAGTACCATATTAGCGGAGTGTTAAGTCAATTAATGTCCATTACATGAACAAATTTCCTCGACATACCGAAAAAAAGTAGGAACAAATTTTAGAGACGAAAGTAATATATGATTAAGTCTTAATATGTGTGTGCAGTGTATGTTTTATTATTTTTAGTTATTATAATTAAATAAATATCATAATTTATTTCTTATGTAAGCAATAAATGAGTTCATATATTTTTGTTTTGTATCAATTAATTTTACTGATAATAAATATTCATAGTTTTTATAATATAATTTTTCTGTGCAATCGGTCATTATTGTAAATCCATCAAATTTATTATATTCATATGGATGTCTAGTTGAAAATTGTGAAATAAAAATTAATTTGATATATTTTTATTAAAAATAAACTTGATTTAAAAAATTATAAATATTTAAAATTTTAAGCTAAAAAAATAAAGGAATGATTTTTTTATTAGTAGATGAGTGTAAGTTGTGGAATAAAACTCCCACAATACATATTTAGAATTTTTTTTTTAAGAAATTTAAGGATACATCTCTATTTATAAAAAAATATTTTAAAATTACATCTCTATTTTTTTAAGAAATTTAATAGAAATATAGATTTCGTGGGTTGTGTTATTGGGCCAGAAATTATGGACCTACTGAGCAAGCCTTTCTTCTTAAACACCTCCCCTCAGAGAGATACTCCGATCCGATCTCAGACCTATTATTAGCGCGTGGGGGGGGGGGGGGGGGGTCGGAGTTATAAATAGCCATGAAGAAGCCAATTAAATCCCCCCTTTCACTGAGACAATTTTTCTTTTTGTCTCGCTTTTTTCTTTTTTTTTTTTCCTTCGTTCTTATTAACAAATAGAGGACCTCTCGTTTTTTTATCTTCTCTCTACAAACCCTAAACCTACATAATCCCTTCATCGATCATTTGCTTGAACTGATTCTTTCAGTTAAAATTCAAAAGAATAAAAAATGCAGAATCAGAGATTCAAGCAGCAACAACAACAGGCTTTGATGCAGCAAGCCATCCTTCAGCAACAGTCGCTTTATCATCCTGGCCTCTTAGCTGCTCCGCAGGTTCCGTTTTTTTTTTCTTTTTTTTTTAAAAGAAATTCAATAAATTTCTTTCTTTTTCCTTTTTTTTTGAGGGGGTTGAATCGTTTCTTTCTTTTTCCTTTTTTTTTTGAGGGGGTTGAATCGGCAGTTATAGATTACTGTTCATTTTTTTATTTTCTTTTTTGTATGTGGGAGATGTTCATTTTTGGATGTAAAATTTTGTTTGTTTTTGGCCTCCGCTAAAATTATGTAAGATAATTGGGGTTTATTGGTTAGATCATTATCTCTTTGTTTTTTATTTAGTGTTCTTGTGTTTCATCTTCCACTTTTTGGCGTCGTGTTGTCTATTATGAATTTGTTGTTCTTTTTACGGATTTTATGGATTTCTGGTGCTATTAGGTGTCGGTGGTCCGTTTATTGAACTGTGGATTGTTTGGAAGTGAAAAGTGCATTGCCACGCGGAGAAATTTGATTTTTTTTTTATTTTTTTTACATTTGATGTTTGCTTTTAATACCCGTTTGATCTTATTTAGACAAGAGTTTGAGGGAATATTGTATATTAAGGTCCAACGTGGATGTACTTTAGAGATTCATTAGGAATATTGGGAAGTTCGTACCATGAGGTCCATTCTGAGTTCAACAGTTAAATAATTTTTATCTATTATGCCTAATGTTTTTGTGCACGATTTCATATTCCTCTGAGATTTTTTGTTAAAATATGGAGTGGAAGCTCTGAGGAGGAGGTGCTCTTTGAGTGAGGGGCATAATTGACAAGTGGAAGGAAATCTCGTGAAAGGCATGCAATAGGTTTTGGTAGAGTGGGTGGACATATGACATTACAATAAGAAAAGGAGGGCAAATATTATGGTTTTGTTTTAAAAACCGTTACCATGTTCTATACTGTAAACAGAAGACCCGTCCATATCATCAAAAGGCAAAGAACCTTTTCATTTGAATTGGAGATGGATGTGCCCAATAAAACTGGTGGCATCTAGTTTAAAACTGTATTTCCTTTTCTTCCAATACAAAGCTTTTCGGACACCCAGTTTTTGTGGAAGTAAGTGATATTAGGATAGAGGTAGCTAGAAATGGTCGGGGTAGACCTAGGCATACTTGGAGTCGTGTAGTCCAAAATGACCCGAACACTTTACATCTTATGCATCCATGCCGGCAATCGTATAGAATGGGGAGATATGACCATATAGCCGAAGATCCCAAATCATTAGGGTATAAGGCTTTATTAAATTGAGTTGTAACTGATATTTGATCTGTGGTGCTGTATTATTTTTTGCCAGTGTTGGCCCTCAGAAAGTTCTGACAAATTAGCTAAATAATTT
The DNA here is from genome assembly GCA_033398695.1 of Orobanche coerulescens. Lineage (NCBI taxonomy): Eukaryota > Viridiplantae > Streptophyta > Magnoliopsida > Lamiales > Orobanchaceae > Orobanche > Orobanche coerulescens. The sequence continues at coordinate 151,317,980 of CM065815.1, forward strand.
TGTGTGAAATAAGAAAGTATCCACTTTGCATTTTTCCTGTCTACTATTAGGTGCTTCTGTTGCAATCATTCACATTCCAGTGCGCCTATACTTTGCAATTTAGGTGTTTTCTCCTGCAGTTCCTACCCTCTGATGGTTGGATTCTAGCTATATATTTGGAGATTCTTGTCTTTGTTTTGATATCTCTTATTTATTTTTCCCGTATTGCAGATTGAACCAATGCCTAGTGGAAATCTGCCTCCTGGGTTTGATCCAAGTACATGCCGCAGTGTGTGAGTGCTGTTCAACCAACATTTATTTTTCTTCTTCTTTGTTTTCTTCTTCTCTTCATTTCTTTTTTCTGGCATGCTTTGTTAACTCAATTGATTTTTTTAGTCCCAGAACTTAAGTTTTATTTAATGACCTGTATAAGTCCTTGCACCAATTTTGGCTTTTAATAATTTACTCGTCTAATGAGTAATGATGGGTGTCTTCTAGATTACTCGTTTTGCTGATTTTGATTCCCCTGCCTTCATTTTCTTATGTGACTTGTCTCTTCCTTATTCATGTGATTTATTGTGTATATCTTAGAAGATTCTCACAAATTCATCTACTTTTTCTTTGTTTCCTTTTTAAATTTCTAGGGTTTTTATTTTTGAGAAACTGCAGGTATGTTGGGAACGTTCACGCACAGGTGACTGAACCACTGCTCCAAGAAGTTTTTGCTAGTACTGGTCCTGTGGAAGGCTGCAAGCTTGTGAGAAAAGAAAAGGTACAAATTCTCTCGATATCCTCTTTCTTAATGGATTTTATGTACCTACTGCCCTAAGTTCTGTCTCTTGAGATGATGTTTGACATCCTTCTCCACTTGTAATCTGTACAGTCATCCTTTGGGTTCATTCATTACTTTGATCGTAGATCTGCTTCACTTGCTATATTTACACTCAATGGAAGACATTTGTGAGTTGCAATAATTGAATATTTTCTTTGTCTCGCATTCTTGTATACTCTAGAATACATATCATTTTTTTTCTTTGTGAATTTCAGGTTTGGCCAGCCTATCAAAGTTAACTGGGCTTATGCCAGTGGTCAGAGGGAGGACACTTCAAGTGAGTTATCTATGCTGACATGTTGTTCCGTTAGTAGCTAATTTTTCATGTCCTGTGTTATTTTGTACCTGATGAAATCTTTACCTTGTATGTATGTAGGTCACTACAGCATTTTTGTTGGTGATCTCAGTGCTGAGGTTACAGATGCCATGTTGTACGCATGTTTTTCTGTATACCCTAGCTGTTCGTAAGCATCCTCTCTCTCTCTCTCTCTCTCTCTCTCTCTCTCTCTCTCTCTCTCGCTCTCTCGTTCAGTTGCAGATTTCTTGTATTTTTTAGTTTCCAACTCGGGGGAAATGAAAAAACTGGATGAGCGAATTTCATTTCTTCCCCTCGTCTATACTAAAGGAATATTTTTAGGGTTTTATGTGCTCAGTGTATGATTACTTTTGGGAGGTGCTGATAATTATTTTCAATATTGGTGTTAGTGACGCAAGGGTTATGTGGGATCAAAAGACTGGGCGTTCAAGGGGGTTTGGCTTTGTCTCTTTCAGGAACCAACAGGTATTTTTCCTAAGTCATATCTGAGTTCTCTTTCAGTCTGCTATATTCTTGGCAGAGACCAATCCTTGATAATCTGGTTTTCTCCCCCCCAGGATGCTCAAAGCGCAATAAATGACTTAACTGGTGAGAACAGTTATTATTATTATTATTATTATTATTATTATTATTACTATTATCATTATTAATTATTATTATTGTTACTATTATTATTTTTACTGTTATTATTTTCTTTTGATTTCTTAAAGAATTTGAAGTTAAACTATGTTTTCTTGGTCTCACTAGCACAGATTGTAATGTCTCTTTATATGTCAATTTTGCAGGAAAATGGCTTGGCAGCAGGCAGATACGCTGTAACTGGGCCGCAAAAGGTGCTGGTACCAGTGATGAGCAACAGAATTCAGATGCTAAAAGTGTTGTGGAACTAACAAATGGCTCCGCTGGTTAGTAGATTGGAAAGAGAAAAGGATCAACATTAAAAAAAATGTTTGAAAAAAATCATATTTTTTTAAAAATATGTAGCTGTAATCGTTGCTTAAACTAATTCCAGTAGATCATCAATACAGATTGTCAAGTACAATTTACAAGTCATGGCATGACAGCTAAATTTTTAAAAATATTTTTTTATTTAAACTATCGGGCATTATTGGAGTTTTATCGAGTCAGCCGGAACGGACCTTGTTGTTCCCGCCCGATAGTGGCCTGAATCAGATAAGTCCCAGCCCAAGCATTATAGTTTCTTGCCATGTTCGTGTCTTCTCAAATTGCTATCTGAGCTCTATGCAATAAAAGTGATTTACTTGACCATATATCAACCCGGATGAATAATTGCTGATTGGGACGTTTGCTCTTACAGATGTTAAGGAGGCGGCAAGTGGTGATGCCCCCGAGAATAACCCTCAATTCACCACTGTGTATGTCGGCAATCTTGCTCCAGAAGTAAGTGGACTTTCCTTGTGCTTACTCTCCCCCTTTGGAATGTAGCACAAAAAGTAGGACGAGAATTGGATGTCTTTCCATTTTGGGATTTTTTTTTTTCCTCGAAGGGAAAATTGTTAAGATTTTGTTGTGAAAGCTTTCAAAAGATACATTATTCATCCACTTTCACTTTTTTTCTTCCACCAATGATTTTGGCTTATTTTTTAAAAAAAAAAAATCAAATCACTTGATTATTGTTACACATTTTTTAATAAGTTTCAAAGTTCACATTCACATATTTATATCTACCAATTATTATTGTACTATTTTGATTTGAAATCGACTTTTATCATTACATTTCCATCTCATATCCACTCACTCTGGAAAATCATCTTTCAAACAAATTTTCATCTCTGTTACTTAATAGAAACATTATTTCCAGATTGAATGTATCCAATCACACCCCAGAATAATGCACCTCCAACTTTTGTGCAAGGATTTTTGGTGTAGGTTTTAATATATCTGCCCTTGGTTTTTATTCTGGCAGGTAACCCAGGTTGATCTCCATCGGTACTTCTATGCTCTTGGTGCCGGGTCAATTGAGGAAGTTCGTGTCCAGCGTGATAAAGGTTTTGGTTTTGTGAGGTACAGCACCCATGCAGAAGCTGCTATGGCTATTTCAATGGGAAATGCTCAGCCTTTCCTCGGTAGCAGACAAATTAAGGTTAGCCTTGTTTTGAGAATGAATCTTGGAAAATTTTATCAAAATTATTGTGTCCCGTAATCCCATCCCACGATTTAATTACGAGATGTATCCTTGATATTTGACCTAATTACGAAAATTTCAATTATCTTTCGACATTACAAATACTCAAAGTGTCACGAACAGCAACTTCTTGAGATTTGGATTTTGTTAACAGATATCTTCATAGTTAGACCTTCGTGTCGTGTATTTTCGTGTCGTGTACTTTCGTGTTTCATGTACCAAAAATCCAAACCCATACATGACACTAGATGAATTCGTGTCATGTCGTGTCGTGTACCGCGCAAATTCGTGTCGTTTCGTGTTGTGTTTTCGTGTCAGGCACATTATATAAAATAAATATTAAAATATTATAAAAAATAATAATTTTAATATTTTAATATTATTTTTTTAGGTTTTAGTAGACGAAATGAAACGAATGGCAACGAAAACACGAATATTTACACGAAATTTATGAAAGTTTACATTATATTTTTAAATTTTAAAGTTTAGTATAAACATAATCCATAAAATATATATTTTTATTGAATTAAATATAAAATATTATATATATTTATTTATTTATTTATTTATTTCGTGTACCTCGTGTCGTGTCGTGTACCCATAGGGTAAACACAACCGACACTAAATCCCGGTCGTGTACTTTCGTGTTCGTGTATTTTCGTGTCGTGTTTTCGTGTCGTGTGGTAAATTGCCGGGTCTATTCATAGTAAGGGTCTAGTTCCTAAAATAGAAATAAGTATCTATGTTGCATTCATAGCAAGGGTCTAGTTCCTAAAATAGAAATAAGTATCTATGTTGCATTCATGATGTGAAAAGTAGATGTTTTTGTAATTAGACTAAAGTTCAGGGTTATTTTTAATTATTAACCAAAACATTTAACATGTTAACCAAAAAAAAAAAAAATATTGAAACAAACATCTGGCTTCAAAATTGCATCAACATGGAACTTATAGGAATGAAATTGCATGGAATTGGAACCTACACGAGACCAGAATTACAAAAATTCCGAACTTACTGGACCAAAATTGCTAACCCAATTTCAGAATTTTCAGCTAAGGCTTCGATTGTTATTATACGAGTATTATGTTCATCTAAATTTTCTAATTTAACCATAGTGCATCCTCGTCGCATGCTTTTTTTAGTGCTCATGGGGTAACAAGCCAACTCCACCCGGAACAAGCTCCAATCCGCTGCAACCACCCGCACCCGCACCCATGGGTGGCGTTTCCGCCGCCGACCTTTTTGCATACGATCAACAACTTGCAATGAGCAGCAAGATGGGTCTCATGCAGCATCACCAGGGGCAGCATCTTCTGAAGCAAGGGTCTATGGGACTGGGCGGCGTGGGTGCAAGCCAAGCAATGTACGATGGTGGTTACCAGAACGTTGCCGCTGCTCAGCAGCTTATGTACTACCAGTAAATTTTATCGAGATTCGGAACCTGAAATTCAGAATCTCGACTTTATTTATGGTTTTGTTTTTAAGATTTTCTCGTGGACGTTTTGTAATATCTTTGTATCCGATGCGGTGTGTGCGCGCTTGTAGGAATTTGAGTTGTGAGCGACATCTTTGAGAAGTTTGGTTTTCTTTGTTTTGTTTTATCTTTAGAATTCTGCATGTGGTGTTTATAATTCCTTTCTTTTATATCAGAACTTTATAGTTATACAAGTACTACGCGTTCGAACCTGCGTCTATCTTTTCGTGCAAATTTTCCAATAATGTTGCATGTGATAAAAGAAATGCTACTTCCTTCGTAATTTTAGTCGTTTAATTCATTTTAAATTCTCCTATTATCTTTCATTTTTTTCTTATTTAACTAATATTATAATTTGTACAATGGGAAGTATCCTCTTCAGGTAAAAAATTATGTTTTGAAAATATTTCAGGACTGACTGTGTTTGGCACTAACTTATCAGTTAGTTTATAAGCTTAAGGGGCTTATTTGATCATTGACTAAAAAAACTCGTTTCGTAAACGACTAACTAGGGGTGGGATTTTTACCTGAAGAACCGAATTTTAATAAGAACCGAACCGAAAAATTCGGTTCCGGTTCCGCTTTTTTTATTATTTACCGGTTTCGGTTCTTAATTCGGTTTCTTTTTAATACTTCGGTTCCGGTTTTGGTTCCTGTTTTATGATGTTAGAAAAAACCGGTTTGGAATCGGTTCTATATATATATATATATAATAAAAATAATATTATATATAAATTTTACATAATATAGGTATTAAATAAAGCAAATTAAATGTATTTTGTTCAAAATATTACAAATTAAATTCGGTTTCTACTCAAAATTCGGGGTTTTTTTTACAAAATTCGGTTCCTAAAAGAACCGAAAAACCCGGTTTTTACACATTAAATCCGGTTCCGGTTTCTAATTCGGTTCCTGAAGAAAAAACCGGTTTTTCCGGTTTCGATTCCTAAAAAAAAGTGGTCAAAAATCGAATCGGTTTATGTATTTAAAAATCGGTTCCGCTTCTTTAAATTTTTACCAAGAACGGAACCGGTCCCTGCCCTACGACTAACTTCTCAAATCAGCTAGCTTATTAGCTAGCTGATTTATAAGATAATTTTTTAAGCTTATGAAAAAAGAAGTTAACTTCTCATCTTTATATATTTCATATATGTCCGTGACCCAAATAAAAATATAGGTTTTTTTACATAAATACTCCCTGAGTAATTGACATATTACAAATAAACCCACCATCTGCTAACTTTTCAGGAAAAAATGAGGCTTCAGATGAGTGGTGGACGCGAAAAATTATGGTTAGTGTGATCATCACTCTATTACGCTTGCTAATGAATTACTTTGTTATAAATATAGTACAATAATTTTGTGTTCGATTTATCTTTTATATTTTACGGAATCTTTTTTATACTTATTGTTGTGAACTTGTTCGTAACTAAAATTATACACACAAATCCTATTCAGCGGCAATTTAAACCATCAAAAATAAATTATCAATGACTTTTCAAAGTGACAGTGAACTGTGAATAACACATATGTGTAATTTAGAGGTAGTATATATTAAAATAATAATAGACAAAAATATCTTTTATTTTATTTGTAATAATTATTGTTAAATAATGAGAAAATTTAAAAAATTGATGTCATTTTATGTAATTTTATAAAAAAACAGCTAGCTTATCAGCTAATTTGCTAAACATCTACATTAAAATCAGCTAGCTTATCAGTTACCTAATCAGCTACATAATCAGCTAGCTTATCAGCTACCCAATCAGCTATCAGTTAGCTTATCAGCTAATTTTGCTAAACACGGTCTATATCTTTAGCAACTTAATAATTATTTAAATAATTGTGTAAATTGTATTTGTATTTCCATAAAGGTCAAAAATCTTCTGTTTTAAGGGTGGGTACACAGTCAGTGGCAGATGTCGAAAATTTTGTTAAAAATGTAGAAATTTTTTAGTATCATATTTTTTTACGAACCTTTGTTTATATATAAAAAATCAAAGTTATAAGCAGGGTTTGAAATGTACATACAAAGAAATAAAATGCTGAATAATTGGTGATTCTAGTCTTATAAAATATACTTATAATGTCTATTTTATTTAAAAAGTCTATCTTGAATAATGTATAATTTTTCAACTCTTAGCAAGGTACAACTCACATCTGTTGTTATTTATATTTTTTAGCCTTTTTTTTTCAATCAACTAATTCTGTAATTTGTATATCAAAATATGTTAATTCTAAGAAAAATTATCAATTTTTTAATCAGAAATTAAGATTTTGTTTTCAAAGTATGTTTTTTTATTATGAAAAAAAAATCTTGTACTTAAAATAAACTATTCAAGTGAGACAAAAAATGTGTGTACAAACAATGACACATTGATCCCGCAGTGTATCCACCCGGAGTTTCAGCCTGGAAGGGTCTGCTATTATAGCATATTATACATGTTGCTGGCCAAGTAAGAGGCTAGTGACGCCAGTATATTTTAATATAAAAAATAAGAAGGTGATACAAAAACACCCCTACTGTCAAAACCTTACTACATATACAGCATCCGGTACAACCCCTACAAAGCATGGTATAGATAGTAGGGGTGTTTTTGTATCACCCCTACTATTTTTTTATATTAAAATATACCACATCAGCGCCTACTATACGCCACATCAGCGCCACGTGGGCGCTGGTATAATAACACCCTTCCAGACGCTGGGACTGGAAGGGTGCCGGTATCCACCCCCTAAATTCCATAGTTAGTGTCTAATAAAATATTAGTATATTCTATAAAATATTAGTATATTCTATATTAATTTTCCACACATCATATTTTGACAATATATCACATCATCTGTTTCTTTTATCTTTTATATTTTCAAAATACGTCTAGTGTCTCTCTCTCTTTTTGTATTTAAAAAAAAAAAAAAAGGAAAATGACCCAAATATGTAAAGTAAATATCTTTTTTTCACCCAAACACATTACCTTTTGATTTCATCCCCATTACCCAAATCTTTGTGGTGAGAGACAAAATACATTTTAATGTGTATATTGAATACCCTTAATACCCGGTTTACTTAGACTAATGACATGTCCCTACAACAATACTCGGGTCATGTTCCCCTTTTTTATTTGTTGCTCGCTCCGGTCCTGTTCCCTTTTTTAATTATTGCTACTATTTTCTTTCTCTTTGTCATTTGTATTTTAAGAAATATAGTCATTGTCCCGGTCAACCGCCGTCGGCAGACCACTATCGTCGACCATCTGCAGCCGCAGCTGGAATTTTTTTAAATTTTCTTTACTGACATCGATCGACGATGAAAGATCACCATCTTATAATCTATATTATCAACGAGTATTCTGACCATCGTCGATCACTGTTGTCACCACCAGCTGATTTGTTAATAAAATTACTTAGTGGTAGTTTAGATTACCGATAGTTATTCTAAATTGTGGTATGACAATAAAATATTAGTGGATATTTTTCACCGTTGGTCACTTCCAGTCACCCCGATCAACTTGTTAGCAAAATTACCCAATGGTAATTTAGATTATCAACAGGTATTCGTATTACCATATGGTAATATCATATCTACGGGTATTCTGACCGTCTTGGCCAGAAGTTTTAAAAAATAGAAAACTTCTAAAAAAATAGAGGAAGTAGCAAAAGTTCTTTATAGTATAAAAAATAAAAATAAAAGGAAAATAAATTATTTGCATCAACAAAGAATTAAAAATTTAAAACTGAAAACATAAATAACCCAAGGCCAGCCAAAAAGAAAAACAAGAAATATTGAGTCCATAAAATTATTTTTAGAAAAAACTAAAAATACAAAGAAACAAAATACAAAAAGCCAAAAAAAAAAAATCTGATCCTTCAATATAATACCAGTGGGAGTCCAAAAATTCCCGGTCTTCTCCCTCTTCAATACCTCTAAATATCAGGAAAACACAAAAAAAAAACCCTGCTTTAACGAAGAAAACCTCTACCTGTTTCAGTTTCAGTATAGATCTAACGAGAAAAAGAGTTGTTTAATCCAAATATGACAAAAGCATCGTCGGCTTTATTTTCTTGGACATCCGCAACCGTCGTGCAGTGGCCTAGTTCCCAAATGGAACTTTCACGACGCTCAAACCTAAAAAGAAAAAAGAAAAAGCAAGAGTAGAGAGAGAGGGGGGGAGAGAGTGAGCTTTATTTTCTTGGACACCCGCAACCGTCGTGCAATGGCCTAGTTCCCAAATGAAACTTTCACGATGCTCAAACCTTAAAAGAAAAAAAAAGCAAGAGGAGGGAGAGAGAGAGAGGGAGAGAGGGAGAGAGTGAGCTTTATTTTCTTGGATACTCGCAACCATCGTGCAATGGCCTAGTTCCCAAATGGAACTTTCACGACGCTCAAACCTAAAAAGAAAAAAGAAAAAGCAAGAGGAGAGAGAGGAGAGAGAGAGAGAGAGGAGAGAGAGAGAGGAGAGAGAGAGCTTTATTTTCTTGGACACACGCAACCGTCGTGCAATGGCCTAGTTCCCAAATGGAACTTTCACGACGCTCAAACCTAGAAAGCAAAAAGAAAAGCAAGAGGAGGGAGAGAGAGAGGGAGAGGGAGGGAGAGAGAGAGAGTAAGCTTTATTTTCTTGGACACCCACAACCGTCGTGCAATGGCCTAGTTCCCAAATAGAACTTTCACGACGCTCAAACCTAAAAAGAAAAAAGAAAGAGAGAGAGAGAGAGGGAGAGAGAGAGGGAGGGAGAGAGTGAGCTTTATTTTCTTGGACACCCGCAACCGTCGTGCAATGGCCTAGTTCCCAAATGGAACTTTCACGACGCTCAAACCTAAAAAGAAAAAAGAAAAAGCAAGAGGAGTGAGAGAGAGAGAGGGGGGAGAGGGAGGGAGGGAGAGAGTGAGCTTTATTTTCTTGGACACCCGCAACCGTCGTGCAATGTCCTAGTTCCCAAATGGAACTTTCACGACGCTCAAACCTAAAAAGAAAAAAGAAAAGCAAGAGGAGGGAGAGAGAGAGAGGGAGAGGGAGGGAGAGAGAGAGAGTAAGCTTTATTTTCTTGGACACCCACAACCGTCGTGCAATGGCCTAGTTCCCAAATAGAACTTTCACGACGCTCAAACCTAAAAAGAAAAAAGAAAGAGAGAGAGAGAGAGGGAGAGAGAGAGAGAGAGGGAGGGAGAGAGTGAGCTTTATTTTCTTGGACACCCGCAACCGTCGTGCAATGGCCTAGTTCCCAAATGGAACTTTCACGACGCTCAAACCTAAAAAGAAAAAAGAAAAAGCAAGAGGAGTGAGAGAGAGAGAGAGGGGGGAGAGGGAGGGAGGGAGAGAGTGAGCTTTATTTTCTTGGACACCCGCAACCGTCAGAATTCGCCTGGGCTTAAATGGAATTTTCACGACGCTCAAACCTAAAAAGAAAAAAGAAAAAGCAAGAGGAGGGAGAGAGAGAGGGAGAGGGAGGGAGGAAGAGAGTGAGCTTTATTTTCTTGGACACCCATAATCGTCGTGCAGTGGCCTACCAAGTGGAACTTTCACGACGCTCAAATCTAAAAAGAAAAAGAAAAAACAAGAGAGAGAGGGAGAGGGAGAATGACCTGAGAGAGGGGGAGAGTGAAGGAAATTTTTTGGGAATTGGGTCTATGGGGATTGGGAAATAAATATAAAAAGAGAGCTAAGTTAAAATATAAGGGTGTTTAGGCTAGTTGACTTACAAGTCGTGTTTTGCGGCTCAAAATTAAAGTTTTTTTTCAAAGATTAAAAAGTCATTTTAGTCGGTCATTTCCTCGTTAAAAAACATACAACTAAATTTCTCTTTCCTCTTTTTATATTTAAGAAAATATTCTTCTCCTTCTTATTTTAAATATTACAATTAATTATTATATAATAATATAATATCATGAATTTTTCAAAAACATTAAATATTTACAATAAAAAGTAGGATCTTTCTTATGATAGATAGAACTTGTAGTACCTGTAGATAGGTAGCATTTTTATATTTGTTTGATCAAATTAAAATTGATCATGAACGTTTATCATGAATACTACAATCTATATATTGTATTTTTATCTAAATAATGTTGTACTTTGGTTTTTATTTATAATTTTGAAAAAAGAACAAATAAATATAAAAGTCCCCTAATACATTATATTATTATCTAAATTCCAGAAGTAATCTTTTTTTTTATTACATAATTATATTATTAGATAATTACTGAATTTGTGATTAAAATCTCGCTCCAAAACAAGTTAACTAAATATCGTATCCATCATCTAAGTAAGTACGAAATCCAACTAAATTATCCCATAAAATAAAATCATTTTAGAATTCAAAAAACTTAAATTAATAATTTGAAAAATTAATATAATAGTAAAAATATTTTAATATCAAATTTCCATCCATTTCATTGTTTTTTTCGTTTTCCTACATGAATTGAAACCGGAAAATAAAATAAATTCTGAAAATTTAAAAAGTGCTAAAAAATAAATTTTGTAAAAACACAAATTTATTCTAAAGTTTAAAAATTAATCCTAAACTTAAGATATATAAATTGCAAAAAGTTATATAAAATGCAATCAAGTTGTAAAAAAGTCTAATATATTCTAAAATATTAAAGATAAATGCTAAAAACGTAAAAAAGTGGAAAATATTTATGTACCCTAGAATATAAAAAAATCTAAAATAATTAGAATTTTTAAATTAAAAATATTTTAAGATTTATTTGTACTCTTTAAAGATAATTTATATTTTTAGATTTAATTTTGTTTTTAGTACTTTTTATTTTTTTCAAAATATTCATATTTTTTGGAATTTAATTTGTTAGGGATTATATGTAATTTTTTAAATTTACTTGTTATCAAGTTTGGTTGTGCTTCTAAATGCAATATATATTTAGAATTTGAGTATGTGCTTAATGTTTGGAATAGTTATTCGTATTTATTTTTTACTTTTTATTTTCAATAACGATAAAGTATTAACACATTACAATAAGATGGCAGGCAAACGGGCAACAAGTTGCGCCGCAACCCCCTTTTGAATGGCAAAACCAATCCTACTAAAAATGAAGTTATGTTTCTTGAGGACCGAAAAATTACTTTGCACCACCCGTCAACTCCTGACAAAACTTCACGCTCAGGAGCTAAGAAACCAATTGTATCAAAGGCAAAAGGGATGAACACGTGTTGATTCTCCAAGCAAGCTTTCTCGTGTTTAGCCACTTTGCTCGATTCAGCTTTCAACGCAGCTTGTCCTGCAATAAACCCATTGTCCCTGAGCCCAACAAGAGGGGACACTCCAGTAAGATCTACACAAGCATGTTTCGCCCCAGCCCACCCAAACACAAGTATATCACCGGCCGTAAAGTAGACCTCCTTCAAGCGGATCCGTCAAAAGTTCACGGGGCCTCTTTTTAGAAGAAATACTGCTCTCTTAAGAACATCATATAAAACATCCCCGACCAAATCATGCCTATATTTGAAACTGTAACTCCTTGCAATGGACCGCATGCTCGCCAAAAGAATCCAAGCAAACCTTGCGGCAGATCGGGCAAGGCTCATCACCTTGAAACAGAGGGATCATAAGCCGGTACTTAAGGATAGTCCAGACTGTGGCCGACATATGTTGGCCTAGACCTTCAATGGGGGTAACCGTCAAAAAATTCTGAGCATGAGGAGCACGGAGACATTCAAACACCGCTTTTTGGCGAGGGGATAAATCAAACTTCCCTCCCAAACTCTTGACGATTTCACTAAATAGGGCACACGCCAGAACATTCTGGGCTTTAGGGGGGCGGTGTCCTTATTAGAGAAGCCGCTAAGATCGAAATCAGGAAGGGACATGCGCAAGCGATCCATCGCATACCCATAATCAGAGTCAACTCCATCAATAACACATCCCTGAAGAATGCGGTCCTGCAAACTCCAAGATTGAGCCCTCGAGGCCACAAAAGCATATGTAGATACATCCTCAGCAGAACATAAACCCAAACCACCAAATCGAGTCGGAAGTGATGCTAGCCTCCATTGAAAATCCCCAAAAAAAGGACCACCGCAAACCACAATATCTTCTATTGCCCTCCGAAGGCCATTGTCAAAAATAGAAACAGCTTCCCCCATATACATAGGTTGGCACGTTCTAAGACCGAACAATAGTTTTGCGACACCCATACATGAGCGGAGCAACAGGAGCTCGGATTGAGGGTCCCGTAGACTTGGGAGATGACTCATGAGCTCCACAGCTCGAGATGCCCTGTCACGCCAAACTACTAATAAACCTGGCCCTTGCTAACAAAGACCTCCAAGGAGTTTTACACCCAGCAACGGTCTCCCAATCCCACGAGGGAACAACCCATCCTGCACCTTCACCCCATAAAACTTCTGTTTTCTAAATGTTGAGTTCAAGGCCCAGGCGGGGCCCCTCAGTCCTGATAATATCTAAGGCTTTAGCTACCTCTATAGTGTCATCTATGATCGTACCATCATCCAAATACCAAGCATGGAAAAGAAGTTTGCAACAATCCCTGATCCGGTGAACCAATGGGTGCAAAACTAAAGCAAAAAGAAGAGGCCCTAAGGGGTCCCCCTGCTGAACTCCAGTGGTGGACCAAATAAGGTCATTACCCACATATAACCTCGCCGAATGACCATATAAAAATTCCACCCATAGGGAAATAGACGGGCATCGAGTCCGAACCTCGTGTAGAAGGGTAGTTCGATCCACCAAGTTGAAGGCATTAGAGAAATCAACAGTAAGCATAGCCAACGACCCATCCGAGTGAAACACATTTAAGAATCTATTCGCGCTATGAAGCACGGCCTCAGCCCCTCTTGGGACTCCTACCCCAAACTGAAAATCACAAAGGTATTTGGACATCTCCTTCCTGACACCCCTCATAGCCACCTTCGAGACAAGCCTCCTCCAAAATGCGCCTACGGCAATAGGCCTAATCCCATTGTCCGGTTTGAGCAACGACGTGAGGGGCGCTGAAGCAACAAACTCCGCCAAAACCTTAGGGCACCTCCCCGCCAACAATAAATTAACCACCACGGAGATAGCCTTGAGAACCTCGGCGGCAATCGGCGACCCCTCTCCACAAAATGCATCTAAAATGTGTTGGGCTCTCAATCCGTCTCGCCCACAAGAAGTCCCTTTCGGGAAGGATTGAATACACCCACGAACGATATCAACGTCCACAACAAGAGGGGGCTCGGATAGCAAAGAAGCAGGCATAACCGGAGGGGGCAATGTAGATGCTTAGCCAACAACGTCACAAAGTATTCGTACCTAAAGGTGCAACCTCAAGAAGATAATACCTTAACAAAGAAGCAGTGAAATGCCCGTCCGCAACTTTTCTCAAACATTGTTTAACATTGGCGCACACCGATGAGCTATCGGACCCAGATATCAGCTTATTCTTTCCTGAGACCACCCTTAAGGGTTGGGCAAAAAGCGACAGAATAAGATCATTAAAACCATCCCCACTCCAAGCTGCCAACGCCCTTTGAATACTAAGGCATTGCAAAGACTTCCTATTACCCGACCTGCGTTCCTGACGGTTAGAAGGCCTGATAACACGCAACGTGCAACGTGGTAACAACAAAAGTTTTACCCATGCCTCAATAGACGTTGGCATAGCCGCCACCTTACCCAAAGCAGCAACTAGAGCATGAGAAAAAGCCATGCGACAAGAATGAGGGATGCTCTTAACAGTTGTTATAGGTAGCGAGAACACACGGTCAAGGAGAACCTCATCCGCCACCATCCCTCCCAAAGGTACCACTACCTTCTCAACATATGGCCTAGTGATCCCTACAATAAACTCCTCCACATCACCCACAACCCGCATGAACCGAACCAACCCATCAGTATGATGGCATGACCGACTCAGCGCATATAAACACATACACACCCCGCACAACCACTGATCCGAGACCTTTAAAGCCTCCCCAACTGAAACAAACAATTCACAATCCGTGGAAAGCGCCTCTCTCAAGGCACCCCTCCGATCGTCTGAGGACAAATGGAGACGCTTTATATGCGCAACCAACCGAGGAAACCCCTTGGACCCCGCCATACCATCTGGGCAACAGTGGAAACCTCTAAATGGACATGGCCAAACACCCCCTGAAGAACAAACACTTGCCTCCATGAATGAAACCCAAACAGAGAAACCCTGCTTGTGGATCGAGAAAGTCCAAGAACCCTAAACCAAACACATATTTTGATTGTTTGACCAAGACAGTCAAAGGATCAGAATAAAGAGGATTTGTTTGGTTGAGGCACTATACCGAACACTTGGTGTGCAACCTGGGAATACAAGGAAATGAAGGAAAGAGAAATCTTCATTGAAAGCGAGTATTCTTCATTGAAGGCGAGTTGTTGGTGTCCTGTAAATTGAGAAATCATAGGCCATCAAAAGATTTCTTGAATGGCCCGTAAAAATTGTGGGGACTCTGGAGCTTTTTTTAAATGGTTTGCATTTGCGGTTAAAGAAGGAGAGCTGAACGAAAATGAATGGTTACTGCTGGGATGATTATCTGCAAGCATACATTAAAAACACTACCATGCAATGAATAAAAACAAAACAAAACAAAACAAAAAAAAAAGGATTGAAAATTGCTTCGATTTGATTAAAAATGAAGTTGATAACCCTAAGAAAAATGCAGCACTCAGAAAAAAAAAATGTTTGGTTTTCTCGCTCATTTTCTACTCGATTAAAATTTCTACCTTCTCCAGAGAATCAATTTGCACTTATCGGCAGGCAAATTCTCCGGCGACGCCACGCCGGAGAAGAAAACGTAACGTTTTCTATTTTTTTTTTAACCAATACTTTATTATTATATTATTATTTTTTTCTCCAAAAAGTGCCAAAAAACGTAACGTATTCATTTTTATATTCATAGTTCACCTCTATTTAATTTAGTTTTACCCATGTTGGTCAAACCGTGTAGGATTCACGAACTACATTATATTTTTTTGGATTTATATAAAATAGTTTTAATCATATATATTATTTAAATAATTTAATTGTAGTTTTAGAATTTATTGTAATTTTTAAAATTCTTGTTCTTTACTTTTTTGTATGTTTCTAGATCTACTAAAATAAATATATTTAAGGATTTATGTTAATGCATTCACTTTCAGTTATAGCATAAGCAATTGGGAAAGTACCTTAACATATAATGCAGATAATTAATGTTATGTTATTGACATGAAAAAAGGCAAAATGACATTTGTAAATAAAATTTTACCTCCATCAGCATCAGTCCATACACAGCTCAACAAAACCCCGCTATACTCAGCCTCTTAATTGACACCCAGTAAAGAATAAAAATGGACTGCCCCAAATTAGAAAACACCTTTTAATTATCCTGAGGACTAGTTAGGTGTAAGTTTGGAATCTCGGTATCAAAAAAAAAAAAAAACTTCTAAGTGCCTCCATATCAACAACGAACTTCTTAGGGCCGGTTTGGCATTGCTTTCCCAAGACCTAAAAGCTGCTTTCTCAGCTTTCCCAACGAAAAGCAGCATTTGGTAAATACAAAATTGTTTTCGGGGAAAGCAGATAAAGATGGAAAAGCAGTTTTCCGCATAATCTAGGATTTCTGGCTTTTTGGAAAAGCTGCTTTCGAAGCTTATGCGGAAAGCAAAAACCAAATCAAACCAAACATACTCAGTATATCCCGCTCAGAGCAGGGTCTGAGGAGGGTAAGATGTACGCAGACCATGCCCCTACTTATTACGGTAGGGAGGCTGTTTCCGTGAAGACCCACAGCTTAGTGCATAGCGGAATCTTGTGTGATAAATACAAAGGAAAACATATGATTCGAAAAAGCTCGAGACCATACCTGAGCCCATGGCTTAATCCACATGGGACTTACCTAAGCGGAGTTTGGCTACTTCACTCCCGATGATCGCTGCTCTAACAAAAGAGAGGTTGGCTCTGCGCACATCTCCCTGTCAAAAATACACCACACGCAAAGACAATAGGATAAAATATACAATAAAAGTAAAAATGCAATGCTCTAGGTCAAAGCTAACCGAGACAACCCAACCCTGAGGCTCTCAACTACAGCACCGCTCCCTTGAATAGAATCCACAACTCTGATCTGGCGCCTCCAAGCGCACCTATCAACAGTCATGGTCTCGGAAAGGTTTAAGGCCTTCAAATCTAATCTCAGTTGCTCCTCCCACGTCCTCCTCGGTCTGCCTCTCCTCCTCTCCCCGACAACCATTAAACTCTCGACGCTATTCACCGGAGCAGATGCCTGCCTCCTGCGGACGTGGCCAAACCATCTCAACCTCCCTTTCCTAACTTTCGCTGAAATGGGCGACACTTCCAGCGCGTTCCTGAAAACCCCGTTCGCAATTCTATCTAACATTGTGCGACCACACGACCAACGTAGTGATAATTAAGCATTTTTTTTTTAATTTTGTTGTTAACACATGATAGAATAAATATAATGCATATAAAACTAAAATAAACTAAAAGTTAAATAGAATTGTACACGGTTTCAAAAAAAAGAATTGTACACCGTGGTTTATTTTTGTGAACACTACTATAAACTCTAATATATTACTTTAATTTTAGTGTCCTTATGCAGTTATTTAATTAAAAATAAAATGATGAAATTTATATTTTTGAAAAAAAAATCTCATAATATTTTATATTATATTGTATATATAAAAAACAATGTTACCAAACACCTAATAATCCGCTTTCCGAACTTTTTGAGATTTTGATTTCTGTTTACTAAATACTCATCAATTTTCCCATACAACACTTTCCACCACATCACTTTCCCACACAGTAACTGCTTCTCCCCACATCAATGCCAATCTGACCCTTGAACTGAGGAGGCCTGTCAACATAAGTAGTCGAAATTCAACTGTGCTTACCTGGATTGGTTCTCAAGCCTGTATTGGATCCCCTCCTAGAATATCTAATGCTTTTTGTCTAGCCCTATATATATATTCTCATGTATGGGAATGTGACCCCCAACTTCTTAGTAGCCCATATTTGCAAGTGCTTCGGCTCTAGCTCATAATTCTTCAATTCAACACAGATTCCTAAAACAACCAATTGGAATCACTATTTGTAACACCCCAAATTTCATATGGGACATACACGCCGTAGAACCTTCATAAGGTCTACCAGGCTAACATATGACACATACTCCACAAAAGAAATCTCATATGACACATTAATAATAGTAAAATGGGGTCGTTGCCTCGGCCAAAATATTTTTGTTTAACATCATAAAACATAAGGTAACACAAGTTCATTGCCCACGCAAGGGACTTTAACAATATTCGTAAAACAACCGGACTAACTCCGACACCCAAGTAAACATGGTAACAAAACATCTAACATAGACTCGAGCCTCCTCATCATGCTGGGCCATCTTTTGCATGCGTGTCCCGTGCCGGCTCCTCAGCTCGATCGATACCTAAAATGCATAAGACGCATTTCCCCCATTTAAGAGTTTAGCATTCGAATAGTTAGTGCAAGTACAGATTTACATAACATTACATACGAGTACAATCCAACATGAAAAACACACTTGAAAATACTTGAAAGACAATATTTCGGAATATCACATTTTCATCAAAACATGTCCATCGAAGCAATCATAACATCACATTACTCCAACACAATTCCATACTTGGTAACCCGTGGCCGTACCCCTTAGTATCGACCCCCAGAGGCCCCGTCGGACCTTCCCCAGGTGGGAAACCACTTCCACGATCGTATCCCTTAGTAGTGACCCCCAGAGGTCCCGTCGGATCGTCCCCAGGTGGATGAACAACATCAACATACACACGCACACATTTATCACAACTTTCATCAATGTCGAATTTACATTCTGTATAATATTATGTAAAGTAAGTACTTGCCTTGAATTATACGATGTGAAGAAAACGGTGAAAAGGAAGGGTTTTGGTCCGAATAATCTTCACAAATTTGCTCATATCACAATAACGATATACAATCAACCTCAGTATTGCGGAAACGTAAGAATTCATCATAGTTATACCTGTTGGGACAATTTATCGGTCACCATGAAGTCATAATCGATCCTAATCTATTAACGATGGACACTTTGAAGTTTAATCCGTTAAACTATAATGAAAGCAAAGGATTACAATTACACAATCGTAATCTACCAACTTATCAAAGCTAAATCGGATTCAAAGGGTAAAATCACGACAAAATCCCGAAATCCCCAAAAACCAGGGTTCTAGAAATATACCTTGATTTGAAGGTGGAATCACGGATGATTAGGTGCTAGAGTGGTATTATGAAGCTCAAATACACTTCTCTAATGGAGTTTGGGTGGAAATCGGACGAATTCTGGCTTGAAGAGTCGCTCCCGTCGCGCAGAAGGAGAAACAGATGAAAAATGAAGAAGAAAACCGTTGCCCAGTTTTATATGCTGGACAGGCGTTACGGCCGTAACACATACCCCTTTACGACCGTAATGGTGTTGCAGAACTCACTGGACCAATTTCACACCTTCATTACGGCCGCTACGAAGGTGGCATTACGGCTGTAATGCATGGAAACTTACGGTCGTAATACATGCTACCTTACGGCCGTAACTTGGCCCTGAAAGTTGATCAGACCTGCTATAAACTAATGGCTCGACAACCACCAGAATGAAGATACAAGGGTAGGTCCAATGGATAAACTGAAGTCCCCTACTGACGAGATAAGCATAAAAACCATCACATGCCTCCGGCCATCCGAAGGTCGGAATAAACGAGTATTAACATCAATGCCCAAAATAATAAGAATTTACAAAACGACCCACACATTCGAAAATCTAGATTCGAGACCTGAACGACAAACTCAGAAAGTTGTAACATAACCAAAAATATTAAAGGAACTCGCAAAGGTAACGAAATGCCAGGTTAGAATGAAATTACGAGAATCGAGCCTCAACGCGGAAAGTTACACAATAAGTAAAATTCCATAAAAACAACTCTGAAACTCGTCCGGATGGTCATGAATGCAAAACAAAATGGTTTCAGAATACTACAACACTGACAAGCGAGTCGTCCGAAATGAAAATTACTAAAAATAGAAAGTGCAGATATTACATTCTCTCCCCCTAAAAAGAAGTTTTGTCCCGAAACTTACAAAATAAATAACTCGGGGTATCTCGCCTTCATATTATCCTCCATTTCCCAAGTCGATTCCTCTGATCCGTGTCTCAACCACTGCACTTTAACCAAAGGAATGGTTTTGTGCCTAAGTTAACTCACCCGATGCTCCAAAATCTGAATCGGTCTCTCCTCAAATGTGATGTCGGGACCCAATTCAAATGTGATGCACATGACTCAAGGACGGTGGCAAACCTAACCGATATGCAAGCTCTCCAACTCTTTCTAAAATCTCGAACGGTCCAATATATCTCGGACTAAGTTTACCCTTTCGGCTGAAGCGGTAAAATCCCCGAGTCGGCGACACTTTCAGTAAGACATGATCTCCAATCTCAAACTCTAACGGCCGACGACACATGTCGGCATAGGACTTCTGTCGACTCTGGGCTGTTAACAACCTACCACGAATCAAGGCGATCTTATCTCTCGTCTCAACGACTAAATCTGGTTCAGTGCCAATCAATTCGGATGTATCATCCCAACACAACAGCGATCTGCACCTTCTTCCATACAATGCCTCGAATGGTGCCATTTTGATCGAAGCGTGCCAACTGTTGTTGTACGTAAACTCGATCAACGGCAAGTGCGCTTCCCAATCATCTTTTCAGTCTAAGGCACATGCTCTCAACATATCCTCAAGTGTATGAATCGTTCGCTCTGACTGTCCGTCAGTCTGAGGATGGTAAGATGTACTGAGTCTCAATTCAGTCCCCAGAGCCCGATGAACATCCTGCCAGAAATATGATATAAACCGGCCATATCGATCTGAAACAATACTCTTAGGAGTCCCATGCAACCTCACGATTTCTGCGATAAATACCCGTGTTAGCCTCTCTGGTCCCCAAGTATCCTTAATACCCAGAAAATGAGCAGATTTGTTTAGTCGATCGATAATGACCCAAATCATGATCATCCCAGTCCAGGTTCTAGGCATACTGGTGATGAAGTCCATAGAAATATCCTCTCACTTCCATTCTGGAATAGAAAGTGGCTGCAATAACCCCGTGGGTCGCTGATGTTTGATCTTAACCTGCTGACAGGTCAAACACCTCGACACAAACTCGGTAATGTCCGTCTTCACGTTACTCCACCAATAGTTACTCCTTACATCCCTGTACATTTTGCTTGTCCATGACGTATGGAATAAGGCATAGTATGAGCTTCTTTCAAGATTTTCTGCCTCAACTCGACATCACTAGGTACACACAATCTGCCTCTAAACCTTAAAATCCCGTCATCCTGAACCACAAATCCAAGATCTTTCCCTTTCTTCACATCTTCTCTCAACTGGACTAAAAGTGGATCATCATACTGTCTCGCCTTGATATCATTAACCAAAGACGAAGTGATTTCTAATGCACATAACTGACCCTGAACTCTCTGAACCCAAACTTCGATATTCTGACAAATCAGATCCCGCTGAATCCTGCTTTGAGGCGTAAGAACCTCTAACATCTGTAGCGCCATCAGCTTATGACTCAACGCATCTGCCGCTACATTGGCCTTACCCGGATGATAATGAATCTCGAGATCGTAATCTTTGATTAATTATAACCACCTACGCTGTCTCATGTTCAACTCCTTATGACAGAAGATATACTTCAGACTCTTGTGATCCGTGTAAATCTTACACGACGAACCATAGAGATAATGCCTTCAAATCTTTAAAGCGAAAACGGCCGCAGCTAACTCCAAATCATGTGTTGGGTAATTAGTTTCATAAGGTTTCAGCTGACGAGACGCATAAGCAATAACCCTATCTCTCTGTATCAAAACACATCCGAGTCCGAGACCCGAATCACTATACACTACAAAATCCTCGTTCCCTTGAGGCAAAGCTAAAACTGGTGCAGTAGTCAACCGTCTCTTCAACTCATCAAAGCTATCCTGCCTATCTGCATTCCACTCAAACTTCTGGGTTTTCTGAAGTAATTGCGTGAGTGGTCGAGTGATCATAGAAAAATCCTTCTACGATCCTACGATAATAGCTCGCGAGTCCTATAAAACTCCTCACTTCTTTTACATTCTTAGGCGGTTCCCATGCCATCACTGCCTCTATCTTCTGCGGATCTGTTGGGATAACAAATACACTGTATCGAAATTGTTGAGATAACAATATCCATTATCGAAACAGCCAGGATAATCAATCCCCGTATCGAATAGTGATGATAAGAGGTTTTGATAATATGCCAATCCTCAATACAGTAAGGAAACTGTATCGAAAAGTTGAAGTGTCAACTGCATCAAGACCACACAGATCCAAAGATATAGAGGAACCTTTCAAGACAAAGAAAGAAGTCTTATAAAGACTAAGTATGGAAGCTGTCTCGAATCAACAATACAGTGATCTTCCATACAGCTCTCAACAGGACAAAGAAGGAATCTTCTGTTCCCACTAGAAGTCAAGTCCCGTTGATATAGAAGTATTTAAATACTCAAAGATAAAGTATTTAAATACTATAAGTCAATAGATCTTCAAATCCCGCAAAATCCGGATCGTGTTTTTCATCCCGTTGGAACGGAATCTTGCTCAATGGATTTATCTCAATGGATATATTTTTCAGAAGACTATATATATCTCATCAAGGCGTTGAAGATCAGTTACCAAGTGACAAAGTTATTACTATATACATCAGAGCAAAACATATCTCCAGTAGCTTACTGAAACTCAGATCTAAGAGATATACAGTGCTCAACAACTTGAACAACACTTCATCAAGCTAGAAGCTCAGAAAGTCAAAGATGTTGTTCATACCCTGTTCTATCCTTTGAACAAACCCAGATCAGCCCTGTGTGGACTGAGAATCGTTGCTACTCCAAAACTGTGTGTGAAGGAATTGCATCGAAGAAGACGAAGCTTCAGAACTGTGTGTGAAGAAGTCAGTAAAGCATTAGCTCAAACCAATCTGTGTGAACGGTTGAAGCTAAGATCTTTATATCAATCTGTGTGAACGATATATTGATTGTGTGTTGTTATAATTACGTAGTTGTGTACGCAGTAATTATAATAAACTTTTTACTCCTGTGTGGAGGACCAGTGGACGTAGAGGGGTTTACCTCGAACCACTTTAAATACTGCGTTATTTACCTTCTGCCTTACTTGTTTTAATTACTGTGATTATTTAAGTATACACTGCACATTGAGTTGTTGTATCCACATCAACTTACTGTATTTAAGACTTCCGCTACGCACTCAGATTTAAAATCAATACAGCTTGTTGTTTAAACTACTTTCCAAGCTGTATCCAGTATACTTAGTGGCCAACAAGTGGTATCGGAGCGGTTGATTCTAAAAAGATCCAGTCGTGTTTTTAACCGAATCAGATCCAAAATCACTTAATTTCTAAAACAAGTCTTTTTCATTCCTTTATTCTCACATGGATACATCTATGATCAATAAAGTGCCTATGTTCTCTATTAATGAATTTGATGATTGGAGAATTAGGATGGAGGCTCATCTTGCAGCTATGCACGAAGAGATGATTTTTGTTATACAGGATGGCCCCATCAAGATCATGAAGGTAAACACGGCCGCAAGGATTGAAGGCCAAGCCCATGCTGAAATGCTCGAGAAGGAACGCGAGCAATGGACCACAGATGAAAGAAAGCGTGCCAACCTCGACAATGTGGCTAAGAATGCGTTATTTGTCACTCTTGACAAAGGCACGTTCTCGAAGGTAAAGAGCTGTAAATTAGCCAAGGAAATCTAGGATAAACTCAAGATGATTTGTGAGGGAACTGAGCTCTCAAAAGAAAACAAAATTTCAAAACTGACTCAGCAATTTGAATCTTTCGAAATGAAACCAACCGAGACACTTGAGGAACTTGACCTCAGATTCACTGGTATTGTTGGTGAACTTGAAGCTTTGGGCAAAATTTATACCCAAAAGGAGAAGAATTTAAAAAATTTCAGATCTCTCCCTGCCCGATGGGACATTAAGACCACAGCTATGCGTGTATCTTACAATCTTAATGAAATATCTACCTTTGATCTCTTCTCTGACCTCAAAGCTTTTGAGTATGATATTGACAGAAGAGAGAAAGCTGAAGAATCTCCTTCAAAGGTCACAGCACTAGCCGCTGTATCGAATCGTCGACACAGCATGCCCAGCTCGTCGAAGCCTAGTCACAAGAATGCTGACAGTGACGACGACATCCTGTCTCAAGATGAAATGGCGCTTCTCATGCACAAATTCAAAAAGTTCATCAAGCAGTCTGGAAAGACTCCCTACAGGCCCAAACCTGTCCACAAGGTAAGTACCAAAACTTCATCCGGTGATGCTAACCTGTGCTATAATTGCAGGAAACCAGGGCATTATGCAAATAAATGTCCTCATCCCAAAGTTCAAAGGTTGCCGGAAGCCGAGCAACAAGAGAGAGATGAAAGAAGACGTGCTTGGAAAAACAAGCTCAAGGCCCTGATTGGAGAATCAGAAGCCTCCCCCACACCATCCAAATCCGAAGAATGTCTTCAGGTGGTCAATGAAAGTGATTCATCTGACGATGAGTTCGATGATAAAGAATATATGTGATTTATGGCCAAGGACATTCCGGAAGATGAAGATAGCGATGATGAGGTAAGCTCAACCTCAGCTATTCCATTAAATGCATCTCATACTTTTGAAAACATGATGAATGAGTTTAAAAATATTCAAAAGGCCCATGAGACATTGAAAAATGAGAATATACAGCTCCAACTATCTAACCTAGAGCTGAAAGATGAAAATGACTTGCTGAAAATAAATTATGACAATATGTCTATCAATTGTGAAACCAGCAAAGTCGATTTTGAAAAACTCATGGAAAGCAATCATCAACTTGCTCATGAACTAAGTGAGATTAAAACTCACAAAGAGAGCAAGACAAATGATTTGGTTCTACTTGAAGCCAAAGTCAAAACTCTCGAAAAATGAGAAAATGAACTTGAGACCATTCTGAAATCGTTCGAGAAATTTTCCAAAAGAATGGAAGAAATTCTGAGCACTGGGCAACATGCTCATGATAAAAGTGGCTTAGGATACAACTCATGTTCAAACAAAGGGAAAACTAGTACAGTATTTGTTAAGAGTGTGGAACACATTCCTGTGTCGAAAGAAACTTCGAGTCCTGTGAAGGAACTCAAGACAAATGGTCAAAGAAAGGCTGTCATTCCGCCACCTCAATCATACTCCAGACAGCGGAATCACCAGCCATTCAGACCTGAAAGGCACACTCAACAGCATGCTCCCCGAGCATATCAACAGCGCCAACAGCCGTTCAGAAGGAAGGCTGTATCCAAATACCAAAGGCCCGCACGGCAGTACTATCAGTACAGCACGCCGAGGTATTGGATACAGGAGCCCCGTTATTCCTCGAGACAGCAGGTGTCCGCTCAGTATCAACAACAGCGTTGGGAATCCAACTGGAGACCCAGAAGGCAAGCTGTTAGGCCAAAGAAAATGGCTCCACCTCCAAGACGGCACTCGTACTGGATTAATAATAATAACCCTGAATTTTACATGCATAATAATTATCATGGTTATAGCGACTATGAATATGCCCCACGTAGATATCGTAACACTGTACTGAAGGTAACCTACAGTAAACCAATTGCTCACTACTACAAAACAGACATTTAACATCGATTTTTTTGGACATTTAACATCGGTTTTGGAACCGATGTTAAATGTCGCGATGTTAAAATTAACATCGGTTTCTAATAACCAATGTTAAACTTCGATTTTAACATCGGTTGTTATAACAACCGATGTTAATTTTAATATCGCGATATTTAACATCGGTTCTGGGACAACCGATGTTAAATTTCGCGATTTTAAAATTTTATCGGACCGCGGCTAACCCAGCTAGCTCAACCCATCCCCAACCCAGACACTCGCCCCAACCCCCCGCACCACCTTGCAGCCCCACCAACCTACAACAAATACCATTAAATTTCGTTGTTGGTGGGTTTCAACTCACCACCTCTTGCTTGTGGAAGTGTGATATTACCACTCATGAGATGAACTTCTTGTATATTTTTGCTATGTGATATATTTATATACTATATACATTTATAAATTTATATAAATATAGATAATTTAATATAAATATATATATATATATATATATTAACAAATCGAAAATTTATTTTTTTTTTTAAAAATCTATAATATTAATATTAAAAGTCGGATGTTTTTATTTAAAGCTCGAAAATAAAAAATAAAAAATTAAAAAATATGAATCTGATTTATAATTAATATTTAATCTGTTTTTTTTATTTTTAGATTTTTGTAAAAATATAAAATAGTTTTTTTATGAAAAGTAAAAAAATTACAAAAACAAAAACTAGCAGGTTTTTAAAAATATATATAATAATTCAATTTTTATTTATTTATAAAAAATAATATTCCACTTTTTTTTTCAAAAATTTAAATAAAAACATCCGATTTTTATTTTCTATTTTCGAACTTTAAATAAAAATATCCGATTTTTATTTTTTATTTTCGAACTAATGTTTATTTTTTATTTTCGAACTTTAAATAAAAACTTCTAATGTTTACCTTTTATTTTTGAACAATAAATATAAACATCGAATTTTTAATATTAATATTACGGATTTTTTAAAAAAAAATAAAGTTTCGATTTTTTTAAAAAAAGTTCCAGATTTTTTAAAAATTTTAACATCGGTTATACTAAAACCGATGTTAAATTAAAAATTAACATTGTTTAACATCGGTTTTTTTAAAAACCGATGTTAATTTGTAATTTAACATCGGTTTTAGTATAACCGATGTTAAATTTTTTAAAAAATCTGAAACTTTTTTTAAAAAATGGAAACTTTATTTAAAAATTAACATCGGTTTTTAAAAATTAACATCGGTTTTTCTAAACCGATGTGAAATGGATTAATTTAACATCGGTTTTTTCAAAAACCGATGTTAATTGTTAATTTAACATCGGTTTTTAGCAGAACCGATGTTAATTTGTTTTAAAATTTTCAATTATGCCACCGCGTCTTTTTTAACATCGGTTTTTACAAAACCGATGTTAAACGAGCGATGTTGAATGTCTTTTTTGTAGTAGTGGCTGTCAGGAAAACTTGGGTACCTAGAGGAACTAACATTCATGGACCCAAAAATCAAAGGGGACCTAAATCTACTTAATCTGTTTGCATACAGGACATCCTAGAGGAGGACACCTGGTACTTTGATAGTGGATGCTCTCGGTACATGACCGGAGATAGAAGCAAGCTATCAGATTTCGTAGAAGGTCGCGGTCCAAAAGTTAGTTTCGGTGATAAATCTAAAGGAAGGACAAGATGGAAAGGAAACCTACTTGTCGGAAAATTCAAAGTCACCGATGTTGCATATGTTGAAGGCTTACAGTACAATCTACTTAGTATTATCCAGTTCTGTGATAAACAGTTCTCGGTGAAATTCTATATAGATCATTGTAGAGTCAAGAACATCCAGACCAAAGAAGTTGTGCTTACAGGAAGCAGATCAGGTAACATGTATATTGCTGACTGGAAGCCTATGAGCTCCTCAATTCCATGCTTTGTTGCCAAAGGCACTACAGATCTAAGCTGGTTATGGCACAAGAGGATGTCTCACGTCAACTTCAAGACGATCAACAAGCTCTCAAGACAGGGAATGGTAAGAGGATTGCCAAACGTGTCATTCAAAAAGGACAGCGTCTGCGGATCGTGTCAGAAAGGCAAGCAAATCAAGTCAACCCTAAAGAGCAAATCCTAACTTTCAACCCAAAGAGTGTTGGAAATGCTACATATGGATCTCTACGGTCCTGTAGACCCAGTAAGTTTGGGAGGTAAGAAATATTGTCTTGTTGTTGTTAATGATTATTCCAGGTATGCTTTGACAATTTTCCTAAGCAAGAAGAAGGAAACAACATCAAAGCTGCCCGAGCTCCTGAGAAAGCTGCAAAACGAAAAGGCATTGAGTATCGTGTCCATTCATTCCGACAGAGATACAGAATGTACTAACCGCTTTATAGAGCAATACTGTTCGGAAAATGGGATACAGCACGAATACTCAGATGCCCGTACACCTCAACAAAATGGTGTTGCCGAGCGAAAGAATAGGATGCTGAAAGAATCAACAAGGACAATGATCGCCGAAAGCAAGTTGCCACAGTGTTTCTGGGGTGAAGCAACCAATACAGCATGCTACACTCAAAACCGCTGTATCGTCAACAAGCACCACAACAAAACAGCATATGAGGTATGGAACAACAAAACCCCATTAGTTTCATATTTTCACATTTTTGGATGCAGGTGTTATGTACTGAATAATGGGAAGGATCAACTTAGAACTTTTGATGAGAAATCAGATGAAGGAATATTTGTAGGATACTCCCCTGTCAGCAAAGCTTACAGGATCTTTAATAAAAGGAAGCTGACGATCGAGGAATCAGTTTATGTAGTGTTCGACGAACCTTATCATGACCCTACAAGAGTAGATGATATTACTCAGAACATCCAACATCTCTCTATATTAGATCCTCCAACTCCCATAGAACCTGTTGTTGACCTAGAAATCAACCCCGCAGATGTAAGAATCGACGTAGATGAAGTCGACGCTGTACAAGCTGAAGCTGTATCTACAGAAACTCTCAATACAGTACGGAACCCTGAATTAGAACCCGACCGAAGATGGTTGCGAGATCACCCGTAAGAGCTGATCATTGGAAACATTGATGTTGGTGTTTCTACCCGTAGGAGAATACAGAGTACACAAGGAAATGTACTTTGTGCACAAGAAGAACTGGATACTGAGATATCACCATTTCCTGAATAGAAATCTCAATCCGAGCTTAGAAGACTCAATATGTGCACTATTGCTATATTCTTAGCCCAGTCCGAACCTGTTTCGACCATAGACGCTCTTAATAATTCTCATTGGATAACATCTATTGAAGAAGAGCTTAACGGTTTCGAAAGAAACAATGTATGGTATCTTGTACCCAGACCTACGCATCAATCGGTTATAGGAACCAAATGGGTATTTCGAAACAAGAAGGATCGAAATGGACTTATTATAAGGAATAAATCCAGACTAGTCGCACAAGGCTATAGACAGGAAGAAGGCATAGACTATGATGAAACCTTTGCCCCTGTAGCCAGACTAGAAGCCATTAGGATATTTTTAGCCTCTGCCGCCCATAAGAGCTTCATTGTATATCAAATGGACGTCAAGAGTGCATTCCTAAATGGAGACCTTGCCGAAGAAGTTTATGTTGAACAACCACCAGGGTTTGCCAACACAGATGGCATCGACCTAGTATACAGGCTAAGGAAAGCACTGTATGGACTTAAGCAAGCCCCTAGAGCATGGTATGAGACCCTGTCCCAGTATCTAACCGACAATGGATTTGAGAAAGGTGCTGTGGACAAGACCTTGTTCAAAATACAGGAAGGTGATGACCTACTAATAGTGCAAATTTATGTAGATGATATAATTTTTGGTTCAACTAACCATGCTTTGTGTCAAAGGTTCTCTCATCTCATGCAAAGTAAATTGAAATGAGTATGATGGGAGAACTTAGTTATTTCCTAGGTTTGCAGGTAAAGCAGTTGCCTACAGGTATTTTCATCAACCAGGAAAAATACAGCAAGGAGCTTCTCAACAAATTTGGAATGAACACTTCCAAATCATCGTCAACCCCCATGAGCACTTCCATGCAAATTAGTGCTGATGAATCCGGAAAGCCGGTTGACCAATCACTCTACAGGAAGCTTATTTGCTCTCTCCTGTACCTGACGGCTAGCAGACCCGATATCCAGTTTTTTGTTGGAGTGTATGCGAGATATCAAGTGGCACCTAAGAAATCACACTTCAATACAACTAAACGAATCCTGAAGTACATTAAAGGAACAGTCGATGTAGGACTGTGGTATCCTAAAGAAGGCGGATTCTATTTAGTTGGATACAGCGACTCGGATCTCGGAGGCTGCAAGCTAGATAGGAAGAGTACAAGTGGAACTTGTCACTTTCTTGGACCTAGACTCGTTTCTTGGTTCAGTAAGAAGCAATTGGCTAACTCACTTTCCACGACTGAATCAGAATACTATGCTGCTGGTAGTTGCTGTATGCAGATCCTTTGGATACAGCAGCAGTTGTCAGATTATGGGATTGAAGCCAAAGAGACGCCAATCATGTGTGATAGCACGAGTGCAATTGCAATCATGCACAATCCTGTATTGCACTCGCGCACTAAGCATATCAACATGAAGCATCATTTCATAAGGAATCATGTCGAGAACAAGGATGTTCGGCTCGAAAAGGTTCATACAGATATTCAGTTGGCCGATATCTTCACCAAGCCTCTCGACACAGCAAGATTCAACATGCTTAGACAAGAATTGGGAATGCGACAGCCCGACTCCCTGTAAATAATTTACTGTTTTTACTCAATAATTAAGGGGGAATACAGTATGACCCATGAATACAGCATTAATCCAAAAGTTGTTGTATGAAATTAAAACCTATATGTACCTTTTAAGGGGGAACACTATATCGTCGCGGATACAGCACATACTATAGGATTTCGATTCAGAGTATATATATTATATTATATTATTTCATTTTAAAATAATTTTTGTCCACGTGCCCTGTTTTCATGTCAAACGTCATATACATTAAATGCCTTACACGACATCTGGACAACTGAATCTCAAAAGCCGCGATGTTTTCAAATTGTTTAATGTTTTAAAACCGTCGTTTCAGGCATTTAAGGTAACAACAAATGTCAGAAGTGGGACCCGCTCATATTTTAATATTCCGTGGATAAGTGTACCAGTTATACTCAGTTCATCGTAAGTGTTCTTTTCAAAAACCGGCTCCCATCCCTTAAATCTGACCATTCGTACTCTGGAAAACCCTACTTCGCCGCCCACTATAAAAGGACTGATACTGCCATTAGAGACTCTTTACGCTTTCTGCAAAATTTAAGAGCACTCAAACAAATACAGTCTACAAAGTTTTTCGGTGTTTTACTGCAAATTTCTCTTAATCTCTTTTATATTTTCTTGAGAATTACCAATGGCTGCTCAGACATCTTCTCCTGCACTCAAGAAATCCTCGAACATCATCGATGGACGGATCTTCTCAAGATATGTCATCATCGAGCGTATTCTCTCTGAAACCAATGACGTTGAACCAATGGAGTTCATCATCACCAGACTCCATCAGCAAGGCCTCTACCGCCTCGGGAGTCAAACCGCCGAGAAATACGATGTTCACTTGGTTGAGGACTTCTACCTCAACGCCGCCGTTCGCTTTTTGTCGATGGCCCAGGGAGGCCACGTTGCTGACATTACCGCTATCATTCAAAGAGTGGAGATCTGTATCGATCGAGATCTTCTTCAGAACATTTACAGGCTTTCTGCTGATGGCCTGACCATGGAAGAACTTGAGACGTTTGGGTCTCAAGAGATGATAACGAAGTACTATGGGCTGTTCACCAGCTCAGCTATTGTTGACGTGGTTCACACCACCTGTCACAAAAAGAATTTTTGTTTGCCATATGTCTACCTGCATGACTTTTGCTGCAGAATCATTGAGAATCGAACTGGTGCATTTGAAATGTGCACCAATCTGAGATTTAGGATGATGGTTGCGATTTTGACCTGTGAAAAGGTCAACTGGTGCCAGATTATCTTGAAGCGCTTGCAGGAGGAAGTATCCAAGCCTGCCACTCAAAAGAAGTCATTTGGTTTATTTTTAAACCACATTTTGACGAAATGCGGAATTACACAATCCGCTGATGCAAAGAAAAACAGCTCCCAGATCTACTTAGGAGGCGTCAAGCCTTCGGCGTTTAACCAGAGCACTCTGGTCCGCAACCAACCAAAAGTCCGTAATATGCCCGTTTCTGAAGATCCAATGGATGTGTCTTTGAAATCACAGAGTGTGGAGTCTTCCAAGAAACGCAAGAGATCTCACAGCAAGACACCAACTGCTGCTGAGAAGCCGAAAAGGAAGCTAAGGAGGCTTTCTAAAGCTAAATCCACCAAAACCTCCGAGGAAGCTTCTACTGTGGCGCAACCCACTGAACAACTACCCCAGGGCCCAACCCCTGTGGAAGAGGTGCCCGCTACTGTATCGACAGTATATCCCGAGCCTTTGGCGGCTAAGACGGATGATCGGACATCTGCCAACTTAGAAGACTCTAGCGAGTCGGCTGCCCCTTTGGAGCCAACAGCTACTTCTCCTATGCGGGATTCCACACCCGTACAGGATCCATCTTCCTTCGGGGCACCATCCCCTGTAAGGAATCCCTCTTCGCTACAGGATCCCACACCTGTAGAGGAACCCCTCGCTACAGCGGACTCAGACGTTGTACGCAGTCCCTCCCCGGACACCATTATCAACAAAACCCTTCTCTATGTGCAGATTGATCATGCTTATGAAAGATTCCTTCAATGGAAAAGATACCGGCTAGCTCCATACGACACCTTATACAACTGGAGCGACTGGAGCCATGAAGAAAGATTTGTATTGGAAGTGACGGACTCGACCGAAGTTGATGCCCTGATCCAATGGGACAATCTCTACTGCAAAGAATTGATTGAAAGCCATCTATTGCAAAAATCTGACGCCAGGAGAAAAGGAAAAGATAAGTCCGAGGACTCTCCCCAAGATCCAAAAGAAGACCATGACTCAGACGACGACGACGATGCATTACAAGCAGGTCTGAGAATGAGTCGTGAGGAGGCTCAAGACAGAGATGCCTCTCAATCCAAGAATAACGAAGGGCCATCAAGCCGAAGTGAGCCCCCTTCCCCACAGTAAGAGAATATTCCTGACGATGAGGAATCAGTCCCTGAAGTCGAGGAAAAAGAAATTGTTTCGAAACACGCACCCGAGCCTGCTGCCGCAGAAGAAGAAGAAATTTCACGTGCCGTCCAGCAAGAGGAATCAGTCCCTCTTACGGAACAGGCGGAAGCTGAGAGACAACAGGAGGAACCAGTCCCTCCTGTACCCATGTCTACAGACGCATCTTCGCAACAGGAGGATACAGCACCTCCTACCGCCGAACCCACAACAGCTGCTCCCGCCCCATCAACCGCGGAATCCGACGACGGTACTGTACCTGAGGATGTCCAACTCAATTCACGACCTACCGTGAATTTGAGAAGGCTAAATGGAGTCGAGGACTTCGCCAAGCCGGATTCTCCCAGCACTGCTGCTAGGAAAGAGCGATTGCGTGCTCTTGGCCTTCAAACTGTCTTCATCCAGGATGCAGTTAATGCCCTGTATTCAGTGGAAAAAGCTCTGAATTGGATGCACGCTTCTGCTGTTGAAGAGATGATTGGATTACAACATGAAGTCTCTCGTGTAGTCGAAGCCTTCACTGTTTTGCCAGAAGTCTTCAAGCAAGCACTGAAGAATCTGCAAGATAAACAAGAGCAACTCCTGAGAGAAGAGGCATCCAAAACTCGTATATCCGAGGCCAAGACCGCAGCAGCTATGATCGAAACCACTTCTCATCTTCGAGCCCACGACAAAAGTATCAAAGATATGTCGCAGGTGCTTTCCACCCTTGTCGAGAGAATGACAAACATTGAGACGAAACAGGATGCCGCACTAGAGATCCTAGGACGTCTTGATGACGCCAAAAAGGGGGAAGAAGCGAGAGAAGCTGCTAGGAGAATAAGGCTCCAGCACGAAAGGGAATTTAATGCTGCTCAAGACAGCATTACCGCTGAATTGAACAAACTAGCCCCTCCCTCTCAAAGTTTTAAGATATCAGGTTCCCAACCTGAGTTTCATGATCCAAATATCCCCTGGCAAAGATTAATCCAAAGACCTTCTGAAATTTGTCTACCAACCAACTGCCATCCCACTGCCGAAGAAGTGAAGCAATGGAGGAAAAATGAACTGATGAGATATTTTGTTAAACTAGTCAGGGAATCCGCCATATTCAAAGGTTATAAGACATTAGCGGAGGCTGCAGACAAATTCACGAAGATGTTAGAAGACGGAAAGCTCCCTCTCCAGCTAGATATAAAATCCAAGCATAGAAAAGGAGATTGGATCACCCATCCAGAAGACTGGATTCTTGCCTTTGACAGATCCTACGAAGGTAGAGCAATATACCTAGATCGAGGCAACGATTCCCTACAGCACTGGTGGCGTGGGACCGAGCATGATCCAGAGAAGAGGCCATGGAGACATTCTGACTATAGGAGCTGAAATCCTTGTAATTATTGTTTTGTTATTTGAAATTTTTCTTTCAAAACAGCAATCCTTGTACTCTATTTTTTGAATATCAATAAAAATGTTTGCCTGTCTTGAAAGATTACAACTCATAATCTACTATGTTAATGTATGATTACATAACTTAAATTGTTGAGATAACAATCACAAGTATAGAAACTTGTTTGAAAATTAAGCTGTACGAACTTGTTTTCGAAACAGTTCATAGATTCAGTTGTATGCATCTAGAATACATTGTAAGATTGTGCCTGCGCGCCAATCATAAGCTTAAGTTGTAAAAATAGCTGTATCGAACTTGCCTGCGAGCAGTTCATAAATTAGTCTAAGTTACTGAAAGACAGAACATTTGACAGAAGACCAAGAAATCTGCCCGAAGTCATCAAGAAAGTCATTCGCTTCATTAAGAAGGTTTTGGCATCATCAAGAAGAACTTGAAAGATTTAAAGTCTTGGCGAATTGTCAAAAAGGGGGAAATTGTTGGGATAACAAATACCCTGTATCGAAATTGTTGAGATAACAATATCCAGTATCGAAACAGCCAGGATAATCAATCCCTGTATCGAATAGTGATGATAAGAGGTTTTGACAATATGCTAATCCTCAATACAGTAAGGAAACTGTATCGAAAAGTTGAAGTGTCAACCTGTATCGAAGACCTGTCACAGATCCAGCATATAGAGGAACCTTTCAGTACAGCAAAGAAGTCTTATAAAGACTAAGTATGGAAGCTGTCTCGAATCAACAATACAGTGATCTTCCATAAAGCTCTCAACAGAACAAAGAAGGAATATTACGTTCCCACTAGAAGTCAAGTCCCGTTGATATAGAAGTATTTAAATACTCAAAGATAAAGTATTTAAATACTGTAAGTCAACAGATCTTCAAATCCCGCAAAATCCGGATCGTGTTTTTCATCCCGTTGGAATGGAATCTTGCTCAACGAATTTATCTCAACGGATATATTTTTCAGAAGACTATATATATCTCATCAAGGCGTTGAAGATCAGTTACCAAGTGACAAAGTTATTACTATATACATCAGAGCAAAACATATCTCCAGTAGCTTACTGCAACTCAGATCTAAGATATATACAGTGCTCAACAACTTGAACAACACTTCATCAAGCTAGAAGCTCAGAAAGTCAAAGCTGTTGTTCATGCCCTGTTCTATCCTTTGAACAAACCCAGATCAGCCCTGTGTGGACTGAGAATCGTTGCTACTCCAGAACTATGTGTTAAGGAATTGCATCGAAGAAGACGAAGCTTCAGAACTGTGTGTGAAGAAGTCAGTCAAGCATTAGCTCAAACCAATCTGTGTGAACGGTTGAAGCTAAGATCTTTATATCAATCTGTGTGAACGATATATTGATTATGTGTTGTTATAATTATGTAGTTGTGTACGCAGTAATTATAATAAACTTTTTACTCCTGTGTGGAGGACCAGTGGACGTAGAGGGGTTTACCTCGAACCACTTTAAATACTGCGTTATTTACCTTCTGCCTTACTTGTTTTAATTACTGTGATTATTTAAGTATACACTGTACATCGAGTTGTTGTATCCACAGCAACTTACTGTATTTAAGACTTCTGCTACGCACTCAGATTTAAAATCAATACAGCTTGTTGTTTAAACTACTTTCCAAGCTGTATCCAGTATACTTAGTGGCCAACAGGATCAACCCGAACTCCCTCTGTTGAAATCACATGCCCAAGGAATGTCACTTCCTTGAGCCAAAACTCACACTTAGA
Organism: Orobanche coerulescens; assembly: GCA_033398695.1. NCBI lineage: Eukaryota > Viridiplantae > Streptophyta > Magnoliopsida > Lamiales > Orobanchaceae > Orobanche > Orobanche coerulescens. The sequence continues at coordinate 151,353,849 of CM065815.1, forward strand.
AAATTTCGCATATAGCTGCTCAGCTATCAAGATGTCTAACACAATTCGAAGATGTAACGCGTGCTCCTCCTGACTCCGGGAATAGATAAGAATGTCGTCGATAAAGACGACCACAAATTTGTCCAGATACTCGATAAAAACTTTGTTCATCAATTTCATGAATACTGCTAGGGCATTGGTTAGCCCAAAAGGTATAACCACAAACTCGTAATGGCTATATCTTGTCCGAAAATCAGCTTTCGGTATGTCACTATCCCGAATCCTCAACTGATAATAACCCAATCGTAAATCAATCTTCGAGAAGATTTTCGCTCCTTGAAGCTGATCAAACAAGTCGTTAATCCGGGGTAAAGGATATTTGTTTTTTATGGTCAACTTGTTCAATTCTCGGTAGTCGATATATAAACGAAGCGATCCATCCTTCTTCTTAACAAAAAGCACAACGCACCCCAAGGTGATGCGCTCAGTCGAGTATACCCTTTATCTAACAATTCCCCCAACTGTTTCTTCAACTCCAACATCTCCGACGGTGCCATACGGTACGGTGCTCGAGAAACAGGAGCCGCAATCGACTCTAGATCAATAGGAAACTCAACCTCCCGTTGTGGTGGTAATCCCGACAAGTCATCCGGAAATACATCAGGATATTCACTAACAACTGGAATCGAAGACATGTCAACTCCACCATCTTCCTGTAACACCCCCGATATATTCAGGAATATTACAGCGCCGTAAATCCTTTACATAAGGATTTACAAGGCTGAAGAATTGAACAGACATTAAAAGGTACTAACGAATGGAAATAACGGAATTAAGATACAAGATTCGACCAAATCGAAAATACAATTGTTCAACAGAAACTTAATAATACATCACCAAATTCAAATTCATCATAAATGACTTCGTACTCGAGTACTTATTGAAATAACCAATAAACAACAGACAAATGAACCCGGTCGAAACATCACTCTGCACCCTCGTCGTCATGCAGCTCCAGTGGTTGTTTTCCCGTTCTCCTGGATCCTGAACGTAAACAAAATGTTCACCCCCGAAGGGGTTAGCACAACGATGCTAGTACAAGTACCACAACATATTATCCAACGCCACACGCAGAATAACAATAACGTAAATGATAAAATGTCAAATGAGTCTTCTCCTGCGAGAAACTCATACATAACATACACAACTGATAATCACAACATGATATCATAACATACATATAGTAATTCCGACGATCCAGCGTTCACTGCCTAGAACCCACGATGATCCCGTCAGACCAACCCGTGGTGGAAAAACCCGTCCGATGATCCAGCGCACGCTAGCATAGATCCCACGATGATCCCGTCGGACCAACACGAGGTGGACATACAACAACGACATACATGCATGACAATATGTATAACATCAATACGTAAAACAAATAAGGTACTTGCCTCGATTCGAAGACAAGAACAATACTTCCACAAAACGAACACTTGAAGGTCGCCCCCCTTAATCAATCACGTAACAAGCTCGAACCTTAACATAAGAAATAATATAGAATTTATCTCACGTCGTACGAATATCTAACAATTCGATTTATGGCCAAAAGCTCATAAAATGTAATCTGTCTGAACTTCTTAGCGCACGCTAAGTACTCAATAGCGTCGTTAAGTACGCTTTCGATAGCGCACGCAAACAACAAAGCATAGCGTACGATAACTATACATGGTCAGTACTTCACTGATCAGCTGACTGACTCGTCTGATGGCCTAGCGTACGTTACATACCAAACATAGCGTACGTTAACTGGTGCTCGATAGAGCACGTTAATTTACATAGCTTAGCGTGCGCTAACTGTGCATGGCAGTTCACTACTGGGCAGAAGACTGTTCTCATCATGATCAAAACAATGAAATCTACCGTGATAATTCATGTTACCTCCATGAATATCATGTTCATACGATTATGAATGATCTTACGGATAACAACAACTTCGGATTCAAGAATATGTTTACTATTATAAAACCATATTCCATTTCGACTACAAATCTTCATACGACAATTTGAAAGGCTTAACGGTTGATATCGACACCTTTATATCAATCAAAATTATCATGCTGTAGTTGTTTAACATTCCATCTATACTAGATAAATCCTTCCATGATCAATCCCTTAGATTCATCTAACAATAATGATGTTAAAGTCAAGTCCATGATTGCTATGAAGTCATCTACTAGATTTGGATTACCAATGATAGAAGCTTCCTCTACTTGTTCATTGTAATAAGATTCGAATCATGATGTTCATAATCAAGGTACTTGAGGCATAACCATCTCTATATTCCAAACATGATGCATGTTGAATAATTCACTAATGAAAATCAATATCTCGTTAACATGATCATCTAATTCTTTAGAATCCAACTCTAAGTCTGGAGATAGGTTGAACATACCTTAATATGACGAAAATCACTGAACCGTAAGGTAGAATCCGACTCCGGTTGGTTGTATGCCACTCCAAGGTGCTACTCCACTTCAATGATCACTCACAAGTAATATCCAATATTCAAGGATCGAGAAGATGTTTTCTAAGTGTGTTAGAAGGGAAATTCTTGCTCTCTGGTCTCTCAAGAATGAAGTATAGACGAAGGAAATGGGAATAAAAATGGAGTTCTGGCACATATATAAACTTTCTGCACAAAGCAGATTAGCGCACGCTACCACGCATTCCTTAGCGCACGCTAATAAGAGTTGACTTCAAAACTGTCCAGGTTCGTTCGCGGGAATCTTATCCGGACCCATGTCCCGGCTGGCGCATGTGCTAGCCGCCTAGCTCAATAATTGAGTACTTAGCGCACGCAACTCCTACATACGTAGCGTGCGCTAGTAGTAGCTCGATAGCGCGCGTTAAGCTACATTCTTAGCGTGCGCTATCACGAGTTTGCATGAGAAATTTTGCATGTTGTTATACTTATGTATAAAGATATCAATGTAAGAAATATCATACTCCAATCATCAAGATCACAATTCCGAATAATACAGGGTTCGAATACAGGTAAAGTACACAGTAATAAATCCGGATATTACATACTCTCCTACTAAAAAGGAGTTTCGTCCCGAAACTCAAGACGAAAATAACTCGGGATATCTGGACTTCATGCCATCTTCCGTTTCCCATGTGGCTTCTTCCACTCCATGGCGTGACCATTGAACTTTGACCAAAACGATGGGTTTGTTTCTCAACTGCTTAACTCGACTCTCGAGTATCTTGACCGGTCTTTATTCAAACGTCCCATCTTGAGCGACTTCGATCTCGCCGAAATCAATGACATGACTAGGATCTGGTATATACCTCCGTAACTGGGACACGTGGAACACGTTATGAACATGGCACAATGACGGCGGCAATGCCAATCTGTATGCCAACTCTCCAACTCTCTCAAGGATCTCAAATGGTCCGATATATCTCGGACTCAGCTTTTCTTTCCTTCCGAAACGAAAGATTCCCCGAGTAGGAGAAACCTTTAAAAGTACGTGGTCTCCCGTACTGAATTCCAAAGGGCGACGGCGTACGTCTGCGTAAGATTTCTGGCGACTCTGGGCGGTCAACAGCCTTTCACGAATCAAGGCTATCTTCTCTCGAGTCTGTACGATCAACTCTGGTTCTGTCCCGATTAAGTCTGATGAATCATCCCAACATAGGGGCGATCTACATCTCCCCCCGTATAATGCCTCAAATGGTGCCATCTTAATGGAAGCATGCCAACTATTGTTGTAGGTAAATTCAATCAACGGTAGGTGAATTTCCCAATCGTTTGACCAATCTAAGGCACAGGCCCTTAGCATGTCTTCCACCGTTTGAATAGTCCTCTCGGATTGTCCGTCAGTCTGCGGGTGATAAGCTGTGCTGAAGTTCAATTCGGTCCCCAAGGCCTTATGAACTGCTTTCCAAAAGTGAGACACAAAATGGCCGTCTCGATCAGAAACAATGGTTTTCGGCATACCATGCAATCGAACTATCTCCGAAATAAATACTCGTGCCAACCTCTCTGGTCCCCACGTATCCTTAATGCCTAGAAAATGAGCTGATTTGGTTAAACGATCAACTATCACCCAAATCATGTTCATTCCTGTCCTGGTTCTCGGCATACTAGTGATAAAGTCCATCGATATGTCCTCCCACTTCCATTCAGGAATCGGGAGTGGCTTCAACATTCCGGCAGCCGTTGATGCTCGATCTTAACTCACCGACAAGTCAAGCATTTCAAACATAGTCCGCTACATCTTTCTTCATGTTGCCCCACCAAAATTCTCGCTTCAAGTCCTTATACATCTTCTTGGTGCACAGGTGGATAGAATAGGGCGAACTGTGAGCTTCTTTCATAATCGTCTGCTTCAGAACATCGACATCGGGAACGCAGAGTCGGTTCTGGAATCTCAAAACTCCATCATCATGAATTATGAATCCGGGGGCCTTTCTTTTGATCACTTCATCACGTAACCGAATCATCAAAGGATCATCTGCCTGTCTAGATTTGATTTCTTCGGTTAATGATGAAGTTATTTCCATCACGCACAGTTGTCCTTGGACTCTTTGTAACCACAGTTCAATTCCTTCTCGAATCATCTCTCGTTGAAGGCTAAGTTGGGAGGTCAGAGTCTCCAGCATCTGAATAGAAACAGGCTTGCGGCTGAGTGCATCGACCACTACATTCGCTTTGCCTGGATGATACAAAATCTCCAAGTCATAGTCCTTAATCAGTTCTAACCATCTTCTTTGCCGCATGTTCAATTCTTTCTGACTGGAGATGTATTTGAGACTCTTGTGATCCGTAAAGATCTGACAGTGAGTCCCGTACAGATAATGCCTCCAGATCTTCAAAGCAAAAACTACTGCTGCTAGCTCCAAATCATGTGTTGGGTAATTCACTTCATAAGGTTTCAGCTATCGCGACGCATAAGCGATCACCTTGTCATTCTGCATCAATACGCACCCGAGTCCTTGGTTCGAAGCATCACTGTAAACTATAAATCCTCCAGTTCCCTGTGGAAGTGATAGAATCGGTGCCGTCGTCAATCTATTCTTTAATTCATCAAAACTAGTCTGACACGACTCGTTCCACTCAAACTTTTGAGTTTTCTGCAGGAGTCGAGTAAGTGGGCGGGAAATTTTAGAAAACCCTTCCACGAATCGACGATAATACCCAACAAGTCCTAAGAAGCTTCGGAATTCTTTCACGTTCTTTGGAGGTTTCCAATCCATAATTGCTTCGATTTTCTGAGGGTCAACTCGGACTCCTTTAGCTGATACCACATGGCCGAGAAACATTACTTCCTTTAGCCAAAATTCACACTTAGAGAGTTTGGCGTACAATTACTCGTTTCTCAAAAGTTCCAATACAATCCGCAAATGCTGAGCATGCTCTTCCGGGCTCTTAGAATACACTAGAATGTCATCAATGAACACGACCACAAATTTATCCAAATATTCGATGAACACTCGGTTCATCAATTGCATGAATACAGCAGGTGCGTTAGTGAGACCAAACGGCATCACTACAAACTCATAATGTCCGTAGCGAGTTCTAAACGCTGATTTCGGAACATCAGATTCCTTAATCCTCAGCTGATGATACCCTAATCTCAAATCGATTTTTGAAAATACTGTTGCCCCTTGCAACTGGTCAAACAGATCATCAATCCGTGGCAACGGATACTTGTTCTTAATCGTCATCTTGTTCAGCTCTCGATAGTCAATACACAGTCGAAGCGATCAATCCTTCTTTCGGAGAAAAAGTACTGGCGCTCCCCAGGGCGAAACGCTTGGCTGAATATAGCCTTTGTCCAGTAACTCCTCCAGCTACTTTTTCAGTTCGTACATCTCAGTAGGTGCCATACGATACGGCGCCTTAGAAATTGGTGTAGCTCCTGGTTCCAGCTCAATGGTAAATTCTACATCCCTTCATGGAGGTAGTCCAGGTAACTCGTCAGGAAATACATCTGGAAATTTGTTCACAACAGGAATGGATGAAAGTTCCGTAATTTCATCTTCTTTCTTCATTGCATAACACCAGTATCCGGTACAGCCTTGTTTCAACAATTTGACAGTTTTTATCGCCTTGATCAACTTTCCTGAGCTTCCCGGTTTCCACCCCTCAAACAGTATTTCAGAACCATCGTCAGCGATCAGCGAGATATTCCTCCTTCGGTAGTTTACAATTGCTCCATATTGATTAAGCCAATCGTCTCCGAGTATCAGGTCGTCCCCTTGCATTTCTATTACAATCAGATTTGAGAGCCACTCTCTGCCTCCAAATGTTACAGGGAAATCTCTAGTTTCTAATTTCCCGACAATCCTCTCTCCACTCGGTAAACCAACAACATAAGGTTCACAAGCATGAAAACCAGAAATATTCAAACGATTTACACAAGACAAGGATATAAAAGAATGCGTAGCTCCTGTATCGAACAAAACGCTAACTGGCTGGGAAAGGATCTGGACAGTACCTGATGCGATAGCAGCATCCTCATCGTCTGTCCTCCTCATCTCGTACAAACGCGGGGGAACAGACCCGGCACTCGATGTCCTCTTTCGGTCCCATTGTCCTCTGCCTCGTCCGCGGCCAAAATTCTGAGGCATCTGAACACTTTGCTGCGTCTGTTGGATACTAGTGTAACACCCCCAAGTTATTCAGGGTATATTACAGCGCCGTGAGCCCCGCCGTGGGACCCACAAGGCTAAAAATACGCGGAACTATAAACTTGACCGATAAGGTCTACATACAATAGAAAGAAAGACGATACAAATGGTATTCAAAACCATAACCAATGAAAACATATACATCACTGTGCAAATCAATACCTCGGCAACACAGGCCGGAACAACAAGGAAACAGAAATACAATACTCGAGTATTTAAAAATCCATTCCAGTACAACAACACTGAATGGAGGAATCCAAGAAAAATAACCGGAGACAAAACACAGTATCACACTTGCCCATCATCTTCATGCAGACCCGATACCCGTCTGTCCGCTCTCCTGGAACCTGAAATACATGAAACGTATTTCCCCCATAAAGGGGTTAGCCGTCGAATAGCTAGTGCAAGTATAACAATATGAAACATGATACTCCTCGACAATAAAGTAAATGTAATTCGTCAATTCATCAATATCCGTCAATTCATCAATTTAAGACTAGTATTCCGGAATAACTAAATCTCATAAGACGTATGTGAATGCCGTAGAAACGGTTCGTTCACCTCATACGCCGTTACGTATGTGAATGCCGTCAAAACGGTTCGTTCACCTCATACGCCGATACATGTAGGAATGCCGTCAAAACGGTTCGTTCATTACATGCCAATCAATATATCTATGAATGCCGTAAAAACGGTTCGTTCATGATATGCCATCAATATTTCTTACTTTCAAAGTCGAGAACGTACAATCATAAATGTATACTTGCCTTAATAAACATTACCGAAAATCCCGAAGAACACGGTTCGTGGGAAGCTTGAACCACGAAGAAGACAACGAGCGGAAGGGTTTCACTTGAGTTCTTCACAAGGATTCCGTCCCTAAGTCATATCAATGATAAATCAACAATCGCGATGAATAATAATCGTACAACGCACAAACCCCCTCCTAGACCTTTTGTCGGACACCTTGAAGGCGTCGACTAATAACTCAACCAAAGCAGCGAATCAATACACTCCAACCAAGGAATAACGATGGGAATGATAGAATACACCTAAATCATCATCAATCCATCACTAATCTAAATTTCTACGGATTAAAAGGATGAAGTCAAACAAAATCCCCAATTTCCAACACAAAATTCAAAGTGTTCTTGAATAATCTTTCAATAATCCGATGAATACTCCAACAAGACCATAATCATGCGTATATCACTTCATACCCCATGATTTTAACATCCAAAACATCATTACCCAATACAAAATCGAAATCCAAGATGTTGAAGAAATTACCTCTTGAAGATCCAAGCACTATGATTCGAAGAGCACGCGATAGAACGATGATCCGGGCTTAAAAATCGAGAATAGATGAAGAGAAATCACTCACTCAAGTGATAGGTGGAGAAACATCTTCCTCTCAAATCTCCTCTCTCGCCCAAGTGAAGAAATGGGAAAAGTATAGGTTGAATCGCACAAAAAACGCAGATATAGGGTAATCTGTCATGTGTGCCGCGGCTCGGTATATGTGTGCCGCGGCACAGCCCAAAATTCGCTCCTGTGGCTCGGCGGTGTGCCGCGGCTCAGCCAGTGTGCCGCGGCACCGGTACAGCGATTTTGGACGAACGGAAAATGAGAGTGACTTAGCTATTTCGACCATAACTCCCTCGTCTGGACTCCGATTGACTCACCGTTTGAACCATTGGAAAGCTAACTCGATGCTTTATAATATTGAAAAGATTCAGAATTTTTGGAGTTTCCAAGAATTTACGGTGATTTAACAAAGTCGAACTCATACGTGGGAAAGTCGCTAAAGAACACGGAATTCAACAGAACGATACCGAAACGAACTCGGATGACAAAAAGTGTAGAATTAATCATTCTCGGGATGACGAAACGGTCCCAAGCAAGTTGTCAAAAACGGACTTCCGCCAAAAATAGAAAATTTCCGGGAAACAAAATTACGGGTATTACATTCTACCCTCCTTAAAAGAAGTTTCGTCACGAAACTTAAAACAGCAGGAGAAGAAATATTTCGCCAGAAAACTCAACGAGATACACAAGAGCGAAACTTACGCCCAAACGGCGAATAATCAATATAGAACACAACAATACATTACCCGAAGGTAAACCAAACCAATGCCGAAAAAGATACGAATTCACAATGCCCGAAGGCTCCAACGGAAATACCGATACATCACAATGGCCTGAAAGCCGAACAGCCCAAAGCTGTAAATCATCACAATACAGATCTCAAAGAAGCACACGTGATCGCCGGCATACCTCGGCGTATGAACAACTGATCGCAAATCGTCGGACATATCCAATACAACATGGACTACGAACGATCAATCAATAAAGCTCAAGAGGGACATCACAGTACGCCCGATCCGGAAATGTGTCCGTGCACATGTACACCCCGTATACGGAATCCAGAATATACGTGTGACAATGTACCTAATTAGCCTCAAGAACTACGTCTCGTGTGCACGGTCCAATGCGAAAATATCCACGCATGACCATCGAGTGCCTGGCTAAAAATCCTACACATAACCAATCGGCACGCAGACATGATTCCAGATATGCCACGATACAACATGACAACGAAACTCAAGGGATAAAACATCCAATACGGATCATACGACTCACCAAGTGAACAATGACACACGAATAATGAAAGATCGATACGACCAACGATATTCAAAACAACCATCCTGGGATCAGAATTCCCTAAGGACCGATTAATACGAGCAACGATCACAACACAACAGTTCGGGAAAATCCTCAACCTTCAACGATCACAAAATTACCGAGTTTACAAGAATAATAGTGTGCTGCCTTGAATCGGCCAACACGACAATAATAATTCAACGGATGGGAACTATCCTCGACAGTCCCAATTCAATACTTCGATTACCGTAGAATGGCCAATCGATAACAATGATACAATGGATGAGAATATTTTTGACAACGGATGGGAATTATCTTTGATAATCCCAATTCAATATATCGATTACCTTAGAACGGTCAATCGATAATCAATGATACGATAGAATAGAAGTCCCGGTGTCTTAAACCGACCACCGAAACGGAGATGACAAAAGGATATATCAAACGTCCCCAATAGGTTAACGCAACATCATAGCAGTTCGCCCAATTTGACGACAAAGATTCAACGATGTCTCAGAACGACATTAATCGCGAACAATAATAATCGATACCTCGATACCGCGAACCGGCTATCGACAGCAACTTTACCAACAAGTATCGTAATGCCTTGAACCGGCCATTTACAACCAACAGTAACATTTGGCATAATTTTCCGACGGGCGTCGTATCAATGATCCCCTGATATCAATACAATCATAAAGAGGCCAAGTCCCGAAATGATACACACATTCGTACGCCTACACAATAACATTAGTCTCATTGATTAGTACGAGTATAAAACTTGCCTCGATATCAATACAACGAATGTTACCAATTCGGTCGCTTTCGTCTTACGAGTCTCGACTAAGTTAATCTACGAACCCTTCAACCTTAACCGCAACACAAAAGTCATAATCTATGATCAAACATCATATCTCATCAGAAACGAAGGATTGATAATCAACCGGTTCGATGACGACCAATATCAATACCACCAAACCACGAACTCAATCGTTTCACCATATCTCGACCAATCATAGTCTGAATTGTCCAACTCAGACCCTCACGAATCCATGTCCACAATACGAGCCGAAATCCGATGATCATATCAGCAACCAATTCGGACCAATAATAAGGGTCTAAATATTATCGGTTCCAAACTCAATTCTTAAATACGAATTGACAAGGTTCCCTTCTCGTAAATCCGTAGTTAAAATTTTACGATGATCATCGTTAATTCTAACCATCCAATTAGTTCAACATTATAGATAATCATATTTTAAGGTTATCAAACACTCCAATCATTCGATTTGAATATTGGCTCCGTACGTATGGGCTTTCAAATTCAGAGATGAATAATAGTCTCATCAAGCTCATAATCACATTCGTATTTCCTATACGAATATTATTTCCAACGCATAGTTTAGCTCTAGATATGAATATTCCATATTCATATTCAAAACATCAACACTTCTTAAAAATTTTCATCATGTCATTCATACAACCTCAAGAATCACAACAGAACCCTTATCGTCATATGAAGAAGATCTCAATAATCATATCAACATCCGAAATCTCTTATTACGATTCCAATAAATCTCGTATAACATTATCACATGATACCATATAATACCTCAATACCGAATACCTTCCCGTACACAATCTTCTATGTACGATTACCACAAAACATACCTCTATCCGGACTTCCTTCCGAAATGTATACCATAGACCAAGAATATCCAAAATGACATCAACAATATCCGAATACTACAATCTTCACCCCAAACCTTACGGGAGTATTACACGCCGTAAACCCTTCTCACAAGGATTTACTGTGCTAAGCACAATTTTCCACGTCATTTCAAAAATGTCAAAAAGATCGATGACGGTAATATTTTTCAAATACTAAAAATCATTTTCCAAATACCGTCAAAACGATCAAGGTTAAAATGCCAAAAACTCGGTTTAGGGAATCGGTTTTACAAAATAAAATTTCATTGGCAAAATACCAAAATCCATTTCAAAAATACTCACGCCGCGGATAAAAGTACAGTCCAATTTATGCATTTTCATTGAAATAAGACGAACATCAAAATACACGATTCCCAACATACTCCCTCCCAAGTAGTAATCCAAAAAGAAAAAAATGAGCCACTATCAAAGGGATACGAGGATTACCTTGTATGGACGAACCACGAAGAAAAGAATAATTGAACTCCATTCCAAGAATCATTAAATCATCATAGTCATCATATGGCCTCAAGAACATCGAGATCTCTATGATTCCATAATCATAATCAACATATTCAAAGCATATCATTATCTTCCTTCAACATAAACCTCATATATCCTCAAGAATCGCAATAACAACATCATAATCATCTTCATACGAATCATTCATCAACTATAACATCAAAAATCCGAAATGAAAAGGAGAAATATCCAACATACCTCATAGAATATGGATAACACAAGAAATCACTTCAAGAATCAACAATAGTTCCATAACCAAGCTCTAATTCCATGATTCCAAGCTCACAATCATGTTAGAAGTGTTTAAAACACTCTTAGAAGTGAAGAGGGACGAGTTGGGATGGGAGAAATGAGTTTCCTTTGGTGAACAAATGAAAGACCAACTCTTATTATATAAACTGCGCATCTCGTTACGTACGTAAGTGTCCTTACTTAACGTAACAACTTTAACGTACGTAATGCGAAATCCATAGCGTACGTAACAAACTCACTGTCTCATTCTGTGAAGTCCATTACGTACGTAACCCATACCATATAACGTACGTAATATACCAGTTGACTTACTACAGTATACTGGTCGTGTTACGTATGTAACACGTCCTGTATAACGTACGTAACACATACGTTGACTCACCTGTCAACATCCTCCGCCGAAAGTTGCCGACATAGGGTCCCACCTGCCGACCACGACTCGATTGTCGGATTCCCATGTTACGTATGTAATGTCTCGGCCATAACGTACGTAATTCTACCAATTTAACGTACGTAAGCTTCAACACATAACGTACGTAATGGCTTCCATACTTAGCCATTTACAGCAATTCCTGTCCAACGTCTCGACATAACAAATACGAACATACGGCAGAATCAATACATATACTCAATTCAATAACATTATCAAACGTTCCCAACGTCCTCGAGCATAATTAACCATCCACGATATCCAATATATATAAACGAAAAATATATCCGAAAAATCGGGGTATTACACTCTACCCCCTTTAAAAATAAGTAGCGTCCTCGAAACTTGCAATCACTCGCACAAACAACATTTCAACGGAAAATCCAAAATCACCAAGATAACCAAGAATTATCGAATAATCCGAACAATATACTTACAAAGGTGAAGACGAAGATCTCCGTGATACTAGCATGCGACTCCTAAACAAAGTCTCAACATAATACCGATACACACCATTATCGAAATTAGCAACTTAACAAAATCTCAAGGAAGAGTTCACGTCCGTGACCACGGCCACGATTCTTCCTACTTTCACCAACAATCAAGGGCACATACATGCGTAAGTATAATCCGAATCGCACATTCTCGAAGTGACCAATTTCCAAGAATACCAAGCTATAGGCAAACGATTAAGAAGAATACAAGAAGAGTGAGAGGACTTACAAGTACCGGTCGCCTTGTGATGATGGCAGAGTAGTGATCGTGGGCAAATGCCGACTCAATCGACCCAAAGACCGACACCTAGGTATCCATAAACCTAAGCTCGATACCATATTCGTAACACCCCAAGTTATTCGGGGTATATTACGTACCGTGAGCCCGCCGTGGGACCCACAAGGCTAAAAATACGCGGAACTATAAACTTGACCGATAAGGTCTACATACAATAGAAAGAAAGACGATACAAATGGTATTCAAAACCATAACCAATGAAAACATATACATCACTGTGCAAATCAATACCTCGGCAACACAGGCCGGAACAACAAGGAAACAGAAATACAATACTCGAGTATTTAAAAATCCATTCCAGTACAACAACACTGAATGGAGGAATCCAAGAAAAATAACCGGAGACAAAACACAGTATCACACTTGCCCATCATCTTCATGCAGACCCGATGCCCGTCTGTCCGCTCTCCTGGAACCTGAAATACATGAAACGTATTTCCCCCATAAAGGGGTTAGCCGTCGAATAGCTAGTGCAAGTATAGAAATATGAAACATGATACTCATCGACAATAAAGTAAATGTAATCCGTCAATTCATCAATATCCGTCAATTCATCAATTTAAGACTAGTATTCCGGAATAACTAAATCTCATAAGACGTATGTGAATGCCGTAGAAACGGTTCGTTCACCTCATACGCCGTTACGTATGTGAATGCCGTCAAAACGGTTCGTTCACCTCATACGCCGATACATGTAGGAATGCCGTCAAAACGGTTCGTTCATTACATGCCAATCAATATATCTATGAATGCCGTAAAAACGGTTCGTTCATGATATGCCATCAATATTTCTTACTTTCAAAGTCGAGAACGTACAATCATAAATGTATACTTGCCTTAATAAACGTTACCGAAGATCCCGAAGAACACGGTTCGACCGGGAAGCTTGAACCACGAAGAAGACAACGAGCGGAAGGGTTTCGACTTGAGTTCTTCACAAGGATTTCGTCCCTAAGTCATATCAATGATAAATCAACAATCGTACGATGAATAATAATCGTACAACGCACAAACCCCCCCTCCTAGACCTTTTGTCGGACACCTTGAAGGCGTCGACTAATAACTCAACCAAAACGACGAATCAATACACTCCAACCAAGGAATAACGATGGGAATGATAGAATACACCTAAATCATCATCAATCCATCACTAATCTAAATTTCTACGGATTAAAAGGATGAAGTCAAACAAAATCCCCAATTTCCAACACAAAATTCAAAGTGTTCTTGAATAATCTTTCAATAATCCGATGAATACTCCAACAAGACCATAATCATGCGTATATCACTTCATACCCCATGATTTTAACATCCAAAACATCATTACCCAATACAAAATCGAAATCCAAGATGTTGAAGAAATTACCTCTTGAAGATCCAAGCACTATGATTCGAAGAGCACGCGATAGAACGATGATCCGGGCTTAAAAATCGAGAATAGATGAAGAGAAATCACTCACTCAAGTGATAGGTGGAGAAACATCTTCCTCTCAAATCTCCTCTCTCGCCCAAGTGAAGAAATGGGAAAAGTATAGGTTGAATCGCACAAAAAACGCAGATATAGGGGTAATCTGTCATGTGTGTCGCGGCTCAGTATATGTGTGCCGCGGCACAGGCCTAAAATTTGCTCCCAGGGCTCGGCAGTGTGCCGCGGCTCAGCCCAGGTGTGCCGCGGCACCGGGTACAGGCTGTTTTGGACGAATCTGGAAAATGAGAGTGACTTAGCTATTTCGACCATAACTCCCTCGTCTGGACTCCGATTGACTCACCGTTTGAACCATTGGAAAGCTAACTCGATGCTTTATAATATTGCAAAGATTCAGAATTTTTGGAGTTTCCAAGAATTTACGGTGATTTAACAAAGTCGAACTCATACGTGGGAAAGTCGCTAAAGAACACGGAATTCAACATAAAGATACCGAAACGAACTCGGATGACAAAAAGTGTAGAATTAATCATTCTCGGGATGACGAAACGGTCCCAAACAAGTTGTCAAAAACGGACTTCCGCCAAAAATAGAAAATTTCCGGGAAACAAAATTACGGGTATTACAACTAGCTTCCTTTTGGACTGGCTGTGGTGTACGGGCTCTAAAAGACTTTGAAGCTTCTTCACAGAACACCGAACGATGTCCCTCTCGACCACAATCAAAACAAGTCACGGCAGGTAGGGGGCAATTCCGTCGATAGTGCCCCGTCTGGGCGCAGTTAAAGCATTTCCTGGTAACATCAGTCATGGTTGATGTTGCTCCAAAGTTCTTTCCGCTCCTAACTGGGTGCGGAGGTTTCTTGAAAGAATGGAAAGGTGACTGGTCCTTGCGGGGCCCGCTGCTCTTGTGCTCTGTAAAAGTGTCAGAGACTTTTTGCTTCTTGGATTCCGAAAATTTTTCCATAGCTGCTTCCTTGATCTCATACGCCAACGCCTTATCCTGGTATTGACGGAGTGTGGTACATTCAAAACCGGACATGTACCTCTGGATTTCTGGTTTCATCCTCATATCAAAATGGATCATCATTTCTGTATCTGTTCTGACCAGATGTCGAACAAATGCCAGCTGCTGGTTAAACGTCTTAATTGCCTGGGATACTGGCACATCCGAAGGTTGAGCGGAGAAAAACTCCCAAACCTTAGCTTCCCTCACAGGACGAGGGCAGTACTGAGCTTCCATCATAAATTTAAACTCTGTCCAATCAGCATCATGGTCTACAGGCCGGATGGCTTCCCACCATTCGGACGCTTCCCCTATCAGAAAGTATTGAGCGATAGAGGCTCTCCGGTCGTCTGGGCAGTTAATTCCGGCAAAGATTTTCTCCAGTTCCTTCAACCAATGATCCTAGGTGGGAGTCTCAGAAATACCGTCGAATTTGGGTGGTTGCATCTTCGCCACCTCTTGCAGCCACCGGTCACCTCGATTCCCCATGTCTGGGATCCCTTGCTGTCTCTCTCCCTGCTGTAGTCCCACCGCCACTTGCATCCGGTCCACGACTTGGGCGAACTGAGTCATCTGGTTCACCACTTGACGAAGGATCTATGGTACATCAGGTTCTGGTTCGTTATTAATAGATTGTTGCGGCTCGCCTGAGCTATGACTGGCCTGATTAGAAGGCGACGCTTCCCTTTCAGCATTTCTTCGTCCGCGTCCACGACCACGACCACGTCCATGTCCGCCTCTCAACATACTGTAAGCATAAATACTCAATATACAGGAAACAACATCGTTCTAATATTCGAGTATAAAGAGACACAACATGTAAAAAACGAGATAGAGTTTAGGAACTTACAACCACCGTTCGCATGAAGACGTAGGCAGTGCAGTGATGTCATTCATGGCCGGTTACCTCAAAAGACGTAAATGACCCCTATTTTAACCCAATGGCCAAGATATCCATAATCTTAGCTCCGATACCATATTCTGTAACACCCCCGATATATTCAGGAATATTACAGCGCCGTAAATCCTTTACATAAGGATTTACAAGGCTGAAGAATTGAACGGACATTAAAAGGTACTAACGAATGGAAATAACGGAATTAAGATACAACATTCGACCAAATACCGAAAATACAATTGTTCAATGTAAACTTAATAATACATCACCAAATTCAAATTCATCTTTAATTACTTCTTACTCGAGTACTTATTGAAATAACCAATAAACAACATGCAAATGAACCCGTTCGAAACATCACTCTGCACCCTCGTCGTCATGCAGCTCCTGTGGTTGTTTTTCCGTTCTCTGGATCCCGAACATAAACAAAATGTTCACCCCCGAAGGGGTTGGCACAACGATGCTAGTACAAGTACCACAACATATTATCCAACGCCACACGCAGAATAACAATAACATAAATGATAAATGTCAAACGAGTCTTCTCTGCGAGAAACTCATACATAACATACACAATCGATGATCACAACATGATATCATAACATACACATGGTAATTCCGACGATCCAGCGTTCATCGCCTAGAACCCACGATGATCCCGTCGACCAACCCGTGGTGGAAAAACCCGTCCGATGATCCAGTAAGACGCTAGCATAGATCCCGATGATCGTCGGACCAACACGAGGTGGACATACAACAACGACATACATGCATGACAATATGTATAACATCAATACGTAAAACAAATAAGGTACTTGCCTCGATTCGAAGACAAGAACAATACTTCCACAAAACGAACACTTGAAGGTCGCCCCCCTTAATCAATCATGTAACAAGCTCGAACCTTAACAAAAGAAATAATATAGAATTTATCTCACGTCGTACGAATGTCTAACAATTCGATTTATGGCCAAAAGCTTATCAAATGTAATCTGTCTGAACTTCTTAGCGCACGCTAAGTACTCTGTGTAGCGTGCGTTAAGTCTGCTCGATAGCGCACGCAAACAACAAAGCATAGCGTACGCTAACTATACATGGTCAGTACTTCACTGATCAGCTGACTGACTCGTCTGATGGCCTAGCGTACGTTACATACCAAACGTAGCGTACGTTAACTGATGCTCGATAGAGCACGTTAATTTACATAGCTTAGCGTGCGCTAACTGTGCATGGCAGTTCACTACTGGGCAGAAGACTGTTCTCATCATGATCAAAACAATGAAATCTACCGTGATAATTCATGTTACCTCCATGAATATCATGTTCATACGATTATGAATGATCTTACGGATAACAACAACTTCGGATTCAAGAATATGTTTACTATTATAAAACCATATTCCATTTCGACTACAAATCTTCATACGACAATTTGAAAGGCTTAACGGTTGATATCGACACCTTTATATCAATCAAAATTATCATGCTGTAGTTGTTTAACATTCCATCTATACTAGATAAATCCTTCCATGATCAATCCCTTAGATTCATCTAACAATAATGATGTTAAAGTCAAGTCCATGATTGCTATGAAGTCATCTACTAGATTTGGATTACCAATGATAGAAGCTTCCTCTACTTGTTCATTGTAATAAGATTCGAATCATGATGTTCATAATCAAGGTACTTGAGGCATAACCATCTCTATATTCCAAACATGATGCATGTTGAATAATTCACTAATGAAAATCAATATCTCGTTAACATGATCATCTAATTCTTTAGAATCCAACTCTAAGTCTGGAGATAGGTTGAACATACCTTAATATGACGAAAATCACTGAACCGTAAGGTAGAATCCGACTCCGGTTGGTTGTATGCCACTCCAAGGTGCTACTCCACTTCAATGATCACTCACAAGTAATATCCAATATTCAAGGATCGAGAAGATGTTTTCTAAGTGTGTTAGAAGGGAAATTCTTGCTCTCTGGTCTCTCAAGAATGAAGTATAGACGAAGGAAATGGGAATAAAAATGGAGTTCTGGCACATATATAAACTTTCTGCACAAAGCAGATTAGCGCACGCTACCACGCATTCCTTAGCGCGCGCTAATAAGAGTTGACTTCAAAACTGTCCAGGTTCGTTCGCGGGAATCTTATCCGGACCCATGTCCCGACTGGCGCATGTGCTAGCCGCCTAGCTCAATAATTGAGTACTTAGCGCACGCAACTCCTACATACGTAGCGTGCGCTAGTAGTAGCTCGATAGCGCGCGTTAAGCTACATTCTTAGCGTGCGCTATCACGAGTTTGCATGAGAAATTTTGCATGTTGTTATACTTATGTATAAAGATATCAATGTAAGAAATATCATACTCCAATCATCAAGATCACAATTCCGAATAATACAGGGTTCGAATACAGGTAAAGTACACAGTAATAAATCCGGATATTACACTTCCTCCTTCAGAGCGTAACACCAATAGCCGACACAACCCTGGTTTAGAAGTTTCATCGCCTTCAGAGCGCTAATCATATTCCCGGATCTACCCGGCTTACAACTAACAAGAGTATGCTCCTTGCCATCCTCGGCCACTATCGAGATAGTACGAGTCCGATAGTTCATGATATCACCATGACGATACAACCAATCATCCCCGAGGATCAAATCCTCGCCCTTAAGGTTTACAACAATGAGGTTCGAGGGCCAATCCCGGCTCCCGATCCTCACTAGCAATCTCTAACTTCCCAATTCCCAACCATACGATGCCCACTAGGCATACCACTACGAACGGTTCATACTCAACTAAGTGTTCAATACCGATACGGCATACACAATCTGAAGCAATAAAAGAGTGAGTAACACCCGAATCAAAAAGCACCTAAACTGGATAAGAAAGGATATGAGTGGTACCTGATCCCACCGGAGCATCTGTCTCCTCTGTGCATCTCATATGATACAAATGAGGGTGGACTGAGCCCGAACTAGATACTGCTCGGCGGTCCGGCTGACCCCGACCTCTACCACGACCCGTTCCCTGAGGACTCTGTGATACCGGAGCCTTATGGCCGACACTAGGTTCCCCCGTTGCTGTAGTTACCATTAGATCCCTGACTGACCTGGCGACTAACTCACAATGAGTCGCATGATGACCACTCTGTCCGCATGAGAAACATGTAACTGGAGGATACGGACAATTCTTCGCCAAATGCTCACTCTGACTACAATTGAAGCAAACTCTACTGCCTGGTATCGTGGAATGGACTGAGCGGTTGCCCTGAGACCCTCCCATATGGTGAAATAGCTTCTTCCCAGATACTGGAGAAGACTGAGACCTCAAAAACCGACCACCCTTACCGGCCGAGAAACTACCAGTAGTATTCTGTTTTTTAGCTTCGGAACCCGATTCTGACTCCGGGACTACCATCTCAATCGCTAGAGCGCGATCCTGGTATTCCTTCAATGTGGCACACATGAGTGGTGCCATGCTCTGCCTGATATGCGCCTTCATGGGCATATTGAAGTAACAAATTTTATCAGCCTCGGTCCTCACCTGCTCTTTCACATATCCTAACTGCTGGTTATAAGTGATGATGGCCTGAGAGATTGGTACATCCTGAGGCATAGCAGTAAAGAACTCCACAATACTATGCTCCCTGACTGGTGGTGGACAGTATTCCGCTTCTATAGTGGTCTTGAACTCCTCCCAGGTTGCTACACGGTCACTGGGCATCACGGCTTCCCACCACTCTGTAGCTTCCTTATCCAGAAGGTACTGAGCTATAGTCACCCTCCTATCATCGGGACAAGCTACAGCATCAAACGTCCTTCCCAACTGAAAAAGCCAATTCTCCCAACCTAGGGAGTCAGTAGAACCAGCCAAGCGAGGGGGTGCATCTTGGTCACTTTCTGAAGCCATTTACTAGCTTCATCCTCTGGAGTCGGGGGCGGATTCTGACGTCCACCCTGAGCTATCTGAGCGAGCTGAGATACCAACTGCTGAAGTACAGCAGTAGCTTCAGTGTCGGCATTATTGCCCGACGGTTGATCCTGACTGACTGATAAATTCTGTTGCCTCAGAACTCAATGGTAGAGTATTCGACACTGAATGAGAGGCCGAATCTGCAGACGACTGAGAAAGTGGAACTTCGTCACTAATAGCACCATGACCATGGCCTCGGACGCATCCCCTAGCTGGTCTACCACGACCTCTCAACATACTGAAGAAAGAATTGAAAAGGACAAGATCAGAAAAATTCACAATTTACAAGTTGCTACCACAACTCACAGTTCCAATCTACATAAGAGAAATGAAATAAAAAAATGTAAGAGTTCGAGGAGACTTACAGCCATGGCTCGCACAAAAGAGATGGTAGCACGATGATATTAGGCTCAACAACTGACAGACCCAAAATTAACCAACAGCCTAGGTATTTTTAACCCAAGGGCTTTGATACCATAAATGTAACACCCCAAATCTCATAAGGGACATTACACGCCGTAGAACCTTCACAAGGTCTACCAGGCTAACACATGACACATAATCCACAAAAGAAATCCCATATGACACATTAATAATAGTAAAATGGGGTCGTGGCCTCGGCCAAAATATTTTAGTTAAACATCATAAAACATAAGGTAACACAAGTTCATTGCCCACCCAGGGGACTTTAACAATATTCGTAAAACAACCGGACTAACTCCGACACCCAAGTAAACATGGTAACAAAACATCTAACATAGACTCGAGCCTCATCATCATGCTGGGCCATCCTTTACATGCGTGTCCCATGCCGGCTACTCAGCTCGACCGATACCTGAAATGCATAAGACGCATTTCTCCCATTTAAGAGGTTAGCATTCGAATAGCTAGTGCAAGTACAGATTTACATAACATTGCATACGAGTACAATCCAACATGAAAAACACACTTGAAAATACTTGAAAGACAATATTCAATATCACATTTTCATCAAAATATGCCCATCGAAGTAATCATAACATCACATTACTCCAACACAATTCCATACTTGGTAAACCGTGGCCGTACCCCTTAGTATCGACCCCCAGAGGCCCCGTCGGACCGTCCCCAGGTGGAAAACCACTTCCGCGATTGTACCATTTAGTAGCGACCCCCAGAGGTCCCGTCGGACCATCCCCAGGTGGAAGAACAACATCAACATACACACGCACGCATTTTTCACAACTTTCATCAATGTCGAATTACACGACGTGAAGAAAACTGTGAAAATGAAGGGTTTCGGTCCAAATAATCTTCACAAATTCACTCCTATCACAATAACGATATACAATCAACCTCAACATTGTGGAAACGTAAGAATTCGTCCTAGTTCTACCCGTTGAGACAATTCATCGATCACCATGAAGTCATAATCGATCCTAATCTATTAACGGTGGAAATTTTGAAGTTTAATATGTTAAACTATAATGAAAGTAAAGGATTACGATTACACAATCATAATCTACCAACTTATCAAAGCTAAATCGGATTCGAAGGGTAACATAACAATAAAATCCCGAAATCCCCAAAAAATAGGGTTTTAGGTATATACCTCGATTTGAAGGTGGAATCACGGATGATTAGGTGCTAGGGTGATGTTATGAAGCTCGAATACACTTCTATAATGGAGTTTGGGTGGAAATCGGATGAATTCTGGCTTGAAGAGTCGCTCCCGTCGCGCAGAAGGAGAAACGGATGAAAAATGAAGAAGAAAACCGCTGCCTAGTTTTATATATTGGGCAGGAGTTATGGCCGTAACACATGCCCCTTTACGGCCGTAATGGTGGCTGCTACGAATGTGACATTATGGCCGTAATGCATGGAAACTTACGGCCGTAATACATGCTGCCTTACGGCCGTAACTTGGCCCTGAAAGTTGATCAGACCTGCTATAAACTAATGGCTCGACATCCAACGGAATGAATATACAAGGGTAGGTCCAATGAATAAACTGAAGTCCCCTACTGACGAGTTAAGCATAAAAACCATCACATGCCTCCGGCCATCCGAAGGTCAGAATAAACGAGTATTAACATCAACACCCAAAATAATAAGAATTTACAAAACGACCCACACATTCGAAAATCTTCATTCAAATTATCATTTTTATTCTCAATATCATCAACTACTACTTCATCCAAAATATCAACTTCGGTCTCAATCACAGAAGAACTATAACTACGTGTAAGAAATTTATGTAGGGCCCCTTTTTGAGTTTTAATCACCTCATCAAGTCTTTTTCTTTTGTTTCTTTTTTGACTTCCTGATGGATATTTTCTAGGAAACATATTGTTCACAAATTAATTGAAAGACACAATCAAAGATAAGTAATTCAAAAATTAACACAAATTCAATAAAATAAAATACTAATTACTAAATTAAAGAGATTGAGAAAGAGGAATTGATTGCACCCGAGAGAGTGCACGGGTGAGCACTGATCAAGTAGGGGACCGCGGTGAGCGGCGGGTGCAGAAGACTGGACTGCAGAGCACGACTCCACGAGCGGCGAGCGCACTGAATTGCTTGCTGATGCCGACCGCGCCCGGGCGCGCTACCGTCCGTCCGATTGAGAATCTGAGAAATAGTTCGCACTTTGCACACAGAGAGCTGAGAGCGTTGAGAGAGATCAGAGAAGAGAGATGTTAGGAGTATGCCCTCGAATGCCACTCAGAGGATGTTGAGTGAGGGCATTGTACTTGTAATTATGTAGATCATTAATATAAGGCAATGAATGTTTCTTTATTTACTGGAAGTTACTGGCATTCATAACTGATAAGTGTAAGTTTTGTACACTTATCCATGGTTTGTATCGATAAAATTCACCCATAATTGAGCTAGTCTACTCGTTTTTTGCTTTTAATTTATTAGTTTTAATAATTTTATTTTTATCGGATGATGATCGGATTAAATAACTGAATTACTCAAGAAACAACATGTTTAATATATATTCTCTTTATTGAATTTTGATATATTCATGTTGTAGGGCTTTCCGAGACGAATTCTATCTTCTTCCGATTCAAAATCGTAGTTATATATCAAAAGTTATCATCCGAAGAAGATCTGGGGCAAAAACGCAAAGTCCGAGAAATTCGGCTGAAAACGAACTTTCAAAGCATCCGGTGAGCAAATTTACGAAGTTGTGTTACGGCCGTAACATTCAGGAGGTACGGCCGTAAGTCATCCTTATTACGGCCGTAACTCCCAATGTTACGGCCGTAACTCTTGATTGCTATGATTTGTCTAATTTTTATACTTTTTGTGTATTATTGAGGGGATGGCTGGCATTGATCCGATCTAATGTAATAATGCTGGAGTTTTGGAGCTATTAGATGACTTTAGGTGTATAAATAGACCCCTTAGATCCTTCATCATTCACCATTCATCATATAATTTTCCATTTTTTGTAAACTTTTCTTTTTGTGTGAAGAACACACTTGTGTTCTTGAGTGATCTTTGTAAGTGTGGTATAGCATATGTTGTTCAGAGAGTTTATTGCTTCTATCTCCTTTATCTACTAAGGGAGTTAGGATCAATTCTTTCACTTGATTCAACTAAAAATGACCACCAAAGCTTGTAACATGTGTAATAAACCCTTCATGGGATAAGTAACCTTTAGTTGGGATTATAAACAAGGTTAGTTATGTTGTTTATGTTTGTATAAAAGATCTATTATGAATTACTTATTATTGTGTGTGATTTTCATTGTTTTAACAATATTTATTTATTTGGCCAATAAATGACGATATTTATGGTCTTCATATTCGAAAGAAAATATGTTTGATTAGATCAAATGATCTTCACTCTAAGTTGTTCTAGGGGATAGAAATATACCCCTAGTCCTTAGATGAATAAAGTACCATTTTCATCCTTCAACTATGGTAAGTTTTACCTTTTCATCCTTGAACTATTTATCGTTACCTTTTAGTCCTTGAACTATTAATTTCAGGATTAGTTCATCCTTCCGTCTATCTCCCGTTAGAAGCCCCCGTTAAACCTTTGAACCATTCCCAATTTCTTGACGCTCATGCAAATGACCCAGAGAGAAGAAGGCGATTAGAGTTTTTTTTTTCTTCTTATACGTTTCTTTGGTTTGCATCCGGCGATTAAGATCGGTCGACTACACTGAAATCTTGGGTAAGTTCATAATGGTTTCTAACTTAATTGTTGTTTTTCAATATTAGGTTTATTTTTAATATCGTTTATAATTTGATAATTTGATTGTGTTTAAAATTAGATTTCTTGTATGGATTATTCGTCATCGTCGCGTACTAGAGATACAAGAACTGACCAATTTAATGGGGGAGTCATAAAGTTTTGGAATGAAGAGTGCAAGTGTAGGAGGCGTGCAGTTGTTCGAATTTCCGAGTCTAAGAACAATCCAAACAAGTTATACTACAAGTGTGAGCACGGAGCTTGCAATTTTTACAAGTTTTGGGAGCCAGAAAATAGAGATATCGATTGTCTGCAGTTGGTTGCAAACAGGGGACAATGGACAACAACAATTAGAGGAAATAAGGGTCATTGGAGGTGGAGTACAACTGGAATGCAAACATTGCAGCTGGGAATTCAAGGATTGACAAGTGTTGTTGGTGGAATGAAGATGGTGCTTATGATGTGTTTTTGTATTTCTATTATCAGTTTGTTGGGAGTGTTTTTGCTTGTAATGAAGTGATGATAAGGTTTAGTGTTTTGTGGTTTGATAAGGTTTAGTGTTTTGTAATGAAGATAATGGTTTTATAACATGAAGATAATGATTTGATATGGTTTGATATGGTTTTGTAATGAAGATAATGGTTTGATATGGTTTGATATGGTTTTGTAATGAAGATAATGGTTTGATATGGTTTGATATGGTTTTGTAATGAAGATAATGGTTTGATATGGTTAGATATGGTTTTGTAATGAAGATAATGGTTTGATATGGTTAGATATGGTTTTGTAATGAAGATAATGGTTTGATATGGTTTGATATGGTTTTGTAATGAAGATAATGGTTTGATATGGTTTGATATGGTTTTGTAATGAAGATAATGGTTTGATATGGTTAGATTCAAGTTCTTGTGCAGATTAAAATTTGCAGATTCATAGCAATGGTTTGATATGGTTAGATTCTTGTCCAGATTCAAATTTTCAAATTCTTCATTACAAACATAGCAATGGTTTGATATGGTTTGATATGGTTAGATTCAAATTCTTGTGCAGATATGGTTTGATAATGGTTTGATATGGTTTTCAAATTCTTGTGCAGATTCATGCAGATTATATAACTCATTTGCTGGTAATAACATGCAGAAAACATGCAGATTATATACATCTTCTGCAGATTATATACATAAGAACATAGCAGATTATATACATAAAAACATAGCAGATTATATACATAAAAACATAGCAGATTATATACATAAAAACATAGCAGATTCTATACATCAACTCTTCTGCAGATTATAACCATAAAAACATAGCCAGAACAGAGCCATATGCCAAACAAAATAATCATGTTAATTCATAACCAATGGTTGCAATATTACAGACAAAACTCACTGGAATGAAGAAATACTTAATGTTGTTCCCAAAAACTTAAGTTTTACACATAAGATGAAGAAATAACATTGTCCAAAAACTACCATACTTAATGTTGTTCCCAAATACATAATGTTCTTGCACAGGTAACATTCTTGTCATAGGCACAAGACCAAAAAAAAACATTCTTGTCATAGGCACATGACCAAAAAAGCTAAATTCCACTTCTTTTCTTCTTGGTATTGGATTGTTGCTGTAAAGAGTCAGATGTGATGAAGCTTCTTGCCCTCCTTGTAAATGATGCCTCGAGACTATTGGTACCATTCTACCACAAAAACAAAGCCATGCCAGTATCATTGAATGAATAAGAAGAGAGATTCAAAAGACATAAAATAGACATAAAACAAAATTCATTCAAAGGCTGTTTCATGGTTAGTCTTACCATATTTTCAGATGTAGATCCAGCACTTTTTTTTCTTCTAACAGCCTGCTTCTCTCTCCATGATGTTGGAATTGGAGCATCTTGTGCAGTAGGTGCTTTTGGATCCTCATTCACAAGTCTATCTGGACACTTTCTTATGTTATGCCCTTCTTGTTTGCATTGTCTACAAGTCATTTTAGTTTCTTTCTTTGATTTCTTGCATTTCTTAAATGGATCCTCTTGAACAATAAGTTGTTCAACTGGATTCTCATTTGTGTTTGTGCTTTTGCCTTTTCCCTCTTCTAATGCATCCTTCCTTCTATTCCACTTAGGTCTTCCCTTCACAACTCTTGGTGGTGGTGGTAGCAACACTGGTTTATCACTCTCAGGCCACTTCTCTGGACCATTCATAGCCCTAAGCATATGACCATAGCACCTAAGGTATGTCTCACCACTTAAGCATTTATAAATGTAATCCTCTGGTTCCCTTCTCATCAAAGAGATGGCAGAGACAAAGATGGCAACATGGAATGCCATTAAGTTGCCAAGCCCGCAAGTACAAGTCAATGTAGAAAGGTCCACAATTGTTCCCCTCTTGAACCCCCTACCTCAAATTCCATATCACCAACCCATAATGAATTGCAATCTGGACTTAATTATTGAGTCCTCCAAACTTGCCAACACTCTATGCCCAAATCTCCTACCCTCTAATAATCTCTTGTTCATGTTATCCCTTTTCTCTTTCATCCTAAATGCCAACTGGTGCCTAATTGCTTCTAACATACTGATGAGAGGTTTATACCTGTCATCAATTCATAAATTAAATTAGTAGAAGAACAAAATCACTAGCTATAAGTGAAGTTCAAGTTTCAAACAATTCAATTCATACCTGGCATCTAAAATCCAGTTATTAAAGCTTTCACACATGTTGTTGTCAACTGAATCAACAGTGCAATCAGTAGGAAAAAAGCCTTACTCCACCTGGATGGCTCCCTATCCATTAAATGTTTGTAAGCATTTTCAGATAGAACTTTAATCTTCTCCATATTTGTCTTGAACTGGTCCTCTGTTGTTGATTTTGTGCCGCCTGAAGTACCTTCTGTAGTTTACTCCAGTGAAACCTCTCTTCCTAAAGTTACCATAAATATGTCTTGCACAGTTCCTATGATAGATTGAAGGAAAGAGATCTTTTACAGCAACTTCCAGGCCCTGAAATGTATACAATAAGAGAATTAAATGAAATATTTGAGAAGAAGCAAAACACAAATATTTCCAGATGTAAAAGAGAAAACAGAATACCTTTGCCGATCTGACATTATAGTCCATCCATCTCCATCTCCCATACCTATGTCCCTTGCAAGCAAGTTAAGGAACCACCTCCAACTGTGTTGGTCTTCTTTCTCAACTACTGCCCATGCAATTGGGAACATCTGGTTATTAGCATCCCTTCCCATAGCTACTAAAAGTTCACCTTTTATCCAAGTTTTTAGAAAGCATCCATCAACCCCAACAAATTTCCTACAACCCTCAACAAATCCCCTCTTAATTGCTTCAAAACATATGTAAAATCTTCGAATTCGGAGGCCCTTCCTACCATCACCAGTACCCTTCAAGACAATTGTACTTCTTGGATTTGATCTTGCCAATTCATTCACATAATTCCAAAGTTTTGCATAATGATCCTTCAATGACTCTCTCACAGTAGCCAAGGCTCTCTTCCTTGTTTTGAAACACATCTTTTTATTCACCTCAACACCTATCTCTTTTTTTACCAAGTCTTTTATTTCATTTAAACCCATGAAAGGTGTTAACCTTATCCTGTCACCTAATGCTTT
This sequence comes from Orobanche coerulescens, assembly GCA_033398695.1. NCBI lineage: Eukaryota > Viridiplantae > Streptophyta > Magnoliopsida > Lamiales > Orobanchaceae > Orobanche > Orobanche coerulescens. The sequence continues at coordinate 151,382,029 of CM065815.1, forward strand.
TTCCAACCATTCGAATTAACGGCCTTTTATGCTTGTTTTGCTTGAACACCTATGGATTTTTTGGTATGATTTCACCTTAAAAGTTTGCTCCTTGCCTTCATAACTTGCATATAAAGACCATGGACAATCAGTGCATTTAGCTTGAACCCTCACTTTATCATTTTTTTTAAACCAGATGGGATTCCTATGTTTTGGCCGTATGACCTAATTTGATGTTTCAACTGCAGTGCTTCAATATCATATTCACACGAAGTCAAAGTCTTTAATATCAACATTTGGATTGAAGTGCATCTCCTCGGCTAGTTTTGATCTAGGCTTTTAACCCAATCTTCTTCATCACTACTACTCGGTGGAATAAAATCGATCTAATTTCTCCCCTCATCATCATCATCACTCTTCCATGATTGAAATTTGCCTCCAATGTTAAAGTCAAAGTTGCCACCATTATCATTCAACATAGCTTCAATCTCTTCCCTAGATTTTTTTCTACTTGCAACTGCTGCCTCTTTATTAGTTTTATATTCATCATCATCTGTTATGGCATCATCATCACTATAATCAACTACATCAGTATCATCTCCATCATCACTTTTATCATCTCCGTTATCACTTTCTTCATCACTACCATTATCATTCACACCAACAAAACTATTAGCATTCTCATCACCAATCACATTGTCATTTCCATCAACATTCACATTATCATTTTGATTTACGTTCAGCCTACCACCATCCTTTGACTTGAACTTAGAAGCTAGAGTATCAATTTCATACGCATATTCAGTCCACCATGTATCATTATCCATGTTCTCTCCATTATTATTGTTAGAATTGGGGACATTCACATCATCAACTTCATCCATAAGACCATCATTACCATCCATACTGTGGAAAAATGAAAAACATATATATAATGCTAAAAAATAAATCTTAACTATCATACAAAATGCAGATGGACAGATATATAAAGAAAAAAGTACCATTTTCGAGCAAAAGTACAAATCAAAATGGCAACATACCATAGAAAAAAACCTAGAAAAAACCCTAATTCTTCAATTTTTAAACCAAATCAATCAAAAAATTAATCAATAACAGTCAATCAATGAATGAACTTACTTGGTTTGATTCTGAAGCTTTCTTCCTGGAATGCTTTCTCTCACTCTCTAATCGCCTTCTTCTCTCCTGGGTCGACTGCCGCAGAACGTCAAGAAATTGGGAATGGTTCAAAGGTTTAACGGGGGCTTCTAACGGGAGATAGACGGAAGGATGAACTAATCCTGAAATTAATAGTTCAAGGACTAAAAGGTAACGATAAATAGTTCAAGGATGAAAAGGTAAAACTTACCATAGTTGAAGGATGAAAATGGTACTTTATTCGTCCTTAGATGATTCTTTGAGTTATTTTCATAAATCCTAATGCTATGTATTGAAGCCAATCAACACAGAAATATAGTGGATTGATTCAATATGTAAGGGGCGTTTTATAGTTCGAAAGAGAAACCGTCTTTTTAAGGAAAATCGAATCTACACAACATAATAAGTAAATTCATCTTATGATCTCCAATACATCTTTTATAACTAATGACGAACTAAGTTGTAATCCCAACTATTTCATTTTATTGATAATCAATCTATTATTATTGCTATCTTTTTATTTCCTTATAATATTAGAACTATTATTGCAATTTCTTTGCAATTATTAAACCAAACTTTTTAATTGTGTGTTTCACTCATCTTAAGTATCTATAAAAATAGACTAATAGTGTATCATTCAAATTATAACCAAACTTCCTTGTAGGATCGATAAACCGGACTCAAAAAGTCCACTTTACTACTTGATACGATATCGTGCACTTGCGATAGTTACACTAAAAGCGTGTCAAGTTTTTGGCGCCGTTTCCGGGGAAGTATAAGTTATATTTGAAAAATTACATTATTAACTATTGTTATAAATACAACTTTTTCTTTGTTGTAGATCCTCTTGTCTATGCGAAGGACATACAATCGCGATTTAGTTTCACTAGATCCCGAGATCGAAGCCACATTCAGAAGAAGGCGAAGAGAACAAAAGAAAAACATTATTTCTTCACCATCAATGGCGGACGAACTAAATCCACATCTCCCCCAAGGAAATGATAACGAAAGAATTCCTCCGGTGGGGGGAATACCTAATGTTCAAAACATTCAACATCAACAATATCCTATTGTGCCGGATATAGATGAAGACAACATGCTCTTTAGGGAATTCATGAACCCCCCATCTTTGAGCGTTCAATCAAGTGTAATCTATCCACCATTTGGAGTGGACAATTTTCAAATTCGCCCAGATGTCATCAATCTCTTCTCCAACAACAACTCATTCTATGGAAGAACCGACGAAAATCCATATCTCCATATTAACCGTTTTGTCGAAATATGTGGAAATTTCAAATATCCAAATGTAAATGACGAGGCGATCAAAATGAGACTTTTCGTGCACACTTTGAAGGACAGATCAAGAGAGTGGCTAGATACTTTGCCACCACGAAGCATAACAAATTGGCCCGAATTTGTCCAAAAATTCACCACTAAATACTTTCCACCAATAAAAGTGGCAAAACTCAAATACGAAATCTCTACATTTCGTCAACAAGATTCAGAATCATTCCACGAAGCATGGGAGAGATACAAAGATATGCTACGAAAATGTCCTAACCATGGTTTCAATTTGGGAGCATAAGTCAATTACTTCTATTCTGGAATTTTACCTTCATGCCGAGCCAATATCGATTCATCATCAAATGGCTCACTGGGCAACAAAACTATGAAAGAGGCTTATAATCTTTTTGAGGTTATAAGTGAACAAAGTGCAAGATGGCCGTACGAAATATCCAAAAGAAACCAAATGGTGTTTTTGAAGTGGATTCTTATTCACTTATGTTGGCAAAAATTGAAGCTCTATCAAAGAAAGTCGAGGAAATGTCTTTTTCAACTCCTCAATCTGTGAAGACGTTGCAAACTCCACAAATTTCAGCTTTTTCATGTGAAATTTGTGGAGCAACTCACAACAGCACTATCTGTCCCTTAGTGCAACAGGAGCAGTCAACACCACCACCAGAACAAGTGGCGTATGCTCAGAATTTCCAACGGCAAGCATACAATCCTTACGGGCCAACATACAATCCAGGGTACAAAAATCATCCAAAATTTTCATATGAAAACAACAACAATGTGTTGAATCCAACGCATCAAGAAAAGAAGCCCGGATGGGAAGAAGCAATCACAAAGCTAGCTGAACAACAACTGAAGTATCAACAACGAAATGATGCTTCAATTAAAAATCTGGAGACACAAGTTGGCCAAATGGCCAAAATACTTTCAGAAAGATCTCATGGCATGTTACCTAGCAATACCGAGGTAAATCCAAGGGAAAATGTACAAGCTATCACAACAAGAAGTGGAGTGCAGCTGCCCGAAATTTCTATGGAAAATCATCTGGAAAAACAAAAAAATAAACAAAATCAAGAATCAGAAAAAGAATCTGATACAGGACCTTCATCTAAAAAAGGTCCAATTGCTACAAAATCTTATGTTCCACCTATCCCATTTCCTCAACGGTTGAAGAATCACAAGCTCGATGCTCAATTCGGGAAATTCTTGGAAATTTTCAAAAAAGCTACACATCAACATTCCTTTTGCCGATGCTCTAGCACAAATGCCAAGCTATGCCAAATTCATGAAAGATATTCTTTCCAACAAACGAAGGCTTGAAGAATACGAAACTGTCATGCTAACAGAGGAATGCAGCGCAATACTACAAAAGAAGTTGCCACCCAAACTAAAAGATCCGGGAACTTTCACAATCCCGTGTACAATTGGTGAAGTGAATTTTGGCAAAGCTCTTTGTGATTTAGGGGCAAGTATCAACTTGATGCCCCTATCAATTTTCAACAAATTGAACTTGGGAGAAGCAAAAGCAACAACAGTTTCACTACAATTAGCCGATCGGTCAATCAAATATCCACGTGGGATAGTTGAATATGTGCTCGTCAAAGTTGATAAATTCATATTTCCAGCAGATTTTATCATCCTCGACATGGAAGAAGATCAGGATATTCCCATTATTTTGGTACGACCATTTCTCGCAACCGGACGTGCTCTTATTGACGTCTATGAAGGAAAGCTAATTCTCAGAGTGGAAGACGAACATGTCATCTTCGATGTCTTAAAAACTTTGAATCAACCCTCCACAGATGAGTATTGTCTAAAAATAGACACAATTGAAGCCATGGTGAACAAGTCTTTAGAGAAAATTCTATCTAAAGATCCTCTTGAGACATGTATAGCAAATTCTCTAACCAGCATGGAAGAAGAATATCACTTGGCCGAAACAGTTAACTATCTAGAAGCACTACCAACCTTAAGAAAGCATTCACATTTTGAAGAATTGGGGACAAGCTCCGCTAAACCCCTCCATTCTTTACAAGAAGCTCCAATACTTGATCTCAAGCCTCTACCCATACATTTGAGATACGCTTACTTGGGCGTTTCCTCAACACTTCCGGTCATCATATCTAACATATTGACCAAACTTGAAGAAGGGAAATTACTAAGGGTATTGAGGAATCACAAAAGAGCAATTGGATGGACTATTGCAGACATTAGAGGAATAAGCCCCTCTATATGCACTCACAAAATTTTGATGGAAGATGACTGCAAACCTTCAATTGAGCATCAACGACGTTTGAATCCAAACATGAAGGAAATTGTGAAGGCAGAGATTCTTAAATTACTTGACGCAGGAATCATTTATCCAATCTCAGATAGTCCATGGGTGAGCCTGTATATGGTGTCCAAAAAGAGTGGAATCACGATCATAGAGAACGAGCACAATGAACTTATACCAACACGACCGATCACAGGATGGAGAATGTGCATTGATTACAGGAAACTAAACAAGACGACAAGAAAAGATCATTTTCCACTCCCATTTATTGATCAGATGCTAGATAGATTGGCGGGACATTCTTACTACTGTTTTATCGACGGCTATTCAGGGTACAACCAAATCGTAATAGCCCCAGAAGACCAAGAGAAAACAACATTTGCCTATAGAAGACCAAGAGAAAACAACATGTCCTTATGGAACATTTGCCTATAGAAGAATCCCATTCGGATTGTGCAATGCTCCAGCCACATTTCAAAGATGCATGATGTCAATATTCTCAGACATGGTTGAAAAATTCATTGAAGTTTTCATGGACGATTTCTCCATTTTTGGAGATTCATTTGATAAATGCCTAAATCACTTAGGCATGGTCTTGGAAAGATGTGAAGACACAAATCTAGTTCTCAATTGGGAGAAATGTCACTTCATGGTCCAGGAAGAAATCGTACTTGGCCATAGAATCTCACAACATGGAATTGAAGTCGATAAGGCAAAGATCCAAGTGATTGTAAAACTTCCTCCACCAATTTCGGTGAAAGGAGTAAGGAGTTTTCTCGGACATGCAGGATTCTATCGGAGGTTTATAAAAGATTTCTCAAAAATAGCAAAACCTCTCTGTTCTTTTCTTGAGAAAGATACACCATTACTTTTCACAAATGAATGCCACGTGGCCTTTGCAACTTTGAAGGATAAGCTTACATCAGCTCCAATCATCATTTCTCCAGATTGGACTATTCTTTTCATTTTAATGTGCGATGCAAGTGATTATGCCGTAGGGGCCATACTGGGCCAGAAGAAGGACAAAATAATGCAAGTGATCCATTATGCTAGCAGGACTATGAATGATGCTCAGCTTAAATACACAACAATCCGAAAAGAGATGCTTGCGGTGGTTTATGCCTTTGACAAATTTCGATCCTACTTATTGGGATCAAAGGTCATAGTCTACACTGATCATTCAGCTTTGAAATATTTAATGACAAAGCAAGATGCAAAGTCAAGGCTAATCCGATGGGTTCTACTTATGCAAGAATTCGACATAGAAATCAGAGACAGAAAGGGAACAGAAAACCAAGTGGCGGATCATCTCTCTAGACTCGACCAAAACAATGCTCAAGAGAAGGAAATAAATGAAGTATTTCCGGATGAACAACTGTTCCAAATCTCTAATATCCAGGAAAAACAAAATGCACCATGGTATGCTGACATCGTTAATTTCCTTGTTAGTGGAATAATTCAACCAAATTTTTCCCATCATCAAAAGAAAAAATTCTTCTCCGAGTTGAAATACTATTACTGGGAAGATCCTCTATTGTTCAGACGAGGACCTGATCAAATCATTCGGAGATGCATACCGGAAGAAGAAATGGAGAAGATATTATAAAGATGTCATTCCTCTCACTATGGAGGACATTTTGGGGGTTCAAAAACAGCAACAAAAATTCTTGAAGCAGGATTCTATTGGCCCACTCTGTTCAAAGATGCACATACACTTGTCTCGAAGTGTGACCGGTGCCAAAGACATGGAAACATGTCAAAAAGAAATGAAATGCCAATGAATTTCATCCTTGAAGTTGAAATCTTCGACGTTTGGGGAATTGATTTCATGGGACCCTTTCCATCATCGTTCTCTAATGAATACATCCTTGTAGCTGTGGACTACGTATCTAAATGGGTGGAGGCTATTGCATTACCGACAAATGAAGCTAAGGTCGTGGTAAATTTTCTAAGGAAAAATATATTCACTCGCTTCGGAACTCCGAGAGTTATTATCAGTGATGGCGGATCTCATTTCTGCAGTCACCATGTTAAGGCTCTATTGACCAAATTCGGAGTAAAACACCGTGTCGCTACCTCTTATCACCCACAAACCAGTGGACAAGTCGAGGTTTCCAATCGTGAACTGAAACGTATACTTGAGATGACAGTCGACTCATCTCGAAAAGATTGGTCGAAAAAGCTGGATGATGCGCCGTGGGCTTACAGAACAGCTTATAAGACACCGATAGGCATGTCTCCATTTCGTCTGGTTTTTGGAAAAGCCTGTCACCTGCCAGTAGAACTTGAACATCGAGCCTTTTAGGCTATAAAAAAATTAAACTTTGACGAATAAAGTTGGAAAGAAAAGGTTGCTACGATTAAATGAGTTGGATGAAATCCGACTCGACTCATATGAAAATGCCAAAATCTACAAAGAAAAAACAAAAAGATGGCATGACAATGTAATTCTAAGAAGAGATTTTAAAACAGAGACCAAGTTACGCTTTTTAATGCACGACTACGTCTGCTTTCGGGTAAGTCGCGATCACGATGGACGAGCCCTTACACGATCAAAGAGGTGTTTTCTCATGGAGCTGTGGAGATTTATAATACAACCGACGGGAGTTTCAAAGTAAACGGCCAACGGTTAAAGCCATATCTGGGAGGAGAATTCTCGACAGCAAAGTCAATCATAATGCTGGAAATACCTAATTAATCTGACGAGAAGTCAAGCTAAGGACGTTAAACAAAGCGCTTATTGGGAGGCAACCCAATCTCTATTATTTCGCAAATAAGTTTGGGGGTAACACGGAAGGATTCAACAACAAGAGAAGGATCAGATCGTTCATAAATTCCAGGGAGTCTTTCTTTTATTATTCTCACACATATAATAATTATAATTTTCTAAAAAAAAAAACAAAAAAAAACAAAAAAAACAAATTATATATATACGGCCATATCTAAAATAATACGGCCGTAAGTATTATCATGATTTTAACGAATGGTTTATATGGCCGTAACTCCTACATGTTACGGTCGTATCTTAAAACATGTTCCAAAAAAAAAAACGAAAGCATCATACGGCCGTAAGTCTGGAAAGATACGGCCGTAACTAAAGAACCTGTTAGAAAAACGAATGCATCTTATGGCCGTAACTTGGATATGTTACGGCCGTAACAAGTCGTCTGTATTAAAAAAAAACGGACTTCGCAACACATTTACAAAACAGACGAGCACCAAGCGGCCGGCAGGGCGATTTTTTCCCCCCTATCAATCCCTACTTTCTAAAAACTCAAATTCCTCAATACAATTCATTATCTTATCAACATTAACACATAATCATCAGGTTCTCTTTCAATCCTTCTTTCAATTTATATATTTTTGAGTTTTAGTTTTTAGTTTTTCACTTCATATTTGTTTTTCGATTCTTATTTCCGTATAATTCGTTGATTAAATCTTGTTCATTTGTGAGTATTGTTGATATTTGTGTGGTTATTTGATTCATTGATTTGTGGTGGCTTTATGGATTTGAGTTTGAATAAGAAAAACTTGTTAAAAAACTATGAACTAAAGGTGTCTGACGAAATGCCACAACGAAAATCTTTGAATTTTTTTTATGTTTTTATTGGTTTTGCTTGATGATTATAGTCGTGTGATGAAAAGAAGTTGATTTTGTTAAATTTCAGGAATGGCACCGAAGAAATCAACAAAAGGAAAAGAAAAGGTCGGTTCGTCATCTCAAGGTCCGGCACCACCGCAAAGAAATCAAAACACAAAGTGCATTAAGGAAAGATTGTTCAATCTTGATGATTTCATTAGCGATGCGGATAGAGACACAATCACTAGCCCTTTCATCCAAAAATTCATAGACAACGGCTGGGAAAAGTTCATTTCCTGTAATATCCGGATTTATTACGGTGTATTTCATCTGTATTCAAACATGTATTATTCGGATTGGTGATTTTGATTATCGGAATATGATATTTCGTGCATTGACATCATTGTACATAAGTATAGAAACTTGCAAAATTGTTCAAGCAACCTCGTGATAGCGCACGCTAAGAATGTATCTTAACGCGCGCTATCGGGCCAATATTAGCGCACGCTATGCAGGTATGAGTAACGTGCGCTAAGGACTCAATTATTGAGCGGGACAGCTAGCTCATGCGCCAGCGGGACATGGGTCCGGATAAGATTCCCGCTGACGCACCCGGACAAATTCTGAAGTCAACCATTATTAGCGCACGCTAAGGGATGCTTAGTAGCGTGCGCTAACTTGTCAATAATGCAAAATATTATAAATGTGACAACAACCGCTTGGGCTTTCATTTCCTTCGTCTATACTTCATCTTTGAGAGTCCAGAGAGCAATAATATCCCTTCTAAACACTTAGAACATGTATGAGTGATCATTGAATGATTGAGTATCACTTGTGAAGTGATCATTGAAGAGAAGTAACACCTTGGAGGGGCATATAACCAACCGGAGTCGGATTGCACCTTGTGGTTCAGTGATTTCGGCATATTAAGGTATGTTCAACCTATCACCAGTCTTAGATTTGGATTTCCAATGGATATGATGATCATGTTAACGGGATATTGAATTTCATTAGTGAATTATTTCAACAACATCATGTTTAGAAGATTGGGATGTCTACAAATACGATATTATTGTTAGAACCTTGAAGTTGGAATCCTAGTACTTCAAATGATGAGAGAAATATTCGGAAGTTAACAATCCGTACGATTTATGTTATCTTTGTGATCATGATTTGGAAAAGATGTTATAAGAACTTAAAGGGAGAATCATCTTAGGAAATATTCTTTCGTATAATTCGGAATTGTTAGTTCACCTCAAGATGAAGTCTGAATATGTATAATGATAGTAGAATCTAATACATCAACCGGAGATCACCAACTTTGCATGAGAATTGTAATCAAGATGGATTATGGTGTCATGATGATTATACGTATATTTGCATCTTGAAGTTGATATCATCCTGGAGATTATTCATAAGAGTAAGAACTTGGTATTCATGGAAGTAACATGAATTATCACGAAGGATTTCATTGTTTCGTTCATGGCAAGAACAGTTTACTGCTCAGTAGTAAACTGCCATGCAGAGATAGCGCACGCTATGCTATGCAGTTTAACGTGCGCTATCCAGCACTAGTTAGCGTGCGCTACGTTTGGTACGTAACGTACGCTAGACCATCAGACGAGTCAGTTGGCTGGTCAGTGAAGTACTGACCATGCATCGTTAGCGTGCGCTAGGCTTTGTTGTTTGCGTGTGCTATCTGGAAGACGTAACGCACGCTACACAGAATACTTAGCGTGCGCTAAGCTATTCGGGCAGATTGCAGTTTATGAACTTTTGACCGTTAATCGAATTGTTAAACATTTGTACGACGTGAGATAAATCTTATATCATTTCTTTTGTTAAGGTTTGGTCTCGTTACGTGATTGATTGAGGAGGACGATCTTCGAGTATTCATTTTCGTGGAAGTATTGTTATTGTCTTCAAATCGAGGCAAGTACCTTAATTGTTTTATGTATTGTTGTTATACATATTGTCGTGCATATATGTCGTGATTGTATGTCCACCTCGTGTTGGTCCGACGGGATCATCGGGGGATCTATGCTAGCGTCATGTTGGATCATCGGACGGGTTTTCCACCACGGGTTGGTCCGACGGGATCATCGTGGGTTACAGCGGTGAACGCTGGATCGATGGAATTACCATGTGTATGTATTGATATCATGTTGTGATTATCAGTTGTGTATGTTATGTTTGAGTTTCTCGTAGGAGAAGACTCGTTGGTATTTTGTCGTTTACGTTATTATTATTCACCGTGTGTTGGCCACTTAAGTATACTGGATACAGTTTGGAGAAGTAGTTTGAACAACAAACTGTATGGAATCTAAATCTGAGTGCGTAGCGGAAGTCTTGGATACAGTTAGTTGTCGTGGATACAGCAACGACGTATTAGGTGTATACTTAATATATCACAGTAATTTCAAACAGTAAAAGCAGAAGGTAAATAACACAGTAATTTAAGTGGTTCGAGGTAAACCCCTCTACGTCCACTGGTCCTCCACACAAGAGTAAAAAGTTTATTAAATAATTACTGCGTACACAACTACGTAATTATAAACAAACCTATCCTTGTATCGTTCACACAGATTGATACAAAGAACGTCGCTTTCAACCGTTCACACAGATTGGTTAAAGCTTCTTTCTTGACTAGCTTCTTCACACACAGTTCCAAAGCTTCGTCCTTATTCGTCCCACACAGGTCAGAATAACTTGTTGAGTTCACACAGAGCTCGGTTTTTACACAGAGGTAAAATGTTAGGTAACCAGGTAAGAACGTGACTTTGAATATCAAGATCTGATGATAGCTGTTCTTGATGTATGAGCACTGTATATCTCTTTCGTTCTAACTTGCAGTTTGCTCTGGAGATATGTTTGCTCAGATGATAACTTTGATAGCTTTGAGAGTTGGGTTACTTTTTGGTTGGTAACTGATCTTCAATGTCTTCAAGGATATATATAGCCTCTGGAGAAAGTATCCGTTGAGATGTCCGTTTGAATAAGATTTCCTTCAACGGGAATAAGACATGATCCGGATTTCGCGGGATTCTGAAGATCTGAAGACTGACAGTATTTAAATACTTTATCCTTGAGTATTTAAATACTTCTTTGTTTAACGGAACTTGACTTGTGTTCCTTCTTGTCCTTTTGTGAACTGTATGGAGAATGACTGTATTTAGGATGTCGATACAGTTTCCATACTTGGTCTTTTTACAAGTCTTCAAGCTGTACTGACGAGCTTCTCTTAAGCTGATTCGAGGCAGGTCTTCGATACATGATAAATCCTTGAATCCTCGATACAGTTTTCCTTTACTGTATTTGGCATATATGTCAAAACCTTCTCAATAACAAATAACAATCGATACAGGGATCGGGTATCCCGGCTGAATCGATACAGGGTGTTTGTTTTTCCTAACAATTTCCCCCTTTTTGAAAATTTGCCAAGTCTTAACTTAAACTCTTCGAGTCTTCTTGATGATGCCAAAACCTTCTTCATGAAGTGTTCTTCTTCGATGACTTCTGGCAGATTTCTTGGTCTTTTGTCAATAGGTCTGACTTAGTGACTTTAGTCTACAATAATGGCGCTCATGAGCATGTTAATCTGATTTTGAGATTTATTACAACTTAAGCCTATGATTGGCGCGCAGGCACAATCTTACAATGTATTCTAAGTTTACAACTGAAACTATGAACTGTTCGTAGACTAGTTCGTACAGCTTAATTTTACAATCAAGTTTATCTAACTTGAGATTCCTATCAAACAATTTAAGTAATCATACATAAACACAGTAGATTACGAGTTGTAATCTTTCAAGACAAACAAACTGTTTTATTGATATTAAAAAGATTGAGTACCAAGTTTGCTGTGTTGAATAGAAATTACAAAAACAAAAATAATATACATAAATTTCAGCTCTTCATCTTTGATCCGCATGCCTCCAAGGTATCCTTAATGGCTCATTATCGGTGCCGCGCCACCGTTTTGAAGTTAATCATTGCCTCGTTCTTGGTAAATTGCTCTTCCTTCATATGAACGATCAAAGGCAAGTATCCATTCCTCTGGATGGGTGACCCGATCTCCTCTTCTTTGTTTTGATTTAATCTCGATTTGGAGATGGAGCTTACCTTCTTCTAGCATCTTTGAAAATTTGTGCTGCCGCTTGCCAATGTCTTATAATTCTTGAAGATGGCGGATTCCTGATGAGTTTGACAAAATATCTCATCGATTCATTCTTCCTCCAAGTGCTTCACTTCTTCGGCGGTTGGATTGCGGTTGGTTGGACGTATTTAGAAGGTCTTTGAACAAGATTTTGCCAAGGGACATTTGGGTCATGGAATTCAGTGCGGAGCACGAAATTCTAAAGCTTTGGGGTTGAGGTGCTAGCTTGTTCAATTCGGCGGCTATCTTGCTTTGAGCGACCTCAAATTCCCTTTCTGTTGTAGTCTTAATCTCCTTGCGGACTTCTCGAGCTTCTTCCCCCTTTTGGCCTCATCAAGACTTTGCGGGATTTCAAGAGCGGCGTCTGTTTGGTCTCGATCTTGTTTATTCTTTCAACGAGGAGGAAAGAGTCTGCGACATTTCTTGAATGGATTTGTCATGCGCACGCGGTGAGAAAATTCTCTATCATTGCACAGGCGGTCTTGGCCCAATTCTTGTCTTGAAGCTTCCTCCTTAAAGATTGCGCTTGTTTATCTTCCATGATTTTCAAGGCTTGCTTGAACACTTACGGCAAGATGATGAATGCTTCGACAACTCGAGATACCGTGTTGAAGAGTTGTCATTTCTTCAACCGCAGAGGTGTGCATCGATTGAGCCTTTTCTACGGAAGAGAGAGCGTTAATCGCATCTTCGATAAATACGATCGAAGGCCAAGAGCTTGCAGGCGCTCTTTGCGTGCGGCAGAGATAGGAGAGTCGAGTTGGGCAAAGTCTTGACACCATTTAACCTTCTTACGTTCACGGATGGACGTGAAGTAAGTTGGACATCCTCGGGTTCGTTCCGTCCTCGGATTCCAAGGTTGCGAGGCGGGAGTAGCTTCTTGTGGAATGGCGACGGTTGGTTGAAGCGTCTGTGGCGAAAGTTCTTCGGCGAGATAAGGATGCGGCGGACCGAATCCTCTGTTGGGTTGTAGGATCGCTTCTTTGGTCGCAGCAGGCTCGGGTGCCTGTTCCAAAATTTCTTGATCTTCTGCATGGAGAGGGACCGATTCCTCCAGTGGGAATGTTCTCGGCGGTGGCGAAGGTGGATTTGCTTGGGTAGATGGCCCTTCGTCGTTTCTCGGGTGGAGAGGTGGCTTGGGCTTGACCTCTTCACGGCTTAATCTCGGACACCTTGAAGAGCATCGTCGCCGTGGTCGTCGTCTTTTGGATTGATGGGAGAGTCCTCGACTTCTTCTTTCCTTTTCTTACGGCATCGGATTTGTGCAACGGTGGCTTTCAATGAGATCTTTGCAAGAAGCGTTGTCCCATCGAAGCGGTGCCTCAATTTGATTGAGTCGATTACTTGAGACAAATCGCTCTTCGTGGCTCCATTCGCTCGGTTATGCAGAGTGTAAATCTGGAGCTAGCCTAAAGCTTTTCCATTGCGAAATCTTTAAATGCCTTTGTTCAATTTGTCTTGAAAGAAGTGTTTGATTTATAATTGAGTCGGGGGAGGGACTTGAATCACGTCTGGAGGCTGTTTCGAGGATTCCAGACAGTATGGGAGCTGCACGGAAGATGGACTCCTTGCGAGGATGGTGCCCAGAAGGAAATTGGATCTGTGCGGGTGTGGAATCCGTAGAGGAGAAGTAGCTTTGGCTCGAATGGGCGGCCGACGTGCTAACGTCTTGAATGTTGCGAGATGTCTCTAAATCCGTCGTAGCCGCGAGGGCTCGGGATCTACCGTCGGTGCGGTAGGAGACATCTCTTCGCGAGGTTGGGCCACGGGGTGCTATATCAGTGGGTTGCGCCACGGGCGAGACATCCTCGGAGTGTTTGGCTTTGATTTTTGAGAGCCTCCGAGTCTCTTCTTCGACTTCTCATCGTGAGTGCTTCTTCTTTGTGAGAACGCTTGCGCTTCTTCTTTGAAGATTCCAATTCGGGGACCTTCTTTGTTTCGTCTCTGGGATTGTCGAAATAGGCATGTGACGTGTTCTCGGGTGGTTGGCATGCATTGTGCTCTGGTTATAGGCGAGAGGGTTTGACGCCTCCTAAATATATCCGTGAGTGTTTTCTTGGCATCGGCGGATTGCTTGACTCCGCACTTTGTCGGGATGTAGTTTAGCATTAAACCGAACGATTTCTTTTGAGTGGTGGTTTGCACACCTCTTCTGAAGTCGTTTCAAAATGATTTGACACCGGTTGACCTTTTCACGAGTCAAGATAGCTACCATCATTACGAACCTTAGATTCGTGCACATCTCGAACGCATGGTTCGATTTTCAATGATTACGGGCAGAAATCGTGGAGATACACGAAATGAAGAAGAAAATTTTTCTTGTGGCACGTGGTTGTCACCATATCAACCACTTTGGACCCGGTAAATAGTCCATAAAACTTGGTAATCAGCCCTTGAGACCCAAACGTCTCAAGCTGGTCCATGGTCAGGCCGTCGGCGGGCAGCCTGTAGATTTTCTGAAGTAAGTCGCTATCTATGCAGATTTGCACTCCTTGGACTGTTGCAGTGATGTCAGCAACATGTCCTCCCTGGGCTAGTGAGAGAAAACGAACGGCAGCGTTGAGGTAGAATTCCTCAACCAGATGAGCGTCGTATTTTTCGGCGGTTTTGCTTCCGAAGCGATAAAGACCTTGTTGTTCCAGACGAGTAATGATATACTCCATCGGTTCAGTGTCGTTGGTTTCAGAGATAATACGCTCGATGATGACGGTTTTCGAGAAGATCCGTCGATCAATGATGTTGGAGGTTTTCTTCAGAACGGGGGATGAAGATTGACTAGCCATGGGTGTTTTCTTAAGACGAAGGTGGAAGAAAACAGTAGAAATTCGCAGTGAATATGCAGAAAATATGTAGGCTGTTTGCTTGAGATCTCTTGTAATTGCAGAAAGCGTAAAGAGTCTCTAATGGCGAATCTGATCCTTTTATACTTGGGCGGCGAAATAGGGTTTGCAGAGTACGAATGGTCAGATTTTAAGGGATGGGAACCGTTTTTGAAATCGACGGTCAGGATGGATTTAGTATAACTGGTACGCTAATCCATTAAAAGGTTTTAAAATACAGCGGGTCCCACTTATGACATAGGTGATTACCCTAAATGCCTAAAACGGCGGTTTAAAAATAATAATCAATTTAAAAACATCGCGGCTTTTGAGATTCAGTTGTCCAGATGTCGTGTAAGGCATTTAATGAACATGACGTTTGACATAAAACAGGGCACGTGGACAAAAATTATTTTAAAAAGAAAATAATATTATATTATAGACTGAATCGAAATCCTATAGTATGTCTTTGTTCTCCGTCGTCTGACGTTCCCCCTTAAAAAGGTACTAATAGGTTTTAAATTCCATACTGCAATAGTTTGATTAATCTTTGTATTCATGGGTCTACTGATATTCCCCCTTAATTATTGCACACATCATTGTAGGATTCATATGCCTTCGTTCGCTCTGATCGTATTGATGTTTCGAGTGTACGAGATAATTAATGTTGAATCTTTGTATTCACGGGTCTTCTGACATTCCCCCTCAATTGTTGAATAAAAGCGGTAAATTTACTTACGGGAGTCATTTGTAGTATTCCCAATCGGTTCTTAGCATGTTGAATCTTGCGTGTCGAGAGGCTTGGTGAAAATGTCGGCCCGGTTGGATGTCTGTATGGACTTTTTCAGTGCGAACATCCTTGTTCTCGACATGATTCTGATGAAATGATGCTTCATGTTGATATGCTTAGTGCGCGAGTGCAAAAGCGAGTTGTGCGTGATTGCAATTGCACTCGTGCTATCACACATGATCGAGTCTCTCTAGCATCGATTCCATAATCGTGATTGTTCTTTGCATCCAAAGGATTCGCATACTGGCTGACTACCATGACATAGTATTACGATTGGTAGTGGAAAGTGAATTTGCCAATTGCTTCTTCTTGAACCAAGAAACGAGCCTAGGTCCAAGAAAGTGACAAGTTCCACTTGTACTCTTCCTATCTAGCTTGCGACCTCCGAGATCCGAGTCATTGTATCCAACTAAATCGAATCCGCCTTCCTTAGGATACCACGATCCTGCATCATTGTTCCTTTAACGTATTTCAGGATTCGTTTAGCAGTATTGAAGTGTGATTCCTTAGGTGCAACTTGGTATCTCGCACACACTCCAATGACAATCGGATATCGGGCTGCTAGCCGTTAGGTACAGGAGCGAACTAATGAGCTTCTGTAGAGTGATTGGTCAAACGGCTTTCCGGCTTCATCAAGACTAATTTGCACGGAAGTGCTCATGGGGGTTGGCGAGGATTTGGAAGTGTTCATTCCAAATTTGTTGAGAAGCTCCTTCTTGTATTTCTCTGGTTGATGAATATACCTGTAAATCGCTTTACTGCAAACCTAGGAAATAACTAAGTTCCCCATCATACTCATTTCAAATTTGCTTTGCATGAGATGTGAGAACCTTTGACATAGAGCAAGGTTAGTTGAACCAAAAATAATATCATCGACATAAATTTGTACCATTAGAAGGTCATCTCCTTCTGTATTTTGAACAATGTTTTGTCGATGACACCTTTCTCAAATCCGTTATTGGTTGAATCTTTGGGACGGGGTTTCGTACTGTGGCTCTAGGGGCTTGTTTAAGTCCGTGCGGTGCTTTCCTTAGCACGTAAACTAGATCGATACCGTCTGTGTTGGCAAACCACGGTGGTTGTTCAACATAAACTTCTTCAAAGCTCTCCATTCAGAAAGCACTCTTGACGTCCATTTGGTATACGATAAAATTCTTATGGGCGGCAAAGGCTAAAAATATCTGATGGCTTCTAGTCTCGCTACGAGGCGAAGGTTTCATCATAGTCGATTCCTTCTTCTGACAATAGCCTTGTGCTACTAGTCTGGATTTGTTTCTTATGATAAGTCCATTTCCATCCTTTTTGTTTGAAATACCCATTTGGTTCCTATGACCGATTGGTGTGTCGGTCTGGGTACAAGATACCATACATTGTTTCTTTCGAAACCGTTAAGCTCTTCTTCCATAGATGTAATCCAATGAGAGTTGTTAAGAGCGTCTATGGTCGAAACAGTTCGGATTGGGCTAAGAATACGGCGATAGTGCACATATTGAGTCTCCTAAGTTCGGATTGAGATTTCCATTCGAAAGCTGTGAGACTTGACATTAGATTCTTCTTGTGCACAAAGTACATTTCCTTGTGTACTCTGTATTCTCCTACGAGTAGAAACACTGCATTAATGTTTCCAATGATCGGCTCTTGCGGGTGATCTCTCAACCATCTTCGGTCGGAGTTCAAGTTCGGGATCCGTCTTGTATCGAAAGTTTACGTAGGTGCGGCTTGACATGCAGCGTCAGCTTCAACCACATCGATTCTTACAGCTGTGGGGTTGATTTCTAAATCAACTACAGGTTCAATGGGTGTAGGTGGATCCAAGATAGATAGATGGTGAATGTCCTGAGTGATATCATCTACTCCTGTAGGGTCATGGTGTGGTTCGTCGAACACTACATGAATCGATTCCTCGATCGTCACCTCCTTTTATTAAAGATTAAAGCTTTCTTGTGGAGGAGTATCCTACGAATATTCCTTCATCTGATTTTTCATCAAATGTTCTAAGTTGGTCCTTCTCATTGTTCAATACGTAACACCTGCATCCAAAAATGTGAAAATACGAAACTAATGGAGTTTTGTTGTTCCATACCTCGTAAGCTGTTTTGTTGTGGTGCTTGTTGACGATACAGCGGTTTTGAGTGTAGCACGCTGTGTTAGTTGCTTCACCCCAGAAACGCTGCGGCAATTTGCTTTCGGCAATCATTGTCCTTGTTGCTTCTTTCAACGTCCTATTCTTTCGCTCGGCAACACCATTTTGTTGAGGTGTACGGGCAGCTGAGTACTCGTGCTGTATTCCATTCTCCGAACAGTATTGCTCTATAAAGCGGTTAGTAAATTCAGTACCTGCAGCCGGGCGAATGCACGATACTCGACGCTTTTTCATTACGCAACTTTCTCGGGAGCTCGGGCACCTTGATGTTGTTTCCTTCTTCTTGCTAAGAAAGATCGTCCAAGCATACGGAATAATCATCAACAACAACCATACAATATTTCTTACCTCCCAAACTTACGGGTCTACGGGACCGTAGAGATCCATGTGTAGCATTTCCAATACTCTTTGGGTTGAAAGGTAGGATTTGCTCTTGAGGTTGACTTGATTTGCTTGCCTTTACGGCATGGTCCGCATGACATTGTCCTTTTTAATGACACATCGGCAAACCTCTTACCATACCTGTCTTGAAAGCTTGTTGATCGTCTTGAAGTTGACGTGAGACATCCTCTTGTGCCATAGCCGGCTAAGATCTGCGGTGCCTTTGGCAACAAAACATGGAATTGAGGAGCTCATAGGCTTCCAGTCGGAATGTACATATTACACGACCGCTTCTGTAAGCACAACTTCCTTGGTTTGGATGTTCTTGACTCTCTGACGATCTATATAGAACTTCACCGAGAAGCTGTTTATCACGTAAGCTAATACTAAGTAGATTATCTTGTAAGCCTTCAACATATGCGACATCGGTGACTTTGAATTTCCCGACAAGTAGGTTTCCTTTCCCTCTTGTTCTTCCTTTAGATTTATCACCGAAGCGAACTTTTGGACCGCGACCTTCTACAAAATCGAGATAGCTTGCTCTGTCTCCAGTCATGTGACGAGCATCCACTATCGAAGTACCGGTATCCTCCTCTAGAATGTCCTGTAACAAAGAAATTAGGTAGATTTAGGTCCCCTTTGATTTTGGGTCCATGTATGTTAGTTCCTTTAGGTACCCAGTTTTCTGACAAAGAATTGGTTTCTTGTAGGATGTACTCGACAAGGTATTGCGGTATCTACGGGGCATATCCGTAGTTGTTATAATCATGATAATTATTATGCATGTAAAATTCAGGATTATTATTATTATTCGATCTGAGTGCCGTCACGGGAGGTGGAGCCATTTTCCTCGGCCTATGACTTGTCTTCCGGGTCTCCAGGTTGGATTCCCAATCTTGTTGTTGATACCGAATCGCATCTGCTTGTCTTGAGGGATAACGGGGCTCTGTATCCAATACCTAGGTGCACTTTATCGAGAATGCCTTGTGCGGACCTTTGGTGGTTGGATACCGTCTTCTTTCGAATGACTTTCGGCTTTGATGATATGCTTGGGGAGCATCCGTAGATTACGCCTTCGAGTGGTTGTTGGTTCCACTGTCTCGAATTGTAGAGTTGTGGAGGCGGAATGGCGGCTTTTGGTTTTCTCGATACGAGGTTCCTTTATGGGACTAGGAACATCTTCCGAATCTGGAATGTGTTCCACACTCTTGACGAACACAGTACTAGTTTTACCTTTATTCGAACATGAGCTGTATCCTAAGCCACTTTTATCATGAGCATGTTGCCCAGTGCTCAGAATTTCTTCCATTCTTTTGGACGATTTTTCAAAAGACTTCAGAATGGTCTCAAGTTCAGTTTCTCGCTTCTCGAGAGTTGTAATTTTGGTTTGTAGTAGAACCAAATCATTTGTCTTGCTCTCATTATGGGTTTTAACCTCATTTAGTTCATGAGCAAGTTGATGATTGCTCTCCATGAGTTTTTCGAAATCGACCTTGCTGGTTTCACAATCAAGAGACATATTATCATAGTTTATCTTCAGCAAGTCATTCTCATCTTTCAGCTCTAGATTTGTTAATTGAAGCTGTATATTCTCAGTTTTTAGACTCTCATGGGCTTTTTGAATGTTTTTGAATTCATTCATCATATTTTCGAAAGTATGCGATGCATTGGATGGAATAACTGAGGTTGAACTTACCTCATCGTCGCTGTCTTCACCTTCTGGAACATCTTTAGCCATAAAGCACATGTATGCTTTATCATCGAACTCATCGTCAGATGAATCACTTTCAGTGACCACCTGAAGACATTCTGCTGATTTGGATGGTGTGGGGGAGGCTTCTGATTCTCCAATCAGGGCCTTGAGCTTGTCTTTCCAAGCACGTCTTCTTTCATCTCGCTCTTGTTGCTCGGCCTCCGGCAACCTTTGGACTTTGGGATGAGGACATTTGTTTGCATAATGACTGGTTTCTGCAGATTATAACACGAGTTAGCATCAGGATGATGTTTGGTACTTACCTTGTTGATGAGTTTGGGCTCTGTAGGGAGTCTTTCAGTGTTTGATAAACTTTTGAATTTATGCATTAGAAGCGCCATTTCATCTTGTGACAGGATGTCGTCGTCCTGTCGGCACTCTTGTGACCGGCTTCGGCAGGCTAGGCATCTTTGTGTCGACGGTTCGATACGGCGGCGAGGCTGTGACCTTTGAGGGAGATTCTTGACTTTCTCTCTTCACAATGTCATACTCAAATGCTTTAAGGTCGAGAAGAGATCAAAAGTGGATATTTCATTAAGATTACATGATACACGCATAGGTGGTCTTAATGTCCCATCTGGGCCGAGAGATCTCAAAATTTTTAAGTTCTTCTCCTTTTGGGTGTAAATCTTGCCCAACGCTTCAAGTTCACCAACAATACCAAGAACTGAGGTCAAGTTCCTCAAGTGTTTCCGTTGGTTTCATTTCAAAAGATTCGAATTCCGAGTGAGTTTTGAAATTTTGTTTTCTTTTGAGAGCTCGGTTCCTCACAAATTAACTTGAGTTTATCCTGATTTCTTTGGTCGCTTTGCGGCTCTTTACCTTTGAGAACGTGCCTTTGTCAAGAGTGACAAATAACGCGTTCTTAGCCACATTGTCTAGATTGGCTCGCTTCCTTTCATCGGTTGTCCATTGCTCGCGTTCCTTCTCGAGCATTTCAGCATGGGCTTGGCCTTCAATCCTTGCGGCTGGATTGACCTTCATAATCTT
This sequence comes from Orobanche coerulescens, assembly GCA_033398695.1. Taxonomy (NCBI): domain Eukaryota; kingdom Viridiplantae; phylum Streptophyta; class Magnoliopsida; order Lamiales; family Orobanchaceae; genus Orobanche; species Orobanche coerulescens. Next base: position 151,403,346 of record CM065815.1, read on the forward strand.
GATCGGACCATCCTGTATAACAAAGATCATCTCTTCGTGCATTGCTGCAAGATGAGCTTCCATTCTAATTCTCCAGTCGTCAAATTCGTTAATAGAGAACATAGGGACTTTGTTAATCATAGAAGTATCCATACTGATAATATATGAATGAAAGAAACTGTTTTGAAAATAAGTGTTTAGAATCGATTCGGTTAAAAGAAATACGATCGATTCTTTTTAGAATCAACCGCTCCGATACCACTTGTTGGCCACTTAAGTATCTGGATACGGTTTGGAGAAGTAGTTTGAACAACAAACCGTATGGAATCTAAATCTGAGTGCGTAGCGGAAGTCTTGGATACGATTAGTTGCCGTGGATACAAGAACGACGTATTAGGTGTATACTTAATATATCACGGTAATTTCAAACAAGAAAGTGCGAAGGTAAATAACACATTAATTTAAGTGGTTCGAGGTAAACCCTCTACGTCCACCGGTCCTCCACACAGAGTAAAAGTTTATTAAATAATTACTGCGTACACAACTACGTAATTATAAACAAACCTATCCTTGTATCGTTCACACAGATTGATACAAAGAACGCCGCTTTCAACCGTTCACTGCATTGGTTAAAGCTTCTTTCTTGACTAGCTTCTTCACACACAGCCCAAAGCTTCGTCCTTATTCGTCCCACACAGTCGAATAACTTGTTGAGTTCACACAGAGCTCGGTTTTACACGAGGTAAAATGTTAGGTAACCAGTAAGAACAAAGACTTTGAATATCAAGATCTGATGATAGCTGTTCTTGATGTATGAGCACTGTATATCTCTTTCGTTCTAACTTGCAGTTTGCTCTGGAGATATGTTTGCTCAGATGATAACTTTGATAGCTTTGAGAGTTGGGTTACTTTTTGGTTGGTAACTGATCTTCAATGTCTTCAAGGATATATATAGCCTCTGGAGAAAGTATCCGTTGAGATGTCCGTTTGAATAAGATTTCCTTCAACGGGAATAAGACATGATCCGGATTTCGGATTCTCAAGATTCGAAGATCGATGTATTTAAATACTTTATCCTTGAGTATTTAAATACTTCTTTGTTTAACGGAACTTGACTTGTGTTCCTTCTTGTCCTTTTGTGAACTGTATGGAGAATGACTGTATTTAGGATGTCGATACAGTTTCCATACTTGGTCTTTTTACAAGTCTTCAAGCTGTACTGACGAGCTTCTCTTAAGCTGATTCGAGGCAGGTCTTCGATACATGATAAATCCTTGAATCCTCGATACAGTTTTCCTTTACTGTATTTGGCATATATGTCAAAACCTTCTCAATAACAAATAACAATCGATACAGGGATCGGGTATCCCGGCTGAATCGATACAGGGTGTTTGTTTTTCCTAACACCGTGAGATATGAATAATATGTTGTGGTACTTGTACTAGCATCGTTGTGCTAACCCCTTCGGGGGTGAACATTTTGTTTGTGTTCAGGATCCAGGAGAGCGGGGAAACAACCACTGGAATTGTATGACGACGAGGGTGCAGAGTGATGTCCCGACCGGGTTTATTTATCTGTTGTTTATTCGTTATTTCAATAAGTACTCGAGTACGAAGTCGTTTGTGATGATTTGAATTTGGTGATGTAATATTGAGTTCAGTTGAGCAATTGTACTATTTCTGTATTTGGTCAGAACTGATGTACTGTAATTCCGTTATTTCCATTCGTCAGTACCTTTTTATACTTGTTCAATTCTTCAGCCTTGTAAATCCTTATGTAAAGGATTTACTACTGTAATATTCCCGAATATATTGGGGGTGTTACAGAATATGGTATCAGAGCTAAGATTATGGATATCTTGGCCGTTGGGTTAAAATAGGGGTCATTTATGTCTTTTGGGGTAACCGGCCGTGAATGACATCACTGCACTGCCTACGTCTTCATGCGAACAGTGGTTGTAAGTTCCTAAACTCTATTTCGTTCTTTGCATATTGTATCTCTTTATACTCGAATATTAGAACGATGTTGTTTCTGGTATATTGAGTGTTTATGCTTACAGTATGTTGAGAGGCGGACGTGGACGTGGTCGCGGTCATGGACGCGGACGAAGAAATGCCGAAAGGGAGGCGTCGCCTTCTAACCAAAGTTAGCCATAGCTCGGCGAGCCGCATGAATCTATTAATAATGAACCAGATCCTGCACTCGAGAGATCCTTCGTCAAGTGGTGAACCAGATGACTCAGTTCGCCCAGGTCGTGGACCGAATGCAAGTGGCGGTGGGACTACAGCAGGGAGAGAGACAGCAAGGGATCCCAGATATGGGAAATCGAGGTGACCGGTGGCTGCAAGAAGTGGCGAAGATGCAACCACCCAAATTCGACGGTATTTCTGAGACTCCCACCTGGGATCATTGGTTAAAGGAGCTGGAGAAAATCTTTGCCGGAATCAACTGCCCAGACGACCGGAGAGCCTCTATCGCCCAATATTTTCTGATAGGGGAAGCGTCCGAATGGTGGGAAGCCATCCGGCCTGTAGACCATGATGCCGATTGGACAGAGTTTAGATTAATGATGGAAGCTCAGTATTGCCCTTGTCCTGTGAGGGAAGCCAAAGTTCGGGAGTTTTTCTCCGCTCAGCCATCTGATGTGTCAGTATCCCAGGCGATCAAGACGTTTAACCAGCAGCTGGCATTTGTTCGACATCTGGTCAGAATAGATGCAGAAATGATGATTCATTTCGATATGAGAATGAAACCAGAAGTTCAGAGGTACATGTCCGGATTCGAATGTACCACACTCCGCCAATACCAAGATAAGGCGTTGGCAAATGAGATCAAGGAAGCAGCCATGGAGAAATTTTCAGAATCCAAGAAACAGAAAGTCTCTGGTACTTTTACAGAGCACAAGAACAGTGGGGCCCGTAAGGCCCAGTCATCCTTCCATTCTTTCAAGAAACCTCCGCACCCAGCTAGGAGCGGAAAGAATTTCGGGGCGACATCAACTATTACTGATGTTACCAGGAAATGCTTTAACTGCGCCCAGACGGGGCACTATCGACGGAATTGCCCCCTTCCTGCCGTGACTTGTTTTGACTGTGGACGAGAGGGACATCGGGCGGTGTTTTGTGAAGAGGCTGCAAAGTCTTTTAGAGCCCGTACACCACAGCCAGTCCAGAAGGAGGCCAGTATTCCACAGACGCAGCAAAGTGTTCAGATGCCTCAGAATTTTGGCCGCGGGCGAGGCAGAGGACAATGGGACCGAAAGGGGACATCGAGTGCCGGATCTGCTCCCCCACGTCTGTACGAGATGAGGAGGACAGACGATCAGGATGCTGCTGTCGCATCAGGTACTGTCCAGATCCTTTCCCAGCCAGTTAGCGTTTTATTCGATACAGGAGCTACACATTCTTTCATATCTTTGTCTTGTGTAAATCGTTTGAATATTTCCGGTTTTCATGATTGTGAACCTTATGTCGTTGGTTTACCGAGTGGAGAGAGGATTGTCGGAAATTTAGAAACTAGAAATTTCCCTGTATCATTTGGAGGCAGAGAGTGGCTCTCAAACCTGATCATGATAGAAATGCAAGGAGATGACCTGATACTCGGAGACGATTGGCTTAATCGATATGGAGCAATTGTGAACTACCGAAGGAGGAATATCTCGCTGATCGCTGACGATGGTTCCGAGATTCTGTTTGAGGGATGGAAACCGGGAAGCTCAGGAAAATTGATCAAGGCGATGAAGGTGTCCAAATTGTTGAAACAGGGTGCACTGCAATCGGTGTTACGCAATGAAGAAAGAAGACGAAATTGTGGAACTTTCATCCATTCTGTTGTGAACGAATTTCCAGATGTGTTTCTGACGAGTTACCCGGACTACCTCCACGAAGGGATGTGGAATTTACTATTGAGTGGAACACGGAGCGACACCGATTTCCAAGGCACCGTATCGTATGGCACCTACCGAGATGTACGAATCAAGAAACAACTAGAGGAGTTCTTGGATAAGGGCTATATTCACCAAGCGTTTCACCCAGGGGAGCGCCAGTTCTTTTGTCCGAAAGAAGGATGGATCGCTACGACTGTGTATTGACTATCGAGAGCCGAACAAGATGACGATTAAGAACAAGTATCCGTTGCCACGGATTGATGATTTGTTTGACCGGTTGCAAGGGGCAACAGTATTTTCTAAGATTGATCCGAGATCGGGATACCATCACCGAGGATTAAGGAATCGATGTTCGAAATCGGCGTTCGTAACTCGCTACGGGCATTATGAGTTTGTGGTGATGCCGTTTGGTCTCACTAACGCACTTTCCGTATTTATGCAATTGATGAACCGTGTGTTCATTGAATTTTGGATAAATTTGTGGTCGTGTTTATTGACGACATCCTGGTATATTCTAAGAGTCTGAAGAACATGCGCGGATTTGCGGATAGTATTGGAGCTTTTGAGAAACGAGCAATTGTACGCCAAACTTTCTAAGTGTGAATTCGGCTAAAGGAAGTAATGTTCCTCGGCCATGTGGTGTCGGCTAGAGGAGTCCGAGTAGATCCTCGAAGATCGAAGCAATATTGGATTGGAAGCCTCCAAAGAATGTGAAAGAGGTCCGAAGCTTCTTAGGACTTGCTGGATACTATCGTCGATTCGTGGAAGGGTTTTCTAAAGTCTCCCGCCCACTTACTCGACTTGCAGTAAAACTCAAAATTTGAGTGGAATGAATTATGTCGATTAGCTTTGATAAATTGAAGAAGAGATTGACGACGGCACCGATTCTATCACTTCCGCAGAGGAATCGAAGGATTCATAGTTTACAATGATGCTTGAACCAAGGACTTGGGTGCGTGTTGATGCGTAATGATAAGGTGATCGCTTATGCGTCGCGACAATCGAAACCTTATGAAGTGAATTACCCGACACATGATTTGGAGCTAGCGGCGGTGGTTTTGCCTTGAAGATCCGGAGGCATTATCTCAGACGGGACTCATCCGATCTTTACGGATCATAAGAGTCTCAAGTATATATTCAATGAAAGAGTTGAACATGCGGCAAAGAAGATGGTTGAACCGATTAAGGACTATGACTTGAGATTTTATATCATCCGTGCAAAGCGAATGTAGTGGCCGATGCACTTAGCCGCAAGCTGTCTCTATTCGGATCTCGAGACGCCGACATCCCAACTTAGCCTTCAACGAGAGATGATTCGTGAAGGAATTGAGGTATGGTTACAAAGAGTCCAAGGACAATCGTGCGTGATGGAGATAACTTCATCTTTAACCGAAGAAATCAAATCTAGACAGGTAGATGATCCTCGATGGTTCGGTTACATGATGAAGTGATCAAAGGAAAGGCCCCGGATTCATAATTCATGACGATGGAGTTTTGAGATTTCGTAACCGACTCTGCGTTCCCGATGTTGATGTTCGAGGCAGACGATTATGAAGGAAGCTCATAGTTCGCCTCTATTCTATCCACCCGGGCACCAAGAAATGTATAAGGACTTGAAGCGTAACTTCCGTGGGGCAACATGAAGAAAGACGTAGCGGACTATGTTTCAAATGCTTGACTTGTCGGCGAGTTAAGATCGAGCATCAACGGCTCTTTGGAATGTTGAAGCCGCTCCCGATTCCTGAATGGAAGTGGGAGGACATATCGATGGACTTCATCACTAATATGCCGAAAACCAGGACAGGAATGAACATGATTTGGGTGATAGTTGATCGTTTAACCAAATCGGCTCATTTTCTAGGCATTAAGGATACGTGGGGACCAGAGAGGTTGGCACGAGTCTTTATTTCGGAGATAGTTCGATTGCATGGTACGCCGAAGACCATTGTTTCTGATCGAGACGGCCGTTTTGTGTCTCACTTTTGGAAAGCAGTTCATAAGGCCTTGGGGACCGAATTGAACTTCAGTACAGCTTATCACCCGCAGTCTGACGGACAATCTGAGAGAACTATACAAACGGTGGAAGACATGCTAAGGGCCTGTGCCTTAGATTGGTCAAACGATTGGGAAGTTCAACTACCATTGATTGAATTTACCTACAACAATAGTTGGCATGCTTCTATTAAGATGGCACCGTTTGAGGCATTATACGGAAGGAGATGCAGATCGCCCCTATGCTGGGACGATTCATCGGACTTGATCGGAACAGAACCAGAGTTGATCGAGCAGACTCGAGAGAAGATAGCCTTAATTCGTGAAAGGCTGCTGACTGCCCAGAGTCGCCAGAAATCCTATGCGGACGTACGTCGTCGCCCATTGGAGTTCAATACTGGAGACCATGTACTTTTGAAGGTTTCTCCCACCCGGGGAATCTTTCGTTTCGGAAGGAAAGGAAAGCTGAGTCCGAGATATATCGGACCATTTGGGATCCTCGAGAGAGTTGGGGAGTTGGCATACAGATTAGCATTGCCGCCGTCATTGTGCCATGTTCATAACGTGTTCCATGTATCCCAGTTACGGAGGTATATACCAGATCCCAGTCATATCATTGATTTCGGCGAGATCGAAGTCGAACAGGATGGGACATTTGAAGAAAGACCAGTCAAGATACTCGAGAGTCGAGTTAAGCAACTGAGGAACAAATCAATCGTTTTGGTCAAAGTTCAGTGGTCACGTCATGGAACGGAAGAAGCCACCTGGGAAACGGAAGCTGATATGAAGTCCAGATATCCCGAGTTATTTTCGTCTTGAGTTTCGGGACGAAACTCCTTTTTAGTAGGAGAGTATGTAATATCCGGATTTATTACGGTGTATTTCATCTGTATTCAAACATGTATTATTCGGATTGGTGATTTTGATTATCGGAATATGATATTTCGTGCATTGACATCATTGTACATAAGTATAGAAACTTGCAAAATTGTTCAAGCAACCTCGTGATAGCGCACGCTAAGAATGTATCTTAACGCGTGCTATCGGGCCAATATTAGCGCACGCTATGCAGGTATGAGTAACGTGCGCTAAGGACTCAATTATTGAGCGGGACAGCTAGCTCATGCGCCAGCGGGACATGGGTCCGGATAAGATTCCCGCTGACGCACCCGGACAAATTCTGAAGTCAACCATTATTAGCGCACGCTAAGGGATGCTTAGTAGCGTGCGCTAACTTGTCAATAATGCAGAATATTATAAATGTGACAACAACCGCTTGGGCTTTCATTTCCTTCGTCTATACTTCATCTTTGAGAGTCCAGAGAGCAATAATATCCCTTCTAAACACTTAGAACATGTATGAGTGATCATTGAATGATTGAGTATCACTTGTGAAGTGATCATTGAAGAGAAGTAACACTTTGGAGGGGCACATAACCAACCGGAGTCGGATTGCACCTTGTGGTTCAGTGATTTCGGCATATTAAGGTATGTTCAATCTATCACCAGTCTTAGATTTGGATTTCCAATGGATATGATGATCATGTTAACGGGATATTGAATTTCATTAGTGAATTATTTCAACAACATCATGTTTAGAAGATTGGGATGTCTACAAATACGATATTATTGTTAGAACCTTGAAGTTGGAATCCTAGTACTTCAAATGATGAGAGAAATATTCGGAAGTTAACAATCCGTACGATTTATGTTATCTTTGTGATCATGATTTGGAAAAGATGTTATAAGAACTTAAAGGGAGAATCATCTTAGGAAATATTCTTTCGTATAAGTCGGAATTGTTAGTTCACCTCAAGATGAAGTCTGAATATGTATAATGATAGTAGAATCTAATACATCAACCGGAGATCACCAACTTTGCATGAGAATTGTAATCAAGATGGATTATGGTGTCATGATGATTATACGTATATTTGCATCTTGAAGTTGATATCATCCTGGAGATTATTCATAAGAGTAAGAACTTGGTATTCATGGAAGTAACATGAATTATCACGAAGGATTTCATTGTTTCGTTCATGGCAAGAACGAGCATCGCCGCCAAAGAAGAATCGCCATGCGAGATAGCGCACGCTATGCTATGCGCTTTAACGCGGCGCTATCCAAGACTAGTTAGCGTGGCGCTACGTTTGGTACGTAACGCACGCTAGACCATCGACGAAGTCGATTGGCCGGGTCGAAGAAATCGACCATGCATCGTTAGCGTGCGCTAGGCTTTGTTGTTTGCGTGCGCTATCCTGGCGCATTTAACGCACGCTACACAGAATACTTAGCGTGCGCTAAGATATTCGGGCAGATTGCAGTTTATGAACTTTTGACCGTTAATCGAATTGTTAAACATTTGTACGACGTGAGATAAATCCTATATCATTTCTTTTGTTAAGGTTTGGTCTCGTTACGTGATTGATTGAGGAGGACGATCTTCGAGTATTCATTTTCGTGGAAGTATTGTTATTGTCTTCAAATCGAGGCAAGTACCTTAATTGTTTTATGTATTGTTGTTATACATATTGTCGTGCATATATGTCGTGATTGTATGTCCACCTCGTGTTGGTCCGACGGGATCATCGGGGGATCTATGCTAGCGTGCGCTGGATCATCGGACGGGTTTTTCCACCACGGGTTGGTCTGACGGGATCATCGTGGGTTCTAGGCAGTGAACGCTGGATCGATGGAATTACCATGTGTATGTATTGATATCATGTTGTGATTATCAGTTGTGTATGTTATGTTTGAGTTTCTCGTAGGAGAAGACTCGTTGGTATTTTGTCGTTTACGTTATTATTATTCACCGTGAGATATGAATAATATGTTGTGGTACTTGTACTAGCATCGTTGTGCTAACCCCTTCGGGGGTGAACATTTTATTTGTGTTCAGGATCCAGGAGAGCGGGGAAACAACCACTGGAATTGTATGACGACGAGGGTGCAGAGTGATGTCCCGACCGGGTTTATTTATCTGTTGTTTATTCGTTATTTCAATAAGTACTCGAGTACGAAGTCGTTTGTGATGATTTGAATTTGGTGATGTAATATTGAGTTCAGTTGAGCAATTGTACTATTTCTGTATTTGGTCAGAACTGATGTACTGTAATTCCGTTATTTCCATTCGTCAGTACCTTTTTATACTTGTTCAATTCTTCAGCCTTGTAAATCCTTATGTAAAGGATTTACGACGCTGTAATATTCCCGAATATATTGTGGGTGTTATATTTCCGATCTCCCAAATGGTAACCCGACCTTGACCCTAAACTTTTACAATTCTTTCAACAAGTCCATTGGGCAGGTAGGGTCGCCTACTTATCATCAGACTACTGTGAATGGGAAATCGATTAATTTTTCACCGGATGTCATTAACAAGTATTTGGGGGTTAATTCTACTAACGCAGTTGACATTTCTATTTTACCTAATGAAGAGGTGCCGGATGATAGAGTTTTACGCTGGGCTTTAGTGAGCGAGTTGCATGACAGTATTGGGATGATCAAACTCCGATACAACCAGGCGTACCTAATGGATGATGCTTGGTATTTATGGATGTGGGCAGCCGGGAGTATTTACCCGACTTCGACTCTGACGACGATTGCCATTGGCCACCTGCGAGGTTTATTTGCTATCCGCCGAGGGGTAAAAATGGATTTGGGTACTCACATTTACACTACTATTTGTCACTATGCCGGCATGGTCCCGACTAGACAGAAGATGCCATACCCCTGCCTTATCACCGGTATTTGCAGGAGCCAGAGAGTAAAAATTTCGGCAGGGGGTGATATTTTAACACATGGGGATCGACTGAACGGCCAGAGTAGTATTTTTCGAAGTACTCAGTTGAGAAGCAAACAGGCACGTTTGGAACCGGAAGAGGATAGTAGCGAGGAGGAGGAATATGAGGCCGAGGAGGATGCCGGTCATGAGTTGACGCCTTTTGAGGAAAATTTGCTTGAAAGAGTTCAGGGATTAGAAACATCCCAGGCTGAAATTTTGAGAAATCGGAATGAAATAATCAAGCGACAATTAGAAACGGAGAAGTGCTTTGAAAAGCTTTTCCGTTTTCTAAACATCCCTGACGACACACCTGGAGGATCACAAAGCTAAAATTTCAGGGAGTTTTCTGTTTTCTCGCTTGCTATTATTTTTTTAAAAAACTCGGGACAGTTTTACTTATAAGTTTGGGGGTGTTTTCGTACTTGTGTGTTTATTTTATGGTTTTTGAACTATGATGTTTATTTGGATTTTGATTGTGGTATGTTTTGATTAGTGTATTGTGTGGTGTGTTTTTATTATTTGGCATTGATTAGGTTTAGTGAATATATATTTCTTGATATATATATATATATACACATATATATGAGATTTCTAGATCTGGCCATAAACACCAATAATTAGCTATATACAAGCTTCTAAATCGTTTTAACCGGTAAAAAAAAAAAATTGTATATTCCAAATTTTTTTTTGAGCCTTAATCTCTCTTTCCGAGCCTTGTATTTATCATATAAAATCGAGTCATTCGTTACCTTGAGAAAAGAAGAATCAGTTGGTTGATGAAAAATAGAACTGAAATTTACTTAATTTGTGGAGTTTTTGATTTTTCATGCTTAAACTAAGAAATGATTTTCTGCAAAAATTCTATTCCCTAAAAAAAGGAGTCATTGGTGAAAAGAGCTACACGTTAGCAAATAACGGTGTGAAAGCTATCACCTAAAAAAATAAATGACAAAAAGGAGAAGTGGTGAGCAGCAACAGCTACCTAATTTTGGGGATTCTAAAATTTTGCGAAAAATAAAGAATGAACCATTATTGGTGCGTAGCTGCCGTCTCACAGAAAAATTGGTGAAAAGAGCTACATGTTAGCAAATAACGGTGTGAAAGCTATCACCTTTTTAAAAAAAAAAATGAGATAGAAATAGTTGGTGAAAAGAGCTACACGTTAGCAAATAACGGTGTGAAAGCTATCACTAAGGGATGTAGTTTATGAGCAGATCTGAATTAATTAGCGGCTGAATTTCAATACACTCAATTTCGTAAACAATCACAATATTTGATGACGCCAATGAAATTCTTCTTCATATTGAGTCGAAAAATAAACGAGTGATCGAGAGCAACCATTAAAGGGAGTCGTGTGTATCACGAGTGGGAAAGAAATAATCAACCTTTTGGGGGGAAAACCTTGATTTTGGAATTACAAAATAAAAACCGTATTTTAACTTCAAAAACATTAGTAGATTTATTTTGAATCTTGATTCATTTCTATCTACTGTATAAAGCTGGTTGTTGTTTATTAATGGCATTTTGATCTCCTTTTCTCTTTTTATATTTTAATTTAAGTGTGTATTAATTTTTCTTATTTTTATTTTTGGAGCATGAATAATAAAGAGTCTTGCTCGGGACTAGCAAGAATTCAAGTTTGGGGGTGTGATAAGTGTCGCTTTGTACACTTATCCATGGTTTGTATCGATAAAATTCACCCATAATTGAGCTAGTCTACTCGTTTTTTGCTTTTAATTTATTAGTTTTAATAATTTTATTTTTATCGGATGATGATCGGATTAAATAACTGAATTACTCAAGAAACAAGATGTTTAATAAATATTATCTTTATTGAATTTTGATATATTCATGTTGTAGGGCTTTCCGAGACGAATTCGACAGTCTTTCCAGATTCAAAATCAGAGTTATATATCAGAAGTTATCATCCGAAGAAGATCTGGGGCAAAAACGCAAAGTCTGAGAAATTGGGCAAAACGTAACTTTCAAAGCATCCGGTGAGCAAATTTACGAAGTTACGGCCGTAACATTCGGGAGTTACGGCCGTAAGTCATCACTATTGTAGTAACTCCCGAATGTTACTACCGTAACTCTTGACAGATTGCTATGATTTGTCTAATTTTTTATACTTTTTGTGTATTATTGAGGGGATGGCTGGCATTGATCCGATCTAATGTAATAATGCTGGAGTTTTGGAGCTATTAGATGACTTTAGGTGTATAAATAGACCCCTTAGATCCTTCATCATTCACCATTCATCATATAATTTTCCATTTTTTGTAAACTTTTCTTTTTGTGTGAAGAACACACTTGTGTTCTTGAGTGATATTTGTAAGTGTGGTATAGCATATGTTGTTCAGAGAGTTTATTGCTTCTATCTCCTTTATCTACTAAGGGAGTTAGGATCCATTCTTTCTCTTGATTCAACTAAAAATGACCACCAAAGCTTGTAACATGTGTAATAAACCCTTCATGGGCTAAGTAACCTTTAGTTGGGATTATAAACAAGGTTAGTTATGTTGTTTATGTTTGTATAAAAGATCTATTATGAATTACTTATTATTGTGTGTGATTTTCATTGTTTTAACAATCTTTATTTATTTGGCCAATAAATGACGATATTTATGGTCTTCATATGTTTCGAAAGAAAATATGTTTGATTAGATCAAATGATCTTCACTCTAAGTTGTTCTAGGGGATAGAAATATACCCCTAGTCCTTAGATGATTCTTTGAGTTATTTTCATAAATCCTAATGCTATGTATTGAAGCCAATCAACATAGAAATATAGTGGATTGATTCAATATGTAAGGGGCGTTTTATAGTTTGAAAGAGAAACCGTCTTTTTAAGGAAAATCGAATCTACACAACATAATAAGTAAATTCATCTTATGATCTCCAATACATCTTTTATAACTAATGACGAACTAAGTTTGTAATCCCAACTATTTCATTTTATCGATAATCAATCTATTATTATTGCTATCTTTTTATTTCCTTATAATATTAGAACTATTATTGCAATTTCTTTGCAATTATTAAACCAAACTTTTTAATTGTGTGTTTCACTCATCTTAAGTATCTATAAAAATAGACTAATAGTGTATCATTCAAATTATAACCAAACTTCCTTGTGGGATCGATAAACCGGACTCAAAAAGTCCACTTTACTACTTGATACGATATCGTGCACTTGCGATAGTTACACTAAAAGCGTATCAATAACTCGTAAATATACATATAGAAACTAGTTCGTGTATTTGAGAGCAAAACGTTCCACTCCTTATTGGATAAGGGGTCGGCACTGGAAATGTTTATAGCTCAAATACTTAATCGTTCGCAAGTCGATGAAACTTGACTGGGCGTTAAGTTTATGTGAAGACTTGCATGACGTGTTCTTTGACATGGAGAGTGCCTGTCGAACACTAATGGTTAGTGGGAGCACACGTTATAGGTATGCTAATTGGATTAGTATACTCAAACCGACTCACCCTCGATTCGTCACACGGATTTCACTCCGGGACAGTCAATGACAGAATCGAAAGGTTGTGATAGGTATTCGTGAACCTTCGACTTGAGGATTTAGTAGGGATGTGCTTGTGACGTCAATATTTTCATTAGAGTAGTTCGACCCTATAAACCGGAAGGCGAGGGTCAACCTCGACGTGCATCTTGACGGGCAAGTAGCAGGTCCTACTGAATACCGAGATAGAATTCTTTCTCCCATTAGTGAACGGGTTATATGTCCTATGTGGTTATTGGCAGATGAGATCATAAGTCTTTGGCCAAAGCATTGGAGCTAGTTGTATTGGATACACGAGAGCTCAATGATCTCGATTTGCATTAACGCATGCATAGCGTCAAGTACAGATAGGGTTTGACTGACCGTGACCCTATAACTTGATTGGGACATGTGAAAGAAGGGTTTATACGTATACTGGTATTCATGACAGAATGGTTCTTGAATGATCCCATCATTCGTTCTCAGTTGGGGTACAGTGTAGGCCGACAGACTGGCTAGGTGGTGCTACTACTCTTTGGTTCCTCCCATTGCTGACTGAGACGGACCTACCGAGTCGCGCAATAAGATTGACGACGGAATGTATCAAGCTTATTATCTCATTATGAATATAAGATATTGGATATCTAATTTGGGATATTAGATGTCTAAATTAATTTATTGGATAAATTAATTTACGGCCTAATGAATTAAATAAATTACCGGGTGATTAATTTAATTCATGAATATAATTATTTCTTGGAGAAATTAATTATGTCATTATGTATTTGATATGATTAATTAATTGGATTACTTAATCGATATAAATACATCAGAATGGAATCAGATTTTATCTGTTTGGACTCACGGGAGTCCAAAACGAACCGAACTCGCCCGGCTCCTTCTAGATGGCCGCCCCCCTTCTCACCAACTCCCTCTTGGTCTTTGGTCATCATTTTAATAATGTATATCAAGATATGATGGGACAAGATATCAAAGGGATATCTTATCATGGTGGTTGGTGTTGAATAAAAAGGTGAAGACTTTCTCTTTTTACAAGGCTATTCCATACATGAACAGAGGAGTGAGGAAAGAAAAGAGAGAGAGAATATTATTCCTCTCAAGTCTTCATCATCTTTTTCATTTTATTCTTGAGTTCTCTTGGAGAAAATTCAAGATATATTGAGAGAGATAAATTAAAACACTTAAAGTGTTATAATCAAAGCTTCATCACTTGATTCTAGCCGTAACCTTAGAGGTTAATCGAGTGTTGTCATTCCGTTTGTTTCTCCGGCGCGTGACAAGTAGAGACGCAATTTTTTCGGCGTTGGATCATCCAAGGGCTTGGAGCATTTTGGATCGTTTGGGGAATAGCTCAAGAGAAAGAAATCCATATAATCAACGGACGACAAGGGTACTTTATTTATTTTATATTCGTATATGCGTAGCTCGATCGATCCTCGTAGGGATTCGGATCGAATTAATTTTCGTTTTACCGCTTCTAGGCACCAAATCCCAACAAGAGAGAGAGTGGATAGAAGAGAACCGTTGCCTCTCAACCTCTCCCAAAAAACCCTTTTATCTAAAAATTTTTTTCCCTTTTTTTTTCGTTCTGGAATATGCCAAAAAAATTCTTTTTCCCGTTGCTGTCTTGCTGTCAGTGTCTGCAGATGGAGAGATTCCATCCCTATTATCTATATTTTTTTTAATGTCTAATGGGTTTTAAAAAAAATTTGGGCCCCCCCTCAAATTTGGGGGCCCTGGGCTCAGGCCCACCTTGCCCTATGGAAGGGCCGGGCCTGATCACTCTCATTTAAGAACCAGCAGCTCACTCAACCGAGCTAGCCCTAGTAGATAAAAAAGATGAATACAATCTCATCCCTGTTGTACCACTTCTAAAGCTTCCCAGCATTTCTAAAGAAGTTGAAGCTGCAGAACAAGAAGTCATTGAAGAAGTTGACATTCATTACAAAATCAATCTCAAGGACAACTATACATTCCAATTCAACAAGGAGCAACTCAAAATGGTAAGAAATCACATCCTCAAGCTTTCCATTATTCCTGCATATAAGGACTAGAAGAAGTTGAGGTCCCTTAGCTTCACTGCTCTTAAAGAGTTAGTTGAAATGAGTGGATGGGACTACCCACTGACCACTGAGCAACTCATCAAAATGTCCGTAATAAAACTGAGATGAGTCTGCTATTGGATGAAAATTGGTTCATAAATAATTTCAAAAAAATATGGACTAATTTATTCTTTAGATTATGGAAGGGGTAGCCCAATGGAAAAATCTTGATTTGGATGAGAAATATGAACAAGTTGGAGTTGAAAATAGAGAGGCTGAAAAAATTAAGGAAAGGGAAGTTGAAAAAGGAAGTGAAAAAAAAGGAGTTGAAAAAGAGAGAAATAATGAGAAGAAGAAGAAAAAGAAGAAAATTAGGGGATGAGAAAAAAAAAGATGATCAGGATGACTCTGATCATGATGAGGACCAGGGTGGACCTAATCAAGGTGTAGAGAGAATAGCTGATAAATCAAGTGCCGACAAGGAGTCAGAAAATCAGGGGGAACATTCTTTAGCCAATTCTACCTCTGTCGAAAAACTAGCTACCTCAGACAACTGAGATGAACAGACAAATCAGCCCCCATGGACTTCTAGCCACCAAGGTTGAACCACATCTGATGGAGTTGAACAGCAAAATGGATTCCTTACTCGACAGAAAGGAATCTTGCCTGGCACTTGCCTCAGTCAGACTACTCCTTGGCATGCAAGACTTTATGACCAAGGTGGAAGAGCAGCTGACACACCTTAGTGATGCTGGAAAAAAGGGGGAAGAAATGAGGAGTAAATGGAAACAAGAATCCTTAGTTGTTATTCCCAGAAGTGCCCCTCTACCAGTTATTCATTATCCAGAGAGTGGAACAAGCTCACAAAACGAAAAGAAAGAACTCAGCTGAGCTTCAGGACCCTCCTACAAAGAAAAGAAGAACCGGGAAATACACTGTCCAACCACTCAGCTGGAAGGAAATGAGCTTTACTATGTGGAGGAATTCATCCATGAAGAAGCTGTACCAATGTGGGGTACAACCAAGAAGCAGTTCATTGAGAAGTATTATATATGGGAAATACTTCAAGACCCCAACTGTACCCCACAACAAAACTTCATTGACTATATCGAGTTAAAGTGGCCAAACTTGTGGGAAATTCTAAAGAAGTATGCTTAAGAGGAATCAATGCATATCCAATGATCCCTTCCTTCAGACCACAAGAAGCTCCTATAGATGTCAACGAGAAGCTGGATGACAATGCATTTCCGGATGAGATAAGGGAACTTTGCATTAAAAATAAATACACTTATCCTGAAGACCAGGAGTTTGCCTCCATTGTGATAAAAAAAGAAATATGGGCTCATTCCGGTAGTGAAAAAATCCATTAGGCAAACCTATAAAAACACTATCTCCAGTCAAGTCCAGAGGAAGAGGAATGAGCTAAATGTTTAATTTTTTATTTGTTTGTCATTTACTTGTAATTTATTTTTACTTTTGTTTGACAAAATTTACTCAAGGACTCTGATGGGTATTGCCAAATCTTCAGCCGAGTATGACCAAGTCAAATCAGTCAGCTAAGTATGGATGTCAAATACTTGGACAAAATTCAACAAGTATTAATCAGCTATGTCCACATAAGCAAACATCGGAAAGTCAACAAAGGCGGAAAATTACATGCAGACGTAAATAAAGCAAAGGATATAATCTGAATGATTCCCGCAAGTTGATGAATAAAATATTCCCCGAGATTCGTGCCCTGAAGACTTCTCATTATAGAAATCAAAGAAAACTGCACAGACAACTGTATATCTTCAAACCATCAGATTTGAAGAAAGAACAAGCTGTGCAAAAGAGGTGAAAAGAAAAACAAAGAAGTTCACTCTTCAATGGACCAATTTTCTTAAAGGATGTAACGACTATGAAAAGTTCAAAGAAAAACTATAAATATCTGAAGAACTCTTGAGCAGAAATACGATGCGATTAACACTTACAAGCGATCAAAGCAAACGAAATCAATATACTCTACAAGCATCGTGAAGAGCAAGATCATAAGATTCGAATCCTAAGAAGCTCTTAGAAGTCGAAGAAAACAAACACTCTTGTCTTAAAGATTTGAGTAGGGGTACTTTCTGGAACGAAGTTCTTAAAAGTTGGGTTGTACGATATCCACGGGTTCTTGAACCTGGTTTAATCCATAATCAACAAAGCACAATCTATTAAACACTCTGCTCTTAAAAACTAACAAAAGAGAAAAACTAGGGTTTATTTGTCGATTTTGCCCAAAGTTTTCACTTTCTTACTTCTTTCTGTCAACAATATCATATATTGTACTAAGTATGCTACCTATTCATCATGGAAAAAAATCGAACATACATAATACATACCTGCCATTGTCGCCCGTTTCTTCAGCCGAAATTGCACTTCTGGCAGACCCAACCAAGCGAGAATGAAGATGAATGAAGAACGACAACCAAAATTGACACTCAAATATTATGGTGATGTATTGGAAGCCAAATTGAAAGAAAATAGAGTGGTGAAGATGATGGGTGAGTGTGAACTGAAACTCTCAATTTCTCACTTTTCTCTTTCTCCGACCTACAATCACACTCATTTTCCATGTCACAGGACAATTATCCAGGTGGAAATATTTAATCTACCGGCTAACACGAAAACAATATTTTATACTAATAAATTGTTGAAATATCAGGGACCGCGATGTTATTAAGAAATAAATTTATTAAGAGGGTCTAATATAATTCACTCTAAACAAATTTAAATAAATTCAAACCGTTTGACGTTTCAATTTACTGAGTTGGTGATGAGACCTCGCCAATCAGAACACATTCCCCCCTCAGCCCACCACCCCGAAATAAAACCCTTTTCCCGCGTGTAAAACCCTAGAATCAAACAGTCTGCAACTCGCAAACCCGTCCATTTCTCAGACAGTTTTTTTCTCTAGTTATGGAGATGGAGACTTCTCCCAGCTATTTCGACCCCGAGGATCTCAGCGATAGAGAGCGCTTTCGCCGATACGGGTATTTAATTTCACGCTGGATAGAAGACTTTTGAGTCCAGTACGACATTAAATTTAACATTCAAGCTTGTATGGCCGTGATTGTAGTTTTAGTATCCAATTGCAACAGAGTTCGTGGACTGTTACTCTCTCTCTCTCTCTATATATATATATGTATATATATCTATATCTATATTATCTATTTTCCGTCTTTCTCGCTTCCCTTGCATGAATAGTACTGATTGGCTGACTGGTTTACTGTTTTTCTCGGTGAAATATGTTTTTCTCATTATAAATATCTGCGTAATGAGATTCGTGAACTAGAAAAATGTGGGGGGAAACTGACGGGTTGCTTTGGTTGTGGATTCTGTTTAGATCATCTGTAGATTTAGTTTTTGTGTCAATATTGTGCAGTATTATATCGACCGGAATTCTACAAGTTTTGAGAACATCATCTTTTGTCTTCATAAGTTTATTTGATGGATTACTGGCTTTACCAAAGTTAACATCTGCAGGAAAAGACATCCTGGCTCAAGCGTGTCTCCACACCATGATAAATCGGCCTCAAGATTTACTAATGCTGCACTTTTTCTTGAAAATATTAAACATGAGGTCGAGAGCTTTGACATGGATACTGGGGGAACACCTTTTGAGTATGTTTCTAAGAGGCTAGCATCCGTTGGTAGTGATGCTGACACAATACGCAGGCGGGGAAGTGAATCCTTAAAGGTCTGTAAGCAGGAAGAGCATGAACAAACTGAAAATGCAGATACTATTTTCTCTTTATTTTCTTCTCTCCTGGATTCTGGTCTTCGAGGTACTTGGATGAAAGCACTTTGCTAGTATTTTAATCTTGTGCTGATCTTATATTGAATATATTTGCATATGCAATCAATTTAGAAAATCTGCTTGTAACTTTGAAAAAATACATTTAGCTTTTTTCGGGATATTGCTTCGTGTACAATCATTTTTCATGTCCCCAATAAGCTTTTTGCTAAATAAAGACATGACAGATAATTTGATTGAGCCTTGTGTTATAGATATCAAAAACTAATGTATCAAATATGTAACTATTCCTATCCTGAAAATTATCAAGCTGGACAAGCTGCAACATAATGCAATACTCATGGGTGTTTTATGCTTGTTTTTTGGAAGGTAGTTTGATAAGATGAAGAAGTTGTCAATTGAATCCAAAATTTTGAACATAAATCCCCAAATAAAATTGTATACATGATTTTGTAGCTAATCACAATGATCAGTTGTGATGTCAATATCCGGAAATAACAGTGGTGACTGATGGGAAGTGTTTAGCATGGCGGAATTTAAGGATTGATTAATCTCCAAGTTCTCACCGAATAGATAGATAATACCTCAGAACATAAGCCTCCCCAGCTTCTTCTTTAAAATAAATAAATAATGATGCACCTTAATAAAGGATGTGACAAATTGTGAGTAATCACAACCAGACAAGATAGTAGCGTGAGTTCCACATCTATATTGATGAGTAGCAAATGGAACATGTGTGCATTTATCAACAACATTTATACCCATCTATGGGGAATTCATGCGTTGTTGCTTTTTGGCTGCAGGATTGATGCCTATCCCAGACTTGATATTACGCTTTGAGAGTTTATGTCGCAGTGTTTCAGAGTCAATTAGGTACCAATTTGGTTACTTAACTATCACTATATTCAATTATCTTTTCTGGATGAATACATATACGACCACCCTCCCCTTACACACTCACTACTGGGGAAGAGCTTTAGCACACAGGGTTTGCCATTTTTCTATCTTCCTGAGAGAGTGGAGCTGTTAGGAAGAAATGGTAGGTGGTCTTTAGGGTGTATTTCGCATGAGGTACCGCCCGGATCCAATGAAGTGAAAGTTGAATTTACATTGGATCTCACCCGAATCACCCCATCTATCCTCCCGAGGAGAGGTTTGGTTTCAAACCTCGGAGGAGTACGCCATGCTAATGTGCCTTGGATGATCCACATCTCAGGATCAGGCGCGGATGGGCACATTCAACTATCCATGCGGCCAAGAGCCCTCACAGCCAGACACGACGACACAATTATCAGGGGCGCGCTCTACCACTTAGCCCGTCGTGCAAGCCCCCCTTTGGGGCCCGCTATGCCAAAAGAGAGAGCAACCCCACCCCTCGTATTTTCTTTCTTCTCTTGGTCATGGATGCTTTTTGTTCTTGATACATATAAACCAGTCGAAAACATGCTTTGCAGGGTTGACGTTCAGTTCTAAGTTTTTTTTTTTTTGTTTGAGTTCTAAGTTGATTATCCATGGACCATTAAGATGAGAAAATAGCATAGAATTTGACCTGTGATTCCTTGATTTTTTTTTTTTTCACTTTCGTTTCCTTTTGGTCTGAATATCGAAGGTGTGGTGTGCCTTGGTTTATCAACATTATGAATAACTGATAAGGAATCATTTTAAGGATCTAAAGAGGAAGGGATGAAGTTAGCAGACTACGCTATAAAGTGTAGATTTAATTTTGTTCTTTATTATAGGATTCATAAGGGTTAATGTGCTGTCATAATTCTCTTTATGACAGATAGGGATGCTGTCCTATCTGTGCTATGGCATATATGGAGGAATGTTCTCTGTGCCTTCTTTATCTCAAACTTCTTTATCTCAAATTTTGTGTCACTCTCGGAAGTTTCCAGATTCTAATATGAAAGCTTCTACATGAATACCCACATTTTTAGCCCCACTCTGTATGAATTGGTGGTTTATTCTATCCACCAGAATCTACGAGCCCATGTAGCTTATGTACAAGTTTCTATGATTGATTTGTTCATATATTTACCTGTACATTTCACGCTATTTGCTGCCTTCGATTTGTGAAGAAACACCTTTAATATAATTTTGATTTTTGGATTGGTTAGAGTGCCAACCTGATGGTGTTAGCTACAGTGTTGCCATTTGGTCAGTGCTTTAAATAGCGCGCTATAGCGCACTACAGACTTTCAGCGCGTCGTAGCGCGGCCCAAAGAGTGTTTTGCACAAATAGCGTGCGCTATTTGCTCATGTAGCGCACTATTTACGCTATAGACTACGCTATTACGCTATTTGGCTATTTGGGCAAAAACTTGCGTTATTTGTGCAAAAGACTGTGAAGGCCTAATAACATAAATTCTTTTAAGGGCAAATAGTCTTTTAATAATCCGCTCAAACAAATTAGTTAATTTTCACATTGATCGGCTTAAACAAAGAAAACATCCACATACCAAAATATGGGAATGAAACCCTAGGAGAACATGGCGCACGCGTAGAAGGTTTGAGACGGGGATGTGCGATTTTTGGTGTGTCTCTGAACTCAAAGGGCTACGCCTCTCTTGGTATTGCATATTCATTTACTAGTATACATATATTTTTATTTCTTTATGGTTTTATGATTAATTATCTCTTTAATTTACAATATAACTATATTATAATTTACTAAAAATTAATAATTGACATGCTCCAATAGCTTAGGCTACACGCTACGCTATTTGCGCTACGCTACGACGGAACAAAAATGCTATACATGTAAAAAGCGCTACTTAAAACACTGCATTTGGTGCAGATTTGGTGCCAATGAGAGGTACAGAACTGTTGAGGATAAATTGATGAGGCAGAAAGCTCGATTCTTGCTTGATGAAGCTGCATCCTGGTCTCTTCTGTGGTACCTGTATGGAAAAGGTGATGCATATGAGACAAATTAATTGTTTTTATTCTTGTGCTCGCCATATCGTATGTGAATGTTCCTAATTGCATGATAACTTATTTGCATCAAATCCATACACCACATATAAAAGAGATTTTAGATACCATCCTGCTGGATTACATCGCGTCGTTGATATATATGTTGCAGTAATAATTATTGTTTCATCAGAATCTGAATAGTTGACTTTATCAGGTTTCAGTTGGAGTTGATAGGGAAAACTCATTTGCGAATGCAAAATATATTTCAATTTTAAAAGATCTTGTATAACCTTCTATGTTGTGGGGCAGCACTCTCATTGTCTATAGCCCTTTGTTAACTTGAACACGTGGTGTTGGAAATCAATAAAGGAGATCTAAATATTAGGATAATATTAAGTATTTTTGGGTTTTCCTGTTATAGTTTATTTTGAATTTTTAATATTTAGTAATTTATATTTTACTAGAATCTTATTTCCTAGTTTAATTAGCACTCTTAGCCTATAAATAAAGGCTTAAGAGCTTTGTTTTACTCACCAATCTATTACTATAGAGTATAGACATTGAAATATCATTATTGGATTTTTCTCTCTCAGTTCTTGTTCTTCTTTATTCAAATTCTCTCCCAGTTACTCCGTGTTCGCTATCAACTTATCTATTATTATTGATATTGAGTATTGATTATTGAAATTCTCGTTCAATTCCTGTTATTGTATTCAAATTCTCTCCTAATTGCTTCGTGTTCGCTATCACGTAGTCTTCAAGTTTATTTTTTGTTGGTAATGGGTATTACATCACCCTTTCTGAACTTCAATATTTAAAGTTAAATTTGTCATCATTTTTTGGCAGGAAATGAAGAACTCTCTGAAGATTTAATCCTGGTGATAGTCATTCATATGAAATTATTTATTTATTATGTTATCGGCATCATTTATGGACATGGATTGATTTGGTTTTACTCGTTGCTGACTAACATGCTTTATTACAGATCCCGACAACTTCTCATCTGGAGGCCTGTCAATTTGTTACAGAAAATCACACAGCACAATTATGCTTGAGGATTGTTCAATGGCTTGAAGGATTATCATCCAAGGCACTTGATTTGGATAATAGGGTAATGGCTATGTCAATATTTTTTCACTTTTAACCACATAATCAAGACAATATAAGCATTTACACATTTATTTATTAATTTATTTATTTTTTTAAATTTATTGGTAGTAAATGTTGACCTATAGTTATAGACTTGATAACTTACGTGATTCATGATTTCTTTTTAATATCGTCTCTTCTTTTGATGCTCTAATATGTTTAACAGACAGAAGTGTATGGTATATCCATGGTATTGCATCTCCTCTTTGTAATAATAGCATCAAAAGTTGTACCATGCCTGAGTTCTCTACTAAGATTTTTCGTGAGGCTTTAGAAGATTTTATTATTGATAATAAAAAAAACTAAGTGTCAATTGGCACTATTTTTAATAATTCCCTCAGGTCAGAGGGTCTCATGTCGGCACTTACCTCCCAAGCTCTGGGGTTTGGCATCACACTCAAAGACATCTTAAAAGAGGTGCCTCAAATCCAAAGACAGTTAAACACTTGGATTTTGATGCTCCAACGCGTGAACATTCGCAGCAACTGCCTGATGATAAGGTACTTCCTCCACAAAAAAAGTCCTGGCATGTGCATAATTTATAGATAATAGCCACATTATTTTTGTCACCATTCTTTTCGTGGTTTGTTTTCTTGCTGATTGCAACTTACGTATTATCCTGCATAACTTTTAGATATTGGCCACATTAATTTTCTCACCATTCTTTTCGTGGTTCGTTTTCTTGCCGATTGCAACTTTCCTGTTATCCTTTATACTTCCTCAATGCCAACATTGGTTCTGTTTTCTTTTTGAAGTATGACAAGTGCCCACAAATAAGGCTCTGGTATCCTAAATGGCAAAATTTTCTGAAGCAACCTTTCTATTTCATTCAATATCACCAACACCCTACTATTACTGCTCTTACAGGCAATAATTGATTACACAAACCTTCCAATTTGTCAACTCATTTGAAACCTTGTGCTGAATTATATGTGAACTCCATTTTTTTTTTTTTGGACTGAGTATTTCTTCTGCAGATCATTTGGTGTGAGCATGCAACACTGGTCGTGCATACGTGTATCAAAGTAGTTTTTACTGCTATGACTGTTTGATGCTGATATTCAGTTATACTAAATGGCATATTCATTCTACAACAGAAACAAGATGAATCCCTTTTAGAAGATATCTGGACTCTTCTGAGAGCAGGAAGATTAGAAGAGGCATGTAGTCTTTGCAGGTCTGCTGGACAGGTATGAGGAACAGTTGAATTGTTCGAGAGGTTTATCCTATATTCCTTCTGTGTTCCGCAATGCCTGAAGAAAAACTTGATGTTCTTATGCTGGGATACAACTTTGCTTTTGCAGCCTTGGAGGGCTGCAAGTTTATGCCCCTTTGGAGGAGTCAATTTATTCCCATCTCTTGAAGCCCTGGAGAAAAATGGCAAAAACAGAATGCTACAAGCCATTGAACAGGAAAGCGGAATTGGTCACCAATGGCGTCTTTGGAAATGGGCCTCCTATTGTGCATCTGAAGTAAATAAAAAAAGAAAATTAAGATCGTTTCTTACAGCTTGTTAGATTCAGAGATTCATATAAAACGAACTGAGGGCTCTTTTTCAACGTCTAGCTACTTCTTTATGTCGTATTACTTATATCTATACTTGTTAGGCATTGGGAGCCCTAACTTAACCCAAAACCATGGCTAAAGATAAAGAGTTAACTCCCACTTATATATCATTCCACACTTTCATGTGGAACTGACATATGAGATATCGTAACAGTCCATTCCCCTTTCAAATTGGACATCCACGGACGGCACAATCCGGGCGGCAACCCATACAAAGTCTCACTTCCCGGGTGGGCCCACCATCGGGTAGCCCCTTTCAGCAGCCCGTGAATCCGGCAGGTCAGACCAAATTGTTAGGCATATAAGATAGGGAGCCCTAATCTAACCCAAAACCATAGTCAAAGGTAAAGGGTTGACTCCCACTTATATACCGTTCCACACTTTCATGTGGAACCGATATGGAATTATTAGACATATAAACTAGGGAGCCCAACTTAACTCAAAACCATGGTTAAAGGTATAGGGTTGACTCCCACTTATATATACTTCCACACGTTTATGTGGAACCAGTATCCCTTTTTGCAGTGGTCATGAATGTTTACTGTTTAGTTATGGCCCTGGAAAGTGTGCCTTGTTTCATTCAACCTTTAAACATCGAGTGCTTAACTTTTCAATATATTCAATCTTGTTGAGTTTCATGAAGTGAAAGGTACTGATATCTTAGCATATCAAATCGTAATTCAGGGTTTCCATCCTTGTTTGTGTAGTATTACTGAGATGGTTGTATTATGGTTTTTGTTTGAAGAAAATTGCTGGGGAAGATGGTGGAAAATATGAAAGAGCAGTATATGCGGCCCAATCTAGCAACCTGAGGCGCCTTCTTCCAGTTTGTACTGACTGGGAGGTATATTTCTCTCTCTTAATCATGTACATTTTGAGTAAAATGTCTTTGGCTTAGTTTTCTTCTGAAAGTGGGGGCTATTATTGAGAGTAAAAAGGCAATATTATGGCCAATGATTTTGGTTGTCACTCTTGTCAGCAATATGCAAAAGTTATTGGGACAATTGTTTCCAGCAAAGCTTTCACTTATAATCCTTGTCAAAATTGCATTTCTTGTTTTGATGATACTTTAAGACACCCTCTGATATTGCTAAGTTCAGTGTCTTGCAGACAGTGGGATGCAAACTAAGTTGTAAGATTTGATTCCCATGGAGGAAATGGCAACTTAACTTTATCATATATATACAATTATTTGTCAAATTCGAGCTTCTGTTGACTTTGCTCGAATGAGAATATTTCAAAATGTTCATATATGCAATCATATTTTATTGGTATTAGAATTTAAAAATTTTATTGGTTCCACTGTGTTAAAATCTGCTGGAATTTGGCCAGTAAATACATCCTAATAATAAAACAGCTAACTGTTTCTCACTCCATAATTTTGTTCCTAGTAGGAAAATATGGCAGAATAGGGCTGTAGGTTTGGCTTCTTGTCCTTGAAGAGCAAAAACTTGATCTGCACGTGCGATATGCCTTCATCCAGAATAATTAGTGTAGTGCAGCTACTTTTGGGATCTGGTTGTTTAGGTTGCAGGTTGGAATTTCCATACCTTGCTGAGTGCAATTTCCGAACCAGCTCTATATGCATCTTACATGAAATTTCTGTTGTAGTTCCTTTGCCCACTTTCTCTACCATTTTCTAAAAGTTATTTTTTATTTTTAATTTACTTTATTTTTTTTGTTTGGGTTACTGGTGAAGGAATTGTATATCTCTAATAATATTTTAATGAGAGTTTTACATTCTGGCTTAAATTGGAAATGTCGGTTCATTGTTTTCCCTTCTTCGTGTGTAAGGGCTCTTATTCTGCTATCTGTTCTTTTCAGTCCGCCTGCTGGGCAATGGCCAGGTCATGGCTTGATGTCCAAGTTGATATTGAAATAGCTCGCCAGCGACCAGGTGGAATGGATCTAGTCCAGAATTTTGAAAAAGCAATGGAAAGAAGTCCGGGACAAGGAGAGCTTGCTTCTCAGCCAACTAGTGGACCAGATAGCTGGCCACTTCAGGTTCTCAATCAACAACCAAGAGATCTTACTTCCCTTCTTCAGAAGCTTCATTCAAGGTATAAGCATGTGTCATGTTGATAAAAAATATTTATGTCATTATTGACAGTCAATTTCTTTCTAATTCACCTTTTGCACAACTTAGTGACACTGTGCATGAAGCTGTTACTCGAGCATGCAAGGAGCAACAGAGGCAAATTGAGGTAACTATGGGCATAACTTTTTTATTTTGCTTAAAGAATGCCATTCTTAAGAATTATCAATTTTTATTTCAATTCAGTAATGCTTGCACCAATACAATCGTTAGGGTTGTCTACACATGAAAAAGTTGACTGGTTGAGAGTCACTGACAAAAACCTCCGTACAGATGAATCTTATGCTAGGAAACATACCTCATTTACTGGACCTCATCTTTTCATGGATATCACCTTCGGAGGATGAGGGAGATATTTTCAGGTACTATATTCTTTTTTATTTTATTTATGAACTCGTGTCCTCTCTTGGATCATATCATTTTCTTTCTGATAAAAATATATATTTGAATTTTATAAATGCCACTTTGTTTTTCCTTTCTTTTAATATAGTTTTTTTCTTCCTCTAATTGGATGCTTCATTCTATGGGGATACATGCAAAATACAAACAAGTTCATAATGGTTTGAATGCGTATCTATATAAATTTGTAACATGCATCCTACTGTCAGACCTCATGGCGACCCACAAATGATGCGCTTTGGTGCACACTTGGTGCTGGTGCTTAGATACTTGCTTGCAGATCAAATGAAAGATACTTTCAGAGAGAAGATAATGACAGTTGGTGACTTCATTATTCACATGTAAGTAGATATTTGTATAGCTGAAAGTCTCCCACTTGAGGGTTAATCAAGACACTTATACATGTTTTATGACTTCTTTCAGGTATGCAATGTTTCTTTTTACCAAGCAGCATGAGGAGTTGGTGGGGATCTACGCTTCTCAGCTTGCTCGGCATCGCTGTGTTGATCTCTTTGTCCACATGATGGAGTTGAGGCTCAACAGCAGGTTTCAGTTAGACACATTTAGCAGTTTCAGTAGAATCCATCCTACATTTAATTTTGTTCAATGTTTCAAGCAGTATAATCATTCTGTGGATATTTATATTTATTTTGGTATATTTGAATTTTAACTTGCGTGTGATGATTCAGTTTCCTTTCTGTCTTCGCTTTCTTTTCACCTTTTTTTTTCTAATTTTGTTTTCTTTAGTATTGATTTTTTCGAAGGTGTTTTTCAGATAGCTTGCAGATTTGTTTATTATTCATTGGCATCGAGATGGTACAATATGAATGATTCTTGTAGGTTGAGAACAAGGATTCTACAATATAAAAGGACAAAGGAAATATAAAGTGGAATAATATGTTCATCAGTAAATATGTTTGTCTATTCATTAGCCTCCACAATTTGGTTCTAATACTTATTATTCCATTTCTCCATCTACAGTTTGCCTGTGAGATACAAGATTTTTCATTCAGCTATCGAGCATTTGCCGTTTTCGTCTGAAGATGACTCAAAAGGCAGTTTTGAGGAAATCATTGAGAGGTAACATCATTGCTATCCTGTAACTTCTTTTCAAACTTTTTGTATAAGACTGCTCATGGATTCAAAAAAAATTATTGAACAGAATTTTATCAAGATCTCGAGAAATTAGTTTTGGCAAACATGACAAGTCATCTGATGTTGCAGAGCAACATCGATTGCAGAGTCTACAGAAAGCTAATGTTATTCAGTGGCTCTGCTTTACACCTCCTTCCACGATTAATGACGCCAAATCTGTTACTGAAAAACTTGTTCTCCGTGCATTAATGCATAGGTACTCAGTTCTCCCAATCCTACTATTAATTCTCTCAATCCTGTTGTTCTAGCAGTAGCACTTCGTGTTGTAGAATTAAATTTAAACCCCGGATCGGATTATTTTTGTGGTGGGTAGAGATTTCCTTTTATTTTCTAGAACTTTCAATTAACTAAAAGTTCAGTAAGTTTTCCATAACATTTTTACCTAATATTATGAGTACTTGGTCACTTGTTTTGTCAACGATTGTGTTATCCCGGCCACTGGTGGAACATAACAATACAGTGAAAAGGAAAATGTAACAGACCAAGTAATTTTTATTATTTTTTATTTTTAAAAAAAATTCTGATGTTTTCTTCCCTTTTCAATTTAATTGAGTAATAATATCTGCTTTTATTTGTAATAGCAATTTACTCTTCCGGGAGTTCGCTCTTATTTCGATGTGGAGGGTGCCTGCAGTACCCATTGGCGCCCACACGGTACTTAGTTTACTTGCTGAGCCTTTGAAACATCCAACAGAAATTCTTCTTTCCTCTGAGGATCATGATGTTTCAGAGAATATGAGGGAGTTTCAGGATTGGGTATGCCTTTTGACATTCTGTCTTTGTCTTATTCAAAATATAATGACCTCATTGCTGATTCGTTTATTGTTTCTTGTAATAAATCAGAGTGAGTATTACTCTTGTGATGCAAAATATCGTAACTGGCTAGAAATCGAACTAGCAAATGCGGAGGTTTCACCTAGTGAACTTTCAGACGAGGAAAAACAGAGGGGAGTTACAGCAGCTAGAGAAACTATTGAATCTTCATTGTCATTACTACAAAGTGAGTTATTTCATTCCACTCAATAAACATTATCTGAAGTGTGTGTGTGTGTGTGTGTGTATATATATATATATATATATATATATATATATATATATATATATATGAAACTGATCTACATCCGGATTTATTGTTATCTTTTGAGGATTGTTAATATAGACTCTTGCTATTGTTTTTTTGTTTAACCTGAGACATTGGGGAAAAACGTAGTATGGTACTTATATTTGTACTTACGTTCATATTATAGGAAACCGTAATCCTTGGCTGGTTCCAACTCAAGATCATTTTCATGAATCGGAGGAACCTGTATACCTGGAAGTGCATGTTACAGCTGTCCTGTCTTTACCTTCTGGAGAATGTATGCCCGCTGATGCTACATTGTGCACGACATTGACAAGTGCCCTTTACTCGTCAGTAAGCGAGGAAGATGTTCTACATCGAGAATTAATGGTAAACGTTACTTTTCTTTTGAGATCCTAAATCTTGTCACTTCTACCTTTTTAACATATCATGAAAAATTCAAAAAATGTTTGCCTGTTCTTGACCGAAATGTGTACCATATTGCTTCAGCATAAATGTTGCTTTGTTTAAAATGTTACACCGAGCCGTTGAATCTTGCTATGTATTGTATCAGTCGAAAATGTAACTCGTGTAATTTGTTCTGCATCACTGCTTGTATGTTGATTTGATATTTCATTTCCAGTTTCTCAGTAATGGGCAACCTAGGTCTTAATTTAACCTGGGAATCTAGAGACTGTCTCTCCCTTTAAGTTCCCATTCTTAGCAATTTGTATTATCCTCGATGTGCAGGTGAATGTATGTACCTCGCCAAGGGATAATTCTTGCATTGAAGTGGTGCTTCGCTGCTTGGCGGTGGAGGGTGATGGGCTTGGACCACATGATCTCAATGATGGTGGTATTCTTGCTAATGTCATGGCGGCTGGCTTCAAAGGTAATTACCTACATATTCATGATTGTCGTGTTAAATGTACTTGGTTTGATCATATGGCAATGCCTTAGAAAATGTATTTGCTGAGACGACCTTAAGCCTGCATGTGTGAAGTATCAGTGGTTCTATGTACCTTCTGGATCTTTAAATTTCCTTTATTTGTATCCTTTTTTTATTCTTTTTCTCCGGGGTGGGGTGCGGTTGAGTTTGAAGTCGGACGGGATCAATTTCTTTTCTTGTTTGTAATAGCAATACCATATGGAGGTTTTAGTGATTTGAAAGATAACTATGGGGTAGTTACCCTTCACATTTTTTTTTTTTAATTTGGGTCAGCATCTAGTGGGGTGAGGAGTACATGCACAATTCCTACTGTAGTTATATGAGATGTTTACATTTATTTTGTGTTGTTTGCACTCCATGTCGCCACAAATAAATTCTCTATTGACAGGGGAGCTTGCTCGATTCCAAGCTGGAATAACCATGGAGATTTCCCGTTTAGACGCTTGGTACTCGAGCATTGATGGTTCTCTCGAAGGTCCTGCAACATATATTGTTCGTGGCCTTTGTCGCAAGTGTTGCATCCCAGAAATTTTTCTTCGGTGTATGCAGGTATTATCATAACTTATTTGTGCTATATATATATATAAATATATATATGACCTTTAAAATAACAAATAAAAAAGAAACATAAGCGCGCATTTTTTTCACTTAAGGTGCTTTAGCCTAATTGGAAAAACACAGTTATCTTAAAAAGTTACCCCTTATTGTTTGTTTCTATGTACAAATTACACACCTTCAGTTAGATGGGTAATTTTTTTTTTTTTTTTTTTTTAAAGAAAATACAAACCTCAAGGTGGTGTAATATATTTGAGGACTTCTATAGGTCTCTGTTTCACTGATGGAGTCTGGATATCCACAAGAGAGGCATTACGAGTTGATTGAACTGGCTTCTTCTCCTGAAACTGATTTTCTTCATTTATTCAGTCAGAACCAATTGCAGGTCTCTCTCTCTCTCTCTCTCTCTCTCTCTCTCTCTCTCCATGACAAGAGACGAGCCCGTCTTAACATTTTTCAAACATTATCACAATGCTTTGTGAATGATTATTCGTTGCAATATTGAATCCAGTTTGATTGATAGTGACAAGTGTTTTTTACCTATGCAGGAACTCCTATTGTTTGAGAGAAACTACTCGATATATGAGATGGATCTTGAGGGCGGCCCGGATTTTTTGACTTGCATTATGTGAAAAATATCGTCACGACGGAGCCATGATGCAATAATATTCAGAATGTGGCCAATGCCGAGGAAACGGGAACGAGTATTTATTGTCTTGGTTTATGTCAGAATGTTGTATCGTGGTACAAGAATCTCTCTTATTGCGTTTTTTTCCAATTAAATTAAAAAAAAAACTAATATCTGCAAACTTTAAAGACTAAAAGTAACCCTAAAATTGGAGAGAAAAACAAAGGGATTTTTTTTTTTAATTTAGAAAACTAAATTAACTAAAAGAACCTAAAAAATAGAGGGAAAGATTAATAGCCTTGAAAAGCTAAAAAAAACCTCTAAAAATTTGGGAAATTAAAATTAAAGCTTCGCCATGTCGGATAATTCCACACAATAGTTTGCCATTATCATTTGTTCTACTTTGGGGGTGCAAACAAAGATTTTAAAATATGTCGGAAAATCAAATCCTCTGAAGAGGTTATTTTCAAAATATGATAATAAAAAGACTGTTTCTACAAGTTTGGAAATAATGGTGACAAATTAGTTTATTTTGTACTTTGCAATCAATAAAATATATTTCAAAAAAAATCCCGTAATAACAAATACATATATATATATTTGCAAAAAAAATGTTGAATTGTCTATTATTCATCCTAACAAAGTTTTTAAAAGGCAAAAAGTACCTTTCGGCCACCGTCCTATCCCAAAATTTGTGAATTTGACTACCGATTTTTTATTTTGTCATATTTGGCCACTCATAGGTGGAGACTAGGGGTGTTCAAAAATACAAATACCCAATCCGAACTACTCGGTCCAACTACCCGATGATCCGAATTAAATATTCTGGGTATTTTTAAAATTTTTAAATTTTTTTCGGGCTGGGTATCTGACCTGAAAAAAAGTCGTATAATCGGGCTGGGTCATGGCCCGACTTGTTGCGTAAATTCGGGTACACGAAAACCCGATTATTTTTTAATAGTTATTTTTTTTATAAATTTAATTTTTTAATTTGTAATTATATGAAACTTTATCTTTCAAATAATATGAAATATATTTAATATGAGAATTCATGTTAATATATTTTCAGTAATGGTATTTATTTTCACTAGTTTGGAAATTTTAAAGAAAATAAGATCTTTAAATAAAAAATAATATATTCTTTCATATATATAATTGAATATTGAATTAAGCATAATTATATAATAAAAAAATAATATATATAAAAAAATTTAGTTACTTTTGAAATTTACTTATTGAACGAAAAATATTTATAATGTATTTAGTACTCGGAGAATTAATTTATATAATAAATTTTAAAATAAATTTATATTAAAATTACAAATTATTTATAAAAATTTAAAATTAGTGGTATTGAATTTTGGACCGGGTACCCTATGACCCGACCCGAAAAAATAGGGTACCCGACTTTTCGGGTCGGGTCACGGGCCGAATTTTTCATTACCCGCATAACCGGGTACCCGAAAAACCGGGTACCCCATTATGAACAGCCCTAGTGGAGACTTGACATTTATTCAATTTCAATTAGCCACATGGGCAACTTTGCGCACGTAGACGCTGAGGCGCACCCTTAATTTAAATATTTTACCATGTCACTTACATATGAAAATCAAGAGTTCAAAAAAAATAAAAAATAAAAATTGGCCCAAAAATTAAAAAGAACGCAACTATTAATTGCAACAATTAATTAACTTTGTTTAATTTCAACTATTATTGTATTGCAAAGTATAGTTTAGTCTAGTTTAAAACATAAGATTCAATAAAACAAACTGTCTTGCGATTCAAGTCTTCGAATCCAAATACAAATGATCACAAATAAGATTCAATAAAACATAAACTCTAGTATTTGAGTTAACAAAGTACATAAAACTCGACAACTGTCTTACGATTCAAGTTCTTATTATTTTTGAGTTAATATTTTTTTTTTTAATTTTGTTAGCTCTTAATTTCCATGTGTAAGTGATGTGAAAAATATTTAAAATAAGGGTGTCACGTCAGTGTCTACGTGTATAAAGTTTCCCATGTGGCTAACAGAAATTAGAGAAGCGTCAAGCCTCCATCCATGCGTGGCCAAATGTCACCAAATTGCAAAAGTGAGTGGTCAAATGTGACGAAATAAAACGTCGGTGGTGAAATGCACAAATTTTGGGTAGGACAGTGCGAAGTCCGAATCTCAAAGCAAGAAGGAAATATTTTGGAGGTTGATAGGTCATATTTCCACATCACACCGAAATTCATGTTACTTACTTACCATTCGCAAAAAGGCAACACAAAGAAACTTACTAGGAGATCAAAAAAAAAAAGATGTCAGTCATGTAAACGAAACTGAATGCGGGCGAATCGACTAGTCCATGTATTAAGTAGACAAGCTGTGTGTATATGAACGAACCCTTATGGCACAAGGAGGTGATAGTGAGATCAAAATTGTCTTTTTAAAAAAATATATCCTATTAATCCTAGTAAGGGAATGTGCCGTCACCTTGGAAACGAAAGTTGAAGCCCGAATGTGAACCATCAAAATCAGCATCACCAAAACTTCTTTCTCACATACAAGAGGAGGAAAACAACTCCTAGAACAACAGCAACCGGGGCCCATTTTCGAATCAGAGCCTACAGTCCAAAAAAAGACCAATGAATAATATTGAAAGTGTTTGACTAGCTTATTTTTTGAGCTTATTTAAAAAGACGCGCTCAGTAAGCCGTAATCGGCCAACATCTAGTTTATCAGCTAACCTTGAATCATTTTTTAAATGAATGCAAGCATATGAAATGACGTGATTCAAGCCGGCCGGCTTCATGAGAAGTTTAAGAAAAAAGGAATTCAAAATTTGTTTTTGCCGAAAGTTGCTGCCGAACAAAGCTCCATACTTGTTATGCCTTCTAGTTCATAATATAAACCGTTCTCGTTTTTCGACGAAACTTTGACCATGAATGAATTTCTAATTATATCACGACAAATTATCAAAAAATAGTATTACTAAACTTTTTTAAAAACTAATCCAAGGATATAAATTTTATACTTACCGGTACAATATCTAAAAATAAATAAATGGCCCAAGTTTAATCTTGAAAAAGTCAAATGACTTATATTTGAACTGGAGGGGGTATTGTGAAGGGAATTTCCACAATAATTAGTTTATGTTAAAGTTGAGAGAGAAATCCATGTGACCGGACATGTCTTAACAAAATAATTATCAAACTAACCTGGCGGTTCAAATCTTTTGCTTTCTCTGCATATATGCCGGATTCAGATGTCAAGCGACTGGACATCTGACTGACCTCTGCAAAATTTAATAATGAAAAAATATAGCATCAATTGCATGGAGAAAATAATTATAACATTAAGTGAAGCAGAAAAATGTTCCAAAGCAACAGATGGTTCAACTAGAAAAAGAAAAGCTGCATAAGGTTTCCAAACCGAAAGTCTCAAACCCCAAAATTACTCCCTCCGTCCCACTAGAAGAGGGTATCTTGGTTAAGGTACAACTTTTCAATTATAATCATTTTAATGAAGGCACAACTCGTTTTAAACCATATATTATCACTCTAGAGATTTTTCTCCAATCAACTAATATTGTAATTTATATGATGAAAAACTTTAATTTTAAGGAATATTATATACTACCTCCTATTCAAAATATAAGTCTTTTTAGACTAATGCACACATATTAAGAAAACATTAACTTTCTACTTTACACTTAATAAATTTCTTTGGAATTCACACTATACATTTAAAATTATCAATAACTAAGCTATTTTTAGTAAGTTTGCACATCATTTGAGAAAAAATACAATTAACTATCACTGAAAAATGCAAAACGACATATAAAATGAAAATAGTGTAAATAGCCAAAAAGACTTATATTTTGAATTGGAGGGAGTAACTTTTAATTAGATTCAAGGTTTTATTTTGAAAATAGACTATTTTATTGTGACAACGTCATCTTCTGAAAGTATCTACTTCAAGTGGGATGGAGAGAATTTTTTCATATAATACGTTCCGGCAATGGATATATCGGAAATAGTAGAAAATCGAGTATGAAATCACTTACGGTCCAATTTTTCACCGACACCAAGAACTTCTTGAACATTGCGGGTCATTATTTGGTGAACTTCATGGAGCTCATCATTCAACTTTGAAATATTCCGTTGAGTTCTTGTATCCTGGTACAGTTTCTTTGTCTTCTGCATGAACGTGTCTAACAGATGCAAGAGGATCCATACCAGTGACCATAAAACATAGCAAATATTACAAAAACATTACTTGCATAACAAATAAGAGAAGGCAGAGATAAAAACTTACCAAATTTTATGAAAGCATATGGTCTTGCAGCAGTTTCTATCTGATTCCCGTATGCACGCTCAAATTCATTCTTTATGTCTTCCAGATATTGAAAAGCAAGTTTCTTGGGATATGCACGATCACATGTTGTCAGATAGCATACATGCCCTTCAATGATATAACTAGGCCCCGAAGTTAAGGTCTGTTTGGTACAATTTTCTTTTTTCTTTTTGATTAAAGGGACCATAGTTATTAAAGGCAAAAGACGCACCAGGGCGATACGGGCTCCTACCGCCTGAGGTGCAAGACACAATGTGAAACGCATGCCTGCGAGAGGTGAAGCGCACGAAAAATATAAAATAAAACAAAATTTTAAAAATTATAAACACATGGTGACAATAAAACATAATTATCCACAAATAAATTTTATAATTAACAAGCGTCAAGTGCCTCAGAACAATAAAAACAATTAAAGTATTCTGAAAAAAACAAAAAGCAAATAAACAAAAAAGCAGCTCTCGGATCCCTTGGATCTCTCTCCCTCTGGCTTTCTGCCTCTCGGATCTCCCTTTCGGGATCTCTCTCGGATACAGCGAGGCCTTTTCCTTGTATATGAGTGTGCAATAATATTCAAGGTTGGGGAATTGTCCCCGTAAATTGTGTGTGCCTTTACGTGTTTGATGTATTCCGCTGCATACTCCATCAAGCACTAAAGGTGGCCTTGGGCTGTAACTCTGATCATGCTAAACACGAGTGCTGTGAGGAAAACACGAGTGTTTGGTGAGGATCGAAGGCTGACAGGTTGTTGTGCGGACAATCAGTGCCGGCACGGGGTTGAATTTCGGCGAAAAATTCTAGCCCGATTCGGACCCGTGACAATTTGACCTAATACAGAGGCGCACCCGAGGCGTGCCTAGGCGCGCGCCTGACTGCCTTTGGGCTTAAAAGGCGACTTGCCTTTTTACATGCGCGCGTTGCGCCAGAGGCACGCCTGAAACAACTATGAAAGGGACAAACGTGAAACGTGGGCCAGAGAGAGAGAGGGAGGGATAGGGAGAGAGAGGGGAAGAGGGAGAGGGGGAGAGAGGGAGGGGGAGAGCGAGAGAGAGAGAGAGAGAGAGAGAGAGAGAGAGAGAGAGAGAGAGAGAGAGAGAGAGAGAGAGAGCTTGAAACTGTTTGTTACTGTTAACTCCAGAGCACATGTATATAAAAACATGACAAAATACAAAAAGCTAACAAATTGAAAAAGGATACTGGAATATATATGGCCCTGTTTCAATCGACATTCTTGATGGCTGATTCTGTCCTCTGGCGAGGTTTTTGAACAAAGCCTTAACTTGTTGTTTGTAAAAGTCAGCATCCAGCATATCGCGACCATCATCTAGACCCTCAACTAGAGGAAGGCCATCAGCAACACGAGCTATCATAGTTAATTTAACCATCTTTATCACGAGCTCACACCTACAGGATATAATTATTAACTAAAGTTAACGTCATGTGATTCTGGTGAAGCTTGTTACCAACAAATATTATGTATCAATTTCTATTTAATAATTCTGCCATTCTTAAGAATGAAGAAACACGACTAGCGAGAAAAATCAAATAAAAATATGAGGTCATAATATTGTATATCCCAAGCAAAGAACACTCGGTCAAAACATGATAAAGAAATCCCAACGTAAACAAGAGAACACATACAACAACATTACCCAAATGCCTGCTCCCGCAAAAGGCGGGGTAAGGGGGATCAGATGTACGCAACCTTACCCCTGTCTTAACAGAGAGAGGCTGTTTCTGGATGATCCAAACAGAGAGAGGCTGTTTCTGGATGATCCAAAATGAAAATTGCATGGAGAATTACATGGAATAACTAATACTTCATGAGAAAAAGAAGTGCAGCCAGTTTAGTGAGTCATTTTGTTTTATTCCATTATAATCAAGAACCAAAGAATAAGGAGTCTTTGGCTCCATTGGAAACAATGGACTTATAAATGTCAACTATTTCTTTTTCACTTTATCTTGCTCAATCCTACTTCCAGATCGTGCATTTATAAAATCTTGCCCATATTTTAACACAGCAGACTGCAAACTTGTAATTCTGCCTTATTTTCAACAAACAAATTAAGACAATCTCTCTCTCTCTCTCTCTATCTATCTATCTATCTATCTATCTATCTATCTATCTCTCACATACACACACACGCAAATATATATATATATATATATATATATATATATATATATATATCAAGCGAAGATCGGTAATCGAACACAACAAAACAATACAATACTCTTCGAGAATGACATTAACATCAAACTAATGCATAACGAAAAAATCAAATACCAATGACATGCGAATGTGAGCCCCTCGCTGGATGCATATGCCGTATGTGAATTTCAATTAGGTTTAACAACTACGAATTCCGAGCCTCCCAAGTCATCCTCGCTTCAAAATCTGAACGATCTGATGGAAGGATTGAGATGAGTTCAATTTACAGGATTAAATTTGGGGGAAATGCAAACTATAGAAGTATAGAAATGGGGTTTTACTGATATTGAACAAACCAATTTTACTGCGTGTGTCATTTTGGCACCTTCTAAACGCTCTCCCCCCCCCCCCCCCCTCTCTCTCTCTCTCTTAACACACGTTTATTTACTTTACGGTCGATGGCGGTGTTTAGCAAAACTAATTGAAAACGTGATAGGTGATTAGGTAACTGATAACCTAATTGGTTAGATAGCTGATTAGGTCGCTGACAAAACTAGCTGGTTTTAATATATGTGTTTAGTAAATTAGCTGATTAAGTAGTTGATATTTTGGAAAATGACATTTAAGGGTATTACTCTTATTTTTCTTTTCTTTTAAACTTTATCATCATATTATAGTGTCCATTTTTTTTAAAAATAAAAGTACATCATTCTTTTCCTCTAATTATTCAAATATATTTCAATGTATTTTTCACCGCAACTTTAATAACGTCATTGAAAATCATCAGAAGTTGAAAGAAATATTTGGGAATATTATAACTTAATAAGGAAAAAAATCGTTAACGGTAGTATAGTGCATGTGTCATTTTAAAGAGAGATTGATGTATTAATCATTATGCTGGTTGCGAACAAGTACACAATAACAAAATGTATAATAAAGGTTCCCACAATATAAAATATAAGTGGCGATACAAAAATCATGACCTGTCACGTGGTCTATAAAAAGGAAAAGTAATTAAACTAGATCATCACTTCACCATATCAAAGTTGCAATGTTGTCATGAATAATTAGTATAAAACAAGGTTGGAACATAATTTACCGTTGAGCGGTGCTGAGAGATATTGCAGAGCAGCGGTGACAGAGAGAATAGATGATGGAAAGCAATTGTTTTTTTTTGTTTTTCTAATTTAGGACAGGGATATTTTTGGACTGGAAAATATAAAAGGAGCTTTTTTTTTTTAAAAAAAAAAAGCTAACTTGGTTAACTTCTCAACCAGCTAGCTGAAAAGCTAGCTGGTCAACTAGCTGATTTAAGAAGCTGTGCGTTCACGTAACAAGTTTTTTTTAGTCGAAGGTCAAAGAAGCTCCTCGAGCTGAAAAGCTAGCTGAAAAGGTAGTGCTAAACAAAGCCCGTGTGTAAATTTTTTGAACCTCTTTTATAATTTATTTACATGTTCTACCAATGCTGAATGACTCCAAATCAAATTAGTACCTATAGTTTGATCATTTATAAATTTATCTAAATATTGTATTGTGTTTTCAAACTTATTACAAATAACTCCAAAAGTCAAACACATGAGTGATGTCAGCTCCAAAGACACATGCCTTGTACTACATGGCATTCCCTATCATTCATATTTAAGACTTAATTATTTCTGAGATGGATTTTTTGTAATTGATTTGAAAACAATTTTATGTGATCTGAATCTGGGAAGCGACATAAACGCGTAGGTTTATTTGTAATTGCACGACACGAAGTTGAGTGTATATGTACTTGTTGAACAATAATTTCACAATCCATAATATAGCCATTAGATTACCATTTTTTAGATACCCCTATAAGTATGCCTTTTTCCTCAAATTTTGATCACAAATGTGATTCGTCTGCCGCAATTTCAAAAGTAATTTGTGTGCCACAGTTGCAGCTTCAAGTAGTACGAAGAATAATGGTAGGTTGTAGGTGTCATTGGTGCACGATGGATGATGCAACTATGTATGATTCCCAACAACATCAACAACAAATGTATGCTGAAGTTATGTAGCACATCACAGATGAATCTGCAACCCCCACGAGAAATGAAGTTGTAAATGCTGGAAGAAATGTTGATCGAGATAGCTGCGTTAGGGAACTTGTAGAAATTGGCCAAGTGTTGTTGGGTGTGTTCTTGTTGTATATGATAGTTAAGACTATCACATGATGTATTCTACCAAATGATATGCTGAAAGAAATGATATATGCAAGTTATGAAATAAATAAAGTTTAGCTACTTGAAATGGATTACATTGTCTTCAAATCTTAAACCACAAAAAAAAAATTCAACAAAGTTTAACCCGAAAAACATTCAACTTAAACATTCAACATTCATCTTGAGAGAATACATCAGGCTGAATCATTAGTTGGCTTCACTATTCAGTTGTTTCTCTACCACTAGTCTTCCCCTTCTTTCTCTTGGATAGACCAGACCCATTAGTTTCATCTGTATCAACACCTCTTTTTCTCTTAGTCTACAATTACAAAAAATAAAAAATAAATTAATTAAGAAGCTAACAGACAGTTGTTGAAATATACTATGCTTAATCTACTACATGAGCTGCAAATATGAAAATATCAAAATAAGAGACAAATTCGTTAATAAAGCAAGCAGCAAATATATATATATATATATATATATATATATATATAAAGGAAATAAATCCGAAGATGAGCGATATCGAACCCAGAAATTCTGTCTCCTTAAAGCAAATTCGCCCCCACCATAGTGTATAGCATTTGCCTCCCAGTATAAAACAACGTCTCGATGCATTGATAAGTCGATCATTGCACCCCCAGCGAACTAGAATAAAATCTGAACTATCACCGATGCGATCGAGAATATGAAGAGAGAATTTTTTCTGAGAAAAGAACTCGAAAATTCGGATAGACGGGTGAAAAATGAAAAAATGTAATGTCCAGAAATCAGATCCCCCTCACATCTGTATTTATAGGTGAAAATCAGAGAGAGACATGTGCTGGAGGAACTCTAACTCGATTAAGATTAGTCTATTTGATACTTATCCTAATTTATTAATATATTAATCCGATAATTATCAATTAACTTGATAGTTATCCTAATATATTAATTCGATAATTATCAATTAATTTGATATTTATCAATAAGCCCGAGAAGTTTCATTTGAATAAGTAAACCAAAACCCCGAAAGACAGTAATAAAATAGATAAACGATTGGTAAAGTGTTTTATAAATCTCGGGAGTTCTTTTGAAAACAGAAAAGCCTTTTAGAACATTAGGGTCTCAGCCCAATCCCGATCCACTTTACAAGAAGTTTATAAAGTAGAAAATCTTTTTGGACCCCAAGTCATGAGTTATAAAACTATTTCAAAATCGATTGGGTCTCGGACCAAAATCAATTTCCGTAAAACATCCGTGAAACATTCATTTTGAAAAGTATCATTTTCAAATGCTCAAAAACAGTTCATATATCTCAAAATGAATTAACATGACTACATGTTCTTCTTAACAATCCACCGTCCTTCTCCCGAATACATAATTCCGTTCCAAAATTTAACCGACATATTGATTTCCAAAATCATAGTTTCTTAAGATCATCAATCCTGTATCCACTCTGTCACCTCATACTGTGACGCATAATATCTCTATGTATCTCAAAGCATATCAACTTAGAACGGCAATAAATCTCAATGAAATTCAAAAATCCAAATACTTACAGATCGTGAAGCCGACGATTCCCCGTAATACTGGCACATGTCTCAACTCTAGAAAATACTCGACACAGATATT
This sequence comes from Orobanche coerulescens, assembly GCA_033398695.1. Lineage (NCBI taxonomy): Eukaryota > Viridiplantae > Streptophyta > Magnoliopsida > Lamiales > Orobanchaceae > Orobanche > Orobanche coerulescens. The sequence continues at coordinate 151,445,096 of CM065815.1, forward strand.
TTCAGAACACATATTTTGCAAACTCAGTTCAACTCAAGAACACAACACATCTCTATCCGAAAAAAATACGTTAATATCATTTGGAAAAGTTTACAACAACCCCAGTACTACACTGGAAAATCACATAACGCACAAGCCCGAATGAACCACAAAAACCCAGGTCTCTAACATTCGTCAAACGACAACTCGAATGACGTGATAAAAAAACGACTCGACTCGACCCAACTGCCTAGGTTTTCTCAATCTAAGCTCCGATACCATATTTTGTAACACCCCCAGAGCCATCCAGGAATATTACAGCGCCGAGGGCCCCGAGACAGAACCCACAGGGCTAAAATACATTTTCGCAAACTTTTATAAACGCCCAAGAGGCTAACGACGGTATTATCTATTAAAAATATTCGAAGACTTTATAAAACTCGTTTATCAAAATCGTTGTAAAATCTCATTTTAAAGGACAAGGCCAAACAGCCGAAACTCAATAGTTTAGAAAATGATTTTCCAAAATAACTCAAGTTGCCAAAAACTAAAAGGGCATTTAAGAATACTCACGCAGCGGAAAGGACAAATAATTAAGAATACTCTAGCAGCGGAATACAACATATAATCAGAATACTCGATTCACAAAAACATGTCATAGCCAGTATCCTTCGGGAAGCTCATCTCTTTACGACCGCTACAAGCTCGATATCCCAAGGACCTAAAAGATATCCCACGATGAGGCCAGCCATAATATCCAAAAATGATAACAATCACATCGCGTCAATAATTACATACAAATGAAAATACTAAGTAAGAATATGACCAATGTAATCTTGCCGCCATGACTTTACCAACTCGCAATAATCCTCATCAAACTAACCACTATCATATTGCACATCTTGTCATCTCGATTAACCAATATCAATAATAATATCTATATTGTTCCTTAAACAATACCCCAGATTCTCAAGACATCACAACTCGCGATACGAAAATATACCAACTCTGACCAATTCGATCCATCGGATATCATCATCAAATCCCAATACGATAATCGATTGTCCATCAAAAACAAATACCAAGGGAAATACAGAACATACCTCAAGATACGAAATGCCACAATAATCATGTCAGTCTAATCCGATATAATATCAATGCAACATACGGATACGGTCCTAACACAAGACCTACTGTTGGGATTCGGTCCAGCATCCTGCCTACATGGGCTTAAAAATGCACAAGACGCGGCTTGCAATTCGACCTGTGAGATCTGCACTAGAAAGTGGTTAAATGAATTGATTTGGACTACTCATACCAACAAGATGCATCTTCTTTTCTGGTAGTCATCTCATAGAAACTCCAAAGTTAAGCGTGCTTGGCCTGGAGTAGTTATGGGATGGGTGACCCCCTGGGAAGTTTCTCATGTGCGCGTGAGTGAGGACAAAGCGTGCTAGAAAAGACTCGTGTTGGTACAGTGAGGACAATTTTCATCATTCTGGGGACCAACAATTGGTATCAGAGCAGGTCACGGGTGCGAATTCCCTCGAAGTATCCTACAGTGGAGGCTGCCAGAGTGTTGGAACTAAGAGGCGGGCATGCAGCAAATGTTGCTAGTTGGCCGGAACTAAGATGTTGGCGCTGTGGAGATTGTCATGTGCTGGAGGGCTATGTGATCAAATCTAGTACGTTGGAACTGAGATACTGGCGCAGCAGAAGTAAACGGAGCTGGAACAAATGCTTATGTCAAGTGTTGGAGGACTGTGTGAATGAATCCAGCCGCTAGAGGGCTGTGTGATCAAATCTAGTTCGCGGAGATTTCCAGACTATGGGGCTGAGATGCTGCAAGTACTGGGAGGGGGATTGTTGGGATTCGGTCCAGCATCCTGTCTGCATGGGCTTAAAAATGCGCAAGGTGCGGCTTGCAATTCGACCTGTGAGATCTGCACTAGAAAGTGGTTAAATGAATTGATTTGGACTACTCATTATGGGATGGGTGACCCCCTGGGAAGTTTCTCATGTGCGCGTGAGTGAGGACAAAGCGCGCTAGAAAAGACTCGTGTTGGTACAGTGAGGACAGTCTTCATCATTCTGGGGACCAACACCTACAAATGCATATTCATATGACAACGTCAATATGCTCAAAACAAGAACAACAATGTATACTCAAGGGAAATCCCATGATCCAGCGCCCATCAGCATAGATGCCAAGATGATCCTACTAGATCAACACGAGGTGGATAACCAACAATATACATGTACACAAAACAACACGTGATAAAACCAATGATGCGAATCTACATGATTCCATCAACACAACACATGGTAATCCAATGATCCATCGCCCTCAGCATAGATCCCAAGATGATCCCGTCGGACCAACACGAGGTGGAAAACCCATCCACTAATCCAGCGCCCTTAGCATAGATCCCAAGATGATCTCGTCGGATCAACACGAGGTGGACATCTGATCCAGCACCCTCAGCATAGATCACACGATCTCATCGGATCAACACAACACACACAATATGACTATGCTACAGATATGCAAATCAATATGTTCATCAACATGAACAACATATGAATCAATAACATGAACGACACTATGCATGATCGAAATCATCCATATTAAACCAAAATCAAATTATGATACTTGCCCCGAGTCCTTCGAGAGCAAACTCGATGTCAAAACCATCACCGACGATTATCCTCAATGTTCGACGATCCAATATACCACGGACCATATTCACATCCTCGTATTTACCACGCTGTACCCTCGATACCAAGTATACCAATAACAAATGTAAATCATATACATTATGATTTAACTCCCAAAAATCGGAAAACCACATATAATCCAAATCTCCAGAGTTTACAATTATAATCATCGCTATATGAATTCTAAACGAATGAAACCGAAACCATTCATTAAATATTATAAACTGAGCAAGTAATACCTTGCCTCGATACCGACACGACAATGATGAAGCTGTTACCAATCCCATTGCCTTTGTCTACGAGCTCCTCGGCTCTGACCAAATAAATTCACGAGCGTACTCGAACTCGACCGCAACATATAATTGTAGTCGACGATTATAACGAACGATCAATGATCACAACCTGTTGAAGTAATCACACATTCGATAATAATCAATACCCGATATAGCCAATCAATCGAACTCAATGGCTCAACAATTCCTCGATCATAACAAAACCAAATAGTATAACTCACACCATCACGAACTCATATCCATAATACGAAACGAAATCCGATAATCGTTATTAACACTCAATATAACTGATCAACAAACCCAACGATTTCACAATATTCGATTAGACACAACTCCAAACAATCCAACTCAAATAATTACGAATTCACAACCACAATACGATTACGGATACGAATATAAAGGAAATCATATTCGATGATCAATCACAATCTTTCCGGATTCCAAAATTATTTTCATGATTCGTATTTCATCAAGAACATATGAATTCTACCACTACCATTCACATGACTTAACGAACATTTCACCTTCTTAGCTAAAAATACCGAGAATTCAACATACAATCGTCTTGCTATGTTCTATTTATCAAGAGTTCCTCAAGAACACTAAGTGATTCGAAACCATGTTCATAGTCATCAAAACAACATAATTTGATATCCTTTAACATATAGATAATCATCCAACTCATAATTCAAGTCATATATTATCGTATTCTTCAACATACAATTCAAGAATCGTAACAACAACACCATAATCATCTTCATACAAATCATTCATCAACAATAGCATAAAAATCCGAATTCAAGGTGTAGAGTTCATCAACATACCTCAAGAATATGAACAACACCATCAAACACATCAAGGATCATTGATATCTTCATATCCAAGCCTCAAATCCATGTTTCCAAGCTTATAATCGAGTTCAAAGAGGTTTATCTTCACTAACACACGTAGTGGGACGAACTTGGGGGAAGAACATCGATTTTCTCTCGTGAAGAAATGAAAGGCTGAACCTTCATTTATAATCTACACCGCTCATTACGTACGTTATCAACCATCCTTAATGTACGTAATGCTCCTTACGCACGCTACAGGTCCTTCATAGCGTACGTAACATCATTTTTAGAACTCACTGTCTTGATTCGTTCGATCGCTTACGTACGTAATGCATAGGCCATAACGTACGTAACACATACGTTGACTTGCTACAGTAAATATCCATTTAGCGTACATACTGTGAAGTCCCTAACGTACGTAATACACGACATTGACTCGCCTGTCTACATCTGTAATATCCGGAATTTCTACTACTGTTTTTTGATATTATTTTATCCGAGTTATATTGTACAGCGTGGAATCTGTACAGTATAGATAAAATAAATGAAGGACTGAGATGTCAGTATCGGTATAATTGTCGTACTTGGTCAACAATTGCAATTGAGGATATTATGTATCATATGAGAATATTATGGAATTTAGTATATGTATTCAGTATGTGAGTGTGCGTATCCAGTATGTCGAGACAGACGAGAAGAGTTGGAAATGGCTAAGTGTAGTATTATTAGCGCACGCTAATAATCATGTATAACGCACGCTATCGTACTAGTTTAGCGCACGCTAAAGGTAAAAGGCAGCGTACGCTAATACAGTCAGATCGGAAGGAATCTACCTGTGGACCAGGCCACTTTCGGCGCACGTTCTGATAGGTCAACGGATGTTGTAATGTAGTATTAGCGCACGTTAATGCATGTTGGTTAGCGAATGCTAACTGTATATCGGACAAAAAGGAATCTTATCCTCGTCAGCACTTTCGGCGTGTGGACCTGTCTACGGAAGCATACAGACAAACGAGTCAACTACGAGTAGCGCACGCTAAGGTTGGACACTTGCGTACGCTAAATAGAGGCATTTACGTACGCTATTGCATGGGCATTGCGTACGTAAATCATTTCATGCAGTAAGACAGTTGCCTCTGGACTTCGATAGCGCACGCTAACAAAGACAGTTAGCGCACGCTAAGTGTGTAACGTACGTTAATTGAAGATGTTAGCGTACGTTAATAATGTACAGTATATATATAAGTGCAGTTGGCTATTTTTCGTCATTTTCATCCATTTCTTCATGTGAGCCGATAGAGAGAGCCTTGAGAAGTATTTGAGGTTCCAAACACTGGATTAAGGTGGAATAAATCATCCATAACAACATTTGAAGCTTGAAATCATTGGTGATTCTTGGAAATGGATTCAACCTTGGAAATCAATCCATTCCTTCAAAAAGGTAATTACTCTTCACTTTGAGATTTCGTTTTGGATTGTATATGATGTTCTTGTGCTGATGATTATCATATAAACAAGTTGATAAGTATGATTATGAGTTGGATTACCGGATTATGATGATGTTATTGTTGATATGAAGATATTGATATGAATTGGATGGTTTCGAATGTGTTGTTTATCTTCAAAGAGATATGTTGGCTAATGTCTTCCTTCAATTCGGATCGTTGATGTTGTTGTTGTTGGTTTCTTCATATGATGGTGAACATGGCATGATTATGAGTTCTTGGTGTTTAGGTTGTTGATATTAAGGAAGATGAAATATGAATATATGACTTGAATTAAGAGTCGGATGATTACCTATATGTTAAAGGATATTGGATTTCGTTGTTTGATAGCTATGTACATGGTTCAGAATCACTTAGAGTTTTTTATAATCGCCATATGTTGATCGGTATCCGAAATGCATGTAACTGCACGTCATTAGCGCACGCTACGCCTACTGGCTAGCGCACGCTATCGGGAACAACTTAGCGCACGCTACAGTAAGAGATTAACGTGCGCTAAGTCAACAGGCAGGGTAATATATTCTGTTTCGGTTATGGATTCGTGATCGTTTAAGTTGGTTTGATCAGACTTGTGGTTAACTGAGATATTGTTGAGCCGTTGGGTTTGTAAATTGGTTTTAGCGGTTGTTGATTATTATCGGATTGTTGTTTAATCGATTATTTTAATAGGTCAAGTTTATTGATCGGTGTTTATAACCGTATGTTGCGGTCGTGTTCGAAGATGTTCGTGAATTGCTTTGGTTGGGACCGAGGAACTTGTAGAGGACGACAATGGATTTGGTAACGACTTCATCATCGTCGTATCGGTATCGAGGCAAGTTATTACTTGCTCAGTTTATAATATTTAATGAATGGTTTCAGTTTCATTCGTTTATAATTCGTATAGCAATGTTTATAAATCATAATCACAAGAGATTTGGGATTATAAGTTATATTCGAGTGTTGGAAATTAAATCATAATGTATATGATTTACATTTGTTGTTGGTATACTTGGTATCAAGGATATATTGTGGTATTGATGAAAACGTGAATTATCTACAGTCCGTGGCATTTTGAACCGTCGAATATTGAGGATAATGGTTCGTGATGGTTTAGACATTGAGATCGTTCTCGAAGGACTCGGGACAAGTAATCTAATCATTTTTGTCAATTTGTGTCGATCATGTTGTGATACATTCGTGTATCGTTATTGTCATGCATTCGTACATTGTTATTGTCGTGCATTGTGTACTGTTGTTTTGTGCAGTTCTGCATTGTTGTCATATGTCCACCTCGTGTTGGTCCGACGGGATCATCGGGGGATCTATGCTAGCGCGCGCTGGATCATCGGACAGGTTTTTCCACCACGGTTGGTCTGACGGGGTCATCGTGGGATCTAGGCAGTGAACTCTGGATCATCGGATTACCTATGTGTTGTTATTGTGCATATGTATATTATGGGATTGCCATAAGTATACAGTGTTGTTATTGTTGTGAGCATATTGACATTGTCATATGAGTATGCATTTGTAGGTCTTGTGTTAGGACCATGTCCATATGTTGTATTGATCTGATCTTGGATTAGACTGACGAGATTGGTTGTGGCATTGCGTATTCTGAGGTATGTTCCGTGTTTCCTTTGGTATTTGTCTTTGATGGACAATCGATTATCATATTGAGATGTGATGATGTTACCCGACGGATTGGGTTGGACAGAGTTAGTAGATTTCGTAGCAGTGAGTTATGATAATGTTTTGAGAACCTTGGGTATTGTTGAGATATCGTACAGATATTTCGGTATTATCTTATTGTGTTGTTAAGGATACGAATCGTGGATTTTCGTAAAGTTACGACAGTAAGATTACATTGGTCGTATTCTTACTTAGTATTTCCATTGATATGTAATTATTGACGTGATGTGATGGTTATCATTGTTGGATATTATGGCTGACCCCGTCGTGGGCTTTCTTTTTAGGTTCTTGGATTATCAAGCTTGTAGCGGTCGTGAAGAGATGAGCTTCCCGGAGGATACTGGCTAGGACATGTATTTGTGTATTAAGTTTCTGATCAGTTGTGGTATTCCGCTGCTAGAGTATTTTAATTGTTTGTTTTTATCCGTTGCGTGAGTATTTTTAAATGGCCTTTTGGTATCTGGTAACTCAGGTTACTTTGGCAATCGTTTTCTAAATCTATTATGTCGGTACGTGTAAGCGATAGCTTAATGTATGTTCTTAAACAATTGAGCTTTGGCATTTCGGCCTTGTGATTTCAAATGAGATTTTACGACGGTTTGATAAACGGATTTTATTAAGTCTTCAAATGTTTTTAAAAGACAGTACCGTCGTTAGCCTCTTGGGCATTTGTAAATGTTCGCGAAAATATCCTTCAGCCTTGTGGGTTCCATACCGGGTCCCACGACGCTGTAATATTCCCGGTCGGCTCTTGGGGTGTTGCAGAATATGGTGAGCTTAGGTTGTGAAAACCTAGGCAGTCGGGTCGAGTTGGGTCGTGTTTTTGTCGTGTCATTTGAGTTGTCGGTTGACAAGTGTTTGAACTATGAGTTTTGTTGTTCACTCGGGCTTGTGTGTTATGTGATTTACCATTGTGGTACTCGGATTGTTGTAATTTTTTCAAACGATGTCAACGTGTTTCTTCATATAGAGTTGTGTTGCGTTCTCGAGTTGCACTGAGTTTGCAAAAACGTGCGTTTTGAAAATGTCTGTGTCGAGTATTTTCTAGATTCGAGACATGTGCCAGTATCACGGGGAATCGTCGGCTTCACGATCTGTAAGTATTTGGATTTTTGAATTACATCGAGATTTATTGCCGTTCTAAGTGGATATGCTTTGAGATTCAGAAAGATATTATGTGTTACAGTATAAGGTGACAGAATTGGGACATGATTGATAATTTGAGAAACTATGATTATGGAAATCAATATGTCAGTTAATTTTTGGAACGGAATTGTGCATTTGGGAGAATGTCGTGGATTGTTGAGGAGAACATGTAGTCATGTTAATTCATTTTGTGATACATGAACTGTTTTTGAGCATTTGAAAATGATACTTTTCAAAAAGAATGTTTTACGGAAAATGATTTTTGGCCGAGACCCAATCGATATTGAAATAGTTTTAAACTCAGGACTTGAGGTCCGAGAAAGAGTTTCCTACTTTTTAACTTCTTGTAATGCGGAACGATATACGGGCTGAGACCCTAATGTTTCAAAAGGCTTTTCTGTTTTTCTTAAAACTCCCGAGACTTGTAAAGTACTTTATCAATCATTTACCTATTTCGTTTCTGCCTGTAGCGGTTTTGATTTACTTGTTCAAATGAAACTTCTCGGGTAGTCTTTCGCTGTATTTGATTTGTCGATTGTTCAATGTTTTGTCATAGCATATTTGAGGTAATCCAGGATGGGATAATGGTCGATGTTGCGAGTCAGGTGTGGAAAAAGGAGTTTTTGGTCGAAGTTTAGATACTGAGATTTTGGAACTCGATCGTGTGGTTTTTTGATGTAATATCAGTGGATATTGGTGACGAATTGAATTGGTGTACAGGAGTATGGATGTAGTCGAACATTTGCATACTTTTCATTTTAAACTTCGAAATCGTGTGGATTCAAAGGAAAACTGTTATCGAATACTTGGCACCAGCGAGCCGATTTAATTTTTCGAAAATTGATTTTGTGGTCTTACGAAAATTTATGTTTTGAGTTTTGAAATTTTTGAAAGAACTTTCGAAAAATTGTCTTCTTGACAAGACTATGTGATTTCAAACTGGTTTTGAAAATGTGATTATACATACGCATTTAGTGCATAATGCATATCATGGTGAAGTTCTGAGAATGACTAACGAACTGGATGAGACATCAGTATGGAACGATGAATAGAGATTCGAACTTTAGTATGGCAGTTTGGTTATCCAGGGATGATCGGTTGATTTATCGGATAAGAGAATATGCTGTGTGTTGTAGATTCACGCACACGATGTAATTTTGGAACTTTGGATTTTGTGAAACCGGTATATATGTGCAATGTGATTCCATTGGTATGGTAGTAGCGCGATTTTACCATAGTGATTTTGAATGGTTTCCTTGTAAGTGTAGATTTCGGGATGGTACCCTCATGCTGGTTGTTTTGGATATCGAGTGGTCGTTCCCACTCCATGTTGTTGCTACCCAAAATATTATCCGGAGATAGATATTGCTGGAATGGATGGGATAGCAAACAAATGCAAGAGCACTTCCGTGAGAAAGATAAATAACACAAGATTTGCCGGGGTTGTTAGTCCCGGGCTTGAATGCTCTCGCGAGATATTATTAATACTAATATTCGGGGATACAAGTACTAATGTAAGAATACAATTACAATGAGTGTAAAGATTCTTGTTATCTTAGCTAGTGAGCGTGTAGATTGCCGGAAGAACCAGATTTGATGCTCTGTGAGTTCTTGTAACAAAGAAGATGAACAGTCGCGGCGGTGAGAGATCGACAGTCTCTCACGGCGAGTATTTAGCTGGATGCTTGGGCTCCGGGGCTTATGAATCTCTTGGAATCTGTCTAGTGGAGACTTGCTGCTTCGGCCGATCGTGTTCTGGACGAGAGAATCGGAGAGAGAAGTCCTGAGATGGATTCCGGTGAGAAAGCCGGGAGCTTGATGATGTATGTTCTACTGTATTTCCGTGAATATATCGGAATGTGAGAGAATGAGTTCTGGACGTAAGTCACAATGAATTCGGAACCGTGGGTTACGTGAATTGTGAACTGTAGGTTATGTGAATTCTCAACCTTTTTCCAGTAGGAGGAGGTTCTCTATTTATAGGGCTTGGATACACCGGGCGATCGCCTTTTCAGCATTATAATAATCGGGCGATCGTCTTTTAGCACATGGGCCTGTCCCCTCAGAGTCTGCAGGAGTTGCTGGCAGTCAACCATGCGGTCCAATGTGACGCCTACACGCGTCCTGAGTTGCTGTCACGGGTGGCCCCACTGACAACTTTCGGCGCACATGCCGGTAGGTGGGGTAGGTGACAGGCTTTGGTCAAAGATCTTGTCTGTTAGCAAAAGATCTTGTCAGCGCTTTTGGTGGATCTGCACGTGGGTGCTGCTCTGAGATCCAATCCTCGATGACTTTGACGGGCGATCATCTCTGCTCGGGGCGTAGGTCGGCTGTCCTTGGCCGGACATTAAAGTCGATCGCCAGATGCCAAAAGGCGATCGCCTTGGGAGTCGATCGCTAGGTACCTGATGGTGGTCTGATATCTTCGATTAGGCGAGCTAGCCATAGTTTGACTGATGTTGACTTGGTCGCTCGGCCTTATAGTCGATCGCCTTGTCGGGATGAATAAATCGTGACACAACAATTGCCCCCCAGCTCGCTCATATGTTGAAAACGTGGGGTGAGGTGGCTCTCTTGGCGATCGCTGAACTTTTGACGAGCGACTTCGTGTTTAACTGAACTGGCGATCGTCTTTGAGCTGATATATCCTGAGTTCGAACGACCTGGTTGGTCGCTAGACTGCGCGGGAAAAAACGAAGGGCGTTGAAAAGTCTCCGCGCACGTGCCGGGTTTCTATTGGAGGACGCCAACGGTCATTAATGACTCCTCGGCTGACGCGTCCTTGAAAAGACGCGTACGCGGGTCTCGAGGGGGTCAATCAATGCGTCGTTTGAGATCCAACCCCTGAGGTTCTCCTTTATTGCAAACGAGTCCCTGCCTTCTCCTATAAAAGGGCGCGGTGCTGCAGTTTCATACTCACGCGTGCTTTTTGGAGAAAGAAGGACCTGCTGTCGAATTTTCTGAAGATCTTAGTGCCGATCGTCGTTCGATTTCACTATCGGGTAAGAAACATCCTTTTCTCCTTTTGTATCTCTGAGAATGGCCGGAACCTCATCATCACTTGGAGCGGGTACCAGTTCTGCCGCCGGGACATCGACTGTCCGGGGAGAAACTACTTTCGTCTTCCACCTGGAGACGGCGACTGAAGCTATTCGGGCCGGAATCGACCCTGCTGAAGTCGAGGCTTTATTCAATGAGGCCGATATTGCTAGGGAGTCGGTTGCTGAAGAGAGACGATCGCAGATCGAGAGAGATCTGGCGATTAGAGCTTACTGGGAGCAACATAGCGCTTTCGGTCGGGCCTATAAGGCCTTTGCTGAAATAATGGAGAAGTTGGCCGGTCCTACTCCGAGGTTCGATTTCCGGGGCTACTCGGTCGCCTACCCCTATGTGCTTCCTAAACGGTCGCAGTACCGGGCTACGCAGCGATCGTTGTGGTCGCTTGGCCAAATACGGAGTTCGGCGACCAGGAAAGATCTGGCCGTCTGGAGGACAAGGTTCCATGTTCCTTCAGATGTGGACTTGTTCGCGCCGGCGGAGAATGAACGAGCCGACCAGCCTCCGATGGGTATGGTCGCCGTGAATGAGGCGATTATGGAGGCCGGGCTGCGCTTCCCTCTATCCTTTGCCGTCTCCCATCTGCTGGCTGCTTGGAACGTGGCGCCACTTAAGCTGACGCCGAACGCCTGGCTCCAAATTATTTGTACTCTCACCCTTTTCGGCGGTCACCGCATGTACCGTCTCCTATCGCCGTCGGAGATGAATCATTTGTTCAAGCTGACGGCTCATAGAGGGTTGGTCGGCGGTTACCATATTCAGGGCCGATCTGGTCGGGTAATTCATGGAGTCCCGAATAAGATGCGGGGCGATCAGACGAAGTGGTTCTGGGTCGCCGGCAAGTGGGGGGCTTCTGCGAGCGATAATCCTTCGGGAGAGCTGGAGATCCCTACTCAGTTTAGGGAGAGGCATCCCGGTAAGGGTTTAGACTCTCCCTTCGTTCGGATGCGTTTTGGACTGATCTAATTTAATTTCGGTTTTGCAGGTTTTCACATTCCGGCGACCGAGGAGCTGCCTTTTGACTTTCTCGTTGTCTGGGAGCGGATAAGGAGCTTGTCGGACGACGAACTTGACGCCAACCGGATCAATAAGGAGAGTCGTTAGCTGTCGGCTCGACTATTCCATTTCCCGAGACATCTCTCGGTGCCAGGTATGAGTTCTGCGACCTTTACTTCGTTGGCGATCGCCTTACTTGAGGGAAGTGTCTGACTGTTGATCGACCGTCTTAACTGCAGAGGTTCGCTTTCTTCGCTTTTTGGAGCCTCCGCCGGAGATCGCTATGTCGAACCCAGGAGTTTTGGGTCGTCTCCGCCAGTCGAAGTCATCTCGGGCTCCTCCTGTGGCGTTACCACTTATTCCGGAGGCGGAACCTCGCGTGGAGCCGATCGTGGCTGAGGAGGAAATTCCGGAGGAGAGGCTTCGAGTGAATCGCAAGAGGCCGAGGCCGGAAGAAACTCCGGTTCCTGCCCCTGCCAGTGAGGTGCCGATCGCCGCTCTTCCGATCCCCGTCGTAGTTCCGGAGAGTGAGCCGCCCTCTGCGGCTTTTATGCGGGAGATGGCGATCGCGGATGCTGAGACCCCTCGAGGGAAACCGTATTTCGGTCGGGATCCCGAGAAGGCTGAGAGGTAGATAGCATTTTTGTTTTGAAAATTGCATCTGCGTAGGAGTTGTATTAACTTAGTTGTTTTGATGCAGGGTCCGTCGCGCGGATCCGTCTTGCCCGCCGATGGTCGTGGATTTCCTAGCGAGCCGATCTCCTCGCCAGTCCTGCGACATCCCTCAATATGTCAGCAAGGCCGCTGCTGCTTTGCCGAAGGCCTGGACGACCGATATGGATGCGATCGCTCGTCAGCGATCGGGGAGTACGATGCAGGCTGTTCTCGCCCTTTCTCTCGAGACGGCGACTATGGCTGTCCAAGCTGCTCAGGAGTTTGAGGGGCGGCCTTCTACCATTCGCCTGCAGGCCGATCTTGAGGCGGCTCGGAAAGAGAACGCCGAGTTTGCCAATAAGATCGTGGCGATGGAGAAGGACTCTCTGGAGGCGGCCAGGCGGGCGAGCCAAGAGCTTGAGCTGGCGAAGAAGGATGTCGAGATGTCTCGATTGACGGTTGACCGGTTCCGAGACTGAATGACAGATGCCGTCCGGGCGCAGAAGGCCGCTGAAACGGAGGCCGATCGTCAGAAGGTGACGATCGCTCGGTTGACTAGCGAGCTGGCGGAGGCGAAGAAGAAAGCTGCTGCGAGGGAGGCCGAGCTCCAAGGGTCGCAACAGGCGATGGCGGATCTGAAAAGAGAGGTAGAGGCGGCCAAGGCTGATCCCTTTCAAAACTTGGAGTTTGTCAGCGAGTTCGCCTACTATATGGCGTTCGCAGACTCAATCCGAGTAGCTAAGAAAGGAGGTTTGGAGGTCGGGCCTCTTGCTGAGAACTTCCAGGCGTATGCGTTGGAGCGTCCTCTTCATCCGGCTTTCTCCTTGCCGATCTTGGATCTTGCGGATATCAGCGTGGACTTGAGCTGGTATCCGGCTCCGGCCAATCTTGCACATCCCGATGCTCCGGAAGATGGGGAGATCGCACCGGATGCTGATGGCGAAGGCCAGGCAGGGGCCTGAGGCACTTCATTTTTGATGTTTTTAGCTTGCTTCCTTGTCATTTGTAGTTTCCTTTTGTAGCATCTAGGCCTTCGGGCGACCATGTACTCTAATCTCTTTCAAGTAATGAAATGGAAGTTTGAATTTCTGGCTTATCACTTGAATGATGGTTATTTTTGAGTCTTTGTTTGACTTTGTACAAATGTGTGAGGAGAGATCGTTGTGAGGGTAATTCCAAATGAATTGATAAACTCATAAAGATAACTTTTACAACAAATTCGATCGCTGCACAACTTCTGAAAAAATGGCGATCTCCGTGTGTGGTTGAATAGGGACGATCGTCGTATAGGTAGTCCGCACTCTTATTTCCCCTTGTTTTTATTCACTTAGCGGAAGTAAGGGGATGAAAATAATTCGTTGAGTGAGCGGTCTTCAACTTTGTCGAATCCTCGAGGACGGTCGTCCGTCTTTGAGGAACCGTGCACGATCGCGGAGTTCGATGGACCGACTCCTTGATCATGTCTTGATGCGCGAAGACATTGAGTGTCTCGTGACTCACTTTATTATGAGGGTCCTCTGTTAGGCTGCGCCTCGCCTCGTATTTAAATGAAGGGCGTGCGGTCTCGGTCTAGAGGAGTCCTTGCGCGGGGCAGCGTCGGATGATTCAACTCCACGCCCGCAGCTTGTTTAGCTCTGCTTCCACCTTGGCCCACCATGAAGATGGCGAACCTCGACGGTGTACGTTGAGACGGGGGTTGTGTCACGTCGCATTGTCCGGGTTCATCATGTTAGATGATGAACCTTCGAGGGCGAGCGATCGTGTCCACTAATTAATTTTGGAGGGCCCTCAGACTACGCCGGCCTCGTATTTAAACGAAGGGCGGGCGATCTTGGCCCAAAGGGACCTTGCATGGTCTAAGCAGTCGGTTCCATCGACCGCCAGGACCATGGATGCACTCTTCCACCTTGGATCGTCATGTGGATGCCGACCTTCGACGGTGTACGTTGTGCGGGGGAGGCGATCTCGTGCCTTAGTTCATCATGTTAGACAGTGAACTGTAGATGGCGAGCGAGTCCTCCAGTTTCTTTAAATAAGGAGGGAGATCGGGGAGACTTCCGTGGTCCCCTTCTCTTGCTTGAAGCGTGTAGAGACGGTCGCCGAGGTTGATCCAGGGGTCGGCTCGTATGAGCTTTCCAGCCTGTTTTGTGTTCGACTCGGACGATCGTGTCTAGAGATCGGTAGGGGCTTTGGCTAGGCCAACAGGCTGTCCAACTTGCCTTCCTCGAACAATCTCCAGAGCTGCTTGAGGAGGTCGCGGCATTGGTTGGTGCTGTGGCCGGGACTCTTGTGGTAGGCACAATATTGATTGTTGTCCAGGTGACCGTGGTCCCTTATCGCCTTTGGATTTTTGAGCTCTTCGTGCCCCTTGATGGCATAGAAAATATGCGCCGGAGTTCGGTTGAACGTATGGAGGAGATGGGCTTCCATGTCCTCGAAGGCTTTGGGGTCTCTGGGTGGCTTGGCGATCGCCTTCTTTGCTTTGGCGATCGCTATATTCTGGAGAGGAGGTGGCGTTTCCTCGCCTAGGCGGAGGTTGAGTAGCCTTTCCCTGGCTAGAAAGTTGGCAGCCTTAGCGCGGAAGATCGCGTAAGTTGGGGGAATATCCTTGGAGAGATGTCTAAACATGGGAGAATGACCGTAGAATCCCCCCATGACCGAATAGAGAGCGAGCTCGTCACTGACGGGTTCGCCGGTGAGGATGATTTCTTCTACCCGGTCGATGTAATCTGCGTCGGTTTCGTCTTTCCCCTGCTTGATTTTTATCATGCGGTGGGGGCCTTCTGGTCTGGCGACCTTGCTGGCGAAGTACGTCGTGAAGTCATTCGCCAGTTTCTTAAAGGAGGTGATTGATCGTGGTGGTAGTGAGATGTACCACCTATGGGCCAGCTCGCCCAATGTTAACGGGAAGATCCGGCACTTGGTTGCATCAGATGCCCCACACCCAGTCATGTAAATTCGGAATTTACTCAGGTAGGTTTCGGGGTCCGATCTCCCCTAATACAGAGGTGTTTTGGGAGGAGCGATCGTTGGTTGTATGGGGGCAAGCTCGATGTGGACCGCGAGTGGCTCGGTCGGCCCGGTGATCTTCTTCGGCGCTTGCCCGGTGTCAAGAGTGCTTTCATCTCGTCGAGTGGCGTTTTATGGCGGCCATCGCCGTGCTTTGGCCTAGCGGCTCGGCGTTTGGAGCGAGGCCGAGGCGATTGAGTGCGATCCACAGCGATCGGGCGGGAGTCGAGATGGCGACTGCGTTCGGCTGTGAGGCGGGTAGGCCGAAGTCCTGGTGACGGATTCGGATTCCGTCTTTTCAAGGTTGGAAACAGAATGCCCCGGTCGCCAGGATGGGTCGCGACTCAAGCGATCGAATATGGATCCATCCGGTCGTGCGAGAGCCTTTCCTCGCGAATTGGGGCTTTCTGACGATCGCTCGTTCAGTAGCCCGCTGAATTTCCGTTTTCTTATGCGGCGGATGATCGAGGGAGTTATCGCGGGCGACGCGCATGCTCTCCGTCACTACTCTAGGATGGCCATAGCCTTTTCGATCTGTTCCTCGGTTTGGAACTGATCGAGTGAGAGGCTGGGGCCATCTCTCGGGTGCGTGATCGAGAGTTTCGCGTTGCCGTGGCTTCCCCCGGTTGCCGGCTGGGGTTCGGATTGAGCCGGGATACGGTGTCCGGCGGTTCGGAGAGCGGCTTTCTTCGATGTACCGGCAGATGTCATGATTCTGAAGGTTTTCTTTGAAGTGCAGTGAGTGTCACTTCAAGTATATGCCCCGAGAACAGTGAGTGTTCTTCGAGACGGTAGGAATAAAAATGTGAGGGTTAGATGCCCTTCTTCTAGCGCCAATTGTTGCTACCCAAAATATTATCCGGAGATAGATATTGCTGGAATGGATGGGATAGCAAACAAATGCAAGAGCACTTCCGTGAGAAAGATAAATAACACAAGATTTGCCGGGGTTGTTAGTCCCGGGCTTGAATGCTCTCGCGAGATATTATTAATACTAATATTCGGGGATACAAGTACTAATGTAAGAATACAATTACAATGAGTGTAAAGATTCTTGTTATCTTAGCTAGTGAGCGTGTAGATTGCCAGAAGAACCAGATTTGATGCTCTGTGAGTTCTTGTAACAAAGAAGATGAACAGTCGCGGCGGTGAGAGATCGACAGTCTCTCACGGCGAGTATTTAGCTGGATGCTTGGGCTCCGGGGCTTATGAATCTCTTGGAATCTGTCTAGTGGAGACTTGCTGCTTCGGCCGATCGTGTTCTGGACGAGAGAATCGGAGAGAGAAGTCCTGAGATGGATTCCGGTGAGAAAGCCGGGAGCTTGATGATGTATGTTCTACTGTATTTTCGTGAATATATCGGAATGTGAGAGAATGAGTTCTGGACGTAAGTCACAATGATTTCGGAACTGTGGGTTACGTGAATTGTGAACTGTAGGTTATGTGAATTCTCAACCTTTTTCCAGTAGGAGGAGGTTCTCTATTTATAGGGCTTGGATACACCGGGCGATCGCCTTTTCAGCATTATAATAATCGGGCGATCGTCTTTTAGCACATGGGCCTGTCCCCTCAGAGTCTGCAGGAGTTGCTGGCAGTCAACCATGCGGTCCAATGTGACGCCTACACGCGTCCTGAGTTGCTGTCACGGGTGGCCCCACTGACAACTTTCGGCGCACATGCCGGTAGGTGGGGTAGGTGACAGGCTTTGGTCAAAGATCTTGTCAGTAGCAAAGATCTTGTCGGCGCTTTGGTGGATCTCGCACGCGTGGGTCGCTCGAGATCCAATCCTCGATGACTTTGACGGGCGATCATCTCTGCTCGGGGCGTAGGTCGGCTGTCCTTGGCCGGACATTAAAGTCGATCGCCAGATGCCAAAAGGCGATCGCCTTGGGAGTCGATCGCTAGGTACCTGATGGTGGTCTGATATCTTCGATTAGGCGAGCTAGCCATAGTTTGACTGATGTTGACTTGGTCGCTCGGCCTTATAGTCGATCGCCTTGTCGGGATGAATAAATCGTGACACAACACATGTATGATTGGGTATGTTCGTCGATTTGCGATTGGTTGTTCGTATGCCGATGGGTATGCTCACCAGTCGGGTATGTTTATTGAGATACACTGTATGTGATTGGTGTGTCATTTTGAGAATGTTACTCTTTCGTATATCTGTTTCTGTGGTTCTATATTGATCGTGTTGGAGCTTACCATGCGATGGTATTTTCGGTTCTTGTTGATCCTTCGTTGGTAGTATTGGAGTTTATCGTGATGATGACATTCTCAGCTGTGTTTTGACCTTTGGATTGGTCGTATTAGAGTTTATCATGTCGATGATATTCTCGGTTAATTTATTGGTTGATTATTGCTGGTAATCATCCGGCGTTGATTATGCATCGATGTTTCGGGATTCGTTGCCATTGTGTTGAGAAGTTGTTTCATAGATGTATCGTGCATTATTGTTTTTTTTAGCAGATTGAGACTTGATTGTGTAATCAGGCAGACACAATTCGACACGAATAAATTATTCCATCCGAAGATGATATATTTTGTTGAGACTCAAGGAATTGTGATTGTAAGCATATTGAGACTGTACAGTGAGGTCACTTGCTAGTATCTCAGGAGATCGCCGACTTGGCGCATATGTAAGTATGCTATTTTGGGTATTCGGTAATAATGATGATTGATTGTTGTCGTGATGGTTTCAGGATATTTTGGTTGAACAATTTGTTTGTTTTCTATGACGGATTGCAAGTTTCGAGGACGAAACTTATTTTAAATGGTATAGTATGTAATATCCGGAATTTCTACTACTGTTGTTTGATATTATTTTATCCGAGTTATATTGTACAGCGTGGAATCTGTATAGTATAGATAAAATAAATGAAGGACTGAGATGTCAGTATCGGTATAATTGTCGTACTTGGTCGACAATTGCAATTGAGGATATTATGTATCATATGAGAATATTATGGAATTTAGTATATGTATTCAGTATGTTAGTGTGCGTATCCACTATGTCGAGACAGACGAGAAGAGTTGGAAATGGCTAAGTGTAGTATTATTAGCGCATGCTAATAATCATGTATAACGCACGCTATCATACTAGTTTAGCGCACGCTAAAGGTAAAAGGCAGCGTACGCTAATACAGTCAGATCGGAAGGAATCTACGTGTGGACGAGGCCACTTTCGGCGCACGTTCTGATAGGTCAACGGATGTTGTAATGTAGTGTTAGCGCACGCTAATGCATGTTGGTTAGCGCACGCTAACTGTATATCGGACGAAAATGAATCTTATCCTCGTCAGCACTTTCGGCGTGTGGACCTGTCTTCGGAAGCATACAGACAAATGAGTCAACTACGAGTAGCGCACGCTAAGGTTGGACACTTGTGTACGCTAAATAGAGGCATTTACGTACGCTATTGCACGGGCATTGCGTACGTAAATCATTTCATGCAGTAAGACAGTTGCCTCTGGACTTCGATAGCGCACGCTAACAAAGACAGTTAGCGCACGCTAAGTGTGTAACGTACGTTAACTGAAGATGTTAGCGTACGTTAATAATGTACAGTATATATATAAGTGCAGTTGGCTATTTTTCGTCATTTTCATCCATTTCTTCATGTGAGCCGATAGAGAGAGCCTTGAGAAGTATTTGAGGTTCCAAACACTGGATTAAGGTGGAATTAATCATCCATAACAACATTTGAAGCTTGAAATCATTGGTGATTCTTGAAAATGGATTCAACCTTGGAAACAATCCATTCCTTCAAAAAGGTAATTACTCTTCACTTTGAGATTTCGTTTTGGATTGTATATGATGTTCTTGAGCTGATGATTATCATATAAACAAGTTGATAAGTATGATTATGAGTTGGATTACCGGATTATGATGATGTTATTGTTGATATGAAGATATTGATATGAATTGTATGGTTTCGAATGTGTTGTTTATCTTCAAAGAGATATGTTGGAATGTCTTCCTTCAATTCGGATCTTTGATGTTGTTGTTGTTGGTTTCTTCATATGATGGTGAACATGGCATGATTATGAGTTCTTGGTGTTTAGGTTGTTGATATTAAGGAAGATGAAATATGAATATATGACTTGAATTAAGAGTCGGATGATTACCTATATGTTAAAGGATATTGGATTTCGTTGTTTGATAGCTATGTACATGGTTCAGAATCACTTAGAGTTTTTGATAATCGCCATATGTTGATCGGTATCCGAAATGCATGTAACTGCACGTCATTAGCGCACGCTAAGCCTACTGGCTAGCGCACGCTATCGGGAATAACTTAGCGCACGCTACGGTAAGAGATTAACGTGCGCTAAGTCAACAGGCAGGGTAATATATTCTGTTTCGGTTATGGATTCGTGATCGTTTAAGTTGGTTTGATCAGACTTGTGGTTAACTGAGATATTGTTGAGCCGTTGGGTTTGTAAATTGGTTTTAGCGGTTGTTGATTATTATCGGATTGTTGCTTAATCGATTATTGTAATAGGTCAAGTTTATTGATCGGTGTTTATAATCGTATGTTACGGTCGTGTTCGAGGATGTTCGTGAATTGCTTTGGTCGGGACCTAGGAACTTGTAGATGACGACAATGTATTTGGTAACGACTTCATCATCGTCGTATCGGTATCGAGGCAAGTTATTACTTGCTCAGTTTATAATATTTAATGAATGGTTTCAGTTTCATTCGTTTATAATTCGTATAGCAATGTTTATAAATCATAATCACAGGAGATTTGGGATTATAAGTTATATTCGAGTGTTGGAAATTAAATCATAATGTATATGATTTACATTTGTTGTTGGTATACTTGGTATCAAGAATATATTGTGGTATTGACGAAAATGTGAATTATCTACAGTCCGTGGCATTTTGAACCGTCGAATATTGAGGATAATGGTTCGTGATGGTTTAGACATTGAGATCATTCTCGAAGGACTCGGGACAAGTACTCTAATCATTTTTGTCAATTTGTGTCGATCATGTTGTGATACATTCGTGTATCGTTATTGTCATGCATTCGTACATTGTTATTGTCGTGCATTGTGTACTGTTGTTTTGTGCAGTTGTGCATTGTTGTCATATGTCCACCTCGTGTTGGTCCGAAGGGATCATCGGGGGATCTATGCTAGCGCGCGCTGGATCATCGGACAGGTTTTTCCACCACGGTTGGTCTGACGGGGTCATCGTGGGATCTAGGCAGTGAACGCTGGATCATCGGATTACCTATGTGTTGTTATTGTGCATATGTATATTATGGGATTGCCATAAGTATACAGTGTTGTTATTGTTGTGAGCATATTGACATTGTCATATGAGTATGCATTTGTAGGTCTTGTGTTAGGACCATGTCCATATGTTGTATTGATCTGATCTTGGATTAGACTGACGAGATTGGTCGTGGCATTGCGTATTCTGAGGTATGTTCCATGTTTCCTTTGGTATTTGTCTTTGATGGACAATCGATTATCGTATTGAGATGTGATGATGTTACCCAACGGATTGGGTTGGACAGAGTTAGTAGATTTCGTAGCAGTGAGTTATGATAATGTTTTGAGAACCTTGGGTATTGTTGGGATACCGTACAGATATTTCGATATTATCTTATTGTGTTGTTAAGGATACGAATCGTGGATTTTCGTAAAGTTACGACAGTAAGATTACATTGGTCGTATTCTTACTTAGTATTTCCATTGATATGTAATTATTGACGTGATGTGATGGTTATCATTGTTGGATATTATGGCTGACCCCGTCGTGGGCTTTCTTTTTAGGTTCTTGGATTATCAAGCTTGTAGCGGTCGTGAAGAGATGAGCTTCCCGGAGGATACTGGCTAGGACATGTATTTGTGTATTGAGTTTCTGATCAGTTGTGGTATTCTGCTGCTAGAGTATTTTAATTGTTTGTTTTTATCCGTTGCGTGAGTATTTTTAAATGGCCTTTTGGTATTTGGTAACTCAGGTTACTTTGGCAATCGTTTTCTAAATCTATTCTGTCGGTACGTGTAAGCGATAGCTTAATGTATGTTCTTAAACAATTGAGCTTTGGCATTTCGGCCTTGTGATTTCAAATGATATTGTACGACGGTTTGATAAACGGATTTTATTAAGTCTTCAAATGTTTTTAAAAGACAGTACCGTCGTTAGCCTCTTGAGCATTTGTAAATGTTCGCGAAAATATTCTTCAGCCTTGTGGGTTCCATCCCGGGGCCCACGGCGCTGTAATATTCCCGGTCGGCTCTTGGGGTGTTACAGAATATGGTGAGCTTAGGTTGTGAAAACCTAGGCAGTCGGGTCGAGTTAGGTCGTGTTTTTGTCGTGTCATTTGAGTTGTCGGTTGACAAGTGTTTGAACTATGAGTTTTGTTGTTCACTCGGGCTTGTGTGTTATGTGATTTACCATTGTGGTACTGGGATTGTTGTAACTTTTTCAAATGATGTCAACGTGTTTCTTCAGATAGAGCTGTGTTGCGTTCTCGAGTTGCACTGAGTTTGCAAAAACGTGCGTTTTGAAAATGTCTATGTCAAGTATTTTCTAGAGTCGAGACATGTGCCAGTATCACGGGGAATCATCGGCTTCACGATCTGTAAGTATTTGGATTTTTGAATTTCATCGAGATTTATTGCCGTTCTAAGTGGATATGTTTTGAGATTCAGAAAGATATTATGCGTTATAGTATAAGGTGACAGAATTGGGACATGATTGATAATTTGAGAAACTATGATTCTGGAAATCAATATGTCAGTTAATTTTTGGAACGGAATTGTGCATTTGGGAGAATGTCGTGGATTGTTGAGGAGAACATGTAGTCATGTTAATTCATTTTGTGATACATGAACTATTTTTGAGCATTTGAAAATGATACTTTTCAAAAAGAATGTTTTACGGATGTTTTACGGAAAATGATTTTTGGCCGAGACCCAATCGATTTTGAAATAGTTTTAAACTCAGGACTTGGGGTCCGAAAAAGAGTTTCCTACTTTTTAACTTCTTGTAATGCGGAACGATATACGGGCTAAGACCCCAATGTTTCAAAAGGCTTTTCTGTTTTTTTTAAAACTCCCGAGACTTGTAAAGTACTTTATCAATCATTTATCTATTTCGTTTCTGCCTGTCGCGGTTTTGATTTACTTGTTCAAATGAAACTTCTCGGATAGTCTTTCGTTGTGTTTGATTTGTCAATTTTTCAATGTTTTGTCATAGCATATTTGAGGTGATCCAGGATGGGATAATGGTCGATGTTGCGAGTCAGGTGTGGAAAAAGGAGTTTTTGGTGAGAGTTTAAATACTGAGATTTTGGAACTCGATCGTGTGGTTTTCCGATGTAATATCAGTGGATATTGGTGACGAATTGAATTGGTATACAAGAGTATGGATGTAGTCGAACATTTGCGTACTTTTCATTTTAAACTTCGAAATCGTGTGGATTCGAAGGAAAACTGTTATCGAATACTTGGCACCAGCGAGCCGATTTATTTTTTCGAAAATTGATTTTGTGGTCTTACGAAAATTTATGTTTTGAGTTTTGAAATTTTTGAAAGAACTTTCGAAAAATTGTCTTCTTGACAAGACTATGTGATTTCAAATTGGTTTTGAAAATGTGATTGATATACATACGCATTTAGTGCATAATGCATATCATGGTGAAGTTCTGAGAATGACTAACGAACTGGATGAGACATCAGTATGGAACGATGAATAGAGATTCGAACTTTAGTATGGCAGTTTGGTTATCCAGGGATGATTGGTTGATTTATCGGATAAGAGAATATGCTGTGTGTTGTAGATTCACGCACACGATGTAATTTTGGAACTTTGGATTTTGTGAAACCGGTATATATGTGCAATGTGATTCCACTGGTATGGTAGTAGCGCGATTTTACCATAGTGATTTTGAATGGTTTCCTTGTAAGTGTAGATTTGGGGATGGTACCCCCATGCTGGTTGTTTTGGATATCGAGTGGTCGTTCCCACTCCATGTATGATTGGGTATGTTCATCGATTTGCGATTGGTTGTTCGTACGCCGAGGGGTATGCTCACCAGTCAGGTATGTTTATTGAGATACACTGTATGTGATTGGTGTGTCATTTTGAGAATGTTACTCTTTCGTATATATGTTTCTGTGGCTCCGTATTGATCGTGCTGGAGCTTACCATGCGATGGTATTTTTGGTTCTTGTTGATCCTTCGTTGGTAGTATTGGAGTTTATCATGATGATGATATTCTCAGCTGTGTTTTGACCTTTGGATTGGTCGTATTAGAGTTTATCATGTCGATGATATTCTCGGTTAATTTATTGGTTGATTATTGCTAGTAATCATCTGAGCGTTCAGATTGTCTGTCGATGTTTCGGGATTCGTTGTCATTGCGTTGAGAAGTTGTTTCATAGATGTATCGTGCATTATTGTTTTTTTTAGCAGATTGGGACTTGATTGTGTAATCAGACAGACAGGATTCGACACGAATAAATTATTCCATCCGAAGATGATATATTTTGTTGAGACTCAATGAATTGTGATTGTAAGCGTATTAAGACTGTATAGTGAGGTCACTTGCTAGTATCTCAGGAGATCGTCGACTTGGCGCATATGTAAGTATGATATTTTGGTTATTCGATAATAATGATGATTGATCGTTGTCGTGATGGTTTCGGAATATTTTGGTTGAACGGTTTGTTTGTTTTCTATGACGGATTGCAAGTTTCGAGGACGAAACTTATTTTAAGTGGTATAGTATATAATATCCGGAATTTCTACTACTGTTGTTTGATATTATTTTATCCGAGTTATATTGTACAGCGTGGAATCTGTACAGTATAGATAAAATAAATGAAGGACTGAGATGTCAGTATCGGTATAATTGTCGTACTTGGTCGACAATTGCAATTGAGGATATTATGTATCATATGAGAATATTATGGAATTTAGTATATGTATTCAGTATGTGAGTGTGCGTATCCAGTATGTCGAGACAGACGAGAAGAGTTGGAAATGGCTAAGTGTAGTATTATTAGTGCACGCTAATAATCATGTATAACGCACGCTATCGTACTAGTTTAGCGCACGCTAAAGGTAAAAGGCAGCATACGCTAATACAGTCAGATCGGAAGGAATCTACGTGTGGACCAGGCCACTTTCGGCGCACGTTCTGATAGGTCAATGAATGTTGTAATGTAGTGTTAGCGCACGCTAATGCATGTTGGTTAGCGCACGCTAACTGTATATCGGACGAAAAGGAATCTTATCCTCGTCAACACTTTCGGCGTGTGGACCTGTATTCAGAAGCATACAGACAAACGAGTCAACTACGAGTAGCGCACGCTAAGGTTGGACACTTGCGTACGCTAAATAGAGGCATTTACGTACGCTATTGCACGGGCATTGCGTACGTAAATCATTTCATGCAGTAAGACAGTTGCCTCTGGACTTCGATAGCGCACGCTAACAAAGACAGTTAGCGCACACTAAGTGTGTAACGTACGTTAACTGAAGATGTTAGCGTACGTTAATAATGTACAGTATATATATAAGTGCAGTTGGCTATTTTTCGTCATTTTCATCCATTTCTTCATGTGAGCCGATAGAGAGAGCCTTGAGAAGTATTTGAGGTTCCAAACACTGGATTAAGGTGGAATTAATCATCCATAACAACATTTGAAGCTTGAAATCATTGGTGATTCTTGGGAATGGATTCAACCTTGGAAACAATCCATTCCTTCAACAAGGTAATTACTCTTCACTTTGAGATTTCGTTTTGGATTGTATATGATGTTCTTGAGCTGATGATTATCATATAAACAAGTTAATAAGTATGATTATGAGTTGGATTACCGGATTATGATGATGTTATTGTTGATATGAAGATATTGATATGAATTGGATGGTTTCGAATGTGTTGTTTATCTTCAAAGAGATATGTTGGCTAATATCTTCCTTCAATTCGGATCTTTGATGTTGTTGTTGTTGGTTTCTTCATATGATGGTGAACATGGCATGATTATGAGTTCTTGGTGTTTAGGTTGTTGATATTAAGGAAGATGAAATATCAATATATGACTTGAATTAAGAGTCGGATGATTACCTATATGTTAAAGGATATTGGATTTCGTTGTTTGATAGCTATGTACATGGTTCAGAATCACTTAGAGTTTTTGATAATCGCCATATGTTGTTCGGTATCCGAAATGCATGTAACTGCACGTCATTAGCGCACGCTAAGCCTACTGGATAGCGCACGCTATCGGGAACAACTTAGCGCACGCTGCGGTAAGAGATTAACGTGCGCCAAGTCAACAGGCAGGGTAATATATTCTGTTTCGGTTATGGATTCGTGATCGTTTAAGTTGGTTTGATCAGACTTGTGGTTAACTGAGATATTGTTGAGCCGTTGGGTTTGTAAATTGGTTTGAGCGGTTGTTGATTATTATCGGATTGTTGTTTAATCGATTATTGTAATAGGTCAAGTTTATTGATCGGTGTTTATAACCGTATGCTGCGGTCGTGTTCGAGGATGTTCGTGAATTGCTTTGGTCGGGACCGAGGAACTTGTAGATGACGACAATGGATTTGGTAATGGCTTCATCATCGTCGTATCGGTATCGAGGCAAGTTATTACTTGCTCAGTTTATAATATTTAATGAATGGTTTCAGTTTTATTCGTTTATAATTCGTATAACAATGTTTATAAATCATAATCACAGGAGATTTGGGATTATAAGTTATATTCGAGTGTTGGAAATTAAATCATAATGTATATGATTTACATTTGTTGTTGGTATACTTGGTATCAAGGATATATTGTGGTATTGACGAAAACGTGAATTATCTACAGTCCGTGGCATTTTGAACCGTCGAATATTGAGGATAATGGTTCGTGATGGTTTAGACATTGAGATCGTTCTCGAAGGACTCGGGACAAGTACTCTAATCATTTTTGTCAATTTGTGTCGATCATGTTGTGATACATTCGTGTATCGTTATTGTCATGCATTCATACATTGTTATTGTCGTGCATTGTGTACTGTTGTTTTGTGCAGTTGTGCATTTTTGTCATATGTCCACCTCGTGTTGGTCCGACGGGATCATCGGGGGATCTATGCTAGCGCGCGCTGGATCATCGGACAGGTTTTTCCACCACGGTTGGTCTGACGGGGTCATCGTGGGATCTAGGCAGTGAACTCTGGATCATCGGATTACCTATGTGTTGTTATTGTGCATATGTATATTATGGGATTGCCATAAGTATACAGTGTTGTTATTGTTGTGAGCATATTGACATTGTCATATGAGTATGCATTTGTAGGTCTTGTGTTAGGACCATGTCCATATGTTGTATTGATCTGATCTTGGATTAGACTGACGAGATTGGTTGTGGCATTGCGTATTCTGAGGTATGTTCCGTGTTTCCTTTGGTATTTGTCTTTGATGGACAATCGATTATCATATTGAGATGTGATGATGTTACCCGACGGATTGGGTTGGACAGAGTTAGTAGATTCCGTAGCAGTGAGTTATGATAATGTTTTGAGAACCTTGGGTGTTGTTGAGATACCGTCACTACGCCATAGATGGCCTACGACAACTCCTACAAAATGTTGCAAGAACCAAAAAAATCGTTGCTGTAGACAAGAAAATCAAAACGGCAACACTTTTTTGGTGTTGCACTTTTCACCGCTGCCGTAGGTCCCTATAGCAACACTTATGTCACATACTGCAACACCACTCCTTTTGTTACCATAAGACTGCAAGGCATCGTTACCTATAGTCTACAGCAACATTAAACAAGTGTTGCAGCAGAGGCCAATTTTCTGTAAAAGTAGGGGCACTACTAATTTTTTTTATTTTTTTAAATATTTTTTTTAATAAATTGAAATTATTTTTTTAATATATTATTTTTTTAAAAAAATATATTATATTCCCGCTCAGTCCGCACCCGCCCCGCCCAAACCCGCCCGCCAACCGCCCCCACATAATATGTATAAATGTGCATTTCCGCTACTCACGGAATTTGAACATGTGACCTCAATGAGATGGAGGTGGGTATCAAACCAGTGAGCCAAAGTCATTTGTTGTTCTAATATTGATTTATATTATATAAGTGTACAATAAACCATATATATATATATATGTATTTAAATATATATATAAAATATATATATATATATTATATGTATATGTTTGTTAATATTTTTAGAATTATTTTCAAAATATATTAATATTTAACAAAATATTTTAATATATAATGTAATATAATTTTTAATATTAATATATAACAAAATATATTAATATTCAATATATTCCACATTTGATATAATATAATTCATAAAATAATAAGTATATATTATAATTTTTAATATATAATGTAATATAATTTTTAATATTAATATATAACAAAATATATTAATATTAAATATATTCCACATTTGATATAATATAATTCATAAAATAATATGTATATATTATAATTTTTAATATAAAATGTAATATAATTTTTAATATTAATATATAACAAAATATATTAATATTCAATATATTCCACATTTGATATAATATAATTCATAAAATAATATGTATGTATTATAATTTTTAATATATAATGTAATATAATTTTTAATATTAATATATAACAAAATATATTAATATTCAATATATTCCACATTTGATATAATATAATTCATAAAATAATATGTATATATTATAATTTTTAATATATAATGTAATATAATTTTTAATATTAATATATAACAAAATATATTAATATTCAATATATTCCACATTTGATATAATATAATTCATAAAATAATATGTATATATTATAATTTTTAATATAAAATGTAATATAATTTTTAATATTAATATATAACAAAATATATTAATATTCAATATATTCCACATTTGATATAATATAATTCAAAAAATAATATGTATGTATTATAATTTTTAATATATAATGTAATATAATTTTTAATATTAATATATAACAAAATATATTAATATTCAATATATTCCACATTTGATATAATATAATTCATAAAATAATATGTATATATTATAATTTTTAATATAAAATGTAATATAATTTTTAATATTAATATATAAAAGATTATTTAATTTTAATTTTACATAAAAAATGAAGTTTTTTTTTTAAATAGTACATCTACGGCAACACTGTGTCATAAAATGTTATAGCATGTAACACTTTGCTACTAAGGCAACACTTTGTAAACATATACAACAACATCAAAAAAGCAATGTTGCAGCAGGTAAAATTTTTAGAGCTACTACAACATTTTTGAGCACAACACTAACAAAATCCGTTGCCGTAGATCATCTATGGCGTAGTGCATACAGATATTTCGGTATTATCTTATTGTGTTGTTAAGGATACGAATCGTGGATTTTCGTAAAGTTACGACAGTAAGATTACATTGGTCGTATTCTTACCTAGTATTTCCATTGATATGTAATTATTGACGTGATGTGATGGTTATCATTGTTGGATATTATGGCTGACCCCGTCGTGGGCTTTCTTTTTAGGTTCTTGGATTATCAAGCTTGTAGCGGTCGTGAAGAGATGAGCTTCCCGGAGGATACTGGCTAGGACATGTATTTGTGTATTGAGTTTCTGATCAGTTGTGGTATTCTGCTGCAAGAGTATTTTAATTGTTTGTTTTTATCCGTTGCGTGAGTATTTTTAAATGGCCTTTTGGTATCTGGTAACTCAGGTTACTTTGGCAATCGTTTTCTAAATCTATTCTGTCGGTACGTGTAAGCGATAACTTAATGTATGTTCTTAAACGATTGAGCTTTGGCATTTCAGCCTTGTGATTCAAATGAGATTTTACGACGGTTTGATAAACAGATTTTATTAAGTCTTCAAATGTTTTTAAAAGACAGTACCGTCGTTAACCTCTTGGGCATTTGTAAATGTTCGCGAAAATATCCTTCAGCCTTGTGGGTTCCATCCCGGGGCCCACGGCGCTGTAATATTTCCCGATCGGCTCTTGGGGTGTTACAACATCTGCGCCGAAAGCTGCCGACACCGGGCCCACATGCCGACCACAGCTCGGACCTGTTCGATTCTCTTCATAACGTACGTTATGTACTCAACCTAATGTACGTTAAGCTCGTTTTGTTACTTACGTAAGCTCCTTTGCTTAGCGTACGCTACACTTGCACCTTTACGTACGTAAGCTCCTACGCTTAACGTACGTAATGGCTTTTATACTTAGCCATTTACACTGATCTTGCTCGTCGTCTCAATATACCGAATACGTATACACGACACACTATATCCTCAAATGAAATTGTCGACCAAGTACGATAATTATACCAATACAGACATCTCAGTCCTTCATTTCTTTTATCCATACTGTACAGATTCCACAATGTACAACATAACTCGAATAAAATAACATTAAACAACAGTAGTAGAAATTCCGAATATTACATTAGGGGTGTCATTTGGAGGGATTACTTGTGGTGTCATTTGTAGAGATTTTAGTTGTAACACCCCCAAATCCTATTGGGTTATTACAGTGCCGTGGACCCCACGCCAGGAGATCCACCAGGCGAACAAGACTAAAATACATTAAATTAAACAACAAGGGAAAATCATAGTCCCTACCATGATATCCGACACAATATTCCGATAAGGAATTTCAACGACAACGATGGGCCTACATGGCCAAAATAAAATACAACAACATCCACGAGCATCTGCTCGGGTAATACATAATGACAATGGCTGACAGACTGAAGAACACTCCAACTGACTGACCAACATGAACAACTCGGACTAGTATCGCTCGAATGCCTCGTCGCCATCATCATGCCCCTGTGTCTCAACTCTCTCCTCACAAGCACCTAAAACATGAAAACATGTTCCGCCCCCACGGGGTCAATCATCCAGATAATGAACATCAAATACATGTATAACATGATATGCATCCAAAGGCAGAATGAAACGGTACAATGATAATAATAATACGAGATGCTCACAAACCAATGTAAGAATCGAGCATTCGTGAAATACTATGCCCACGGCATACTATTAATACCTGTTCGACAGGTTAGAACATAAGTGCCCAACGGCGAATCATAATCCCAGAATATCGCAATGAGTTACACGACATGAACCAAACCAGAACTGAATTAAATATGAATCACAATGCCTGAAGGCTCCAATGAAATTATCAAGACAATCACAAAGGCCTGAAAGCCACTCAGCCGCAGCTGTCAAATATCACAATCACATGAAACCAGAACAGCCCGAAGCTATAGTTAATGAGGGCTAATAAGGTCATAACTACGACCGTGACCTACTGAGATGTAGGTGTTGGGAAGCCAACCGCGAAGGTTCAATCCCCAATCTTACCCATAAGATCATAAACACGACTGTGACCTACTGAGTTGTAGGTGTTGGGAAGCCAACCGCGAAGGTTCAAGCCCCAAGCTTACCCATAAGATCATAAACACGACCGTGACCTACTGAGTTGTAGGTGTTGGGAAGCCAACCGCGAAGGTTCAAGCCCCAAGCTTACCCATAAAATCATAAACATGACCGTGACCTACTGAGTCGTAGGTGTTGGGAAGCCAACCGCGAAGGTTCAATCCCCAAGCTTACCCATATAAGCACTAGCCGAGACAAGCCTCCAAAATATAATTAATCATAAATGACAACGATTCGTAGATTACCGAATTCACGAAAATGTTAGTGTGCTACCTTGAGTCGGCCAACACGGTAATGATGTCTCACGGATGGGCATCGTACTCGACAGTCCCAATTCAATACCTCGATCACCTTAGAATAGTCAATCGATAACAATGATGCAGCGGATGATTCAATATCTCGATTGCCTTAGAACGGCTAATCGATGACAATGATACAATGAATGCCTCGGTACCTTTAATCGGTTACCGACGACGAAGATGAGAATGAACACGACAATGCCTTACCGGCCATTTATGAATGATAATAAACACTTGGCATAATTGTTGAATAGTATCGTATCGAACGATCCCCTAATATCAATGAATTTATGAAGAGACTAAGTCTCGGAATGATACAACACATTCATACACATATATGATGACATTAATCTCATTGACTAGTACAAGTATAAAACTTGCCTCAAACCGAAGGCGAGAAGGTACTTCCACGATCAACGTCCTTAATGAAATTATCGGCCGCTCGAACAATCTTGAATAACACAATTACCAACAATCTGTTCAACATACGAATCAAACACGAATATAACGAACTCAAAACGTCGATACGACTAAACCAAGTTCATTGGGGCATTATATCGAACACTTTGTGGCCAAACTTCGATTGTTTACAACCAAACTTCAATAATACCAACATCAAATTCCCAAGAAGTGTTTCAAACCAACAAAACATCTTCAATACGATCAATAATCCAATATGAGTAACCAAATTCGTGATTACAACAACGATTAATCGAAAACCCCCAAATCCAACTCAATATTCAAAGTGTTCTTGAATAATCCTTCAATAATCCAATGAATAATCAAACATATCCATAATCATGCGTATATCACTTCATACAACATGATCTTAACATCCAAAACATCATATCTCAATACAAAATCGAAATCCAAGAGGTTGGATGAATATTACCTTTGAAGATCCAAGCACTTTGATCCGAAGAACATGCGTTAGATCGACTATCCGGGCTTCACGATCTAAAGGAAATGAAGAAAATCAAACCCTCAAGTGATGAATGATGAAAAGTCTCTCCCTCAAGCCTTTTCTCTCGGACCAAGGTGAAGAAGTGATGAAAAAAATGAGTTGAATCGCACAAAAATCGCAATTATAGTCTTGTGCCTTTGTGTCTGCAGCCCGGCCAGTGTGCCGCGGCACAGGGCCAAATCTGCCCCCAGTGATCGGCAGCGTGCCGCGGCCCGGACGAATGTGCCGCGGCAGTGACTCGGCAGTGTGCCGCGGCCCTGTCGGCATGAGCCGCGGCCCACGGTACAGACGGGTCGGCCGATAATTCAACATGAGTGTGCCGCGGCCCGGACGGGTGTCTTTGCAGCGATGACTTCAGTGTCTGCCGCGGCCCGGCCGGCATGAGCCGCGGCCCACGGTACAGGCTGCTCGGCCAAATTAGCAGTATGTGTGTGCCGCGTCGCACACTCCTTGTGCCGCGGCCCACACCCCCCTGGGTCCTAAAATGATGAAAAATGACCCGGAAAGAGAATAAAAACAATAGGAATCAATATTTGGGAAACAATAACACGAAATGGAAGTGCGGAAACCCCAAAACGGTGGTTCCAAGCAATGATTACAAGGGTTCGCCCAACAAAACACAATTTGAACAATGAGGAGATTAGAAATGACATGAACTCCAACGTCAACATCGACTAATGAATCAATTACAACAATCAAGATAATACTCTTGTCTCGATTCCCGAGTAAGGTTGAAACAATGAACAATATCGACACACAACTCGAAGTTATTCCGAACGGTGAACATAGTTGACTGAATATGAATGATGAACGATTATTACTGAGTGGAAAAAAATTCAGAGTGACAATTACTGAATGATAATAAATGAATTCACAACCGGGTATTACATTAGTGGTGTCATCTGGGATATTGACATTGTCATTTGGAAGTTTTTCAGTGGTGTGGGGGTTTTCATTCTCATGGTTTGAAATTTCTTCATCATCATCAATTTGAGTAAAATCAACAAAGTGAGAATCTCTCTCATCACATATGTTCCTAAAGGGGTTAGGTTTGCACTTTGTAGTCCTAAAATGTGACCTTCTATTGCGCTTAAATGGATGGGCTGACTTAAAAAGCGACCTTCTCACACTTTTTTTTCATATACTTTTTTTTATTCCCAACACTTATAACACTCTTTTTCCTTGTGACTTAAATCAATAGCAATAGGTACTGCCACATAAGTCTCAATATACAACTCAATTTTCATATACTTTTTATTCCTCTTAAACATTCCTAATATCATTAGTCAATATTTCTATTGATTAATAGTGTCATCCAAGTCACATTTCATTGAGAAAGCCAAATTAACATCAGAGATGCCGTATTTAAAAGTAAGACATAACTTCACTAAGCAGTTTCGCGTGACTGTACCTCGACCTTTTGCATTCTCAATCATGAATTGGTGCCCATAAAAGTGAACCCTGATCATGTATGTTTCATCCATTGTACCTGAAACAAAAAAAAATCACAAGTTTCATTGATTAAGGGTACTGATTAGAACTTTGTCCAAGTCTCATATTTTCCCAAAAAAAAAAAAACATCTACTAACATTAATTTCACAAGTTTCAGATTTTTCCAAAAAAAAAACCCCATCATTTTTTGCATCTGAAAACCCTAATTCCGGACATCGAAAACTCCATTGTGTAAAATTATAAACCCACAAAACAATTTGTACACAAAAGTAACCTCAAATCAACATTAAAACCAAGGAACTGATCTTTACCCATCTTTCGGATGAACAACGACACAATTTCTGAACACAAAAACCCGTTGACGAAGCCGACATATGGGAATTAATAGCGACCAAATACGGAGCACCCAATCGTGACCAAATTCTATGCCGACAAATAGATATGGAATTTTGTAAACAAAGGTGAAGATGGAACTCGATAAAGAGAGATGGAACTCTCAAGATAGTGGTTTCACCGAATGAAATGGAATTCTACTCACCTAATCGAATTAGGGTTTATGTCGAGATGGAACTCGCGGGTTTCACCGAATAGAAAGGATGGTGAAATTTGGCACAAAACTATTTTATTATGCAACTCATGCCAAATAATTTCCACACCAGCAAATACATTTTTTACATGTCTCACAACTCATGCCAAAGAGGCATCCCCGTCAGCAAGTAAGGACATGTAGGTAATTAGTCAACACATTTAGATCTATATATAATTGTCAAACCGTAGGTACTAATTTATAATTAGACCAAACAATAAGGGTATTATACGTAACTGTCCCTAATTTATATATATAAAAGAAACATAATCTTCACAATATATATTTTAAAATATTATATTTTCATATTTTTATTAATAAATAATTAAAGATATTAAGAGAAAGTTGGACTTTTCTACTGATAGGTTGGACAAAATTGACCTCACGTTAGGTCGTGGTCTAAGCACCATTAATTTATTAATAGATTAATCTGCACCATTAATTTATTTATAATAATTAAAATTTATTTACATATTCAAAATAACAATTTACAAATATACTATTAATTAATTTAACATTAATTTCCACATTTTTATAGTATATTAATTTTTTATTAAATTCCATTACCATTTTAAAATATTTTAAACAATAATATAAATAGTATTTAATTCATGCCACACCAACTAAATAATTTTAAAAATTCAAGGTTTAGAACCAACTCGCTCATTAGGGTTCTTCATCGCCATCTTTTTATAGTTTTTCTTTACTTGTATTTTTACATATTTTTGAAATTACTAAAGAGGAAATCAATGACCAAGGGGAGAGTATTCAATTGAGACCTAGAACGAGTTTCAATTTTATAAAATTTGATGAATTTGAAAAGATTTGAATATATTTAATTGAGTTTAAAAGTCAATTAAATTTTTGTGGTATTCAATATAGAATTTTATGGAGTTTTTAAAAGTACATTAAAATCATGAGTATTAAATGAAAACTTTTACAAATCTTAAAAAATTAGGAGGTATTCAGATTATTTTGGATTCTAAGAATTTTAATGGAATCATAATTTTGTCTTTTAAAATTTTTTCGTACACCCCTAAGATTTTGATGGATCTTTATTCGCCACCACCCACCACCATTGCCGCAACTGCCTCCACCACCACCGCCTCCACACTACCATTGTCACCGTCCCGTCCAACCACCAACACCATTTCCGCTGTCACCCCGCCGCCACCACCGCCACTACCACAACTGTCATTTCTCATAACTTTTTTTTTCTTTATATTATTTTTTTATTTTTTCATACTTTTACCATAAGAATAATGTAAATATTTGAGGAGAATGTAAGAAATAGTAAAGATGAATAAACTGTATTTGTTACACTGATAGAAGTGCTTCTATATAGGCTTTACAATGGGAGTCCTTCCATAAATAGGATTCTTAATTAAGGTAAGACACCTAATGAGATCCTACTGTTTCTAAAAGGATCTAGAACCTTCAATCTATTTATCCTAGGGTCTATTACATATGGGACTCATGCTGGAGACGTGACTCTCAACGAAGCCCCTCTTATTCTAACAATTACACTGAAGTCCAAATTTCAATTTGGACATTTGACCAAGTTAACAAAAAATTCCGAAATATACGTCTCCAAACAAGCCCTTATTCCGAAAAAAATATTCTATTTTTATTTATTTTTTCTGCTTTTATTTCGTATTAAAAAACATATTCTTTATTTATTTATTTTTTATGTTTTTATTTTCGGTTAATTTTTTTTTTGTAAAAATAAGTCATTTTAAAAGAAAAACAAAAACAAAAAAAAATATTTTTTTTATGTTTTTAATTCATGTTAATAAAAATATATTTATTTATTTATTTATTTTTTTATGTTTTTATTTTCGGTTAATAAATTTTTTAAAAACAGGTCATTTTAAAAGAAAAATAAAAACAAAAAATATTCTTTTTTATTTATTTTTCTTTTTTTAATAAAAATATTTTTTTTATATTTTTATTTTCGGTGAATAATTTTTTGTAAAAACAGACTATTTTAAAAGAAAATTAAAAACAGTCAAACTATTTTTTTTAAGGAGGAAGATGAATGTTTGGCCTCCCGCAAAATCCAAAAAATTGTTAGGGGTACAAATGACTTTTCCAGCAAAAAAGTCAAATTTATGGATCCATATGTAATTAAATCAAGCTAAATAGGTATGAAGATGTTATTATTAGTTTAAAAGGGATCCACATGTAATTGGAACATCTAGCAAGGGATAGGGTATGTTTGGATGACCACTTAATCTTGATTATAATCTTAATCTAGATTAAAGTTGGTCAAATAATCTAATTTGACCTTCGAAATCTTGTTTGGATGGTGCTAATTTAATTTAGATTATAATCTTAATCTAGATTAAATTCAAACGCTTTCGAATATAGCTTTCAACCCAAAGCTATCAGATTTTATTTTTTCATTCCGATTTTACCCTTAATGTATATTTTATATATATAATATATAAATTTTATTTTTTCATTCCGATTTTACCCTTAATAAATATTTGTATAAAATTTGTATAATAATATAAGTGATAACATAAAAAAAAAACTAAAATACCATTAGAAGTTGAAAACAAAATAAATAATAATCTATTATACTAAAAGATTGAGTCCCCTTATTAATGTGGATGCTTCAAGAATATTATTTAATGAATTCAATTTTAATAATTTAAAAGTCTCTTCTTAATCATTTGAAAAGTCTCTTAATAATTTGAAAAGTCTCTTCTTAATAATTTGAAAAGTCTCAATTTTTATCCCATCTTATTATTACAACTTCCACATTAAACTTACACACTATAATTTAAGGGTGATCACCTTTTAAGCTTCCTAACATAAGATGTTACGTACGTCTGTTTGTATTTCCATTGGTTACAAGTATACCATCGCCATTATATATATATATATATATATGGAGCTTCACTACATGGAGCTTTGATTAGTATGTTGCAATACAATTTGTGCCAATTAGTTGTTTGTTGTCTCATGCTATAATTACTGGAGTATATCACAATTGCTAAAACTGATCTAAATGATTTTTTGTTTTGTTTTGTTTCAGACTTTCAGGAGTAAAGAATTCAAAAATCAAAGGAGTCACTCTTCAATTTATTATATAATGTTTACCTTCTCTAAATGTAAGTCTCAAATTTACGTTACAGCCTACAAGTTCGATCATTCTCTTTAAACGAGTCGTTTAAACATTGTAATCATGAAAGAATGTTACAAAATTCAAGTTTGAGTGGCGGCAGAAACACTTCGAACCAACTACTATGCTGACAATATTTTCGTATTGATCTTGATTTGTAGTTCTTTAGGGTTTTGATGAAAAGGGACATGGAAGATTGGATACAATATTCATAATTTTTCTAAATGTGCGGGTTTTTGCTTCTTGAGGAAGACATGGGAGGGAGGAGGAGATTGTCTTTTTTATAGTTATTATTTTGCTAAAGAAATTAATCAATAATATAAATTTATAATTCTGTTAAAACTTATTTTGAGAATTCAAAATATTATAATTTTCATAGAGTCGTATGCGTTTGATTTTCGGTTTGGTTTGTTTAAGTTTATCGAGTATTTGTGGATATCAAACTACGCTACGTGAATTGATCAAGTCGATTTGGGACTTAACACTTAACGGTTATGTTAAATTCGAGGTCAACTCAATTTATCTTAAAACTATTTGACTAAAAATTGCAATACACGTTTCAATGAGATGCACCATTAGATTTACACTTTAACGATTTACGCTGAATATTACGTAAGGAACAATTTTTATACAAACTGTGTGCATCGCACGGGTCTGAATGCCTCGTATTGCATAATGTCAAAGAATAATAAGTAACATAAGAGTTAATATATAAATATTAAGGTTGTTTTTGTAATATTACAATATAACAATAAATATAAAAGATGTACCTTTATGTCATTTTATACATTTCAGCTAGTATGATAGTTAGTTTTGCCAAACACTTTTAAATGCAATAATCTAAATTATCATACTACAGCTAGATTATCAATTTTCAGCTAGATTATCTGATATAATCTAGATTATTGATTTTCATATAGATTATCAACAATCAGCTAGATTATAAGTTAATGCATCCAAATATACCCGTAATGTACCCTTTATTCTACTACAATCAGTATTAGGCAAGACACATGTGAGGGAAGGAGATCCCGGAACAGTAAAGAAGTTCTTATAATATTTTTATCCTTTGTTCTTTAATTTTTTATGAAAAAAAATAATTATTTACAAACACTTGTAAAAAAAATTAATTTATAACTAAATATTTTATATCTACTCATTACTTTAATAACTTGATATATGTTTTAGTCTTTTTAATATGAGATAGTTTTTTAGTTTTTTTCGTTAACTTATATCAAATTGTTGTAAAATTTATATTTTCAGTAGCTATTTATTTTTAATTAAAAAATCTATTATACATAACTATTTATTGAAAATCACATATAGAACAACTATCTATTAAGATAGTACGTAGGGATGTCTAAATGTTTCCCGGTTCTCGGTTAGAACCGGAATCGAACCGGAACCGAGCCGGTTCCGGTTAACCGGAACCCTATAATCGGTTTTCGGTTCGGTTTTCGGTTCCTTATTACATAATTTTTCGGTTTTCGGTTCGGAACCGGATTCCGAACCGAAAACCGATTTTATAATATATTTATTAAATATTATTTTTATATTTTATACTTATATATTTTATTATTTTATTTTTTGTAAATTAAAAATTTAAAACCCTAATATTGTTAAATAAATATTTTATATTTTGTTAAAAATTTATAATAATATATTATATATGTAGTAAATATTAATATTATGTTTTATAATTTATAATTTAACTCGTGTAAAAAACAAATAAAAAAATGGTTCTCGGTTTAAGCAGAAAGGGCAAAATAATCGGTTCGGTTAAGTTACGAAATTTTATATGGTTCGGTTTTCGGTTCTCATTTTTGGGCAATTGTGGTTCCGGTTAACTTAAAATTTCGGTCCGGTTAACCAGAACCGAACCGTTCGACACCCCTAATAGTACGCTAATAAATGAATTTCATGTGGTTACTATCTTTTGAGAAAATTAAATTCATTAGAAATTCATAAAATTCCATAAAAATCCATGAAAATTTATAGAATTTGAATAGATAGAAGTTCATCGATATCAAAAGAAAACTTATGAAAACCTACTGAATTCCATTAAAATTTATAAAATTAAAATCAATTAAATTGTAGATCCTATCAAATTCTATTAACATCTCTACCAAATTAAAGAGAGAGAATATGATAATCATGCGTAGGGATGTCAATGGGTCGGGTAGGGTACGGGTATGCCTCCTCCATACCCTATCCTATTTGATTCGGATCGGGTTCGGGTATTGTCCATCGGGTAATTGGGTACCCAATGGGTATTCGGGTACCCGTATACCCTATATTTAAGAATATAAATATTTTTAATATATATCAAATATACATATAATGTAATTAATAAGTTCAAGTTAGTATAATAAATATTTAAAATATAATATTTTATATAATAATATATCTAATTTACAATACATTATAATATTTATGTATAATAATTAATAATAATATATTTATATAATTGAAACGGGTACGCGGGTCGGGTAATCGGGTCGGGTATTCGGGTAATATACTATATTCATATCCTACCCGTACCCGATCATAAAACTTCGGGTTCGGCCGATACCCGACCCGATTTCGGGTTTATCCGACGGGTAGAATCGGGTACGGATAAAATTGACATCCCTAATCATGCGGAGGTGATCCATGAACGGTGAACCCATTCCACCCACGTGTCAAGTGGTCCAGCACTACAGACCAAGAATCTCAGATTCTCAACCACCCCAAAACCCTAAAACCCTAAACAGTAAACACCAGCACTATAAACAAAATAAGGGGCGGCGGCACACGCACACACGTTCCTCAATCTCTTACCTGAAGCGAAAATGGCCGGAGGGCTTGGCAAGAAGAAAATGCAAAGGAAAGCACGGCAGGCAGAAAAGGGATCAGCAAAAAATGGCGGATCGTCTTTTTCCAAAAACGTCACATATCTTCCGGCCGATGAATGGTTTGCCAAGCTTACAGAGAACGTGCTTGATAAACCAATTGGAATTCCTATGGATGGAATTATGAGGAACATGATCCGGATGACGGCTGAGATCCGAACGCGTGAATACCGTGCTCTGGAATCTCTCGTTGGCAAAACCCTTCTCTGGCTTCAGGTATAATTGAATAGTTTTTTTTTTTTTATTTATGTTTGTCATATAGTAATTAATACCCTTGTTTAGCTGAGAAAATGTTATTTATTTTTTTGGCACAGAGGTTTTGTGAAATGTTGAAATCCCATCTGCATTCTCGGTAAAAGCTTAATTTTCTATGCTTAAGATGGAAATAATGGATTAGTTAGTTGTCAGTTGTAGGCATATAATATCAGGAGCGAGACTTGAAGGTCATATAGCTAAAACTGTCTAGTGTACAAGTATGCGGTTATATGAAAGATATGGATCGGCATATAATGTATGCCCTTTCTTCATTTAAATGCATTATCATTGTAATTTTAGAATCGCAGCATTGCAAATGCACGAAAGAAATAGTTAAGATGCTTATAAGTGAGTATTAAGAACTCAATGGATGCCTTTCAAAACCTAGTCCATGTGTTAGAATTTTTCTATGACCTGCTTAAAAGACCAATACAAAGATCCTCTGTTTTTATTGAGAACTTTCCGTGAGAATCTTTGCAATGCTCTAAGATCAAAGCCTCAGGCTGGGGCATCTTGTTAGCTTGTAAAAATATATATCCAACCTGTGCACATTATTTTCCAGTTTCTTTCCCATTATATAAGCAACCAAACGGCATGTACTGTTTCATTTCGAGTTTCATGGAACATGCTACATTTAACTCGACTCTCAAAAATAAAATAGATAATACATCAAGCCAGGAACAGTTGGAAGCAACAATTATATCAAAATGGATAAATACATACGACACAAACAGTGAGACAGAGAAGAACTCAAGAAAATAATGGCCATTTGCAGCACTGTATATGTGGTCTTTATAATGGGATTAATAGCATAAAACCATCATGTTATGTACCGCAAATAAAACCATTTGATTTATTTTTATTGAAGAAATTCCCTTAGTATTTTTATAAATTTCGCACTAACTCTCCTTTTTCTCCAAATCATGAAATTTTGCGAGAAATACGAAGAACTAACTTTCTAAATTTGAAAAGGGGAGAAGTTTTGGTCCAGGATTTCTGAAAACATGAGAGAATTATATTCAATAGAAACAATATTAATGGAATTGGAGGAAGCTACATAAAATGATGGGGGTTTTCATGATTCTCCGGTTATAAATAACTACTTTAAAACATGAGGGGTAGACCTTTGAGTATGATGCCCTCGAATGATCGGATAACAATCTAAATGAGCAAAGAAGGTTCTACTCTTATATTGATCCCTAGATTGTTGGTGGTTGCCAATATGCTGGGGAGTATATGCTCTAACAAGCACCTAGTCATTCTTAAATCTTATGAAGTTTTCAGCTTCATAGCCCACGTAGGCGAGTACAATCAGCACTTAAAGGGACTAGTTATTTTCAGGTCTTCTATATGATATGTTTCCTTTTGTGTGTATCTTTTGCCATGATTATTGTATTGAGCTAAATGGATGTAACTTCAGTTATGCTAGGCTAGTCACCAGCACAGAAATGTGCTCTCCAAGTGTTGGTCTTGATCATTATATGGAAATTTTACATGTCGTGGCTCAGATTTCAGAATGAATTGTTAGGTGTTGTCACATCCATGATGGAGGTTTGGACCATGCATCAATTATCTGATATGGATACTTTAGAGAGTTTGAGTGACTTCGGTTCTCAGTTCCAAGTTTCCAACAGCATATTCTTTCAGAAGTTGTGATTTATAGTTCTAAAAAGAATTAGGAATACGGACTTGATCTAGATAGGCTCCAAAGAAATGTTGGTTGCTGTTTCCCATCGTGATAAAGACAACTAGTCGACAAGTCGAGATTCTAGAAGAAGTTGATAGTCGTCTCTCTCTCTCTCTCAGTCCTAGATCTTAATAAAAACAAAATTCTGTCTGATACTTTTGATTTAAACTATGAAATTGATGTGTGTTAAGTTACATTACAAATTACATCTAATAAATATATGTATATGAAAGACTTCTCGATTTTGTTACGACTAGTCGGGCGATTTGTCGACTAGGCTTCTTGAAGGTACTCATGCGACTTGGCTTGAGTTGGCGTCGTGATAACTATGATGTTGCCCCATCACTGTAAAAGATAATCATATTTTCGATTCGGTTATTTATGTGTCATAAAGTCATGTATGCGAGTGGAAAGATGTGAAACTTGAGTAGAATCTTCTGCTTCTAGATTTTTAACTTTCAGTTTGGCTAAAGGTTTCCTTCATTTATTTCTACTTGAAACTTTTTATAACTCCTTATTTCTAGAATCTTGTTGAGTATACTTTCTTGTATTTATTATCCCGAGTTTTTTCATTGTTTACTTGTGATACTTTTTTCTTTCTTTTTCCTATTGAAACAAAAAAAAAAGAGAGGCTTATCTTATTTGTTTAATTTTTTATTTAGCTGGTCATGGTTGATGATGAGAGAT
Organism: Orobanche coerulescens; assembly: GCA_033398695.1. Classification (NCBI taxonomy): domain Eukaryota; kingdom Viridiplantae; phylum Streptophyta; class Magnoliopsida; order Lamiales; family Orobanchaceae; genus Orobanche; species Orobanche coerulescens. Next base: position 151,488,375 of record CM065815.1, read on the forward strand.
TTATTCAAGGCAAGATACACGGGATCGGGGCGGAAGTGGAGCCGAAGAATCCAAATGTTGCTCAACTTTCTAGATGCCTGTTCAGAGGTTTGATAATAAACCTATTGTATTTTATTAATGATACTTGTTTGGTCACATTAATGTTTTGTGTGTTTATGCAGAGACTGCTCCATTGTTGCTGGGCTATACAGATCGTTGGATCTTCTCCCGGACCCTGGTGAGTTTAGAAAAAAAGAGAATGGGTTTAACTCTTCCTACATAATGTTTCTAATGGTTTGTCTAACTAGGCAAGTCTTGTATGGATTTTTTGAAGGTACTTAAAGAGCACAACCGCGTGATTGATGAAGCCTTTGAGTTCCACTCTCATGATCCGCTAGGTGGTCTGTTGGAACTGCCAGTTGACATGCCACTGGGTACTCGCTGCACAGAGGTACTCAAAAAAAACCTGCTGACGTAGTGTAATATGTACCCACCTTTTTTTTTTTTTTTAATTCCTATTTTCTTTTTTTTCATGTTATCTTTTAATTTATTTTTCAGGATTTTTCAATTTTTTTTTAATTAACATTCATTCTCTTTTTTTTATTTGCTTTTTTCTCTACTTTTTTCCCTCTTTTTTCCTTTTATGTTATTTATGTAACGATTATTGACGGTTTCAAAGTTTGATTCATGTTGGCCGACCCCAAATCATTTTGGGACTAAGGCTTAGATGTTGTTGTTGTTGTTGTTGTTGTTGTTGTTGTTGTTGTTGTTGTTGTTGTTGTTGTTGTTAGTTCTTTTAATTCTTTTTCGGGGTTTTCATTTTTTTTTTTTTTTTTTGATTTTTTTTAAGATTTTTTAGTTTTTCTGTCTTTAGGGTTCATTCTCAGGGTTTTGGTTCATTTTTTAGCATTTATCTACATCCACATTGCATTGAGACTTTGTGAAGCACTTTTCCCTTCCCCTACACACAAGTGGCACAACAATTCAACAAAGAATGAACTTTGGGTTAGGATCAGTTGGACTTTCTTTATTTAGCCTGTGACTATGTAACCTGTGTATTAGAACTTAGATTATCATTGAGGAACTTTCACTTCCGAAGTCTCTTTACTTACAAAGGCATATCACTAGTATCAGTTTACTTGGTAGTTGGTACAAAATTAATCGAGGGATGTCCTGTATGAATTTTGTTAAATTTGATTTTAGAAACACATTAAAACGCAGTAAAAACTGAGATACAGATAAGTTAAAAGTACAGAATCACAAGAATTAGAAAATACCACATAGATAATTATAGTTTCTTGTCATTATGTGGTTGATTAGTATAATTATTTTATTTTATGTTTTGTACCTCAGCGGATAGGAGTCCTTAACATGTTGGTGCGCCTTTCGCCTTTTAACAACTATGAAATACCGCCAATTTGTGGTTAATTATTATATTTTCATTTTGCAGACCAGGCATCTACTTGAATTTTAGGTTAATATATTTTCTTTATAGGTTAATATAACGGTTAATATTAAAAAAAACTAATGTCAACGGATGTTTTTTGACGTGGAGTATCTTTTGTGTCGTCTCGGAGGTCAGCTTTTTGTGTTAATGTACTTCATTAGTCCAAGATATAAGACACCCACTCCTATTCTTCAAGCAGAACCTTGAATGTGTCATTGTTACTTTTTTTTTTTTGGATGGTGGCGGCGGCAGCGGCATAAAATATAGAGCAATAATATTCAAATAGTGATTTTGGGCTTTGATTTTCAGGTGTTCGTCTTTCTGGCCGGTGATTTTGCCATGGGGGAGGGGGGTCTCGAAAGTCGTGAGGCAGTTATGAAACTCCTGCATGAGCTCTATACCCCCGTGGGAATGTGCAAGATTCACGTAAATATCTACTCCTTCCTATATAATAAGCATTCTAGTAATGAATTAATCTGTCCGAAACTTGATTATTGCAATAATGCAGGGATTTGATGTGGTTGCTGGCAGTGCCAAAGTGGCTCCGGAGAAGCTGGCTGAACTCAGACGAGGCACGCATGTGTCTGCTTAGCTAATCTGATCCGAGTCTTTAATGAAAACTGTAGAGGGTACATTTTGTGAATAATGAACGAAGGTCGGAACTTGTAATTGGTAGATGTATCATCCAATGCCCCCCACCCAAAAAAAAAAAAAAAAAAATTATCTCACCCTATCCCAAATATTATCTCGCCCTATGTACGAGCCCGGATACTTATTAGAGGCAATGATCCTAGTTTCTTTTGTTGCATGGAAATATTTAGATCGTTATTTGAGGTAATGAGCTTCTATGATGTGCTTTTCTAGTAGTATTGAGGTGATTTTTTAAATCAAGGTTCGGAGCAAGGTATTGTTCGTAGTGATGGTATATGGCCGGAGTATAATTCGGTTATGGTTTTTGGATTTACTGGCTTATATTTGTTTTGGCTTCCCCATTGAGTATGTAATTACAAGAAACCCCAATTACAAGATTTTGGGCCCAGGTCCGGAAAAGAATGAAATAAGCAATGAGGAACCGATGAGAAGGAAAAAGGAAGGCGTGTGGGGGCGGCGGAGGGCAGGCACCGTCTGGTGGCTGGCTGCACTTCTCGAGGAATGGAGGTTTTCTGAGAGAGGGGTTCTGTTCAACACTTTTCAGCAAGTCATGTTATGATTTCACTTTGGTTTGGTAGACGACAATAAATGCAAAATTTCAACCGTAAAATCGAAAAGATTTTCTAATTTATTTTTTATTTTTTATTTTTGAAAACTTTTAGAATTGGGTTGATTTTTTGCTACTATGATGACTTTATTAGATTTTGCAGGTAGTGCTACACGGGTTAAATTAGGTAAATCCCATCATTCCCTTAATTTCGAAATTATCAATTCTTCTTTTGATTTATAAATTTACTTTGATGCCTCTTAACTATTTTCATGAGTTTTACATTGAAATTCAAATCTCCTTGCTTAAACACTAATTACGATTTTAATTAAAAAAATTCTTAATCTTAATCAAGCAAATTTCTTTAAAACTATTATCTTCCGGCATTGTCCCTCATCATTTTTTCGTCATTCTTTTTTATTTTTTTTGTCATTCTTCTTCATCATTTTTCGTGTTCTTCATCAATTACAAGAAACCCCAATTTGTGGTTAAGATTACATTGGTCGTATTCTTACTTAGTATTTTCATTGGAATGTAATTATTGACGTGATGTGATTGTTATCATTGTTGAATATTATGGCTGATCGCGTCGTGGGATTTCTTTTAGGTTCTTTGGATATCAAGCTTGTAGCGATCGTGAAAAGATGAGCTTCCCGGAGGATACTAGCTATGGCATGTGTTTGTATATTGAGTATTCCGATTATATGTTGTATTTCGCTGCTAGAGCATTCTTAATTGTTTGTCCTTTCCGCTGCGTGAGTATTTCTTAAATGCCCTTTTGATTTTGGCAACTTGAGTCATTTTCGAAATGGTTTTCTAAACTAATTTGTCAGTACGTGTAAGCGATAGCTTAACATATGTTTTTAAACTGTTGAGTTTTGGCATTTCGGGCCTTATCCTTTCAAATGAGTTTTTACGACGGTTTCGATAAACGGATTTTATATAAGTCTTCGAATGTTTTTAAAGATAGTACCGTCGTTAGCCTCTTGGGCGTTTGTAAATGTTTGCGAAAATGCCTTTTAGCCTTGTGGGTTCCGTCTCGAGACCCACGACGCTGTAATATTCTTGGATGGCTCTGGGGTGTTACAATTGCACCCTACTGAGGAGCATTCGTTATGCAAACACAAACACGAAGGAGCATCCGCTGTAATATTATTATTAATTATTACCCCTAAATTGGAGGTCCCCTAACCCTAAATAGGAGGCCCTAGGCGATTGCCTATGCTAACAATACATTGAAGCGATATTTTATAATGTAAATACCTTCAATATTATTATTACACATCAATTTTCATTAAATATTTATCTTATTAGTTTAGTGCACACATGAATATAAATACTGTATACTTATGAATGCATATATGATTAAATTTTGTTTTCAGTTTCGATTCTTCGGTTCGGTACATTTCAGTTTGGTACAGTTTGGTTTGGGTATCCATAATACTAAAATCTTCAAAAGTGTAGTAATTATATTTTCGAGACAGTTCAATTCGAGACTGAATTGTTTAGGCTCGAAAGGGAAACAAACTTAATCATGGCGACCCATTATGAGACTGAATGACGGAAGAAGAAGAGCAACGACAACAAGAACCCCTTGGAGTTGGTGGAGGTGCGGAACACACACAGGCAGGACATATGGGACTCCTTGCAATTACCTCTGTAAAAAAAAAAAAAAACATCAGATAAAAAAATAGTCACGACCAGTTGCGGAAGCAGAGCATTTACTCAGGAGGGTCCGGAGTTATAAAAATTACGGAGGTCGGACAACTATATAAATAGCTTCCCCTATTTTATAGGGGAATTTTCATCCGTCGGGGGGTTCGTGGACCCCCTTGGACCCCTCCCTCCGCCCCAGGTCACGACATAAACAGTTACATAGTCGGTATGAAAGATAATCTATCGTTTTTCCAGATGGAATTATGACAAAGTATAAAGTTTCTAATTTTTATGAAAATGTTTCAAGAACGAGTTTTTTAATTTATTAAAATACTAAAAATTTATAAAAAAATACTAAAATATGAAGAAAAAAGCTTGAGAATTGGAAAAGAATATATTTAAAGAATTTATATCATAAAATAGTAAAATATGAAGAAAATAAAACATTTTTAGAATCTAAAGGTTATTATAGCTAGATGCACTGTGAAAATGATCAAACGAATATGAAAAGTATCAGAATAACCATAATTCTTATTAGGTAAAATAAAATAAATAAATTATTTTTCATATTTTATTTGGTTATTAGTAATAATTTTCTTATTTTATAATATTTTTGGATTTTGAATCATTTAGTATAACTTCACTTTCATAACCTTTTTTTTTTTTAAACTTTCAGATTTTTTTTTCAAGATTTTGTTATTCATTCATATTTTCAAACTGTAATTAAGGTGCTATATTGAAAGTTGTCACGGCACAGTTATTTAAGCATGTAAATTAAGGTGCTATTTTCAACATTTCATTAAATACTTCAAATTATATCAGACAATTATTTTTTATTTTTTAACCTCAATTACATGCTCATTATCAATCTCTTTTACCTTTTAATATGCACCACACACTCATCATCAAAGCTTACAAAATAATTGACTGATTTTTTTTTTTTGTTAAAAAATCGAAAAATGATACACACAAAAACATGATTTAAGTCCAATAAAGGAAAAAATACATTAGATCCCGCTGCAAAATACCTCATTTTTAAAAGGTTCTTACCATTTCAATAATAACATAATGACCTAAAAAATACAAAAATATATTACAAAATGGTCCAAAATGGATCGATCTGTAATTGTTTTGGATCAATATGTCATTATTCAAATGTTGAGTCTTTTTTTGCTATGTTTGCCAATGTCAATCCGTTATCTTATAGCGGATAGCTTACAGCGTGTGGGTTATTGACAAATGTTTGATAATGGTAGTTTATAGCGTTTTTCAGTAGCTTATAATATTTTTCAGAAATATGACTTGAAATAGTGTTTGAGCTTATAAATTATAGCGTTTTATTTTCTCTCTCAATTTTACCTTCACTACTTTAATTAAATTCCTCATTTATCGTCTATTAAATTAACTTCTCTCTCGTTTTTAAGCATCAATTTACAATTGCCTATTTACGTAATTTTATTTTATAAACTACTTCAACTGCTAGTTTTACAAAAAAAAAAAAAAAATTTTAAATTTAATCAACTAACTTATACATGTCGATCAGAGAGTACCTTGAACGACAATGAATCGAGCATCACTTGTGGGCAGAATAGGGGATAAAATGAAGCCGAAAAGGAGTAGTGTCACCATGATAGACCTTAAGCTGCTGTTGCTTGCCGCCATAGCAAATTAATGGAGCAGAAAACTGAAAATATATATATGTGGCTGAAGAGTACTAAATGTTATATTGATGTTATATAAGTAAGTTTTTGTTAATTCAAGTTTGTGGTGGATGGATGGCTTATTTATATTAGTGAAAATTAAACATGATATTATATATTCCATTGATTTTATGATGACAAGTTGACGCATGCATGCATGCAGCTGTATATGTTTGACTTTTGCAATTCATTGGATCTACACATATGGATTTCTTGAACTTGATTAACCGGCATTAGGGGTTCGCGAACTGTTCGTGAAAAAGCTCGGTCAATGGTCAGTTTGAGTTCGGTTTGACCGAATCGAACATGTTCGAGTATTTTCGAACCGAACATCGAACATTTTATATTTTGATCGGGTGTTAACTGTTCGCGAACATTAATATATATATATATATATATAATATGGCACGAACAGAAACAATTGAACACAAACGAACCGAACAAACGAACAGAACAATTGAACACAAACGAACCGAACACGAACAATAAAAAATATGTCGAATCGAACTCAAACACTAATTTGTAATGTTCGTCGAACATGAACACGAACCGAAAAAACGAAAGGTCAATAACACCAAAAGCTCGGTTCGTTCAGTTCGTGTCCACCCGGCACCTTTTATTTGTATAAAATAGTGCTACTGATTTTCTTCCTACAAAGTCAATATTTTTTTTTGTGGATCAACACTTTCGTTTTCCAAATAAAATAAGATGAATAAATCTAAATAAAATGAAATAAAGGAGTAGAATCCGGTCTGGAAGTCAATGGCAACATGTATATAGGACTAGACCCGGCAATATTTAATTAAATAAAATAACAATAAAATAATATATATTAATATATTGTAATAATATAATTTAAAGTATACAATTTGATGCTAATTATGGAATTTTATAAATAAAATTTATAAAATATCAACTACTATGTATAAATTGTTGAAGGGAAAATAACTGAGACATAAAGTAGGGCAAAGTTGTTGTTGTATTATTCCATTGATGAGCTCCCTTTAAATAGGGAGAAATACATACAAGCAGGCCTTAGCCAAACCCTAACTAGGAAAGCCCATAAACTAACAGACTTAGGCACACAATGGGTATTATTCCTTTAACACTCCCCCTTGTGCCTAGTCTACAAGCGCATGTCATGTTGCCTCGTTAAAACCTCGTCAAACAAAAACCCAGTGGGAAAAATGTCTTGATCGTAGGGAAAAAAGTACAGCACCTAGACACATCAAGTTTAGACTTCGTCCTTTGAATATATCCTCTCATATGATCGTTACATTTGATCATAGCGCTACTAAGGTGACCATTCCATCGATCCCTAAAATCGTACATCTTGTTACCTCGTTAAAAACCTTTCAAAGTGATAAAAACCCTCTGGGAAAAATGATTCTTGGAAGGAAAAGAGTATAACGTACGTTGTGGATGTAAGACTCCCCCTCAAGTCTACATCTCCCCCTGATTTGTAGATCAATCAAGTAGTTGTTGTCTCATTAAAAACTTCGTCAAGTAACAAAACCCAATGGGAGAAAATGAACCTTGATCAAAGAAAAGAGTACAACACATGTGATTAAATCACCATTTCCTTGTGATCTTTACATCAATCTTGGAAGTTGGAAAACTCTACAGCTCCCCCTAATGCTTACATTCACATATCGTTGCCTCGTTAAAAATCTTTCCAAGTAACAAAACCCAGTGGGAAAAATAAATCTTGGTCTAAGGAAAAGAGTGCAACATATGTAAGTATATTCCATTATATCTCACATATTTCCCGTTATGATCATTCCATCAATCAAGGGGATTTACAAGTTACATCATGTTCATAAATGTAAGTATGCTCATCAGTGGTAGTACTTAACCGCTAGTTCCTCACACGTATAGAATGATAGTTCTTAATCATGTACACTCACGGATTGATTCATGCAAAGCAATAATCTTGTCGTGATTCGAGGAGGTAGCCAAAAGGGGTTTGCATAGTCGATTTACAAAACATAAGCAATTCATACCAACACATACTTTGTGGTAGTTGTTTCGGCACCAGCATTTACTTTAGCATTTGCCTTTTCATAAGCAGCTTCCTTTGCGTGCTTGTAGGGAAAGAATAGTCCCAAGTCAATGGTTTCTTTTAAGTATCAGAAGATAATCTTGATACCATTCCATTGATGTTGCGTCGATGCTGAACTAAATCTAGTCAGCGGATTAACTGAGGAGTGATAGCAGGTCGTGTACATTAAGCTAAGTACAATAATACGCGATTACACTCAAGTAGGGATTTTCAGCTCCCAAAGCTCTTCGCCACTTTCGTTTAGACGAAATGGATCTTTCTTTTGCATCTAAATGTCCGACCTATCATGGGGTGCTAGTTGGGTTTACCTTGTCCATGTTAAAGTACTTGAGAATCTTCTGGACATAGGCTGACCGGTGGAATAAATTCCACAAACTCGATGTTCTATGCCAATGCCTCGACAGAACCGAGTTTTCCCAAGATCTTTCATCTCAAACTCATATTTTCAGTATCCGGTGGTTTGTCTTATTTCATAAAGACCGATTATGTTCATGTCATCAACATACATTGCGATGTGAATCCGGATCTTATTTGTGAAGACGCAGGGACACAGTTCATCGTTCTTATACCCCTTCCCAGTCAAGTATTCACTTGGACATTTATACCACATCCTTAAGGATTGCTTTAAAACCGTAAAGTTGAGCGTTTCAATCTAATTGTAAACGCACTCCGTGGTCTAGAGTCACTTGATTTGGGTAATAAAATTCCATAGGGCACTTTCGTATGTATCTCCGTATCTAGATCCCCATAGAGATACGTAGTAACCACATCTATTGGCTGCATTTCCAGTCCCTCGGAAATTACTACGCTAATCAAATAGCGGATACGTATACGTGGGAGTACATTTCCTCGTAACCAATTCCAGGGCATTGTGAGAACCATTACTTCGTGAACCTTGTACATTAGGACTCTACTATTCTCACTGAGTCACTATGATTTACGACAAAGGTTCATTTATGTCTTATAGGCTTTACACTTGGGCAGGTTAGCATTACCCAAACCAAATACCTGACTCTTTGTCGGAGAATCTAGTTCAACCTGGAATGTTTTTATTATAGGCCAATCAGCTCTATGTTGATTTCATCCAACTGAGAGAGGTTCGACATCATCGTACTTTATGATTCATGACATGTCATCAAAGTGGGTGGTTGATCAGGCCACACCCTCATAATTTCATCGAGATTCTTGATTTTCTGAATCATATCTTCGGGGCGTCCCCCTCGTCATGATTCATGGACATAATAAAATCAAGCATGATCTCATGAAACGAGTTCACTGATGGTTAACATGTACTTTTGTGCCATACTCTACCTCTTTCTTGGGTGAGTATTTGGTCGAACCATGTGGCTTCCATCCATTCCTTCGCAGGGAGCCACGGCCTCAACCACACCTCCACCAAGTGCGGTTGCATCACCTGGTTCATTGGTGATGTGCCCCTTACAGGGGACTTCTAACCTTACAGGCACATTTGCAGCTGTAATGTGAGATCTTGTCACTTGAACGATATCAGTAAATGCACCAGGCATCGAATCTGCTACATCCTGAAGATCGAGTGTTCTTTGTGCTTCACGGTAACATTGTGAAGTTCGGGGATCGTAATGAGACAAAGTGGAGACATCATGACAATTCCTGTCGTTCCTCGAGAAATTAGATTTTCTCTCCTCCCCCTAACGACGGGAAGGTTGTCTCATTAAAGTGACAATCCGCAAATCGTGCGGTAAAGAGATCACTGTGAAGGTTCTAAATAGCGAATAAACGTCTGGAGATTCTTATCCAACGTGAATACTTAATCGTTTCTAAAGACCACTGCGCTGTGGGGCGCAGAAAGCACATATAATGCGTAACCAATTATGCGCAATTGGCACTCAAGTCCGTCTGGGTCCAAAATATAAAAATCAGGCTATCCAGTTACCAACTGGTACGCATAAACTAATTGGTTAGCAAAAGGTCTAATAATGAACGATTTAAGTAAAGTTGCGTGCAATATTGCATAATTCCAGGCAAAAATATGCTAATTGGTGCGCATAACCAATGACATAATCACCATACATATTCTTTCGACGGTGTTTTATGTGAGACCGTTTGCATATGCACATGGGATGAGATACTATTCATTAATCTCTATCATGCAATAAACATCAAATACTTTTTGATGTGAACTCTCTAATCATCAAGTCCTTTAGATGTGATAAGAGAGGTGAGTCCTTATAAATTATTTTGGAAGTTCTGCAGCAGTTTGAGTGGACAGGAGAGCGACATGTGACCAACATGTCGAAGAATCCATCAAAACCATAAATACATAAATGGTCCGCATATTAGGTGGATGGATCCACAAATATCTCCTTATATTCAGCGTAAGAATTGAATGTTTGCTTTTGTTTCTTTAGCGTAGGAACGTCTCGCTCCTACTTTGGCTAGAGAGCAGGCTTTGCAACACTAAGTGACGGGCATTTGATATGCATCCGGTTCTTTGGATAACACGATTAACATCAACATTGTTCTTTATGTCGAGTTGTTGCCCATTTTCACTCGAAAAGTAATGATGTTCGTACAGGTTCTTTAGTATACATATCATCATACTTCGACCAGGATGACCTAGTCTATCGTGCTAAAGCCTATATGAGTCTATGTCCCAAAGCACATTGTTGGTGACAACATAGGATTTTAAAAACCTAATAGTAGTGAGGTACAGTCCACTAGATTGACTCATGAGTTAATCTATAATGCGTTTACGTCCACATTCATTAGAATTAATAAAAGAAACTCTATTCCATTCTCACAGTGGGTTTCAATCTGGAAACCATTGCTACGTATATTATTGAAGCTAAGTAAGGTTCGAAGGGATCTAGATGCATACAGAGCACACGGGTCAAAACCTGCAAATTGGCACCTTTTATGCAGTTTTTGGATCGGGACTTTCATAACTTTATCTTCTACACACTTAGAACAAGAGAGAGAGATAGAGAGAGAAACAAGAGAGAGAAATACAATTTTTCATTTTTCCGGAGATTTATCGGTCGGATCGTCGTGATCTTTTGACAAGAGCTTGGTAGCTATTGGACAAATCTTTTCACCATTGTAGATCGAGTTTTTGAGTCCGGAAGTACGGGTATTTCGTTAGCTCAGCTATTTACGGTTGTTTCTTTTCTCGATCTTGTTGTTGTTGTTGATTCCAAATACTTGAAGAATATTTATTACCAAGTATTTGACGATTGGTGTATACCCCTAGTTTGTATTAGGGACGATTGTGTATTTGTGTGTATTGGTGATAGTGGATTTTAAGCGGCTTCGGTCCCGTGGTTTTTACTCTCGTCTTGAGGGGTTTTCCACGCTAAAATTTGTGTCTCGTCTTTATTGTTTTTCGGATATCATTTGTATTAATTTTATCGAGTTGTAATTGTTGCTCTACTCGTCGGTAACCACAAAGTTACGATTGAAGAGTGGGAATTTGTCAAACGAGGTTCCGCTTTATTCGTTGTGACGTGACGTTAGTCAGTATTTTTCCCAACAGAACGAGCCAACTCGATTCGTAAAAAAAGCTCGAGCTTGAGCTCGTTTATCTCAAACTCGAGCTCGCCCGACTCAAATTACAGTCGTGATGCATGAAGCTATATATGTTTGACTTTCGCAATTCATTCGATATGCATACACATGAATTACTTGTATTAACCGGCACCTTTTTTATTTGTATAAAATAATGCTAGTGGTTTTCTTCCAACAAAGTCAATATTTTTTTTGTGGATCAACACTTTCCTTTTTCAAATAAAATAAGATGAATAAACCTAAATAAAATGAAATAAAGGAGTACAATCCGGTATGGAAGTCAATGACAACATGTGTATAGGGCTGTAATTAGGGCTCTTCTCGGTCCGGTTCGGTTCGGATATTGTCTTAGGGTTTAGGCATGATTTGTAGACATTACCGGTTTGCCCCACGGCCAGGTCCCAACTTCAATACTTGTATCCGGACCGCTAATGTTTCGGGTGAGTATCGGTCCCGGGTATTTCGGGCGGATTCTCGGGTATCTTGGATCATTAAAAGTCATAATCACCAAAACCTCATAATCGAAACAAGAATGGAGGGTTTTTTTCAAATGTATGCAAGGAAATTAAGAGATAATGTCTTTTTAAACTTATTTTTCTATATGTACTAATATCTAATACAATATTTTGTACAATGTATGTTTATGAAAAAATACCGGGTTTTTTACCGGGTTACCGATTTCGGTCCTTATCGGTTTCGGTTCTAACTTTGGTACCAGTATCTGGACCGCTAACGTTGCGGGTGAGTATCGGTCTCGGGTATTATCGGACGGTTCTCGGGCGGTTCTCGAATATACTTGAACCGCTAACAGCCCTAGCTGTAATTCATGACTCGGCTCGACTCGAGCTCGTTAACGAGTCGAGCTCGAACATAGAATAAGGCACGTTTAGGTAAAGGAGCCCTCTTGGCTCGAGCTCGTTTATAATACGAGTCGATCTCGGATACAAGATTAAGCTCGTTTACGTGTAATTATAAACGAATGAATTGGATCTCGACTCGACTCGTGAATTAAACGACTAATCTTCAGATTAATCTCTGAAAGAACTTCTATCGATCCAATTCAGTCGATTTTATCAAGGTCCTGTTGAGGTGCAATTTCAGAGTAAAATATATCAGTATATTAAGTTATTTAAATTAATAAATCTATGTCATAACTATATTATAATATTATACATTAATTAATAAATAAAATATAAAATAAAGTAAACATAAAAATTGATATTTAAAAATATAATTAAATATTAAAATAATATTAAAATACATCTGATTAATTCTTCCGATTATTAGGCGGTACCTTAACCGTCTAGACCCACCTACGTTTTTTAGAACACTAGGCACCACCCTTACATACTCCACCCGAACCGGCCCTCGGAACAAGTCGGTTTAACCATTGCCCACAATTTTTAATAGGCCACATATTTTTTGCTGTATAGAATCATTTTTATCAAAAAAAAAAAAAAAACAAGAAGAAGAAATATTTATAAAAAGATCCCAAGTATCTCCTAAAATTACAAATGCTCCCTTACTGTGTGTTACGAACAAGGACCTTGTTGTTGAGTTTTGATATTACCTAACAAGGGCATTATCTTTCGCGGGACGATTACAGCTTATTGGTTCGGTGTTGTTGAGTATCACAAATTTCTGGAGTTCAACATTCCGGTTACCAAAGTCATGTATAAAAGAGATTGACAAAATCTGTTCAGCTTTTCTTTGGTCAGGCCCAGAGTTAAATCTGAAAAAAGCGAAGGTTGCATGGAAGGATGTTTGCACTTCAAAAGAAGAAGGGGGATTAGGATTGAGATCCATTGAAGAAGCAAACAAAGCTAGTTGTCTGAAACTGATTTGGCGTATTCTATCATCGAAAGAATCTCTTTGGGTGAATTGGATAAAGAGATATCTAATCAGGAACGAATCCTTTTGGTCAATATCGAGTAACACTACGTTTGGGTCTTGGATGTGGAAGAAGGTGTTGAAATATAGAGCACTTGCTAGACATTACCATCGAATTGAGGTAGGCGGTGGTTTAAGCACTTCTTTCTGGTTTGATAATTGGAGTAATCTGGGGTGCTTATATGATGTAACTGGAGCTCGAGGAATAATCGACATGGGAATATCACGTTTAGCAACAGTGGGTGCAGTCCTAGGTATCACAAGAAGAAGAAGACATAGACGTGGTATTTTGAAACAAATAGAAGAGGAGATAAAAAGAGTGAGGAGACCCGGTATCAACCAAGAGGACAAAATGGTTTGGAGGCAAAGTAATGGTGAATACAGGGACGTTTTTAGCACCAAGGAAACGATTTTCCAACTGCGAAATCATCGAGATACAGTTCCATGGCGCAAAGGGGTATGGTTCTCTCATTCGACACCGAAATATTCATTCATGGTGTGGCTTGCGATGAGGAATAGACTATCGACGGGAGATAAGATACGAGTATGTAATGCAAATGCTAATACATGCTGTGGTTTCTGTTCGAATCCGAACGAAACGAGAAATCATTTATTTTTTGCGTGCCCTTACATAAGGAAGATATGGGAGAAACTGGCCAAAAAATTGATGGGAAGAAGATACTCTTACATGTGGGATAGAGTTACCCAAGAGCTTGAGACTGGTTTAGGAGGTAAAGTCCACACTTTTATTCTACGTTATGTCTTTTAAGTAGTAGTTCATAGCATTTGGATGGAGAGAAACAACAGGAGACATGGAGAACCAGAAAAAACAGAAGAACAGCTGGTTACTTTCATTGATAAGAAGGTTCGCAATCAACTCTTTCTCATCATTCGGCAAAGCGACTTGAAGTTTGATGAAGCCCTCCAACTCTGGTTTTCATTAGTTTAAATTTCAAATTAAACTTATGAGTAAAACGTTATGGAAATGTTGTAAAGAGTATTTTTTCTTTGAATATAATTTAACATTAAAAAAAAAAAAACAAGTACTCATCAGGGTGCAATTTGTACGACAGAAATAAATGTTAAGGGGGTATTTGTAATTTTAAATAATAATTGGAATATTTTAGAGGTAATTACAAAAAGGTCGTGAGGTTTGGGCTACTTCAAAAGAAATCCAATAGATTTGATTAGTGGAAGAGAAAAATTCTGGTCATTGATTGTGTCTTGATTTGAGGGGTTAACTGTAATGTTTGTGTAAATGCTGGGGTGGTTTAAAAAATTAAACTCATGAAGGGGAAATATGAGATGAAATCAAATCTCAAGTGGTTTTTGTAGTTTAAAAAAATATTTGAATTGTTCTACAATTAGCTCAAACCTCAAGGGTTTTTTGTAATTATCCCTTTTTGTTAAATTAATGAGGCTAAAAACTTAGTGAAGACTTCTTTGTAGTTAAACCAAACCGACCGAAAAAAAAAAAAGAGAAACATTTATGGATATTTTTATAGTTAAATTAAACTTTACTGAAATTAGGGGTAATTTTTGTAATTAACCCAAAACCGAAAAGGAGAAACAAATGCAAGTATTTGTTGTGATATTGCAGGATAACAATGTTGTTTTGGTAATAACACTAAAACTTAGGGGCAGTTTTGCAATTAATCCAAACCAAAAGTTTTACATAATACAACACAATTCATTAACTGTTACTGTTGATAGGCGCGCTTGGAGGCGCCAGATCAGAGTTGTGGATTCTTTTGTAGGGAACAGTGTTGTAGTTGAGAGCTTCAGGGTTGGGTTGTCTCCGTTAACTCTGACCTAGAGCATTGCATTTTTCTTTTTACTTTTATTGTATATTTTATCCTGTTGCCTTTTGCGTGTGGTGTATTTTTGATAAGTGAATGCATACGAGTCTACCTCTCTTCTGTTGGAGCAGCGTTCATCGAGAGTGCATTTGCCAAAGTCCACTTAGGTAAATCTCATGTGAATTAAGCCATGGGCTCACGTATGATTTTGAGTTTTTTCGCATCATATACTTTGCACTGTTCTGCCTTCACTTGAAAGCTTCTCCCTACCGTAAAAGTAGGGCATGGTCACAGACATCTTACTCTCCCTGCACTCGCTCTGAGCGGGATATACTGGTATGTTTGGTTTGGTTTGGTTTAACACAATTCAATAAAGGGAAAACAGAAATCCATACCTGACCTCTAAGCTCAGTTTGCTTTAATTTCAAATTAGACCCAACTTTTTTATCCCATTTCCCTTTTGATCCATTTCCTTCCCTTCCAATTTCTGCTGCTTCAACATACCTATAAGCAACAGCTCCTTTCTCCTCTTTGATCACAATTTTACTTTTTACACTTTCGTCCTTCAATTTCCCATCACTTTGCACAACAGATCCCTCAGATTCCTCCATCATTCGCATCAAGTCCTTTAGGATTCCAGATAAACGGATGCCCCGGCCTGACACCGACTAGAACAGGAACCGGAGTCCCGACTTCCATTTTCTCGACGTACAAAAACTGCCCAAGTTGCAGTTTGTTGTTTAGGATTAAATATGTATCCTTTTTCGACAAGGAAGCGTATGTCGAGTGTGAAGAGTCTGAGACTTTAATGAAGAAACCATGGTCTGGGTATAATTCCGAGCCTGTTACGGCTGGAACTATACTGAGTATGTTTGGTTTGGTTTGGTTTGGTTTTTTAGGACTGGAACTATGCTGATGACTTGTAAAAGGATTTGTTCTGTGTTCTCCATGGACTTTTAGGTTGGAATTTATTGTTTGGATTAGTTTGATCAGTACTCCAGTCCATGGATTAGAGATGCCATGTTTTTTTCTTCCTCCATTCCCACCTGTTTCAAGAATTTAACTTTAGTTCATGATTTTGTTTTTTAAGTGAAACGAAGGGCCAGTTTGGCATTGCTGCGGCCAACATCACCCGCTTTGGGATGTGGCGGAAAGTGTTGTAGAAAAAAGCCGGTAAATATATGATAAAAGTTCTAAAAAGTCGAGAACTACAGTTATTTTCGGACAAGCTATAACTTGTACTCCCTCCGTCCGTCAAAAAGTGCCCCATTTGGGGTTGGGTACGGATAGGGATGGCAATGAGGCGGGTCGGGGCCTGGTATTTCCTACCCATACCCGGACCCGCACTTAAAACGGGCCCAGATCCGCCCCAGACCCGCCAAAATTTTTTTTGAATCCGCCCCAGACCCGCTCCGCTCGGTTCTGCGTACCCAGCGGGTACCGCGGATTAATATATATTTTTTTCTCGGATTAATATTTTATACATATATATTACTAATTTTAACTTATTACCAATTTAATATACATATATATAATATATTACTAATTTAATTACTAATACATGTTTAATTTATTAAGTATTAGTATTTTATATATATATATATACCCATATATATCGGGGTTGGTTCGGGAGGGTACCCCATACCCTGGAATCGAACCTGACCCGAATTTATTTTTCTTTACCCGCCCCAAACCCGGACCCGGACCCGAATTTTGTTACCCGAATTGAACCCATTCGAGTAAAAACCCGTGGGTATCCGGACCCGTGTTTTTTTTGCCATCCCTATGTACGAAAAATAAAAAAGCTGGAAAAGTTGTTTTTAGTGTGGTAAAAATTGAAAAGTAGAGGTAGTGTTAATCTTGTGATTAGTTTTCCTAATCTTTTTTGCTTTTTTTTTTATTGTTTTGTGCACATGTGTCATTATTTAATTAAAAATGATTGATTCTTATTTTTGTTTTTATGCTCGAAGATTCATTTATTTCAACTATGGTTCGAATTTTAGGTAAGTAGGGCACTTTTTGGCGGACGGATGGAGTAGTTTTTTCTGAAAGCAACTTTCCCAGCTTTTAAGTAAGGCAATTTTGCATTTGCCAAACACTATCTTTGACCGGGAATGCGGATAAAAGTTATCGCAATAGCTGCTTTTGCCGAACAGATTTTTTTTTTTTTACAAATTAGGCTAAGCCTCAATAGGAATATTTTTTTTCTTATTTCCCCTAATTTTTAATATTAAAAAACTAACACAAACTGATGCAGAGATTAATTAACATTGTCAATTCTTTTCCTAAAGCAAACAAGGCAATAGGGCTGGCAAAAAAATCCGAAAAATCCGATATCTGTCCGAAATATCTGTATTTGTATTCGGAAAAAGCGAATATTATCCGTATCCGAAAAAAAGCGGATACAGATTTTATTCGTATTCGAAAATTCCGGATACGGATATGGATATAGGCGAATCCGTATCCGAAAATATCCGTATCCGAGATAAAATTATATATAATATATAATTTTAATATATTTTTAATATATAATTACAAAATATAACACATTTTATATTTATAATAATTTAAATTTTTATAAATATAATTTGGTTTAGATCTTAGTACATCACTACTATAATTTAATGATATTCCCAAATTTTCAAAAAATAAAAAAGTAATTTGGTTGGAGATCTTAGTGGATCTTTAATTCAGTGATATGTTTATACTAAGTTATCTATAATTATTTCTCTCTTTAACACAACAACCAGTAGCCCAAGTGGTTGGAGCGTGGCTTTAAAAATTCACAAAGAGAGGAGTTGTGGGTTCAAATCCCTTCGCACCCATTTGTTTTTGAAAAATAAACCAGAAAGTGCAGATTCGGATTCGGATATTATCCGTATCTGGATAATATTCGCCGGATTCGGATATGGATAAGATTTTCCCGGATATTCCCGAATTCGGATAAGAATTCGAATACGAATTCCAAGTTATGAATTCGAATACGGATATAGCCATATTCGTATCCGTATTATCCGATTGCCACCCCCACAAGGCACAATTTAAAGAAATAACAAGCACAAGAGTTTGATCCAAGAAATAAAGAACTATTTTTTCTTTTAGGCTGCGATGGAAACGATCATAGAAAAAAAAATATAATAATGATAATAAAATAAGTCTTTTTGTAAAATAAAACAGGGACCCTCCAGATAATTTATGAAATTACAAGTTTGGCCTCACAATATCAGTCGCCAAGATATAAAAAATGTCCATTTCAAGAAGGTGAGGGGGGCAATTAAAATATCCTAACCCATTTAAATAGTGTCATTATTATGACGGGAGAGTTGCCCGACGGAATAATTCCACCAACTCATTTATAATTGAAACTTTACATATTTAAAATAACATATTTATAAATTATTTATACAAATCTAATACAAAAAAAAATATTTATAGAACTTGACATATTGTATATTTATAATTATTAATTTGATTACATGAAAAAATATATTTGACTACGAGTTACTCGGCACTCCAATGCCTCAGTATATATATATATATATATATATATATATATATATATATATATATATATATATATATATATATATATATATATATATATATATATATATATATATACGCTTTATTTTCGTAATTCATGTCTGCGAGAATCATGAACTCTTCTAAACCAATGAGATTTTTTTAAATATTAAAAAATATTTTTAATTCAAAGGGTATTATAGTGAAATACAATTTTTATATTATTTTTGAATTTTTTTTATTAAATATAATAGCCCATGATAACCCCTACTATATCTATAACCCCTACCACTGCGAGAACCACCTTTTGTACTCCTAATAATGCATAATGTACATCATGTCAATGCATACAACCCCTACTGATCATAACCCCTACTATATAGTAGGGGTTATAGATATAGTAGGGGTTATCATAGTAGTGATTATCATCAGTAGGGGTTATCTCTCGTAATAAAAATTGTATTTTACTATAATACCCTTTTGAATTAATAATATTTTTTAATATTAAAAAAAATATCATTGATTTAGAGAAGTTCTCGCAGTTCTCGCACGTAAAAGAATTCTGAAAATAAAGTTCTCCTATATATATATACTTGAAAGTAACATTTTGGTTTCTTGAATATTGAATTTAGATAACAGCTTTAGTCGTAATTTTTATAACTATTTTAGTATTAGTGACATTTTTGTAATACCTTTATAAAATATATTAGATAGTGTAATTTACACTTTGATACCCGAGACCTGCTAGGTTCTATTCTTTTCACTTAATACCTGCTGAAATTGAATTGTTTTTATAGATTTTAACTAAATAACCTAATTTTGTTCGATTAAAATTGATTTATTATTAAATAAAAAATAAAATTTACTATCAAAGCTTATTTTTACTGTATTTTAATATATAAAGTTACTGAGATTTATAGATCAAAATTTAATTTTACTGACTAATTCTTACTTATTAAAATTATATTTACTACTTAAACAATAAATGATATTTTAGGCAGGAATCACTTGCAGAGTTTGCTTTGGTTAGTCACATTACCGAAGGTACAACTCATTCTAAATATATATTCTACAATTATTTTTTTCTTTTTTTCATTCAAGTAATATTGTAATTTATATGAGGAAATTAATTTTAAGAAAAATTATAAATTTAAATTAAATAATAAAGTGTCTTTATTGAGATAAAATTATATTTTAAAAGTAGACTCTTAAAATAAAACGGACGATTTACAAATAATTATCAAACAATATCTGTTAACAATTGCGTTTTTTTTTTACTTTAATTAATATTTTACATTAATTACTATATAAGCTGTTGGACATTTAAGCTACCAAAATCACATCACTGATTCACTGTTAGTGTTCCACCAATTGGAACTATGAAATCATTACAATATACAACATTAATATTATTTTGAATCTACAATAAAATAATTAATGTCCCCCTTGGAGGCCCCACATAATTCCATGAAGAAGCATATATATACTCATATGATAATATGCAAATCATATCTGTAACATCTAATTTATGGATGCATTCGGAAATGCGAACACCGACCATTTTGTACTGTGAAACTCTCCGTCGGAGACAATTTATCGAGGCTTCGAGTCACTTCCTTTGCTTCGGAATGTGGATAGCGAAAAGAATGACCTCGGGGCTGAAAAATTCACAGTTAAAGCGTAAGCAAGCCAAAATGACTGGAAAACACTGGTAAATATAATGAAATACTCGCTCCGTCCCACCCATCTTGAGCACTTGCTTTTCGGCACGGGATTTAAGAAAAGTTGAAAAGTAGTGTATAAAGTGATGGTATTAATATATATTATTTAAAGTTGTGGGAGATAAAGTAGTGTCTTAAAAAGGAAATGACCAAGTATCTTGGAACGACCCAAAAAGGAATATGAACCAAGATCGGTGGGACGAAGGGAGTACTTATTTTAAAGCATTTTTACCCGAGGCAATAACAATAATTAACAATCACAAGTATTGCATATGCAATCTAGTATTTCATCACATACTAAAATATGCTCGAAACATCAATGTCACTTTTACCTCGTCCATCTAATTAACAAGCTCGAAGCAGAAAATGTTATGCACTCATCATTAATTTCTTTAGCACGTAAAATTGTAAATTTTTACGACGATGAAAACGTGATATTGAAAAATTTCCACCTTTGATTGAGCTTCCAGACATGTGATCCTCCCTCAGTTTAAAGTTGGCTGGAGGTGCTGGGATAGAATTCTGTGAAGATTGAACTGTGGGAAGAAAAAAAAAAAACACAATGGTTTGGTAAAGAATGCAACAAAATAAAACAGAACCACATGAAACCAACTACGAAATCTTTCCACTCGACCTTTTGCATAAAACGCGCCAGAAAACAAAAAATTTCTGGAAAAGGAATATGGCGAACCAGATTGAAAGGATGTGGTTTAACTGAAAATGAACATTCAGACACCAATAATGTTCAACTACTAAATGAATCTGGGCATATTCTTCCAAATCCAAAAACTTTCTGAAATTGATTTTTTTAGATGATTAAAACTGCCGGTAACTTTCGCACTTCAAAATGACTCCAATCACTTGAAAACATTTGGGGAACGTATTCTAGAATTATTATCTTTCCATTCAATCTTTCTACTGATACCTCACAACCAAGGAAAATAGCCACTGAGAAGTGACACTATGAAACTAAAGTAAACAGATATACATAGAACTTGAGTAAAATACACCAAGCCCACCGAACTATGATGAGCCTTTTTGCAATTTCCCAACTGAACTTTTTCTTGTTGCACTTACCCCCTGAACTATGTGTTTAGTTTTTTCACATTCTCCATGAACCAATCCAAAAATGACATGCGTCTACTGTTAATGATACAGACACGTGTCGCAAATGACATGATCGAATAATGTGGATGGCTCATGCGTCAATGTGAAACAAAATCCAAAGTGTAAGGGGTAAAGTGACTCAAGAAAAACCCATAGCGCAAGGAAATCAATGTAATTTACTTTGGTTACTTAACTTCGCCTAAAAATGGATAAAGGGACAAAATAGACGAACAGATAATCATAAAAATAACCTGATTCATTAACAAATTCGGTTTCATTAAAGCTATCCTCATAAGGCTGTTGTTGGACATGAGAAAATCCCATTCTTGACTTCCTTGAATCTTCGGATAATCGATTGGCGGGATCCCGTCCGTCTTCGGTATCATCATCTCCCTCAGATGTGGTAGCAGATATCCAGTCGACCAATATATCCGAGCCACGACTTTTCCTTCCAAACTTCAGTAACCGTTTGAACCCGCTCTTCATATCCTTGCGGGGTAAATTATTGGATGAATGGGCCACCAACATTGGCTTTTGTGCTGTTCCCCATTTCTTCCTCATTCTAGCCGAGTCAGTCTCTATTTGATTATAGGAATTTGAATTCCATGAAGCAGGACTTCCTACAGGGGAGTCCACAGAGGCATCAATATCCGACATCTCGTGGGGGTAAGAAAAGGGATTTTGCCGATGTGAATAATTCCATGATATGGGACTTTCCTCTGGCCAATCTTGCATAGAATCAGCGGTAGGCAATTGAGATACCAATGTAGTAATATCACCATTTTCTGACCCAGATTTTATAAGCTTCTCTGATTCTAACCCCTGTTTTGGTTCCCCATTATTAAAAATCTTCTGATTATCTTCAGTGTTCAAAACCTCGAATTCTTCCTCTACTTCACTTTTACCCACACTTACAAACTCATCGGGCCCAGATTCCACGTCGTTGTTTTCTTCTTCATTTTTAATAAACTCGGACACCAAGAAGGCCTTCTCTCTCGCTATACTAGTTTGAGAAACAAAGTTTGCACGGCTTCCTTTTTTAAGGAAAGGTTTCGTCAAAACATTTTTCATAGTGTCGATGTCAAACTTTATTGGTGTCAAATTAACACCATTGGAGTCAAGAGGTGACATTTCTCCAAAGTCACTTGTATTTGCAGAGCTTTTCCTCAATGAATGCGATCGACGTGATTTATCCTCCCTGACAATGGCCCCTTCATCGTTCGTGCTTTTGCTGCGAGAATAGTTTCTTACTTGTGAACGAGTTGTTTTACTACTGGTAGCTCCAGGAGAAGGTTTGGCATTTTCTTTTCTTAAGTCGGAGAAATTTGGGACGGATTGCACGAGTGGATTTTCCATTTGCATTCTTCGTTTCGCGGAATTTGCAGAATATTTGGTAGCAGATTTTGGGACGGGAACTACTGAGGTGCGAGGAGTAGTTGATGACGAACTTTTGCTAGGGGGTAAAAGCTTCTTGCCCTGTGCACCTCTAGAAACACCATCTCTAAATAAGGTGTTATCTAAAGCCCTATCATCATGAAGGCGATTCTGAAAATCCAATGCTTCCTCATCATCATCCTCACTATCGCCAAAATCTAGATCTTGCTGTCAAAAGGAAACTTTTACACAGTCGGTTAAAAAATCAAATAGAAGACCAAGTCCAGTAATTCCTAAAATTAGAAAAGAAGAAATTATAAGATGGTTCCATTAATTAGAGGCATAAAATCTCGGGACGATGAGTATATTAAATCTACCTGATCTCCTTTAAAAGTCGACTTGCTATTATATGATCTGAGTCTCTCAGCACGTCGATGAGCACTTAATACTGAACCTTGTGTGTCTGCAGATCCCGAAATTCTAGCTTTCATCTCTGATCTATTCCTCTCAAGGCTATCCTGCATAGACTTGAACCTGGCTTCTTTCTCGGCTCTATTGGAACTCCACTCTTCTTTCAACTTTGCATCCCTTTTTTGCATATACCTGTCATAAAATTTCCCTCGAGAACCCTCTTGAATACTAAGCTCGGAAAAATTCTTATTTATAGCATCGATTGTTTTCACGGGAGATGCAACATTGAGCTTGGACGAGTTCTTCGGAAACCTAGTAGGTTCAGTTGACTGATAAATGTCAGACGATTGAGGAGCAATATCTGCTACTGGCTTTGTGTAGCGTAAATTACTCAACTGTTCAAGTTGTGTTTCTCTTTCGCCTGACTTTCCTTTAAGGGTAGAGTTGGATTGATCTGCGGGGACTCGCGATTTGTGCTCGGCGAAGAGTCTTTCGAGCTCATTTGCTTTCATCTTCAGCTCATCGTTAAGTTCCTGATTTCCTTTTGACTGCCTTATTCTTTGAACTTGATCTGGAGGTGGTGTCGTAAAAGAATCAAAGCCTTCCTGAGCCTCGGTTATGACTTTAGCAGAATATAATGTCGTGTTGTCACTAGAACTGCTCTCGTCTAGTTGAACTCGTGCCTTCTTATTAAGTTCAGCTGTCAAACCTCGTCCATTCAATTTCGGTCTCTGAAGCCCAGAATCTTCAATGCTTGATACAGAAGTACTGGATACCTTCTCAGACATGTAGGACACTTTTTTATCAGCTACTTCGATCTCCCCAACAGGTTTTACTTCTTTCTGATCAGAAGAATCCCCTTCAATACCTTTATAACGAGCAGCAAAAGCCTTTTTTATTTTTGAACCAGCATCATATTCAAGCACCCCCAACTCTACTGCAGTCTTTCTGGTAGCTTTCTGATTTTGCTGAGTAGACTCATCCCTCGATTTAAAATCTTCCC
Source organism: Orobanche coerulescens (assembly GCA_033398695.1). NCBI lineage: Eukaryota > Viridiplantae > Streptophyta > Magnoliopsida > Lamiales > Orobanchaceae > Orobanche > Orobanche coerulescens. The sequence continues at coordinate 151,512,787 of CM065815.1, forward strand.
TGGAATTGGAAGTACTTTGATTTGGACCTTTGCACTGCTCACCACTTCTGCTTACAAAAGGCTTAATATGATTTGGAACTTTCAACTGCTCACCACTTTTGCCTACGAAAGGCTTAATATGATTTAAGGAATAAGCCTGATCATTGACCCCGTGGGACCCAGTAGACTCTTCACCACTCTGAGAACCCTTCAACTTCCCTTGATTCTGAAGCTCGACAACACCCTCATTTTTACCACCAATCGAAGTTTTACAGTTGTCTTCTGAACCATCTCCATCCTCAGACACACTTATGAAAGACCTCGACTGAGTCTTCCCAAGCACTTGATGTTTCAAACCACCAATTTTATCAGAACCCAAATTGGAATTAGACTTATTAGACTCAGAAACCTGCTCTGAGTCATTAAAAGAAAGCCTGTGTGATCTGCTGTCATGAATCCGATCAAAAGTAGGAACAACCTTTATCTCTGGCTTAGCAATAGAAGAAACCTCTGTGGTACCGTCGTTTGAATTCGAAACCTTTTTGCTCTGAGAAACTACTGAAGAGACTGGAGTACACGAGGGACTTTCAGTATCTTTCTTGTCAGCACTCAAGTCAATGCTCATATCACTAGCTCCACTCCACCTCCTCAGAACCGCCTTCTCTGCAAGCCCGCCTGATGCCGACAAGTCAGAAGACAACCGACGCAGCTCGACAGACTTCACTACAACAGCAGGCTTTTCCCCAGAATTCTCCTTTTGTTTGTTCTCAAACATATTTATCCTGTCCTGCACACTCAGTCGCCTCGTGGGCTGACTTGCTTGAATTGACACAGTCTGATCAGGAGTCGAGCTTTCTTCTCTTTTATCTTTTTCTGGGATAGTGTCTTTTGTCTTTTCTATACCCTCTTCCCTTTCGACACTGGATTCTCTGCTGAAAGTCGGATTTGCAGTGAAAGTGACGGATGGGGGATTGAGTTGCTGACACGTAGCGGGTTCTTGGCGGGCTAGCGGAGAAGTTGGTTCATCATCGATTGACATGTCTGACCCGTAAGAGGAACGGACGGTCCGATCATCTGGTCGGGATTTCCATGGTTGGACAATTTCCGGACGCCTCTCGCTCAGCGAGATGAACTTGCCACATGCTTCACTGCAAAGGCAGAAAAAAAAGACTCGTTATCAAATCAATAACCAAAACTAACAAACGGAAAGCATTTGAGATTAAAAAATGAAAACAATTATAGAATCTCATCCATGTTCAGTAAGTATTGGTTGTATTAGTTGTGCCAAGTTCACGCAATGGAAATTATAGCTCGAATAAAATGGGCTGCATGCAGATTCCACCCACATCAAAGCTTTTCAACGCAATGGTACAACAATATTCTGTTCCACTAAAATGCAGCAGCAGCAAAACCCAAACCCAAGAGATATTTGGCAATTATACTTCTATAAAGTGATTACTGTTCTGCGCAGAAATATATTATCATTTTTAATAAAGCTAGTCGGACTAGAGTATAGTTGTGTCTGAATTAATAGGTCAATCACAATAGTCTCTTTCAAGTTCAGCTTGTTCTGCCAAGTAATCATCCTTGATAGAAGATTGAATATAAGGGAAGCGATAAATTTAAATGAGGGGGTATGATTTTTGTTTGAAAGAAAGTTTACTTACTTCAGGCGATGAGCATCAAATCTTTCTGCAAACATTTGAAGTTCTGAGACAGAGTCAATGGTGAAGCCTGCAGCAGCAGCACGAGCACAAGTTGTAGATAGATCCTGCCGCACTGCAAGAAGCCTTACATCAATGGCCCTCAAAAGCTCCTTCCTGTAATAATGAGAACCAAAAAGAGTAAGTAACACGACAACAAAGATAGAAAGCGGAAGCAAAGTGAGGGATAGGAAAAAGGAAATGGTGATGAACAGTTTGTCTCATGGCCAGCCACCAGTAGTGTTGAGCAGAAGGTAAAAAATGTCATTTACAAGCAATGATGGATTAAACAGGAACAAGTCTCGTCTATCTTGCCAGTGTACCACGACAAAAATCACTTAGCCTCAAGCATGGCAGCCATCCCAGACATAAGTTCATTCCAAATACCATTCAACTAATCTTTACAACTTAAATAGATTTTCGCAGTGACCTATCCTCCATGTGGCTCAAAATTTTAAAATATGTAGACAGTGCGAGCTTAACTCTCAATAATTTCATGACAAATAATCATCATCGTGAGAACCAAATCAGTGAGATAGAATAAGACCATCTCAGATAGAAAGGAAAATAAAATCATCAATATCAATAAAAAAACAGTTGATCCAAAAAAAAAAATAGATGAGTAAGAATGTTATACTTCGTAGCATCATCTGCAGCAGCCACCCCAGATCCACCTCCACCTGGATTGATTTAAAGTGCCAGTAACAACTCCGGTTAATAAGATACTATAATATTAAAAGGTCACAAAAAATACAATGTTAAAGAGAGGAAAAGAGAATTTACTGAGTCGTATTACTATAGCAACGGACATGATGGCCTCAAGTGCATACCAAAGCGAAAGAGTATGACTAACATTGTAACAGATAATTACTCTTCTTCTATTCTTCTTGATTTCACAGGCAACAGAGAAAGATACCGACTACTACAGAAAACATCTTAGTGAAAAAAATAAATGGCATATGTACTTTTAATTGTTTAATGTAACTCAGTTTTGCAAACATGGAAAATTGTTAAGAAACCTGAAATTCAAAACGATCACACAACAAAAAGGGCTAGGACATATCAAGCTTGTACTTTCAGGTATAAAGCCATTCATTAATGTATAGCCATCAATAATGTTCTAAAACAATCTAGTTTCCTTGGCAGTATGCAGGGGGTCTCATTTAAAAGATTCATCGACTGCCTTGGCTGGCGTAGTTCCAGTCTATTTCAAGAATCTATATTTCACCCCAAGGAGCCCAAAAAAAAAGGATATACCCAAAGATGTGGTACAAAGAACTAACGATACACATTCTGGTTGGGTTTGCCACATCCAGGTTTCATATGCCATCCAAAACACAGAAATATGACAATAAATCAGTAAGAAATAAGAACCTGTAACAGAAAGTTGACTTCCAGCTCCCTGAAATCAATTAAGGAATTAATTTAGCCATGATACAGTAACATAATTACCACTTGAATCATTTGATAACACAGAAATAAGTACCTGTGAATATATCCTTCGAGCTGCTTCTAACTGCGACATCTCGGCATCAAAGGTATTGACTAGTTCTAAAACTTCGGGAGTGCTAACGAATCGGACAAACCTGAATATTAAAATTGTGAATTGCGCAAATTAGAAATGAGAGTAGAAACTAATAATCTTTGCAATTCGCAAATAGCATCACCTCTCAAGTGTTCCCTTGGTAAACCATGTCTCAGCATTTTTCTGTCGCCCAACTTCAAGCTTAACTGACTGTGAACCAGAGGCGAGTTGTTCCTCTGCAATCTGTAAATGTGAAACGAATGGTTTAAGCAATCCTGACGCTATTTTCTCTGTGCTCCCATCACTGTAAACAAACAATTCACATCTGTCCAAAAGAAGCTCAACGTAAACAACTTGCACAATTTAACAAATTCAAATGACAATGAAAATCAAACATAATATACTAAATATCTCACCGTGAGTGCTTTGGGGACAGTTGAAATACAGCATAATCTAGTGGCGTATCGGATTTCATCTTTGTCACACCAGGTAAAGTCTCAGGTTTCTTGGTCTACTTTCATATATGTGCTCACATCCCCTAAACTCTCGATTTATACCCAAATTTAGCTATTTAAAGAACCAAGCATATAATGCACATGCTGCAACAGCCCGTCTTCAATGTCAAAAAGTTACACTAAAAATATACCTGCAATGAGAAATGCAATTCCCTAAGTATAAATAAACCCAGATTAAAATACACCCACACACTTCTGAAATTATGTAAATGCTAAGATTGACAGGATCTCAGATCAAAACCTTATCACACAAGAAATCAACTTCAAATTAAACTGCATCAACAACAAAAATCTATAAAAGTACAATGTACTTGAGCTGAACCTTATCACCACCACAGTATCAATCTGGGAATTGGGCATAAAATCGAAATTCACTCAGATCTGACTATACCAAAACAAAATTGAAATGTTAAACATCGGCCCCATTTCAGAATTAATATCAGCTCAAGCGCCAATGCGCCGCCAAAAATTTTTTATCCGCATCACAACACAGTGTAAACTAACTGAAAAACCCAGAAAAAAAAATGACTAAATATATACACACTCAACCCGAGACGATCGAGCAAAATTAGAAAACTGACCTCAACAATGTCAATGCAGAGATCTCCGATTACCGAACCCGATCGTCGGATTCGATGTCAATTATCTGCAAATTCTCTCAGAAGCATCAACTTCAAAAATGCAAGGGCTTATGAAAAATAGAAAATTAAAACCCTACAAATGGAGCTTAGGTTTCGTTTTACTGCTTTATTCAGTACAAAATGGAATGCATACAGTGTGCGTGTGTATAAATGCTTTTATTTTATTTAGCTTCTGTCTAAATATGCGAATACAGACTTCAGACACAGAAGAGAAGCTTTTCATGTGTAGAGAGAGAAAGTAGGAGAGTGGTGGAGTGAAGATGAAGAATTCGGATATGTTTGTGATTTTCACACCCAACAAGAAAAAAAATTAAATTTTTTATCTATTTTTGGACTTCTTTTTTTGCTGTTTGTGTTTGTTGTAATGCTTGAGAAATCATTTTATTTTTATTTTTTTTATTTTTTTTTACCCAACTTTAATCTTGGGGTTGTAGGTCCGATCCTTCATTCCTACCCCGGTTAAATCGCGAGTTATCTCAAGCCTGTTTTGAGGATCTTGTTGAATAAACACACAAGGTCCAAATCCCTGAAAAGAGCGAATGCTCCACGAGGATTCGAACTCACGTTGCGTGCCACCAGCGCGAAAGATATCCCCCTCCTTTGCCACTGAGCTATGCCCTGGGGGATAGAAATCATTTTTAAATGAAATGCAAGCATGTTTGAAAAACAAATCGAGCTGCTCGATACTCGATTCGAGTTTGATTGTTAAAAAATTCGTTTGAATTCAGTTGGTTAATATAATAATACATATAAACAGATATAGAGCTCGGTTCGATTTAAATAAAAATTATAAAATACATATAAAAAAAGCAAACTACTCAAGCTCGACTCGTGTTTGACTCGATAAATCAAGCTCGGTTCGATTACTAAACAAATCAAGCTCAAACGTAATGTTTAAAGCTCGATAATTTTTCAAACAAGTTTGAACATACCTACGTTCGGTTCGTTTAGATTGATTTATACCACTGAATGCAAGACAAAAAAGACAGTCACTGATGTTTTTCCTTTGTTTCTGCAACACCTTTATTTCGTTGGTGGAAATGACAGTTATGCCCATGAGTCTTTACTGTTTTGATTTGAAAATTGAAAAAAATCTCGCAGTCAAACTCAAAGTAGTAAAATTTAGTACAATGACAAATTTTTTACAAGGTATGTTTTTGTCATTTCCTTTCCTCTCTCTATCATCTCTACACCCGGCAATTCGTTGGTGTCGTGTATTTTCGTATCATATATTTTTGTATTTCGTATACTAAGAATCCAAACCCATACACGACACTAAATGAATTCGTGTCGTTTCGTGTCGTGTTTTCGTATTAGGCACATAATATAAATAAATATTAAAATATTATAAAAATAATAATTTTAATATTATAATATTATTTTTATAGGTTTTAGTAGACGAAATGAAACGAGTGACAACGAAAATACGAATGTTTATACGAAATTTATGAAAGTTCACATTATATTTTTAAATTTTAAAGTTTAGTATAAACAGAATTCATAAAATATATATTTTTATTAAATTAAATATAAAATATTTTATTTATTTATTTACTTATTTATTTATTTCGTGTACCTCGTGTCGTGTAGTGTACCCAAAGGGTAAACACAAACCCGACACTAAATTTCGGTCGTGTACTTTCGTGTTCGTGTATTTTCGTGTCGTGTACTCAAAATGCAAACTCAAACACTAAATTTTCGTGTCGTTTTCGTGTCGCGTTTTCGTGTCATGTGGTAAATTGCCGGGTCTAATCATCTCATACACAACTCATTTTTTTTTTACCTTAATTGACATGAACCCTGCTGTGAAAATTGAAACCGTTGCAACTAGGGGTGTTCATAACCGGCTTGCGGTTTTGAATCTTGATTTACGGTGCCGATTTTCGAGTAATGAAAAATCGCCGTGACCCGACCCGAAAAGTCGGGTACCCTATTTTTTCGGGTCGGGTCATAGGGTACCCGGCCCAAAATTTAATACCACTAATTTTAAATTTTTATAAATAATTTGTAATTTTAATATAAATTTATTTTAAAATTTATTATATAAATTAATTCCCCGAGTACTAAATACATTATAAATATTTTCCGTACAATAAGTAAATTTCAAAACTAACTAAATTTTTTTATATATATCATTTTTTTATTATATAATCATGCTTAATTCAATATTTAATTATATATATGAAAGAATATATTATTTTTTATTTAAAGATTTTATAAATTTTCCAAACTAGTGAGAATAAATATCATGAGTGAAAATACATTAACATGGATTCTCATATTAAATATATTTCATATTAGTTGAAAGATAAAATTTCATATAATTACAAATTAAATAATTAAATTTATAAAAAAAACTAATTATTAAAAAATAATCGGGTTTTCGGGTACCCGGATTTACGCAACAAGTTGGCCCATGACCCAACCCGATTATATGACTTTTTCCGGTGGTCTGAAAAAAATTTAAAAATTTTAAAAATACCCGGAATATTTAGTTCGGGTCATCGGGTAGTTGGGCCGGGTAGTTCGGGTCGGGTATTTTTGAACACCCCTAGTTGCAACAAACCTATTAACCTAGGATTAATTTCATTTTCACCTTGTTAGCATTACACTCTCCCTCTCTCTCTCGAGATTGCGATGAGGCGGTTCGGAGTTTGTATTTGAAGATCCAGACTCATCATGTGAGTCGAATACGTCGGAGATTGACGATCCTTCACAGGTCATAGGGCTGGATGGCTCGACATGTGCATAGAAATTACTACCTTCGTATTTAAATAAGTACAACACAGTATATAAGAAATAGGAGATAGAACGTTGTAGACGTCACATAAAATTCAAATGACCATAACTTTTTCATACAATTTTCGATTTGAGTAATGTGTAGGTTAAAATATTCGTCTCGAAAAAAACAAACAAAAACAGATCACTTATCAATGTATCTAAATAATTAAATAAATATTGTAAATAACAAAATATTTTAAATTGTGTTGCATGTATTATGATATTTCTGTTTTAGAAAAATTGTTGCAATGAAATAGAAATAGTGAAATATTGTCTTAAATTTAATAAAACAAACATTTTTATAAATCTCTTATATAAAGGGACAGTGTCTATCTCGGAGATGGTGCTGCATCTGAACATGAATCTCTGCTCTAGAAGATTTGATGCGCGCAAAAGCGAGTTTAAATCACATAGATCGTATGTTTAGACTCACAATAGATTTATGTGATTTATATGTGATCACATAATAAATTTATTTAGAGTCTAAATCACATAAATATATTGGTAGTTTAAGGGCCTGTTTACCAAATTTGTCTGTTTGGGTAAATTATGTTTGTTTGGGTAAATTTATGCATGCGGGTAAATGTGTGCATGCAGGTAAATTGATATTGTTGTTTCTTTTTAAATCCGAATAAGTATCTGAATAACAGAAATGACCGATTTACCCCTGAATATGAATTATAAGCTGTTTTATAAATTGTTGTTTATTTTTTAAGCAATATAAATGATATAATCCAAAAATCAAAACATAAATTCATAAAGTACTTAAAAATCCAATTTCAAATACAAAGAAGTCAAATTCAAACACAAAGTAGTCAAGTTCAAACACAAAGTAGCTAAATTCAAACACAAAGTAGACAAATTTAAATATTATTGAAAAATCAAATTTGACTCATCTTCTATATATATATTATTTAAATTTAAACAAAATTATACATAAATGATTCAATTTTGTATGTAAGTAATATATAAAATATTTAATACATATATAAATAATATGTATAATATACAATATATATTTATATATAAATATATTTCATATATAATAAATATTATACATATGAATAAATGTTAATATATAAATAATATATAATATTTACTTATATATTCATAATATATATGATATTTTGTAGATACAAAAGTTTATTTATACTATAATATATAGTAACAAATATTATATATAAATTAATAATGTATATTATTTATATATGAATAATATATATTACATTCATTTATATTAAAACCTAAATTTTTTATATTGTATATATAAATGAGTATATATAATGGGGACGGAGAGTCATTTTTTTGTCCTAAATTATTTATATTGTATATATAAATGTGTATTTTTCAATTAGGGGTAGGGGAGTCATTTTTTGTCTTAATGGGACAACACCCCTTTTCATTCTTAATGAATAAGCCATTTTTGTCTGCGCGAATAAGCCATTAAGCCACAAGTAAACACCTCCAAACGTCTGAGCAAATAAGATATTTTACCCATTAAGCTGATTAAGTCACAAGTAAACAGCCCCTAAATCACATAGATATGTCACTATTAATATACTTATCTGATTTAGACACACACCATATCTATGTAATTAAATATAATTTAATTTACTTCTATTATATACATAATATCCTATTTAAACTACATAGTGAAACACACACTAAAAGCTTAGGGGTGAGGGTATGCATGCACCCCGCCCCCCCCCCCCCCCTCTTGGTACCAAGGTCTAGTGATGGTTTGGGTGAGGTGTGTCCCGATGTTGCTCCCGAATACCCACAGCCTTCAACGGCTCTTTTTGACCCCATTAAAGCCTTTAACGGCTATAATTCAACAAATAAAAAAAAAGTTTTTTTAAATCAAAATCCAACTATTTAATACTACCTATTTAACAACCATTTTACATCCAAAATCAACCATTTTGCATCCATTTTACATCCAAAATCAACCATTTCACCCACACATTCAAGCCATTTTTATAAAAAAAAATGGATCCAAGAAAAGCTAAATCAACCCAACCAAACCGACCCAAAACCAAAACCCGCGGCGGTTCTTCCCAAGCCAACACATCACGCACCCAACGCAACCCAACCCGAACCCAACCAAACCCGACGCGCCTTCAAGCCAACCCAACCCGAAACTTTGCCAATACACAACCAATGCAACAATTTAACCAATATGGCAATGATTTTTCTCAATTTTCTAACCAAGGTGCACATGGATTTTCTCACTTTTCAAACGAGCCCGCGTATGAAATGCCCCTCCAAACCTAAGTTATAACAAGTTTCATTTGCCACAATCTCCCGATTCGCAAACCGTCAAATTTCAAATGATTTTTCAACCGAAGACGAAGAAGAAGAAGAAGGAGTGCGGAGACACAAGAAGAAGAAGTAGTTGTTGTCCGCCCCAAAGGGCCGGTCTTAGAGCTTGACGGCCGCCGAAGAAGAGGCTTTGGCAAAAGCCTTCGTTCGTTTCCACTAGACCCGTATAAAGGGGACTTCCAAACCGGTAACTCATTTTGGAGAAAAGTTTTGGCGAGTTCAATGAGCGTATGGGAAACGATAGTGGTCGTGGATACCATCAAGTAAACTCAAAGTGGAGCGATTTGCAAAAAAAAGTTGCTTCATTTGCGGTATTTACAATAGGCGAAAGTCCAACATGGCTAGCGGCACCAACGATGAAGATGTGTTAAACGCGACACACAAAGAATGGCTACATAAACATAGGACAAAACATGCGTTTAGCCACTTTGCGGCGTGGGAAGTTTTGAAGCCATATCCAAAGTGGTGCGAGGTTGAAACTTTTGAAGAAATGGACGGCTCGACATCCAAACGAGCAAAAACTAGTGAGTCCAACAACGCCTCGTTTCCGTCTTTTGAAGCCGAATTTCCTATTGATCTAAATGAAGATCAATGTGATCAAGATGAGCCCGATCACGAATATGCGGTGGAGTCGGACCCGGAACCGTTTCCGACACCGGCACCTCGAGCAAGACCAAGATCGCCACCAAGACGGAAAGGAAAGAAGCCGGTTGAAGCACCCTCCACCGAACGGGATGATATGATGAAAGTGTATAGCGAATCTCAAAATGCGAAGATCAAATTAAAACAAGAAGTGGCAAAGGCGAAGATTGCAAAAGAAGAAGAGGCGAGGAGTTTTATCCAAGAACAAAAGCGTTTACTTTTGAAGAACGAAAAACAAAAAGACTTGGAGTTCCTTATGACGTCTCACGATCACCTCACCGGGCCTTTGTTGCAAGCGGTGTTGGATCGAAAGCGCGAGCGGTAGAAAGATGGGGATGGGAATTTTAGTTTTTAGTTTAGCATTTTAGCTTTTTAGCATTTTTAAGATTTTTAGCATTTTTTATTTTTATTTTTAGGTTACGATTTGTATTTTTTTTTTAAAGTCTAGATGTAATGTTTTAAAGTTTTAATTATGAAATGTATTTTAGTTTTTTATGGAATATTAAAAATATTATATTATAAAAAAATAAAATTGAAAGATGGTGAATGATGGATGAATGATGGGTGAAAGATGGGTGATGGGAGTGACCCATACCCTCCACCCTTATCAAATAGTATCATGCATAATACCACGCAAAACATAATTCCTACAGGAACATTAACAGAAGTAGGAATATATGTTTTTCATTATCCATATTGTGAATGTGATACTATGAAATTAATGTTTTATTTATACCACCTTAGTCTCCAAAATGTGAATGTGAAAAATAGAGTTTGTACTCACTTAATTTGAATGGTACCACTTGTTTTATTCTTTTGAAGAATTTTGTTGGGACGAATGGATGCGGGCATGTTTATATATAAGAACGTCATATATATATATATATAAAAGTGCACTTATGTCATACTACACATTGATTAGCAAAAGAGTGGGTAATGTGTGTGCACGCCCAACTCTATCTAGCATGATGCCTTTTTTGGGTGGGTGGGTTGGGGGCTCTAGCTTCGGAGGGGCTAAAGTTAAAAGTGTTTGGTGCTAGAGAAAGTTTAGGATGAGTGACCTCTTGAAAAAATCATTCTTGAACTCCCAGAAACAAAACCGTGAGGACCATAAAGGAGGGTGTCCAAAGTGGATAATATCATTCTTTGGAAAAGTGGTCCTGAATTGAAAGTGATAGCTTGATATCAGAGCCACTATGGTATGTGATGCAAGTGTGCCAATGAGGATGCTCCCTTGGGTGGTGGATTATAATGCGCCACATCGATCGACTTCTATCATGATTTCTTTTGGGGTTCACTCACTTCAGATGGGATATGAGCTTTGAAGTTAAGCGTCATTGGTATTAGAGCAATTTCAAAATGGGTGACCTCCTCGTGAGTTTCTTCTAAAATCCTAGAAGTAAAATCGTGGGACATAGAGGAGAGTGCTCAAGATGGACATTATCGAAAGATGGCAGATCAGTCCACAAAACCGATGGAACTTAATTTGAGTTTTGATAGATTGTTGAACTGTATGAAAATATTTCAACTTATATGGATATTTTTATTTTACTTCGTTCTTGTTGTATTTCAGTGTTATTTAGACGGGTTACGTTGCGTTTCTCTACTATTTTATGTCATTTTTAGGGTTTTATTGATCATTTTAAGATTTGAGTCGTTTTAGAATTTTAGGTACTTTTATAGATTTTTGTGTAATTTTTAGGAGAAAAGAACATCAGGTTAAGTCGGGCACGAGAAGTGAGTCATTGTTCACATTATACGGGTGACAGCGAGGCATGGCTGCTGCATACACATTGTGACAGACAGGCACAACTCGACGTGACTACTAGGAAGAGTGGCTCGATCGCCGGGCGATCACCGCCGAGAGTGACTCGACTGCCAGTCCCACCGAGCCACCAAGTGACCACCACTATGGAACAGCCCTAACTCAGTCGGAGATGCCACAACACCGTAAACCCTTCTCATAAACATCTACCAGACTAGATACCTTACATATCAACGGGATAATTGACCGTCAAGGTCAAAAGATACTATAACGGACCGACAAGGTCACTTGACAACATAAAAGACCATCATGGTCAACAACTCCATATCAAGACTAAATTTTAATGCGTAAGAAGAACAACAACTTAATTCCACAATACAACCCACACCCATACAAGGGTGATCAATCAGCAAAAGAAAGCCACTGACTATAATAAATACAAAAGAAAAGACTTCGACTCTTGCATGATTAGCATTGTTGTCCTTCATCCTCTATCAAGCCAATACAGTGACCGCTACAAACATCTGAATGCATAAAAGACACCCCCAAAAAAAAAACTCGGGGATTAGCAAACTGGAATTTTGCTAGTACAAGTACGGAACATGCGATCTATACGAGAAATATCCACACAAAATCACACGAGTCACAAATGCAACACAACTCATAAGATCCCACATATCGCTAAAGGATATTCGCATAAGCAAGGACACAAGTCATTCATAAAGTCACTCTTTCACAAAAGAGAAGTAAAATATAAAATTCTAAGAATGCCCCCATTGAGTCAAGAGAGCTAGTTCAAATTTTGGAGATACCAAAAAAAAAAACTTTGGCAAAATAGTTTGAAAACACCATTATTATTGACTCAGATCGATTTAAACGGTTTTAATGATCGAACAAAAACACTTTTAAAAGTAGTTTCAAAATCTTTTGGGGTCCTTGACCAAAAACGCGCTTTCTCAGCACAATTATGCTCAATACCATCAATGACAAACTAACCCTCGGAGATCCCATCAGAAATCCCTGGTCATTTAATCATTGATTTTCTTACTGATACCATTATTTTAAAAAGGGTTCAAACGAAGATTTAAAAGCATGAGTTCGTTTGGTATCAGGGTCTTATCTATCATACAAGTATCGTCCGCTCAGAAGCCTGCCGAGACCCTCCACTGAAACACCTGTGTACCGGCATTCACTACACTGTGGCAACCATCCCTTGAAACCATGCCACCGCGCCGACATCACTCCGGCAAGAGTCGCACTTTGAATTCACGCAATATGCAATACCATCGTTCACCAATTACAAGAGCCGCTCATTGCAATATACACAAACCGGAGTTCAAACCCCACCCTCTATAACTTTGGATACGAAACATCACGCATACACATATTCACATTGTCAAGCCATACAAGTCTCACACAACACATCATACAACTTCAACTACATATATTCAAGGGAAATCACGTAATAGTTTCAATCCATATAATTCCCCAGATAATTAATATCACAACCATCGGGGGTCTAACATCCCAATTAACAAACATCATAACGTAAAGTTACAAGACAAAACGACTCTCGAACAACACCACTAGAATCAAGCATAATATCATTCAATCCCCGTAATCACAACACAAAGGTAGAACGACTTTGTAATCATGTATATATATATATATATATACACACACACACACACACAAATGCACATAAATATGCGTTCACAAGAAAATTATACACACTTGAACGCATAAGAAGAATTCGCATGGTATATAATTCTTATAGCAAGGTACTAACTTGCCTCGATAATCAATGCACGGATCCTCGAAGAACACGACGACAAGTCCTGGGACCTACAACCACCTCGAGAAACAACAATAACACAATTACTACCAGGACTACAACCAAAAGCGATGAAAAACACACCGAACACTCAAAGGGAAACTCATTGAAACATTTAATCAAACATTAAATGTTCAAGATTTCTCATAAACACCAAAATCACCAATTGGATTGAACAAATTCAAGATCTGGATATAAAATCCATGGAATACGATCAATAACATCATACAACACTAACTGATTAATCAATTCGGATTAAGAATCAAAATCAAGAAAGCCCCCCTAAAAAGTCAACTTAGGGTTTCAAGACAAATACCTCAATCCGGCGAAGAACAAAGGCTTAAAGCACTAATTGGCCCGTGACCTATCCAAAATTATTGCATTTGGCCCCTGACCTATTATTTGGTCACATTTGGCCCTTGTACTATCCAATTTGGTGAAATATCACACTTTTTGGATGGAAAGTTAACACCCCTTATTTCTGTTAGACAAGTGGCACTATAATGACACCTGGACATGCCACGTGGCATTTAATAAAAAAATTCTGCCACATGGATTTACTTAGGTGAAAAAATAAATCATTTAAAAAAGAAGACAAAATAAAAATCCAACTTAAACCTAAACACATGAAACGCAGGAATTCCCAAGTCATAATCGATCCACCTTCTTCTACCTTCTTCTCATTTGATTTTCATTTGATATATGCACAATTATCAAGAGATTCAAAAACTAGCATGTTGCAAAAATTTACGAGTGGAGATAAAAAATTAAACTACTTGACACCAAAATTCAATATGGACCTAATACAACGTGATTGGTTATATTTTATAAAATATGTCAATCAAACAAAAAAAGGGTATCCTTGCTAATATACTACCTAATTGCGAATAAAAATCAAACGATAAAACCACCATCATTAGCTTCACTGCACAATCAAAATCAAACAATCTATAGCTTCACTACACAATAAGCCCCTAATTTCACGTAGTACTGCAAAACCAAAAAAAAATATTAAACTACTTGAAGCTATGGCTGACTACTTGAACCTCCATCATTCATATTCTTTGTCTTCTTCAACATGGCAAGCTGTGTCAAAGTCATTCGTCTTATCTCTTTTTTCAAATGTGACCTAGGAACACTCATCTCATTTTCAAACTTGATAGATTCACTGATAGAAGCTTGCAGATTTGCTTCATTAGATGTTTTGAATCTTGCCATCTGTGTTGATTGAACTAGTTGAGGAGCTGTTGCTATTTCAGATTGCTGAGATGATGTTGTTGCTTGTTTCTTAGCTTTTATTTTCCTAGAAGGGGGAACATACTGTATGGGTATAAAAAAAAACAAATCATAATTCAAGAACAAAATCACCAACACATAAAAAATATGCACTTGCAAACAGTAGTATATATACCCGAGGAATATCTTTATTCTTTGGACATGTTCTGACATTGTGACTTGAATCCTTGCATAGGCTACACTACACAATAAGCCCCTAATTTCACGTAGTACTGCAAAACCAAAAAAAAATATTAAACTACTTGAAGCTATGGCTGACTACTTGAACCTCCATCATTCATATTCTTTGTCTTCTTCAACATGGCAAGCTGTGTCAAAGTCATTCGTCTTATCTCTTTTTTCAAATGTGACCTAGGAACACTCATCTCATTTTCAAACTTGATAGATTCACTGATAGAAGCTTGCAGATTTGCTTCATTAGATGTTCTGAATCTTGCCATCTGTGTTGATTGAACTGGTTGAGGAGCTGTTGCTATTTCAGATTGCTGAGATGATGTTGTTGCTTGTTTCTTAGCTTTTATTTTCCTAGAAGGGGGAACATACTGTATGGGTATAAAAAAAAAACAAATCATAATTCAAGAACAAAATCACCAACACATAAAAAATATGCACTTGCAAACAGTAGTATATATACCTGAGGAATATCTTTCTTCTTTGGACATGTTCTGACATTGTGACTTGAATCCTTGCATAGGCTATATTTCATGACCAATCCTAATCGTGTAAACTTTTCTGTCTTCTTCTTTCTTTCTTCAGTTGGGTCTTTTCTTCGGTTTCCCTTCGGTCTTCCCGGCATGACCTTAAATGAAGGTGGTAAGCAACCTCCTAACCCAATATCATCTAGCATATCTGTCCCTTTTACTGGCTTGAAGCTGAATGAATAAGCCTTCAAATAGGTCGCTTTGTTGTACCACGCACTCACATAGTCAGTAACTTCTTTCTTTGTTGTATGAATGCATGCTATAGCATGGGGACAAGGTATCCCAGTTAGATCCCACTCTCTACATGAGCATTCTCTCTTTGAAAGATCAACTGTATGACGCTTTGCGAAATTGAAGATAAAAGTGACCTCATATGCATCCTCACCATTCCAGTCAATTAACCAGTCATGGGACAACAATTCATTCTTCCCAACCTTTTACATTGCTTTGGGGTTGATATTTTCTTTCCAACTCTCAACAGATTTTCTCTTCGTCACATTTCCTTTCATAACTTGTTGCCTAGTCTCATCTGCCATACTGATGATGGGCTTCGTCCTAGCATCCAAAATCCACCCATTAAAAGTTTCGCACATATTGTTGTCTACAACATCACACTTAGCATCTTTAGGGAAAATGCCCTGCACCAAGTATGCAATGGATAATCTGCAACTGCTTCAAATATACCTTCACCATATATGTACTTTTCGACACTGCCTAAAAGGCAACTTTCCTTTCATCACCCCTAAACCTCTTTGACGAGGCAGCATAGATATGTCTGGCACACATCCTATGATATGCCTCTGGTATCACGTCCCTTACCGCAGCAATCAGTCCCTGCACCATGAAAACATGATATGTATGAATAATATGTAATAGTAGTGAAAATATATGATATGAATATTAAAATGTCAATTACCTTTTGCATATCTGATATAACTGTCAAGTTTGCACCTTCCTTCAAGTCAAGATTAGCTTCCAAACGTGTCAAAAATCATGACCAGTTGGTTGTGTTTTCAACCTCACATATAGCCCATGCAACAGGAAACGTCTGATTGTTTCCATCTCTGCCTATAGCACACAGAAGCTGTCGTTTGCAGATCCCTTTTAAAAAGCAGCCATCAAACCCAAGTATTGGTCTACATCCCGCTTTCCACCCTTTCTTCAGAGCATCGAAACAAACATAAAACCTAAAGAAAGTGGGTTTCCTCCCCTCAGATAGCATCATACTACTAACAAGACATGTAGTCCCCGGGTTTGACTTCCTAATTTCACCCACATAGTCATATAATTGTGCATATTGTTTTGTGTAATCCCCAATTAGTTCTCTCAGAATTTTTCTTTTTGCATTTCTACATGCTCAGATGCCAACATGGATTTTGAGATCAGTCTTTGCAAGTTTGACTAGGTCACATAGTTTTATGGCAGGATGGATGATGATAAAGGTTTTATATTGTAAGGCTATAAATTTACTGTTAGCTCTTTGGATCTTATTCGTCCTACGACATTTGTGATTGGAAATATAGGTTCTCATATTCAAATGACCTTTTTTTTCCTATGCCACTATCATACAACACCCATGGACAGTCCTTATCCCCTTTACACTTAGCCCTCAACCTCTTTGGCTCATTCATTGTCAATCTGACATCTACTCCCTTAATCACACCATATTTTGTCACTGCTAATCTAAACTGATCTGCACTATCAAACACCATATCAAGACAAAATACTGGCAAATGAGATTTACTATCAAACTTAATTACATCTCTCTTAATTCTTAGTGCATCATCTTTATATTCATCATCAGAATCACTGTAATAACTCCCATAATCATTGCTATCATAATATACAGACCCATCAGATTCTTCACTACTACTATCTAAACCCCCAAGCTCATCCATCTCATTGTAATTGACATTCTCATCAATAACATTGTCACCTACTATAGTCTCAACTTCTATTGTTCCAGCCAAGTTTTCTTTAGGAATTCCTCTCAACCTATTCCTATAGTTACTCACATTTTCCCTAGAAGTAATAAGGTCATCATCCTCATCATCAGTTAATTGGTCAATAGGCACAACAAACTCATCATATGTTTGGTGAGAGTCTATGGTATTTTCCTAAATGTAAGGCTTATAGTGAAACCGTAATTCATCAACTTCATCTTCATTTTCAAGATGGTTGCCCCTCAAAACATTTTCAAATTCATTTTGTGACACATCATGCAAATGTTGTACACATACATCTAAATTATCCCCATTACCTAATTTTTGAAACTTTGCAATTTCAAGTACATCACTATCATTCTTGTCCCCCATCCTGTATGCAATAGAAAAAAATGCAAACTAAAATTAGTAATATTAACCATAATTCCAACTTCAATATGAAAGGCAAAATAAAAGCATAAAGGAAATGGACCAAATTTTATTTTAAATATGTAGGAGATGTAGAAAATAAAGCATAAAGGCAGGAGATGTAGAAAATATAGTAAAAATATGATTCTTGTAATGGGACAAATCATTCTCAAAATATGACTCCTTAATGGAGAAAGAACTCTTGAATTTGATATTAACTGATTACTTGAAAGTTTTGTACACGAAATCGAATTTTACAAAAATCTCAGATTTCCTTTTTCACTTCCGCTGGATAAACCCTAGATCCAATCGAACGGGTAGCATCAACATAAAACAAATTCACGAAACATAAACCAAGCCTTTACAAGAAACTACAAAAAAAAAACTCAAATTCGATAAAATGCAAACGAACAGCAACTCAACTGCTACAAAAAGTTGAAAATAATAGAAAAAACTCATACATAAATTCTAGGTTGTGCCTGTGTGTATCGGGGTTTAGTCCCAAAAGGTGAAGCAGAAAACAGAAACCTGAAAAACCCTAAAAATCGAAAATGGGGTTCGATTACAGTTCGTAAACTTAAATAAAAAAAGAGCAGAAAAAATACAGAAAGATTTTAAAAACGTAGAGACGAAAATACCTCTTCGCCACGGTTTTTGGATTCCTGAGTAAGTTGCGGCTCTTTGATTGTTGAACACCCTGGTGTGTGTGTGTGTGTGTTTTGTTGTATGTATATTAGGGGTTTCTTGCGTAATGTAGATAATGATGGTGTGTTTAGGTTTAAGTTGGATTTTTATTTTGTCTTCTTTTTTTAAATAATTTATTTTCCACCTAAGTAAATCCATGTGGCAGAATTTTTTTATTAAATGCCACATGGCATGTCCGGAGTCATTATAGTGCCATGTGTCTAACAGAAATAAGGGGTGTTAACTTTCCATCCAAAAAGTGTGACATTTCACTAAATTGGATAGTACAAGGGCTAAATGTGACCAAATAATAGGACAGGGGCCAAATGCAACAATTTTGGATAGGTCAGGGGCCAATTAGTGCTTTAAGCCAAGAACAACTGATTAGATGTTGAATATGGTGTACTATGAGCTTCTTTCATGATTGTTTTTTTCAGAACATGATCATTCAGGACACACAGTCGACTTCGAAATCTCAAAATTCCATCTTCATGGATTACTAAGCCTGGGGCCTTTCCCTTACTCACTTCATCACGTAACTGAATCATCATAGGGTCGTCTAATTGCTTAGATTTGATCTCATCAGTTATTGGTGAAGTTAGCTCCATCACACATAGTTGCCCTTGAACTCTTTGTAACCACACTTCGATTTCTCCACGAATTAACTCTTGTCGAATCTTGGACTGGGTTGTGAGCGTCTCCAACATTCAAATAGAAACAGGCTTGCGGCTCAGTGCATCGGCTACCATGTTTGCTTTGCCTGGATGATAAAGAATTTCTAAAATCATAGTCTTTAATCAATTCCAACCATCTCCTCTGTTGCATGTTTAATTCTTTCTAACTGAAAATATATTTAAGACTCTTATGATCGGTGAAAATCTGACAATGAGTTCTGTACAATAGTGTCACCATATTTTCAGTGTGAAAACAATAGGTGCTAACTCCAAGTCATACATTGGGTAATTGACCTCATACAGTTTCAATTGCAATGAAGAATAGGTAATTACCTTGTCATTCTGCATCAGCACGCAACCTAGATCTTGATTTGAAGCATCGCTGTAAACTACGAGTCCTTCAGTGTCTTGTGGTAGTGCTAAGATTGGAGTTGTTGTCAGTCTCTTCTTGAGTTCGTCAAAACTAACTTGACACTTCTCATTTCATTCAAATCTCTTCGTTTTTTGCAGTAGTTGAGTAAGTGGGCGGGTGATTTTGGAAAATCTCTTCATGAGCCGACGATAGTGTAACACCCCAAACTAGGCGAATATTACAGTGCCGTGGACCCCGTCTGGGACCCACTAGGCGGATGAAAATTAATGAATTGAGTGATATAATTGTAGTACCGAACCACAGTATATCAATAATCACTCCGATAAGGAGTTTCATTACAACACACCCAAGATAATACCGAATACATGTATAATTTATATGAAGATAAAATATACAACACTGAATGAAATGAATATCCAAACGGAAGTCTGCAGCGGAAATAAAATAAAGAAACACGAGTGAATGAAAGGACTGAGGCCCCCTACTAGTATCACTAGGACTCCTCGCCGTCAACGTGCTCTTCCCGTGCCTTAGCCTTGCCATGACATGAAAACAACATTCCCCAATGGGGTCAGTTACACAGAACAACAATCCTCAAGAGTTGAATAAACACAACCATGATATATCTCAATTATGAAATGACGCTGAAGAGAGGCATCATAGTACGCCTGTAATGGTATGTGCACGTGCACAAGACGAGTGTCCGGACACACCCGCCTTTGTACCTAATTAGTCTCACGGAGGTACATTACCGTGTGCACAGTCCAATGTGTCGGTGAACCCAACACATGACCATCACGTGCCCGACTAAAAATTCTACACATCCCCACCCTGCCGCGCAATATGAACCCAGAAGGTCATACGAACAAGAATGACCATGAATAATATTAATGAATAACAATCCGACAAAGTCAAGAATGACTCACCGAGATGAAATGATAGTGAAATGAATGATAGCTCAATGAAATGGTTGGAACCGTCGTTCCTCATGAATGAAATGATTAATTAACAATTACAAGTCTCAATATGGTTAATACATTATGAATGAATTATGATTATGAATGAACAACAACGAAAGGAATGAAAATCCTTTTAACCAAGTAAGAATTAACTTACACAACCGGCGAAGAATGTCCTTCCTCGAACAACGTCAAAAATAGATGTCGGTCGCTCGAACAACCTTGAATGACAATTACCAACAATGCTCAATATACGTATCAAACACGATTATAACCGGCTCAAACGTCGATACAACAATATCCAAACTCATTGAGGCATTCTAGCGAACACTTAGCAAACACACATCATTTGATAATATCCAATCCCGAATATATCGAAACCAACTCCAAAATGAGTATTTCAAACCAACAAAACAACTTCAATAATATCAATAATACCATAGGAATCCACAATTCGAGTTAACGACAACATCTAAATCGAAACCCCCAAAAATATCAAAGTCAACCCCAAGTGTTCTTGAATCAACCTCAAACAATTCATGAAATCCGAAATATATGTTATTAAATCTGTAGGAATACATTTATCCAAGGTAGATAATCCATATCCAACATATTCCAACGACAATCTAAGCTTACATGAAGAAATCGGAAGGAAAACACTTGAACTCTGAATTTCTAGATTCAAGAAATTATTACCTTGATTTGATGTGAAGGAGATAATGAAATGATGATTACTCCGGATTATAAGCTTGATGATGATGATAGATGATTGCACCTCGAAGAACACTCTCCAAATCGCCCGAAATCGCCCAAAAACGAAGTGAGAAATGAAAATGACGAAGAAAGGGCTGAACTGACCTATTTATAGTAATCCCAGTTTAGCGCGCGCTAGCCCAGTTCTTAGCATGCGCTAACGGGTGTTTTGGGTAGTCCAGTACCCACTGTCCGAAAATAGTAGCGTGCGCTACGTACCTTTTGTAGCATTCGCTACGGATGTACACTTAGCATGCGCTAATCCCAAACGTTAGCGTGCGCTAACTTAAAAATCTGATGCCCAGTAACTGAAATCCAGACTTTCTGTCCTCTGACCTGCTCGCGATAGCGTGCGCTACATTCAATATTTAACATGCGCTAGTACACCATTTGCGTACGCTAAAAACCACTCATAGCGTGCGCTATTAATTAATCTAATTCAGTCCAGTAGCCACTGGACTCTGCCTGATCTGACCTTAGCGCACGCTACACCGACTGCATAGCGTGCGTTACTCCGACCGACTAGCGCGCGCTACTTACCATTTGTAGCGTGCACTACTTACAAGCCAACTGCAGTCCAGTGCCTTCTGGACTGCCTGCTTGAACTACACTAGCGTGCGCTAGTGTTGAGAGGTAGCGTGCGCTACCCGTACTCAATTAGCGCACGCTAAAGTGAGTACGTAGCGTGCGCTACTCCTCACACACAGCACACTATGAAGATGACCACAATGATAAACACGACACGATTCTCCAACTAGATTGATGATGAATGATGATTGATACATGATACAATTACCCTGAACGATGAATACAATAATTGAATATGAGTGACAAATGATCATTAATGAGTAAAAATTACTGAGTGACAATTACTGAATGATAATGACTGAATTACAATCGGGTATTACATACACCCCCTCTTAAAAGAGTTTCGTCCTTGAAACTAAGGGTCAAACAACTCGGGATAACTCTCCTGCATACTATCCTCGGTTTCCCAAGTAGCCTCTTCGACTCCGTGTCTAGACCACTGAATTTTAACCAAAGGAATCGTCTTGTTCCTCAACTGTTTGATTCACCGCTCTAAGACTCGTATAGGACGCTCCTCATATGAATGATCATCGGCGATCTCGATTTCATCAAACTGAAGTATGTGACTCGGGTCAGCAACATACTTCCGTAACTGAGAGACGTGAAAAACATTATGAATTCGGCTCAACGCTGGAGGTAGGGCCAATCGATAAGCTAACTCGCCTACTCGATCCAAAATCTCAAACGGTCCAATGAATCTCGGACTCAACTTTCCCCTCTTCCCAAAATGGAAGATACCTCGACTCGGTGATACCTTGACCAAAACATGGTCACCTATCTCGAACTCTAAAGGTCGACGATGATTATCAGCATAAGATTTCTGTCGACTTTGAGCGGTCAACAAACGACTCCTGATCAAAGCTACATTCTCACGGGCGGCTATAAGCATATGGGGCTCGGTGCCGATTGATTCTGATAAGTCATCCCAACACAAAGGATATCGACAACGACGACCATACAAGGCCTCGTAAGGAGCCATCTTAATCGAAGCATGCCAACTATTATTGTACGTGAACTCGATCAACGGTAGTTGGGCTTCCCAATCATCTTTCCAATCGAGAACACATGCCCTCAACATGTCCTCCAAAGTCTGAATAGTCCTCTCTGATTGTCCGTCGGACTGAGGATGAAAAGTTGTACTGAGATTAAGTTGAGTTCCCATAGTACGATGAACTGATTTCCAAAAATGAGACAAGAATCGTCCGTCACGATTGGAAACGATACTTTTAGGAGTACCGTGCAGTCTCACTATCTCTTTGATGAACAACTGGGCAAGTCTCTCGGGACCCCACATATCCTTAATCTCAAGGAAATGAGCTGATTTAGTTAAGCGGTCCATAATTACCCAGATTGTATTCATGCCATGACGAATCGTCGGCAAACTCGTGATGAAGTCCATTGAAATATCTTCCCACTTCCACTCTAGAATAGGGAGAGGTTTCAGCATACCCGCCGGTCGCTGATGTTCTATCTTGACTTGCTGACAGGTTAAGCATCTCGAAACAAATTCCGCAACTTCTCGCTTCATATTACTCCACCAGTAATTTTGTTTCAAGTCTTTGTACATCTTGCTAGACCCCGGATGAACGGAATAAGGGGTAGCATGAGCTTCTCTAAAAATTGAGTTTTTCAACTCGCCATTCGCCGGTACGCACAACCGATTCTTGAATCGCAAAAGTCCATACTCATGGACCACAAACCCAGGGGCTTTCCCTTGAGTCGCATCATCTCGAATGCGTAACAAAAATGGGTCCGAAACCTGATTCTCCTTGATCGCCTCCTCGAGTGGCGATGAAATCTCTAACGTACAAAGTTGCCCTTGTACTCGCTGTAACCAGACCTCGATCTCGGATATCAGAAATTCCTGCTGAAGTTCCTTCTGAACTGTTAATCGAGCAAGCATCTGCTTCTGAACGGACTTACGACTCAAGGCGTCGGCGACAACGTTCGCCTTGCCCGGGTGGTAAAGTATCTCAATATCATAATCTTTGATTAGTTCCAACCACCGTCTCTATCGCATAAACGCCTTCTGAGTAAATATATACTTTAAACTCTTATGATCGGTGAATATCTGACAGGTAACGCCATAAAGATAATGACGCCAAATCTCCAATGCGAACACCATGGCTGCTAGCTCCAGGTCGTGGGTCGGATAATTAATCTCGTAAGGTCTCAACTGCTGTGAAGAATAAGCAATAACTTTCCCGTTCTGCATTAGTACACATCCGAGACCCTGTCCGGACGCATCACTATAGACCACAAATCCTTTCGTCCCTTGCGGTAGAGAAAGGACAGGTGCTGAAATTAACCGACTCTTGATTTCCTCAAAACTCTGTTGACACGTGTCGGACCACGTGTATTTCTTATCTTTCCTTAAAAGGTTCGTCATTGGTTGAGCGATTTTAGAAAATCCTTCAACAAATCGCCGATAATAACCAGCTAATCCGAGGAAACTTCGGATTTCCTTAACATTCTTCGAAGGTAGCCAATCTTGGATAGCCTCCGTCTTCTGAGGGTCGACACGAACTCCGTCTGATGAAATTACATGTTCGAGAAACGTCACTTCAGACATCCAGAACTCATATTTGGAAAACTTCCCATAAAGTTGCTCTCGTCTCAACACGTCGAGCACCTGATGAAGGTGAAACTCGTGCTCCTCCCGGTCACGAGAATAAATTAAAATGTCATCAATAAAGACAACCACGAACTGATCCAAATAGTCGATGAAAACCCGATTCATTAACTCCATGAATACCGCAGGTGCATTAGTTAACCCAAACGGCATAACCACAAACTCATAATGACCATAGCGTGTTCGGAACGCCGTCCTTGCGATATCCGACTCTCGAATTCGCAACTGATGATATCCAGACCTTAAGTCGATCTTGGAAAATACTGAAGCTCCCTGAAGTTGATCCAAACGATCATCGATACGGGGTAGAGGATACTTATTCTTGATCGTCACCCGGTTCAATTCCCGGTAATCAATACACAAGCGGAACGAACCATCCTTCTTCTTGACAAAAAGCACTGGTGCTCCCCACGAGGACGCACTCGGTCGAATATAACCCTTGTCGGTCAAATCCTCTAATTGATTCTTCAACTCCTGCATTTCGGTCGGGGCCATCCGGTATGGTGCCTTCGATATAGGGGATGTACCGGGCTCCAACTCCATCGTGAATTCCACATCTCTCTGTGGAGGCAAACCAGGTAACTCGTCTGGAAATACATCGGCATACTCTCTCACTATAGGAATATCCGACAACATTAGTGATGGTTTCTCGGTCTTGGTCATATAGCACCAATAACCGACACACCCCTGATTGAGTAATCTCACTACTTTCATCAAGTTGATGACACTCCCGGAGCTGCTGGGATTACCTCCCTGAAATACACATTCGACCCCATCTTCTGAAATAATAGTGACCATACGCTTATGGACACTGATGACGGCATCGTGACGATCCATCCAATCAATACTCAGAATGACGTCGTCTCTCGGTAAATCTACCATGATTAGGTCTACTAAGCAATTACGTCCATGAAGCTGAATCGGACAATCCTTAATCTCACGATTCCCAATAATTCTTCTACCATCAGGTAGACCAATGACATAAGGCTCACAACTAGTAGCACTACCCGGACGTAGTCTACTCAAACATGACTCGGAAATGAATTAATGCGATGCACCAGTATCAAAAAGGGTACACACAGGTTGAGATAGAATATCGAGTGTACCTGAGATCATCCGAGCCTCTGGATCGTCGGTCTTCTTCATCTCATAAATTCGGGGCTTTCCGGCCCCCGAACCGGACGCTCCCATCTGATAACTCTTGGCTCCGCCTTTATTTGCTCCTGTCATCTTGAACGACGCGGACTGAGTGGCCTGATTCTGCATCGCTGAATGTCTCGAGGCCTGAGATGACGCCAGAGTAGGTTTAGAGTCTCTTTGGCAATAATGGGCCTTATGCCCAGCAATCCCACAGTTATGGCACGTGACAGTCTGCCTCGGACACTTGGTGCTGAAATGACCGTGTTCTTCACAGTTGAAACAGGTGATGGCTGAACTGGCCGATCGCGACTGAGATTCCGCGGGTCTAGGCGCCATAGGAGGTCGCTCAGAAAAGTAGAGCCCGCACGAGGTTTCTTGAAAGTGGCCTGACTGCCGTCAGACTGATTACGATTCTTAGACTTCTTGCCAGCAGATGAAGGTTGTTGCTTAGCAATTTCCTTAGCAGTAAGCTCATAAGTAAGAGCTTTATCAATGAATTCGGCCAGAGTAGGGCAATTGTGATTAAGCAACTGCATCCGCATACGAGGCTTCAACCTCTTGCTGAAATACTTGATCTGGTCCGCCTCAGAGTGAATAATGGACGAGGCAAACGGAAGTAGCTCCTGAAACTTCTCGGCGATGGCGAGAACATCATCGTCCGCTGAGAGGTCGGGAGTAAGTAATTCTGACAACTTGGCCTCCCTGAGTGGGGCCGGATAATACCTCTCCATCATGAGAGTCCTGAATTGATCCCATGTACAAGATTCGTCGGTGGGCTTCAACGATAACCACCATGAATGTGCGCCCTTACCAAGATAGTAAGCCGCAACTGAAACTTTGTGTCCCTCAGGACAGTCCACCATAGCAAACAGTTTCTCGAAATGTTCAAGCCAGTGAATGATATCCGCCGGCTCAGATGAGCCCTCGAAGGTAGGTGGTCTCTGGCGAGAGATGTCGCCAATGATACTGCTCACACCCCTCTCTTGCCTCTGAGGTGGCGGAGGAGGAGCCTGTTGATTTTGAGTAGTCGAGTTGTGCATCGTCTCCATCAGTTGTGCCATCTGAGTCATTTGGGCCATTATGCCCTGCATAAAAGCGAGTGGATCAACCCGAACACCTTCTGACTGAGCTGTGTCCCGGGTACTGTAATATCCAGAATTTCTACTATTGTTGTTTGATATTATTTTATCAAAGTTATATTGTACAGCGTGGAATCTATACAGTATGGATAAAATAAATAAAGGACTGAGATGTCAGTATCGGTATAATTGTCGTATCTGGTCGACAGTTGCATTTGAGGATATCGTGTATCAGATTATCGTACTTTCGATATAGGGTATATCGTATAAGAATGTTATTGGATCCAGTATATGTATTCAGTATGTTTGTATGTGTTTTCGGTATGTCGAGACAGGCAGTAATAGATTGAAATTGGCTAAGTATGAAATTATTACGACGTTAACAAAGTGAGCTAACGACGTAAGATCGCACGGTTACGTACGTTAAGGCTAAGGTATTACGTACGTAACGAGGGCATCGGACAAGACCGAGTCATGGTCGGCAGGTGGGACCCGGTGTCGGCAACTTTCGGCGGAGGATGTTGACAGGTGAGTCAACGTACGTGTTACGTACGTTATACAGGACGTGTTACGTACGTAACACGACCATAATACTGTAGCAAGTCAACGTACGTATTACGTACGCAACGGAATAAGTGTTACGTACGTTACGGGGCGGCTGGCCGAGTCGTGGCCGAGAGGACCTGCAGTGGCCGAGCATGGTCGGCAGTGACTCGCAGGGGTGGCCGATCACAGTCGGCAGTGACTCGCTGGGCGTAAGGACTGGCTGATAACGTACGTAAGGCTGTGTCCGGTTACGGCCGTAAGTGCCCGTTACGTACGTAAGCAGCTGCCGGTTACGTACGTAAGGCTGCCGAACGAAATGGACAGAAGGTTAGGCCGCGTCCGGCTACGTACGTAAGGACCCGCCGGTTATGTACGTAACGTGCCGGCAGGTCTCGGCCTATATAAGGCCTGGACCGAGTCACCCTTGTCATTTTTCATTTTTCTTCGTTCCTCTCGCGATTTCTTCAGCAAAGTTGATGGATTTGAGTAAGAACATCATGTAGCAACATGTTTTGGAAGTTGGAATCATGGATTAACATCATTTTCCATCCGGATCGAAGGTAAGAACACCTAAACACTTGGTTTTGGATATTTTTGGAGTTTCTTGATGATTTGGCCGAATTGATTCGTTTTAACTCAGATTATTGATGGAAACTTGTTGTATTCTTGAGATTATACATTATCCTTGAAGTTTTGTGGATCAAATTCGAGTATTTCTTCGTTAAAATGATTGAATTGGATTATGTGTTCGATGAAATGCCTCAATGAGTAGAACTTGGGAAATTCTACACGTTTTCGTATGAATGGTGATGAAATTGATAGTGTTGTGATTATTCTTGGTAATTATGGGAATTTTGTTAAGGGAAGATAATGAATTGATGATCAAATACCTTGATTATGTCGTTATGATTATGGAATCGTAGTAATCTCGATGTTCTTGATAGTTTGTTGTAATCCATGATGTTATGAGAAGTATATATGTTGAAGAACATGATTACATACACCTTGAATTGTGAATAAGGATTGTTTAGATGTTAGAACACATCGGATTATGCCGTTTGGGGACTTTGAATGTGATTTCGGAATAAGTTGTGGAACTCTTGGAATATGATTATCTATAATTAATCGGATTGTCCGGATTGATGATGATAATCGGTAATTGGTTTTATTACGAATATACAAGGAGGAAACTTGTAAGTATTTAAGATTGAATGTGGAATCGTAGTGTTGTCTTGAATTCATGTTTGATTGGTTTGAGTTGTATTGTTTGGTTTTGTGTATGATCGAGGTATTGTTGAGCCGTTGAGTTTGATTGGTTGGCTATGTCGGTTATTGATTGTTATCGGATTGTATGTTAATCGATTATTTCAATAGGTTGAGATTATTGATCGGTGAGTATAACCGTATGTTGCGGTCATGTTCGAGTATGTTCGTGAATTGCTTCAGTCGGGGCCGAGGAGCCCGTAGATGAAGGCATTGTGACTGGTAGCGTCTTCATCATCATCGTATCGGTATCGAGGCAAGTTATTACTTGCTCAGTTATAATATTTAATGAATGGTTTCAGTTTCATTTCGTTTATAATGCATATGGCGATGATTATTATTGTGAACTTTGGGTATTCGGATCGCATATCGTTCTTTCGATTCTGGGAGGTAAATCATAATGTATATGCTTTATCTCAGTTATTGGTATGTTCGAGTATCGAGGTTACATTATGTTAAAGACGAGGATATGAGTATCTATAGTTCATTGTACGTTTGGATCGCCGAACATTGAGGATAATCGTCGGTAATGATTGGACATCGAGGTTGCTCCCGAAGGACTCGGGGCAAGTATTCCATATTGATTATGGTTTAGTGTTATTTATTTTGGTCTCGTATATTTTCCTTCATGTTGTTGAACATGGAGTCGTCCTAGTAAGTTGTCATGTTGTCGTGCATGTTATGTTGTTCATGTTGATGAACGTGTTGATTTGCATATGTGTATGCATATTGTGTTGTTTATGTTGTGTAAATAATCCGATGAGATTATGAGGATCTATGCTGAGGGCGCTGGATCGAATGTCCACCATGCGTTGGTTCGACGGGATCATCATGGGGATCTATGCTGAGGGCGCTGGATTGTTGGACAGGTTTTCCACCATGCGTTGGTTCGACGAGATCATCAAGGGGATCTATACTGAGGGCGCTGGATCGTTGGATTACCAGTATTGTGTTGATGGAATCTTGTGAATTCGCATCATTGATTTTATCATGTGCTATTGTTCATATGTGTATGGTTGGTTATCCACCTTATGCTGATCTGATAGGATCAACAAAGGGATCTATGCTGAGGGCGCTGGATCGTCGGATTTCCATTGAGTATACATGATTGTTATTGTTGTGATCATATTGACGTGGTCATATGAGTATGCATTTGTAGGTCTTGTGTTAGGACCGTGTCCGTATTGCATTGATCTGATCTCGGATTAGATTGATATGATTGTCGTGGCACTTCATATCTCGAGGTATGTTCCGTATTTCCTTTGGTATTTGTCTTTGATGGACAATCGGTTATCGTCTTGGGATTTGATGATATTATTCGATGGATCGTATTGGTCAGAAATGGTATATTTTCGTATCGTGAGTTGGTTATGATAGTTTGAGAATCTTGAGTATTGTTTGAAGTGCAATACAGACATTATGTTCGAGTTTATTGGTTAATCGAGTACAGGATGTGAAGTGTGATAATGGTCATTCTGATGAGAATTACTTGAGTAAGCAAAGTTATGGCGGCAAGATTACGTTGGTCGTATTATTATGTTGTATTTTCATTGGTATGTAATTATTAATGTGATGTGACGGTTATCATTGTTGGATATTATGGCTGACCCCGTCGTGGGATTTCTTTTTAGGTTCTTGGAGTATCAAGCTTGTAGCGGTCGTGAAGAGATGAGCTTCGGAGGATCTTGGCTAGGACATGTTACGTGCATTGAGTCTCTTGATTGGTTCTTGTATTCCATTGCTAGAGTATCTTTTTGGTTGGTCTTTTACATTGCGTGAGTATTTTGAGACGTTCTTTTGGTATCCGTAGCGAGGTTACTTTGGAAACCATTTTCTAAACTTTTGAGTTTCGGCCGTTTGGCCTTGTTATTTCAAATGAGTTTTTCCGACGGTTTTGATAAAGGGATTTTTATTAGTCTTTGTGAATTTTTACAGATAGTACCGTCGTTGGCCTCTTGGGCATTTGTAAATATTTGCGAAAATTTCTTTTAGCCTTGTGGGTTCCATATCGGGGCCCACGGCGCTGTAATATTTCCGGTTAAATCTGTGGGTGTTACATAATATGGTATCGGAGCTTAGGTTGAGAAAACCTAGGCATTTGGGTCGAGTTGGGTCGTGTTTTTGTTGCGTCATTCGAGTTGTCGACTGACAAATATTAGAGCCGTGAGTCTTTGTTGTTCACTCAGGCTTGTGCGTTATCGGATTTGCCAGTATCGTACTGGGCTTGTTATGACTTTTCCAAATGGTGTTAACGAGATTCTCTGGAATGAGATGTATTGTGTTCTTGAGTCGAACTGATTTGGCAAACGTGTATTTTGATAATATCCATGTCGAGTATTTTCTAGAGTCGAGACATGTGCCAGTATCACGGGGAATCGTCGGCTTCACGATCTGTAAGTATTTAGATTTTTGAATTTCATTGAGATTTATTGCCGTTCTAAGTTGATATGTTTTGAGATTCAGTAGATATCATGCGTTACAGTATGAGATGTCAGAGTGGGACAGGATTGATGATCTTGAGAAACTATGATTTTGGAAATCAGTATGTTGGTTAGATTTTGGAACGGAATTGTGCATTTGGGGAGAAATATTGTGCATGGTTGAGAAGAACATGTAGCATGTTAATTCATTTTGAGATATATGAACTACTTTTGATCATTTGAAAATGATACCTTTCAAAATGAATGTTTTACGGATGTTTTACGGAAAATGATTTTTGGGCCGAGACCCAATAGATTTTGAAATAGTTTTGTAACTCAGGACTTGGAGTCCGAAAAGAGTTTTCTACTTTTTTTAAACTTCTTCTAATGTGGAACGAGATACGGGCTGAGACCCTAATGTTTCAAAAGGCTTTTTTCTTGTTTTCTAAAACTCCCGAGATTTGTAAAACACTTTACCAATCGTTTACTTATGTTATTTCCGCCTTTCGAGGCTTTGGTTTACTTGTTCAAATGGAACTTCTTGGGAAGTCTTTCGCTGTGTTTGATTTGTTGATATGTTTCAATGTTTTGCCATATCATATTTGAGGTGATCCAGGATGGATTAAGGATTTACGTTGCGAGTAGTATGTGGAGAGGAGTTTTTATCAGAGTCTATATATTTGAGATTCTGGAACTCTATCGTGTGGTTTTCTGATGGAATATCAGTGGATATTGGTGACGAGCCGAAGTGGTATACAGGAGTATGGATATGGACAAGCATTTGCATAAATTCCATTTTATTTAATCGTGTGTATTCGAAAAGAATTTTTATCGAGAACTTGGCACCAGCGAGCCGATTTAATTTTTAAAATTGATTTCGTGGTCTTACGAAAATTTATGTTTTGAGTTTTCAAACTCTTGAAAAAAAAAACTTTCGAAAATTGTCTTCGTGACAAGAATATATGATTTCAAACTGGTTTTGAAAATGTGATTGATATACATACGCATTTAGTGCATCGGGCATATCATATCAATGGTACAAGGAAAAGAGATTCGAAGTTTAGTATGGTAGATTGGTTATGCAACGATGATCGGTTGATTGATCAGATAAGAGAAATATACTGCGTGTTGTAGATTCATGTGCAGGATGTAATTTTGGAACTTTGGACTTTGTAAAACCGGGATATATGTGCTATGTGAGTCCATTGGTGCGATAGTAGCGCAATCTTACCATAGTGATCTTTGAATAATTTCTTTGTAAGTGTAAATTTGGGGATGGTGACCCCATGCTGGTTGTTTTGGATATTGAGTGGTCGTTCCCACTCCTTGTATGAATTGGTATGTTCGTCGATTTGCGATTCGTTGTTCGTATGCCGAGGGAAATGTTCGCCACTGGGTATGTTTATTGAGATCTCATCGTGATTGATTTGTCGTTTTGAGAATGTTATTCTTTCGTATATCCGTTTCTCGTGGTTCTGTGTTGATCGTGTTGGAGTTTACCGTGTGAAGGTATTCTCGATTTTCGTTGATCGTTCGTTGGTAATATTGGAGTTTATCACGTTGATGATATTCTCGATTGTGTTTTGACCTCTGGTTGGTCATATTGGAATTTATCATGTCGATGATAAATTCGGTTGATTGTTGATCATTGTTGGTGATCATCTGAGTGTTCGAATTTTGTGTCGATGTTTCGAGATTGGTTGTCATTATTTTGGACAGTTGTTTCACAGATATATCGGATATTATTTGTCTTATCGAAATTGGAACTTGATCATGCGATCAGGCAAACAGGGTTTGTCACGGATAGATTATTTCATCTGACGATGATATAATTTTGTTGAGACTCATGGAATTGTGATTGTAAGCGTATTGAGGCTATACAGTGAGACCGCTTGCTAGTATCTCCGGAGATCGTCGACCTGCGTATTTGTAAGTATGCGGTTTTGGCTATTCAGAATGATGATGATTGATCGTTGTCGTGATGGTTTTGGGATATTTTGGTTGAACCGTATGTTTGTTTGTTTTTATGACGGATTGCAAGTTTCGAGGCCGAAACTTATTTTAAGTGGTGTAGAATGTAATATCCGGAATTTCTACTATTGTTGTTTGATATTATTTTATCAAAGTTATATTGTACAACGTGGAATCTGTACAGTATGGATAAAATAAATAAAGGACTGAGATGTCAGTATCGGTATAATTGTCGTATCTGGTCGACAGTTGCATTTGAGGATATCGTGTATCAGATTATCGTACTTTCGATATAGGGTATATCGTATAAGAATGTTATTGGATCCAGTATATGTATTCAGTATGTTTGTATGTGTTTTCGGTATGTCGAGACAGGCGGTAACAGTTGAAATTGGCTAAGTATGAAATTATTACGTACGTTAACAAAGTGAGCTAACGTACGTAAGATTGGCACGGTTACGTACGTTAAGGCTAAGGTATTACGTACGTAACGAGGGCATCGGACAAGACCGAGTCATGGTCGGCAGGTGGGACCCGGTGTTGGCAACTTTCGGCGGAGGATGTTGACAGGTGAGTCAACGTACGTGTGACGTACGTTATACAGGACGTGTTACGTACGTAACACGACCATAATACTGTAGCAAGTCAACGTACGTATTACGTACGCAACGGAATAAGTGTTACGTACGTTACGGGGCGGCTGGCCGAGTCATGGCCGAGAGGACCTACAGTGGCCGAGCATGGTCGGCAGTGACTTGCAGGGGTGGCCGATCACAGTCGCGGTGACTACCGGCGTAAGGGCCGGGCGATAACGTACGTAAAGTGTGTCCGCTACGGCCGTAAGTGCCGTTACGTAGCGTATGCCGATTCGTACGTAAGGCTGCCGAACGAAATGGACAGAAGGTTAGGCCGCGTCCGGCTACGTACGTAAGGACCCGCCGGTTACGTACGTAACGTGCCGGCAGGTCTCGGCCTATATAAGGCCTGGACCGAGTCACCCTTGTCATTTTTCATTTTTCTTCGTTCCTCTCGCGATTTCTTCAGCAAAGTTGATGGATTTGAGTAAGAACATCATGTAGCAACATGTTTTGGAAGTTGGAATCATGGATTAACATCATCTTCCATCCGGATCGAAGGTAAGAACACCTAAACACTTGGTTTTGGATATTTTTGGAGTTTCTTGAGGATTTGGCCGAATTGATTCGTTTTAACTCAGATTATTGATGGAAACTTGTTGTATTCTTGAGATTATACATTATCCTTGAACTTTTGTGGAACAAATTCGAGTATTTCTTCGTTAAAATGATTGAATTGGATTATGTGTTCGATGAAATGCCTCAATGAGTAGAACTTGGGAAATTCTACACGTTTTCGTATGAATGGTGATGAAATTGATAGTGTTGTGATTATTCTTGGTAATTATGGGAATTTTGTTAAGGGGAGATAATGAATTGATGATCAAATACCTTGATTATGTCGTTATGATTATGGAATCGTAGTAATCTCGATGTTCTTGATAGTTTGTTGTAATCCATGATGTTATGAGAAGTATATATGTTGAAGAACATGATTACATACACCTTGAATTGTGAATAAGGATTGTTTAGATGTTAGAACACATCGGATTATGCCGTTTGGGGACTTTGAATGTGATTTCGGAATAAGTTGTGGAACTCTTGGATTATGATTATCTATAATTAATCGGATTGTCCGGATTGATGATGATAATCGGTAATTGGTTTTATTACGAATATACAAGGAGGAAACTTGTAAGTATTTAAGATTGAATGTGGAATCGTAGTGTTGTCTTGAATTCGTGTTTGATTGGTTTGAGTTGTATTGTTTGGTTTTGTGTATGATCGAGGTATTGTTGAGCCGTTGAGTTTGATTGGTTGGCTATGTCGGTTATTGATTGTTATCGGATTGTATGTTAATCGATTATTTCAATAGGTTGAGATTATTGATCGGTGAGTATAACCGTATGTTGCGGTCATGTTCGAGTATGTTCGTGAATTGCTTGGTCGGGGCCGAGGAGCCCGTAGATGAAGGCATTGTGGACCGTAGCGGCTTCATCATCATCGTACGCAGATCGAGGCAAGTTATTACTTGCTCGCTTATAATATTTAATGAATGGTTTCGGTTCATTTCGCTTATAATGCATATGGCGATGATTATTATCAGAACTTTGGGTATTCGGATCGCATATCGTTCTTTCGATTCTGGGAGGTAAATCATAATGTATATGCTTTATCTCAGTTATTGGTATGTTCGAGTATCGAGGTTACATTATGTTAAAGACGAGGATATGAGTATCTATAGTTCATTGTACGTTTGGATCGCCGAACATTGAGGATAATCGTCGGTAATGATTGGACATCGAGGTTGCTCCCGAAGGACTCGGGGCAAGTATTCCATATTGATTATGGTTTAGTGTTATATATTTTGGTCTCGTATATTTTCCTTCATGTTGTTGAACATGGAGTCGCCCTAGTAAGTTGTCATGTTGTCGTGCATGTTATGTTGTTCATGTTGATGAACGTGTTGATTTGCATATGTGTATGCATATTGTGTTGTTTATGTTGTGTAAATAATCCGATGGGATTATGAGGATCTATGCTGAGGGCGCTGGATCGAATGTCCACCATGCGTTGGTTCGACGGGATCATCATGGGGATCTATGCTGAGGGCGCTGGATCGTTGGACAGGTTTTCCACCATGCGTTGGTTCGACGGGATCATCATGGGGATCTATGCTGAGGGCGCTGGATCGTTGGATTACCAGTATTGTGTTGATGGAATCTTGTGAATTCGCATCATTGATTTTATCATGTGCTATTGTTCATATGTGTATGGTTGGTTATCCACCTTATGCTGATCTGATAGGATCAACAAAGGGATCTATGCTGAGGGCGCTGGATCGTCGGATTTCCATTGAGTATACATGATTGTTATTGTTGTGATCATATTGACGTGGTCATATGAGTATGCATTTGTAGGTCTTGTGTTAGGACCGTGTCCGTATTGCATTGATCTGATCTCGGATTAGACTGATATGATTGTCGTGGCACTTCATATCTCGAGGTATGTTCCGTATTTCCTTTGGTATTTGTCTTTGATGGACAATCGGTTATCGTCTTGGGATTTGATGATATTATTCGATGGATCGTATTGGTCAGAAATGGTATATTTTCGTATCGTGAGTTGGTTATGATAGTTTGAGAATCTTGAGTATTGTTTGAGGTGCAATACAGATATTATGTTCGAGTTTATTGGTTAATCGAGTACATGATGTGAAGTGTGATAATGGTCATTCTGATGAGAATTACTTGAGTAAGCAAAGTTATGGCGGCAAGATTACGTTGGTCGTATTCTTATGTTGTATTCTCATTGGTATGTAATTATTAATGTGATGTGACGGTTATCATTGTTGGATATTATGGCTGACCCCGTCGTGGGATTTCTTTTTAGGTTCTTGGAGTATCAAGCTTGTAGCGGTCGTGAAGAGATGAGCTTCCCGGAGGATACTGGCTAGGACATGTTCTGTGCATTGAGTTTCTTGATTGGTTCTTGTATTCCGCTGCTAGAGTATCTTTTTGGTTGGTCTTTTTCTGTTGCGTGAGTATTTTGAGACGTTCTTTTGGTATCTGGTAACTGAGGTTACTTTGGAAACCATTTTCTAAACTTTTGAGTTTCGGCCGTTTGGCCTTGTTATTTCAAATGAGTTTTTCCGACGGTTTTGATAAAGGGATTTTTATTAGTCTTTGTGAATTTTTACAGATAGTACCGTTGTTGGCCTCTTGGGCATTTGTAAATGTTTGCGAAAATTTCTTTTAGCCTTGTGGGTTCCATATCGGGGCCCACGGCGCTGTAATATTTCTGGTTAAATCTGGGGGTGTTACAGGTACGACTCCCTGATAGTGAATGATTACGTCCAGGTGAATGAGTGGCAGCGTCACTGCTCGATGAGTTAGCATTATTCCTTGCATTAGCGCGTGTATTCACACGAGCCCTCGGGTTTCGGCCCGCACCACGGCCTCTTCCCCCGCGTCCTCTGCCAGCTCTTTCCATACTGAAGTGGAAAGTCATATGATGATTATATATCTCGCATGAATATGACATTATGATTATATTATGAAATGATGAGAATGAGCATACGCGCTCAAACACAATGATTACATGAATGCTCAACTGAAGTGACGTGATTATCCGATGAAATTCTTGAAATGATTATCTTGAACAAGTTAACAAGATTAATGATATGATCCTCAAGATCAACAACTGAACAATGAAATGAACTGAGTGATTAATGAATTAACATGATCGACTTGATCAAAAATGAATATGATGAAAGAGGATTGTTGACTGTTGAATGATGAATGAGTGATTCTATTGCGAGAAATTATACCATGGCGTCAGAAATCTTATTGTTCTTTGGTCTGAGGGGCTCGGCTCTTGCACAGGTCACACGTGACGCGAAAGTCCAATGATACTAGTCTGATGAACGATGATTTCAAATGAGACATGACTCGGAAGGTAGTATTCAAAACCACGCTCCGATACCAACTCTCTAACACCCCAAACTATGCGAATATTACAGTGCCGTGGACCCCCGACTGGGACCCACTAGGCGAATGAAAATTAATGAATTAAGTGATATAATTGTAGTACCGAACCACAATATATCAATAATTACTCCGATAAGGAGTTTCATTACAACACACCCAAGATAATACCGAATACATGTATATTTTATATGAAGATAAAATATACAACACTGAATGAAATGAATATCTAAACGGAAGTCTGCAGCGAAAATGAAATAAAGAAACACGAGTGAATGAAAGGACTGGGGCCCCCTACTAGTATCACTGGAACTCCTTGCCGTCAACGTGCTCTTCCTGTGCCTTAGCCTTGTCATGACCTGAAAACAATATTCCCCAACGGGGTCAGTTACACAGAACAACAATCCTCAAGAGTTGAATAAACACAACCATGATATATCTCAATTATGAAATGACGCTGAAGAGAGGCATCATAGTACGCCCGTAATGGTATGTGCACGTGCACAAGACGAGTGTCCAGACACACCCGCCTTTGTACCTAATTAGTCTCACAGAGGTACATTACCGTGTGCACAGTCCAATGTGTCGGTGAACCCAACACATGACCATTACGTGCCCGACTAAAAATTCCACACATCCCCACCCGTCCCCGCCATATGAACCCAGAAGGTCATACGAACAAGAATGACCATGAAGAATATTAATGAATAACAATCCGACAAAGTCAAGAATGACTCACCGAGATGAAATGATAGTGAAATGAATGAGAGCTCAATGAAATGGTTGGAACCGTCGTTCCTCATGAATGAAATGATTAATTGACAATTACAAGTATCAATAATGAATTATGATTATGAATGAACAACAACGAAAGGAATGAAAATCCTTTTAACCGAGTAAGAATTAACTTACACAACCGGCGAAGAATGTCCTTCCTCGAACAACGTCAAAAAGGGATGTCGGTCGCTCAAACAATCTTGAATGACAATTACCAACAATGCTCAATATACGTATCAAACACGATTATAACCGACTCAAACATCGATACAACAATATCCAAACTCATTGAGGCATTCTAGCGAACACTTAGCAAACACACATCCTTTGATAATATCCAATCCCGAATATATCGAAACCAACTCCAAAATGAGTATTTCAAACCAACAAAATAACTTCAATGATATCAATAATCCCATAAGAATCCACAATTCGAGTTAGCGACAACATCTAAATCGAAACCCCCAAAAATATCAAAGTCAACCCCAAGTGTTCTTGAATCAACCTCAAACAATTCATGAAATCCGAAATATATGTTATTAAATCCGTAGGAATACATTTATCCAAGGTAGATAATCCATATCCAACATATTCCAACGACAATCTAAGCTTACACGAAGAAATCAGAAGGAAAACACTTGAACTCCGAATTTCTAGATTCAAGAAATCATTACCTTGATTTGATGTGAAGGAGATGATGAAATGATGATTACTCCGGATTATAAGCTTGATGATGATGATAGATGATTGCACCTCGAAGAACACTCTCCAAATCGCCCAAAATCACCCGGAATCACCCAAAAACGAAGTGAGAAATGAAAATGACGAAGAAATGGCTGAACTGACCTATTTATAGTAATCCCAGTTTAGCGCGCGCTAGCCCAGTTCTTAGCGTGCGCTAACGGGTGTTTTGGGTAGTCCAGTACCCACTATCCGAAAACGGTAGCGTGTGCTACGTACCTTTTGTAGCGTGCGCTACGGATGTACACTTAGCGTGCACTAACCCCAAACGTTAGCGTGTGCTAACTTAAAAATCTAATGCTCAGTAACTGAAATCCAGACTTTCGTCCTCTGACCTACTCGCGATAGCGTGCGCTACATTCAATATTTAGCGTGCGCTATGAATTAATCTAATTCAGTCCAGTAGCCACTGGACTCTGCCTGATCTGACCTTAGCGTGCGCTACACCGACTGCTGACCGCGCTGTCGTGACGCGTCAAAATTAGTTATTTATATTTTTCCTTGGCTTACTTCTACTAACTAGTAGTATCGGCAAGTAAGGGTCGATCCCACGGAGAATGGTAAATCAATTAGAAAAATTAAGGATTAAATACTTTTAGCAATTAAAAAAATAAAATAAAACGAAAGGGGGGGGGGGGGGGAGTTTCGATTTCTGATCTTAATTAAAATAAAGTGTGTAAGATAAAATAAAATAAACAAAGGAAATACAAAGTTGAAAATATCAATTGAGGAATAATCTAGTCCTTAGCTCCGTTATCCACCGTTTCAAATTAATTCAAGTTTCAATGCAGCGCTTATCTCTTCTCTAATCTCATGAACTCCTATTCCGAAGCCAACAACAAGCTCTGTTGACCTCAATTATTTATTAAGTTTATTCAATTAAAACAAGCTCTTTAACTGAACCTATCTATACGGTGGATTCAAAATAAGCTCTTCAAATCTTGCTCGCTAGATGCATTAAAAACCAAAATAATGGAATAGGCAAGATATTAAGTTCATAAGCTCGACTTAAGGGATCTCGATTTTGTGTTACTCAATTGGGAAAAATCAATTGTTTGCTACTTGTGAAATTAAAATTGCAACAATTACGGATTACAACTCAATTTCTAGCATAAGGCATAAAACTCCTAATCTAGTTGGCCAAACCAAATCAAGAAATTAAATGGCATAGTCGTGAATTCAATAACACAAAAATAATTCAAGAGAATTCGAGTTGAGAATACGCTACGGGATTAAAACATGAATAATTCAAACACGGTTTCAAACTTCACTAAGAACTAGAATAGAAAATTAGCCGGACATGTTGGCTTTAGAAAACAGCAAACCAAAGATAAACATGAGAAGAAAGAAATTCAAACGGTATAATCTTCTTCTTCGCACGTCGGAATTTTCTCGGTTGCTCCGGCGGAAATCGGTTCGATCGTCCTTATGAATTTTTCTGCTCCAGCCGTGAAAAGTGCTCCTTCGTGAAAAGTTCTGCTCCTGCCGTGAGTTTTCTGTTTCAGAAGTTGTCAATTTTATTCCAGCCCTCCTCCCTTTTATATTTATTCCTTATCTCTTAGTTTCCTTCTTTAATTGAGACTCCTTCCTTCTTGAGTTTTAATTTCCTTGGAGTCTTTGTTCCCAAATCCATTCTAATTCCCTTTTCCAGCACATGGACCGATTTATTGCCTTATGTGACTGATTGGGCGATTTTTGAATCGTTTCTTGGGCCCCAAGTAAGGTTATTTTCGTAACAGGACTGGCACTGGGTCAGCGAACTGACACTGGACCACCCAGTGTCGCGCGATATTTTCTTTATTTAAGCCCAAATCACCTTGGCTTGGTCCGTTTGATGATCCAAATTATTCCTTAAGCTTAAAAACTCCATCAAACACCTAAATTAAACAACAAATTGCCAAGTGAAGTAAATTGCATCCAAAATATAAATATATGGAAAATAACCAAGTGTGCCAACATAAAATCCATTAAAACCTTATAATTAACAAGGATTTTAGCACACTATTTTCGTTCTATCAAATCTCACCAAACTTAAACCAATGCTTGTCCTCAAGCATAATTCGAGTGAAAGAATTTCAAGAAGCATGTATTGAAAAATCCAAGATGATAGCCATATTCAAGGGAGAATAAATAATC
This sequence comes from Orobanche coerulescens, assembly GCA_033398695.1. NCBI lineage: Eukaryota > Viridiplantae > Streptophyta > Magnoliopsida > Lamiales > Orobanchaceae > Orobanche > Orobanche coerulescens. The sequence goes on from CM065815.1 coordinate 151,554,139, forward strand.
ATGAACAAGTAAGAAGAAAATTAAAGTACCTCAACCAATCTCAACATCTTCATTGGCATCAAGTGAGAGAAAATTCAATGGCCTCACAAGGGGTCACTCTCGCTCAAGTAGATATAGGGATTATTAAGCAATCACTCACGTCAAAACATGGTGTGTCCTTACCATATACTCGCACAAAAATCAAATCTCCACTACTTAGATGAACTCATGCATATAATCAAAAGGGCTTTTATGGTTGTAGCGGGGCTTTAGGTGTGGGTAGGATAAAAAGGATAAATAAAGGATTCGTTGGTCGAGACTAATCATGAAATTAAGTGCATAACAAATCCTACAAACAATGAATCACCATCCTTTCCTTGAGCACCCTTTTAGGCACATGTAATCGCATAGCCACGAAAGATCAATAGAGTTCAGTGGCTTTAACAACATTTGAGGGGGGTATTTTTACGGCCGCCCCCCTATTTTTTTTATATATTTTTTTATTTTTTATTTTTTGGTTTCGGCCTTTATTTTTTTCATCTCAATTTCAGCACTTTTTTTTTCACTTCACCACCCAATTTTTGATAATTTCTCGTCCTTCCCTCGACTTGTTATACACCTAATTCACAACCAAATCTTGACAAGGGTTCAAACGGATGAATTTTCACCAAAAATTAGATAATGGCTAATAAAATATGCTAGATCAAAGAATAAGGCTTAGGTCCAAATGGGCTTCTAATGGTGATTATGTCGAGGTGGGAAAATATAAGCCAAGTGGGTTATTCCTAATTTGCCTTTATCACTTTACTGCATGAGAACACTAACATAGTCTTGACATGAATAATTAATTAAGTTCTAGTATGAACACAACACGTTCGACCCACAAGAAGAAATAGTGAGCATGTATATGTATAATTAATTATATATGTGTGTATTTATATTTTGCTCTACGGCTCAAAACTCAATAATAAAACGGGCTTGTGCCATGAATCCCTCACACTTTTATCCAAATCCAAAATCAAGACTAGTGAACTACCCTAATTAAAATCAAACTAGTCAACCATATTCATTTCCTATGTCAGGCCATACTTAAATCCCCAATACACGAACTTGATTCAATCACACAAATTTAGCTAAGGACGCAAATTTAAATTCATCACAATTCTCAATTTCAACCAAACGTTCCAAATCCAACTTCCCCAAACTTGAAATTAAGTACATATTCCAAATAGACGAAGGAAAAGAAAAAGGAAAATAAAGCATAGTAAAAGAAAGTCTAGAATAGGAATCACCGGGCTAATGAGGACGACTGGCCTCCAACTGCTCAGTCAATCGATCCACCTTCGCTTGAAGTGCGCGATGTCCCTCCTCAAGCTGCTCAATCTGACGCCTCAGGTCGGCCTCTGTAGCCGATTCTCCTGCTCGGCTGGTGCTTGCTCCGGCTGTTTGAGCCCTTGCCGCCGGGCTGTCTGAAGGAATGGAAGGATGGCTCTTGTGCAACATTTTTAAATTTTTCTCCTCCCATGGCGAAGTGTATGCGGTGTTTGGTAAAGCTATCATCTCACTCGCCGATATCCGCCACTTAAAAGTTCTTTCGTTTTTCTCCAAAATGCCCATTTTTGTAAGAAGATTTCTGTCCAGTTTTTCCGCTACCCCGATCGGAAAACGCCCGCTGAAATCAACCCCGGCGTATCGAGCTACAGCCGTGACCCAGCCCCCCATTACAATTGGATTTTTCGAAACATCCTCCCCAATAAGCATCATCAATAAATCTTTAACAAATTTCACCCTTTTTTTAAAAACCATCGCATAAATCATCTTCAGCTCGAAAATCTGCACCATATTCCGATTTGAGTATCTGCCGGTGACCGTGTATGCCATAAGTCGTTGAACGTAACGAGTCACCGGGTTTCGAATGGCGTTGGCCTTAGTTTTTCCCGCAGCAAATGGACCGGCATTATTAGTAATCAATTGCCAAATCTCATTTTCGGGTGGTATGTCATCTTCCTCCTCGGGTTCGGCAGTCAGCCCAAGTGCTCGGCCGAACTGCTCAACCCCCCATGTATACCCCCTTCCGTTCAAACGAAAATAAAATGTTCCTTTCTTTTCAAAATCTCTTTTCTGAATTGAGCTAAAAAACTCATAAGTGAGATTCTGATAAACCTCCCAGTTCCCAGTTGCCAATCTCTCCCAGCCCAGCACACTCAAAAATGCCATAACATCATCATACAATCCCAATTGTCTTAAAATAATTTCATCAATATTGAGACAATGTAAGAGTGTAGTAATGAGTACCTTTATATAAATTCTTTTGTGTTTGTATAGAAGCAAACAGAAGAAAAGTTCTCTACACTCTCGTCTGGAATGTATTACACATTCATAAGAGCAATGGAGGCAAATCATGTCATGAACTTGAAGTTCAATGACCCAAATAGCTTTATGATTTGGCATGAAATATTTGGATTTCCTGGAGCAACTATGCTGCATTGAGTACTCAATCCTTCATACGGGCATAACATAAAGAACCAGAATATTCTTTTAGCAAATGAAATATCATGTGATGCTTGCGCACAAGGCAAGTTAATCACTGGACCTTCAAGTACGAAAGTTAGCATTGAATCTCCATCTTTCCTAGAAAGAATCCAAGGAGATATTTGTGAACCAATAGACCCACCATGTGGACCATTTCGATACTTTATGATATTAATTGATGCGTCTACTAGATGGTCCCATGTGATCTTACTTTCAACTAGAAATGTGGCATTTGCTAGACTGCTTGCTCAAATAATAAAATTACGAGCTCAATTCCCTGATAACTCAATCAAGGCAATTCGTCTTGACAATGATGGTGAGTTTAGATTACAAGCATTTGACGATTATTGCATGGCAATTGGAATTGAGGTCGAACATTCAGTTGCTCATGTCCATACACAAAATGGTCTAGCAGAATCGCTTATTAAACGTCTTAAACTGATTGCAAGACAATTACTTATGAAATCAAAACTCCCAAGTTCTACTTGGGGTCATGCCATATTACATGCAGCAATATTAGTTCGTATTAGGCCAACGACATATCACCAATATTCTTCCATGCAACTTGTCTCAGGTCGAGAACCTGATGTTTCTCATTTACGAACTTCTGGTTGTGCTGTTCAAGTCCCAATTGCACCCTCACAACGCACAAAAATGGGTCCCCAACAAAGGCTTGGGATATACGTTGGGTTTTATTCACCTTCAATCATGAGGTATCTTGAACCTTTAACAGGTGATCTATTTACTGCATACTTTGCAGACTGTCATTTTGATGAAATAACATACCAAACATTAGGTGGGACAAAACTACATCTAGAAAAGCAAAATGATATCTCTTGAAATGAAAATATCTTATTACATTTTGATCCGCGGAATAGTCAATGTGAGCAAGAGGTTGAAAAGATTCTTCACTTACAAAAGGATGCAAATCAATTACCTGATACTTTCTTTGATACATAAAGAGTGACAAAATTCTATATACCTGTTGCAAATGCACCAGCCAGAATGGATGTCCCTGAAGGACAAGTAATAGCAGCAAACGAATCCAAAGTACGCCAAAAGCGTGGTCGACCAATTGGTTCAAAGGACTCTGTTGTAACACCCCCAATCCACTCAGGGATATTACACGTCGTAGACGCTTTCCTCAAGGATCTACCAGGCTGGTAAAAATAATTAAACATCTAAACATCGACTTTAAGGCTAAAATGACTCAGTAGACCGATTTGGTCTTTCAATTAATACATACAACTCAATCTCAATACATGCCCACGCAGGGGTCGAATACAACACACCCCCGTACAACGGGAAACAAATACTGCAGCGGAAGTAAAATATAACTACCCATACGACATCGTACGGGTCCTCATGTGATTAGTATCGATCATCTTTCATCATCCTCCATGCCAACCCTGTGTTATGCTCCCCAAAACCTGAATGCAATACAGACATCCACCCCCGATTACTCGGGGGTTAGCAAAATTCCACTATTTTGCTAGTGCAAGTACAAAGTACAAATACGAGTCATACAAATCATATTCCAAGAATAATAATAATAACCAGGAATCCTCCAAGATTAAAACATAACAAAAAGTACTTCCCGAGGCAAGAGTTTGAGTAAGACTTTCCAAAATCGAAAGATCACAAATCAAGGGAAACAATTTATAAAATGGTTTAAAATGCCATCGAGAGTTTTAATAGAAAACACTTTAGGATTATCGAATCCTTCTCTTTCCAAAATCAAAAGGGGTCATAGCCCAAAGGTTTTGTTTTCACAAATAGAAAACCAAGAACAATTCACAGGGTCAAAACCCACGTCACGTGTCCTCGACGGACATAAAATCAACACAACATAATCACCCAAGATACGCAAATCTTGGTCACACGAATAGAACACCAACTCGTGAATCCAGGGCTATACCATTAGATTCCCTCGAGGCATCGCCGGACCCTCCCAAGGTGAGCAAAACACATTCACAATCATATACATAACACCGTGAACACATGCCACGTCATCTCACGGTTGGATCAATCACTTGTTGCATCCTGACCACATGATCACAAGCCATGTGTCACCGTAGATTGTCTTAGGCTCTCACGGTTGGATCAATCACTTGTTGCATCATGACCACATGGTCACATGCCATGTGTCACCGTAGACCTTCAACCATATCCACACATTCACACAAATAACATATCACACCAATGATATCCAAACAATTCACCTAAAGGCAACAAACACAAAGCACGACACCATTGTCAAATCACAACGCACCGAAATGAGATAATATATGTATATATTATCAAACCACAACAACAACAACAACAAGTGTATTAATAGGGTTCACTTAACCATTCACGAGACACAACATTCACAAACACACGTGTTTTGAAAGTGAGACTTTGACGAGGCTAAACCGAATCTTTTGAAAATTCATCTCAAACAATCAAACAAACATACCAAGATAGGGATGGCAAAAAAAACCACGGGTCCGGGTACCCACGGGTTTTTACCCGAATGGATCCAATTCGGGTAACAAAATTCGGGTCCGGGTCCGGGTCTGGGTCTGGGGCGGGTAGAGAAAAATAAATTCGGGTCCGATTTGGTTCCGGGATATGCCGAACCCGCCCCGATATATATGTTAGAGATATGCCCTCGAATGCCACTCAGAGGATGAGAGAGTGAGAGCATATGTATTGTAATTATGAAAATTTAACAAGGCAATAATTATTTCTATATTATTGTATATCACTGGCATTGTGATTTGATATATAAAATAATAGTCCTTACATTTGAGAGCAAACATTCTACTCCTTATGGAGATAAGGAGATAGGCACTGGAAGTGTTTAGAGCTCGAATGCTTAACTCGTTCGCAAGTCGATAAAACTTAACTGGGCAATAAGTTTAGACAAGACTTGTATAATGTGTACTTTGACATGTAGAGTGCCGGTATTCACTAAGGGTTAGTGGGAGCACACGTTATAGGTATGCTAGTGAGATTAGTATACTCGAACACGACTCACCTCGATTCGGTCACATGAATATCACTCAGGGATTGTCAATGACTGGATCGAAAGGTTGTGATAGGTATTCGTGGACCTTTGACTTGAGGTTTCAGTAGGAGATGTGCTTGTGACATTAAGTTAGTCATTAGAGTAGTTCGATCCAATCGCCGGTGGGTGGGGTCAACCTCGAAATGCAACTTAATGGGCAAGTAGCGCCTCTACCGAATACCAAGATAGAATTCTTTCTCTGTAAGTGAGCAGTAAATGTCCTATGCGGTTAATGGCAAATGAGATTATAAGTCTCGCCAAAGCATTTAGAGCTAGTTGTATTTGATACACGAGAGCTCGATGATCTCGGTTGCAGACAATGAAAGCATAGTGTCAAGTTACGTAGGGTTTGACTTTTCCGTGACCCTAATACTTGACCGACATATGATTGAAGGGTTTATACGTATACGGTATTCACGACATAATGGTTTTGGAATGATCCGATCATTCGTTCTTAGTCAAGTTACTGACGAAGCACTAGATCGCTAAGTGTTACCCGTACTCCTTGGTTCCTCCCATTGCCGACTAAGACGGACCTACGGAGTCGCGCACAAGGATATTTGATGGATAAATATGTATTTATTATCTCTTCATTAATATTGGATATTAGATATCTAATTTGATTTATTTGATAAATCATGCGGTCTAGTGAATTGGAATTAATTACTGGGTAATTAATTTAATTCATAAATAATTATTTCTTGGAAATATATTATTATAATTTTGTATTTGATAAAATTAATTAATTGGATTAATTAATTAAGTATAAATACATTTGGGATAAAACGAAGTGTATTTAACGGACTAGACACGCGAACGTCCGGTACATGAACCGAGTGGCTCGGCTCGTTTTCTCACCTAAAATCTAGTGGGCCGCCCCCCTCATTTTCCTCCCACCTTGCATGATACTTCCTTTAGTTGTCATGATGTGGTGTAGGGCTGGGAATTTTCAACCTGAAACCCGTGGAACCGACCGGAACCGAACCAAAATTCTCGGTTCGGTTCGGTTCCTGGGTGTTGAAATTAACCCGAATTTAGAAATTCGGTTCGGGTTCGGTTCCTGCAAAAAAAAATTCACAAAAACCCGAAATTTCCTATTTACCTTTTTTTTTATTAACATTAGGTAATTTATAAAGAAAAATAAAAAAAATCCTAGAAGTATACCGTCTTACTTAATTTATTGAAGTTCAAGTTACTCTTTTGTTGCTTCATTTTGTTTGATATTTTGATTGTATCAACTAAACATTCAATATTGTATCTTTACTATCTTGTTTTTAATTGAATTATTGTTGTTTAGAAATTTAAATTGGAGTCAAAATTTATTTTTAAAGACTATTATTGTTTAAAATTGAATTTTTTAGATTGAAAAAGATGAATAGATTCATATAGACATGAAAAAAATGAAACCGAAATATTATCGGAACCGAACCGAAATTTTCGGTTCGGGTTGTGTTCGGTTCCGAATGAAAAAAAATATGGAACTGAACCCGAATTACACAATTCGGTTCGGGTTCGGTTCCTGCAAAAAAAAAAAATGAATTTTGACAGCCCTAATGTGGTGTGGGGTGAGTTTGAGTTGTTTTTGTACATGAAGACAAAAGATAACATGATAATATTGATCTTTAATATTTTTTCAATCATGTTATAAAACAAGACCATAACTCACCACATGAGGAGGTATTCAACCGTGAGTTCTTAAGGGAAGGGAGAAAAAATTTTATTTATTTTTCTTGTTCATCTTTGAGATAAAGAAAAGGAAGAAGAGAAGAGAAGAAAAATACCGTATCAATTCCTAGTCGTGTTCTTTGAGAACGAATTGATATTTTATTTTTACGATCAATATCCGACGCGTAATAACGTAGAGACATTCGGCAATTTCGGTGTTGGATCATTCAACAAGCTACAACGAATTGGATTCGTGTTCATGTCGGTAACCGGAAAAAGTTTGTTCGGGTTTCACATTCGAAGATTATATCATCAAAGGACTACGAGGGTAAGTATTCTTTGATTCTCTTCCTCATTATTTATATTCGTTTATATGATGCTCGATCGGTCCGTTTTTGGGGTTTGGTTTTATCCGGTTTGACCGGTTTATTTTCCGCTGCGTAATTCGATTTTAGTTACCGAATACCAACAGTGGTATCGGAGCAAGGTCCATGCGATCGTATATTCGATATTTGCATTTGGAATGTTTGATTTTTTTTTTTATGATTTAGTATCATAAAAATTTTAATTGTTGATGTTTAATTGTTCATCTAAAAATTATTTTTCATGATTTTATGTTACAATATAAATCTATTTTTCTTTTGAAAAACTGATTTATTTGTGTAATATAAAAATTAGAAAAATATTATTTTTGGATTCGGGACGAAAAAATGAGCCGGAAAATTGGGTCAGCTTGGCGCCCGTGTAATACCCGTTGTAATTCATTCATTTTTATTCAAGAATTATCGAGTAATTGTCACTCGGTGATTCTCACTCGTTAATAATCACTCATCATTCTTGTTTCATTCATTTGTGTTCACCGTTGGCATGTTGTAATCGTATATCGATTACCGATCGGCATGTCATCTCCGTTTCTTGATCGACGGGAGTATTATTATTATTTTCATCGTGATTGGTAGTCGTATAATGGGAGCATCATCGTGGCTTGTTTTAGACTTGTTCATTTTCATATTCGTATGTTATGTCGGATCATTCATCAGTCGTAGCGAGGAATCGGAGTTCTCGAATTTTCAACTTGGCAAGATCGAGTTACGGCCGTAAGGACCTTGGGTTACTACCGTAACAAGGGTTCGTGGTTTTTCGTGCCTTTGACGAAAGGGGCTTACTACCGTAAGGTCTTGAGGTACGGCCGTAAGTTGAGCGTGCACGGCCGTAAGGTCGGGTCGATTCTGGCCAGACGCAGCGTCAAAGGCTACCGAGACATCTTTGGCCGAGGGTGATTTACGGCCGTAAGGAAGGTGAGATACGGCCGTAAGTGGTGTTCGTAAGTTTTGGGTGTTGTCGACCAAGGGTGACTTACGGCCGTAAGGGTTGCGGCATACGGCCGTAAGTCGAGGCAGTGCACGGCCGCACGAGTTGGCGATTCTGGCCAGACGCGGCAGTGCAAGGTGCCCGGCCGCTGACGAAGAGGGCTTACGCCGTAAGATTGGCGGATACGGCGTATCATCCGAGTTACGGCCGTAAGGTGTGCTGGCCGTAAGGGGTGTCGACGGATGTTTTTGACGAAGGCGGGTTACGCCGTAACTCAGATCGATTACGCCGTAAGTCTGCCGGCAGCTTTGGACGAAGCCGAGTTACTACGGCATTTGAGTTGGCGATTACGGCCGTAAGGCCGTTGACTTGGAAAGTTACGGCCGTAAGAGGGCCGAGTTACGGCCGTAACTTCCGGCAGTACTTAATGACTTGGCCGGGTTATTTCACCTCACTTTGTCATTTTTCCTTCTTCATCCGAGAGAGAGTGTTGAGAGAGTGATTTCATCATCATCAATTACTTGAGTGTGTAATCTTCATCATCTTCATTCCTTTGGGAAGCTTGGATATTCGTTATAACTCGTGTTCATCGGATCGAAGTGGTTGGATCTTCAAGAGGTAATTTCTTCAACACCTTGGATTTCGATTTTGTGTCGAGATATAATGTTTTGGACGTTATAATCATGTTATATGAAGGGATATGTTTATGATTATGAGTTTGTATAAGGATTCATTGGATTATTGAGAGATTTATTCAAGAACACTTTGAATAACGAGTTGGATTTGGGGATTCCCGATTAATAGTTGTTATAATCACGTTTTTGGATATTCTTAACGGACTATTGATCGTATGGGAGATGTTTTATTGATTTGAAGCACTTCTTGGGGATTTGAGATTGGTATTGTTGAGGTTTAGTTGTAATCAATCGAAGTTGGACTCAAAGTGTTCGATATAATGCCCCTATGAACTTGGTTTAATCGTATCGACGTCTTGAGTTCGTTATATTCGTGTTTAATTCGTTATTGATCGGATTGTTGGTAATTGTATTGAATTAAGGTTGTTCGAGCGACCAGTATCTTGGTTAGGACGTTGTTCGTGGACGGACATTCTTCATCGGTATTGTGTAAGTTAAATCTTACTCGGTTAAAAGGATACTCATTCCTTTTGTTGTTGATTGCTCATAATCATAATTCATTTATCATAATATTAATCATTTTGAAACTTGTAAGTGTCGAATAATCATTTCATTCACGAGGAACGACGGTTCCAAATCTTTTCATTGGTTTATCAATCACGTCACTATTACTTTCATATCGGTGAGTCATCTTGGCCTTGTCTAATTATTATTCATTGGTTTTCATCATGGTCATTCTCGTTCATGTGACCTTCCGGGTTCATATTGCGTGGCCGGGTGTGGCTGTGTGGAATTTTTAGTCGGGCACATGATGGTCATGTATTGGGTTCACCGATACATCGGACCGTGCACACGGTAACGCTTACCTCCGTGAGACTAATTAGGTACAAGGACGGGTGTGTCCGGACATTCGTCTTGTACACTTGCACAGGACATTACGGGCGTACTATGATGCTCCTCTTCAGCGTAATTCATAATTAAGAATATTTCATAACTTCAGTTAATTCATGATTGTGTAATTTCAACTCTTGAGGATTGTTGTTCTGTATAACTGACCCCGTTTGGGGATATTGTTTTTCAGGTCATGGCAAGGCAAAGGCGCAGGGAGAGCACGTTGACGGCGGAGAGTCCCAGTGATACTAGAAGGGGGCCCCAGTCCTTTCAGTCATTTATTCAGTCATTCATGTTTTCTTTATTTATTCCGCTGCAGACATTCCGTTCGAATACTCATTTCATTCAGTGTCGTGTATTTTATCGTCACATAAGATACACATGTATTCTATCATCCTGGGTGTGTTGTATGAAACTCCTACTCGGAGTAATTGATGTTATAATGTGGTTCGGTACTACATTTACCCTGTGTAATTCATCCTTTTTCATTCGCCTGGTGGGTCCCAGTCGGGGGTCCACGGCACTGTAATATCCGCCTAGTTTGGGGTGTTACAGAGTTGGTATCGGAGCGTGGTTTTGAATACTACCCTCCAAGTCATGTCTCATTTGAAATCATCGTCATCGGACTAGTATCATTGGACTTTCGCGTCACGTGTGACCTGTGCAAATGCCGAGCCAATCGCATCAAGAATCGTAAGATTTCTAATGCCATGGTATAATTTCGCATTAATCATTCATTCATAATTCATCGCTTAACAATCCTCAATCATCATTGTCATGTTGACCGGACGGTCAAGTTAACTCATTAATCACCAAATCATTTCATTATTCAGTTGTTGATCGGAAGATCAAATCATTAACCTCGTTAACTCATTCAAGATAATCATTTCAAGAACTTCATCGATAATCACGTCACGACAATTAAGCATTCATGTAATCGTTGTATTTAAGCGTGTATGTTCATTTTCATCACCTCATATCATAATCATAACGTGATATTCATGCGGGAAATATAATCATCATGTGACTTTCCTACTTCAAGATGGAAAGAGCCGGGCAGAGGACGAGGAGGACGAGGCCGTGGAGCGGGCCGAATCCCGAGAACTCGTGCGAATACACGCGCAAATGCCAGAATAATGCTAACTCATCGAGTAGTGACGCCGCCACTCATTCACCGACGCGATCATTCACTATCGGGAGTCGACAGGACACGGCCACTCGGAAGGTGTCCGGTTGACCCACTCGCCTTTATGCGGTGGGCATGATGGCCCAAATGACGCAGATGGCTCGATTGATGGAGACGATGCATAACTCCGTCAATCAAAATCAACAGTTCTCCACCGCCACCTCGCAGGCAAGAGAGGAATGTGAGTAATATCATCGGCGATATCTCTCGCCAGAGGCCACCTACTTTTGAGGGCCTGCCTGAGCCGGCAGATATCATTCATTGGCTCGAGCATTTCGAGAAGTCGTTTGTTATGGTAGAGTGTCCCGAGGACACAAAGTTTCTGTTGCGGCTTACTACCCGGGTAAGAGCGCACATTCTTGGTGGTTGTCGTTAAAGCCCACCGAAGGATCTTGTACTTGGGAGCATTCAAGACTCTCATGATGGAGAGGTACTATCCGGCCCCACTCGGGAGGCCAAGTTGTCGGAATTACTCACTCCCGACCTTCGATGGATGATGATGTTCTCGCCATTGCCGAAAAATTTCAGAACTTCTTCCGTCGCCTCATCTATCATTCACTCGAAGCGGACAAGATCAAGTATTTCAAAGAAGAGGTCAAAACCCCGTATGAGACTACAGCTTGCTCAATCATAATTGCACCATGTTGCTGAATTCATTGAGAAAGCTCTCACCTATGAGCTTATCGCTAAAGAGATTGCTAAGCAAAGAACCTTCGTCTCGCTAGCAAGAAATCGAAGAACCGTAACCAGTGTGAAGGCGGTCGACAACTTTCAAGAAACCCCGTGGCTCGCTTTGAGCGACCTCTGTGTCGCCTAGACCCGCGGAATCTCGATCTCGAGCGGCGCCTGCCATCACCTGCTTTAATCTGGGGAGCTTGGTCACCTCAAGATCAAGTGTCCTCGGCAGACTATCACATGTCATAATTGTGGAATTGCTGGGCATAAGGCCCGTTTTTGCCGTAGGGACTCCAAACCTACTCGACGTCATCTCATGCCCCTAAGCAACACTGCTCGTAATCAAAGCACTTCAATCGGGCTCGTTTAAAACGACGGGAGCGACTAAAGGTGGAGCTTTTAGCCAGCAGACGGGAGCGTCCGGTGCCGGGACTAGCAAGCCCCGGATTTATGAGATGAAGAAGACTGACGATCCCGAGGCCCGAATGATCTCAGGTACACTCGATATCCTATCTCAACCTGTGTGTACCCTTTTTGATACTGGTGCATCGCATTCATTCATTTCCGAGTCATGTTTGAGTAGACTACGTCTGGGTAGTGCTACTAGTTGTGAGCCTTATGTCATCGGCCTACCTGATGGTAGACGAATTATCGGTAATCGTGAGATTCAGAATTGTCCGATTTAGTTTCATGGTCGTGTATGGCCAGCGGACCTAATCGTAGTAGATTTGCCGAGGGACGACGTCATCTTGGGTATTGATTGGATGGATCGTCATGATGCCATCATTAGTGTCCGTAAGCGTATGATCACTATCATTTCATACGATGGGGTGGAATGTGTGTTTCAGGGAGGTAATCCCGGCTGTTCGGGCAAGGTCATTAATTTGATGAAAGCAGTGCGATTACTCAGTCAGGGATGTGTTGGTTATTGGTGCTATATGACCAAAACCGAGAAGCCATCAGTATTGTTGACAGATATTCCGGTAGTGAGGGAGTATGCCGACGTTTTTCCAGACGAGTTACCTGGTTTGCCTCCACAGAGGGATGTGGAATTCACGATTGAGTTGGAGCCTGGTACGTCCCCGATATCGAAGACACCGTACCGGATGGCCCCGACCGAAATGCAGGAATTAAAGAACCAACTTGAGGAATTGTTCGAGAAGGGTTATATCCGACCGAGTGCGTCTCCGTGGGGAGCACCCGTGTTGTTTGTCAAGAAGAAGGATGGGTCATTTCGTTTGTGTATCGATTATCGGGAGTTGAATAGAGTGACAATCAAGAATAAATATCCCTTACCCCGTATTGATGATCTTTTAGATCAACTTCAGGGAGCTTCAGTATTTTCCAAGATCGACTTAAGATCTGGATATCACCAGCTGCGGATTCGAGAGTCGGATATCGAGAGGACGGCGTTTCGAACACGCTATGGTCATTATGAGTTCGTAGTTATGCCGTTCGGGCTAACTAATGCACCTGCGGTATTCATGGAATTGATGAATCGGGTTTTCATCGACTTTTTGGATCAGTTTGTTGTTGTCTTCATCGACGATATTTTGATTTATTCTCGTAGCCGAGAGGATCACGAGGCCCATCTTCATCAGGTTCTCGACGTGTTGAGACGAGAGCAACTTTTTGGAAAGTTTTCCAAGTGCGAGTTCTGGATGTCCGAAGTGACTTTTCTCGGACATGTAATTTCATCGGACGGAGTTCGTGTCGACCCTCAGAAGACGGAGGCTATTCGAGATTGGTTACCTCCGAAGAATGTTAAGGAAATCCGGAGTTTCCTCGGATTAGCGGGTTATTATCGGCGATTTGTGGAAGGATTTTCCAAAATTGCTCAACCTTTGACGAACCTTTTGCGAAAGGATAAGAAATACACGTGGTCCGACGCGTGTCAGCGGAGTTTTGAGGGACTCAAGAGTCGGTTAATGTCAGCACCTGTACTTTCCTTGCCGCAGGGGACGGAAGGATTTGTGGTCTATAGTGATGCGTCCGGACAGGGTCTCGGATGTGTGCTCATGCAGAACGGGAAAGTTATTGCCTATGCTTCACGGCAATTGAGACCTTACGAGGTTAATTACCCGACCCACGACCTGGAGCTAGCAGCCGTGGTGTTCGCTTTGAAAATATGGCGTCATTATCTTTATGGCGTTACCTGTCAGATATTCACCGTTCATAAGAGTTTAAAGTATATATTTACTCAGAAGGAGTTAAATATGCGACAGAGACGGTGGTTAGAATTAATCAAAGATTACGATATCGAGATCCTTTACCACCCGGGCAAGGCGAACGTTGTCGCCGACGCCTTGAGTCGCAAGTCCGTTCAGGAGCAGATGCTTGCTCGTCTAACAGTTCAGAAGGAACTTCAGCAGGAATTCCTTAGACCCGAGATCGAGGTCTGGCTTCAGCGAGTTCAGGACACTTTGTATGTTAGAGATTTCATCGTCACTCAAGAGGTAATCAGTGGAGAATCGAGTTCGCACTTTCATTGTTGCGCATCCGTGAGGATGTGGCCTGGGGAAAGCCCTGGATTCGTGGTCCACGAGGATGGACTTTTGAGATTTAAGAATCGGTTGTGCGTATCGGGCGAATGACGAGTTGAAAACTCGATTTTGAGAGAAGCTCATGCTACCCTTATTCTCGCTCATCCGGGTCCAAGAAGATGTACAAGGACTTGAAACAGATTACCGGTGGAGTAATATGAAGCGAGAAGTCGCAGACTGCTTCGAGATGCTTAACTCAACAAGTTAAGATTGAACATCGGCCAATGGGTATGTCAAACCTCTTCCTATTCCCGAGTGGAAGTGGGAAGACATTTCTATGGATTTCATCACGAGTTTGCCGACGAGTCGTCGTGTAATGATCACGATCTGTGTGATCGTGGACAGATTAACCATATCCGCTCATTTCCTTGAGATCAAGGAGACGTGGGGTCCCGAGAGACTTGCTCAACTGCTCATCAAAGAGATAGTCGACTTCACGGTACTCCTAAGAGTATCGTTTCCTATCGTGACGGACGATTTGTGTCTCATTTTTGAAATCAGTTCATCGTGCTATGGGAACTCAGCTCAATCTCAGTACCGCTTTTCATCCTCAGTCCGACGGACAATCAGAGAGGACTATTCAGACATTAGAGGACATGTTGAGGGCATGCGTCCTCGATTGGAAAGACGATTGGGAAGCCCAACTACCATTGATCGAGTTCACGTATAATAATAGCTGGCATGCTTCCATTAAGATGGCACCTTACGAGGCCTTGTACGGTCGTCGTTGTCGGTCTCCTTTGTGTTGGGATAACTTATCAGAATCAATCGGCACCGAACCCGATATGCTTATAGCCGCCCGGGAGAAGGTAGCTTTAATCAGGAGTCGTATGTTGATTTCGTAGTCGATGTAAACTTATGCGTATAATCGCCGCCGACCACTAGAGTTCGAGACGGGTGACCACGTTTTGGTCAAGGTATCCCAGTCGAGGTATTTTCCGCTTTGGGAAGAGGGGAAAGTTGAGTCCGAGATTCATCGACCGCTTGAGATTTTGGATCGAGTGGGCGAGTTAGCTTATCGATTGGCTTTACCTCGGCGTTGAGCCGAATTCATAATGTGTTTCATGTCTCTCATTGCGGAAGTATGTTGCCGAATTCGAGTCACATACTCCATTCGACGAAATCGAGATCGCCGACGATCATTCATATGAGGAACGTCCTATTCGAGTTCTAGAGCGGCGAATCAAACAGTTGAGGAATAAGACGATTCCTTTGGTTAAAATTCAGTGGTCTAGACACGGAGTCGAAGAGGCTACTTGGGAAACCGAGGATAGTATGCGGGAGAGTTATCCCGAGTTGTTTGACCCTTAGTTTCGGGGACGAAACTCCTTTTAAGGGGGGGGTATGTAATACCAGGTTGTAATTCATTCATTTTTATTCAGTAATTATCAGTCTGTAATTGTCACTCAGTGATTCTCACTCGTTAATAATCACTCATCATTCTTGTTTCATTCATTTGTGTTCACTGTTGGCATGTTGTAATCGTATATCAGTTACCGATCGGCATGTCATCTCCGTTTACTGATCGACGGGAGTATTATTATTATTTTCATCGTGATTGGTAGTCGTATACTGGGAGCATCATATGTGGCTTGTTTTAGACTTGTTCATTTTCATATTCGTATGTTATGTCGGATCATTCATCAGTCGTAGCGAGGAATCGGAGTTCTCAGAATTTTCAACTCGCCAAAGATCGAGTTACTACTGTAAGGACCTTGGGTTACTACCGTAATAAGGGTTCGTGGTTTTTCGTGCCTTTTGGACGAAAGGGGCTTACGGCCGTAAGGTCTTGAGGTACGGCCGTAAGTTGAGCGTGCACGGCCGTAAGGTGGTCGGTTACTGCCAGACGCTCAAAGAGCTACCGAGACATCTTTGGCCGAGGGTGATTTACGGCCGTAAGGAAGGTGAGATACGGCCGTAAGTGGTGTTCGTAAGTTTTGGGTGTTGTCGACCAAGGGTGACTTACGGCCGTAAGGGTTGCGCATACGGCCGTAAGTCGAGGCAGTGCACGGGCCGCACGAGTTGGCCACGGCCAGACGCGGCAGTGCAAGGTGCCCGGCCGCTGACGAAGAGGGCTTACGCCGTAAGATTGGCCGGATACGGCCGTATCATCCGAGTTACGGCCGTAAGGTGTGCGGTTACGGCCGTAAGGGTGTCGACGGATGTTTTTGACGAAGGCGTGTTACGCCAGAACTCAGATCGTTACGGCCGTAAGTCTGGCAGAGCTTTGACGCCGAGTTACTACGGCATTTAGAGTTGGCTTTACGGCCGTAAGGCCGTTGACTTGGAAAGTTACGGCCGTAAGAGGGCCGAGTTACTGCCGTAATCTCCGGCAGCATTTAATGACTTGGCCGGTCATTTCACCTCACTTTGTCATTTTTCCTTCTTCATCCGAGAGAGTGTTGAGAGAGTGATTTCATCATCATCAATCACTTGAGTGTGTAATCTTCATCATCTTCATTCCTTTGGGAAGCTTGGATATTCGTTATAACTCGTGTTCATCTGATCGAAGTGGTTGGATCTTCAAGAGGTAATTTCTTCAACACCTTGGATTTCGATTTTGTGTCGAGATATAATGTTTTGACGTTATAATCATGTTATATGAAGGGATATGTTTATGATTATGAGTTTGTATAAGGATTCATTGATTATTGAGAGATTTATTCAAGAACACTTTGAATAACGAGTCGATTTGGGGATTCCCGATTAATAGTTGTTATAATCACGTTTTGGATATTCTTAACAGACTATTGATCGTATGGGAGATGTTTTATTGATTTGAAGCACTTCTTGGGGATTTGAGATTGGTATTGTTGAGGTTTAGTTGTAATCAATCGAAGTTGGACTCAAAGTGTTCGATATAATGCCCCTATGAACTTGGTTTAATCGTATCGACGTCTTGAGTTCGTTATATTCGTGTTTAATTCGTTATTGATCGGATTGTTGGTAATTGTATTGAATTAAGGTTGTTCGAGCGACCAAGATTCTTGGTTAGACGTTGTTCGTGGACTGACATTCTTCATCGGTATTGTGTAAGTTAAATCTTACCTGCTAAAAGGATACTCATTCCTTTTGTTGTTGATTGCTCATAATCATAATTCATTTATCATAATATTAATCATTTTGAAACTTGTAAGTGTCGAATAATCATTTCATTCACGAGGAACGACGGTTCCAAATCTTTTCATTGGTTTATCAATCACGTCACTATTACTTTCATATCGGTGAGTCATCTTGGCCTTGTCTAATTATTATTCATTGGTTTTCATCATGGTCATTCTCGTTCATGTGACCTTCCGGGTTCATATTGCGTGGCCGGGTGTGGCTGTGTGGAATTTTTAGTCGGGCACATGATGGTCATGTATTGGGTTCACCGATACATCGGACCGCACACTGTAACGCTTACCTCCGTGAGACTAATTAGGTACAAGGACGGGTGTGTCCGGACATTCGACTTGTACACTTGCACAGACATTACGGCGCATTTATGATGCTCCTCTTCGCCGTAATTCATAATTAAGAATATTTCATAACTTCGCTTAATTCATGATTGTGTAATATCAACTCTTGAGGATTGTGGTTCTCAGATAATCGACCCGCTTTGGGGATATTGTTTTTCAGGTCATGGCAAGGCCAAGGCGCAGGGAGAGCACGTTGACGGCGGAGAGTCCCAGTGATACTAGAAGGGGGCCCCAGTCCTTTCAGTCATTTATTCAGTCATTCATGTTTTCTTTATTTATTCCGCTGCAGACATTCCGTTCGAATACTCATTTCATTCAGTGTCGTGTATTTTATCGTCACATAAGATACACATGTATTCTATCATCCTGGGTGTGTTGTATGAAACTCCTACTCGGAGTAATTGATGTTATAATGTGGTTCGGTACTACATTTACCCTGTGTAATTCATCCTTTTTCATTCGCCTGGTGGGTCCCAGTCGGGGGTCCACGGCACTGTAATATCCGCCTAGTTTGGGGTGTTACACTGGGGCCTTATGTTTTCCGACTCCGTTTTTATATTTCGTTCGGTAAATTAATTTTCCGCAAATTAAATTGGATTTAATTTGACTAAAATATAATTATGGTAATTTTCTTTTAAGGGAATTAATTTAATGAAATATTTATTTTGTCCGGAGCAAATTAAAATTAACGGTTAAGTGAATTAATTAGATTAATTCTAATTGTTGGATTAATTTTTATTGATTAGATCAATTTTAGATTAATTATTATTGCCATTTATTTTAATGTAATTGTTGCATTAATTTTGAATGGGGATGTAGTTCATGGACCTAGTTTTGAATTGTTTGTTTTGTTCGATTGGGTTGTAAAGGCCGTTTTGAGCCTATTTATTTTACTAGAAAATTTGTATAGGATGCAATTTTTCAAATGTAAAATTTATATGTAAGGACGAAGACCGGAGGAAGATTCGCTCGAGAAGACGAAGATTCAAGACCGAAGACATGTAATTAGATTACGATGTTTTTGTTCTAGGAACGGTCCATGAACTGCATGTTGTTAGTTTTAGGTTGTGTATGTTTTCATATTGTATGACAAACAAACAAACCGACAAACCGCGCTTATAAACGGATTAATGTGCAAAGTGTAACATATAATCGCGTTAATACTCCCACTTACAAACACTAAGTTATAAAGGTTACGAGGTTTCCTACCCTCCGTCAAACTCATGGAAAATTGATATCTAAACCGGAATATTATTCTTCCGAGTATGTCAGGGTAATATTTTTGGGGTAAGTTGATAAATTCCTAGAGTGCATTAGATGCCTTTGGTTGTGACAAATCAAACCCCTATAAACCGTATGGGTTGCCGGGTAAGATTCAATTGTCAGACTAATAGGAGTTGATGGTTTAAACTTAGATAGTTCAGCGAGCCATAGAAACCGAATGTGTTGAGAGCAAGTGAACTAGGGGTAAAAGAAGATCGAATCATCCATTAGATGGGTTGGTATTAGACACCACTTTATAAAGAATAATAGAATAGAAACCGTATGGGTTGCCCTCTATTAAACTTTGTAAGGAAATCGATCACCACTATGAAGTCACCCAAGACTTCCGGATTTAACATGGGAGTGTGTAAATGCCGATAAAATAGTGGGAGCCGAGTTATGAATAAAGAAAGTCCTTAAATTCTTTACTCGGATCATAATTAAATAATCACTAACGAATCTTAAATTATTCTCTGCAGTTAACAAAACTCTCAATATGACAATGAACCCACTCTCTATACTACTTGAAAAGAACGCCCTGACTGGTCCGAACTATGTGGACTGGCTTCGGAACTTGAGGATTGTCCTAACTATGGAAATGCTAGGATACGTCTTGGAGGCGGACATCCAGCGGCTCCTGCAAGAACCCGAGCCAATCAGGAAGATGTCGATGCTCATAAGAAATGGGTAAAAGACGACATAAGAGTGCGAGGGTACATGTTAGGCTCAATGACCAATGAGCTTCAACGTGTCCATGAAAAGATGACGTCTTCGAGAGCCATCTTATCTCACCTGGCTGAGCTCTATGGAGAGCATAGCCGAACTGCTAGATATGAGATATCGAAGCAATTATTCGGCGTCAGGATGAAGGAAGGAGAGAGGGTTGGGGACCATGTCCTCAAGATGATCTCTATGATTGAGAGATTAGAAGCTCTTGATTTTCAGATGCATGCATCTCTCCAAACTGACCTTATCCTGCAGTCACTTCCTGACTCCTTTTCACAATTTGTCATGAACTTCAACTGCAATGAGATTGCATGTAACTTAGTTGGGCTAATGAATAAACTGACGACTGCCCAGTCTCAGATGAAGACAAAGGGAAAGGAAGCTGCACTTGTGATTTCTTATGGGACTTGGATGTCCAAAAATAAGAAGAAAAAGAACAAGAAGCAGTTAGGTCCAATAGCCAAGATCGACAAGGGAAAGGTCAAGGCCCCAATGGTTCAAAAGAGCACGGGGGCCAAGAAAACGGATGTATGCCTCAACTGCGGTGAGCTAGGCCACTGGAAGAGGTACTGTCCAAAGCTTGACCGTAATGCACCTTCAGGTACGGAACTACTGGTTTTAGAAACAAATTGTTCTGTAACTGTATATTCTACATCTTGGATACTTGATTCCGGTGCGAGTTCTCACATTTGTACAATGAATCAGGATCTGGAACGAAGTAGGAAGCTGGATTCAGGGGAGGTGATGGTCACCGTCGGAAGTGGGCATAGTGTCGAGGCTTCTGATATCAGATCCCTTATGTTGGATTTAGAATCTGGTTTTATTCTTACTTTAGATGATGTACTTGTTTTGCCCAAGGGGCACAAAAATATTGTATCAATTTCGGTCATGGACCGAAAGGGATTTCACTTCTTTATTGGAGATGGGTCCTATCGTATTTATTTTATACTGCTACATTATTAAATGATTTATACCATTTAAATCTAAAGAATAAAACAACTGTGAACACTATAACTAGGAAGCGTGGTAGGGATGAAACGAACAAAGCACTTAAGTGGCATCTTAGACTTGGTCATATCGGTCATACCAAGGTTCATAAAATGGAGAAAGATGGGCTTACGGGTCCATTGGGATCAGATCCCTATCCAACTTGTGAATCTTGCCTTCAAGGCAAAATGACTAAGTTACCCTTCGCAGGGACTTTTGAAAGAGCTGCTGAAAAACTTGGATTGATCCATACCGACGTCTGTGGCCCTTTTGAAGTGGCACGAGACGGCTTTCAGTATTTCATTACATTCACTGATGACCATACCAGGTATGGATTCGTGTACTTAATGAAACATTAAGTCTGAAGTTTTTGATAAATTCAAGAAATTTAAAGCCCTAGTTGAAAATCAAACAGGTAACCGTGTTAAGACTCTTCGGTCAGACCGGGGTGGTGAGTACATGGGTACCGAATTTGATGAGTTCTTAAAGGAACTAGGAATAGTGTCACAATTCACTCCTCCAGCTACTCCAAAATTAAATGGTGTATCAGAAAGAAGGAACCGAACCTTGTTTGACATGGTTCGCTCCATGCTTAACTATACTGATCTACCGATTTATCTGTGGGGTTACGCGCTCCTTACTGCTGTGCATATCTTGAACAGATATCCTTACAAATCCGTTCCTAAGACTCCCCACGAGATGTGGAGAGGTAGGAAACCAAGTCTTAATCACATTAGGATTTGGGGATGCCCTGCTTATGTCAAGATGACTAAAGTAGAGAAATTGGAAACTAGGTCTGTGAAATGTCGTTTCATAGGATATTCAGAGGATTCCATGGGATATCTATTCTACATGCACGAAGATCATAGTATCATCGTTGCTATACAAGCACATTTCCTGGAAGATCAGTTTATTCAGGAAGGAGGGGCAGGTAGAAATATTTCTTTAGAAGAAATAAAAGAAACACCAAATGAGACACCTATGCAAGATATTAGAACCCAACCTTCTGAAATACAAACTCAACCTCGCAAGTCTAGTAGAATTTCTCAATTACCTGAGAGGTATGGCTATCTGCATCAGGAGGAACTGGGTGTCCATGAGATGACAGAAAGTAGTCAAGAGAATGATCCTTCTACATACGACCAAGCGATGGTAGATGTTGACTCCACCAAGTGGCAAGAAGCTATGGAAGCTGAGATAGACTCAATGCATGCTAATCAGGTCTGGACTTTAGTAGATCGTCCTAAAGGAATAGTGCCTATTGGAAACAAATGGATCTATAGAAAAAAGACTGATGGAGATGGCAAGGTTGATACCTATAAGGCCAGGCTTGTGGCAAAGGGTTATTCCCAAAGAGAAGGAATCGATTACTTCGAGACCTTCTCACCTGTAGCTATGATTAAGTCTATTCGCATGATGCTTGCCATAGCAGCCCACTTAGATTATGAAATATGGCAAATTGATGTGAAAACGGCATTCCTAAATGGATTCCTCGAGGAGGAGATTTACATGGAACAGCCTAAGGGATTCATATCTCAAACCAATATTCATAAAGTATGCAAACTTCAGCGTGCCATTTATGGACTGAAGCAAGCTTCACGGAGTTGGAATCTTCGTTTTAACGAGACAGTCAAAGAGTTTAATTTTGTCCAAAACGAAGAGGAGCCCTGTATTTACAAGAAGGTTAGTGGGAGCAAAATTGCGTTCTTAATACTATATGTAGATGACATTCTACTTATAGGAAACGACGTAGGAATGCTGAGTTCTGTGAAAGCTTGGCTTTCTAAAGAGTTCTCAATGAAAGACTTGGGAGAAGCTACCTATATTCTGGGTATTCGTCTCTACCGGGATAGAGCGAAAAGAATGTTAGGTCTTTCCCAAGCCCTCTATATAGAAAAGATCCCGGGCGATTTAGGATGGAAGATTCTAAAAGAGGGTTCCTTCCTATGCAACATGGTGCAAAACTTTCCCTAGAGATGTGTCCTCAAAGTGAGGAAGACAGAAAGGAAATGAGTAAGGTGCCCTATGCTTCGGCAGTAGGTAGCCTCATGTATGCTATGATTTGCACTAGACCGGACATTGCCTATGCTGTGAGCGTAGTAAGTCGGTTTCACCAAATCCAGGCAGAACATCGATCGTCAGAAAGAACATTCTTAAGTACCTAAGGAGGACTAAAGACTTGGTTCTTACATACGGCGGTGGAGAAATTAGAGTGATGGGCTATACAGATTTTCTGAGGACATGGATGCTCGATGTCCACATCGTGGTATATCTTCACTCCGAATGGTGGGACAGCTTGGAGAAGTGCCAAGCAAAGTTCGACCGCTATCTCTACATGTCAAGCCGAATACTAGGCAACTAAGGCCGCTAAAGAAGCTTGGATTAAGAAGTTCACCGAGGAACTTCAAGTGGTTCCTAATGCGAGAAGCTCGTGACGCTGTTTTGTGACAACGACGGAGTCAGCCAGACAGCTAAGGAGCCTAGGGCTCACCACAATACCAAACATATTGCGAGAAAATATCATTTTGTGAGAGAAATGGTTCAGGAAGGAAATGTTATATTGCAGAGAGTAGACACATCAAATAACGTTGCTGATCCGCTTACCAAGCCACTATCTGAGAAGGTCTTAGAGAGACATCTGGAGAGTATGGGTATTAGATACCATAGTTTGTGGCATTGAGTGCAAGTGGGAGATTGTTAGAGATATGCCCTCGAATGCCACTCAGAGGATGAGAGAGTGAGAGCATATGTATTGTAATTATGAAAATTTAACAAGGCAATAATTATTTCTATATTATTGTATATCACTGGCATTGTGATTTGATATATAGAATAATAGTCCTTACATTTGAGAGCAAACATTCTACTCCTTATGGAGATAAGGAACAGTAATCGAAGTGTTTAGAGCTCGAATGCTTAACTCGTTCGCAAGTCGATAAAACTTAATTGGGCAATAAGTTTAGACAAGACTTGTATAATGTGTACTTTGACATGTAGAGTGCCGGTATTCACTAAGGGTTAATGGGAGCACACGTTATAGGTATGCTAGTGAGATTAGTATACTCGAACACGACTCACCTCGATTCGGTCACATGGATATCACTCAGGGATTGTCAATGACTGGATCGAAAGGTTGTGATAGGTATTCATGGACCTTTGACTTGAGATTTCAGTAGGAGATGTGCTTGTGACATTAAGTTAGTCATTAGAGTAGTTCGATCCAATCGCCGGTGGGTGGGGTCAACCTCGAAATGCAACTTAGTGGGCAAGTAGCAGTCTCTACTGAATATCAAGATAGAATTCTTTCTCCTATAAGTGAGCAGGTAAATGTCCTATGCGGTTAATGGCAAATGAGATTATAAGTCTTTGGCCAAAGCATTTAGAGCTAGTTGTATTTGATACACGAGAGCTCGATGATCTCAGTTTGTATTAACAGAAAGCATAGTGTCAAGTTACAGTAGGGTTTGACTTTTCCGTGACCCTAATACTTGACCGGGACATATGATTGAAGGGTTTATACGTATACGGTATTCACGACATAATGGTTTTGGAATGATCCGATCATTCGTTCTTAGTTGGGTTACGACGAAGCACTGATCGGCTAAGTGTTACCCGTACTCCTTGGTTCCTCTCATTGCCGACTAAGACGGACCTACGGAGTCGCGCACAAGGATATTTGATGGATAAATATGTATTTATTATCTCTTCATTAATATTGGATATTAGATATCTAATTTGATTTATTTGATAAATCATGCGGTCTAGTGAATTGAAATTAATTACTGGGTAATTAATTTAATTCATAAATAATTATTTCTTGAAAATATATTATTATAATTTTGTATTTGATAAAATTAATTAATTGGATTAATTAATTAAGTATAAATACATTTGGGATAAAACGAAGTGTATTTAACGGACTAGACATGCGAACGTCCGGTACATGAACCGAGTGGCTCGGCTCGTTTTCTCACCTAAAATCTAGTGGGCCGCCCCCCTCATTTTCCTCCCACCTTGCATGATACTTCCTTTAGTTGTCATGATGTGGTGTGGGGTGAGTTTGAGTTGTTTTTGTACATGAAGACAAAAGATAACATGATAATATTGATCTTTAATATCTTTTCAATCATGTTATAAAACAAGACCATAACTCGCCACATGAGGAGGTATTCAGCCGTGAGTTCTTAAGGGAAGGGAGAGAATTTTTTTTTTCTTGTTCATCTTTGAGAGAAAGAAAAGGAAGAAGAGAAGAGAAGAAAAATACCGTATCAATTCCTAGCCGTGTTCTTTGAGAACGAATTGATATTTTATTTTTCCGATCAATATCCGACGCGTAATAACGTAGAGACATTCGGCAATTTCGGTGTTGGATCATTCAACAAGCTACAACGAATTGGATTCGTGTTCGTGTCGGTAACCGGAGAAAGTTTGTTCGGGTTTCACCTTCGAAGATTATATCATCAAAGGACTACGAGGGTAAGTATTCTTTGATTCTCTTCCTCGTTATTTATATTCGTTTATATGATGCTTGATCGGTCCGTTTTTGGGGTTTGGTTTTATCCGGTTGGACCGGTTTATTTTCCGCTGCGTAATTCGATTTTAATTACCGAATACCAACAATATATATATATATATATATTAAATTAGTAATAACTTAAAATTAGTAATATTATATATATAATATTAATCCGAGAAAAAAATATATTAATCCGCGGGTACCTGCTGGGTACCCAGAACCGAGCGGGGCGGGTCTAGGGCGGACCCAAAAAAAATTGGCAGGTCTGGGGCGGGTTTAACCGCGGGTCCGGGTCTGGGTAGGCAATACCCGACCCCGACCCGCCTCATTGCCATCCCTATACGAAGACAATCACCAATCATCATATCCACAAAACAAGAGATGTATGGACAATGTACTTGCCTCAAATAATCACAAATGTGGAGAATAGACCGAAGTGAGGAGACTCAAACCGTCTACGAACCCTCCGACTCCGCCGAACGACAACCCGCGACAATAAACTACGAACGACAACAATAACAATGAAAATGAATTCCATAGCACGACCCAAAGCCGCTAAATTGAAGGAACAACGACAAAAGTTCAATGGTTTCCCCCAAAGTGGCCAAGAACACGAATCGACCGACCAAAACATGAAAATGAAATTCCAGCCCGGAATATGGATATACAATCCATAGGATATGTTTAACAATAACATCTAACACCAATCGATTCATCAAATCGGATGGAAAACGAAATCAAGAACAAAACTCCCAAAAAGGTCAACTCTAGAGAATCAAGAAAATACCTCGGATTAATGACGAAGAACACGAATTGATGTTGTTAATCCACACCAAGAACTTGAAGAGGATGATATCACTGAGATAAATCGCCCCTAAATCGCCCAAAACGAGAGGAAGAAGAAGAGAGGAGAGGAAATGAAACTCTCTCCCAAAATCCCTCTGAAATATAGCCTAACTGACCCGCGTGCCGCGGCCCGGGCTGAGTGTGCTGCGGCCCGCGGCTTAAATGAGGTAGCAGTTTTTTGACTTGGGCCGCGGCCCGTACTGTTGTGTGCCACGGCACACAGTACAGCCGGCCCAGGCAACAATCCTGCTAAGGCCGTGCCGCGGCGCCCAATCCCATGTGCTGCGGGACGCCCTGTTCGAGCCCAAAATTGATGAAAAACGACCTCCAAACATGATATAATCGATCGACGCATAATCCCAACCATTTAAAGGCCTGAAAGGACTATCACGAACCCTCGTATGGTGACTTCACGTCAAACATGGTCAGTCTAAACATGATAGTAACATCAAATAATCCGAAAAGAGAATGAACGCAATGGAAACCCAAAACTTTGGGATATTGTGGAATGACCCAACACGATACTTGATCAAACACCAATAAAAGTTCACAACACATCTAACAACGTTAAACGGACTTACGGAAACACGAAATAATATTTTCGGATGAGATTCGCAAGAACCGAACTCAAGTGCGGAAAAATCGCTTAAGAACACGAAACTCAACAAAACGACACCAAAACGAACTCGGATGAAAAAAAGTACAGAATTAATCATTCCCGGAATGATCACAACAGAGTCGCTAAGATGGACTCTCGCCAAAAAAAGAAAATTACCGGAAATAGAAATTGCGGATATTACATACTATCCTCCTTAAAAGAAGTTTTGTCCCGAAACTTAAAACAAGTATGGAGAAGCAATATCCCACTAGGAAACAATCAACGAGATACACAAGAACCGAAAACTCGGGCCAACAGCGAAATGCTACAAGAAACGCAAAGAAACATACGGCGTGAAAACACGCTCCACGACGACCAACACAACGCCACACGTAGAGACATAATAAAACCAACAAGTGACAAGCGTCATCAAACAGATAATACAATAAAGTCAATTATCCGAGCAATCACAAAACACAAAGCACATATTACAAGGAAACACGCACAGTCGAGAAAACAGAAAATAAACACAAAACGATCCGCAAGGATAACCACAAAGGAATCGGACTACGCCGAAATTCTCAAAACCACATTAGGCATCTCCGTGTCCTTTCGGAGGAGAGATGCAACCTCGATCCCCAAATCTCTCAGTTACCATCTCGCAATGCACGGCTCGGTGACCCACCTGGCCACACTCGAAACAGCTGACTAATGGTGAACGATAATTCTTCGCTGTACGAGATCAGGCAACAACAATCGGACAACCACGATTGAACAATAATGATTAAACAACAACGATCGAACAACAATGATCGAACAACAATGATCAAACAATAACGATCGAACAACAACGATCGAACAACAATGATCGAATGACAACGGTCGAACAACGACTCCAAAGTTCACACTTCGACTCAAGACATTAAAAGAACTTGTAGAAACTAAAAGACATTAATTTCGAACAAGGTTCACAAGAATCGAACCTAACTCTGAAAAGTCACAACGATAAACAGATTGATCCGAAACAAGGTCACAACTCGTTCGAACGATGACAACCGAGATACCAAACATGTTCAGAAAGTATCAACGAACATGAGCGAGTCGATAGAATTTAGAAGGAGAAAATGCAGAAGTAAAAAATAATACGGGTATTACATTCGACCTCTTTTTAAAAGAAGTGTCGTCCGCGAAACTCACAACAACGAAAGCAAGGTGACAACACAACAAGCAACCGACAGAAACATCTTTCAAAGGTCTCTCAAAGACGATACTGATAACTATGCTGAAGTTCATACCCCAAAAGACTCGGTAACCAACTCGCAAAACTGGATTCTGTGTCTCTCGAGTCCACACTTGTAATCTGCTACTGGCGGGGAAAGATGTACACATAATCATAAAACATCATGAAGCAATCACAAATGTACACAATCATACAAACCCAAGCTCTAACAGCTCGCACAGGTGCGATAGCACGCAAATCACCACGAAATGACAACATTAAAGATCAACATCACACATCTCACAGAGGGCTAACACAACAAATGCGTGGCGAATGACTCAACACTCACACCACCATTCAATCAAAACTCAGGGGTTAATACCCTAACGAAAGTGCGAACATCATACATATATTCCTGGGCCGTAAATAGGAACGATAGGTTTTAAAAAGGAAAACCATCTTTTTGAAAATAATTTTGAAAACACTAGTTGATCTTGAGTATCATATTTCAAAAAAGTAATGCAAACATCGTTATCGAGACTTTGAAAAAAAAAATCTTGCGTTGGATAAAAATGAGGACACTTTTCTTTTAAATTAAACTTTCAGAAGTATTCGACCTTTGGGTCTAAGCAAGTGCATTTCTAATTTACTGAAATATCTAAAAATATTTTGGTCCTCAAGGTAGATGAATTTTGAAACCTATAGTTGCCCTAGTAGGCACCTCGAAAATGTAATCCATCTTTAAAGTACGTCTCGAAAATCATTTTCTAAAATACTCAAGATTTTCAAAAAAATCTATTAGGCTAGAATGCCCAAAAACTCATGCGTATCAATATTCGGTTACACACCTCATAGCACACATGTCAAGTCGTTCAAAACAACACAAGACATGTCTCTTCCCAGGAAACAAACAGTCAACAATCAATTTGCCTAGGACCGGGGTGAAGCCATTGGTCCCACCAGAGGCCTCTAAGGACCCTCCTGAGCTGGCCATATCATAAAACAAATTACGCACATGCATCACCTAGGACCGGGGTGAAGCCACTGATCCCACTCGAGGCCTCTAAGGACCCTCTCGAGCCAGCTAGCGAATCAAACTCGTGAATCCATAGTGAAGTCATAGATTCCCTCGAGGCCTCGATGGACCCTCCCGAGGTGAGCAAAGCACACAATTACACCACCATTCCGTATTAAGCACAAAGGCTTCCAAAAATACTTGCAAAACGAGCAAATCATTTTGAAAATTATTAGCAACGGACAAAACAACAGTCGAAAAGACATAAACAGCGACAACACTCTTCATATAAACAAAATATGAGAGTCGAATAAACACATATCACGAAACCAAAAATCTACATAAGGATTCCATCACTTAACACATAATCATACCAGTAACTCGTGTCACATGAGGCACAACACAAATAAGGGAGACTTACATCCACAGGTCGCACGAAGATGATGATCGCCCCACGATACTAATCACGACCAACAAACTCAGATAACGCGTCGCGACACGACTCAATCAGACAAAATCCGATGAGACAAAACTCAACAGACACCACCAAACCTGGCAGCCTAGGTTTCCACAACCTAAGCTCCGATACCATTTATGTAACACCCCCAATCCACTCAGGGATATTACACGCCGTAGACGCTTTCCTCAAGGATCTACCAAGTTGGTAAAAATAATTAAACATCTAAACACCGCCTTTAAGGCTAAAATGACTCAGTAGACCGATTTGGTCTTTCAATTAATACATACAACTCAATCTCAATACATGCCCACGCATGGGTCGAATACAACACACCCCCGTACAACGGGAAACAAATATTACAGCGGAAATAAAGTACAACTACCCATACGACATCGTACGGGTCCTCATGTGATTAGTATCGATCATCTTTCATCATCTTTCGCCAACCCTGTGTTATGCTCCCCAAAACCTGAATTCAATACAGACATCCACCCCCCGATTACTCGGGGGTTAGCAAAATTCCATTATTTTGCTAGTGCAAGTACAAAGTGCAAATACGAGTCATACAAATCATATTCCAAGAATAATAATAACCAGGAATCCTCCAAGATTCAAACATAACAAAAAATACTTCCCGAGGCAAGAGTTTGAGTAAGACTTTCCAAAATCGAAAGATCACAAATCAAGGGAAACAATTTATAAAATGGTTTAAAATGCCATCGAGATTTTTAATAGAAAATAATTTAGGATTATCGAATCCTTCTCTTTCCAAAATCAACAGGGGTCACAACCCAAATGTTTTGTTTTCACAAATAGAAAAGCAACAACAATTCACAGGGTCAAAACCCACGTCACGTGTCCTCGAAGGACATAAAATCAACACAACATAATCACCCAAGATACGCAAATCTTGGTCACACGAATACAACACCAACTCATGAATCCAGGGCTATACCATTAGATTACCTCGAGGCCTCGTAGGACCCTCCCAAGGTGAGCAAAACACATTCACAATCATATACATAACACCGTGAACACATGCCACGTTATCTCACGATTGGATCAATCACTTGTCTCCTGACCATATGATCACATGCCATATGTCACCGCATGTCTTATCATCTCACGGTTGGATCAATCACTTGTTGCATCCTGACCACATGGTCACATGCCATGTGTCATCGTAGACCTTCGACCATATCCACACATTCACACAAATAACATATCACACCAAGGATATCCAAACAATTCACCCAAAGGCAACAAACACAAAGCACTGTTGGGATTCGGTGCCTAAAACGAAGGCCCAGCGGAAGCGGTAAAACGAAAATTAATTCGATCCGAATCCCTATGAGAATCGATCGAGCTACGTATATACGAATATATAAACGAATAGCAAGAGTCGTAAGAAACTAACCCTCGAAGTCCGTTGATTAAATGGAAACCTTCTCTTGAGCTATTCCCCAAGCTTTAGTTTGATCTCTACGTGTTCAATCCGCTCCAAGCCCTTGAACGATCCAACGCCGAAAACACCGCGTCTCTACTTGCCACGTGGAAAAACGATCAGAACAACAACACTTGATTAACCTCTAAGGTTACGGCTAGAATCAAGTGGTGAAGCTTTTGTTATTACACTCTAAGTGTATAATATATCTCTCTTAATGTATCTTGAATTTTCTCCAAGAAAACTCAAGAATAAAAGTGAAGAAGAAGATGAAGATGAAGACTAAGAAAAATAATTTTCTCTCTCACTCCTTCAAAGCTCACGGCTGGAATTCATTCCATGCAAGTGAGAGTTTGTCTCCACTTATATTCTTATTCAACTCCCATGATCTCCTACTTTAGACAATATCACCAAGGTGTGATATTTGTCCCCTTGTCTTGGTCACTAGTCCACCATCCTAGAAAGTGTAGACCAAGACAAAGTAAGGGAGTAGGTGATGGGGTGGCCATCTAGAAGGAATCAGATGAGTTCGATTCGCTTCGGACTCGTGAGTCCAAACAGATAAACTCCTATTCCGTTAGATGTATTTGTGTCGATTAATTAATCCAATCAATTAATCACATTAAATACATAATAATATAATTAATTTCTCCAAGAAATAATTATATTCACGAATTAAATTAATCACCCAGTAATTTATTTAATCCATTAGGCCGTAAATCAATTTATCCAATAAATCGATTTAGACATCCAATGTCCCAAATTAGATATCCAATATCTAATATTTATAATGAGAGATTAAGCTCGATTCATTCCGTCGTCAATCCTAATGCGCGACTCGGTAGGTCCGTCTCGATCGGAATGGGAGGAACCAAAGAGTAGTAGCACCACCTAGCCACTGGCGGCTACACTGCACTCTTAACCGAGAACGAATGATTGGGATCATTCAAGAACCATTCTCGTGAATACCGATGGCGTATAAACCCTTCTTTCAAATGTCCCGATCAAGTTTTAGGGTCACGGTCGGTCAAACCCTATCGTACTTGACGCTATGCATGCGTTAATGCAAATCGAGATCATCGAGCCGTGTATCTAATACAATCGGCTCCAATGCTTTGGCCAAAGACTTATGATCTCATCCGCCAATAACCGCATAGGACATATAACCCGCTCACTAACGGGAGAAAGAATTCTATCTTGGTATTCGGTAGGACTCGCTACTTGCCGTCAAGATGCACGTCGAGGTTGACCCCGCCTTCCAGGTTTACGGTCGAACTACTCTAATGAAAATCTTGACGTCACAAGCACATCCCTACTAAATCCTCAAGTCGAAGGTTCACGAATACCTATCACAACCTTTCGATTCCGTCATTGATCGTCCCGGAGTGAAATCCATGTGACGAATCGAGGGTGAGTCGGTTCGAGTATACTAATCTAATTAGCATACCTATAACGTGTGCTCCCACTAACTATTAGTGTTCGATGGCACTCTCCATGTCAAAGAACACGTCATACAAGTCTTTACATAAACTTAACGCCTACCAAGTTTCATCGACTTGCGAACGATTAAGTATTTGAGCTATAAACCTTTCCAGTGCCGACCCCCTTATCCAATAAGGAGTGGAACGTTTTGCTCTCAAATACACGGACTAGTTTCTATATGTTTATTTACGAGTTAGGAATGCCAGTAACTACCAGTAAATAAAGAAACAATCATTTGCCTTATATAAATGGTTTACATAATTACAAGTACAATGCCCTCACTCAACAACCTCTGAGTGGCATTCGAGGGCATACTCCTAACAAGCACGACACCATTGTCAAATCACAACGCACCTAAATGAGATAATATATGTATATATATTATCAAAGCACAACAACAACAACAAGTGTATTCATAGGGTTCACTTAACCATTCACGAGACACAACATTCACATAACACACGCATTTTGAAAGTGAGCCTTTTACGAGGCTAAACCGAATCTTTTGAAAGTTCATCTCAAACAATCAAACAAACATACCAAGACAATCACCAATCATCATATCCACAAAAAAAGAGATGTGTGGACAAGGTACTTGCCTCAAATAATCACAAACAGGGAAAATCGACCGAAGTAAGGAGACTCGAACCGTCTACGAACCCGCCGACTCTGCCGAACGACAACCCGCGACAATAAACTACTAACGACAACAATAACAATAAAAATGAATTCCATAGCACGAGCCAAAGCCGCTAAATTGAAGGAACAACGACAAAAGTTCAAGGGTTTCCCCCAAAATGGCCAAGAACACAAATCGACCGACCAAAACATGAAAACGAAATTCCAACCCGGAATATGGATATACAATCCATAGGATATGTTTAACAACAACATCTAACACCAATTGATTCATCAAATCGGATGGAAAACGAAATTAAGAACAAAACTCCCAAAACGTTCAACTACAGAGAATCAAGAAAATACCTCGGATTAATGACGAATAACACGAATTGATGTTGTTAATCCACACCAAGAACTTGAGGAGGATGATATTACTGAGATAAATCGCCCAAAAATCGCCCAAAAATCGGCCAAAACAAGAGGAAGAAGAAGAGAGGAGAGGAAATGAAACCCTCTCCGAAAAACCCGCTGAAATATAGCCTGACTGAGCCGCGGCTGAAATGAGGCAGCAACTTTTTGACTGGGGACGCGTCCTGTACTGTTGTGTGCCGTGGCACACAGTACTGTAATACCCGTACTTTTATTAACTGTTTGACCTTGCTGTTCTCCTTATTTTGTCGCTCTGTAAACTCTTGATGACGTTGTTGATATTATTATAGAGTTTCGTATCTTGTTTGGATCACGATCGTGTTATTGGACCTTGCGGAAGTGTTCTGGGTCAGAGGTATAGCGCACGCTAGGCCTAGGCTAACGCACGCTAATTTTGCTTGATTAGCGCACGCTAGCTTTGAGCCGTAGTGCACGCTAAGGGACCAGTCAGGTCAGAACCAGTAACTCGGACTGCTCTCTGGACTGGCGGTTAACGCGCGCTAGGAGTTCGTTAGCGCACGCTATTCGTGGTTAGTAGCGTACGCTAACACCCGTCCGTAGCGCACGCTAACGGGCTGGTGGGCAGAGGCAATGAGGTTGTCAGGTTTTCTGGACTATCAGGTAACGTACGCTAGGCTTCGGCTAGCGCACGCTAAAAGAGTTGTATAATACACGCTAAACCATAGCGGTAGCGCATGCTAAGGTTTGAGCAGGGCAGATGACAGTAGGTTATGGACTCCAGTTACTGAGCACCACTTCTTGGCTAGCGCACA
Source organism: Orobanche coerulescens (assembly GCA_033398695.1). NCBI lineage: Eukaryota > Viridiplantae > Streptophyta > Magnoliopsida > Lamiales > Orobanchaceae > Orobanche > Orobanche coerulescens. The sequence continues at coordinate 151,588,448 of CM065815.1, forward strand.
CTAAAGATAAGTGATTAACGTACGCTAGCGGGTCAGGCAGAAGCCACTGGACTACCCGGTGACTTCGCTAGCGTACGCTAATAAAGGATGCGTAGCGTGCGCTTGACTGGGCAAATATATAATGTACAGTTGACTTCCATTTCGTCATTTTTCATCCTCTTCACTCATTTCCGATGCGAGTAGCTCGGGAGAGACGATTTTGGGCAATTGGAAGCGATTTTTCTTCTAACATCAACATCTTTGATTGGAGAACAAGGATTTCACAACATCTAATCCATCCTAACGTCCAAATCAAGGTAAAAATCCTTATAACCCTATTTTTGGGAATTTTGAGATTTTTCCTAGATTCGTCCGATTTATCCGTTTTGAACCTTGAGAACCTTGACATTATGATGTATCTATTCCATATACATGCTTTTCCTACGATTTTACGGATTGGATTGTGCCGTTTTCAGACTTGTGAGAATTTGGGCGATTTTCCAACCTCTAGTTGTTTAACCGTGTTTTTTCGTGAATCATAGACGGGTTTCGGGAGTTTTTTTCGTGAATTATGAGTATAGATTATTGATTGTCATATTCCTTACAAATTGTTTAGGTGCCGGAAGCGTGTTCTTGGACCTATCGAACTCATGCTCTTTCCCGTTCAATTTCACGATGTCTCAAAGGCAAGTATATATTTATGATTATACGTTCTCGACTTTGAAAGTAAGATGTATGAATGGTATGATTGTTTATATCCACTCTGGCGCGGGCCGATAGGTCCCATGAGGGTTTCGTAGCCTCTGGTGCGATTCTACGGATAATTTGGGTTAACCACTCTGGGGTGGGCCGACGGGTCCCCTGAGGGTTCCGTAGCCTCTGGTGCGATTCCACGGTTGATCGTGTATGCATTGTTGTGATGCTATGAGATTTAGTTATTCCGGAATACTAGTCCTGAGTTGATGAATTGACGGTTACCTTTACTTTATTGTCGAGGAGTATTGTGTTTCATACTTGATATACTTGCACTAGCTATTCGACGGCTAACCCCTTTATGGGGGAAATACTTTTCATGTATTTCAGGTTCCAGGAGAGCGGACAGGCAGGTATCGGGTCGGCATGAAGATGATGGGCAAGTATGATACTGTGTCTTTCCTCTGGTTATGTTTTGTGTTCTCCATTCGGTGTTGTTGTACTGGAATGGTTATTGGATATTCGAGTATTGTTTTCCATTTTCCTTGATGTTCCGGCTTGTGTTTGCCGAGGTATTGATTTGTGATGTGATGTCTTTGGATACATTGGACATGTTTTGAATACCCCTTGTATTGTTCTTCATTCCATTATACGTAGACCTTCTCGGTCAAAATTTATAGTTCCGCGTATGTTTAGCCTTGTGGGTCCCACGGTGGGGCTCACGGCGCTGTAATGTTCCCTGAATAACTTGGGGGTGTTACAGAATATGGTATCAGAGCTTAGGTCTATGGATACCTAGGCTGTCGGTCTCTTGGGTCGATTGAGTCGTCATTTGCCCACAGTATCACTACTCTGCCATCATCACAGTGCGATCGGTACTTGTAAGACCTATTACTCTTATGATGTTTCCTTTTCCGTTTTGCTTCTATTTTGGTATTCTTGAGAATCGGTCACTTCGATGACGTGCGATTGAATTGTACTTACGTGCTTTGTGTGTTCTTCAGTTTGTCAGCTGGTAGGGGCTGAGGCCGTTGACGTGGATGAGGACGTGGCGCGTCCGTTTCCCTCAGTTATGTTGCGGGGTCAACCAACCCCAGTTTGTCGAACTCGGTGCATCTTGACACCGAAAGTCAGCACGACCAGTCGAATGTCCAAGGGAACAGCGCGGACGTTGGAGTTGCGAATGTACTTCAACAATTGACTACCCAGATGACCATTTTAGCCCAAAATGTTCAGCTGAATAATCCGAACCCGAACGCGGATGCCTTGCTTCAGAATGTGATCCGTATGCACCCTCCACAGTTTGGTGGTGCCACAGACCCGTTAGGTTGGGAAGATTGGCTAGCGGAATTGGAAAAGATTTTTGAAGCGGTTGATTGCCCCGAAGTGAGGAAAGTACCGATTGCTCAGTATTTCCTTACCAAGGAGGCCGCTACGTGGTGGAAGGTCATCAAGCCACAGGATCATGTTGCCATGTGGGATGAATTTAAAGAGCTTTTGGAGGCTGAGTTTTGTCCTTGGCCGGTACGAGAAGGCCTAATCCGATCCTTTTTTGAGGCTAAACCACAGGATATTCCCGTTTCGCAGGCGATCGTGGAGTACAACCAATAATTGATCCATGTGAAGGATCAAGTGCGTAACGAGCGTGATAAGATCCGTTACTTTGATATGCGGATGAGTATGGACTTACGGCGGTACATGGCCGGATTTGCTTGCACCACACTGAAGGAATATCAGGACATAGCTTTAGCCCATGATATGTTAAGCCCCGATAACGATACCGTTGAAGACTCGAAGAAGCAGATGGTCGCGGGAAATTTTTATTGCTCTAAGAGTGGCAACTTTCAGAGGTCACAGATGGCTAACCGTTCTGCCGGACATTCGTCACTTTCTAATAAGGGAAAGAGGGGTTACCGTTCTACTCTGGGTACCACAAATCGCACGGTGACTTGCTATAATTGTGGCCGTCCAGGCCACGTTAATTTGGAATGCAACTTTCCACCATTGAAGTGTCACACGTGCGGACAGTTGGGACATAGAGCGGCCTATTGTTCCGAGCCGAATCAGACTTTGGACACTCGGGCTTCTGCCCCAGCACCACTTGACCAAGGTATAAATCAGCGACAATCTTTTGGTCAATCTCAGCAGAATTTCGGCAGGGGCCGGGGTCAGAACGCTGGAGGGGAAAATTCTAGCGTCGGTTCGGTACAACCACGGGTTTATGAGATGCGTCAAACAGACGAACCCGACGCGGCGGTGGCTTCAAGTACCATTCATATTTTATCTCATCCAGTCCGTGTGCTTTTTGATACGGGTGCTACATATTCTTTTATTTCCTTGGAGTGTGTACGCCGTTTGAATATAACTTGTATGACTGCTTGCGATCCCTTCATCGTGAAACTGCCTAGCGGGGATAGAACTGTGGGGAACCGGGAGATTAGAGATTTTCCGGTGATTATATCCGATATGGATTGGTTATCGAATTTAATTGTAGTTGATATGGAAGGCGAGGACGTGATCCTCGGCGAGGATTGGCTTGATACTCACCAAGCAATTATGAATTACCGTACCAAGGTTATCACCATGATGACTAAAGACGGATCTGAGTGCTCATTTTTGGGACGTAAGTCGGGCCAATCCAAGTTACTTATCAGTGCCATGAAGGCCGTAAAACTTTTGAATAAAGGTTGTACGGGCTATTGGTGTTATGCCTTGAAAACGGAAGGAAACGAAGTCGATTTCTCTTCGATTCCAGTTGTTAATGAGTATCCCGATGTTTTTCCGGATGACCTCCCGAGATTGCCGCCAGATCGGGAGATAGAATTTACCGTGGACTTAGAGCCAGATGCGGCTCCGATTTCTAAAGCACCTTATCGGATGGCACCTTCCGAGATGCAAGAATTAAAGAATCAATTGGGGAAACTCCTAGAGAAAGGATACATCAGACCGAGCACTTTGCCTTGGGGCGCACCTGTCCTTTTTGTGAGAAAAAAAGATGGTTCACTACGGTTGTGCATCAACTACCGTGAGCTAAACAAAGTGACCATCAAGAACAAGTATCCTTTGCCTCGTATAGACAATTTATTTGATCAATTGCAAGGGGCGGCAGTTTTCTCGAAAATTGATTTAAGATCTGGGTATTGTCAACTCAGGGTGAGGGAGTCCGACGTTCCGAAGACGGCATTTCGGACGAGATATGGGCATTATGAATTTGTAGTTATGCCTTTTGGGTTGACTAATGCACGGGCAGTATTCATGCAGTTAATGAATAAAATTTTCATCGAGTATCTTGACAGGTGTGTAGTCGTCTTTATTGACGACATTTTGATCTATTCTCGAGATAAAGAGGAACATGCCCGACACTTGCGTTTGGTACTAGATATTTTGAGAACCGAGCACCTCTATGCAAAATTCTCGAAATGTGAATTCTGGTTGGAAGAAGTTATGTTTCTTGGCCATGTGATTTCGACCGAAGGAGTCCATGTAGACTCGCAGAAGATTGAGGCAGTGCTAGATTGGGCACCGCCTAAAAATTTTAAGGAAGTTCATAGCTTTTTGGGCCTTGCTGGGTATTACCGTCGGTTTGTCGAGGGGTTCTCGAAACTCGCTCGGCCGCTTACGAAATTAATCTAGAAGACAGAAAAGTTTGTTTGGACGGATGAGAGATAACAGAGCTTCGATGAGTTGAAGAGACATTTGACTTCAGCGCCGATTTTAACTTTACCACATGGTAGTGAGGGCTTTGCGGTTTATAGTGACGCTTCGGGGCAAGGTCTGGGCTATGTACTTATGCAGCATGATAAGAGGATAGCTTTTGCATCACGACAATTAAAGCCTTGTGAGATGAATTTACTATGATTTGGCGGCATTATTTATATGGTTCTCCGTGTCGGATTTATACCGATCACAAGAGCCTGAAGTATATTTTCAGTCAGAAAGAGCTAAATATGACACAGAGACGTTGGTTAGAGTTGATAAAGGATTACGATTTGGAAATTTTTTACCACCCCGGAAAAGCCAATATCATCGCGGATGCTTTGAGCCGCAAATCGGCATCTCTTCAAATGCTCGAGGTTCTTACATCTCAGACGAAGATTCGTCAGGATTTAATTGAACAAGGAATATAAGTTTGGCTCAACAAGTACAAGGACAGTTGTGTACTCTCGAAATTACTTCGTCCTTGGTCGACGACATCAAAGGGAAACAGTGGAGTGACCCGATGATATCTCAATTGAAGGAAGATGTAATTAAAGGAAAAGCTCATGGCTTTATGGTTCACGAGAATAGTATTCTGAGATTTCAGGGCAGGCTTTGTGTTCCGAATGATCTAGAGTTGAGGCAGAGAATTCTCCGAGAAGCCCATGCTACGCCTTACTCAATTCACCCGGGACGAGTAAGATGTATAAGGACTTGAAACGAAATTTTTGGTGGAACAACATGAAGAAGGATGTCACGGAATTTGTACTACGGTGCTTGACTTGTCAGCAAGTCAAGATCGAATATCAACGACCAGCAGGGTTATTGAAACCGCTTCCCATTCCCAAGTGGAAGTGGGAAGACATCTCCATGGATTTCATCACTGGCATGCTGAGAACTCGGGCCGGAATGAATATGATTTGGGTAATTGTTGATCGGTTGACCAAGTCTGCACACTTCTTGGGTATTAAGGATACTTGGGGACCGGATAGATTGGCTCGAACTTTTATAGCTGAGATCGTAAGGTTACATGGTGCCCCCAAGACCATTATTTCTGATCGAGACGGCCATTTCGTATCGCATTTTTGGCAGGCCGTTCATCAGGCTTTGGGTACTGAGTTGAGATTGAGCACTTTCTTTCATCCTCAGTCGGACGGTCAGACAGAGAGGACGATTCAGACATTGAAAGATATGTTGCGAGCTTGTGCCTTAGACTGGAGTAATGATTGGGAACTTCACTTACCGTTGATCGAGTTTGCCTATAATAATAGTTGGCATGCGTCGATCAAAATGGCATCCTTCGAGGCACTTTATGGTAGGCGATGTAGGTCACCATTATGTTGGGACGAGGCTTCTGAGCTAATTGGAATGGAACCGGATATGTTGATGGAGACTAAAGAAAAGATTTCTATTATCCGGGACCGATTGTTGATTGCCTATAGTCGTCAGAAATCTTATGCTGATACTCGTCGTCGACCCCTGGAGTTCGAAGTGGGGGATCATGTCTTACTCAAGGTGTCGCCGACCAGATGAGTTCTCCGCTTCGAGAAAAAGGGGAAACTTAGTCCGAGATATATTGGGCATTTCGAGATCTTGGACAGAGTTAAAGATTTAGCTTATCGCTTGGCGTTGCCTCCAGCTTTGAGTCACGTCTATAGTGTTTTTCATGTGTCTCAGCTGAGGAAGTATGTGCCAGATCCGAGCCACATTACCGACTATAGTGAGATTGACGTAGCCGAGGATTTTACCTTTCCAGAGAGACCCGTGAAGGTCCTTGAGCGTCACGAGAAACAACTTCGGCATAAGACCATTCCACTGGTTAAAGTGCAATGGTCGAGACATGGAGTCGAGGAGGCGACTTGGGAAACGAAAGAGAAGATGCGGTTGGAGTACCCCAAACTTTTTATTTCTTAAGTTTCGGGACGAAACTTCTTTTTAGAGGGAGAGATTATAATACCCGTACTTTTATTGACTGTTTGACCTTGTCGTTCTCCTTATTTTGTCGCTCTATAAACTCTTGATGATGTTGTTGATATTATTATAGAGTTTCGTATCTTGTTTAGATCACGATCGTGTTATTGGACCTTGCGGAAGTATTCTGGGTCAGAGGTATAGCGCACGCTAGGCCTAGGATAACACATGCTAATTCTGTTTGATTAGCGCACGCTAGTTTTGAGCCGTAGCGCGCGCTAAGGGACCAGTCAGGTCAGAACCAGTAACTCGGACTGCTATCTGGACTGGCGGTTAACGCGCGCTAGGAGTTCGTTAGCGCACGCTATTCGTGGTTAGTAGCGTACGCTAACATCCGTCCGTAGCGCACGCTAACGGGCTGGTCGGCAGAGGCATTGAGGTTGTCAGGTTTTCTGGACTATCAGGTAACGTACGCTAGGCTTCAGCTAGCGCACGCTAAAAGAGTTGTATAACGTACGCTAAACCATAGCGGTAGCGCACGCTAAGGTTTGAGCAGGGCAGAGGACAGTAGGTTTTGGACTCCAGTTACTGAGCACCACTTCTTGGCTAGCGCATGCTAAAGATAGGTGATTAACGTACGTTAGTGGGTCAGGCAGAAGCCACTGGACTACCTGGTGACTTCGCTAGCGCACGCTAATAAAGGAGGCATAGCGTGCGCTAGACTGGGCAAATATATATTGGATAGTTGACTTCCATTTCGTCATTTTTCATCCTCTTCACTCATTTCCGACGGGAGCAACTCGGGAGAGATGATTTTGGGCGATTGGAAGCGATTTTTCTTCTAACATCAACATCTTTGATTGGAGAACAAGGATTTCACAACATCTAATCTATCCTAACGTCCATATCAAGGTAAAAATCCTTAGAACCCTATTTTTGGGAATTTTGGGGTTTTTCCTAGATTCGTCTGATTTATCGATTTTGAAGCTTGAGAACCTTGAGATTATGATGTATCTATTCCATATACATGCTTTTCCTACAATTTTACGGATTGGATTGTGCCGTTTTCGGACTGGTGAGAATTTGGGCGATTTTCCAACCTCTAGTTGTTTAACCGTGTTTTTTCGTGAATCGTAGACGGGTTTTGGGAGTTTCTTCGTGAATTATGAATATATATTATTGATTGTCATATCCTTTACGAATCGTTTAAGTGCCAGAAGCGCATTCTTGGACCTACCGAACTCATACTCTTTCCCGTTCAATTTCACGATGTCTCAAAGGCAAGTATATATTTATGATTATACGTTCTCGACTTTGAAAGTAAGATGTATGAATGGTATGATTGTTTATATCCACTCTGGGGCGGGCCGATAGGTCCCCTGAGGGTTTCGTAGCCTCTGGTGCGATTCCACGAATAATTTGGATTAACCACTCTGGGGTGGGCCGACGGGTCCCCTGAGGGTTCCGTAGCCTCTAGTGCGGTTCCACGGTTGATCGTGTATGCATTGTTGTGATGCTATGAGATTTAGTTATTCCGGAATACTAGTTTTGAGTTGATGAATTGACGGTTACCTTTATTTTATTATCGAGGAGTATTGTGTTTCATACTTTTTTTTTTTAAAAATGATATATTATAGCACAAAGATGATAGGGGGGCCTATTCCCTTACAAAGCCGATATTTTTCTGGGGGGGCAAATCCCAAACATAGCCCGAAAGAAATTAAAACAAGCTAACTAAGAACTAGAAAGCAAGTAAATTATAGGGAGGCCAAATCCCTAACATAGCCACACGACAAACGACACAAACAAATATCTTCAGCTGAGTGTCTGGTTCGAGCTTGAATATTTGTTGAACTGCACCATGAGCCGTGTTAGAATTAAGTACTTTAACGACATACCTAGGTCAAGTTTGAGCGCCAACTGAGTATCAGGCCTTGGTTCAGAGCCAAAACGGAATCCAGCAAATCACCAGGAGCCATCATCAACGAGTCTGAAGCGCCAGCTAGAGCATCTTAGATTATGCAGATACGAACGGACCATATCAAAAGCCAAATAAAGGTCTAACAAAATCCCCCATCAAAACCTACTTCCTCATTACTGCAATACGTATAGACAAACCGACTCCACACCCCCATACGTAGAGTATAACTAATAACTGCATTTCTTCATGATTCTTCGATATCTCAGGGTTCATTCAAAATTCCCAATCCAGCTATTGAACAGGAGCCATCCGTCATGATCCTTAGCGAGATTTTGAGCATCTTTGAATATGCAGATACGAAAGGACAATATCAAAAGCAAAATAAGGTCTAATAAAATCCGCCACAAATACCTACTTCCTCATTACTGCAATGCGTATATACAAACCAACTCAACGCTCCCCAACGTAGAGTATAACCAATCACCGCATTTCTTCATGATTCTTCGATATTCAAGGTTTCATTCAAAATTCCCAATCCAGCAATTAAACATGACCCATCCGTCTTTGATCCGGAGCGAAAGCATGTGCATCTAGAATGCAGATACGACAGGACTCCTTCAAGAGCTAGATACAGGTCACACGAAATCGGCCATAAACACCTACTTCCTCACTACTTCAATGAGCAAATGTGAACCACCCTAGCGCCCCTCATACGCATGGTAGAACAAATATGCACCACATCTTCGTGATTCTTCGATATTCAAGGTTTCTTTCGAGGAACCGAATCCAACCATTTACAGAAAGACAACCATCGCATAACCTTACGAGCAGTTATAGAGTAGGCTGAAAACAAGTCCTAAAACAAAACCCAAGCACCTACTAAGACACTTCTCAAATTCGGGTCCCGCTCCAACCCAATGCCGGCCGTACACTGGGAAGGGCCATTCCGTCATCTGCCTCGTGGCCTTCGATATCACTGAGAAGAATTCCTGGACCTGATTCAGCCACTAGCAAGAACCAGTGCCATTTTGGATATGACAGGAGTAAACGTCTTGGAAACAACAAGCTCAAGCCGAGAGCCAAATGAAGATCTTAAAAACACAACCACCAACACCTACTACATCACTACTGCAATGAGCACAGATGCACCAACCCAGCGCCCCCATACGCAGGGTAAGATTCTCATGTAACACATATCTTCATGAATTTTCAATATTCGAGGAAGCGATTGAAGACCCATCCAGCCATAAACCGAAGCCAGTCGCCAAGTCTTTAATAGTAACCATAGCAAGGCCGGCAGCAATTCCGACCCTGCCCGAAGGGCAGTTTGATTGGGTCGTTTGTTGTTTTGACCAATCTCCCCACCCCCGAGGCCGTTTCAAGACAAGCCTAGGTCTCTTAGGGCCGTTTCAAGACTTGCCCAGGTCCCTATAGGCCTTTTAAAGGTCCTGCCCAGGACCATTATTGTGTTTCATACTTGATATACTTGCACTAGCTATTCGACGGCTAACCCCTTTATGGGGGAAATACTTTTCATGTATTTCAGGTTCTAGGAGAGCGGACAGGCAGGTATCGGGTCGTCATGAAGATGATGGGCAAGTGTGATACTGTGTTTTTCCTCTGGTTATGTTTTGTGTTCTCCATTCAGTGTTGTTGTACTGGAATGGTTATTGAATATTCGAGTATTGTTTTCCATTTTCCTTGATGTTCCGACCTGTGTTTGCCGAGGTATTGATTTGTGATGTGATGTCTTTGGATACATTGGACATGTTTTGAATACCCCTTGTATTGTTCTTCATTCCATTGTATGTAGACCTTCTCGGTCAAAATTTATAGTTCCGCGTATGTTTAGCCTTGTGGGTCCCACGGTGGGGCTCACGGTGCTGTAATGTTCCCTGAATAACTTGGGGGTGTTACAGTACAGCCAGCCCAGTCAACAATCTTGCTAAGGCCGTGCCGCGGCACGCCCTATTCGAGCCCAAAATTGATGAAAAACGACCTCCAATCATGATATATTCGATCGACGCATAATCCCAACCATTTAAAGGCCTGAAAGGACTATCACGAACCCTCGTATGGTGACTTCACGTCAAACACGATCGGTCTAAACACGACGGTAATATCAAATGATCCGAAAAGAGAATGAACTCAATGGATACCCAAAACTTTGGGATATTACGGAATGACCCAACACGATACTTGATCAAACACCAATAAAAGTTCACAACACGTCTAACAACGTTAAACGGACTTACGGAAATATGAAATAACAGTTTCGGACGAGATTCGCAAGAACCGAACTCCAGTGCGGAAAAATCGCTTAAGAACACGAAACTCAACAAAACGACACCGAAACGAACTCGATGACAAAAAGTGCAGAATTAATCATTTCCGGAATGACCAAACGGTCACAACAGAGTCGCTAAGATGGACTCTCACCAAAAAAAGAAAATTACCGGAAATCGAAATTGCGGATATTACATCTGTACCTAGATAAAGGAAGGTGAAAGATAAGAACCAAACATTAATGATGATTGATCAATCAAATGATAGTAATGTAGTTCTTGAAGAACTATTAGTTTATGAAACTAATGAGATCTCAATAAATTATTCATCTTCTAGTAAATTATTGGAGAGGGAAAATGTCATCATGGATGATATTTTTTCCTTTAATATGACTCGAGAAGTTTCAAATGAGGATCCTGAACTGAAGTCTGTTGAAGATTGTCGAAATAGAGATGATTGGCCAAAATGGAAAGAAGCAATAGAGGTGAATTAAATTCCTTGGAAAAACGAAAGGTGTTTGGACGCGTAGTTCAAACTCCGAAAAATGTTATTCCAGTAGGATAAAAGTGGATTTTTGTTATAAAGAAAAATGAACATCATGAAGTTACGAGATACAAAGCAAGACTCCGCACAAGGTTTCTCACAAAGACCAGGAATTGATTATGAGGAAAGTACTCTCCAGTAATGGACACGACTACTTTTAGACTTTTGATTAGTCTGGCTGTGTCGCAAAAGCTCGATATGCGCCTCATGGATGTAGTAACACTATCTGTATGGTTCACTTGATAGTGACATATACATAAAAATCCCAGAAGCATTAGCAACAAGTAATTCATATCCCAAAAACATTTTCTCAATTAAGCTGCAAAGATTGTTGTATGGGCTAAAACAATCTAGACGAACGTGGTACAATATACTTAGTGAATATCTGTTGAAAGAAAGGTATAAAAATGATGTTGTCTGCCCTTCCGTTTTCATAAAGAAAACTGACAATGGATTTGCAATTATAGCAGTTTATGTCGGTGACTTACACTTAATTGGGACTCCTGAAGAGCTCAATAAAACTGCTGAATAGTTGCAAAATGAATTTGAGATGAAAGATTTAGGAAAAACGAAGTTCTGTTTGGGTTTTCAAATTGAACATGTCGATGAAGGACTATTTGTTCATCAATCTTCTTATGCTGAAACGGTGTTAAAGCGTTTTTACATGGATAAAGCACATCCGCTTACATCACCCATGATCGTTAGAACGCTTGATGTAACTAAATATCCATTTCGACCACTCGAGGATGGAGAAATGATACTTGGTCCTGAAGTACCATATCTCAGTGCAATTGGTGCATTAACTTATCTTGCTAATTGTACTAGACCAGATATAGCTTTTTCTGTAACTCTCCTGGCAAGATATAGCTCTGCACCCACTATAAGACATTGGAACGGTGTCAAACATATTTTACGTTATCTAAAGGGCACCATCGACACTGGGTTCGGAAAGTTCTGGATGTTCTCTAGTGGGATATGCAGATGCAGGCTATCTTTTGGACCCGCATAAGGGTAAATCACAAACATGTTATGTATTCACACGTGGAGAAACTGCTATATCTTGAAAATCTGTGAAACAAACCCTCACGAAGCAAGTCGAGAATGTGTATGGTTGAGAAAGCTAGCACATCACATTGAAGAGTCGTGTGGATTAACTACGTCAAAGGATAATGTGGCAGACTTATTCACAAAAGCATTGCCGACATCAACATTTAGGAGCTTGATACACAAGATCAGAATGCGTCAACTCAAAGATCTTATGTAATCGATTTCACGGAGAGTAGCTGTACTCTTTTTCCTTTGCTCGAATTTTTCCCATTGAATTTTCCCAATAAGATTTTAATGAGTCAATATGTATTAAAAATTATTTAAGAGAAAATATTATAATTAATGTATTTATTAATGAATAATTTTTGGATCAAAAACCCGAGATGTGTAGCTATCATGCTTTATCATTCTCCTCCTCCTCCTGTATCATTTTCTCTCCTTTCAACATTATAACAGACAAATTAATTTTTCATCCCCTCCTCTTCTCTCCCCCCGTAAAAATCCCTTTCCCTCCCTCCCGTCCGATGGCTGAAGAAGAAGAAGAAGTAGTGAGGACGTTTGAGGACTTGGGTTTGGACAATTATTTTCGTAATGTCGCAGGGTGTGAAACCCCTTCAAAGCTAGAGGTTGACGTCATTCCTCATGCGCTACAAGGTCAGTATCGTGTATCCTCCTTTTTTTCTTAATGCTTTTTGTTTTTGAATGATTTTGGCTTGATTTTATTTCCTTATGTTAATTTGTGAGGCCTATTAATTCAAAAATCTCTTTATGCAGGAAAAGATTTAATGGTACTTGCACCAAATGGCTCTAATAGAATTAGAGCTTTTGCTCTTCCCATGTTGCAGATCTTTATAAGACAATGAACGGGTGATTATTTTGCCTGTGTGCTCTCTCCGACAAGGTAAGAACGGGATTGTTTAAATTTTGCTGTTAATGTTTTGTCATTCCTATGCATTGTATATCTGATTTGCTCTTTCGTTTGCTAACTTTTCTTCTGCTGCAGGGATCTTGTACTTTATATTCATGATCAATTGAAAATCTGGGGTTCAAAGCTTGGTATTAGACTTGCAAAGGTACGTTCTCTGACGCGTTTTTGAGTTAGGCTCTGTTCTTTTGGACTGTCTGAATCTGAACTGAACTGTGAACTGAACTGAACTGAATTGAAATATATATTAAGGGTAAATAATAATAATAATAATAAATATAATAAAATAATAATAGAAATAATAATATAATAAAATATAAATGATAAGTTGAGGTCTATTTGATAAGGGTAAATTATAATAATATTAATGATATTAATAACAATAATGATAATAACTATAATAATAATAACAATAATAATAAGAGTAATGCTACTTTCACAATACACTTGACAACGAGGTTGACAATCTGTCTACGTGGCACGATCTTGTGAAGTGAGATAAAAGTGAAATGTCACAATCACATTTATCTCACTTCACAGGATCGTGCCACATACTCAAATTGTCAACCTCGTTGTCAAGTGTATTGTGAAAGTAGCATTACTCTAATAATAATAACACTGATAATAATAACACTTATAATAATGGTAAATAATAATAATAATTAACAACAACAACAACGATAATAATAAATATTATTAATTATAATAGTAAATATTATTAGTAATAATAACAATAATAATAATTAAGATTATTAATAATAATAATAACACTGATAATAATAGTAAATAATAATAGTAATCAACAACAAAAACGATAATAATAAATATTATTAGTAATAAATAATAATAATTAAGATTAATAATAATAATACTAATAATACTAGAGGAGTGGGGGCCCAGTTGGTCTCTCGGCTTTCCACTAATTTCTTGTAAATCCTTTGAGTTTTCAATAAAGTGATTTTACTATAAAAAAAAAAATACTACTACTACTACTAATAATAATAATAAGAATCGAATCGAATCGAATGAACTCGAATCGAATCAATCGAATGGACTGACTGAATCGAATCGAAAATCAAAAGAAGTCCAAAAGAACAGGGCCTTAGTCCTGTAGTGTATTACTCCTTCGTTCCTACTCAAAGAGAATAACTTGGTTAAGGTACAACTTTTGGATTTAGTCATTTTAACGAAGACACAACTCGTTTAAAACAACCTATTGTCACTTTTTCTAATTTTTCTTCCATTAAACTAATTAAACTAATAATATAACTTCTATAACCAAAAACTTTAATTTAAGGAATATTAGATTTTAAGATTTTATTTTGAAGGTAGACTATTCTAGATGAAATCATGTTTTAGAAGTACCCACTTCAAGTGGGACGGAGGGAGTATAAATTTTGTTTCATTCGTGAACTTTGTAACAGCTTGTTGTGGGGGAGGATATAAAGCAACAGTTCTGTGAAATTCAAAAGCGGCCACCACATATTGTTATGAGTATTTATTTCACTCATGTTATATTATTTGAGGTTCTCTTCCATGCTCTCTGGGGTGCGAATGGTCTCTTGCTAAATTTCTTTCTTTCACAATTGTATTTGATTGTTTTTGCTGGTATAACAGAGTTTTGTCTTCTTATTGTAAATATTTTCAATGATGCTTAACCGTGAACATTATCATTGTTGAGAATGGTTATAATGCTGTGGTCGACAACAATCAATTGGTCATGTTGTCTGAAGTAAGGTAGCTATTGATGCAGCATGTATAAGTCCTTATGAACGGGTGTCAGCTATTAAATCCAGTCTACCTCTCGGTATTAATATTGGTTACTGATAACAACTCACGGATACCCATTTCTGGCCATATGATGGTCATACAATTTTGTAAGCATCGGTGAAATTTTGTCATTAATTTTTTAATGCATTACCTTAATTCTCTTTTTCCCCTTCCTTTTATAGGTTGCAACACCTGGACGTCTTAAGGATTATTTGATCATTCCTGTTTTTTCTCTTGGCTCATTGAAATATTTGGTAGGATTTCCTTGATTATGAAGCATGTGTGAATTGTGATCATGTATATTTTCTCCGGCATTTGATTAGAGAGGATAGCTTGTATTGTCGTAATTTTTGAACATATGAGCAGGTATTGGATGAGGCTGACAGGTTACTTAATGAAGATTTTGAAAAATCCCGTGATGATACTTTGAATGCTATCCCGCGAGAGCGGCAAATATGCTTATTATCTGCAACAATGACTGAGAAGGTATATACATTTAAGTGTGTGTTTATATCTGTATGAAATTTGTAATATAGTAGGGCATTGTCATTAATTTTAAAGGTTCTCTTTCCAAAGAAATGTTGTAGGCGGTTCTTTATATTTTATGGTGATTACAGAGAACTATTTTAGGAAATGTGCACTGAGATTTCAAATAGAAGATGGCCGGAAAGGAAAATTGAGAGTAATGCTAGGTTTACCACAAAAAAATGTGCTATTAATTCATTGATGTTGTGAAATCATCTCATTAATGATGATTTGGAAAGTTAGTTGTTGATTGACACAAGGCATTTATGATCAGGGACATGTCCTTTCACATACAAATTTGTAATCCAACATTGTAAATTTAGCATTATTCAAAGAACATGTACATTTCGTGAAGAAAAAATGATGGGAAAAGTAAATGAAAATCACGTACACTTAAATACTTGACACTGGCAGAAGAATGGATGCATTTAGTTAGAAATAAGGGAAAAAAGAACAAGAATTGGTGAAGAACGAAGTTTGGTAAAAAAATTCCTTTTTTTTTTTTTTTTTTTTTTTTGCAGGTGGAGGAGCTCCAGAAGGCTTGTCTGATTGATCCAGTGAAGGTAATGATTTTGATACTTCAACACATCGAATAACTTATTTTTCTTCATGTGAAAATGAGTGTGCTTTATAACTTTATTTTAAATAATTTTTTAACAACTCTCTCTTATGTAATTCATTCAGATGAAATTTCCTTTATTTTTTGCAGGTGGAGGAGCTCCAGAATAATCCTGTGAAGGTAATAATTTATGACTTTTCAATACATTGTATGACTTATCTATCTTTGCCTGAAAATGGTTATGCTCTATCACATTAATATTTCTGTAACAACTCTTTTATTTGATTCATTCAGATAGAAGGAGCATCTGAATATTCCAACTCACTGGAGCAGTACTTGTGCTTCATTCCTGACGAGGACAAGGTCTCTCCTCTTTTGACATTTTTCTGTTAATGCCAGTCTTGTATATAAGTTCAAGAAAAAGGAAAGAGAGCACTGCTTACGCATTATAAAGTTCTGTTAGTACTGTATTGTGACATGTACACTATTCTGCAATCTGGCATCCGTTTGGAATGCACTTTATTGTTGACTCTACCCTCACTTCTGAAGCTGCTCAAGTTAACTAGATTGGTATTGCTCCAATCAAAGAAAATCTTAGGGACAACTGCCTTAAGTTCGAAGTTCAGAATATTAACAAGAATGCTTTTAAGTCCAAAGTTTAGAAAGTTAACAAATATGTTCTCTGTGTGACAATTGAGATATTGCTGAACTTATGTTTCATGTAGCCTTTCTGAGGTTGCGGAAAACAGAATGTGAAGTAGTATAATCCACATGTCAAGCTTCCGTGCTCTAGAATTGACCTATGAGATCGACTAGGAAAGAAGCTTGCTAGTGTATTTTCATTCATAAAGAATCGAGAATGATTTTGATTCAGTATGTAAAGTGCTATTTGATTGGTTAAATGTCTTCCTTGTTTATCCAAACTTGCAGGATTGCTACCTAGTTCATATTTTGTCCGAGAATCGTGCATCTTCAGCAATGGTTTTCACTGAGGCAAATGTTGTATCTCGCCCTTTGGCTTCGCTGCTAAGAAACCTGGGTCACAGAGCCATCCCAATTGATAATCAAATGGGCGAGGTGTGTCAACCTAAGTGACATATTTGAGTGCCTTTTTTTAGCTGTTTTTTGGTTTCCATGCTTAATTTAATATTCTGTTAAGAGATCGATTTGCGCGAGCGTTTATCTGAAGAAAGGGTGGGTACAGGTGCAGCCCATGAGGCTTAAGGTTCTTTAAATAGGCATATTAGCAAAACATGAGGATTATCATAATATTATATTGTTTTGGCTTCGGCTTGGGCGGAAAATTCGGAGAAGTACGATCGTTCTTGTTCTGGTTTAATAAAATTTACTATATGGTTTTTATCCTATACCATTGACTATCAATTTGGTCCGACCTGCCATGACGAACATTGGGATGGAGTTGTGAGTTGAGGCGATAGAGAAGGGGCTAGATGATGTATGGGGCAGAATCACCGAACAAGGTTCATAATTGGAACAATTGAAGCTCTGCTCGAAACCCTCGTGTTGGAAAGCAGGATAGCTAGTGGCATGGGGATTCGATGTCCTCGCAGCAGGAGCGCCCAGGTGGGCAGGCGGTGTTTCAGCTGTGTTGATGAACTGCAAATTAGATTTTCTGACTTTTACCAGCGCAGAACTGAAGATTTGGCTCTCGAGCCGAGTAATTCTTTTGGATTCACCGCGCGGAGGAGACGACGAAGGTGCACCTTGCTATGGTTGTATTGGACGATCCCGTGTTGCAGTGGATGCCGTGGTTGCTCTGCCGCCAACCAGGCATGACGTGGGCCGCATTTTCTGAGGCGTTGCTGCAACGATTCAGCAATAATTCACACGCCATTGCGTTCGAATCGCTGGCACGATACACACATTTGTAAGGAATTTCAGATAAGTACTTTTTTGGGGATGTTTCTCAGTGGCCTCTGCTCTGATATCAGGGTATGCATCCGATCAAAGGATGCGACAGGCTTATTTGAGACAATCCAATTGGACCATGAAATTGAACCAGAGATTCGAGTTGTTTGAGGACCACGATTGGAGTTCGCAACGCAACAACCAAGTGTTTTGGGGCCGGCCGTCGGGTTCAAATCTAATCCATCATCGCAAGGGCCGCAACCGCGAGCCTATGATCCAGGCGCCGCAGGGTCAAATCCATGAGGGGACTCACGACCCGGTCTGTTTTTCGGTAAGCAGGCGCCTGTGGATTCATCCCCATCAGTCTGGTCCTCGCGTTCTGGAAATAGGGTTCGCTAGATGTCTTATGCCCAATTTATGGGCCTAAAAGCTAAAGGCCTTTGCTTCAAGTGTCGTGAGCCACACCATCCATTAGCTAATTGTGCCAATAAGTCTCTTCGCATTCTATTTGCAGCAGAAGAAGTGGATAATGACTTGGGTGGTGGAGTGAAGAGCAGTAGTAGAAGAAGAGGCCTTCGCTTCATTGGATTGCACCGATCACTGCTGCCTGTGAACCTCATTGAGGTGTTCTCTTTCCAGAAATTTATTGATTTTCTTTGTCTATTGTCTCAACTCTATTAATTGGTCCGACCTGCCGGATATCTTCTTTATGACTTCTGCAAAGGGCCAATGTGATCAGATCTATGAAGCACGGACACTCTCACAGAGCCACGTATCTCCTCGGACCCGACTCTGATGCGCCGAAACGCTCCGACATGCTCTGAACACGCGTGTTGGAGAGTATCTGATTTCCCCCTTTTTCTTTTCTAAATGCTGGACACCGCTCACATGCTGCAGACACTCTTGGACACGCCGGGACACACAAAATGGACACGAGAAACTCGATTCCAAGAGGAAAAAATGGAGAATAATTAGTGAAGAAGTCCTGTTGTGTGAAGGGGAAAACAATATTCATCTTCCAGGTGTATGAAGAAATGGAAAATCTAATACTAAAGAAAAGGCTAGGGTTTTGTATAAGAGGAGAAGAGGGCGGCGTTGGGGAAAACGAAGAAAAAGAAAAGAAAGGGCAGAAGAAGAGAAGAGAAAAGAATGAGCAGGGTGGCTAGCATTTTGTCGGTGGGTTTATTTAATGTCAGGTTGAGCTTTTTCTTAAGAAAAGAAATCTATGAAGTTTTTGTTAATTGGCTGGGCTTCTTTTTTAAGAAAAGAAATTTATGGGCTTTGTTAAATTGGGATAGCACCATGTGTGTTTTTGTTAGTTTTGAATTGTTAAATGTTTGTTATACTTATTAGCACATATATACATAATTAATTAATTAAAAATTGTGTCCTTTACGTGTCGTGTCCTACACATTGGGAAAAGGTATGAATCCCGTGTCCCTATCGTGTGTGTCCCTATCGTGTTGTGTCGCGTGTTATATGTCGAATACATGCTTCATAGGATCAACTGGAGAAGATGGTTGGGGAGTTTCTGGTTGTCCTAACTGCTATTCAAGCCAATGTCATTGACATCAACAAGCGACTTGATCAGCACGTTGCTGCTATCATGGCAAAATTGGAATCCACGAGCGGATCCACAACGAACACCGGCAAGCAGTCTGCCGACCAGGGTTCGCCTTTCGATGCCTCAATCTTGGCGAACGGCTTCGTCTCAGAGACACTGACGGCAGGTCAGATAGCCATGTCGAGCTCCGCCCATGGCGTTTTTGCGCTTGGTAATTTCACGCGGGGGTGGGGTGGGGTGGGGTGGGGTGGTGGGCATAGTTATTAAAGGCGCGCCTCAGGCGACAGGCGCGTAGAAAAAAGCCCTCATCGCCTCTCAAGACCAAAGGCGGGCGATGTGGGTGAGGCGCGCGCCTTGGTGCACCTCGGTGCGCCTTTTACCTGCGCCTCAGTGCGCCTCAGGCGTGCCTATGTACTGTTGGATTTTCTTTGTATTTTTTGTTTTTTGAACACTTGTAAATGCTATTTTTTATTGTTTTGACACTTTATTTTTGTTAAACTTTACGTTTTTTTGATAGTTATATTTTCTTTTCATTGTGTGGTTATGAGTTTTATAATTTAATTTATTTTTTATTTTTTTTACGCCTCAGATTTGTCAGGCGCGCGCCTCGCCTTGTGCCTTGCGCCTCAGGCTATCGGAGCCCTTATCGCCTTGGTGCGCCTTTCCCCTTTAATAACTATGGTGGGGGGTGGCGGGCGTACCGCCGACCGGGATTGCTACCATTCCAGCGGTGTCTCTCCATCAGATGGAGCTGCCCCTCTTCGTTTTTGTCCGAGTTGTTTAAAGCTGTTGGCATTAAATTGAGAATGAGCTCAACCGACCACTCGGAAACGAGTGGCCAAACGGAGGTGTTGAAATGGTGCTTGGAGACATGAAGCACGGCATAGCAGGAGTGTTACTGTCGGAACTATCGCATGGGGATCCGAGATTTGAGCCGGTTTCGGTGTTAGGGCCACGGAATATCCGCAGGGAGGGTGCTGAACTGCCGCAGGTTTAAGGCGGATGTGGAAGCTACTTGGTTGGATGTAATTGAAGTAAATGGGCAATTTTCGGACTTCCGCTTTGAGGACAACTCTGTTTCGAATTGCGGGGGAGTTGTTAGAGATCGATTCACATGAGTGTATACCGAAGAAAGGGCGTGTGTGCAGCCCATGCGTTTGGGGGTTTTTATTATTATTATTATTATTATTATTATTATTATTATTGTTATTATTAGTTAGTAGATTATTAGTTAGTAGATTATTAGTTCGTAGATTATTATTTCTATTGGGCTTGGCCCTTGGGGTTAAAGTTATCAAAATATGCATACAATTAGCAGAACATGAGGGTTATCAGAATATTATATTGTTCCGGCTTCGGCTTGGGCGAATTAATTCCGAGAATAATGGTTGTTCTTGTTCTGGTTTTATAAAAATGTACTATTTGCCTTTTATCTTGTACCCTTGAATCTCTCGTACTATCTCACATTATTAATGAAATTTATTTTACAGCTGAAAAGAATTCGAGCCTTAAACAGTTTTAAGGCTGGAGAATACAACATCCTTATCTGCAGTGATGTTGCAAGCAGAGGGCTTGATATTGCTTATGTAGATATGGTCACCAATTATAACATGCCGGAGGATTATGAAGTCAGGCATTTCAGCTTCTCTTTTTTCGGCTTATGTTGCCTGTTTGCTCATTTTCAAGTTTATTCAGTGTTATATCAACCGCGGAAAGCGAACTGGTGTTGTCATTTCACTGGTGGAGAAGTTCGAGATGGATACGTATAAGCATATCGAGAAGTGTATTGGTACACTCTTCATTATTAACTCCACTCCATAAAGGCTCTACATGAATCAAACTGCAGTAAGTCTATGGCCTACTATCTTATTGTTTTGCATACTATCTTATTGTTTTGCAGGAAAAAGGTTACCTAAGTTTCCTGCTCAACAAAAAGAAGTCTTGAAGCTTAAGGATCAGGTTAACGAGGCCAGTAAACTAAACGAGCCGGTATTGATTCGTTTAAGTCAGCCTTCTTGAAAACGAAAATCACCCCACCCCCATTTAACCCGAAAAAAATTAAAGAAAAAAAAAGAAAAAAAAAACAGGAGGGGTTAAATAGGGGTGATTTCCATTTTCAAGAAGGCTGACTTAAACGAATCAATACCGGATCGTTTAGTTTACTGGCTTCGTTAACCTGATCCTTAAGCTTCAAGACTTCTTTTTGTTGAGCAGGAAACTTAGGTAACTTTTCCTGCAAAACAGTAAGATACTAGGCCATAGACTTACTGCAGTTTGATTCATGTAGAGCCTTTATGGAGTTAATAATGAAGAGTGTACCATTACACTTCTCGATCTGCTTATACGTATCCATCTCGGACTTCTCCACCAGTGAAATGATAACACCAGTTCGCTTTCCGCGGTTGATATAACACTGAATAAACTTGAACATGAGCAAAGACGAAGCAACATAAGCCGAAAAAAGAGAAGCTGAAATGCATGACTTCATAATCCTTCGGCATGTTATAATTGATGACCATATCTACATAAGCAATATCAAACCCTCTGCTTGCAGCATCACTGCAGATAAGGATGTTGTATTCTCCAGCCTTAAACTGTTGAAGGCTTGAATTCTTTTCAGCTGTAAAATAGATTTCATTAACAATGTGAGATAGTATGAGAGATTCAAGGGTACAAGATAAAAGGCAAATAGTACATTTTTATAAAACCAGAACAAGAACGACCATTATTCTCGGAATTAATTCGCCCAAGCCGAAGCCGGAATAATATAATATTCTGATAGCCCTCATGTTCCGCTAATTATATGCCTTTTGATAACCTTAACCCCAAGGGCCAAGCCCAATAGAAATAATAATCTACTAACTAATAATAACAATAATAATAATAAACCCCCCAACCGCATGGGCTGCACCCACGCCCTTTCTTCGGTATACACCCATGTGAATCGATCTCTAACAACTCCCCCGCAATTCGAAACAGAGTTGTCCTCAAAGTGGAAGTCCGGAAATTGCCCATTTACTTCAATTACATCCAACCAAGTAGCTTCCTCATCCGCCTTAAACATGCGGCAGTTCAGCCCCCTCCATGTGGATATTTCGTGGCCCTAACACCGAAACCGGCTCAAATCCTGGATCCCCATGCGATAGTTCCGACAGTAACACCCCTGCTATGCCGTGCTTCATGTCTCCAAGCACCATTTCAACATCTCCGTTTGGCCACTCGTTTCCGAGTGGTCGGCTGAGCTCATTCTCAATTTAGTGCCAACAACTTTAAACAACTCGGACTAAAACGTAGAGGGGCAGTTCCATCTGATGGAGAGACACCGCTGGAATGGTAGCAATCCCGGTCGGCGGTACGCCCGCCACCCCCCACCTCCCCCACCCCCACCCCCCGCGCGAAATTACGAGGCGCAAAAACCCCATGGGCGGAGCTCGACATGGCTATGTGACCTGCCGTCGGTGTTTGTGAGACGAAGTCGTTCGCCACGATTGAGGCATCGGAAGGCGAACCCTGGTCGGCAGACTGCTTGCCAGTGTTCGTTGTGGATCCGCTTGTGGATTCCAATTTTGCCATGATAGCAGCAACGTGCTGATCAAGTCGCTTGTTGATGTCAGCGACATTGGCTTGATAGCGGTTAGGACAACCTGAAACTCACCAACCATGGTTGTTACAGCGGTAAGTCGAGTCGACGGAGGTCCGGCATGGTGAGTCGTAGACTAGTCGATACTACTCGACTAATTATATATATATATATAATTATATATATATAATATATATATATGAAATTGTTATGTAAATATGTAATGACAATTGACAAATACCACATTGCAAACTAGAATAACAATAATCATCTAATTTTAAGTTGCAAGTTTCAACAAAAGAAAAGTAGAATCCAATAGAGTGCAAAATAAAAAAAACACAATCATGATCAAACATATTCATCAAGCTCCAAGTCATATGTGTCGCGATCACTAGTTTCGTTAGTAGAAGTAGTTGGTGGCCTATGTCCATAATCATCATCCACATCCTCATCATCATTTAAAATGATGGGATCCGGTTCCATCTCATTATCAGATGATGCATCAATTTGAGAAGAACCACTGCCACGACGCCTACTACTGTAGGTAAGCCTAGCAACATCCCCACCACCACCTCTACTAGGATTCCGACGTCCATCAATGCCTTCCGATGCCTCCAAAGCTCTATCTACAGCAAGCCAATCCACATCACCTGGATCAACGACTTCTCCATTCACCCACTCATTATCCCATTGGAAATCATCTAGAAGCAATGGATCGAAATTTTTACCATCTTCACGTCTCTTTTGGAACCTTGTTGTAATTTTTCGATTGTATTGAACATACACCAAATCATTCAAACGTTGATGCTCCAATCTGTTCCTTTTCTTGGTGTGAATCTAGTTATAATATATAACATAAATAACAATGAATCAATGATATGTAACTTATAAACTGAAAAATACAATTTTGATTATATAAAAGAAAATAATAAAGCTACTTACAAACTCAAAAGTACTCCAATTATGTTCACAACCGGATGAAGAACAACAAAGTCCAACAACTCTCTTTGCAAACATTGCAAGCTCAATGGTATTGCCACCAAAAGCACCCCACCAATCAACTAGAACGAATGCAGATAATGTATACTAATAAGCATTTCTACTGTGATGGTACAAGTTATAAATTTAATTTATAAACATTAACTTAATTTACTTATGTGGATTCTTAGTTTTCCTTTGACGAATTGATAATTGCTTTCCGAAAGAATTCCTTGAATTTTCGTATTGATCGGCTTGGTCACTAATCTTTTCCACCACACTTGTATCATGAACTATCCTTTCAAGAACATCATTAAACTTCATTCGCAATCGTGCAGAGTATGCATAATCATCTTCTTTGATATCAAAGAATATTCCCGGATTGAGAAACAAAGCCGCGCTATACAAATCTACTTCCATTTGAGAGTCCCATCGTTTCTCAATAATGCTTAACACTTTGCTTGAAAGTCTTGGTTTTTTTTCAAGTGCACTTTTGATCTTAGCCTTGGCATATTCCATTGACGCACAAATCTCCGCCATAGCTGGTTTTTCATCTCCGTCAACAATCCTCAAGACAACCAACTATGGTTGTGATGCTCTGATGCAATCCTCAACACTATTCCAAAACCTTGTTGAGAGGACAACATCATGCACTTTCCCTCCCGCAACAGTTTTAGCCAAGTTAGAATTGAACCACTCTTCACCACCAAATAATTTCCTCAAAGCATCCCTATACACACCTTGATATTTTACTTTCATTTCACAAATGAATGAATTTAAAAATTAAAGAAGACCTAAGTGAGGGACTTACCTATTTTTGTACAAACTCTGTAATGTAAGAAATGCCGTAGCAAATCTTGTAGCTCCCGATTTCACAATGTCTCTTCCCATAGTCTTCTCCCTCATGGCCTAAGAAGCACGAGGGCGGGGGTGCGGGTGCGGGTGCGGGTGCGTAGTACGGGGATACGAGGATTTGCTAAATTTGAAAATATGGGGATTTGGGTGCGGGGGATACGGCATATATAAAAATATTTTAATATATTATATATATATGTATATTTATGATTTTAGATGTAACAAAAAAGACGAATCGTGATAAACAGAACAGAATTTCTCCTTTCAGATTAATATATACACACAGTTATATATATATATATATATATATATATATATATATATACCCATTTGCCGCGTGGGGAACCGGGTAACCACTGGGCACCAGCTCTCGATTCTTCCTTTAGCCTAAAATAAAAACAATACAAATAAAATATGGGATGACATGACATGACAGAGTAATATAATATATCGGGTTGACTACACTACCAGCTCTCCTCTTCTCCTTCACAAAACATGTTTCAGACAAGACTTTCTCAAAGTTCCATGAATTCGCTATATATATATATATATATATATATATATATATATATATATATATATATATATATATATACTGGAAAAGCCGCGTACGCCGTACAGAAATTGATGGAGAAGAGAAGACAAGCAGGGAGGGAACACAGATCGCAGGAGGAGCCAAAAGAGAAGACAGATCGAAGCATACCCGGATCGAAACCACCGTTGATGGTCGCCGCCCATGGAGATGGGTCGATTGGTCGCCGCCGATAGAGATGGGTCGATTGGTCGCCGTCGATGGAGAAGGGTCGATGGGTTGCCGCCTTCAAGACTTCTTCAATTAATTGATTTAGCTTAAGGTAAACCCGTTTTCTTAAAATCTTTCAATTAATTGACCCGAAAATTACACTCTATACCTCTCCCGCACCCCCTCTCCCGTACCCCCCGCACCCCTGCTTGAAAATACGGGGATACGCCACCTGGCGCACCCCGTACGCACCTGCCGCACCCCCGCCGCACCCCTAAGAATCCCCTACGCAGTACGCTGGGTCTTTGGAGAATCCCTGCTTTCCAGCTCATGGCATATATGAGTCGACCATGCCTATAAATAAATGTTGTTATTCCTCTACCGTGTGTGATGGTAGCATCGAACTCCTTCAACTTTGTAATATCCTCTAGCATAAGGTTTAAGCAATGTGCGGCACAAGGAGTCCAATAAAGTGTACATATCCGTTCGCACAATAATCCTCCCGCCGCCTTAAAGTTAGCACCATTATCTGTCACAAACTAAAATTAATGCAACAAGTGAGAACATTTCTTAAGTTCAATGAAGATTGAAGACAAACAATACAAAATAAGTATGTAGCAACAAGTGTGACTTGTGAGAGTTGACGTTTTTTTTTCTTTTTAAGTATTCTGCCCTGCGACAAAAAAAAAAACTATTCTGCGGGTCGAAGTCGGACCCGAGTCGTCGCCCAGTCGACCCAAGTCGTCGACCAGGCGACCCATGTCGTCCAAGTCGTGCGACATTTTCACACACGGCGAGTCGGAGTGGCACGGCGACCATCCTTCATCGCCTGGTCAACTAGTCGACGACTAGTCGAGCGCCGTAACAACAGTGTCCCCAACCATCTTCTCCAGTTGATCCTATGAAGCATGGATTCGACATATAACATGCGACACAACACGATAGGGACACGAGATTCATACCTTTTCCCAAAGTGTAGGACACGACACGTAAATGACACATTTTTTTAATTAATTAGTTATGTATATATGTGCTAATAAGTGTTACAGAAATTTAGCAATTCAAAACTAACAAAAACACACATGGTGCTATCCCAATTTAACAAAGCCCCATAAATTTCTTTTCTTAAAAAAGAAGCCCAGCCAAATAACAAAAACTTCATAGATTTCTTTTCTGAAGAAAAAGCTCAACCTGTCATTAAATAAACTCACCGACAAAACGCTAGCCACCCTGCTCATTCTTTTCTCTTCTCTTCTTCTTCCCTTTCTTTTCTTTTTCTTCATTTTCCCCAACGCCACCCTCTTCTCCTCTTATACAAAACCCTAGCCTTTTCTTAGTATTAGATTTTCCATTTCTTCATACACCTGGAAGATGAATATTGTTTTCCCCTTCACACAACAGGACTTCTTTCACTAATTATTCTCCATTTTTTCCTCTTATACAAAACCCTAACCTTTATTACTGAACTATGACTTACCTCAATTAAAGAAATTAAGGGTATTTGTGTAAAAGACGAATGTGCATTAACCATTAACCTAATGTTCCGCTAATTTCCAATTTTTTTTTTTTTTCATTTGAACAAATTCTCTCCCAAACCGAGGTATTTGCATAATTAATTTTTTTTTAAGATTACGGATTTCATCATACAATTAAACGGGTTTTCACCACATTTTTCTTTCATTGTTGTGGAAGAAGGGTTATTGATTTTCAGTATCACGAATTGCAAAAGATAGATTTCTTCTTCCTGAGGGTCGAAGAATATGAAAGACTAATCCGAGGTAAGGATTTATGTCATTATTTTTTGTTATTTTAATATATGTGAGTAGTAATATTAAATTTATCTTTTCTTTAAGTTGATTCTTACCTATAGAGTTGATTGATTTCTTATCTTTTATGGTATTCTAATTTTTACTAATTGCTACTCCCTCTGTCATTAAGCTTGACATGTTTAATTTTATCATAGTCAATTTTTTTTTTATTTTGACCATAAATTGATGAAAAGATATATTCAATTATGACGTGACATTGGTAGAAATAGATTTACCATGAAATGTATTTTTTAGAATATTATGATTTTATAATTTCGGTAATTGTAAAATTCTAAATAATTATGGTCAAAGTGTTAGTTTGACCAGAAAAAAGTTAAACGTGCCAAGCTTAATAGGACAGGGGGAGTTCAAGTTCTATGATTTTAGGGTTCGACGAGTTCAGTGATTTTAAAACACTAACTAGTACACGCGTCAGAAAAAAATATCAATTACATTATAAATAGACTAACGTTTTGAACTTGTAGGAGTTTTTGCTAGATCTCTATGCACTTTTAGATTAAAAATAATATATATATATATATATTGTTAATGCATACATTGTGAAAATACGCCTATATACTCTTCTGTCAATGCTTCGTCGTATGGGTATTTGTCTATTTGCTATGAAGTTCTATGTATGCATCCTTCTGTAAATACACACTTATTCTGGTTTAAATCCTTATCATCACTACGCTACGAAGGGGCTATTGCAAGCAAAAATGTGGTGTTGCAAGCAAAAATATTGCAGTTGCCTGAAAAATTTGATCAAATGCAACATCGTTCAATAAATGTTGCAAATAAACTGAAATCTTGCTTTCTTTGCAATGTTTTTTTGGCAATGTTACAGTAGTTTACAGAGCAGTTGCAACGTTTTATTGCAACTGCAACATTTTACAAGTAAAAATATTACTTAAGATGCAACTGCAACATTATTACAACATCATTGCAAAGATATTAATTTTTTTTTAAAAAAGACGCGGGTCAAATAAGCGGGTCTCCAAATCCCCCCGTCCCCCCTCCTACCCGAAAATATTAGGGTAATATCTCTATCTCATATCTCATCTCTCTCTCTCAAACTCTCAGCCCCTCTCTCTCTCAAACTCCAAATTATATCTACTATAATTATATATACACACATATTATCTACTATAATTATATGTATACATATATTATCTCTAAATATATATTATCTACTAACTGGGTGAAGAATCAATTTGGGTGAAGAATCGATTTGGGTGAACTGCTCTCACTACCCTCAAGCTTCGATTTCACTGCTCTCAAGCTTCGATTTTAAGGTATGCTTCAATCCTTACTGCTTGTTCAAATTGTTTCAATCCTTATATTATTTATGTCTTGTTCAATTATTATTTGTGATTTGAAATTAGGGCTTTTGTCTTGAGTGTTTATATTATTTATGTCTTGGGCTCGTATTGCCATTTGAAAGTGTTTACTGTATTATTTGTGTTTCGAAATTAGGGTTTTTGTCTTGAGTGTAATTCATATGGGTTGTGTTCAATTGTTACTTAATTGGTATTCTTACTGTATTTCTTGATATGTTGTAGGTTTTTATTGTAGTAATGGACAATCGAGGTCATAAGTAGGTAGAACTTCCAAAGTACACAGATGCATATATTAATGGAGTAAAAGCTTTTATAGAAAATGCATTTTCCAATCTTGCCGTAGGAAATGAAATTAGGTGCCCTTGCAAACACTGTAAAAATGATCGATGGCATTGTAAAGATGATATCTTCGATCATCTCATATTGTGATGGTCCGTCTCGAGTGTATGCGAACTACATATATGAGGTTTCAATGATCGATTTCAGAAGTAAAATGGATCAAGATACGGGGATGGATCAAGATATAGGGATGGATCAAGATATGGGGATGGGTTATGAAGATAATTTCGATGAAATGTTTCATGGCGCCTATCGTAATTTGGGGAATTCTGATGACGGGTTTTCAAAAGGACCAAATGCAGCTGTTAAAAAACCGTATCGTCTTGTCGAAGAGGGGAAACAATTGTTATATCCCGGGTGTGTGAAGTTTTCTCGATTAAGTTTTTTAGTGAAACTTTACCTTCTAAAATGTGTCAATGGCATTAGTGAGTCTGCATTTGGGGAACTACTAGAGTTGATTAAGGAGGCCTTTCCGGAGGCCCAAATACCTTTATCTGTTAATGCGGCCAAAAATGTCATTAAAGATTTAGGTTTAGATTACCAGAAAATACATGCATGTCCAAATGATTGTGTTGTTGCCCAAAATATTTATCCGAAGATTAATACTGCTGGAGACGGACAACAAACAACAATTGCGGGAGCACTTCCGAGAGAAGATAAATAATACAAGATTTGCCGGGTTTGTTAGGCCCGGGCTTGAATGCTCTCGCGAGATGATATTAATACAAATATTCGTGGATACAAGTATTAATGAGAGAAATCTAAATACAATGAGTGTAAAAAGACTCTGTTAATCCGGCTCTTGAGCGAAGCTCGGTGTTCTTCGTCCCTGCCGATAGTCTGCTCGATGAGAGAGGCCAGGAGAAGTAGGACCGAATGATAGCTGTTGCCAAGAGTTGGAGGTAGCCAAGTGCTGAGTGCTTTGCTTCTGTATAGTGTGAAATCCGAAGGAAGTTGAAGATGAATCTCGTGGGAATGCAGAGAGTGTTTTGTGTGCCAAAATCTCGGTCCTTTGGACAAGTGTAGGGAGCCGTGTATTTATAGTGGCAGCCGAGTTTTGTCCTTTGGTGGGCGATCGCCTTCCGGCCATTATAATAATGGGGCGACCGTCCGCCGGCCAATATTATAATGGGGCGACTGTCCCTGATTCACATGGGCTGTCGGCCTAAAGTCCAAGGTAGGTGCTGGCGCCAGCTGGGCGGTCCAATGAGGAGCCACCACGCGTCCAGAGTCAATGTCACATGTGGTCCTACTGACAACTTTCGGCGGAATCACTGTCACATGCGGCCCTACTGACAACTTTCGGCGGCTTGTCGGCTGGTGGAAAGATTCCGCCAGGCTGTGGTCAACGATCCGAGATTCGCGGATCTTGTCTCGGTTCTTGCACGTGGTGCCAGTCTTGAGGCTCGGCCTTTGCCGACTGGATGGCCATCGACCCTGATCGACATGA
Organism: Orobanche coerulescens; assembly: GCA_033398695.1. Classification (NCBI taxonomy): domain Eukaryota; kingdom Viridiplantae; phylum Streptophyta; class Magnoliopsida; order Lamiales; family Orobanchaceae; genus Orobanche; species Orobanche coerulescens. The sequence goes on from CM065815.1 coordinate 151,618,828, forward strand.
GGCGGTCGTCTCTAGCTGGTCATCAGAGGTCGCCATCGGCCAGTTGCTGAGGGTCGGCATTGGTCGGTCACCAAGGGTCGGTCGGCAGATGCCGAGAGAGGATCGCCTGCTTGTCGGTCGCCATGAGTTGATCGCCGAGTGCCGGGAGACGATCGTATTTGATGTCGATTGCTCGGCACCGGGACTTGTCCTGGGACCTTCGGTTGGCCGATTTAGCTTGTCCGCTGGGCAAAGGCTCGGCCGCCTGGTCGCTGGTCGGCAGTTCTGCCTTGACAGCTCGGCAGTGACTCGGTCGCCCGACCTCCGAGGCGATCGCCGGTCGGAGAGTGTTAATTCTTGACACAACAGATTGCATGTTATATTGGGCTGAAAATGAAAATGACCAAGTTTGCAAAACTTGTGGCGAGTCGAGGTGGATTTTGACCAAGAATAAAGGCTCTTCAGATGATAAAGAGAAGGTAAAGTGCAAAGTTCCAGCTAAAGTGGGGAGGTATTTTCCACTAAAACCGAGACTGCAACGGTTGTTCATGTGCCGAGAATATTCTAAGTTGATGACATGGCATGCATTCGGACGCAAGCAAGATGGTCAGCTACGGCATGCAGCTGATGGCGAGGCCTGGAAGACAATGAATGCCAAGTATCCTAAGTTTTCTTCAGAAAATCGAAATGTTAGATTGGGTGTAGCTGCAGATGGTTTCAATCCTTTTAGTATGACGAGTCTATCTCACATCACATGGCCAATTATATTGGTGAATTACAACCTTCCCCCTTGGTTAATCATGAAGCCGAAATTTGATTCTATCTACACTAATACCTGGTCCAAATGATCCAGGGAATAGTATTGATGTGTATATGAAATCATTAATTACAGAATTAAAAGAGTTGTGGGGGATGTAGGGATAGAAACCTATGACATCTCTACTGATCAGAATTTCACTCTTCGTGCAAGTGTCCTTTGGACCATTAGTGATTTTCCGGGGTATGAGATGTTATCGGGGTGGAGCACAAAAGGATATTTAGCCTGTCCCTCGTGCCATTATGAGACCTCATCACAGTACCTGAAACATAGTAGGAAAGTATATTAATGTGCCATTAATTCCGCATTAATTCCGCATTTGATAGGGCTATAGTTCTTGAGGTGTTCTTGATATTTCCTGACCTTTTAGAGAGGGCTTTTAGTCCTAGAGATGAAGTGGGCTTGGATATGATGATGAGCTTTGACAGCACTGTGTTCTTGTTTCTCTTGATTTGCTTGATTTATGGATCGTCGTCTTGTTTGGTGGGCCAAGTTCCGAGACTGCCCCTTGTTGTTGATGCTGCTGATAGGCAAGTCCTATAATAATGCTACTATTTCTTATGAATTGAGATTGAAAAAAAAAAAAAAACTAAACTTGGTATACTGAGCTAGTTATGATATTCTGGTGTATCTTGTTGTGCATGGTTGTTACGGCGGTAAGTCGAGTCGAGTCGACGGAGGTCCGGCATGGCGAGCCGTAGACTAGTCGAGACTAGTCGACTAATTATATATTATATATTGTGTATACTAAATATACTGATATATATTATATATTATATACTGATATACTGATATATATTATATATGATATATTATGTATACTAAATATATATATATAATATATAATATATATCTATATCGGCCGAAGTTTCAAAGGGAGAGGTACAGCAAAATCAAATCGGCGTGCAGTTTCAAAGGGGAATCAGAAATCAACCGATCGGAAATTGGAAATTGGAAATCGGAAATCAGAAGAAATAAAAAAGAAAGAAGAAGAAAGAAAAGTAGAGGATTCTCCAAGTCGAGGAAATCGACAGACGGCGGTGGTCACGGTGGCTGCTACTGCTGCTCCTGGTCTTTTGGCCTTTTTCGACGGGACCGAAGTGGAGATTTCTTCAGTCGGCTGACTCGTTTTGCAATTAGGTTTGAAGTTGGCGATTTTTTTTTAAATATTTTGCCTCGGGTCCAAGTCGGACCCCAGTCGACCCAAGTCGTCGACTAGGCGACCCATGTCGTCCAAGTCGGGCGACATATTTACACAAGGCGAGTCGGAGTGACACGGCGCCGATCCTCCACCGCCTGGTCGACTAGTCGCGAGTAGTCGACCGCCGTAACAACACTGTTGTGCTTCGAAATGGTTACTTGAAATGGCATTCTGTGCTATGTCACCGAATGCTGTCCTCTTCTGCTTTGTCACATCGAATTAAGTTTTTGCTGGTGGGGTTGTTCACCGGAGTACATGAACCATGCCCGCAACACATGATCTTGCTCTATGTCTGGTCTCAAGTTTTTCGTACTTCAGAGGAGTCGAAACCCGCACCTAGGTTTAGGTAGGACTTCATTACAACTCTGGTACCGTCAACGCCCATGGTACTAGAGTTAAATGAATTCTTACCTAAACCTAGAGTATAAGTACGTTTCCAAGCAAAAAAAACTGAGGATTAGGTCCAATGTAGTCAATAGTGAGAAGAGGTTGAAAATTGAACTTCGACTCGTCTGTTTTTGGACAAAAGATTTGTAACTTTGCTGTTAAGATGAATATGATTGATGTTAAAGATGCTCCATTACTTGATAAAAGGTTTCTAAGCTGGTGTTCACTGTTCAAGTTCTCTTATGATGTTCACTTGTTGATGGCTGCCTTAAATGCAAATATATCTAGTCTGCAGAAATTTGTTTAATGGTTGTCAATTTTATGACATGAGTCTATCTGATTGTGTACGCATTAATTCAGTGAGAATTCCGGGACGAATGCTTCGCGTATAAACCTCAGCATGCTGTTTTAACTTATCTGTGAGAAGTTGCAGATGCCTTTAGTTTATATATCTGAAAGCTTCTCAAAGTGTTTGTTATCACTAAAAAAGGAGTGTTTGTTATCACTAAAAAAGTGATTTTTTTTAAGGAGTGTCTCTTTCTCTTTCCAACTATAGGAGTGTTTGTTATCACTAAAAAAGTGATTTTTTTTTAAGATTTTAGCAGGAAAAGAAAAAAAAGACAAGGAAACACCTATACGAGTAATTGTACGGGTATGGGTGCGGCAAAAGGCATTACAAAAATTTGAGACACGGGTATGGTTGGGACACATTAAATTTATATATAATTATTTGTATTACGTACATAAATATGTAAACCATTAATAACGTTCATAAGTCATTATAAACCACAAATAACATTCATAAGTCATTACACACACCACAAAAAGCATTCAAAAGTCACTATAAATCATAGATAACATCCATAATACTAAGTCATTAATTCATCCAACAGGATCATTTAATACTTCAAGCTATTTAAACTACCAAATTTAAAGACTGTTCTAAGATATTTCAAGGACTTGAAACTTTTTTTTTTTTTTTTGAAATGTTAGATTTAGTTTCTTTTCTTTATTTGGTCAAAAAGAAAAAGTTTCTTTTCTTTACATAAAAACGGGGCATCGAGCGACTATATTCTGTTTCTTTAGATTTTGATTTTGATTTTTCTACTTCCTCCGCCCCACTACATTAATGCAATAGTTTACTATTTCACACTATTCACAAACCAACTTTATCGTGGTTTGTTCAACCTATTCACGCTACCGACTTCTGATTTTCATTTACTTCAACTTACGCTGCAATAGAATCACTTCCCAAAAGGAAAAGTGTTTGCCAACACTATAGGAAAAACGCAATCTGACAACACCGAAAAAGTGTTGGCTGAAATTAACAGACAATGGTTTATTTTCATCCTCGAAAAAGTGGTGTAATCTAATTACATCACAACGGTTTAAAAACCATTGTCTAGAAAAACCAATCAGACAAGACTTTTGGTCGGTGGTGGTGTGCAAATTTTGAGGATTAGACAACCGTTTTAAAAATATATTGTGGGAATTAGAAGACAATACCACGTTAAACCGTTGTTGAAATAAGACAAGCACTTTTAACTATTTCTAAAAGTATTGTCTGATTAAACTTGAGACAATGTCGCAAAAAACCGTTGTTGCAATGAGACAAGTGTTTTATACATATTTTTGTTTAAGTTTGTTTCAAACAACGATTCTTCTATAGTGTTGTCTGACTGCATGCTAACATACAAGTGTTTTAGCTGTATTGTATGTTGATTTTCGAGACAATTGTTATAGTGTTAAAACCGTTGTCTAATTTACTGTACTTTAAAAAAAAATAAACATAAAGAAATCAAACCTGCCAGCAAAACGGCATCATGTAACCAGCAAACCAATTACCAACGTACAGAAACTTAATAAAAAGAAAGCAAACCAGAATCACAGTTACAAATTCAAAGTACAGAAATTAAATTACATCAAGAAAGTTCTATTAGTTCATCTACATCTCGCATGTAACTAGCCACGTCCTCCTCAAGTAAATCAACATCCGGTAAATTTGGCACAAAACAGTCATTCTCAAGTTCCACTTCTACAGATCCCTCATTTTCATCCTCATTGTCTTCATAGTACTTTTTCTCGGGTAATTTTAACACAACGGACCATAACTTATCAAGAGGATCGTCGATGTAACAAACTTGTTTAACATGTTTTGCTAACACAAATGGATCATTCAAAAACCCCAACCTATTCAAATTAACCAATGTATATCCTAAGCCATCGACCTTAATCTCTTTATTCATATCTACCCACTTACAATGAAAAATAGGGATTCTAAAGTTGCTATAGGCCAATTCCCATATACTTGTTATGACTCCGTAAAATGTATGTGACGTATGCTCGATATTTTGATCCTTACCTTGTACAACCATTGTCTCGGCTTGTACACACACACCACTGCATTGAACTTGACGTGAATCATCACGATCCTTAGTACTGTAGATAACACAATCCATTTTGTAGCCGCTGAATGTAGGAACATCCTTGTTGGGGCCATCTGCAATCCATTTTATCTCCTGCAGTACCTCTTTCTCATGAAACAAATCTGAGGCAATCTGCCAAAAAACATATAAGTTGTAAAATGATTCATGTGAGCTACGCAGTTGTAAAAAAAATGTACAGGAACTGTTATGAAATGCAAATAATATCTTCTCTTTAAACCATTTTGGGAATGTCTCATTTTGCTTGTTTTTTAGCCACATTTCCTCATTTTCATGTTCCGGATAGTTATTCATCAAAATTGACATGTGTTCACTGCATGCAATCACAATAGACAATATAAATATGTAAGCAATTATATAGGTGAAAAGAGCGCAAAAAATGGTATACATAATGAATATAATTTCATGACTTACTCAAAATATGGCCTAGTAGCAGTAGTATTTTGTAGAACACATAGACGTGCGACGTGCAAATCAGTGCTGCTCGGGGTTATTATCGTTGCACCAGATAATGGCCTACAAATGGCATCATTCATATGCTTGCCATTTTTCGGTATCCCAATAGTCGCTTCTTCATGGTTCACCAAACACTCAACAGCCTCTTCCGCAATATAGGCCTTAGCAATGCAACCTTCTGCATGAGCTCGATTCCTTGTATATTCCTTGAATGTCTTCATATACCTCTCAAAAGGATACATCCATCTAAGAAAAATTGGTCCACAAAGCTCAACTTCTCGTACAAGATGGACCGAGAGATGAAACATTAAATCAAACAAGGAAGGGGGGGAAGTATTTTTCAAGTTGGCATAAGGTTTTTACCAACTGAGATTGCATTTTTTCCAACTTATTGACCTCAATAACTTTACTGCATATTACCTTGAAGAAGAGACAAAAACGAATAACAGTATTCCTGACCTGTTTTTGCAATGACGACCAAATTGCAATTGGGAGCAGGTGATGTAATATCATATGACAGTCATGAGATTTCATTCCAGTAATTCGAAGAGTTTCCATTGATACAAGACTCCTAATGTTAGAACAAAAACCATCAGGCAACTTCATGCCAAGAAATGATGAGCAAACAACTTTTTTTTTCAGAATGAGTTAAATTCTAAGACGCTAATGGTAACTTCTCCTTTTCTCCCGGAGTTTTCGGCCTCAGCTATGCTCTTGTTCCATTTCTGCCATGTCAATACGGACAGTTTCCTTGTCTTTTGTCTTGTTTGGTATATTGAGCAAGGTACCAAGTAAAGCTTCACATATATTTTTCTCGATGTGCATCACATCGAGAACATGCCTAACCGGAAAAAACTTCCAATAATCAAGTTCAAAGAATACAGAAACCTTCTTCCAAATTGGTCGAGCATCATCTTTTTTCAATCGAGGTTTTAGTTGTGTCTTACCATAGACATGGTCCTTTAAATGTTGTACTCTTGCAAGTACCTCTTCTCCGGTTAATGGAACTGGAGCAATTTCCCTTTCCACAGTGTTATCAAAATATTATTCTGACGGCGATACGGATGATGACGGGGCAACCACCTACGATGCCTCATGACCACACACTTACGGTATTTAACCGGCCTCGTTGCTTTTGTGTGATCAACACAGATAAGACACCCGTTATACCCTTTGATAATGTTTCCCGACAAGTTGCCATAGGCTGGATAATCACTGATGGTCCACAACAAAATGCCTCTAAGCAAAAAATACTCCTTGTATTCATCATACACCTGTTTCCCATGCCACAACTTTTGTAGATCTTGTATAAGTGGTTGAAGGAACACATCAATATCATTGCCGAGTTGAGTTGGTACGGATATCAACAAACATAGCATAATATACTTCCTCTTCATACAAAGCCACGGTGGAAGATTATAAATAGACAACAAAACTGGCCAACAAGAGTAATTAATATTTGTTCCGTGAACAGGATTGAATCTATCGGATGATAAAGCTAACTGGAGATTTCTAGAATCTGAAGAAAACTCTGGCCATTTTGCATTTACTTCCTTCCACGTTTGTGAATCTGCCGGATGTCTCATTTTGTCATCCTTTAATCTCTCTGTGTCATGCCAAGTCAACTCCTTGGCTGTTTGAGGTGAACTGAACAAATTCTGCAAACGTGGTACTAACAGAAAATACCATAGAACCTTGGCCGGCACCCCTTCCAATTCATCTCCTTTTTTGTTCAACTTCCATCTAGAGGCATGACAAATGCGGCAGCTCGTCTCATCTTCATCTCTCTCTCCACGGTATAGTAGACAATAATTCGGACACACATGAATTTTCTCATACTCCATTCCTAAAACACACAAGCTTTTCTTGGCTTCACTGAATGAAGAAGGAAAAGTGTTGCCTTCCGGGAGCATAGATCCAACCAAAAGTAGAATATCAGAGAAGCCACAATCGGATATTTGATATTTTGCTTTGAGGTTGTATAACTTTACTAAAGCCTTTATCTTTGTAAATCCTTCACATCCCGGATAAAGGGGTTCATGTTCAGATTGAAAATGGTTAAATAAATCCGAGTCTATGGAAACATCATCGTCACCATTCTCTGTTTTCTTCGGGATCTGATCCACGGATTGGGAACTGTCGGTCTCTTCAGCAGCAGACTCACTTTCTTTTATATTTAATTCTCCGTGCCAAATCCAACACTTGTAGGTCTGATCGATATCATTTTGGAAAAGATGATCTCTCACTCTTCGAGCACTCCATGATTTACTATGTGCGCATTTTAGACATGGACAACTAATTTTATTTTCATCATATCCGTTCTCAAATGCAAACATAAACAATTCTTCCACTCCATTTTGAAACTCTCTTGATCTTCTGTCAGCCTTCAACCAATCCCTGTCCATCATTTAAAAGAAAATATAGCTCAATCAGTACACATTAGTAGTCAGTTACATACTTTAAAGAATACATAGAATTACTAGTAATTGGGCACACTGAAAGCAAGTAATCTGGAATTCAGCAAAAAGAGGAGAAACAAAAAGAGGCAAGTAATCTGAATGCACAAGTAATCTGGAATCCAGTAACCAAAAATCAAAAAGCAAATTGTTTCTGCAAATGCACCAAGGAAATCAATACATCAATTTGACATTGCAAACTCCACAACCCCATCTTTACACTCCACTTTGCAAACAAAGAGAAAACAAATATGGTTAAAAATCAACAGCTTATATAAAACTAGTTACCATTCATGTTTTAATAAAATCATAAACAATTAGCTGAGTAGAGAAAAATGGCCAAATCATAAATATAAATCATAAACATAAATCATAAACAAATCAATAGCCTATAAATGTATTGAGGCATAGAGGCAAGAAAATAATGTACAAATATTTCACTAGTTTCAAAATAAAAAACTCAAGAACAGAGGCAAACAAAGTGAAATTCGCAGCTCAGGCAAACTGAAATACCTAATTTCAAAATAAATCACTAATTTCGCAGCTGAAATACCTAATATGAGATGGCTTATAGTAGGGTTAGACTGCCTCTCTTATTAATGCACGGCTGAGGAGAAGTCTGTGGCTTAACTTGAATAATCCGTCTTGCCTTTCTTCTTTGGTGTGGTCTTCCGAGGGAACAGGCAAAGGGTAGCAGCCAGGCGCGGGGTAGAATCAAAAACTGACCTTGATATGAATGAACACAATTCCAGCTGTTGTAATTTGAGATGGCTTGGTGTTTTGACCGCGAAGATGAAACCTATTTTGAGGCGAGATGAAATTCTGGGCGGGGGGGGATGACTCATGTTAAAAATTTTGGGGCGGGGAGATGAAATTTTGGGGCGGGGGATTTTGGGGGAGATGACCGCGAAAAAATTAGGGGAATTTTGGGGGAGATGAAACTTCGGACAAGGAGATGAGAAATTTAGGGGAATTTTATCGATTATTGTTTCACCATTACAAAAATATTTTTAAACAGATTCGGTTAAAAAATCTATCGAATAATCACTAATTCCTATTAGTCGGTATGTTTTAGAACAAAAGTTCTACATATGGTAATATATATTGCGCTATATTTTATTTAATTGCCATATTTTTTGTTTTAATTACGATATATATTTTTGTCTAAAAGTTACAAAAATACATATTAGCTGAGTGTTCCCAATTTACTTCGATCAATCCGTACGGTTTGATTCGAACCTTTTTGAACAAAATTAATCCATGAAAAGCAAACCGTACGAATTACTAATTCACTAAATTAGATATATATTGACATCAATATGGTTGGATCATTGAGAAATATTTTTAAAAAAATAGAAACAACAATCCGTGACAAAGCACTAGTTACGATTACTAGTCAGAATAGTAGTGATCTATTAAGATCTCCATCCATTTTTTTTTTAAAATTTGAGAACATCATTGAATTAGATATATCTTGACATCCGTACGGTTGGATCATCGAGAAATATTTTTGAAAAAATAGAAACAATAATCCAGGACAGAGTATTAGTTACTAGTACTAGTCAATTTAGCATTAGTCTGCTAATATCTCAAACCAAATTAATTTTTTATTTTTTTTGAAAATTTGGAAACATCACTCAATTAAATATATCTTGACATCCATATGGTTGGATCGTCTAGAAATATTTTTAAAAAATAGAAACAATAATCCAGGACAGAGCACTAGTTACTAGTACTAGTCAATTTAGTATTGGTTTGCTAAGATCTCAAGCCAAAATATTTTTTTATTTTTTTGAAAATTTGGGAACATCACTCAACTAGATATATCTTGACATCCATACAGTTGAATCGTCTAGAAATATTTTTGAAAAATAGAAACAATAATCCAGGACAGAGCACTAGTTACTAGTAGTAGTCAATTTAGTATTGGTTTGCTAAGATCTCAAAATCATTTTTTTTTTTATTTTTTGAAACTTTGGGAACATCACTCAATTAGATATATCTTGACATCCGTACGGTTGGATCGTCTAGAAATATTTTTAAAAAAATAGAAACAATAATCCAGGACAGAGCACTAGTTACTAGTACTAGTCAATTTAGTATTGGTTTGCTAATATCTCAAATCAAATTAATTTTTTATTTTTTGAAAATTTGGGAACATCACTCAATTAGATATATATTGACATCCGTATGGATGGATCGTCGAGAAATATTTTTAAAAAAATAGAAACAATAATCCAGGACAGAGCACTAGTTACTAGTACTAGTATTACTAATTCATACGGTTTACTAGTCAGAATAGTAGTGATCTACTAAGATCTCCATCCAAATTATTTTTTTATTTTTTTAAAATTTGGGAACATCATTGAATTAGATATATCTTGACATCCGTACGGTTGGATCGTCGAGAAATATTTTTAAAAAAATAGAAACAATAATCCAGGACAGAGCACTAGTTACTAGTACTAATATTACTAATTCATACGGTTTACTAGTCACAATAGTAGTGATCTACTAAGATCTCCATCCAAATTATTTTTTTATTTTTTTAAAATTTGGGAACATCATTGAATTAGATATATCTTGACATCCGTACGGTTGGATCGTCGAGAAATATTTTTATAAAATTAGAAACAATAATCCAAGACAAAGCACTAGTTACTAGTACTAGTCAATTTAGTATTGGTTTGCTAAAATCTCAAACCAATTTAATTTTTTATTTTTTGAAAATTTGGGAACATCACTCAATTAGATATATCTTGACATCCGTACGGTTGGATATTCGAGAAATATTTTTAAAAAATAGAAATAATAATCCAGGACAGAGCACTAGTTACTAGTACTAGCCAATTTAGTATTGGTTTGCTAAGACTCAAACCAAATTAATTTTGTAGTTTTTTTGAAAATTTGGGAACATCACTCAATTAGATATATATTGACATCCATATGGTTGGATAGTCGAGAAATATTTTAAAAAAATAGAAACAGTAATCCAGGAGAGCACTAGTTACTAGTATTAGTCAATTTAGTATTGTTTGCTAAGATCTCAAACCAAAATAGTTTTTTATTTTTTAAAAATTTGAGAACATCACTCAATTAGATATATATTGACATCCGTACGGATTGTTGATAAATATTTTTAAAAATAGAAATAGTCCGTGAAAAGCACTAGTTACTAGTACTAGTATTACTAATTCGTATGGTTTACTAATTCGTACGGTTTACTAGAAATTACAAGAAATAATAATCCGTGAAAAGCAAACCGTACGAATTACTAATTCAAAATTACAAAAATACTTTTTGAACAAATTCGGTTAAAAAGTCTACCAAATAATCACTAATTCCGATTAATCGATACATTTTAGAACAAAATATACATATGGTATTACAAATTGCGATATATTTTGTTTAATCCGTGTGTAGTATTTACACTTGTGAATCATACATTGTAGCATTTATAATATTTGCACTTGTGAATCATACATTGTAGCATTTGTAATATCTGCACTTGTGTTGAATAAACATTATTAACAATCGATAACATCCAGATGTCTAAGTTAGACAAAGGATAATCATGATAATACTATGGATGTCATAGTGTAAATGATTAATATTATACAAAATATTTTTAACAACAACAAAGTGATATTAGTCGACACATTTTAGAACAAAAGTTTTACATATGGTATTATAAACAGCGATATATTAACCAATTTTACCAATTATTGTTTCATTATTACAAAAATACTTTTTGAACAGATTCGCTTCAAAAATCTACGGAACAATCACGAATTCCTATTAATCGATATGTTTTAAAAAGTTCTACATATAGTAATATAAATTGCGAGCAAAGTACATAAGGTGTACAACTTTAATAATTTTACATTTTCATTAATTGTAAAATTATATAAATATTTTCGACCCTTGGATTAAAGTTGTTGTAATCTGGACCGTTAAAATTTTCATTTATTAGTTGAATTTGTCCCCTTCCAAAATCATTTCTCACTCTCACATTTCTCTATTTTCTCTCTCTTTGATTTTATGTACCCTAGACCAGAACCCGCGACCTTGCAGGCATCAGTCACTTTGCGAACTCAGACTGAGGCGCTAGGCCGATAGTTGCCCTTCCTCTACCAGCTTCAAACATTTCTGAGCACCCTCATATTTTTAGCTCTCTCTATGTGACGATTTCTAAACGATCCTCATCGGTACTCTCTCTCTCTCCCTCTCATCGACGATTTGGGTATTGGGTTTTTTTGTGGTTCTTTCTCTGTATATGTTGTGCATGCATTAATTTTTAGAGTTTTATAGTTTTATAGTATATGTTCTGTTTATCTGCTGTATATTTCATGCTTGTTTAATGAATTCTGTATACTTAATGTTTGGGTATTGGGTATTTGGTGTATTTTTCATGCTTGTTTAATATTGGTTCTGATTTCATTATTCGGTTATACGTTAGTGATGTTTCAATGTTTTGGTTTGGGTATTGTGAACTCGATTTTTTGACACTTATGATGAAATTTGATTGTATAAAATACTTAATGTCTTGATTGGGTATTGTGAAATACCATGTTAGCTAAATTACCATGCTTCTAAACAGGGCTATTTTTTAGATTTCATATGTTTATGATATATTTGATTCAATCTTTCGATGATATTATATCTCGTGAATCTTTCTAGTGTCCAGATTAATTATGGCGCCTTCAAAGAGGACAAAATCTACTTCCGCTCGTACTACCTTAAACCTGTTGAAGGCACTAAAAAAGAACAAGTCCGTGGGGTCAGAACAGGTGAAGGAAACGGCGGTGAAGCCTTACCAATCAAATTCCTCCCCTGAGTCTGTTAAAAAGAAGGCCATTTCCACAAACCTACAAAGTATAATATCTAAGAAAAGGAAACGTCGGAATGAAGCGGTGCCTGACAAGTGATAAGGACTGAAGCTCTTAAAACGTGGAGCTGTTACAATGCATAGGATTGTACGGCATAAGATCCTGAGCATCAAGCTCCCAGGGCCTTTTAATGCAAAGGGTGAGTCGTACGGTAAAGTGGCCTCTGAAATGTAATCTTATATTTGAGGTCTTGCCAGAACTAAAGCCCCAATATGGTATGATTCATGGTTACGTGTTCCGAAAGAAAGGAAAAATAAAATATGAGATTGTGTGCAGGTAAAATAAATTGCATTACTAGTACTTAAATACATATGTGCTACCTGCAACCTAACTACTAACAATTCGTATGAATGTAGATGGCGTACGATGTACCACCAACAGCAAGAAAGATGGTGTTGAAATCCGCAGGCCAGAAGCGGAGGGAGTTTAAAAGTCGTTTATCAAAACATTATGTCCTTCCATACAACCATGAGCGTGAGCTTTTAGAGTTTTCTCCAGCAGACTACTCATTTATCGAGAAGGCGCACTGGGACATTTTCGTTGCTGATCGTCTATCCGATGAATTCAATGTGATTTTTTTTTTTACTTTGTTTGTTTACTAAGTATTTAGAAGGTGCACCGGGATATCTTTGTTGCTAATATTTTACTGTTTGTTATATGAAAAAGGTGCTTAGTAATAAGCAGAAAGATCTAAGGAAGCTAAATAAATACCCTCACTGCATGTCTCGCAAGGGTTATGCTAACCTAGAACAAGAAATGGTTAGTGATCATTTGGTGCCTTTTTTAATTTTTTCTGACACTCTGAATTATTGCTTAATATTATTTCTCGAACATATTTATTCATGCAGTCTCAAGACGATCCTGAAACGGAGATAGATCGATCTTCTACCTGGCTCCGTGCGTGGCAGGATAAAGGTAAGAACTATAAGTCGGACAAAATTAAAGAAATTGCTGAAGAGATTGTAAGTTATTTATGTTCAAGCCACGGGTTAATTTGAGCAATACTTTTTTTGTAATGGAAATTTTTGTACTGTATATTGTTGACATTAAAAAATTAGATTGTTTGCCATTTATGATTCGCACTTGGGGATTGTTTGTTAGCTGTAAATCAAATTGATTTTTTATTGCAAAATAATAATGATCACTAGTCTGGCCCTGGAGTTTCTCCAGGGTACCACATATTTCACTACAAGATCCGTGGGCATTTGGATTTTTATATTTCACTATAATCTATGTTATTACTGACCCACTTTTATTTTTTGTTAATTTCTAGATGCATATGAAAAAGAGAGTCAATGATGGGGACGTGACAGAGGAAGGAACTGACGATGTCTTGACAACAGTGCTCAGTAAACCTGAGCATCGAGGACGAGTCTGTGGCCAAGGGACTCATGTAAAGCAGTCTGTGTACTTTAATCTTCCAAAGCAAAGGAAGAAAAGGTCAATTGATGAGAGGATCCAAGATGATATTCAGAAGTTTATGAAAGAAGAAACGGAAAAGATTGTTCGAGAGGGAGATGAATTTTGGGCTACAGAGATGGCAAAGCTGAAAATGGTTCTTTGTGGAAAGAAGTCTGACCAGAGTTCGAATGTTGGATCACATCAAGGAAGCTGTTCCAAAGGTGCACATGACATTATGAAGGAGTTGGAGTTGGAAGGTGTTAAGAAAAAACTAGATCTTGTTATTAATGAAGTTGAGGAAAAATGTGGTGAGAAGAAGAATGAAGTTGCAGAGAAGGTTGAGGATGAGGAGAAGAATGTGGAGGCTGCAGATGTTTTAATAGTATAGGATAATTTGGTTGATAGGAATGTTTGTAAGGAAGATCCATTAGCAGTTAAGTGTGCAGAGTGGGAATTGTTGGGATTCGGTGCCTAAAACGAAGGCCCAGCGGAAGCGGTAAAACGAAAATTAATTCGATCCGAATCCCTACGAGGATCGATCGAGCTACGTATATACGAATATACAAACGAAAAGCAAGAGTCATAAGAATCTAACCCTCGAAGTCCGTTGATTAAATGGTAACCTTCTCTTGAGCTATTCCCCAAGCTTTAGTATGATCTCTACGAGTCCAATCCGCTCCAAGCTCTTGAACGATCCAACGCCGAAAGCACCGCGTCTCTACTTGCCACGCGCCGGAAGAACGATCGGAACAAAAACACTCGATTGACCTCTAAGGTTATGGCTAGAATCAAGTGATGAAGCTTTATATTTGTGATTACAACACTCCAAGTGTATAACTCACTTACTCTCAATGAATCTCTCAATTTTCTCCCAGAACAATTGAGATGATATGAAGAAGATGATGAAGACAATTGAGAAAATGGTTTTTCTCTCTCTCTCTCAATCTCACTTTCACGTATGGGATCAAAGATAGTAAATGAAAGATGTCTTCATCCCTCTTATTCAACTCCTCCCACATGTTACAACTCATGCATGTGGGAATCTAACCTCACCTCCACAATTATCATTCATTAAAGAATGAAGACATAAGTCCAAAAGGAAGGTGGCTAGAAAAAAAAAGGGGGGGGGGGGCATGGAGAAACGGATGAGTTCGGTTCGTTTCGGACTCCCGAGAGTCCAAACAGATAAACTCCAATTCCGTCCCGATGTATTTGTATAGTTTAATTAATCCAATTAATTTCATTATATTAAATATATTATAACATAATTAATTTCTCCAAGAAATAATTATATCCATGAATTAAATTAATCACCCAGTGATATATTTAATTCATTAGGCCGTAAATCAATTTATCCAATAAATCGATTTAGACATCTAATGTCCCAAATTTAGATATCCAATATCTAATACACATAATGAGAGAATTAGCTTGATTCATTCCGTCGTCAATCCTAATGCGCGACTCGGTAGGTCCATCTCAGTCAGCAATGGGAGGAACCAAAGAGTAGTAGCACCACCTAGCCAGCCTGGCGGCCTACACTGTACCCCAACTGAGAACGAATGATTGAGATCATTCAAGAATCATTCTGTCGTGTATACCAGTATACGTATAAACCTTTCTTTCAAATGTCCCGATTAAGTTATAGGGTCACGGTCAGTCAAACCCTATCTGTACTTGATGCTATGCATGCGTTAATGCAAATCGAGATCATCGAGCTGTCGTGTATCTAATACAACTAGCTCCAATGCTTTGGCCAAAGACTTATGATCGCATCTGCCAATAACCGCATAGGACATATAACCCGCCCCACTAACGGGAGAAAGAATTCTATCTTGGTATTCAGTAGGACCTGTTACTTGCCCGTCAAGATGCACGTCGAGGTTGACCCCTGCCTTCCGGTTTACAGGGTCGAACTACTCTAATGTAAATCTTGACGTCACAAGCACATCCCTACTAAATCCTCAATTCGAAGGTTCACGAATACCTATCACAACCTTTCGATTCCGTCATTGACTGTCCCAGAGTGAAATCCGTGTGACTAATCGAGGGTGAGTCGGTTCGAGTATACTAATCCAATTAGCATACCTATAACGTGTGCTCCCACTAACCATTAGTGTTGGACAGACACTCTCCATGTCAAAGAACACGTCATACAAGTCTTCACATAAACTTAACGCCCAGTCAAGTTTCATCGACTTGCGAACGATTAAGTATTTGAGCTATAACCTTTCCAAAGGCCGACCCCTTATCCAATAAGGAGTGGAACGTTTTGCTCTCAAATACACGGACTAGTTTCTATATGTTTATTTACGAGTTAGGAATGCCAGTAACTACCAGTAAATAAAGAAACATTTATTTTGCCTTATATAAATGGTTTACATAATTACAAGTACAATGCCTTCACTCAACAACCTTTGAGTGGCATTCGAGGGCATACTCCTAACAATCTCCCACTTGCACTCAATGCCACACACTATGGTATCTAATACCCATGTTCTCCAGATGACGCTCCAAGCTAGTCTGAGAAAGTGGCTTGGTCAGTGGATCGGCGACGTTGTCGGCCGAGTCTACTCTGTGCAGTACAATGTATCCCTTGCGAACAAATTTTCTTACGAGATGATACTTCCTCTCAATATGTTTGGTGCTGTTGTGAAACCTCGGCTCCTTGGCCTGCGCTACAGCTCCATCGTTGTCGCAGCATGATAATGTGCAACAAGACATGGTATCACTTGAAGTTCTCCCAGAAACTTCTAAATCCAGAACCCTTCTTTGGAAGCCTCCGAGGCTGCTTGATACTCAGTCTGACAGGTGGAATCAGCAGTCGCGCTTTGCTTGGCGCTACGCCAAGATACTGCTCCTCCATTAAGAGTAAATATGTATCCAGAAGTTGACATCGAATTGTCCTTCAGTCCTTGGAAGTCCGAATCAGTGAATCCCACCACATCCAATTTTCCACCGCCATACATAAGAACCATATCTCTAGTCCTTCTTAAGTACTTGAGAACGTTCTTTACAGCAGTCCAATGTTCCCTACCTGGGTTTGCGTGAAACCTACTCACCACGCTTACAGCATGCGCGATGTCAGGTCTTGTACACAACATAGCATACATAAGGCTACCTACGGCCGAAGCATATGGTATATTACTCATTTCCTTTCGTTGTTCCTCATTTTGAGGACACATCTTCAAGATGAGTTTTATTCCATGTCGCATCGGTAGGAACCCTCTTTTAGAATCATCCATCTTAAATCGCTTTAAGATTTTATCTATATAGAGGGCTTGGGAAAGACCTATTGTTCTCTTCGCTCTATCCCGGTAGAGTCGAATACCAAGAATATAGGTAGCTTCTCCCAAGTCTTTCATGGAGAAATTACTCGAAAGCCAAGTTTTCACAGAACTGAGCATTCCCACATCATTTTCTATTAGTAGAATGTCATCTACATATAGTACTAAGAATGCGATCTTGCTCCCACTAACCCTCTTGTATACATAAGGTTCCTCTTCATTTTGCACGAAGTCAAACTCTTTGATCGCCTCGTCAAAACGAAGGTTCCAACTACGCGACGCTTGCTTCAGTCCATAAATGGAACGCTGAAGCTTGCACACTTTCTGAATATCGACTTCGGACACAAAGCCTTTAGGTTGCTCCATATAGATTTCTTCCTCGAGGAATCCATTAAGGAAAGCCGTCTTTACGTCCATTTGCCATATCTCATAATCGTGGTAGGCAGCTATAGCAAGCATCATGCGAATAGACTTGATCATGGCTACGGGCGAGAAGGTATCGTGGTAATCGATCCCTTCCTTCTGGGTATAACCCTTTGCCACAAGCGTGGCCTTATAGGCGTCAACCTTGCCATCACCATCAGTCTTTCTCTTGTAGATCCACTTGTTCCCAATAGGCACTATGCCCTTGGGGTGGTCTACTAGAGTCCAGACCTGATTGACATGCATCGAGTCTATCTCAGCTTCCATAGCTTCACGCCATTTCGCGGAGTCTACATCCACCATCGCTTGGTCATAAGTCGTCGGGTCGGTCTCTTGGCTATCACTTGGAACCTCATGGAGACCCAGCTCCTCCAAGTGCATAATCCCATACCTCTCAGGTAAATGAGACACCCTACTAGACCTACGAGGTGGTTGTACTTGTGTTTCAGAAGGTTCGGTTCCAGCTTTCAGACAGTGTCTCCCGAGGACTTTCATTGTATTCTTCTAAAGAAATACTTCTACCTGCTCCGCCTTCCTGAATGAACTCATCTTCCAGGAAGTGTGCTTGTAAAGCAACAACGATCTTTCGATCTTCGGGCATGTAGAATAGATATCCCATCGTCCCAGATGGGAATCCAATGAAACGTCCCTTCGTGGACCTAGCTTCCAACTTCTCCACCTTAGTATTCTTGACATAAGCGGGACATCCCCAAATCCTAATATGATTAAGACTTGGTTTCCTGCCCTC
The DNA here is from genome assembly GCA_033398695.1 of Orobanche coerulescens. NCBI lineage: Eukaryota > Viridiplantae > Streptophyta > Magnoliopsida > Lamiales > Orobanchaceae > Orobanche > Orobanche coerulescens. The sequence continues at coordinate 151,637,316 of CM065815.1, forward strand.
CCACATCTCATGTGGAGTTTTAGGAACGGATTTGGAAGGACATCTGTTCAAGATGTAAGCGGCAGTCAGGAGTGCATACCCCCACAGGTAAATTGGCAAGTCAGTATAGCCCAGCATGGAACGGACCATGTTCAAGAAGGTCCGGTTCCTTCTTTCTGACACACCATTTAACTGAGGAGTACCTGGAGGTGTTAGTTGTGAAACCATTCCATGTTCCTTAAGGAACTCGTCGAACTCCGTACTCATATACTCGCCACCTCGGTCCGACCGAAGTGCTTTGATATGATTACCAGTTTGTTTCTCGACTAGGGCCTTGAATTCCTGGAATTTTTCAAAGGCCTCGGATTTATGTTTCATTAAGTATACATAACCATACCTAGTATGATCATCTGTAAATGTAATGAAATATTGATATCCGTCACGTGCTGCTTCCAAAGCACCACAAACTTCAGTATGGAGTAATCCCAGTTTATCAGCGACTCTTTCAAAAGTCCCTGTGAAGGGGGACTTAGTCATTTTGCCTTTAAGGCAAGATTCAAAAGTAGGAAAGGGATCCGATCCCAATGGACCCATAAGTCCATCCTTTTCCATCTTGTAAACCTTGGTCTGACCAACATGACCAAGTCTAAGATGTCATTTCAAAACTTGATTGGTTTCATCCCTACCACGTCTTCTAGTCATAGTATTCACAACTACTTTGTTGCTGAGATTTAGATGATACAATCCATTCAACAATGTAGCAGTACCCACTAGTTTATTTCTAAAATAAATTTTGCAGGAACCATCACCAATGAAAAATTAAAAGCCTTTTCGGTCCATGACCGGAATGGATACAATGTTTTTGTGCCCCTTGGGCAAAACAAGTACATCTTCTAAAGTCAAAACAAAGCCGGATTCTAAACCCAAAAGAAGTGATCCTATGTCGGTCGCCTCGACACTATGCCCGCTTCCGACTGTGATCATAACTTCTCCAGCTCCAAGCTTCCTACTTTGTTCCAGATCCTGATTCACGGTACAAATATGAGAACTAGCACCAGAATCCAGTATCCAGGAAGTAGAAAATACAGTAGCAAAACAATTTGTTTCCAAAACTAAAAGTTCTGTACCTGAAGTGCCATGAAGAATTGGATAGTCTCTAGCCCAGTGGCCCAGCTCACCGCACTTGAGACAAACATCCTTCTTCTTCTTGTTCTTTGGAACCATCGGGACCTTGCCCTTTCCCTTAAGGTCCTTAGCTTGTGGTCCAGTCCGCTTCTTGGTCTTTTTCTTCTTATTCTTAGACTTTCGAAGTCCAGAAGAAATCACAAGAGCAGACTCCTTCATCCGCGGAGTCTTCATCTGAGACTGAGCGGTCACAAGTTTGTTCATTAGCCAGCTAAATTACATGCAATCTCATTGCAGTTGAAGTTCATAACAAACTGTGAGAAGGAATCAGGGAGAGACTGTAGGATAAGGTCGGTTTGGAGAGAAGTATCCATTTTAAAATCAAGAGCCTCCAATCTCTCGATCATGGATATCATTTTGAGGACGTGTTCCCCATCCTTCTCACCTTCCTTCATCCTTGCGCCGAACAGTTGCTTGGATATCTCATATCTAGCAGTTCTGCTGTGCTCACCATAAAGCTCGATTAAGTGAGATAGAATATGCCTAGCAGAAGTCATTTTCTCATGAGCTCTCTGAAGCTCATTAGACATGGAAGCCATCATATAAGCACGAACTTTCACGTCATCCTTAACCCACTTTTCGTGGTTTTCAATCTCTTCCTGATTGGCTCGTCCGCACAGAGGCGCCGGAATGTCCGTCTCCAAGACGTATCCCAAAGGCCTCTATACCGAGGACAATCATCGATTGGAGCCAATCCACAAAGTTAGGTCCCATTAAGGTGTTCTTTCTTGTTAATTGTGAGTAGATTCATTGTCATAGTGAGATTTGAGTCTGCATTAAGTACGATAGATTAATTAGTGACTCATTTAATTATGTTCTGAGTATAGAATTAAGGTCTTTTCTATTCTTGTTACCCAGCTCCCACTATTTTTATCGGAATAACACACTCCCATGTGAAATTCGGAAGTATCGTCGCTCTACTTCATAGTGGTGATCGAGTTCTTTATAAATCTTAATAGAGGGCAACCGAACAGGTTTCTAGTCTATTAATTTTCATAAAGTGGTGTCCAACACCAACCCATCTAATGGATGATTCGATCTTCTTTTTCCCCTTGTTCACTCCCCTCAACCTATACGGTTTCTATGGTTCGTGAACAAGTTAAGTTTATACCATCGACGCAAATCAGTTTCACAATTGAATCTTATCCGGCAACCTATCAGGTTTCTAGGGATAAAATTTGCTCCAACCGAAGGCATCCAAATGCGCTCCCGGTAATTTATCCGTCCTCCCCGAACGACTACCCCGATAACTCGGAAGCATAGCACATCCAGTTTGGATTTCAATTTCCCGAAAACTCGATGGAGGGAAGGAAAACCTTGAAACCTTATAAACTTAATTATTTGTTGTGGGAGAATTATAGCGATTAACGTTACACTTTGGACATTAATCATTTAAGCGCGTTTGTGGCATTCATACAATATGAAACAACCATTCACAACCTAGTTGCTACCAACATGTGGTTCATGGACCGTTCCTAGAAAACAAAAACTCCGTAATCTAATTACAAGTCTTCGTCTTGAATCTCTGTCTTCTCGAAACGGATCTTCCTCCGGTCTTCATCATTACATATAAATTTTACATTGAAAATTGCATCCTAGATACAAATATTTCTAGTAAAATAAATAGTCTCAAAACGGCCTTTACAACCCAATCGAATAAAACCGAACGATTCAAAAAACTAGGTCCATGAACCACATCACCATTCAAATAATAATGCATCCAACACATTAAATAAATGGCATTCATAATGAATATGAATATTGATCCAATCAATATAAAACAATCCATCCAAAACGGATTAATCCAATTAATTCAAACAACCGTCAATTTTAACTTGTTCCGGACGAAAAAATATTTCATTAAATTAATTCCCTTAAGAATAAAATTACCATAATTAAATCTTAGTCAAATTAAATCTAATTTAATTTGTGGGAAATTAATTATCGAACGAAATATAAAAAACGGAGTCGAAAAACACGGCCGGGCCAAGCCCGACATCGCCAAGAGCCGCCGAAAGGTGGCTCGCACAGGTGCCGAGAACGGCCGGACGCCCGCCGACCAGACTCGCTCCTATCGCTGCATCGCGTCCATACAGTGCATCATGAGGCAAGGCCTCGGCAGCCTCCAAGTCGCGGTCCGTTTACGTTTTCGGCTCATTTTTTTTGCCCCGATTCCAAAAATAATATTTTTTTAATCTTTATATTACTCATTTAAATCAGTTTCTCAAAAGAAAAATAGATTTATATTGTAACATAAAATCATGAAAAATTAATTTTTAGATGAACAATAGAAAATCAACGATTAATACTATTATGATTCCAAATCATACACCATCTAATCAAGCATTCCAAATGCTAATATTGTATATACGATCGCAAGACCTACGCTCCGATACCACTGTTGGGATTCGGTGCCTAAAACGAAGGCCCAGCGGAAGCAGTAAAACGAAAATTAATTCGATCTGAATCCCTACGAGGATCGATCGAGCTACGTATATACGAATATATAAACGAAAAGCAAGAGTCGTAAGAAACTAACCCTCGAAGTCCGTTGATTAAATGGTAACCTTCTCTTGAGCTATTCCCCAAGCTTTAGTATGATCTCTACGAGTCCAATCCGCTCCAAGCTCTTGAACGATCCAACGTCAAAAGCACTGCGTCTCTACTTGCCACGCGCCGGAAGAACGATCGGAACAACAACACTCGATTAACCTCTAAGGTTACGGCTAGAGGTGGGCAAAAAAACTGAAACCGGAAAAAAAACCAAAACCAAAACCGGTCAAAACCGGTTTTTGACCAAAACCGGTTCGGGTTGTCTCAAAACCGGCGGTTTCAACCCGGTTTTGCATTTTTCCGTTAGAAACCGGTCCAAATCGGTTTTTACAGTAACCGGTTTCAGAAACCGGGTTGAAAAAACTGGTTTGAAACCGGTTTTTCTAAGTGTCCGTTAGGTGTCCGTTGAGTTAAAAAATGTGACTGTTTTTTGCCCCTTTTTTTTTACCATTTTGCCATCCCTAATCAACTATAAATACCCTATTTGAGTTTTGGTTTAGTCACAATACTCAAACACTCTTCAAGTACTAAAAAAATTACAAAATTCTCGTTTCTCTCAATTCAAATGGCAACTCAATCTTCTTTCGCTTCCACGAATGCACCCGAGATTGTTGAAGTTATAGAAACAACTCGAAACCAAAAAATTTGGTGTAATTTCAACCTCGTGAGGTTGTCAGATGGGCAACTTAAGGCTCATTGTAAACATTGCGGTAAGTTTTTGAAACATGAATCCAACACGACGTTGAAGATGCATACCGACAAGTATTGCGAAGGACTCAAATCCGTTCTGGCCAAGTATCTATGTCACGAGAGGGGGGTCTTTTTGCATACGAGGCGGAGCGGTGCCGACAACAATTTGCAAGCTACGTGATTCAAGAAGGTTTGCCGTTCAACCACTTCGATAACCCTCGATTGACTAAGGTGATTCAAAATACTCTTCAACCGCGATATAAACAAGTAAGTCGTGCTACTCTTAGACGTGATTGTATTAAATTATGGAAAAAGGCTAAAATAGAACTAGTAAACGGTTTTGCAAACTTAAATACAAATGTAAACTTAACAACCGATGTTTGGTCGGCACCTCATGGTTTGCCCGGTTCATACCTTTGTGTTACCGCACATTGGATTGATCCCGATACATGGCTAATGATGAAGCGTACGATTGCTTTTGAAAATTTTGAGTACCCTCACACGGGTCAAAATTTATTTCATATGTTACAAGATGTAATAAATAACTTTAACTTACAAGAAAAAAAATTTTCGATCTCATTTGATAACGCGTCTAATAATACAAACGCGGTAAAAAAATTAATATTAACATTTAAACCGCCTTCGAAGGGTATTTTTTATCATAGTCGATGTGTTGCACACATTATAAACTTGGTTGTTCAAGACGGATTAGGGGTACCCGAAATAAGTTTGGTAAAAGACGCTTTTAAAAAAATGTTACAAGATATATTTTGTTCAAGTAATGCTAGATATAAACAATATATGAAATTGTGTAAGGACACGAATTCTATTTTTTTAACCCCTAATTGGGACGTTCCTACAAGATGGAATTCGACTTATAAAATGTTTTGTTGTGGTTTACGCCAACGTGATACTTTACAACTTTTTCATGATGAACTTGCGAATAGGACGAGTAGGGTTACACCATTTACGTCGGAACAATGGGATATAGTTAGAAAAATAAGCGAATTGCTCAAAGTTTTTAAAAACGCAACAACTTTATTATCGGGTGTTTATTATCCCACGAGTCATTTGGTACATAATCAAATTTATTTAATGTGTTCAAAATTAAGCGACTACGAATTAAGTGGTGATTTATATGAAAAAATGGTTTCGCCCATGAAAGAAAAACTAAGAAAATATTTTAAAGAAATGCCACCGGTAATTACTTGTTCTGCCGCCTTGAACCCATGTATGAATATTAGCGGGGTGGAACTACTTATCGACCAAATCTCTATTGATTTAGAGTTGCATAACGAAAACGTTTTCTATTCAAGAGATGCAAAAGCCATTTTTAACAAAAATTTCAAAGGCTTATTCGTGGTTTATTTTAAAAAGTATGGTTCAAGAAATGATTCTTCAAGTTCGTTTTCATCATCATTTTCTACTTCTACTAGCGCGGATCCCATACTTAACTTATATAATAGTTTAAGAGAAGAAAACACTAAACGGGCTAGGGGTGAGGGTGACCAATCATCGACTAGCGAATATGGGAGATATATTGGAACCGATTTTTTATCGACTATGGGACCCCATGAATTCGCAAATTTTGATATTTTGGCTTGGTGGAAAGGAAGGGAAACTCAATTTCCCGTTCTAACCGCTATGGCCCGAGATTTACTAACCGTCCAAGCTTCTACGGTAGCTTCGGAATCCGCTTTTTCTCTTAGTGGTAGGGTATTATCTATACGAAGAACAAGACTCACACCGGCATCATTGGAGATGTGTATTTGCTTGAAGGATCACTTGGACGCATCCGAGCGTATACAACACACTCAAAGTCTTGAAGGAGAACTAGACATTGAACAAGAAATACACGATATCGAGGTGGAAGAAGGTTTTGCAATCTCACTCTCCGATGAAGAAATTGCTCTCGATGAAGCTTCGCGCGAGGCTAGCTCCGAAGAAGATATCACTCTCGATGAATAAAAGTTTATATTTTAAATTCTAAATGTTTGAATAAAAGTTGATGTTGTAATGAGTTAATTAAATAAAAGTTTATGTTTTAAATTCTAAATGTTTGAATAATAGTTGATGTTGTAATGAGTTTATTTAATAAAAGTTTATGTTTTAAATTCTAAATGTTTGAATAATAGTTGATGTTGTAATGAGTTTATTTAATAAAAGTTTATGTTTTAAATTCTAAATGTTTGAATAATAGTTGATGTTGTAATGAGTTTCTTTAATAAAAGTTTATATTTAATGTATAATGGGTTTATTTAAAATATATTATTTTTTTAAATTTTTTTTTTAAAAAAACCGGTTATAACCGTTTTTTCCTACCCGAACCGGTTACAAACCGACCCAAACCGGTTAGTATAGGGTCGAGTTTTTACAGCCCCCAACCCAACCCGACCCGAACCGGTTTGGTCAAAAAACCGGTTTTTAGAATACGACCAAAAACCGGTTCGGTTTTATAACCCGAACCGGTTTGAAAATAAACCCGATTTGTACACCCCTAGTTACGGCTAGAATCAAGTGATGAAGCTTTATATTTGTGATTACAACACTCCAAGTGTATAACTCACTTACTCTCAATGAATCTCTCAATTTTCTCCAAGAACAATTGAGATGATATGAAGAAGATGATGAAGACAATTGAGAAAATGTTTTTTCTCTCTCTCTCTCAATCTCACTTTCACGTATGGGATCAAAGATAGTAAATGAAAGATGTCTTCATCCCTCTTATTCAACTCCTCCCACATTTTACAACTCATGCATGTGGGAATCTAACCCCACCTCCACAATTATCATTCATTAAAGAATGAAGACATAAGTCCAAAAGGAAGGTGGCTAGAAAAAAGGGGGGGGGGCATGGAGAAACGGATGAGTTCGGTTCGTTTCGGACTCCCGAGAGTCCAAACAGATAAACTCCAATTCCGTCCCGATGTATTTGTATAGTTTAATTAATCCAATTAATTTCATCATATCAAATACATTATAACATAATTAATTTCTCCAAGAAATATTTATATCCATGAATTAAATTAATCACCCAGTGATATATTTAATTCATTAGGCCGTAAATCAATTTATCCAATAAATCGATTTAGATATCTAATGTCCCAAATTTAGATATCCAATATCTAATACATATAATGAGAGAATTAGCTTGATTCATTTCGTCGTCAATCCTAATGCGCGACTCGGTAGGTCCGTCTCAGTCAGCAATGGGAGGAACCAAAGAGTAGTAGCATCACCTAGCCAGCACCTAGCCAGCCTGGCGGCCTACACTGTACCCCAACTGAGAACGAATGATTGGGATCATTCAAGAACCATTCTGTCGTGAATACCAGTATACGTATAAACCCTTCTTTCAAATGTCCCGATTAAGTTATAGGGTCACAGTCAGTCAAACCCTATCTGTACTTGATGCTATGCATGCGTTAATGCAAATCGAGATCATCAAGCTGTCGTGTATCTAATACAACTAGCTCCAATGCTTTGGCCAAAGACTTATGATCTCATCTGCCAATAACCGCATAGGACATATAACCCGCTCACTAACGGGAGAAAGAATTCTATCTTGGTATTCAGTAGGACCTGCTACTTGCCCGTCAAGATGCACGTCGAGGTTGACCCCCGCCTTCTGGTTTACAGGGTCGAACTACTCTAATGAAAATCTTGACGTCACAAGCACATCCCTACTAAATCCTCAAGTCGAAGGTTCACGAATACCTATCACAACCTTTCGATTCCGTCATTGACTGTCCCGGAGTGAAATCCGTGTGACTAATCGAGGGTGAGTCGGTTCGAGTATACTAATCCAATTAGCATACCTATAACGTGTGCTCCCACTAACCATTAGTGTTCGACATGCACTCTCCATGTCAAAGAACACGTTATACAAGTCTTCACATAAACTTAACGCCCAGTCAAGTTTCATCGACTTGCGAACGATTAAGTATTTGAGCTATAACCTTTCCAGTGCCGACCCCCTTATCCAATAAGGAGTGGAACGTTTTGCTCTCAAATACACGGACTAGTTTCTATATGTTTATTTACGAGTTAGGAATGCCAGTAACTACCAGTAAATAAAGAAACATTCATTTTGCCTTATATAAATGGTTTACATAATTACAAGTACAATGCCTTCACTCAACAACCTCTGAGTGGCATTCGAGGGCATACTCCTAACAATCTCCCACTTGCACTCAATGCCACACACTATGGTATCTAATACCCATGTTCTCCAGATGACGCTCCAAGCTCGTCTGAGAAAGTGGCTTGGTCAGTGGATCGGCGACGTTGTCGGCCGAGTCTACTCTGTGCAGTATAATGTATTCCTTGCGAACAAATTTTCTTACGAGATGATACTTCCTCTCAATATGTTTGGTGCTGTTGTGAAACCTCGGCTCCTTGGCCTGCGCTACAGCTCCATCGTTGTCGCAGTACAGCGGAAAAGGCAACTCAGCACATGGTATCACTTGAAGTTCTCCCAGAAACTTCTTAATCCAGAACCCTTCCTTGGAAGCCTCCGAGGCTGCTTGATACTCAGCCTGACAGGTGGAATCAGCAGTCGCGCTTTGCTTGGCGCTACACCAAGATACTGCTCCTCCATTAAGAGTAAATATGTATCCAGAAGTTGACATCGAATTGTCCTTCAGTCCTTGGAAGTCCGAGTCAGTGAATCCCACCACATCCAACTCTCCACCGCCATACATAAGAACCATATCTCTAGTCCTTCTTAAGTACTTGAGAACGTTCTTTACAGCAGTCCAATGTTCCCTACCTGGGTTTGCCTGAAACCTACTCACCACACTTACAGCATGCGCGATGTCAGGTCTTGTACACAACATAGCATACATAAGGCTACCTACGGCCGAAGCATATGGTATATTACTCATTTCCTTTCGTTGTTCCTCATTTTGAGGACACATCTTCAAGGTGAGTTTTATTCCATGTCGCATCGGTAGGAACCCTCTTTTAGAATCATCCATCTTAAATCGCTTTAAGATTTTATCTATATAGAGGGCTTGGGAATGACCTATTGTTCTATTCGCTCTATCCCGGTAGAGTCGAATACCAATAATATAGGTAGCTTCTCCCAAGTCTTTCATGGAGAAATTACTCGAAAGCCAAGCTTTCACAGAACTGAGCATTCCCACATCATTTTCTATTAGTAGAATGTCATCTACATATAGTACTAAGAATGCGATCTTGCTCCCACTAACCCTCTTGTATACATAAGGTTCCTCTTCATTTTGCATGAAGTCAAACTCTTTGATCGCCTCGTCAAAACGAAGGTTCCAACTACGCGACGCTTGCTTCAGTCCATAAATGGAACTCTGAAGCTTGCACACTTTCTGAATATCGACTTCGGACACAAAGCCTTTAGGTTGCTCCATATAGATTTCTTCCTCGAGGAATCCATTAAGGAAAGCCGTCTTTACGTCCATTTGCCATATCTCATAATCGTGGTAGGCAGCTATAGCAAGCATCATGCGAATAGACTTGATCATGGCTACGGGCGAGAAGGTATCGTGGTAATCGATCCCTTCCTTCTGGGTATAACCCTTTGCCACAAGCCTGGCCTTATAGGCGTCAACCTTGCCATCACCATCAGTCCTTCTCTTATAGATCCACTTGTTCCCAATAGGCACTATGCCCTTGGGGCGGTCTACTAGAGTCCAGACCTGATTGACATGCATCGAGTCTATCTCAGCTTCCATAGCTTCACGCCATTTCGCGGAGTCTACATCCACCATCGCTTGGTCATAAGTCGTCGGGTCGGTCTCTTGGCTATCACTTGGAACCTCATGGAGACCTAGCTCCTCCAAGTGCACAATCCCATACCTCTCAGGTAAATGAGACACCCTACTAGACCTACGAGGTGGTTGTACTTGTGTTTCAGAAGGTTCGGTTCCAGTTTCTTGCACAGGTGTCTCCCGAGGAGTTTCATTGTATTCTTCTAAAGAAATACTTCTACCTGCTCCGCCTTCCTGAATGAACTCATCTTCCAGGAAGTGTGCTTGTAAAGCAACAACGATCTTTCGATCTTCGGGCATGTAGAATAGATATCCCATCGTCCCAGATGAGAATCCAATGAAATGTCCCTTCGTGGACCTAGCTTCCAACTTCTCCACCTTAGTATTCTTGACATAAGCGGGACATCCCCAAATCCTAATGTGAGTAAAACTTGGTTTCCTGCCCTCCCACATCTCATGTGGAGTTTTAGGAACGGATTTGGAAGGACATCTGTTCAAGATGTAAGCGGCAGTCACGAGTGCATACCCCCACAGGTAAATCGGCAAGTCAGTATAGCCCAGCATGGAACGGACCATGTTCAAGAAGGTCCAGTTCCTTCTTTCTGACACACCATTTAACTGAGGAGTACCTGGAGGTGTTAGTTGTGAAACTATTCCATGTTCCTTAAGGAACTCGTCGAACTCCGTACTCATATACTCGCCACCTCGGTCCGACCGAAGTGCTTTGATATGATTACCAGTTTGTTTCTCGACTAGGGCCTTGAATTCCTGGAATTTTTCAAAGGCCTCGGATTTATGTTTCATTAAGTATACATAACCATACCTAGTATGATCATCTGTAAACGTAATGAAATATTGATATCCGTCACGTGCTGCTTCCAAAGCACCACAAACTTCAGTGTGGATTAATCCCGGTTTATCAGCGGCTCTTTCAAAAGTCCCTGTGAAGGGGGACTTTGTCATTTTGCCTTTAAGGCAAGATTCACAAGTAGGAAAGGGATCCGATCCCAATGGACCCATAAGTCCATCCTTTTCCATCTTGTAAACCTTGGTCTGACCAACATGACCAAGTCTAAGATGCCATTTCAAAACTTGATTGGTTTCATCCCTACCACGTTTTCTAGTCATAGTATTCACAACTACTTTGTTGCTGAGATTTAGATGATACAATCCATTCAACAATGTAGCAGTACCCACTAGTTTATTTCTAAAATAAATTTTGCAGGAACCATCACCAATGAAAAATTAAAAGCCTTTTCGGTCCATGACCGGAATGGATACAATGTTTTTGTGCCCCTTGGGCAAAACAAGTACATCTTCTAAAGTCAAAACAAAGCCGAATTCTAAACCCAAAAGAAGTGATCCTATGTCGGTCGCCTCGACACTATGCCCGCTTCCGACTGTGATCATAACTTCTCCAGCTCCAAGCTTCCTACTTTGTTCCAGATCCTGATTCACGGTACAAATTTGAGAACTAGCACCAGAATCCAGTATCCAGGAAGTAGAAAATACAGTAGCAAAACAATTTGTTTCCAAAAATAAAAGTTCTGTACCTGAAGTGCCATGAAGAATTGGACAGTCTCTAGTGCAGTGGCCCAGCTCACCGCACTTGAGACAAACATCCTTCTTCTTCTTGTTCTTCTATTACTCGTGTAATCCAAGGATTTGCTAAGATTTCTTTCCCCATTGAAGATGAGATCACGACTGTGGAACAGGCTGTGGGAACGTTTATTGCGTGGCCAAGACACCTCATTCAAGAAGTGAAGACAAGCACTGCTGCAGTGAAAGGAAATCAGAAGGTTAATTTCTATTTTCGTTTACTTAACGGAACAACATTTCTTACTGGTTCACTTTGTGTTCTGAATTATCTTTTTACTTTTTCCTTTTAAGGGAGGAAAGAAAATTTTAGCAAAGATGTATAAGAAGGTGGCAAATTGTGTCAAGGTACTAGCGTATGTGCTGGGCATGGGTCGTGATTACCCCCTAGTTTGAAGCGTTTGTGGCTTTGGGCAAAAGATGCCTTGAAGGACGGCCAAGCAACCACTTTTGAGCTATGTGAAGAAGCTTTTGCATCAACCAAAAAGCAGTGTCTGTTTTTATCGGACATCCATGCTTTATGCTCTGGAGGTGAAATATCAGGGTCCGTCATTTGCATTTTTATCAAGTAAGTGTCTAGTCTAAGTTCAAAATTTATTCGTTGACTTTGTCAATATTTTTTAATTTAGTTTAGATTCGTGTTAATGATTGTTTACTTTTAATATAGTTTATTGGAGCAATTTTTGACAAAGAACAAGATGTCTGAAATGGTACCGTTCGTTGATCCTGCAAGATAGGCGCCGTCAGTTGTGGTAATGCTGGATAGAGGTCGCGTGCGCTATCTTTCAGATTCAAGAATGCAAAGCCAGACCAATTTTTTCTGCTGCCTTATAACAGTGTGTGAGTACTTGCTTTACATTTTTTGCCATCTATATTATTAATAAAAAAAGATATCTGTTTTTTGACTTGTGCTCTTATTATTAATACCCATCTATATTTATGGTGTTCATGATTTACTAGGAATCATTGGGCGCTAACTGATGTCAATCCAGATTCACAAATAGTTTACCACATGGACCCGTTGAAGCGCCGAATTGCAAGTGAAGAATGGATTGAAGTGATTGATAAGTGAGTACCTCATGAGAAATTTATTTAATTTTAAATTGCTTTAACAATTAAGGAAAATATCTACCAGTTGATTTATATTATATTGTGGTAGTGCCATCACACTTTACAAGGACAGTGCCAAGAAGATGCTAATAAAGAAAATAGTGTGGGAGAATCTTGCGGTAATATAGTTTTCGTATATTCATCGGTTTCTCTGATTTCCACAAGAGTAGTGTAGATATATATAAATTTTTTTATGTTCTTCAGGGTGTTCCTCTCCAAACTGGAACCATGACTGTAGTTTATTTGTGATGCACTATATGAAAGATATATGCCTAGATAAGGAACTTAAATTTCATGTGAAGGTAAAAATTGAATTTTGTTAAGCTTTGCATATATGTTCTTGTGTTCTGTGATGAAGATATGTGACTTGCACTATTTTTGTTCCATTTTTCAGTGGTTAAGTAGGAGCAACATAGCATATGGCATCAATGGCCTCAATGATATAAGGATTGACTGGGCGAAGCACTTCATGAAGAATCATGCTCATTAAACTTTGTCATATAAATGGGTGTTTTTGGTTGTTGGAATTTACTGAATATTAGTTTGGTTGGATAGTTGTTGGTAATGTTATGGTGAATTGGTTGATATTAGTTGGTAATGAAACGATGAATTGCTTTGCATTGTTTTGTGTATTCTTGTAATGGTTGTTGATGGCATAGTATAGCCTAATTTTGTTTGTATATATAAAACCATTGAGTAGTCTGCTTTTAGATAATACCCAAGCTTCACAAAATTATCATGTGCTTAAAAACCAAACCATTGTGAAAATAAGGCTCATACAACCGCAGGAAAAAAAGCCATTGTCTAGTGCCAAAGAATGAAAAAAAATAAACATTGCAAAAACGTTGTATGTAGATATTCAGACAACATTTTGAAAATCTGAAGACCATTGTTAAACAACTCAAGGCACATTATGACAAAATTTGTAGGGTTGAATGCAACATATTGAGACAACACGTTTTAAATACTATACTGTTGTCTAGATGAGTTAAACCCAACCATTCTCCATTAAACAAACCATTGTCTAAAATAAAAATAACTATATTTGCAGAAGAAACCATTGTACAAAGATAATTAAAACAAGGGGTTTGCAATTTAAAAGTGTAGTGTGAAAGACATATCACAAAGGTATTGGTAAATGAAACTCTTGTATATGGTATTAAGGAATTAGAGTTTGTACTGAACAAAGTTGTCTTCTTTAGCTAACAATAACCAAAATTAAATGAAAAAGGCTCGTTGTAGGTATTGATTTACTACACTTTCTATAAGGACTGTTGTTGTTATTAGATATGACATATGAGACAACATTTTTTTAAGTAGTGTCTGTAGTCGAAAGGCAAATCACACAACGGATTCCGTACCGTTGACGGCGTCTCAATAGACAACGGGAAAACAGGAGGTTACACAACTGGCAAAACCCGTTGTCTGATGCAGTTTTTGTTGTAGTGCAACACTCTCTGTTTCTAGTAGCTATGTTTCGTCGTTGTATGAATGAGGGAAATTTAGCCTGGCCAGATTAAAATAGGTTTTATTGGTAGAGCGGTTTCTCCTGGGCCTCAGTTGTTACTTTAGAATTTGATTATAAGATTGTAGTTTACTTGCTATCAACGAATGGAAAAAGTTTTAGGTCACGCAGAACTAATATGAGAACTGAAGGGTAAGGTTAGATGGAGTAACATTATCTTGCCCAATAGCTTCAGGTATCTTAGTTCCTAACTTCGTGTGTTGCATGGATATCAGTATCTTGTCGTATCTGATACGGAAATACCATAAATTTTAAAAAAATATAGGACGAGATATGGCAATTTTCAAAATAAACTTAAAAAGTATATTTTTGTAAAAATTTAATATAAATTTCTTCTTGTTTATCATTTGACCATGAATTCATCTCATAATTTCCTGACTGCATGAATTTCTTATATGTGTAACCACGTATTGTATTGTATCTGTATCCGATACACAACTTTTTAGTGTCCACCACGCTACTTAGCTTTGTTCTATCTTCAAGTGGATCGAGTGGAACGATGAAACATGACCAAAAAAATGCCACATAAAAATAAATGGAAGTTTTATTGTGTGCTATACGGTAGATCATGATGTTTGGTAGTGAGTGTGAGGGCGATGAAAGTGAATGTGCTTTTTAAGACAGACGTGACAAATATGATACTCCTTTCGTCCCGTTTGGTGCTATATTTCATCCAAAAAAGTGTCGTTTTAGAAGTGATATATTTCATTAAATATCCACAATCATCTCCTTCAATCTCTACCATACACTCTACATCGATACATTTTATCTTTTAATCTACAAATACATTCACATCAATATTTGTAAAACTTACACATCTATCACATTCAATCATTCACCTAAAATTTGTACGGACATACTAAGATATACATGATTAGAAATGATGACAACAAGGCTGTCACGTTGGTAAGTTGAGTCAACAAAGGTCTGACTGAGTCTAGTCGGTAATTAAAAAATAATAAATAATAAATACGTATTTATACACATGATGACATAAATTATAACATGTAATAAAGTATCTTGAAATAACTTAGGAAACATGTATCAAAAGGTAATATATTAAGTTCAACACAAGAAGTTCTAGTACAATGCATAACAACAAAACATAAATGAGATGGAATCAAATGTTGTCATCAACCTCTAAAATCTATATTTGCCTCTTTAATCACTACTATGATATGTAGGTGTGGGTGGCCTATGTCCATAATCATTTTCAGCATGGTGGTGTCCGGATTCGAGTTTGGGTCCGACCCATCGGGCCACTGGTTGGCTAGACCTAGACCCAGACCCCACACGTATATATAAAATGTATAGGTTCAGGTCTTCACGGGACGGTCATGGGTACGGATCCGGGTTAGACCCGTCGGATGGACCCCGATTTATTATTTTAAAAAATATATTTTCAAGATTTTATTTATTATCATGTTATACAGAAGAAATGAACTAATGAACAAAATAAAAATAGACTTGTACTTAGTTTTAATTTTTCACTTCAAATTAAATTTTCTACGCATTCTCGCCAAGAAATTAAATCCCCGCGTAGTTCTCGTACTTCACTGCCTTACTTTTAGCCGAAGTTGATGTCGTCGTCGTCTTGATCGTCGGTTTGATTCCTTTGACTAGACTCTACTTCAGTGGTGCATTCTTGACAGACATCTTGGTCCGCTAAGAGGTCATTCCATCCATTTTCTTAATCTCTTATCTGGGCTTTTATTGCTTCTTTGAGTATCTCCTGAGCCTCAAGATTTTTTGGTGTCATTCGGGATCTTCGCTCATCTAACATATAACCTCCTTCACTAAAAGAGCTTTCATTTGGAATCATGTTCTCCTTCTCTTCCACCTATCATGCATTGTCATCTTCGGCCACAAAATTAGTTGCGTAATTTCGACTAAGGTAATTTCTTTGGCCGATATTACCACCACCCCTATTTCTTGTTATATTATAGAGTTGTTTTTTAAATGGGTAAGTAGGAGTTCTTTCTCGTTATATGTTATATGCATTGCTGGACCTAGGTCTTGTTGTTTGAGTTTGAATCATATCTCCATATTTAGCTATATATTCAGCAAAAATAGTTTTACAAATATTCTTGAAATTGTTCCGGGAATTATTATTCCCGTGATGTGTCTTACCTAATACTGATTGTAGATACATAGATGGAAGGTTCCAGATCCTTCTAGAGGTAGTAGGATCCTATTAGATGTCTTACCTTATCTAGGAATCCTATGTATGGAAGGACTCTCATTGTAATGCCTATATAAAGGCCCATCTATCATTGTTATGAATGCAATTGATTGACTCTATTTACCGTCTTTTTACTTTCTCCTCAAACACGTTATCAGCACGTAGCCCCCAACTGAGCAAGAAAAAAAAATGCCCGAAACTCAGAAAATTCCGAAAAAAAAAAAAATCGGCCGAAACTCTAACCTCCGGCCACCGCCGCCAGAGCAAGAAGCTGCAAATCCCCCCAAACGCAACCCCAGGCCGACGTCGTCCTCGGCCAACACCCCGCACAGAGCAGATCTGCATCCCTACACCACTGCGCTACTCGTCGCCGCCGGTCGTCTTTCCAGCAACGCTCCGTCGCCGCCGGTCGTCTTCCCAGCCGGTCTGCACAAATCGGATCCAATCCGTCCGCTGCAACTAAAATCCAGCCCACGCCTGGCAGCCCAGCCCGACCCGCGCGACGCCTCAGGTTTGTGACCTGACCCGGTTGCTGTCCAGCCCGACCAAGTGCTGACCCGACCCAGTTGCTGGCCCGACCCGACAGCTTTCAATTAATTTTTTTTAGTCCGACTAACGAAGTAAGAACTACATGTCCAACGGTGGAGATCTGATTCGGAACAGTATTATCGACAAAACTGTATGCGAACAGAAGCATATCTTTACACACAAAAAAAAAGAGAGAAAATTTCCACGCGTAAATTTTCTGCACAGCGCAGTCGTACTAAAAACATATTTCCCGATTCGTTAACCGTCGGATCGGTGTGAAATTTTGGCAGCAACTTCCCAACACAAATATCTGTATATTCAACGGTGAAGATCGGATTATGAGTAATATTGATTACTGAATCTGCTGCCGAACAGAAGAAGATTTTTACGAGGAAATTTGGAGATCCGACCTCATCCAATACCGAGTTGCTGCATCGCCACGCTCGAGTCCTTTTTCGGCCAAATTATCGAGCCCAGTAGCCCTATCCGGGCGTTTCTCAACTCTCCATCTTTTCCTAATTAATGATTCATTTGTTCATTAATTTGTACACTTATGAATCTTAACATGTTTATGTTTTACGTGTATATAGGAAAATACGTCGCTCATGATGATGTGCACGCTATGGAGAAAAAGCCATATTTATCCCGTTCAAGGATCAAAGTAAATATAGAACGGAGTACCCACGGAAATATGTTGCTCATATGGAGAGAATCTCCCGTTCAAGGATCAAAGCATATATGGAACCAAGTACCCGTAAGACTTTATTAAAGTTCCCGTTTTTTCAATTCCTCTCTTTTGGGAAATTTTCTTTTTGGGGAATTGGGTATTTGGGTTCTTTATCTCCCACGCTAATTTGTGGTGGATGAGACTATGAGAGGTGGTATCACTCTCGTATGTCGAAGTAAACTGTGTGACGGTCCTGGGGGAGTCACGGATAATTGTTGAAAGTCGATATTTGTGGTTGTTGCATACACCACGTTTTGGGTGCGATTTGACGTCGCCGTTTTGTCGATTTTAAACCAACAATTAAATAAAACGAACATTGTGGGTAACGGTAAAGTTATGACTTGTTCAGGATTAGTCACGAATTTGTGACGTATAAATGGGACAAACATCGATTGCAACGGATATGTCGTGGTTAAAATCGATTTGTGACGGATTTGTCACGTTGAATTGAGCGACCACCACGTTGGTCTTGACCCAATCCTATACTTGGAAAACTCCATCTTTCATCTTATTAAAATAAAATATTGTATGTGGGTGTAGACATGCACCGTCTCCTTGCAATAAGATATATGAAAGAATGTACGAGTAATTCTTATGAATTTTAACATGTAAAGTAATGGCATATTGCGTTAAGTACATGGATTCGTTGACCTCGATTATAGTTCGTATGACTATATGTCCGAATATTTTTCCGAGTATTTGTAAAGGCATGTGCCTTATACATTTGACTATGTTTAGTCGATCTTATTGGATGGTCAAGACAAGTTGGTTATGGTATATTCATTATGTCTCATGGTTCAAAATGCTTAATTATGATGCACCGCGTTGTATCTATATAACATGGCTATTATGACGTATACTTGCAAATTGAGAATTAAAATACTTGGTTGATTTGATGCACTTTGGTGGATTTTGTCTACACTTTGATCATGACTAGGCGCATCCTCCTTGGTATTTGTTTATGCTTTGAAAGTTCAAACGGAATCAGTGGTTTTTAAACAGCCTTAGTTGTACCGACATTCCTACTTTCTCTGCAAGTCTACCAAGTTGGAGTTACCAAAAGGATCATCAGTCGAGATAAGAAATCGAATACCCTGCTGCGTTTAAACGCACCTATGGCTGTTATTGCCATGTTTTTGCATCAACACTTATGCCATTGGATATGGTCTCAACCTTGTTTTCTCACTAAACTTGGGAAATACTAAAGCAGCCAATTAAAACATGCACTGTGATCTGAGTTCAATGATCCGTGTGGTGCACAATATATGTATAGAAAGATACGGAAGTCTAGTTTCCAGAACATCTGACCGTTCATCCATAGCCTTCCTAACAAGGGAGTTATCGCTGTTTTAGTAAACAAAGGTCAAGCTGCGCGGAATTTTATTTCCAGCGATTGTGCTAACTTTTGTCCCAACCAACTTGGTTCCCATCTTGAATTTGCAAGTGGTCTTATGACACATATTTTTCAACCTCTTTTTTGGCCGAATTTGCCATAGATGATGCAGTTTTTGGTATGCGTTGTACGCTAAACTATCATCTTTCAAATGTTGAAAAACAGTTTCCTTGGGGAATCCCAAAATACGCACCCTTATAAGAAGGTCGAGCGTGTGCATGGTAGTTTTACACCATGCTTGTGTCGTAATTTTGCCCCTTAGGCATATAACCTTGCCATGTTATGCACTCAATATGATAGATCATTTTGATCATATCAAGTATAAAATCTCTATGTTGTTAGAGTGTTCGCTATGCTCATGTTTGTAAAATTTTGCAAGCGAAATTGAGTGCGTATTAAGCTATTTTCAAGGAACACGATATTTTTGGATTTCGGTTTATAAATCCATTGTGACTATGATGAATAGATCATCACAATCAATGAGTGGAATAATGCTCAAGTTGTTGAATGCCGAATGGCGTTTTCTAGTCACATATGTTCCGTAACAATTGAACCATGTTATGACTCGATGATATATATGCCAAAGTGTATCACTCATAGCATCTCATTGTGATTTGTGAGAATAAAATCTTATGCATCACTTGTATTGGATATGTGAAAAGGAAAAATATTCATGAGTCAATATGGTCCGACTTGCATCGGTTTGTGTAACCAGAAGATGTATTGGGACATTGACACATTTAGGCTTTAATAGTCCGGAGTTTGGACAGTTTGATGATCCATATATCACGGTATTATCATGGACATCATTTTCTTCGAACAAAGAAACTAGTTGGATCAAAGACACCAAAGTACGTTGGTGGAGTCGTGAGCAGGGCTCATGACCGATGATGATATTTATGTCATCTGCGTCTTGTTTTCATAAACATGTGTGACGCTAAAGACCCCCCCAATGATCCTTCTTAGCCATGTTCATTGATTAAAGCCTATTCTTTAGCACGATTAGGAGACGACACCCTCCTATGCTAAAGAGAATAATGTAGCGACTCGCATAAGCATGGTGCTGAGTCCTCCCCTTTCACCGAGTCCTTATACATACATGATCATAAGTATTATCCTGGGTGGCTTATGATGCTATGATGGTGTTTACAAATAGTCGTACTCAAGTGATAACATTTATATGTTATGTTGTTCCTTTGACAATGATTGATAAGTTGATGAAACCTGAGTTATGGTTATCCAACTTGCGGACCAGTCATTGTAAAGGTCGGTTCACCCACTTTTTAGACCAAGTCTTAAAGTGAAATTTTAACAAGTACTTCCTAACATCCAAGGCTACCTTCTCACAAATTTTGATGCCATTTGGAGACTTGGAAGGAGGTGAACCACTTAAATGAAGTTTTCACATACCACCAGCCGTCCCAAAAACCAGTTCAATATCATTTCGATCGGTTTTTGACCACAAGGTTGATGGTTTTGGAATCCTAAACACCCGTTTATACATGCTCATGAAATTTTGAGGTGTTTGGGGCTGGTGAAGGGAGTGAACTCTTCAAGAAAGCACTAGAGGTTCGATAAAACCAACGGCCTATCATCGGTTCAATCGTTTCTTCATGTTCGATCCCGGTGGTGCATGGTGGCGGTTTTGTTGAATTCTCAAGACCAGTAGTTACGGCTATGTAGCATAGGTCAACATGTCATATTCACCTATACCTGTCATCATTCAAATGCTTAGTTACGAGTGTAACAGTATGCATTTTGTTAACTGGATTGTGTTAACACTGAAAACCTTTATCGTCCACATGTTCATGTGCCAAAAGTGCGTCACCACAACGCATTATGACGGGTTATAAATGATGAATATGACATGCGCTTTCACTCATAGTCCGCTTAAAAATATACCTTGGCAGACGATCTCGTAAGTCACTTTGATGAGCCAGTCTTCCCGTCGTTTGGGGGAGATGCGAACGATCATGTTCGAGTAGAACGACTTGGAATTGTCGTAGTTTGTCCCTACTGTGTCTCACCAAGTTCCCTAAAGTGACGAGATTAAATACATGCTGCAAACATGTCTGCAAGGATTGTGTCCGGTCATGGACGTTCGTCACCTATAAATGGTGATATGGTAACACCACAAATTGTGGTAGATGGTGTTACTGGGCCGTGGATCTCATAGAGTATTGAGATGCCACTTGGTTCGATAAATACTCTCGCTAAGAATGTATGCGAGTTTGGTACATGAAACTTGATCATCTGATCAAATGAACTCATCCGTCTCATGTGATTCTGGATTATAGTCATCATTGGGGGACGCCTCAATGAATGCTAATCCATAAAGAGTACTCTATGAATAAAGCCGGTACATGAGGACGTGGAATGTGAGTTTAATCGAACCATACTTCGTTGAAAATCTACAACGTTGTAGCCTTGGCCTAAAATGGAAACATATGCGACTCCAGTATAAACAAAGTGATAGCCCTTTGTTGAAGTGGTGCCGACACTCCAAAGATAAGCTCTATCTGTATACTTTGTCAAAGCGAGTGAGAGAAGGAGTTAAACTCACCTCATGGCGCGAGGTTTCTCATGAACGCACTGGAATCGACTACGATGACATGAAACTTAGTTGTGCTATCGTAATGGGTGTTATAGCATCCACTATCTTTTCAGTTAGATAGTTTCTCAAAAACTGACGTGCAGCTTGTGGTTAAATCTTATCTTAGTGGGGAACTAAGTTAAGTGATAAAAAGGATCTCGTGGTGGATCGGACTCAAATTAAGTGGCTCCTGACCACGGAGCGCGACGACAAGTGATTGTCGGGAATGCATACTAAGTATATACTTGATTTGGAAGAGATATGAAGCTTTTGCGTGTAAAACTAAGGGTTTATAGTGATGTACTCTTGTGAGACTAAGAGATTCCGCTAAATCCAAAGTTAAGAATGAAAGGATCTTGGGGACACTTGATGATGCGTATTCATCAATCGGTTTAAGGCAATCTAAGGGACGGTTTCCCTAAGAGACGATAAAGTAATGCCTATATGATTCCCAATGATTAGTCGAAGTCATCATAAGACTTTTCTCACTTAAGTGATGATGCAGTCTTAAGAAAAGTACGGTATTATGTACTTATGTTTGAATCGATGTACTCATTCGTAATAATCCGGTAAAGCCACTGTGATGATGGACTAGGATGCGCTCACGCAATGTCTGTGATTGACAAGAAGCTTGAGGCTCGCTCTATCTCGATAAAAAGGACACTTGAAAACTGATACCCGAATCTGCCCAGAATGTGTTGGTCTATCTCCCATATGACCTACAGGGCAGCTCACTTGATGGAAAATGGTGAAACTGGTACCATTGGAAAGGTTTGTGTCTACTTTCCAAGGAAACCAACCATTTGATCACATCCATCATGTTGAGTGACATATGACTATTGTTGCAAAGTAGGACAGGATATGTCCGGTAATTTGCTGAGTCAACTTCGATAGAGCTTTGTGATCTGCTCAGGTCGATCTAGGTTACGTTCTGTATGTGAATGAAAAGCTATGGGTGTCTAGTTTTCATAAGCTCTTACAGTTTCGTTGATACCTATTGAATCGAAGAAGTTATGACTGATTTAGTGCATGGAGGTCAAGACTTTAAAAAAACTTAATTTTCGGATAAGTCTTTAGTGACTCTGCACTTTGGATGTGTCGCGCTCTTTTTGTCCTTAGACCAAGGTTTGTTTTTCCCATTGGGTTTTCACTTGGTAAGGTTTTTAACGAGGCGACCTATGAGAACATCCATACAATGATGCGTTGTACTTCTGTTCAACTTAAACCAAGAGGTATTTTTCCCACTGGGTTTTTCCTTGGTATAGTTGTGAGGGCAACTTGACATCTGACTCCTATGATTTGAGGTACTCATCAGAGGGAGTCATTATGTATACATCAGGGGGAGTGTACATGACATGTTATGTTGGTGCGTTGCAATGTTTTCCTCATCAAGCCTTTATTTTTCCCATGGGGTTTTGTTTTGGCTTGGAATAGGTTTTTACGAAGGCAACATCTCCTGCACCATTGTTGTATTAGTGCTCGACACAGGGGGAGTGTTCCGGGAATTATTATTCCCGTGATGTGTCTTACCTAATACTGATTGTAGATACATAGATGGAAGGTTACAGATCCTTCTAGAGGTAGTAGGATCCTATTAGATGTCTTACCTTATCTAGGAATCCTATGTATGGAAGGACTCTCATTGTAATGCCTATATAAAGGCCCATCTATCATTGTTATGAATGCAATTGATTGACTCTATTTACCGTCTTTTTACTTTCTCCTCAAACAGAAATCTATTTTTACTTGTTCAATATTAAGGATATTTTCAAATATAGTTTGACTATCAACAGTATCCTCTATATTAAGAAAACCCATATTAGAAAGAATATTATAATAAATCTCAAGTAATTGTTGTACTTGACCTAAATTCAAAATCTGTAGATAAAGCGGCACTATGAGAAAACATTATGAATACAATTAAAATACTTGAACCATTTTAAACACATATTATAAATAATATTTCAAAAATAATGAAACAACAATAAAATGAAACTTTAGACGGGGCAAGATAATCACAACAACTTAAAGCTTTAGTTGCATTTTCAAAACTTCTGCCTTATATTTATAAATAATTGCTTTATTAAGTAAAAAGTTTGGATAATTATGCTAACGATTAAATTAACTAATTTTTATTTTCGTTAATTTATCACTATACTACATTAGAATCAATTTCTATTACATCGCCTCTAAATAGAAAATTAATAAAGTTACAATCGGGCAGGTATGGCGTCACACATGTGATGTCAGAATTTGAATTTGTATTAATGTTGCATATGTGACAGCTTTGTTCAATTTTTTTCAAAAAATTTGGCAGAAATTTGAAATTTTTCACGGAAATTAGGCGAAATTCAAAAGAAATGAAATATTTTAACTTCACATATGTGAATGTATTTGCTTAAAAAATCATCCATATACAACATCAATCTTATTTCCACAAATATCATCTTGTATCGTTAAAACTTTCCAAGAACATCACTAATGTTTTGAAAGTGATTTTCTGAACAACCTTGTTTCATCATTAAATCAAATTTATATTGAATATAGTAAACTACAAGAAGGTTATTCTAAATTCATTTAGTTACAAGAATATATCATCATCATCATCATGAAGATTATCTCACATTTATCACCATCCTTGCAACCCATGTACTAAACTTGGAGAATCAACTATGTTCATCATCTATGAATTCACCTAGCCTAGATTATGATATAATCAAGTCATTTATCACAAGAATCTCACAAAATCATCATCAAGGCACATTAAAATCTCTGAAACTATAGCCTTATGTTGAATATATTCAAGGTTCAACCAAAATCGATGAAGAACCTAAGTTCATCCCGTCCAAAACCTCCTAAGCAGGATGTTCGATTCAATCTACTGATAATAACTCAATAATCTCGGTAGCATGCTCATGAACATCACTAAGAATATGAATTTCATATGGGTATAGTACCACATACCCCACTACGGAAGGAAACGATGAAATCACTTGATGAAACTTGACGTCGGATGCTTGAACACTAAACCTTGATGTTCTACGTCTTCAACAATCACATATACAGGTTTATATGAGGTGAAAATATCATGGGGTAGCTTCTCTAAGTCGTAGAAGTCGACTTAAGGCCGGAGTTCAAAGTGAGAAATGAAATGAGGGTAAATTCCTATTTATAGGAAATGACTCTTATTGTGCGCTAACTCCAGTTTAGCGTGCGCTAACGGCTCACAGACCACTGTATCCTTCTGTCCTCGGCCTTACGTACACTAAAATATCCTTAACATACACTAACAACGCAGTTAGCATACGCTAATACTCTATCATAGCCTGCGCTAACGAGTTTACGAAGCTTATTGGCCTCAATGTCCTCGATTTAGCGTGCGCTAACATCATCACGTAGCGTGCAGTAAACACCACTGACCTGACTTTTCCGAAAGTCGTCCAGGTGCATGCGGAACATCCCGTGATTCCTGCGATCCAGTTCCCCACCTACTGATCCTGTCTCAATCTGATCGACTGCACATAGCGTGCGCTAAGAGTCTACATTAGCATGCGCTAGCTCCCATAATTAGCATGCGCTACGTATACATGTTAGCGTGCGCTAATTATGTATGAATACATACATGACTTAACCTCTATAAAATCATACACTCAACAATACTAGATTATGAATATGGAGAAACATACATCGATACGTACGACATAATAAAAAATCATGAGGTTTGAATACAGATGGAAATACATATCAAATATCCGGGTATTACATACTTCCCCTCTAAAAAGAAGTTTCCTCCCGAAACTTAAGGGATAAACAACTCGGAATATCATATACTCCCCCTATTAAAAAGAGTTTCGACCTCTAAACTAAGGGGTAAATAACTCGCGATATCGCTCCCGGATGATATCTTCGGTCTCCCGCGTAGCCTCCTCGACTCCATATCACGACCACTGAACTTTTAGCAGGGGAATCATCTTGTTCCTTAATTGTTTTATCCTACTCTCAAGTATCTGCATAGGACGATCCTCGTACGAATGATCATCAGCTATCTCAATCTATTCGAACTGAAGTATGTGGCTAGGATCGACAATATACTTCCTCAAATGAGAAACATAAAACACATTGTCGATCTGACTTAATACGGGTGACAGCACCAGACAATTGGCCAGGTCGCCTACTCGTTCCAAAAACTCGAATGGTCCAATATATCTCGGACTCATCTTGCCCTATTTCACAAAATGAAAGACACCTCGGGTAGGAGACACTACCAACACATGGTCACCAACCTCTAACTCAAGCGGTCGCCGATGATGATCTACATATGACTTCTGTCGGCTTTGATCCGTTAACAAACAACTTCTAATCAGAGCAAATCTTCTCACGAGCGGCTAACAACAAATCGGGTTCTATCCCCAAAGATTCAGATAAGTCGTCCCAACACAAGGGATGTAACACCCCCGATATATTCAGGAATATTACAGCGTCGTAAATCCTTTACGTAAGAATTTACAAGGCTGAAGAAGCGAAATGACAATAACAGATACCAACTTATGAAATTACTGAAATAAAATACAACAGTCTTGTTCAATACCGAGAATACAATTATCCAATGAAGGGTTATTAATACATCACCAAAATCCAAACATCTTAAACTGACGACGCACTCGAGTACTTATTGAAATAACCAACAAACAACAGACAATAAAACCCGGCCGGAACATCACTCTGCACCCTCGTCGTCATACAGCTCCAGTGGTTGTTTCCCCGCTCTCCTGGATCCTGAACATAAACAAATGTTCACCCCACAGGGGTTAGCATAACGATGCTAGTACAAGTACAATAATCATACAACAGTGATATAATCAACAATTATATCGTAACACGTTTCTCCAACGAGAAATATCAACAACACATATCATATCATAACAGTTTCCAACATACTGATGGTATTCCAACGATCCAGCGCACACATCTATAGATTCCCATGATGATCCCATCGGACCAACACATGGTGGAACTACCTGTCCAACGATCCAGCGCACACAGCTATAGATTCCCATGATGATTCCCGTCGAATCAACGCATGGTGGACATGTAATCACAACACATTTACACAATACAATCACATGATAATTATCATAATATAAACAATTCTAATTAGAGTACTTGCCTCGGTTCGAAGACAAGGACAATACTTCCACGAAAACGAAACACTCGAAGGTCGCCCCTTCAATCAATCACGTAACAAGCTCGAACCTTAACAAAAGAAATAATCTAGAATTTATCTCATGCCGTACGAATGTCTAGCAATCCAAAATTACGGCCGAAAGTTCATAAAACGCAATCTGCCTGAACTTCTTAGCGTACGCTAAGTATTCTGTGTAGCGTGCGTTAAGTCTGCTCGATAGCGCACGCAAACAACAAAGCCTAGCGTGCGCTAACTATGCATGGTCAGTACCTCACTGATCATCCGACTGACTCGACTGATGGCCTAACGTACGTTATGTACCAAACGTAGCGTACGTTAACTCATGCTCGATAGCGTACGTTAATCTACATAGCTTAGCGTGCGCTAACTGTGCATGGCGATTCCTCTTTGGGCGATGGTGATCTCATCATGATCAAACCAATGAAATCTTCAGTGTTAATTCATGTTACCTCCATGAATATCATGTTCATACGGTTATGAATGATCTTACGGATAACAACAACTTCGGATTCAAGAATATGTATACTATTATAAAACCATATTCCATTTCAAATACAATTCTTCATGCGATAATTCAGAAGGCTTAACGGTCGATATCAACACCTTAATATCAATGAAAACTATCACCCTGTAGTTTGATTAACATTCCAAGATAAATCCTTCCATGATTAATCTCTTATATCCGTCTAACAATAGTTATGCTAAAATCAAGTCCATGATTGTTATGAAGACACCTACTAAATTCGGATTTACCAATGATAGAAACTTCCTCTACTTGTTCAATGTAATAAGATTCGAATCATGATGTTCATAATCAAGGTACTTAAGGCATATTCATCTCAATATTCCAAACATGATGTGCTTTGGATAATTCATCCAAGAAGATCAATACTAGCTAACATGATCATCTTATTCTCCATAACACGAATCTAGAGTTGAAGATAGAATCAACATGCCTTAATATGACGAAATCACTGAACCACAAGGTAGAATCCGACTCCGGTTGGTTATATGCCACTTCAAGGTGTTACTTCCCTTCAATGATCACTCACAAGTAATATCTAATGTTCAAGGATCAAGTATATGTGTTCGAAGTATGTTAGGAGGATAATTATTGCCTTCTGGTCTCTTAAAACTGAAGAATGAACGAAGGAAATGGGAATAAAAATGGAGTGCTGGCCCATATATAAACTTTCTGCACAAAGCAGATTAGCGCACGCTACTAAGCATTCCTTAGCGCGCGCTAATAAGAGTTGACTTCAAAACTGTCCAGGTTCATCTGCGGGAATCTTACCCGGACCCATGTCCTGGCTGGCGCATGTGCTAGCCGCCCAGCTCAATAATTGAGTGCCTAGCGCACGCAACTCCTACATACGTAGCGTGTGCTAGTAGTAGCCGATAGCGCGCGTTAAGCTACATTCTTAGCGTGCGCTATCACGAGTTTGCATGAGAAATTTTTCATGTTGATATACTTATGTACAAAGATACCAATGTAAGAAATATCATACTCCAATCATCAAGATCACAATTCCGAATAATACAGGGTTCGAATACAGGTAAAATACACAGTAATAAATCCGGATATTACATACTCTCCTACTAAAAAGGAGTTTCGTCCCGAAACTCAAGACGAAAATAACTCGGGATATCTGGACTTCATGCCATCTTCCGTTTCCCATGTGGCTTCTTCCACTCCGTGACGTGACCATTGAACTTTGACCAAAACGATGGGTTTGTTCCTCAACTGCTTAACTCGACTCTCGAGTATCTTGACCGGTCTTTCTTCAAACGTCCCATCTTGAGCGACTTAAATCTCGCCAAAATCAATGACATGACTAGGATCTGATATATACCTCCGTAACTGGGATACGTGGAACACGTTATGAACATGGCACAATGACAGCGGCAATGCCAATCTGTATGCCAACTCTCCAACTCTCTCAAGGATCTCAAATGGTCCGATATATCTCGGACTCAGCTTTCCTTTCCTTCCGAAATGAAAGATTCCCCGAGTAGGAGAAACCTTTAAAAGTACGTGGTCTCCCGTACTGAACTCCAAAGGGCGACGGCGTACGTCTGCATAAGATTTCTGTCGACTCTGGGCGGTCAACAGTCTATCACGAATTAAAGCTATCTTCTCTCGAGTCTGTACGATCAACTCTGGTTCCGTTCCGATCAAGTCTGATGAATCGTCCCAGCATAGGGGCGATCTGCATCTTCTCCCGTATAATGCCTCAAATGGTGCCATCTTAATGGAAGCATGCCAACTATTGTTGTAGGTAAATTCAATCAACGGTAGATGAATTTCCCAATCATTTGACCAATCTAAGGCACAGGACCTAGCATGTCTTCCACCGTTTGAATGGTACTCTCGGATTGTCCGTCAGTCTGCGGGTGATAAGCTGTACTGAAGTTCAATTCGGTCCCCAAGGCCTTATGAACCGCTTTCCAAAAATGAGACACAAAACGGCTATCTCGATCAGAAATAATGGTCTTCGGTGTACCATGCAATCGAACTATCTCCGAAATAAATACTCGTGCCAACCTCTATGGTCCCCACGTATCCTTAATGCCTAGAAAATGAGCTGATTTGGTTAAACGATCAACTATCACCCAAATCATGTTCATTCCTGTCTTGGCTCTCGGCATACTAGTAATAAAGTCCATCGATATGTCCTCCCACTTCCATTCAGGAATCGGAAGCGGCTTCAACATTCCGGCAGGTCGTTGATGCTCGATCTTAACTTGCTGACAAGTCAAGCATCATGTTGCCCCACCATAAATTCTGTTTCAAGTCCTTATACATCTTACTGGTGCCCGGGTGGATAGAATAGGGCGAGCTGTGAGCTTCCTTCATAATCGTCTGTTTCAGTACATCGATATCAGGAACGCAGAGTCGGTTCTGAAATCTCAAAACTCCATCATCATGAATTAGGAATCCGGGGGCCTTTCCCTTGATCACTTCATCACGTAACCGAATCATCAGAGGATCATCTGTCTGTCTAGATTTGATTTTTTCGGTTAATGATGAAGTTAATTCCATCACGCACAGTTGTCCTTGGACTCTTTGTAACCACACTTCAATTCCTTCTCTAATCATCTCTCGTTGAAGGTTAAGTTGGGATGTCAGAGTCTCCAGCATCTGAATAGAAACAGGCTTGCGGCTAAGTGCATCGGCCACCACATTTGCTTTGCCTGGATGATACAAAATCTCCAAGTCGTAGTCCTTAATCAGCTCTAACCATATTCTTTGCCGCATGTTCAGCTCTTTCTGACTGAAGATGTATTTGAGACTCTTGTGATCAGTAAAGATCTGACAGTGAGTCCGTCTGAGTAATGTCTCCAGTTTTCAAAGCAAAAACTACTCCGCTAGCTCTAAATCATGTGTTGGATAATTCACTTCATAGGGTTTCACTGTCGCGGCATAAGCGATCACCTTGTCATTCTGCATCAATACGCATCCGAGTCCTTGGTTCGAAGCATCACTGTAAACTATGAATCCTCCAGTCCCCTGTGGAAGTGATAAAATTGGTGCTGTCGTCAATCTCTCCTTCAATTCATCAAAACTAGTCTGACACGACTCATTCCACTCAAACTTTTGAGTTTTCTGCAGGAGTCGAGTAAGTGGCCGGGAGATTTTAGAAAACCCTTCCACGAATCGACGATAATATCCAGCAAGTCCTAAGAAGCTTCGGACTTCTTTCACGTTCTTTGGAGGCTTCCAATCCAAAACCCTTCAATCTTCTGAGGATCTAC
Organism: Orobanche coerulescens; assembly: GCA_033398695.1. NCBI lineage: Eukaryota > Viridiplantae > Streptophyta > Magnoliopsida > Lamiales > Orobanchaceae > Orobanche > Orobanche coerulescens. The sequence continues at coordinate 151,668,086 of CM065815.1, forward strand.
TCGGACTCCTTCAGCTGATACTACATGACCGAGGAACATTACTTCCTTTAGCCAGAATTCACACTTAGAGAGTTTGGCGTACAGTTGCTCGCTTCTCAAAAGTTCTAATACAATCCGCAAATGCTGCGCATGTTCCTTCGGGCTCTTAGAATACACCAGAATGTCATCAATGAACACGACCACAAATTTATCCAAATATTCAATAAACACTCGGTTCATCAACTGCATGAATACAGCAGGTGCATTAGTGAGACCAAACGGCATCACTACAAACTCATAGTGTCCGTAGCGAGTTCTGAATGCTGACTTTGGAACATCAGATTCCTTAATCCTCAGCTGATGGTATCCTGATCTCATATCGATTTTAGAAAATACTGTTGCTCCTTGAAACTGGTCAAATAAATCATCAATCCGTGGCAACGAATATTTGTTCTTAATCGTCATCTTGTTCAACTCCCGATAGTCGATACACAGTCGAAGCGATCCATCCTTCTTTCGGACAAAAAGAACCGGCGCTCCCCAGGGCGAAACGCTTGGCTGAATATAGCCTTTGTCCAGTAAATCCTCTAGTTGCTTTTTCAGTTCATACATCTCAGTAGGTGCCATACGATACGGCGCCTTAGAAATTGGTGTAGCTCCGGGTTCCAGTTCAATGGTAAATTCTACATCCCTTCGTGGAGGTAGTCCAGGTAACTCGTCAAGAAATACATCTGGAAATTCGTTAACAACAGGAATGGATGAAAGTTCCACAATTTCGTCTTATTTCTTCATTGTATAGCACCAGTATCCGGTACGGCTTTATTTCAACAATTTGACAGCTTTCATCGCCTTGATCAACTTTCCTGAGCTTCCTGGTTTCCATCCCTCAAACAGTACTTCGAAACCGTCGTTAGCTATCAGCGAAATATTTCTCCTTCGGTAGTTTACAATAGCTCCATATCGATTAAGCCAATCGTCTCCGAGTATCAGGTCGTCTCCTTGTATTTCTATCACAATCAGATTTGAGAGCCATTCCCTACCCCCAAATGACACAGGGAAATCTCTAGTCTCTAAGTTCCCAACAATCCTCTCTCCACCCGGTAAACCAACAACATAAGATTCATAAGTATGAAAACCAGAAATATTCAAATGATTTACACAAGACAAGGATATAAAAGAATGCGTAGCTCCTGTATCGAATAAAACGCTAACTGGCTGGGAAAGGATCTCGACAGTACCTGATGCGACAGTAGCATCCTGATCGTCTGTCCTCCTCATCTCGTACAGAAGTGGGGGAACAGATCCGGCACTCGATGTCCCCTTTCGGTCCCATTGTCCTCTGCCTCGTCCGCGGCCAAAATTTTGAGGCATCTGAACACTTTGCTGCGTCTGTTGGATACTAGCTTCTTTCTAAACTGACTGTGACGTACGAGTTCCATTGTACTTGGTGGCATCCTTACAAAACATCGCCCGGTGCCCTTCTTGTTCGCAATCAAAACATGTAATTGGAGTGCGCAAACAATCACGCCAAAGGTGGCCTGGGCGACCACAGTTAAAGCACTTCCTAGCTGTATCCGTCGTGGCTGACATTGTTCCGAAATTCTTTCCGCTCTTAGATGGGTGCGGAGGTTTCTTGAAAGAATAAAAGGATGATTGGGCTTTGCGAGGCCCGCTGTTCTTGTGCTCTGTGAAGGTACCAGAGACTTTCTGCTTCTTCGACTCCGTAAATTTTTCCATTGCTGCTTCCTTGATTTCGTACGCCAACGCCTTATCTTGGTATTGTCGGAGAGTGGTACATTCAAAACTGGACATGTACCTCTGGATTTCTAATTTCATCCTCATTTCAAAGTGAATCATCATCTCTGCATCTGTTCTGACCAGATGTCGAACAAATGCTAACTGCTGATTAAACGTCTTAATGGTCTGGGATACGGGTTCGTCTGATGGCTGAGCGGAGAAAAACTCCCGAACTTTGGCTTCCCTCACAGGATGAGGGCAGTACTGAGCTTCCATCATCATTTTAAATTCTGTCCAATCAGCATCATGATCTGCAGGTCGGATAGCTTCCCACCACTCGGATGCTTCCCCTATCAGAAAGTACTGGGCAATAGGAGCTCTCCTGTCGTCTGGGCAATTAATTCCAGCAAAAATTTTCTCCAATTCCTTCAACCAAAGATCCCAAGTGGGAGTCTCGTAAAAGCCATCAAATTTGGGTGGTTTCATCTTTGCTACTTCTTGCAACCATCGGTCACCTCGATTTCCCATTTCTGGGATCCTTTGCTGTCCATCTCCCTGCTGAAATCCCACCGCCACCTGCATTCGGTCCACGACCTGAGCGAACTGAATCATCTGATTCACCACTTGACGAAGGATTTCTGGTACAGCAGGTTCCGGTTCGTTATTGATGGATCGTTGCGGCTCGCCTGAGCTATGACTGGCCTGATTAGAAGGTGACGCCTCCCTTTCAGTATTCCTTCGTCTGCGTCCACGACCGCGACCACGTCCACGTCCGCCTCTCAACATACTGTAAGTATAAATACTCAATATATAGGAAACAACGTCGTTCTAATGTTCAAGTATAAAGAGGTACAACATGTAAAGAACGAGATAGAGTTTTGGGACTTACAACCACCGTTCGCATGAAGACGTAGGCAGTGCAATGATGTCATTCACGGCCGGTTACCTCAAAATACGTAAATGGCCCCTATTTTAACCCAATGGCCAAGATATTCATAATCTTAGCTCTGATACCATATTCTGTAACACCCCCGATATATTCAGGAATATTACAGCGCCGTAAATCCTTTACGTGAGAATTTACAAGGTCGAAGAAGCGAAATGACAATAACAGATACCAACTTATGAAATTACTGAAATAAAATACAACAGTCTTGTTCAATACCGAGAATACAATTATCCAATGAAGGGTTATTAATACATCACCAAAATCCAAACATCTTAAACTGACGACGCACTCGAGTACTTATTGAAATAACCAACAAATAACAGACAATAAAACTCGGCCGGAACATCACTATGCACCCTCGTCGTCATACAGCTCCAGTGGTTGTTTCCCCGCTCTCCTGGATCCTGAACATAAACAAATGTTCACCCCCGCAGGGGTTAGCACAACGATGCTAGTACAAGTACAATAATCATACAACAGTGATATAATCAACAATTATATCGTAACAAGTTTCTCCAACGAGAAATATCAACAACACATATCATATCATAACAGTTTCCAACATACTGATGGTATTCCAACGATCCAGCGCACACAGCTATAGATTCCCATGATGATCCCATCGGACCAACACATGGTGGAACTACCTGTCCAATGATCCAGCGCACACAGCTATAGATTCCCATGATGATTCCCGTCGGATCAACGCATGGTGGACATATAATCACAACACATTTACACAATACAATCACATGATAATTATCATAATATAAACAATTCTAATTAGAGTACTTGCCTCGGTTCGAAGACAAGGACAATACTTCCACGAAAACGAAACACTCGAAGGTCGCCCCTTCAATCAATCACGTAACAAGCTCTAACCTTAACAAAATAAATAATCTAGAATTTATCTCATGCCGTACGAATGTCTAGCAATCCAAAATTACGGTCGAAAGTTCATAAAACGCAATCTGCCTGAACTTCTTAGCGTACGCTAAGTATTCTGTGTAGCGTGCGTTAAGTCTGCCCGATAGCGCACGCAAACAACAAAGCCTAGCGTGCGCTAACTATGCATGGTCAGTACCTCACCGATCATCCGACTGACTCGACTGATGGCCTAACCTACGTTACGTACCAAATATAGCGTACGTTAACTCATGCTCGATAGCGCACGTTAATCTACATAGCTTAGCGTGCGCTAACTGTGCATGGCAGTTCACTACTAGGCAGTAGACTGATCTCATCATGATCAAACCAATGAAATCTTCAGTGTTAATTCATGTTACCTCCATGAATATCATGTTCATACGATTATGAATGATCTTACGGATAACAACAACTTCGGATTCAAGAATATGTATACTATTATAAAACCATATTCCATTTCAAATACAATTCTTCATGCGATAATTCGGAAGGCTTAACGGTCGATATCAACACCTTAATATCAATGAAAACTATCAGTAGTTTGATTAAAATTCCAAGATAAATCCTTCCATGATTAATCTCTTATATCCGTCTAACAATAGTGATGCTAAAATCAAGTCCATGATTGCTATGGAGACACCTACTAAATTCGGATTTACCAATGATAGAAACTTCCTCTACTTGTTCAATGTAATAAGATTTGAATCATGATGTTCATAATCAAGGTACTTAAGGCATATTCATCTCAATATTCCAAACATGATGTGCTTTGGATAATTCATCCAAGAAGATCAATACTAGCTAACATGATCATCTTATTCTCCATAACATAAATCTAGAGTTGAATATAGAATCAACATACCTTAATATGACGAAATCACTGAACCACAAGGTAGAATCCGACTCCGGTTGGTTATATGCCACTTCAAGGTGTTACTTCCCTTCAATGATCACTCATAAGTAATATCCAATGTTCAAGGATCAAGTAGATGTGTTCTAAGTATGTTATGAGGATAATTATTGCCCTCTGGTCTCTTAAAATTGAAGAATGAACGAAGGAAATGGGAATAAAAATGGAGTGCTGGCCCATATATAAACTTTCTGCACAAAGCAGATTAGCGCACGCTACTAAGCATTCCTTAGCGCGCGCTAATAAGAGTTGACTTCAAAACTGTCCAGGTTCGTCCGCGGGAATCTTACCCGGACCCATGTCCCGGCTGGCGCATGTGCTAGCCGCCCAGCTCAATAATTGAGTGCCTAGCGCACGCAACTCCTACATACGTAGTGTGCGCTAGTAGTAGCCGATAGCGCGCGTTAAGCTACATTCTTAGCGTGCACTATCACGAGTTTGCATGAGAAATTTTGCATGTTGATATACTTATGTACAAAGATACCAATGTAAGAAATATCATACTCCAATCATCAAGATCACAATTCCGAATAATACAGGGTTCGAATACAGGTAAAATACACAGTAATAAATCCGGATATTACAAGGGAGACCTACAACGGCGACCATACAGCGCCTCATATGGTGCCGTCTTGATCTAAGCATGCCAACTATTATTGTAGGTGAATTCCACCAAAGGTAGTTGGGCCTCCCAATCGTCCTTCCAATCGAGAGAACATGCCCTTAATATGTCCTCCAGAGTCTAAATAGTCCTCTCAGGCTGGCCATCGGTCTGAGGATGAAATGTTGTACTAAAGTTTAACTGAGTACCCATCGCATGATGAACTGCTTTCCAAAAATACGACACGAATCGCCCGTCACGATCTGATATGATACTCTTGGGAGTACTATGCAATCTTACAATTTTTCAAATGAAAAGTTGTGCCAATCTCTCGGGTCCCCATGTATCTTTGATCTCTAAAAAGTGGCTGATTTGGTCAGAAGATCTACAATTACCTAAATCATATTCATACCTCGATGGATCATCGGCATGTTCATGATAAAATCCATAGATATGTCCTCCCATTTACATTCTGGAATCGGGAGTGGTTTCAGCATTCCCGTTGGTCGCTAATGCTCAATCTTAATCTGCTGACAGGTTAAACATCTCGAAATGATTTCTGCAACTTCAGGTTTCATATTACCCCACCAATAATGTTGCTTCAAATCCTTATACATCTTACTAGACCCCGTGTGAAAGGAGTATGGGGTAGTATGAGCCTCTTTCAGAATAGAGTTTTTCAACTATTCGTCTGTCGGTACACAAATTCAATTCTTGAATCGCATCAATCCATCCTCATGGATCACAAACCCAGGGGTTTTCCCCTGAGTTACTTCAATCTGAATCCGAGATAATAACGGGTCCGTAATTTGCTTTGATTTGATTATATCCTCAAGGGACGACTAAATCTCAAGTGCGCATAGTTGCCCTTGTATACATTGTAGCTAGACTTAAATTTCCGGCCTCACAAATTCTAACTGCACTTCTCTCTGAACTGTCAAGCAGGCAAGCATCTGCTCCTGTACTGTCTTACGACTCAAGGCATCGGGAAACACATTTTCTTTGCCCAAATGATAAAGGATCTCGATATCATATTCTTTGATTAGTTCTAGCCACCTTCTCTATCTCATGTTAAACTCCTTCTGGGGGTCTTCACGGAAACAGCCTCCCTACCGTAATAAGTAGGGCATGGTCTGCATACATCTTACCCTCCCCAGACCCTGCTCTGAGCAGGATATACTGGGTATGTTTGGTTTGGTTTGGTTTGGTTTCTTGTGATCAGTAAAAATCTGACAGGTAACTCCATACAAATAGTGATGCCAGATTTTTAAAGCAAACACCACGACTGCTAGCTCCAAATCATGGGTCAGGTAGTTGACCTCGTAAGGTCGCAACTGTCTTGATGCATAGGCAATCACTTTCCCATTCTGCGTTAACACACATCCAAGTCACTGTCTCTACGCGTCACTATACACCACGAATCCTTCCGTTCCTTTTGGCAAAACCAAAACTGCTACTGAAATCAATCCGCTCTTGAGTTTGTTAACACTCTGTTGACATGCCTCTGACCACAAATACTTCTTGTCCTTCCTCAACAGACTAGTTAGTGGTTGAGCAATCTTGGAAAAACCTTCCACAAACTGTCGGTAATAACCCGCTAGGCCAAGGAAACTGCGAACTTCCTTCACGTTCTTTGGAGGTAGACAGTCTTAGATAGCTTCTGTCATTTGTGGGTCTACGCTCACCCCATCGGATGATATTACATGCCCCAAAAAAATAACCTCAGGCATCCAGAACTCACATTTGGAAAATTTCCCATAAAGCTGCTCTTGCCTCAACACCTCGAGAACTTGATGGAGATGACGCTCATGCTCTTCATTATCACGAGAGTAAATTAGAATGTCTTTAATAAAAACGAATAAAAAATGATCTAGATAGTCAATAAAAACTCGATTCATCAACTCCATGAATACTGCTGGTGCATTAGTCAGTCTAAATGGCATCACCACGAACTCATAATGCCCATAGCGAGTACGAAAAGCTGTCCTCGAAATGTCAGACTCTCAAATCCTTAGCTGATGATATTCGGATCTTAAGTCGATCTTAGAAAACACAGAAGCTCCCTGAAGTTGATCCAATAAATTTGGTTGGGCCAACCAACCTCTTGACAAATTTGAATCGTCAATATGAGGCAATGGATATTTGTTCTTGATTGTTACCCTGTTCAGCTCGCGGTAATTAATACTTAAACGCACAGATCCGTCTTTCTTCCGTACAAATAACACTGGTGCTCCTCAAGGGGACGCACTAGGTCGAATATAACCCTTCTCAGTCAAATCCTCGAGCTGATTCTTCAACTCCTGCATCTCAGTCGGAGCCATGTGATACGGTGCTTTCGAAAGCGGGGACGTACCTGGCTCTAACTCAATAGTAAACTCTACCTCACGATGTGGAGGTAAGCCTGGCAACTCATCTGGAAATACATCTAGGTAGTCTCGAACTACTGGAATATCGGCCAATTAAACTGGTCGATCTACTGTTTTGGTCATGTAACACCAATAACCATTACACCCTTGATTAAGCAGTTTCACTGCTTTCATAGCGCTTATGACTCTCCCGGAACGGATGTGATTATCACCCTGAAAAATGCACTTGAAGCCATCATCAGAAGTGATAGTCACCATCCACTTATGGACACTAAGTATGGCATCATGACGATCCATCCAATCAATACCCAAGATTACATCCTCTTTAGGTAAATCGACCATAATCAAATCTGACAACCACTCACGGTCGTTCAAACAAATCGGGCAGTTCTGAACTTCACGATTCCCGATAATTCTTCTACCATCAGGTAGACCGGTCACATAAAGCTCACAATTGACAACTTGATCTAATTGTAAACAGCTCAAACAAGATGCGAATATAAAGGAATGCGAAGCACCAGTATAAAAAATAGTGCATACTGGCTGAGAACGGAACTCTAGTGTACCTGTAATCATGCTGGCTTCGGGGTCATTGGCTCTCTTCATATCGTAGATCCTGGATTTTGTTGCCCCGGTACCAGATGTACCAACTTGATTCCCCCGACCTGCTCCCTTGTTCGCCCCGATAGTCTGGTGGGAAGCAGATGGAGGTGTACGGTCCTGGACTAGTGATTGAACTGGAGCATACGAAGCTACTGGAGAACGTCCCAATCCACTTCTGCAAAAACAAGCACGATGCCTAGAAATCCCACAAGTAAGGCATGCAACAGTCGGCTTCGAACATTTGGTGCGGATGTGTCCCTGCTCTCCACAGTTAAAACATACAATAGATGAGCTGGACGCTCGGGAATGGGATCCTGCTAGCTTTGTCGCCGCAGGTGAATGCTCAGAAAAAGTCGGTCCGAATTGGGGTTTCTTGAATGTCCCCTGATTACCATCAGCTTGGTTCTGATTCCTTGATCTCTTGTTAGAAGACTGAGGCTGCTTCTTAGAGATCTCCTTCAAAGTAAGTTCATAATCAAAAGCTCTTTAAATAAACTCCGGTAGAGTTGTGCAGTGGTGATTAAGCAACTGCATCCTCATCTGGGATTTCAACCTCTTAAAAAAATACTTTATTTTATCAGCTTCCGTCCGAACAATGGACGAGGCAAAAGGAAGAAGTGCTTGAAATTTCTCAGCTATCGAAAGTACATTATCATCTTCATATGGGTCTGGATTCAGTAATTCTGATAGTTTAGCTTCACGGAGCGGAGCTGGATAATAACGGTCCAACATGAGATTCTTGAATTCATCCCAGTTGCACACACCATCGGTCGGTCTCACAGATAGCCACCAGGTGTGGGCGCTCTTACTAAGTTAAGCCGCCACGGAGACGCGATTCTCTTCCGGACACTCCACCATCTCGAACAACTTCTCGAAGTGCTCGATCTAGTGAACAATATCAGTAGGCTCAGATGAGCCTTCAAAAGTCGGAGGTCACTGACGAGAGATGTCGCTGACGAGAGATGTTGTAATGCCAGGATAGTTATTGTGTGTTTATCTTGTATTCGATCATGTAAGATTCGACTTTGCGATGTTATTAATTGAAGATCGGTTTCCCGTATTCGTACCCTTACGTTTTCGTATCTCCAACATTTTGCATGCATGGTTCTGCACGTGATAATGTACGCTAGATGATGATCTTAGCGTACGCTACGACTGCAATATAACGTACGTTAGCTGTTAAGCTTAACGTCCGTAAGTAGACCTGGCAAACGGGCGGGCTCGGCCCAAACGGGCCGGGCAAAAAACGGGCGGGCCAAATCTGGGCCGGGCCAAAAAGGCCCGGTTTTTTTTGGGCCAAAAATATTAGGCCCGTGGCCCGGCCCGCGGGCCTCGACTTTTTTTTTTTTTTTGAAATATTATTTCTGAATAATTATAGAAATATTTTTCGATCCGTAATTATTATATTATTCACTATATTATCACAATCAATTAAATAAATGTGGAATTATTTTTATTTGATAATTATATTATTTACTACACTACCACAATCAAAAGACAAATATATAAATATTTTTATTTGATCATCATTTCATTTATCACTACTACTTTCTTATAAAAATCATAAAATAATATTATTATTGATATGAGATACTACAAAGTAATCACAAAGTCCCATAAAAAATAAAACTACATCAATAATTAACATATAGATGTAATCTAATCTAACAAATAAGGAAAAATTTTAAATATTATAATTACATATAACATAAATATTAAAAAAAAAAAAAACTGGGCCGGCCGGGCCTCAACGGGCGGGCCAAATCTGGGCCGGGCCAAAAAGGCCCGGTTTTTTTTGGGCCAAAAATATGAAGCCCAATGCCCGCCCAAAAACGGGCGGGCTGGCCCGGCCCGCGGGCCTGGGCCTATTTTGCCAGGTCTATCCGTAAGCTCAGTCAACTTGACATCTGACAAGGGTCGGCGTGTGGGGGCCAGTGTAGATTTGTGAGAGGCTCCACATGAACCTGGACGGTTTTCCATCTAAGCAAGTCAACGGACTTAACGTACGCTAAGGGGGATTTTTAACGTACGCTAAGGTCCTATCCATTACGTATGTAAAAATTGTATGCTAACGTACGTAAGCCAATGCCAGAAACAGGTCAGTGAGCTCTGGCCAAATGTTAACGTACGCTAGTCTTCGAGCATAGCATACGCTAAAGTTGTTACGTACGTAATGTTTTGTATTTAGCGTACGTAAATGGTTAGATTTCTATTTATAGACCTCAACCCCCATTTCATTTCTCACCCTCACCTTGGTCGTTTTTCGTGTTCTGGAGACTATCCCTCACTTTTTTTCTCTCATATCATCATCTGGGCCGATTTTTGGGAAGCTTAGACCTTGTGGATTGGTGTTCAAGCTTCCGGTGAAGAATTTCTTCAAGATTTTCATCGTTCTTCCCTTCTTTGAGGTATGTTAACTCTACACCTAGATGGAGATTATGTTCTTAGTTATATTATGAGCTTTTCACAGAAGTTAATGAGCTTGTTATGTCGTAGTGAATCCAACACCATGTTAGGAGGATTGTATTGGGTAACTTAAGTTTTCCATTATTATTAGTTGAGCCATAATCTTTACCAACTTTAAGAATGAAATTTTCTGAGATGAACCCACCTTGATGATGCTTTCATAACACTCTTTTAAGGAACAAAGTGTTAAGGCTTACCCTGTATAAGATGAATTCAAGAAGGTGAATTTGAAGGGTGTTCAATGATAACTCTTGCCTTAGGTGAACTCGTTGTTAATCTACTTGGATTATTAGAACTAGGAAAGGATATTTGGAGCAATCATTTGAATATATAACTTGATAAGAAGAACTACTCGCGGAAGAACGAGAATCGTAGAAGTGAATTGACCTAGAACTAGATTGATCATGATTATCTCATTATGTATCGTTGTAGCAACCAAACCAAACATTTGAATTGATAATCGGAATTAAAGTATGGAGCTTCATGGTATGATAAACATCATTGGAATTGTAGACACCGGCTTTGTGCCCCATTGTGATCTCATGAATTTACATCCCTTTTTCCAAACTTAGTATGTGTCGGGAGATAGGACCGATATCCGATCGTTCATTATTGATAACTCAATTATAACTTAGGGCGTTCGGTGCTCATGCGTTAATTTCGTGAGGTTATTGAATTCCTTGTTATTTCCTTGTACAAGGTGATCGATCGAGGAGCGGCGACCTTCGGACGTATTGACATTCGTTGGAGTATTTAGTTCTTGCCATCTTTGAGGCAAGTATCGTATTTGAAAATTGTTAATATTGGAATTTTTGATCATGCATACAGTTTATTCATGTTGTTGAACATGAGTTTAGTTCCTTTGAATTATCATGATATTCGTTATTGATTTCTTGAATGTTCATGTTGATGGACATACCGATTTGTCATATGTATATGCATGGTTTATGTTTGTGTATGTTGTGATGATCCATAGGGGTCAGAGCAATCTATGATGAGGGCGCTGGATCGGATGTCCACCATGCGTTGGTCCGACAGGATCATCATGGGCATCTATGCTGAGGGCGCTGAAGTTTTCCACCATGCGTTGGTCCGACGAGATCATCATGGGGATCTATACTGAGGGCGCTGGATCGTTGTATTACCCTTTGTTATGTTGATGGAATCACGTGGATTCGCATCGTTGGATTCCGATGGTCGAAGTCCGTTTTATCTAATTTATGATGCATTTTTGTTGCACATCTGATTTATGTATTATGATACTTGTACTAGCATCATTTTGCTAACCCGTCGGGAGTGGACATTTATTTTGATGTTCAGGTAGCCGAGAAGCGGGAAAGCAACCATAGTACCGACATGATGATGAAGTGGCTCAGTGATGTAAATTGACGTTGTCTTGTTTTCCAGTTATTTTTCAGTACTCGAGTACGCGTATTTTGTTGGTGTTTGGAATGCTTGTAATAATGGACTCATTTGAATTGTTGAACTGATTTTGAATTATAACCTTAACGGTACTTTGGTATTATTTTACGTATTTCTTTAATTATCCTTGTAAATTCTTATATAAAGGATTTACGGCACTGTAATTATTCCGAATATATCGGGGTGTTACAGAATATGGTATCGGAGCTAAGATTCATGGATATCTTGGCAATAGGGTTTAGTTGGGTCTGTTTACATTATTTGATTTATGGGTCGTTTGTAACATCACTGCTCAGTCAGCATCGTCATGTGGACCGTGGTTGTAAGTCTCCTAATCTCATATACTACCGTTTTATTTAATTTCTGTTTTGTGAATATTGACGGACTTTTTTTAGAAAATTTTGCCCTGGATATTGAGTATTTGTGTTTACAGTATGTTGAGGGGAGGACGTGGTCGTGGACGCGGACGTGGTAATGCGAGACAGGTGGATTCAGCGTCTACCCCAGAATTATCGGCTAGTCGAACCGATTCCCATTCTGGTGGACAATAGGGATCAACGAATGATAACACAAATCCTAACATGCCGGGGGTGCTTCAACAGGTGGTCGCTCAGATAACCCAGTTCGCTAATGTGGTTGACCGCATGCAGATGGCGATGGGCCAGCAGCGCAACGAGGATAATTGGGGAGACAAGTGGCTTACGGAGGTGGTCAAATTGCACCCACCAAAATTTGACGGTTCTGCAGAGATGCCTACTTGGGATCACTGGCTGAAGGAGTTAGAGAAGATATTTGCGGGGATTAACTGTCCCGATGATCGAAAAGTTCCGATCGCCCAGCGTTTTTTGACTGGGGAGGCTTTCGACTGGTGGGAGGATGTTCGACCTGAGGACATAATGTTGATTAGACGGAATTCAGATTAAGTACAATATTGTCCTCGTCCAGTTAGAAAGGCTAGAGTCGAAGAGTTTTTCTCCCCGCAGAGTTTGGAGACATCTGTGACAGACATAATCAAGACTTTTAATCACCAGCTGACTTGTGTGCGACACTTGGTCAGGACCGAGGTGAAGATTTTCCATTTCGACATGCAGATGAAACCCGAGATTCAGCAATATATGTCCGGATTTGAATGTACTGCCTGGAGACAGTATAAGGACAAAGCGCTGGCCGAAGACATGAAATAGGCAGCAGTAGAGAAATCGACGGAATCAAAGAAGCATAAAGTGTCTGTAAACTTCATGGAGAACAAGATTGGTGGGCCCCGCAAGGGATAGTCTTCATTTCATTCATCTAGGAGACCTCCGCATCCTTCCCGAGGCGGAAAGAAGTCCAGACAGCATCAACAGTTTCAGACGCAGCGAAGAAATGTTATAACTGTGGTAAAGCAGGGCAAGTTTGACGTGATTGCTACGCACCTTCTGTGACCTGTTTCGAGTGTGAACAGAAAGGCCATCGTGCGACTTTTTGCGGAAATGTGACTAGATCTATTGGTACTCGCACTCCTACACCGGTTTTGAAAAAGACACGTGTGAACCAGACATAGAAAAGTGGTTTCCAGCAGCAGAATGTTGGGAAAAGAGAGGCGTCCAGTGCTGGATCCGTTCCTCCGCGCCTTTACAAGATGAGGAGGTCAGATGATCAGAACACTGCTGTTGCATCAAGTACGATTCAGATCCTCTTGCAACCAGTTAGTGTCTTATTCAATTCAGGAGCTACATATTCTTTCATATCACTGCACTGTGTTAATCATTTGAAAATATCGTGTTTATATGATTGTGAGCCTTATGTTGTGGGATTACCGAGTGGAGAGAAAATTTTGGGAACCCTAGAAACTAGAGATTTTCCAGTGTCTATAGGAGGGAGAGATTGGCCATCAAATCTTATTGTGGTCGACATCCATGGTGACGATTTAATTCTCGGAGACGATTGACTCAACCGTTATGGGGCTATTTTGAATTACCGAAGGAGAGTCATTTCTATCATGCTGATGACGAATTTGAATATTTATTCAAAGGATGGAGACCGGGAAGCTCAGGAAAATTGATCAAAGCCATGAAAGCAGTGAAATTGCTAAAGCAGGGTTGTTACGGATTGTGGTGTTATGCCATGAAGAAAGAAGAAGGAGTAGAGCTCGCATCTATTCCAGTCGTAAACGAATTCTCAGACGTATTCCCTGACGAACTACCCTGGGTTACCTCCGGGGAGAGAAGTAGAGTTTAATATCGAATTAGAGCCTGGAGCCGCACCTATTTCCAGAGCACCATACCATATGGCACCAACCGAGATGTATGAACTAAAAAAGTAGCTTGAGGAATTATTGCATAAAGGTTAAATTCTACCTAGCGTTTCTCCTTGGAGAGCACCCATTCTCTTTGTCCGAAAGAAAGATGGATCCCTCCAATTGTGTATCGACTACAGGGAGCTAAACAAGGTGACGATCAAGAACAAGTATCCAATACCTCAGATCGATGACTTGTTTGACCAACTTCAGGGGGCAAGGGTATTCTCGAAGATCGACATGAGATCAGGATACCATCAATTGAGAATTAAGGAATCATCTATACTGAAATCTGCTTTCAGATCCCAGTATGGGCACTATGAATTTGTGGTGATGCCATTCAGACTTACCAATGTTCCTGCACTATTTATGCAATTGATGAATCGGGTATTCTTAGAATACTTGGATAAATTCGTGGTCATTTTTATTGATGACATCTTGATCTATTCGAAAGACCTAGAGGAGCATGCAGAGCATTTGCGTATCGTTTTGAGTAGTTTAAGGAATGAACAGCTTTATGTGAAACTTTCTAAATGCAAGTTCTGGATTAAGGAAGTAGCCTTTCTTGGGACGACCTTACTTGAACAGGATCTATTCTATAGGTTCGTACCTCTGTGTCCTTGATTTCAAGGAGACAGGTAATCAAGTCTGGTGGAGGAGTTATGGCTGACTGGCCAGTCATTAGGTCAGTAGAGGATAGATCTTGGTTAGTTTCGATTGGTCAAGCTGTCCAGGCAGCTGTCTGACAGACCTTGATCTTTTAATTTTCTAAAAAAAAAAAGTAACCTTCCTTGGGAATGTGTTATGAGCTGATGGAGTTCAGGTAGACCCGAAGAAAGTCAAAGCAATCTTGGAATGGGAATCTCCTAATAACGTGAAGGAAGTCCGAAGTTTCTTTGGACTTGCTGGATATTATCGCCATTTCGTAGAAGGATTTTCCAAAATTGATCTGCCGCTTACTCAGATGTTGGAGAAGACTCAGAAATTCGTGTGGAATGAGAAATGTCAGGCTAGTTTTGATGAACTTAAGAGAAGACTGACGACAGCGCCTATACTAGCATTACCGGATGAAACAGATGGATTCATGGTATACAACGATGCTTGAAATCAGGGTCTGGGATGCAAAGGGATAGGGTGATTGCCTATGCCTCTCGACAGTTGAAACCATAAGAAGTAAATTACCCGACTCATGATTTGGAGTTAGCACCTGTAGTCTTTGCCTTTAAGATTTGGCGAAATTATTTGTACGACACTCATTGTCATATCTTCACAGATCATAAGAGCCTCAAGTATATTTTCAGTCAAAAGGAATTAAACATGAGGAAGAGAAGGTGGCTGGAATTGATCAAGGATTACGACCTGGAAATCCTCTATCATCCAGGCAAAGCGAACGTGGTAGTCGATGCACTGAGCCGCAAACCTGTTTGTCTTTGAATGTTGGAAGCACTTACGTCCCAAATCAGCATTCAACGAGAACTGATTTGTGAAGGAATCGAAGTATGGTCACAAGGAGTCCAAGGGCAACTATGTGTGATGGAACTAACTTCGTCGTTGGTCGAAGAAATCAAATCTAAGCAGTTGGATGATTCTCTGATTCTTCGATTATGTGATGAAGTAAACAAAGGGAAGGCCCCAGGATTCGTGATACAAGATGATGGAGTTCTGAGATTTCAAAGTCGATTGTGCATCCCCGATGATGATGTTTTGAGACAAACAATCTTGAAGGAAGCTCACAGAGCGCCCTATTCTATTCACCTGGGCACCAGCAAAATGTTAAGGACCTAAAACAAAATTTCTGGTGGGGAAATATAAAGAAGGACGTAACGGAATACGTTTTGAAATGTTTAACATGTCAGCAGGTTAAGATTGAACATCAGCGGCCTGCCGGGATGTTAAAGACACTTCCGATTCCTGAGTGGAAGTTGGAGGATATATCGATGGACTTCATCACCAATATGCCAAGGACCAAGACGGGAATGAACATGATTTGGGCTATAGTTGATCGACTAACCAATTCGGCTCATTTCCTGGGTATTAAAGACACTTGGGGACCCGAGAAGTTAGCACGAGTGTTTATTACGGAGATAGTCCGATTGCATGGAACACCGAAAAATATTATTTCGGATCGAGATGGCCGGTTCATGTCGCATTTTTGGAAGGCAGTTCACAAGGCCTTGGGAACCGAGCTGAACTTTAGCACGGCCTATCATCCTCAGACGGACGGTCAGCCCAAAAGGACTATACAGACAGTAGAGGATATGCTTAGAGCTTGTGCCTTAGATTGGTCAACCGATTGGGAGGTTCATTTGCCGTTGATTGAATTCACCTACAATAATAGTTAACATGCTTCCATTAATATGGCACCATTTGAACCGTTGTACGGAAGAAGATGCAGATCACCCCTGTGTTGAGATGACTCTTCTGACTTGATCGGGACGGAACCAGAGTTGATAGTTCAGACCCAAGAGAAGGTAGCCCTGATTCAAGAAAGGCTGTTAACTGCCCATGGTCGACAGAAGTCTTATGCAGACGTGCGTCGTTGCCCGTTGGAGTTTGAGATTGGGGACCATATACTATTGAAGGTTTCTCCTACCCGGGGAATTTTCCATTTTAGGAGGAAAGGAAATCTGAGTCCGAGATATATCGGGCCATTCGAGATCCTTGAGAGAGTTGGGGAGTTGGCGTACAGGTTGGACTTACCGCCATCACTGAGTCACATTCATATTGTATTCCACGTATCCCAATTGCGGAAATATGTACCCGATCCCATTCATATCATCAATTTTGGCGAGATTGAAGTGGCTAATGATGGCTCGTTCGAAGAAAAGCCAATCAAGATACTCGAGAGTCGAGTCAAGCAATTGAGGAATAAACTGATACCCTTGGTTAAAGTTCAGTGGTCTCAATATGGAGTCGAAGAAGCAACTTGGGAGACTAAAGATGTTATGAAGTCGAGATACCCAGAATTGTTTTCGTTTTAAGTTTCGGACCGAAACTTCTTTGAAAGGGTAGTATGTAACGCCCGGATAGTTATTGTGTATTTATCCTGTATTCGATCATGTAAGATTCGACTTTGCGATGTTATTAATCGAAGATTGGTTTCCCGTATTCGTACCCTTCCATTTTCGTATCTCCAACATTTTGCATGCATGGTTCTGCACGTGATAACGTACGCTAGATGATGATCTTAGCATACGCTACGACTGCAATATAACGTACATTAGATGTGAAGCTTAACGTACGTAAGCTCGGAAAACTCGAGATCCGACAAGGGTCGGCGTGTGGGGGCCAGTGTAGATTCTTGAGAGGCTCCGCGTGAACCTGGACAGTTTTTCAGCTAAGCAAGTCAACAGACTTAACATACTCTAAGGGGGATTTTTAACGTACGCTAAGGTCCTATCCATTACGTACGTAAGCCAATGCCATAAACAGGTCAGTGAGCTCTGGCTAGACGTTAACGTACGCTAATCTTCGAGCATAGCATACGCTAAAGTTGTTACGTACGTAATGTATTGTGTTTAGCCTACGTAAAGGGTTAGATTTCTATTTATAGACCTCAACCCCCATTTTATTTCTCACCCTCACCTTGGCCGATTTTTGTGTTTTGTAGACTACCCCTCACCTTTTTTCCCTCATATCATCATCTGGGCCGATTTTTGGGAAGCTTAGACCTTGTGGATTGGTGTTCAAGCTTCCGGTGAAGAGTTTCTTCAAGATTTTCATTGTTCTTCCCTTATTTGAGGTATGTTAACTCTACACCAAGATGGAGATTATGTTCTTAGTTATATTATGAGCTTTTCACAGAAGTTAATGAGCTTGTTATGTCGTAGTGAATCCAACACCATGTTAGGAGGATTGTATTGGGTAAATTAAGGTTTCCATTGTTATTAGTTGAGCCATAATCTTTACCAACTTTAAGAATGGAATTTTCTGAGATGAAGCCACCTTGATGATGCTTTCATAACACTCTTTTAAGGAACAAAGTGTTAAGGCTTACCCTGTATAAGATGAATTCAAGAAGGTGAATTTGAAGGGTGTTCAATGATAACTCTTGCCTTAGGTGAACTCGTTGTTAATCTACTTGGATGATTAGAACTATGAAAGGATATTTGGGGCAATCATTTGAATGTATAACCTGATAAGAAGAACTACTCGGGGAAGAATGAGAATTGTAGAAGTCAAGTGACCTAGAACTAGATTGATCATGATTATCTCGTTATGTATCGTTGTAGCAACCAAACCAAACATTTGAATTGATAATCGGAATTAAAGTATGGAGCTTCATGGTATGATAAACATCATTGGAATTGTAGACACCGGCTTTGTGCCCCATTGTGATCTCATGAATTTACATCCCTTTTTCCAAACTTAGTATGTGTCGGGAGATAAGACCGAGAGTCGATCATTCATTATTGATAACTCAATTATAACTTAGGGAGTTCGGTGCTCATGCGTTAGTTTCGTGAGGTTATTGAATTCCTTGTTATTTCCTTGTAAAAGGTGATCGATCGAGGAGCGGCGACCTTCGGACATATTGACATTCGTTGGAGTATTTAGTTCTTGCCATCTTTGAGGCAAGTATCGTATTTGAAAATTGTTAATATTGGAATTTTTGATCATGCATACAATTTATTCATGTTGTTGAACATGAGTTTAGTTCCTTTGAATTATCATGGTATTCGTTATTGATTTCTTGAATGTTCATGTTGATGGACATACCAATTTGGCATATGTATATGCATGGTTTGTGTTTATGTACGTTGTGATGATCCGTAGGGGTCAGAGCGATCTATGCTGAGGACGCTGGATCGGATGTCCTACATGCATTGGTCCGATGGGATCATCATGGGGATCTATGCTGAGGGTGCAGGATCGTTGAACGGGTTTTTCACCATGCGTTGGTCCGACAGGATCATCATGGGGATCTATACTGAGGACGCTGGATCGTTGGATTACCCTTTGTTATGTTGATGGAATCACGTGGATTCGCATCGTTGGATTCCGGTGGCGGAAGTCCGCTTTATGTAATTTATGATGCATTGTTGTTGCACATCCGATTTATGTATTATGATACTTGTACTAGCATAGTTTTGCTAACCCCGTCAGGGGTGGACATTTGATTTGATGTTCAGGTAGTCGAGGACCGGGGAAGCAACCACAATACCGACGTGATGATGAAGTGGCTCAGTGATGTAAATTGATGTTATCTTGTTTTCCAGTTATTTTTCAGTACTCGAGTACGCGTATTTTGTTGGTGTTTGGAATGCTTGTAATAATGGACTCATTTGAATTGTTGAACTGGTTTTGAATTTAATAGTACTTTGGTATTATTTTCCGTATTTCTTTAATTAGCCTTTTAAATTCTTATATGAAATATTTACGGCACTGTAATTATTCCGAATATATCGGGGTGTTACAGATGTCACTGACGATCCGAGTCACTACCCCACCATATACAGGAGGCGGTTGTTGGGGTCCCTGCTGCTGGCCAGTAGTAGCAGCCCTCTGTATAGTTTCCATCATTTGACCCATTTGGGTCATCTGGGCCATCATGCCCTGTATAATCACATAAGGGTCGACATGGGCACCCTCATGCCGTTCAGGGTGGTATGACTGGTTCCCAGTAGGCGAATCACTATCTGCTGAGCTTTTCCCCACACTTGAACTTATATTAGTGCGTGGCCTCGAAATTCGGCCCCTTCCGCGGCCTCGGCCCCCTATACCACGGCCCCGCAAATTTATTTCCATACTGAAAGAATCAAACTATAATCGTAAGCACAGTTCAATATACATCTTTACGGCCAAATCACAAATTTATGATAAATTAATAACAACAACACAATTATATGTTCACAAATTTGATTGGTCACAAATTACATAATCACGAGTGTTACACCGAATATCACGTCGACATTAAGTCGAAATAATTTTAATCACAAAATTTTATCCAAAATTCTCCACGGAATATCAATAAGATAAATTCCGCCACGAATCCCTCGGAATATCAAGATCAACAAAAGGATCAATTCCGCCACAAATCATCCTGCCAGTAATTATATAATGGCACATAAAGAACATATCATATTTGGCTCGTAGGGTCAGGCGCTTGTACAGGTCACACGTGACATGAAGGTTTCTTGATACTAGTTCATTTCACGACTCTTAAAGAGAAACGACTCTCTGATACCATCTTCTGTAACACCCCAGAAATGGCAGCTATTACGTGTCGTGGACCCCACACTGGGACCCACCAGGCGATACCCAAATATAACTTAAACCAATCAAATCCCAATTTGTGGTACCGAACCACAAAATAATATTCAATACCCCGATGAGTGGTTTAAACATCTCACGACTAGAATGCCATAGTACACAAGATCCGGAATATTAGTATAAACTATATGAAGATGGAATATACTTAAAGTAATAATACAAATAACCAGAGTTACATAAAAGCAAAATAAATACCAATACATGGTTTAAAGTACAACTCGATAAAATTAGACTTGTGGCCTCTAAACTAGCATCCTTCAAACCCTTCGCCGCCATCGTATTCCTCATGCGCCTTGGCCTGGCCTCAACCTAAAATATAACACAAGTATTTCGCCTAAAACCACATTGTCTGATATACATGATAATAATTCTCAAGATGTTATACAATTCATATTTATTGGATCTCAAATAAACAACTCGACTGTTGAACATACCCCTCGGGCATATAAACAACCAGTCGCCAAACCATCGAGCATACCCAATCAAACATAGAGTATAACGACCAATCATTATGGCTCAAGGCGGACATCACAGTACGCCCGATCCGGAAATGTGTCCGTGCACATGTCCACACCATATACGGAATCCAGGATATACGTGGGACATGTACCTAATTAGCTCCACGTCCACGAACTAACTTCTCGTGTGCACGGTCCAAATGTGGAAACATCAACGCACGACCATATGTGCCTGGCTAAAAATTCTAAACAATAACCAATCGGAACGCAGATATGATTCCAGATATACCATAATGAAAAATGACAACGAAACTCAATCAAATACACATACAACAAGGATCAAGACTCACCGAAGTGATAAATAATAATCGATGAGACCAACGACATCAAAGATAACAAACTTGGGAATACAATCCCACCACAAACGATAGACACGATCAACGATAATACGCCATTATGAATTGTAGATTCATAAAGCAATACATATACACGAAATGTATAAAATTCACAAGAATTCCAATCATCATTATAACCAAGCAAGATAACTTGCCTCAAAACGGAGACGAGAATAATCCTCCCTTGACAAACGAACGGACGGTCCTCGACTAATAACGGTTAATCGAACAATCAACCTTGAATAAAATATAATTCATTCAATAACACATCCACATAATCATTGATATCGAATTCAATGAGACGACACCTTAAATTCAATGTGAATAGTTCAACTATCTCAAGATATCAAAATTCCATTCCAAGAACTCTATTAACCTCAATTCATTCTTATGATCGATTTATCATTATAAGATGTTCTCAAATACTCGTATGGTTCTTATGAATAAGAATTTATCAAGAACATCGCTAAGCAATCATTTATATTCATTAATATCATCTTGTATCGTTAAAACTTTAGAAGAACATCATCAATGTTTTGAAAGTGATTATCTAAACAACCTTGTTTCATCATTACATCAAATTTATATTGGATATAGTAAACTACAATAAGGTTATTTTAAATTCATTTAGTTATAAGAATATATCATCATCATGAAGATCATCTCATATTTATCACCATCCTTACAACCCATGTACTAAACTTGGAGAATCATCTATGAATTCACCTAGCCCAGGTTATGATATAATCAAGTCATTCATCACAAGAATCTCATGAAATTATCAACAAGGTACGCTAAACTCTCTGAAACTATAGCCTTATGAATATATTCAAGGTTCAACCAAAATCGATGAAGAACCTAAGTTCGTCTCATCCAAAACCTCCTAAGCATGGTGTTCGATTCAATCTACTGATAACAACTCAATAATCTCGGTAGCATGCTCATGAACATCACTAAGAACATGAATCTCAGATTGGTAGAGTACCAGATACCTTACTACGGAAGGAAATGATGAAATCACTTGATGAAACTTGATGTCGGGTGCTTGGACACTAAACCTTGATGTTCTACGTCTTCAACAATCACATATATAGGTTTATATAAGGTGAAAATATCATGAGGTAGCTTATCCAAGTCGTAGAAGTCGACTTAAGGCCGGAGTTCAAAGTGAGAAACAAAATGAGGGTAAATTCCTATTTATAGGAAATGACTCTTAGCGTGCGCTAACTCCAGTTTATCATGCGCTAACGGGCTCATAGACCACTATATCCTTCTGTCCTCGGCCTTACGTACGCTAAAGTATCCTTAATGTACGCTAACGACGCAGTTAGCATACGCTAACACTCTATCATAGCATGCTCTAATGATTTTACGAAGCTTACTGACATCACTGTCCTTGATTTAGTGTGCACTAACATCATCACATTGTGTGCGGTAAGCACCACTAACCTGACTTTTCCGAAAGGCGTCCAAGTGCATGCGAAACATCCCGTGATTCCCACTATCCGGTTCCCTAACTACTGATCCTGTCTCAATCTGGTTGACTACATATAGCGTGGGCTAAGAGTCTACATTAGCGTGCGCTAGCTCCCATAATTAGCGTGCACTACGTATACATGTTAGCGTGCACTAATTATGTATGAATACATACATGACTTAACCTCAATAATATCATACACTCAACAATACTGGATTACGAATACGAAAAAACATTCATCGATAAAAAATATGACATAATCAAATATCACGAGGTTCCAATACAGATGGAAATACATATCAAATAATCGGGTATTACAGTTAGTTGTTGTAGATAATTCTCATAGTGTTCCGGAGTTGACGCTAGCTCACTGAATTTGGAATATCCGGGGATCCTCGACCGCATTATTGGAACATTTTGTTCCATACATGTATTTATAATGTTTTGATGATTAAAGTTGCTAAACAAAACAAAACAACGAAGAGGCGAAGCAAGGCATCGAAGAAATCGAAGTCGCAAAAAGGTGTTCTGGACTAACATAACGTACGCAATGGACATTGCATAGAGTACGTAAGTGGATGCCTATAACGTACGTAACAAGTGAACCTTAATGTACGTAACATAAGTTCAAACCAGATGAACATTGGAGGAGTCAAAGTCAGAAAGGTGGCAACAGATATATGACGTCAGCAATGACGTATCCTGTAACATACGTAATGATATAATGATAACGTACGTAAGAAAAGAAACGAATGCTACTGGACTTAATCTGGAAGTTGGTAATGTACATAGCATGTGAATCCTAACGTACATAATACGTCTTACGGACGTAATGATGAAGAGATAGCGGCCGTAATGAAAGATCAGATAGATAACGGCTAGTTTGATGATGAAGGCTATAAATACCATGCCTATGGTATTGATTCAAAACAAAAACTTCAAGCAAGAGATACATTGATCACTTATTCATATTGATATTATTGTTGTTGTAATATTGAGTTTATATTGTTAGTTTGAGTATTTACACATTCAACATTATGCACGAGAGGTAAAAGAAAATATACGATTAGATTCGGTATTATTAGGATCAAGGATCCGGCATTATTAGAATCGCAATCACTATCTTCGTGAGGTTTATATAGTACTGATAGAAAGCTAGAGAGGTTGAATCTTTGTCCTACGAAAAGGAAAGTGGTTTAACTTGGACCGGCGCAAAGACAAGTACGAGTGGTTTATCACGGACCAATAGAAGATGTAATTGTAACGGTTATGCCTCGACCGATAGAAGAGAGGTGCAGAGGTTTTTATCATGAACCTATAGGAAAAGATACCGAGAGAGGACGTAGGCTCGTTTATAGCCGAACCTCTATAAATCCATGTGTCGTTTAATTTCCACACATTTAATTTATGCTTTCGCAACACGGCGTAAAGTCCGATCTTGATCCAACACGCATTTGTTCATTGTTCCACTGCTCGTGGTTTCGAGGCAAGTATTTTTGTCTATATGATTTATATTGTGTGAATTGAGGTTGTATAATTAATTGTTTTGGTTATCCACTTTTGTTGATTTTGCATGATATGGGTCGTTATAGATGTTATATTAAGTTAGAGTCTCCTTGTTGCTTGTCGTAGAGACACATCAATAGAGACGTGGTGTCGGTTAGATAGTACACTTAAACGTGTGTGGTAATGATTTGGTGATCACTAAGTTGTGTGGATCAAGTTGTGCGTTATGGAGTTAGGTTGGTTGTAATGGTTTGATCGATTGTTATTATAACACCCCCAGAGCCAATCGGGAATATTACAGCGCCGTGGAACCCGCATTGGAAAAAAAGGACCATTTAAAAATACTCACGCAGTGGAAAATGACAAACAGTTAAAAGTACTTTTGCAGCGGAATATAACAACTAGTCAAAGTACTCGATTAACAAACACACGTCATAGCCAGTATCCTCTAGGAAGCTTATCTCGTCACGACCGCTACAAGATCGATCTCTGAGTATCTAAAAATAAAGCCCACGACGGGGTCAACCATAATACTCACAATGATAAAGATCACATCACGTCAATAATTACATACCAATGAAATTACCAAGTAAGAATACTACCAATGTAATCTTACCGTCATGACCTTACCAGTTCGTGATAATCTTCATCAAAATAACCCTTACCATATTTCACATCTCGTCTCGGTTAAATAGTAGATTCATACATAACATCTATACTGTACCTCAAACTATATCCAAGATTCTCAAAACATCATCATAATTCACCAATATGGAAATATACTAACTCTGACCAATTCAATCATTCGGACAACATCATCAAATATCAACACGAAAATCAATTGTCCATCAAAAGACAAGTACTAAGAGGGAAATACGGAACATACCTCAAGATACGCAATGTCACGACAACTCATGTCAGTCTAATCCGAGATCAGTTCGATACACATACGGACATGGTCCTAACACAAGACCTACAAATGCATACTCAACTGACAATGTCAATATGCCCACAACAATAACAACAACGTATACTTATGGTAATCCAATGATCCAGCGCACGCAACATAGATTCCCATAATGATCTTATTAGATCAACACGTGGTGGATGACCAACAATATACACATGCACAACAACACATGGGTAATCCAACGATCCAGTGCACACAGTATAAATCCCCAAGATGATCCCGTCGTACCAACAAATGGTGGAAGGACCCGTCCAAAGATCCAGCACACACAGCATAGATTCCCAAGATGATCCACCCGGACCAACACATGGTGGACGAACAACTACAATGCACAACTGCATAAAGAAACAATACTCAAATGCACGACAACAACAATACACGAATGTATCACAACATGATTGATGCTAAATGACAAAAATGATTAGAATACTTGCCCCGAGTCCTTCGAGAGCAATCTCTATGTCAAAACCGTCACCGATTATTATCCTCAATATTCGACGATCCAAATATCACGGACGGTAGATAACTCATATCCTCGTCTTTATCACAATGTATCCTCGATACCCAAGTATACCAATAACAAATGTAAATCACATATATTATGATTTAACTCCCAAAATCAGAAAACCACATACAATTCAAATCTCCAGAGTCCATAATCATAATCCTTGCCATATGTATTGTAATCGAAATGAAACTGAAATCATTTATTAAATATTATAAACTGATCAAGTAATAATTTGCCTCGATACCGACACGATGATGATGAAGCCGTTACCAATTTAATTGCCTTCGCCTATGAGCTCCTTGATTCCAACTAAAGCAATTCATTAGCATTCTCGAACTCGACCGCAACACACGATTATAACCAACGATCAATTATCGCAACCTATTGAAATAATTAATTAACAACAATCAGATAACAATCAATAACTGACATGTCAACCAATCAAACTCAATGGCACAACGATACCTCGACCATATACAAAACCAAATAAGCCAACCAACAAATACGAACTCATATCCACAATATAAACCGCAACTCGATAATCATAATTAACAATGGATATAACCGATTAACAAACCCAACGGTTCCATAATGTCCCGATTAGGCACAAATTCGAACAACCCAAATCAATCAATCATGAATCCATAACTACAATACAATTCTACAATCCGGTAATCATATCAACAATCAACTTATCCCGATAACAAGGATTACATAACATACTCTATTCTGAATTCAACCTTAAATTTAAAATGATATGTTTACCCCTTGTTCATATACATCAACCTCATACCAATACTACACTTAAGATTATCAAATAATCCAATCATCTTATCATTCAACTCGTATGAACGTATATACTCAAAGAAGGATAATACTCTTGTCAAATTCATTAACAAAATTCGTATATCATCAAAACCATACGAAAATCATATCACCCTTTCACATAACTTGTCTCTTGACATCAACAATCATCATCACTTGTCCTAGATGTCAACATTCCATGTTCATATCCAAAACATAAACACTTTAACAAGAACTCATCATAATCACCATATTTACTTCAAGGAATTCTTAAGAACATGAATCAATACATAATCGTGTTCAAGTAATATCAACATGTTCGTAATTATCAAGACAACATAGTCGAATATGTTGTTTAATCATATAATCCGAAACTTTAACACATAAACTAATTAGTGAAGTATCAATCTTATCTTCTTCATCGCATACTTCTCAAAACACCAAGAACCATACCAATACTTCAAGAATCCATCATCATATGAAGAAATCATCATCAACAACAGCTTAAACTTGATAAGAACCACAAGGTTAGACAACATACCTCTTGAAGAAGAACCACAACGATCAAACACTTCAAGAAACATCCAGGATTCCAAGCCTCAAGCTTTTAATCAAACCATCAAGGTCTCAAGCAAGGTAGAAGGGTCTAGAATAGGCTTAGAAATGAAGAGGGACGAAGTTTGGGAGGAAAATATCTATTTTTCCCCGTGAAGAAATGAAAGATTGATCCTTATTTTATAACCTGCACAAATCATTACGTACGTTAACACCCAACACTAATGTATGTAAGATCTCCTAAAGTACGCTAAATGTCTTGTATATCATACGTAATCAACATCCAGAGTTCACTGACTCATTTCGTTCGATACGTTATGTACGTAAGGCCCATGCCATAGCATACGTAATATTGTCGTGGACTTGCTACAGTAATACACCCATTTAGCATACGTAATGTGCAACCCGTAGCGTACATTAACTTCTTTGTTGACTTGCCTTTCCACACGCCAGCCGCTCTCTGGGCTCCACATGTCAGGTGAAGATTCCTCTATCCGATTCCTCTTATAACGTACGTTATGCATGCTATGTAACATATGTTATGCTTAGTATCTTAGCATACGTAAGCTCTTATGCTTAACGTACGTTATGTTTTCTATACATAGCCATTTCCAACTGTTCCTGTCCGTCAAATCAGCATACTGGATACGTTTATATGATATACTGAATACATATACTCGTTCTAGTAATATTCTCATATTATACACCTGATACACAATATCCTCAATTGCGATTGTCAACCAAGTACGACAATTATACCAATACAATTATCCTAGTCCTCCAGTTATTTTATCTATACTGTACAGATTCTACACTGTGCAATATAACTTGGATAAAATAACATCAAACAACCATAGTAGAAATTCAGGATATTACATTCTACCTACTTAAAATAAGTTTCGTCCTCGAAACTTATAATCCGTCATAAACAATAGTTCAACTGAAATAACAGAAACAGTATACTTACAAATGCGTGAAGTCAACGATATTCTGTGATACCAGCACACGACTGCAGTTTCAAAAGCCTCAACATGCTTACAATCACAATTTCATGAATTTCAACGAAATACATCATTATAACTCACGTATAGAATAATCTATCCGTGTCAAATCCTCTCCGCCGGATTGCACAATCATTTGATAAACACTGATAATATACATTGCATATGTAGATCAACTGCCCCAAAATAATGACAATAAGTCCAGAAACAACGGCACGAAGTCTGAACGCTCATACGATCAATAACAACGAATCGACCAATACATCAACCAAGAATATCATCAATGTGATAAACTCCAATACTACCATCAAAAGGTCAACCCTAACCGAGAATACCATCACATGGTAAGCTCCAACGCGATCAACAAGGAACCATAGGGACATATATACGAGAGAATAAATTTCCCAAAACATTATGCAAATCACATACAACGGATCTCAAAGAAACATACCCGACTGTTGAACATACCCCCCGTGCATATGAACAACCAGTCACAAACCGTAGGACATACCCAATCCTACATGGAGTGTGCACGACCAGTCAATATCCAAAATAAGTATCATGGGATCACCATCCCAAATCTACACTTACTAAGAAATCACTCAAAATACCACATATGAAAATAAATCAATTGATTCCCAAGTAAAAAATCACCGCATCAAAACCCCGCTATTGTTACACTGGTAGAGCCATATAAACGCATGCTCGAGTTTCAAAAAACCCAAGATTTCCAAAATCATATCATGTACTGAATATACAACATGCAACATATTCTCTTATCTGATCAATTAACCAGTTATCCCTGGATACTTCAAGCTATCATGCTGAAATTCGAATCTCTTTTCACTATACCATCCGATATGTTGTCCAACTTATGAGTCTTACTCAGGGCTCCACCATGATATGCACTATGCACTAAATTTGTACGTATATTAGTCATATCTTCAAAACAGCTTGAAATCATATAATCTTATCAATAAAAACAATTTTCGAAAGTTCTTTTAAGAATTTCACAACTCAAAACATATATATTCGTAAGACTACAAAAATCATTTTTTGAGAAGTTAAACCGGCTCGCTTATGGCAAATACTTGATGACAATTGTTTTCGAATATAAACGACTAAATGAAATATGCAAATGATTGACTGCATCCATACTCCTGTACACCAATTCGGCTCGTCACCTATTCTAATTCCATTCGATTGAAGAACTGCACGATACAATACAACATCTTATTGTATTGATTTGTTAGAAACATATTTTTCCACAGATGACATGCCATACCATTCTGCAACACTTCAACTATGCCATGATGAAATACGTTTTTAAAGACAACAATACTGTATCTCAAAATAAATTTTACGAAAAATGCATTTTCATAATAGCGAGCAAAATAGTTATTCAAAATATATCATTTTGAAAAATATGGTTTTCAGATGTTCATAAACAGTTTCATGTATCACATTCTCGCCAGCATTGAGGTAATTTAAGTATTGCTCGATTATGAGGATAATAATTTTGATGACTGTTGTATGTTGTTGTGCCTTGCTTTATGTTCTATGAATTATTGATTAGTTCATCGTTCATTAAGGGATGTTGATCCTAGGACCATTATTTTGGTATTGTGGATTATATTGATCAATCGTTCAGGGATGTTGGTTACAGGACCATTGTTTTGATATTATGGATTATGTTGATCATTATTGAGGGATGATGATCCCAGGACTGTTGTTTTTATATTGTTGGTCGTGTCAATCATTCCTTATTGGTATGTCGTTGTCTCATTGCGGTGACTCTCTATTGGTCCTTATTGGATTTGTGATACTTTGAGTTTTGTTGTCATATTGATATCGTGACATTTTGGGTCACACTGGTGTGTCGGTTGGTATGCGTAGGATTTTCAAGATGGGCAAATGTAGTTATGTGTAGGTAGTTAACCTCATATTGAGATGATTACTTCATGAGACTGCCTAGGTACAAGACCACATGTGTATTTGATCGATACCCATAAGTGGCTTGTGCACAGATACATTTCCATCCCGGGCGTACTGAGGCACAATCTTTTGAGCCGTAATGTAGTTGATGCATCCATCATGTGTGACTATGTATATTTTGTGGATTTAGAGTCTATGATCTGGTTGATTTATACATCATGTTTGACTCTATGATATCAATGGTTTGAGGTCATAATCCTCTCAAGATTTGGCTGATCTTGTTGGAGCTTACGATGTTTATGGTTTCTCGATCATTTTTATTCTGTCTTAGAGTTTACCATGTGATGGTATTCTGAGTTTTATCTTTGGATTCTTTATCGGAGTCTATCATGTTGATGGTATTCTCAATTGTTGATCCTTCAGTTGATCGTTCTGGAGATTATCATATTGATAGTATCTCGGTTTTAGAGTTTATCTCGTTGATGGTTTTCTCGATTGTGGTTTACCCTTCGGTTGGTCGTATTGGAGTTTATCATGTCGATGATGTGATACCCCAGATTCTTGACCCGATTCAGACCCAAACACTTGAACCGTTAGCGCTAATTTTTGTCATTTTGTTGATCCTTCAACATTCGTATTTTTTTTGTGTTATCAATCTTGTGAAATTTATTATCTCGTGTCGAAAGACTTTTCTTTTCCTTTTGTCATGATTTTTCAATATGTAACCAATTGGTGAAATCATTACGCATTATTATTGTGTCATTATTTTTTACGGTATTTCGGTACATTATTTTGGGTATAGTTGAGCTTTTGAACGATCTCAAGAGTTTTAATTCTTGTTTAGTACAATGTTTCTGGACCATTCAAGTATGAATGGAGTGCCAAAGAGTATTAATATAAACAAGAGTGGATATTTTTGAAGATGGTTGTGCACGAGGACTGACTTCGATTAGTCACCGTAAATTGTATTAAAACCTAAAAATTTTCAAATTTTATAGAGTGATATATTTTTGAGTTAGCTTTCCAATGGCGCAAACAGAAAGTCATTTGAAGTCCGGATGAACAAGTTATGATAGATATACGTTGCTGATGTCAGTCTGCCGCGCTGGAAATTATCTTTATACCCTCAAAACCGATTTGAAAGTATAGGCTAGGCTGGATCAAAATCGGGCATTTCTTCATTTCTCCACCACATTCCAGCACCTTCCAGCCCTCTCTCCTGCCTCAACTCAGGATTTCGGTTTTTATCTTGTTTTTGTAATCCAATTGCATTTTCGGACACCCGGGAAGTGTGGTGTCGAGTTTTCTTCTGACGATTTCAAGAGTTTTCGATGGATTGAGGTAAAATCAGCCTTCAAACTCGAACTTAAAAGTCATGTTTAGAGCTTGACTCGATTAATTCATGTTTAGAACTTGACTTCATTTATATATTGAGTATTCAGGATATTGTTTATCGGTTCTAGCGAATTAGAATCAAATTTTATTTTGAGATTATTCTGATTCTACCTCGATCGCAAAGTGTTCGATAAAAGTCCCCTGAGAGTTTTGATTTGTAATTTTAGTATTGTTTTAATTAGAATTGTTCGACCTAACGTCGATTATATCGTGTTAATCATTCTAGGTGTAAGTTTCCAAGATTTCGGTTCGTAATTGCCAACCGATCGAAACCTACCAAACCAAAGTATCCGAGGCAAGTACTCTGATTGCGTTTATTGTACTTCGTATGAATATGTGAAAATGTGATTTTTGTAGAAATGATTTGTGCCATGTGCTTATTGAGTGTGTGCGAGCCGAGTAAAACCAGCGAGGGTCCCCTGGGATTTGTTAGACTTAGAGTTCTGCATCACTCGGTTGGGATATACACCAGGGAGGGCCTGACGAGGTGTCCCTGGGGTGTGTATCTTGCTCGAGAGGTACAGGGTCAGTATAGCTCGGGAGTTTGTTTTGTGATGATGATTATGGTATTGTATTCCTGGCACAATGATTTCTGTTGTTTATTCACTTGTTGTACATATTCTGAAATCATTGTACTTGCACCGGCTTCTTGTTAATCCCTTCGGGGGTGAATATACTTGTTATGTATTCAGGTATAGGTCTTAGTGGCGATCCAATGCAGGTAGGGCACAAGGATGACGAGCAACACTGATATAATGTACTATTTTGCATTTGTGGTCGTCATGTCGGGGTCAAGTGTTGTGTTTTGGTTTTGTACTCGCGCGGGTACTATCATGTGAGGTATATAGTGTTGTTGTTGGTTATTTATGATGTTGTTGGATCATTTGTGAGTTGTTATAATTGTCGTGATCCAACCGGATAATGTTCTGGATTGTTTTGTGATGTATGTCGTATTGAAGTTGTTGTTGATTTTAAATGGGTGAATATATCGGGTTTATTGTTGTTATTGTGTTTATGTTGGTCTAAGCCTGATAGGTTCTCGAAAAATAATCTACGGCGCTATGATATTCATGTATATCATGGGGGTGTTAGAGAATATGGTATCCGAGCTTAGGTTTATGTTGGAACAATATTTTTTAGATCATTTTTGATGATGTGGTATTAAAACCAAAATTTACTTAAAACATATTTTCTCTTCAGTTAACGTACGTAACACACATCACATTAACGTACGTAACATTCTACATTTAACGTACGTAATGCATCTTTTATAACGTACGTAACATTCACTATTTCGTAAGTTTTTCTGTACAGGTAACGTACGTAACCGGAGATATATAACGTACGTAAGGCTTGAATTATTCTGACCGTTGGAAAAGCCACTAGCCGTTGCAACAAGTCGTCTCAATCAACGGATCTTTGAACAGGATATTACGTACGTAACCATGAGGTTCATAACGTATGTAACGCATTTCATCATGTTTCACTGGACAGTTTCGGCGCTTTCATTACGGCCGTTATTCGGATCACATAACGTACGTAACGTACGTAACGTACGTAATCCACAGCATATAACGTACGTAACCAGTTAAACTGTTCCAACGGGAAATTGAGCTCAAGAAGGCTATAAATAGCCACCTTCATGGAGATTGAAGACACACAAGAATTCTGAGCTTACTAGCATACTCAAGCAATATCAAGCAAATATTTTGAGAGATATTCTTATTCTAGATTGTGATACGATAAGATTTGTTCTATAATTTCCAATCTTCATTCTTGTATCTAAGAGCGATATATCGTGAAAGCCGAGTTTCTACTCGCACTTATTTTGTGTATTGGTTATCTTGTACCTAGAAAAACAAGAGTGTTTTTGTGAGGTTGTTCTTGAGCCCGGAAATCATGAAGTTGTAAGAAGTTGGCACTAAACTAGAAAGTGCAAATTCCAAGTTTTAAGAAAAGTCCTAGTCGATAAAACTAGGTAGGGGACGTAGGCTTCGTTAATAGCCGAACCTCTCGAACAATTCCTTGTGTTCTTTCTTTTCCGCACTTTTATTACTCCGATATATTTGCTCCCGCACGAAAAGAGTACAATACTCTTAACCACACTATTCAACCCCCCTTCTAGTGGCGGTATCAATCTAACAATTGGTATCGGAGCGGTCTCTTTATCACCGGATTAACACCCGCTAGAGAAAAGATCCAAATGGCCTTTATCCACTCCTCCGTTGAAGGCAACGCTCTCAATCGCCCTCCCTTCTTCGATGGTTCAAACTTTATGACATGGAAGAAGAAGATGTCCATCTTCATCCGAGCTCACGATATTGAAATATGGAAGGTCATTGCCCTTGGACCTACCATTCCTAAGAAGATGGATGGCTCTCTCAAAAGTTTCGAAGAGTACGACGATGCCGACTGGAAGAACGATCACTTCAACAGTAAAGCCACTCAATTGCTTTATTGTGCTCTCAATCCAGAAGATCACAATAGAATCTCTTCCTGCGAGACGGCAAAAGAAATCTGGAAAATGTTAGAGATCACCCATGAAGGTATGAGTCAAGTGAAGGAAACCAAAATCAATATGCTTCTTTACGATTATGAACTCTTCACCATGAAAGAAGAAGAAAGCATTACCACTATGCTTGACCGTTTCTCGGCAATCACAAATGGGCTAGCTTCATTCGGGAAACCGATATCAAGCAGTGATAAAGCCAAGAAAATCCTTCGGTCTCTACCAAGGGAATGGGACGCTACCGTTACGGCTATCATGGAGTCGAAAGACCTCAATACAATAGAATTCAGCGCTCTCATCGGATCTCTCATCAATTATGAGATCGTCATCAAATCTCGCAGCTCGAAACCAAAACCTAAGGAGAGAGAAAGGACTATCGCTTTCAAAGCCAAAAAAGAATGCGATTTAGAGGATGAACCTATCGAAGAAGAGGACGAAGAAACCGCCTTTTACGCCAAAAACATAAAGAAATTTAAAAATCTTCTTCAAAGGCGCCGGAGAGATATCAAACAAGAATCAAGGGATGAATCCAAAAAGACTCACTTCCCTCAAAACAAAAAGTTCGACAACACTTGTCGAAGGTGCGGCGTTCCAGGCCATTTTGCAAAAGATTGTCGTGTTGTTGCTCCAATAAATTCATCAAAACCACCTCATGAAAAGTTCAAAAAGAAGGAGGTTTATGTCGCCACATGGAGTGACGATGATGAGGATGATGAACCACAAGTCCAAACCAATCTTACTCTAATGGCCCGCGCATCCGAAGATAGTGACGAAGAAGTTGAGGTTAGTGATTCTCATGAAGAACTACTTGATGCTTTTGAATCTCTAAATAATGAATACGAAAAGGCTTGCAATAGCAATAAGGAATTGAAAAAGAAAATAAAACTCCTTGAAATTGAAAATGCTAAATTATTGAAAAACAAGGAAGTTTCTATTGATCATACAAATTGCTTGGAACCGAGAAAATTGAAGATGAATTGCATAAAACTCAGAAAGAATTTAAACTTTATGTCAGAAAATTTTCATGTGGTAATGACAAATTCGAACAATTATTATTTGGTCAAAAATTTTCTCTTTCAAAACAAGGACTTGGATATAATTCATTTCCAATGAAAAAGTCCTTAGAAATTACCACAAAAGATTCGGACACTTTAAAAACGGGTATCCCATCATGTCCAAAATGTTTAAAACCTGGACATACCGAAACCTACTGTCGAAACTCTAGACGTACTATAAGGGTTAAGCAAATTTGGGTACCAAAAGGGACCGTTATTAAAAACCAAGTTTTTGTATCTAACTCCTCAGGACCCAAATTAGCCTGGGTACCTATAAAACGGAAGAAAATGGTTTTTGTAGGTACAAACAAGGAAGACAACATTATCAAATAAATGGTATGTTGATAGTGGATGTTCAAATCACATGAGTGGAAATGAACATCTCTTCACGGAGCTGAAAAAAGAAGATCGTGGCTGTGTTACCTTTGGCGATAATAAAAAGGGCCAAATAAAAGGGACAAGTAAAATTGGTAAGAAACCTTTACCCACTATTGAAAATGTTCTATTTGTTGATGGACTTTGCCATAATCTCCTAAGTGTTTCTCAACTATGTGACACCGGTCTTAAATTAATTTTTGAAATTACGCATTGCACGGCAATGAGAAAAGACCAAATCGTTTTTATTGGATTGCGCTATGGAAATATTTACATTGTTGATCTCCAAGATGAATCTTCTTTTAACGAAAAATGTCTACTTTCGTACGATGAAAATGCCGTTGTTTGGCACCGAAAATTGGGACATGCCTCTTTACCACTTCTTTCAAAATTGGCCAAAAATGATATTGTTCGTGGTCTACCAAAATTGAATTTTAGAAAAGACCACATTTGTGAGGCCTGTATTAAAGGTAAACATGCAAGAGGCTCGTTTAAACCAAAAATAGAAATTTCCACTAGTCGCATTCTTGAATTAATTCATATGGATTTAATTGGTCCGTCTCGACATGCCAGTCTAACAGGTAAACTTTATACCTTAGTTATTGTCGATGATTTTTCTAGATTTACTTGGGTAAAATTCTTAGCCAATAAAGATGATGCTTTTAACGAGTTTGTTAAGTGGTGTAAGGTTACCCAGAAGGAAAAAGGATTACCAGTTATCGCCATTCGAACCGATCATGGTGGAGAATTTGATTCTAATCTCTTTGAAGATTGGTGCGATAAATATGGTATTGGGCACAACTTTTCGGCACCTCGGACACCTCAACAAAATGGAGTTGTCGAGAGGAAGAATCGCTCTCTAGAAGAAATGAGCCGAACAATGCTCAATGAGTATGGTCTTCCTAAATACTTTTGGGCCGAAGCCGTTAACACTGCTTGTTATGTTATAAATCGTGTCCATCTCAGGAGGAACAAAATGATGACTCCTTATGAGATTTTTAAAGGTAAAAATCCCAATTTATCTTACTTTCATCCATTTGGTTGTAAAGTGTTTATTCATAATAATGGAAAAGACAATTTGGGTAAATTCGATTCTAAATCAGATATTGGAATATTTCTTGGTTATTCTACTAATAGTAAAGCTTATCGTGTATTTAATTGTAGAAGAGGCTCGGTAGAAGAGTCCATTCATGTAAAATTCGATGATACAGTTTTACCCCCGAGAAAGGTTGTTTTTGATGATGATGCAGGTATGGTTCCAGCTAAAGAAGTATCCGAAGTATCAAAGGAGTTGGAGAAGCTCGACGTAAGCTCGGACAAACAGGAGTAAAATACTTACAACCTTCCTAAAGATTGGGCATATGTGAAAGACCATCCGATGGAACAAATTCTCGGAAAAATCGATGAAGGTGTACGAACTAGGAGAAATATAAATGATTGTATTAACAATATTGCATTTATTTCTCTTACAGAACCAAAGAATATCGATGAGGCCATAAATGATGAGAATTGGGCTATTGCTATTCAAGAAGAGCTAAACCAATTCGAAAGAAATAAAGTTTGGGAATTAGTTCCGGCACCGGTAGACAAATCAATCATTGGTACCAAATGGGTTCATAAAATCAAAACCAATGATGATGGTCTCCCTATTAAAAATAAATCGAGGTTGGTCGCCCAAGGCTATAATCAAGAAGAAGGCTTAGACTATGAAGAGACGTTCGCTCCTGTTGCTCGTCTTGAAGCTATTCGTCTTCTCTGTGCCTTTGCCGCATACAAGAAGATCAAACTCCATCAAATGGATGTAAAAAGTGCGTTCCTAAATGGAATCATCCAGGAGGAAGTTTATGTCAAGCAACCTCCGGGTTTTGAAGACTATGATCATCCGGATCATGTGTACAAGCTCCATAAAGCTCTCTATGAATTAAAACAAGCTCCGAGAGCATGGTATGATCGTCTAAGCTCTTTTCTTATCTCAAATGGTTATAAAAGAGGTAATGTTGATAATACTCTATTCATTAAGGTCTTAAATGATGATATGTTAATTTGTCAAATCTATGTGGACGATATTGTTTTTGGTGCAACTAACGAAACTCTGTCCAAAGAATTTTCAAATCTTATGAAGGGAGAGTTCGAAATGAGTATGATGGGAGAGTTGAAAAACTTTCTCGGACTCCAAATTAAGCAACTCAATGACGGAATATTCATTCACCAATCCAAGTACGTCAATGAGCTTCTAAAGAAATTTAAGATGGAAGATTGCAAAGAAATATCCACTCCTATGTCTTCCACTCTTAAACTCGATAAAGATGAAAAAGATAAATCATTGACCAAAAGCGATATCGAGGTATGATCGGATCCTTACTTTACTTAAGCGCATCTAGACACGATATAATGTTTGCTACTGTCTATGTGCTCGTTTTCAAGCTAACCCTAAAGAATCTCATCTCATAGCATGTAAACGAATTTTCGATATTTAAAATATCTGCTTGGTTTAGGCCTATGGTATCCTTCGGCATTGATTTTCAACTTTTTGCATATAGTGATGCCGATTTCGGTGGTTGTAAAATTGATAGAAAAAGCACCACGGAACTTGTCATTTCATGAGTTCATGTTTAATTTCATGGGGAAGTAAGAAAGCAGGACTAGTGTCGCTACTTCCACGGTGAAAGCGAATATGTGGGTGCGGGAAGTGCATGTGCACAAGTTCTTTGGATCAAAATCAATTACTTGATTATGGCATCGAACTTAAAAATACTCCTATTTTTTGTGACAATACAAGTGCCATTAATTTAAGTAAAAACCCCATTTTGCATAGTAGGACAAACCACATCGAAATTCGTCACCATTTTATTCGTGACCATGTCCAAAACGGGAATGTTCGTCTCCAATTTGTTGGTACTAATGAACAATTGGCGGATATTTTTACAAAACCATTACCCGAAGAAGCTTTCAACTTTATTCGCATAAATTTAGGAATGGGACATGCTGATCATTTTTAAATATTGCATACTCATCATAGTCACATTAAATGGTCATTTAAATCGGGACATCATCGAAAGGAAAAGACTATTCATTTGGTCTATCTTACGTACGGTATACGCGGTCCATTACGTACGTAATAGGACCTTACGTACGTTAGAGGTTGGTTCGTTACGTACGTAACGAAACGCAGGTTTCACTCCAGAAAGTTTAGGTTTTTACGTTACGTACGTTACATAAGGAATATAACGTACGTAAGCGATCGTTGACCCTAACATATATAAACCCACATCGTCAGTTCCCTTTCCATTTCCTACAAATCCCTAGCGCAGCGACGAACTGTTCCGGAAAATCTATCAAAACTTCAAGATTATCCATCAAAACCATCACTTTTCGACCGATTCAATCCTCATGGCATCCAAAACTGGCAAAAAGAGAAGAGGAGAAACCTCCCAAACATCCTCCACGGCTTCCGGCGATCTATCATTTCGGAATGCTCAAGCCATGAAAGTTTTCAACGAAATCCTTATTGACGAAGAGGTAACTCCGAGTCACCACTTTGATTTTGAATCTCTGAACAGTGCTGGTGTTGCTATCGAAGAATTCTTCGATATGCTTGGGATTAATCGATTCGTTAGTCTTGCTCGACCAATTTATGAGGAATGTGTAAAAGAGTTTTATGCGAATTTTTTTGTCACTTATGATGCCGACCGACTTGCTGTTGTTAATTCCCTTGTGCGTGGTAAATCAATATCCTTTGATGAGGCGAAGCTTTCGGAGATTTTTGGTCTCCCTAATGAGGGTTTTCGATGCAAGGGAGAGTTTGCTCCTCCGGACGAAGTCTTTAACGATTGATCCGATGATGAAAGCTATGGTGTTCACGAGTCCAAAGTTCGTGATTTTTTGTCGGACAAAGCCGTTATAAATGTTCATTCCGGGCGGTTTGAAAACAATGACTTTGGGATAAACATTCGTTTGCTTCATGATGCTATCACTCGTTGTCTTATGCCTAAAGTAAATGCTCAGCTTCGACTGGTGAATATCGATATGGAGATTATTTATCATGTGTGGAAGGATCACCAAGTCAACTTCGCGTCTATTGTGCTAAAATGGTTCGTGGAAAAGGGTCAAATTTTCCACAAAAAGAGCTACGCGAAAGTTGATCGACAGAGAAAATCTGGAATGCCGTTCGGTTCTATCTTAACTGAAATTTTTGGGAAAGCTGGAGTTGATCTGTCTGGGGTCCACGGGGTTCCGATTCCTAGGGGGAGCCTCGTCACCGAGGGGACATTGCAGACGATGAGGTATCTTCGCACGAGAAATCGTGGATGGATATACTTTGCGTATATCAAGGATGATGATCGGCTCATAGATGGGGGCACTCTTCCGAGACCGGAGGAGAGGATCACATCGAGGGGGATCGAACATACTAGACCTCGTCCGTCATCTCAGCTTGGTTCCTCCCGTCCTCGTCCGGAATCCTCTTCTTCCCAGATGGCTTCTCGAATGGATAGGCTTGAGAAGGACATGAGCGACATCAAGATCATGGTGAAGAACATTTGCACACATTTTGGGATACTGCCGACACCGCCGGATGCGGACCTTGACTAGTCGGGCTATCCTTTCTGATGATGATGTTTCCTGTTTTATTAAAAGACCAAACATTTCATGTTATTCATGTTTATGCTTTGACTGTAATGACTATCTTTTTATGCATCATTTTGGTTATCATTTTGTTTAATCGTTGACTTGGTTTATGTTGATTATTATGCGTATCATTGATGTCTCTTGCAGGTTTTCTCAACTTTTTGTTAATGAAAAAAAGGGGGAGAATAATATGTATCGTTTTTGAAATCAACTTTTGAAATAACCCGTGCGCGTTTTCAGGGGGAGCATATTAATTTTTGCAGTGCTCGTGTTCAGGGAGAGATTTTAATTTTTATTAAAATCATGTTTTCAAAAACTCACATAAGTAAATTTTGTCATCATCAAAAAGGGGGAGATTGTTGGAACAATATTTTTTAGATCATTTTTGATGATGTGGTATTAAAACCAAAATTTACTTAAAACATATTTTCTCTTCAGTTAACGTACGTAACACACATCACATTAACGTACGTAACATTCTACAGTTAACGTACGTAATGCATCTTTTATAACGTACGTAACATTCACTATTTTCGTAAGTTTTTCTGTACAGGTAACGTACGTAACCGGAGATATATAACGTACGTAAGGCTTGAATTATTCTGACCGTTGGAAAAGCCACTAGCCGTTGCAACAAGTCGTCTCAATCAACGGATCTTTGACCAGGATATTACGTACGTAACCATGAGGTTCATAACGTACGTAACGCATTTCATCATGTTTCACTGGACAGTTTCGGCACTTTCATTACGGCCGTTATTCGGATCACATAACATACGTAACGTACGTAACGTACGTAACCAGTTAAACTGTTCCAACGGAAAATTGAGCTCAAGAAGGCTATAAATAGCCACCTTCATGGAGATTGAAGACACACAAGAATTCTGAGCTTACTAGCATACTCAAGCAATATCAAGCAAATATTTTGAGAGATATTCTTATTCTAGATTGTGATACGAGAA
Organism: Orobanche coerulescens; assembly: GCA_033398695.1. Taxonomy (NCBI): domain Eukaryota; kingdom Viridiplantae; phylum Streptophyta; class Magnoliopsida; order Lamiales; family Orobanchaceae; genus Orobanche; species Orobanche coerulescens. Next base: position 151,709,128 of record CM065815.1, read on the forward strand.
GATTTGTTCTATAATTTCCAATCTTCATCTTGTATCTAAGAGCGATATATCGTGAAAGCCGAGTTTCTACTCGCACTTATTTTGTGTATTGGTTATCTTGTACCTAGAAAAACAAGAGTGTTTTTGTGAGGTTGTTCTTGAGCCCGGAAATCAAGAAGTTGTAAGAAGTTGGCACTAAACTAGAAAGTGCAAATTCCAAGTTTTAAGAAAAGTCCTAGTCGATAAAACTAGGTAGGGGACGTAGGCTTCGTTAATAGCCGAACCTCTCGAACAATTCCTTGTGTTCTTTATTTTCCGCACTTTTATTACTTCGATATTTTTGCTTCCGCACGAAAAGAGTACAATACTCTTAACCGCACTATTCAACCCCCCTTCTAGTGGCGGTATCAATCTAACAGTTTATGTACCTAGGCTATTGGTGTTTTTGGGTCTGTAAAAGTTGAGTCGGTCGTCTGTTTATGATATCACTGGGTTGTTTCCACCTCGTTCGACCTGTGTGTTAGGAATACCTATTAGATTTTGATGATGTCATCAGTGCATTATATGTTTTATTACTTGGCAAAATGTAAGGAAGAACCAAATGAGTATCTTCCATAGGCCTTATATGTGATAAGATAAATACTTGGCAAAATGTAAAGAAGAACCAAATGAGTATCTTCTATAGGCCAAATAAGTTAGGCTCAAAATTGGCTAGGAACAAAGGTACAGATAAGTACATCAGAGAAGTACAGCCGAGTCAAATCAGAGAAGTTCTGGTCAACAAAAATTCATCAGAGATGTTTGACCAGACTGCAATCAAGTGATTAGCGGACCAAGTAAACTGAAGTCTGACCATCAGATAAGTCAAAATTTATCAGGACAGAAGACTTCAGATAAGTCGTCTGATCAGGCAAGTGTCAACAGTCATCAGAGAAGTCATCGGCAGAGAAGTTCTAACTGCAGAGAAGTTGACTGTACATCAGACAGCTTGACCTATGTAAGATCAGCCAAGTACTCCAGTCCACGTCAGCATGTGTTGAATAGTCAAGAATTACGGAAAGTCACATGCAAGCATGAAGGGACAGATTGGAGAGATTCCCGCAAGGATTTGAATTAAATAATCCATCCAGGACTACCACTTAAGACTTTAATCTTATTATATTCAAAAGATTCGGTGCCTCACATGGAAGTCTTCATAACGGTCAGAAATCGGATTAAAATATGGGAATCCAGCCTTGCAACGTTCAGAAAGAAAACAATGAAGTCTACCTCTCTAACGGATGGATTTGTTACAAGATTTGCAACGGCTATGAAGGAAATGCTCAAGGAACGTCACCTATATATATCCGAAGATTTGAAGTTGAGCAATACGGTGTGAACAACACTTACAAGCGATCAAAGCAATCAAAGCATTCAAAACGAAACAATAGCATCGTAAAAGAGCAAGAGTTCTAAAGTTCATATTTGAAGAAGTTCTTAGTTGGAGAAGACAAAAACTCGTGTCTTTAATCCTGAGTTCGGGGTACTTCACTGGTTGAAGTTCAAGACTGTAAAGACATCCAAGGATCGCGGATCAAGAGGTGCAAGGCAGTCAAGGGAGTTGCAACGGCAAGGAATTCTACTAGTTGGAAGCTGTTGTAACCGGTTGAATCACTGTAATCTTTATCACTGGTTGATAATTATAGTGAATTCATCTCCAACTGGTTTGGAGAAAAGTGGATTAGTATAGGATTACCCCACCTCTGAGACCACTATAACTGCCTGCGTATTTTACTGTTTTCAGCATCATACTTTAACTGTTGCATTCATACTACTGTTCCATTACTAGCTATTTGCATTCGTCATCAGCTGACTTCCGCATTTCTATCAGCTGAGAAACTCCTCTTTGTGAAAAAGAGTTCAAGAGTTTCAACAAGTCTATTCACCCCCCTCCCCCACCTCTAGACTTGTTTCTGGACGACTTGTGACCTACACTGTGCTGTAAGTCTCTCTGGTCCTTAATTTCCTTTCTAAACCTATTTTAGTCTAATTCTGAGCATGTCTGAACTTTGTATTGAGATAAAGACCTCTGGGAAATATATTCCATTGGAATCGTGCCTATTTTATTTTATTCAGATCCTATTTGAACCCTGCGAGGAACTAAGGTAACTTGTTTGTACCTTGATCTCATCAGAACTATGTTTATTATTTATTCCTTCCTTATACGGTTGTGGAGGTTGTGCACACTGGCGTGTGGTGATGGTTATACAGAAATAAATTTTCTTGAGAACAGGAATAAATCGAGTCGAACTTTTATTCGAATCCAATACTTGCGAGATTCTATTCGTTAGACTGGGAATTCGAGATCTTAATGGAGATAAGTGAAATATCAAAGTCACTGTTGGGTTGAAATCCTCGGTGGTACTTAGGCTCGTGTATTTATTTGAATGAGAGTAAGATATTTTACAACTCACGTCAACTCATGTTATTGTCATTTTAGAAAAAGTTTTCAAAACCTTTGAAAAATCAAACTTGCATTTTTAAAAAGAGAAACTTAATTTTGAAAATTTTGATCTCGATATTCTTATGAGGGCCTGCAAATTTAAATTTTAGATTTGGATATATAACATGCAGATTTGTCATGCAAATTAAGTTACCTTACAACATGATTCTGATAGGACGTATCTTTTGAGTTCTTACAAAAACAACGAAAGTTAAGAAATGGCATCGTCTTGAGAAAATGTCGGCTTTCTCATAAACGCTGAGTTTTGCGCCTTTCAAGCTGAATGTTCTCTGAGTTAAAATAGAAAAGTGAGTTATACACTAAGAACTCCCCGTCGGGAGTATGTACGTATAAACATAACATGTGAATATGAAAAGTTTCTTTCTGGAAAGCAAATATACGAGCCCATGTACCAGGAGCAACAGATGCATCGCAGCTACAACGTGTAAAAGAGTTACTTAAATAGTTGAGCACGTATTATTTACGTGCGATGTTGTTAATGTGTAACGGCTAGAATAATGAGTTTAAAATTGTAGTCTTGTGATCTCATCGCTCCAATCGAGATGCAACATATTTATATTTCGACTTATTGCGGATGATTCTCTTATGTGCGTCAAGTTGGACCTTGATGACATATTTTCTTGATAACCCTTCATTATAGGCATGAAAACCATATATTGTCTCTCGATTGTAAATCCCCGATTATGTGGACGGTGATGGTGTTATGCTAATTCGAACAACCTTGATCGAGGGGCTGAAACTTGTTGGTGGAATTAGGGTTTTGGGATATATAATGTGTATACGGCCCGTGAAAATGGTTATATAGCGTATTTTGGAAAATCGGGTATATTATTGATTTCTATATTCCATTAAGAATGAAAAGTTTGAGTATCGATTTTATCCGCTACATGAATTTTTTTTAAAGTGGTGTAATCTTCACAAATTGCGATAATCTACAATTTAATATTGCCTTATCAAATGGTCACGTATTTCGGTAAAAAAAAATTGATTAAACATTTTGGTAGAAGAGGAAAATTTCTAATTAGCGGGTTTGAAAACTCATTAATTTTTTGAAATATTTCAAATTAGTTTCGATATCTTTAAAATTTTAAAACATAAATTATTTTATACACTGTTCAAAAATAATTTGAAAGTCGACGTGTGAAGTAAAACTTTCTCTTCTAAATTATCTCGCCCTTTTATTTTTAAAATTATATTTCATAAAGTGCGGGCATAATATTATTGTCCTCGTCAGAGGACTAAAAAAAAAGGTTGATTTTTATCGCGAATCTACGACTCGAATCGTGTCGTTTTTCGGTATAATAAGAACACTCGGGCTTGTATGTGCTGAAGAGTATCATATGTTTTAGTATATTGAACCTTAACGAATGTGGACGCGATGATGGTCGTGTAAGCGGTGATGTGATTCGTAAATCGTTGGTGTCCCCGACAATCGTGATCCCGATTCTTTCCATACCATTGTTTTACGTTTCCAACCCTATTTGATCAAACTCCTTAATAATATCTATGTCGTGTTACTTTTCATTGTTGACAATTCGATGTGATCCTCTCGACAACCTTAAAACCACCTCGTCCTGCTCAATTGACTGTCACTTAAATAAATATTGAAGCTGTTTTGTCAAAGCCACATGATTTTGTTCGAAAACATCGTTTGGTCGTTTCTACGTGTGCAATTAATATTTCTAACTAGTTGTGAGCTTGAGTACTGGTATTCGAGCTCGAAACATGGCTTCAGGACGTTTGAGTTATTTGATAACTTTTCTAACTCTGAGAGCATCTATTTTCGAACTTCTACCCCTCCATTTCGAACCCTCGTGCCCATATGTAAGTTATTGCCTTGGCTCGTATACCATATACTTGTTTAGTCCGTTCGTTGCATTTCGAGGATTATCGCGTTCATTGCTGAGCCAAGTAGTTATTTTTCTATGTTGATTCTGCTGCTCATTATTACCAGATTCGGGATGAAACATATTTTAAAAGGGATAGAATGTAATAATCCTATTTTTTCGTGCCAGTTCCTTTTCTTTTGAACTAATTTTCCTTCCTTTCGGTTCGCTAGTCTCGATAAGCAAAATCTAAGAAATGACCATCATGTCTTGACATGAAACACGAATACCAAGAGTTGTGATTATCTCTTTCGGCCTGGCCGATATTTTGGTCGTATTTGTACCATTGATAAACTTGATCCTTATCAAGTATCCTTGCGAGTCTATCGCCAAGAATTCATTATGGCCGCAAGAGATAACCGACCTCTAATAACGGCGCCGCTGCAATAACGGCCACTAAGAGACATTGTAGCAAGTAATCTTGAACAAAGCACATTCTACTCCGTACTCGATTCATCCAGGTACGAGTAAAATATATAAGGAAGAAGGATTTTTGATGGCCGAACATGAAGATAGATGTAACGGAGTACATGTCGAAATGTTTAACTTGTCAGCAAGTTAAAGTTGAACATCAAAGACCTGCGGGGAAGTTGCAGTCGTTACCGATTCCGAGATGGAAGTGGAAAGATATCGCGATGGACTTTATTGTTGGAATGCCAAGGACGCGACCTGGGATGAATTAATTTGGGTAATTATTGATCGACTAACCAAATCGGCGCATTTTCTTGGTATTAAAGATAATTGGGGACCGGATAGGTTGGCTTGTTTATCTATTGCAGAAATCGTGAGATTACATGGTACCCCAAAGAGTATTGTTTCAGACTGCAATGGTCAATTTGTCACGCATTTCTGGCAGGCGGTACATTGAGCACTTGGTACTGAATTGAATTTTAGTACCGCGTATCATCCTCAGACGAATGGGTAATTGGAGAGAACCATCCAGACATTGGAAGATATATTAAGGGCATGTGCCTTGAATTGGAAAAAAGATTGGGAAATCTATTTACCGTTAGTTGAATTTGCGTATAATAATAATTGGCATAGTTCGATTGATATGGCTCTATTTGAAGCATTATATGGAGGACGGTGTAGATCGCCACTTTGTTGGGACGAGCCATACGAGTTAATTGGAGTAGAGCTAGACTTGTTAATTCAAACGAGGGAGAAGATTGTTGTTATTCGACAAAAGCTATTAACCATCCAGAGTCGACAGAAGTCGTATGCCGATAATCGACATCGACAATTAGAGTTTCAGGTGGGGGATCATGTATTGTTGAAGGTATCACCGACTCATGGAGTCCTACGGTTTGGTAAGAAGGGGAAGCTTAGTCTTCGTTATATGGGTCCCTTTGAAATCCTGGACAAAGTAGGTGATGTGACTTATCGACTAGCGTTACCTCCGACGCTTAGTCATGCTCATAGCGTGTTCCATGTTTCACAACTGTGTAAGTATGTTCCCGATCCCACTCACGTTATTGATTATGAAGAGATTGAGGTAAATGATGATGTTACGTATGAAGAACAACCGATAGCAATATTAGAGCGTCGGGTGAAATAATTGCGGCGGAAGGAGATTCCGTTAGTGAAGGTTCAATGGTTTAAGCATGAAATTGAAGAAGCTATATGGGAAAGTGAATACAATATGTGAATTCGAAATCCCAACCTCTTTGCGTCTTAAGTTTCGGTACGAAACTTTTTATTAGAAGGGGAGAATGTGATACCCCAGATTCTTGACCCGATTCGGACCCAAACACTTGAACCGTTAGCGCTAATTTTTATCATTTTATTTGTCCTTCGACCCTCGTATTTATTTTGTGTTATAAATCTTTTGAAATTTATTATCTCGTCTCGAAAGACTTTTCTTTTCCTTTTGTCGTGATTTTTAAATATGTAACCAATTGGTGAAATCATTACGCATTATTATTATGTCATTATATTTGACGGTATTTCCGTGCATTATTTCGGGTATAGTTGAGCTTTTGAACGATCTCAAGAGTTTCAATCCTTGTTTAGTACAATGTTTCTGGACCATTCAAGTGTGATGGAGTGCCAAAGAGTTTTAATATAAATAAGAGTGGATATTTTTGAATATGGTTGTGCACGAGGACTGACTTCGATTAGTCATCGTAAATTATATAAAAATCTAAAAATTCTCAACTTTTATATAGTGATAGATTTTTGAGTTAGCTTTCCAATGGAGCAAACGGAAAGTCATTTGAAATTTGTATGAACAAGTTATGATAGATATACGTTGCTGAAGTCAGTCTGCCGCGCTCGAAATTACCTATATACCCTCAAAACCGATTTGAAAGTATAGGCTAGGCTGGATCAAAATCGGGCATTTCTTCATTTCTCCACCACATTCCAGCACCTTCCATCCCTCTCTTCTGCCCCAACTCAGATTTTCGGTTTTGATCTTGTTTTTGCAATCCAATTGCGTTCTCGGACACCCGGGATGCGTGGTGTCGAGTTTTCTATTGACGATTTCAAGAGTTTTCGACGGATTGAGGTAAAATCAGCCTTCAAACTCGAATTTAAACCTCTAGATTTTCGATTAATTCATGTTTAGAACTTGACTTCGTTTATATATTGAGTATTCAGGGATATTCTTTATCGGTTCTAGCGGATTAGAATCAAATTTTATGTTGAGATTATTCCGATTTTACCTCGATCGCAAAATGTTCGATAAAAGTCCCCTGCGAGTTTTGATTTGGAATTTTAGTATTGTTTTAATTAGAATTGTTCGACCTAACGTCGATTATATCGTGTTAATCATTCGAGGTATAAGTTTCTGAGATTTTGGTTCGTAATTGCTAACTGATCGAAACCAACCAAACCTAAGTATCCGAGGCAAGTACTCTGATTGCGTTTATTGTACTTCTTGTGAATATGTGAAAATGTAATTTGTGCCATGTGCTTATTGAGTGTGTGCGAGCCGAGTAAAACTAGCGAGGGTCCCTTGGGATTCGTTAGACTTCGAGTTCTGCGGATCACTCGGTTGGGCTATACACCAGGGAGGGCCTGACGAGGTGTCCCTGGAGTGTGTATCTTGGTCGAAAGGTACAGGGCCAGTATAGCTCGGGAGTTTGTTTCGTGATGATGATTATGGTATTGTATCCCGGAATATCTGTGCTCGCACTATGATTTTTGTTTTATTCACTTGTTGTACATATTCTGGAATCGTTGTACTTGCACCGGCTTCTTGATGACCCCTTAGGGGGTGAATATACTTGTTGTGTATTCAGGTACAGGTCTTAGTGGCGAGCCGATGCAGGTAGGGCACAAGGATGACGAGCAACACTGATATAATGTACTATTTTGCGTTTGTGGTCGTCATGTCGGGGTCAGGGGTTGTGTTTTGGTTTTGTACTCGCGCGGGTATGGTCATGTGAGGTATATAGTGTTGTTGTTGGTTATTGATGATGTTGTTGGATCAGTTGTGAGTTGTTGTAATTGTCGTGATCCAATCGGATAATGTTCTGGATTGTTTTGTGATGTATGTCGTATTGAAGTTGTTGTTGATTTTAAATGGGTGAATGTGTCGGTTTTGTTGTTGTGTTTATGTTGGTCTAAGCCTGGTAGGTTCTCGAAAAATAATCTACGGCGCTGTGATATTCCTGTATATCACGGGGGTGTTACAGATAACATCCCAGCTTATCCTTGGTTGCTTATCGTTATTGAGATTCCGAGCATTTTGACTTCATATGATTCAGAAATTATTGCCATTATTTAGGCGGTTGATTCTCATATGTATTGTGCTATTAGTTTTTATCATGATTTATAATCATTTTATGAGAATTGAGATTTGGTCCTGTGATCCGACAGACAAGATTTGGCAAGGATGGATTATTCCATACTTATGGGTTATGATAATGTCTTGAGAAAGTTTATTTTGTTTGAGTACAGTACAAATGCTTGTGTTTGATCTCATCTCGTCTTTTGAGAATACGAGATATGGAGGTGAAGAATGGTTTGGTATGGATTACCACGAGTCGGTGAGGTTATGACGGTGAGATTACATTGGTGGTACTTCTTACCTTGTAATTACATTGGTGTGTAATTATTTATGAGAATGCGATCTTTATCATTGTTGAGTATTGTGGTTGACCCTATTGTAGGCTTTATTTTTAGGTTCTCGGAGATCGAGTTTGTAGCGATCGTAAAGAGATGAGCTTCCCGGATGATACCAGCTATGGCATGTATTTGGGAATCATATACTTTGACTTTTTGTTATTTTTCTGGTGCAACGTATTTTTAGACTGTTGATTTTATCCAATGTGTGTTTACTTTAAAATGGCTTTCCGGCATTTTATAAACCATGTTTTGAAAAAATACTTTCCTAAACTATTTTTGTCGGTACATGTAAATTTTGACTTAACGTACGTCTTGAAACTGTTGAGTTTTGGCACTTTGGCCTTGAACTTTTAAACGGGATTCATGACGATATTTGCAAAATGGATTTATTATTATTCTAGTATTTGAAAGATATTCACGTCATTGGCCTTATTGGCATGTTTGAATGATTGTGTAAATGGTATTTAGCCTGATGGGCTCCAATGTAGAACCCACGGCACTGTAATATCTCTAAATAGTTTTGGGGGTGTCACAGTAATGTCTTAGTCTGGTACTAATATTTGGACCTTTAACTGTCGTCACGATATTTGGTTCGAAGATTGTTGGCTTGGGCATGAAGTCAGACCGCCACTGTTAATTTTGGCCTTTGATATTTTCACTCTTACATTTAATGACGTGCTATATCCTTAGTTGTGGATCTACTCTCGAGTCATATCATAATCGCGACCATACCCTAAACTAAAATGCAATCATTTTAGGATCACTTTGTCTAGGAAACTATAATATCCTCATCTAGAACCGCAGTTGCGCTGCTCGATACATGACTTAGTATAACTGTCTCTCGATGCATACATGTGCAGTTTAGAGGGGGCTCACCCTCGAAGGACATAGCATTTAGTTTTGCACGCTATTTACTCCCAATTTCAGTTGGATATAGTTACGTACATATACACTGATGTGATCAAGCATATGTTTATGCATTACATTCTGATGTCAATATTTTTATTATCAAATGAAGGGATATATTTGAGTAAGTGTGTGGTTTATTTTGATTTTATGGAAAATTATCAGTTGACTATTCGGTTTATAGAAATTATGGCTGACTAGGCATTTAACAGAAGAAAGGTTTTGAATATACGGATTTTTCTGACTACAGGTTCGAACTGGATCTTTGACAATGTTAATACTTCACGATCCGATATTTAAAAATTTAATAAATATTATGACAGTCGACGACCTAAATTAAGTATAAAATACTCCATCTGTTATAATTTCTTGTTACAGCAGTATGGAGTACTACTCAAAATTCCAAATTTTTCAAAACTTCAATTTTGACCCTAAACTTTATGAATCTACATTTTAAATAAGTTTTAAAAAACGGACTAACTATATATTCGAATAATACAAACATAGTTGCCAAACGCTCGTAATGGCATAATAATTAATTAATTCGGTAATCAAATTCCTGAAGAAATTTATCTTCTCATGGCTGCCTCATATGTTAAACGGGTCCATACGCACATATCAGATGTTACTAATCCTTGACGACTGAGGCTTCTGCATATATATCCTTCCTCCTCCGCCGGTTAGGGTTTCTATAAATAAACCCCCACCGCGACTTGTCATACTCATACGCAAATGCCTAGATCAATGATGGATACCGATTATACTGGATTACTCCTACCTACTCTTCTACACATGGAAGGGGATCACGATCCCCATACCAATTATCGAACTAATCCTTCTTCTTATTTGGCAATCGACGGCGACACTGGTCAATATAGCATCTCATATGATCCCCCAAAAATCCCCAAAGGGTTTACGATTACACCACATAGGAGATTCCATGGTCTTCGTCAATTTTTGGTTACTAAGGATGATGATGCTGGTGCCTATGATCTTGTCAATGTCGGAACCATGATGGTCCAAAACGGCTATGCTTATGTTGTCGGTACAGTCATCCATCTCGAGGGACCGTCTGCCTCTGTCTTCAGAACATATATTCGATTCCCCCTATTTGCATTCAAATTTTCCTATAAAATACCTGCTAGAGTAAGACTAGAAGAACATTATGAACAACTGAGAAAAAAACATGAGGATGAATTGAAAGAGATTATCAAAAGTGATGTTGAATGGACTGATATAACTCAGCCTCGCATTCTTGAATTTCGTTTGACCTGGAAAAATTTGATTTCTCCTACCTGTTCTGCTTGTAGGGCTGAACTACCGGATAGATTCTGTCCTGATTGTGGTTTTGAATGTCTTCAAGTGGAGAATGCAGTCGATGAGAGTGATAAATATTTTGCAGGTTATCAATCAACCGAAATGCAGCTACACTATAAAAAAAACAGTTTTTACCGAGGCCATTTACCGACGTCCGTACCCACCGTTGTTAAACTTATAATTTACCGACGCCATTACCGACGCCCGTTATTTAATTGATTTACCGCGCCATTGCCGACGACCGGTTCGCAGACTTATTTTTTTCTTTTTATTTCACAATTAACGACGCCGTTTACCGACGCCATTTACGGACGCCTTTACCGACGCCATTTTGGCGTTGGTAATTTTTTTTTTATTATTTTTTTTAATTTAATGACGCTGTTTACGCCATTACCGACGCTATTTTTGGTGTCGGTAAATAGCGGCGTCGGTAATGGCGTCGGTAAAAAATTACTATCGAGCGTTTTTCCAACGGCGGATTGTCATCGGCAATTTTTTTACCGACGCCATTTTCTGTTTTGCCAACGGCGTTTGGCGTCGGTAAAAACTGTTTTTTTTTGTAGTGCTAGGATGAGGCTTTGAATGTCTTCAAGTGAACAATGTAGATCGTGGGATGTATGGTGATCAATCAACCGAACTGCAGCTAGGAAAAGCGATATCAGACCACATAAAGCAAGCACTAAAGTTAGAGATGGACGAAATCTGCACTGCTAATACCACAATCAATTCTAAATTAGAAGACGTATCAGAGACAATCAAAGCACCCAAGTTAATGATTCAGGAAACCTGCACTGCTGATACCACAATTAAGTCTGAATTGGAGACAGCAAGAGCTGCAAAGAGAGAGGCCCTCATGGAAGTCAGCAGAATGGCAGAGGAAGTCTTGAAGAGTAACAGAAAGGCAGCGCATGTGGCTGAGCAGCTAAAGGCTGTGCAAGCAGCCCTTGCCACAGCCAAGTCTGAATTAGAGACAGCAAGAGCTGCTTTGAGAGAGGCTGTCACGGAAGTCGGCACATCGACAGAGGAAGTTAGAAAGAGCAAGAGAAAGGCAGAGCATGTGGCTAAACAACAAAACCTGAAGGTGCAGGTGGATCCGTTGAAGAAGAGGATGCCATTTGGTTCTCTAATCGCTGATGACCAAGAGCATTGTCTAATTGATAATGAAACATATAAGAAGAAGAAGAATGTGGACATGCCGAGAAGATTTTGTGTGCCTACACAGCAACTTCGTGATATTTTGGGCAACCGAGATATATTTGTCTCAATCTTAGTACTACACTACTATCACTTGTTTGCATACTTAAATTTTGTGATTGTTTTGCAGGTGGAAAAGAGTCTCATTGTGATATGTTGGTGATGTTTCTGGATGTTTAATTGGTGTGTTTGATTGTTTAGCTGGTGAGTTGGTTGGATTTCAGTGTGAGTTTGTTTGAAAACAATTTGTGATGAATTATATCCTTGTGATGTTTATGGAAAAAAAAAAACGCTCGTAATGGCATGAGGTATCAAATAAAATATTGCTCATCATCTTTAACTTTATGAAATTGTAGGTTTGGCCCCTTAAGTTTTAAAAAATGTATTTTTTACTTAAGAAAATATAGATTTTGAAGATTTGATACGGACTAACCATAACTTTGAAAATTAAAATATCAGTTGCGAACTACTTACACAGACATGTGTCAAGTACAAAAATAGTTTCGCATTTTAAAATTTTAAAAATTAGAGTTTGACTCCTCTTTTGGTTTAAACTATAAATTATGTAAAAGGCAATAATTTTCCATTTCAACTCGGATCGTCCTCAAATTTTAGGGAAAGGTTCATTAACATCAAAAAGTCCAATGAGATCATTTTTATAACTTGCACTTTGGGGCCGAAAGAATTCTGGAAATTCCAGTATGGTCCACGATAATGTAATATTATATTTCTAACCCGTTAAACATTCTTAACGAATTCCGGTGCATATGAATTTTATGGGCAAATTGTGAGAGCCACCTTAAGTCCAATTTTTCGTATTTACAGTCCATAATTTTAAAATTATAATTTTGCCTCAAAAGTGTCTGATTTAGTCAATTTTAATCTAGTTCGAGTCGTAAGTCAATGAATTTATCATACTACTTTAACAGTCTATCAAGAAGTCACATAATCATGGGTTGAAGTATTCAAATTTTCGGAATCATAATATATCATTAATTATTCAATAATCAAGTATTGCATGCTCAATATATCTTGCAATATATCATCAGTTTTTAATTAAACACTAGCATGAGAATTATATATATATATATATATTTATATTGTTGGGATTTGGTGTCTAAAACCAAGGCGTAGCGGAAGCAATAATACGAATCTAATTCGATCTGAATCCCATAAGAGGATCGATCAAGCTATGCATAAACAAATATAAATAAAAATAAGAGTAGGATTTGAAATCATACCCTTGAAGTCCGTTGATTAAATAGTAGTCTCTTCCACGAATTCGATTCGCCAAACTTTTGAAATCCCGAGCACCGAAGCACCGTGCCTCTACTTGCCACGCACCGAAAGTCGATCGGAATAAATTCTATCTTATTATCTTCCAAACATACAACTAGAACAAGATAGTCGGAACTTACTAAATTTATTTATATCACTCCAAGTATATAAAATAAATTTTCTCTCTTTAAATTTATTTTCTCACAATTTTTTTCTAAAAAAATAATGAAGATAAGAAGAATGAAGAAGTAGGATATATTGATGAGAAAAACTATTCTCCCTCACTTGAAATGCCCAGCCGTGAGTCCTCCTTTTCAAGAGTAAGGCCATGTTCTTTTGAACTTATTTTTTAGTTTTGATTCGATTCGATTCGATTCGATTCGAGTCAATTCGATTCAATTCAATTCAGTCGATTCGAGTCCATTCGATTCGATTCAATTAATTTCATTTCGATTCTTCTTCTTATTATTATTATTAATCTTAATTGTTATTGTTATTATTACTAATAATATTACTATTATTGTTGTTGTTGTTAATTACTATTATTATTATTATTTATCATTATTATTATTATTATTATTTACCCTTAATATATATTTGATTCGATTCGATTCGAGTCCATTCGATTCAATTGATTCAATTGATTCGATTCGAATCAATTCGATTCGATTCGATTCGATTGATTAATTCGATCCAAAAAAACAGGCGAAATCTCATTCCCTTTTTATTCTTCTTCCTTTTTATGATTCTTTCAAAAAGAATAATAACACCAACCACCCTGCTAAAATCCTTGGCCTTCCACCAACTAAGGTGGAATAAAAACCAAGGTGAAAATACAAAGGGTAGGTTCGGCCATCTAGAAGGACCGGAGGAATCCGGTCCATTTCGGACTCTCTCAAGTCCAAACAGATAAAAAATATTCCGTTCCGATGTATTTATATCAATTAATCAATTCAATTAATTAATTATATCAAATAAAAAATCATATAAATAGTTTCTTCAAAAAATAATTATATTTATGAATTAAATTAATCATCTAATCATTTATTTAATTCATTAGGCCGAAATTAATTTATCCAATAAAATAATTTAGACATCCAATGTCCCAAAATTAATTAAACCTCCAATGTCCAATAAATTAGATATTCAATATCTAATATTAATAAAGAGAGATAAAGCTCGATTTATTCCGTCATCAGTCCTATTGTGCGACTCGGTAGGTCCGTCTCAGTTAGCAATGGGAGGAACCAAAGAGTAGTAGCACCACCTAGCCAGCCTGACGGCCTACACCGTACCCCAAATGATAACGAATGATTGAGATCATTCAAAAACCTTTCTGTCGTGAATACCAATATACGTATAAATCCTTCTTTCAAGTGTCCCGATCAAGTTATAGGGTCACGATCAGTCAAACCCTATTTGCACTTGACGCTATGCATGAGTCAATGCAAATCGATATCATCGAGCTTTCGTGTATCCAATACCACTAGCTCTAATACTTTGGCCAAAGACTTATGATCTCATCTGCCAATAACCACATAGGACATATAGCCCGTTCACTAACACGAGAAAGAATTCTATCTTGGTATTTAGTAGAACCTGCTAGTTGCCCGTCAAGACGCACGTCGAGGTTGACCCCCACCTTCAATTTTTTTGGGTCGAACTAATCTAATGAAGTCTTAATGTCACAAGCACATCCCTACTAAATCCTCAAGTCGAAGGTTCACGAATACCTACCACAACCTTTTGATTCCGTTATTGACTGTCCTGGGTGAAATCCGTGTGACGAATCAAGGGTGATTCGGTTCGAGTATACTAATCCCATCAGCATACATATAACGTGTGCTCCCACTAACCATTAGTGTTCGACAAGCACTCTCTAAGTTAAAGAACACGTCATACAAGTCTTCACATAAACTTAATGCCCAGTCAAGTTTCATCGACTTGCGAATGATTAAGTATTTGAGCCATAAACCTTTCCAGTGCCGATCCCCTTATCCAAAAGGAGTGAAATATTTTGCTCTCAAATACATGGACTAGTTTCTATATATATATTTACAAGTTAGGAATGTCAGTGACTACGAGTAAATAAAGAAACATACAATTGCCTTTAGATAATGAATTACATAATAACAAGTACAATGCCCTCACTCTAACATCCCCTGAGTGGCATTCGAGGGCATACTCCTAACAATCTGCCACTTGCACTCAATGCCACACACTATGGTATCTAATACCCATGTTCTCCAAATGACGCTCCAAGCTAATATGAGAAAGTGGCTTGGTCAGTGGATCAGTGACGTTGTCGGCTGAGTCTACTCTATGCAGCACAATGTATCCCTTGCGAACAAATTCTCTCACGAGATGATACTTCCTCTCATTGTGTTTGGTACTGTTGTGAAATCTTGGCTCCTTGGCCTGGGGTATAGCTCCGTCGTTGTCGCAGAAAAGCAGAACAGGCAGCTCAGCACATGGAATCACTTGATTGAATAGATAATTTTCAAAAGTTTAGAATGTAATGGATGATTCAATTCCTATACAAAACCCACTTCTATCTACAGACATTTCTGGAGGTGCGCCTCAGAAAACTGGATCGGCTTCCGCAAACCACTCTACTTCAGTTCCGATAAATAATTCGGTTTTGGTTACAGTCAACCACGCTGACAAACCATAGAATTTCAGCGGCCAGAATTTCAAGATATGGCCGCATAAGATGATATTATATCTGACCACTTTAGTCTTGTCTCGATTACTCAAGGAGGAGGCGCCAAAATATAATGACGACAGTGACAAATAGACTCTGATGGCCATTGATGCTTGGAAAACTTCTGATTATATATGCCAGAATTATATGATGAATGGTCTTGCTGATTCGCTATACAATGTGTATAGCACTGCTAAATCAGCCAAGGGATTATGGACTCATAAGATCATAAGTACAATATCGAGGATGTCGGTGGTAAATTGGGCAGTTCCTTGATTATAAGATGGTGGATTCTAAGACTGTGGTCAGTCAGTTGCAAGAGCTATAAGTGATCGTTCATGAAATCCATGCTGAAGTAATGATCAGTAGCGAATCCTTCCAAGTGGCTGTTGTGATTGAAAAGCTGCCCTCGACTTGGAAAGACTTCAAAAATTATCTCAAGTATAAGCGCAATGAGATGAGCATGGAATATCTGATCGTTAGACTTCGCATTGAGGAAGATAAGAGAATCAGAGAAGAAAGTAAATGCTGCTGTGTCAAAGGTCAATATTTTGGAAACTGGACAGACATCCAAGAAAGGCATCAATGAAAAGGGAACCAAGATGGGACCAAAAGGAGGAGTTACGTAAAAGAAAGAGAAATTCCGTGGAAAGTGCTACAACTGTGAGAAGATGGTCATAGGGCGGCTGACTGCAGGCTGCCAAAGAAACCAAGGAAAAAGGATGGTAATGCAGCACATGTGATTACCGAACAAGTGGGAAATCTTGACCTATGTGCTATGATCTCCAAAGTGAACTTAGTTGTATCAAATACCAAGGATTGGTGGGTTGACACTGGAGCATCTAGGCATATATGTGCCAACAAGACAATATTCTGTTAGGAATACCTATTCGATTTTGTTGATGTCATCCCGGTATTAATTCATTATTCAAATGTATGTTTAAAATACTTGGCAAAATGTAAAGAATAATCAAATGAGTATCTTCTATAGGCCTTAAGTTTTTAGGCTTAGTATTATTGATCAGTTGTAAAATCGACTAAGTACAGAATAGAGAACTTTATTTCAAAGAAGTTCAGATAAGAGAAGATCATAGAAGTTCATTCCAGATCAGAGATAGAACTTCTAATCATAGAACCTCAAGGCAGAGAAGTTCAGGTCAGAGAACTTCACTTCAGAGCAGAGAAGATCAGGTCAGAGAACCTCAGAGGACTTCACATCAGAGCACTTTACATCAGATAAGGTTCACTGCACTTCAGGAAGCTTCGACCAAGTTATCTCAGACAGGTTCTCAATTCAGCCAAGATACTCAGTGTAACACCCCCAAAACCTTACGGGAATATTACACGCCGTGGGCCCCGCGCCGGAACCCACCAGGCTAAAAACCATTTACAAAAACGCCCAAAAAGGCCGATGACGGTAGTATTTTCCAAAACTCACGAAATCATTTGAAAACACCAACTACCGTTAAGACAATCAAGGCCAAAAACTCGGTTAAGGGAATCGGTTTTCGAAATCAAACTCAGTTGGCAAAAAAGCCGAAAGCAATTTGAAAGAACTCACGCAGCGGATAAAAATACAGTCCAAGATACATATACATCAATAATTAATACACAGACAAAATACACGATTCCCCAACAATATGCCATAGCCAGTATCGTCCGGAATCCTCGCCTCACGACCGCTACCATCAAAGTCCTCAATACGAAAAAACAAGTCCCACAACGGAATTGGCAATAATGCTCGACAAATAACCGCAAGTACATAAACATAAATATTCACATGCCATGCATCATGAGAATAAAAACCTCAACGATAACCTTACCACTTAGGTAAACCAACTATTCTCGTCAAAAACCCAATATCACGATAATACCATAACAATCCCGATATCACAACAATACCGTATAATACCTCAATACCGAATACTTTCTCGTACATAATCCTCTATGTACGATTACCATAAAACATACCTCTATCCAGGACTTCCTTCGAGAATGCATACCACGGACCAAGAATATCCAAATGACATCAACAATATTCGAATACTACAATCTTCCCAAGATTGTCCAAGTATCTCAACAATCATCAAGCTGTGCATTCTAATCCTTTTAGAACATCACCGAACATTCGTCAATATGCAATGACATAAAATACTTATGAAATGTAAATGGAATTACTCATCAAACATTACAACCGAACAAGTAAACACTTGCACGGATACCAACACGACAAAACCAACACCGAACTCATCGCCCTCGTCTCGAGCTCTTGACCATTGGAGCAGATCTACGGTCTTCCAACGAAGCACAACGGTTATACCTATTGATTAATCACCCTAGAACAATAATCATGTCAATAATCGGACCAACTCGGTAACAAAGATCATAACATGCACAATCTGGAATTCAATCTCGTATTATGATCCAGAAATCCATCTCAAAACGGTTTAAACGAATCATCATCTTTAATAATATGAAGAAACATTCGAAGTTCTTATCAAAATCCATAAAATCCCATATAACATCGTTATATGATTATCCAACATGTTCTTCACATGTAATCATCCAAGAAAAACGAACCATTAACAAAGGAATACGAAGATTACCCGGTTTAGGCAGACGAAAAGAAGAACACTAGAACTCCATCCAAAGAATCATGAACAACTTGAAGAACAAGGCTTGAATCCAAGCTCTCAATCTAATGTTGTTAAAGAATATCATTTATACAGTGTTTGGGAATCCCAAATAACTCCCAACTCTCTCTCTCTCCCGACTGAAGTAAGAAGAATGGACGAAATGCCTCACAATACCCGTCTGTCCCCTTTTATAATATACATTACTAGCGTGCGCTAAACCTTATGTTTAGCGTGCGCTACAGCCTTAGCGTGCGCTAACTTACTTTGTTAGCGTGCACTATCGCAGCCCAGAGGCTACTGCCTCGCTTCGTAAACTAGCTTTTGTACGTAATGCCCATGCATTAACGTACGTAAAACATCATGTCTAGCGTACGCAAGTCCTTGATCTTAGCGTGCGCTATCCGAAGTTGACTTGCTACAGTGTTCACCTACCACTCGTGCCCCCACATGCCGACAGCATCTGACAAGGATAAGATTCCCTCTGCCCGATCTGGAATTAGCGTGCGCTAATCATAGGGTTTAGCGTGCGCTAGCCCTACATGACAAACACCCGCTGACATTATCTGGACACGCGTCGCAAGTGGCCGGGTCCACTCGCCGAAAGCCAAGATTCCTTGTCGGACGATCTGATATTAGCGTGTGCTAACCATCCTTAGTAGCGTGCGTTAAATGCCGATAAACATCAACCCGGGCCTACATGTTGGCCGCCTTCCGAATCTTTCCCAGGAAGTCTTACGTACGTTAAGGACCCTCCTTAGCGTACATAATTCGAACCTATTAGCGTACGCTAACTACACAACGTAGCGGGCGCTACTCGTGCCTCGTAGCGTGCGCTAAGCATATCTCATAGCGTGCGCTATCGTGGCTGTGCTTAGCCATATTCAGCTATCCTCGACTAACATCTCGACATACCAAACGAACATACGGCACAATGAATACATATACGCATTCAATAACATTATCAAACGTTCACAACGTTCTCAAGCATAAATATCCATCAACGATATCCAACATATAAACGAAAAATATATCATAAAAATCGGGGTATTACACTCTACCCCCCTTAAAATAAGTTTCGTCCTCGAAACTTGCAACCTGTCGCCAACAACATATAAATCCAAAATCACCAAGATAACCAAGAATTATCGAATAATCCGAACAACATACTTACAGGTCAGTGAAGTCGATGATCTCCGTGATACTAGCATATGACACCATTTCAAAAATCTCGACACAACAAGAATGCCAAAACAAGAATAATCACAATTTGAAAACGATTGGTCTCCGCCAAGACCACAACAAGTTTAGAGCACTGTCGAGTTTTGTGGGATCTGTGGCGCTGTGTCTCCTCACCTAAAGCGCATGAGCCGCTCCTTGTCACATGCACGTATCACCGGCGTTCCACTCCACATCGAAAGTCGCACATTGCACGTGCCTTGCACCGGCGTTCACTTCCCGATTGGAGCCGCACATTGCACATGACCACGGCACCGGCGTTCACTCCCTGCCTCGTCGGTCTCGGGAACACCAACAATCCCCAAACCCACACATCACCACGACAGTACTCAAAAATCACACAGAACCAAAACAACACAGTCCAAAATAGCCAAAAATCCAGCTACACAAAAATCACGCAACTACCACACTGGTAGAGCCACATAACACACATGCCCGGTTATCACAAAACCTTGGGCTCTGATACCATATTTGTAACACCCCCAAAACCTTACGGGAATATTACACGCCGTGGGCCAGCGCGGAACCCACCAGCTAAAAACCATTTACAAAACGCCCAAAAGGCCGATGACGGTAGTATTTTCCAAAACTCACGAAATCATTTGAAAACACCAACTACCGTTAAGACAATCAAGGCCAAAAACTCGGTTAAGGGAATCGGTTTTGAAATCAAACTCGATTGGCAAAAAGCCGAAAGCAATTTGAAAGAACTCACGCAGCGGATAAAAATACAGTCCAAGATACATATACATCAATAATTAATACACAGACAAAATACACGATTCCCCAACAATATGCCATAGCCAGTATCGTCCAGAATCCTCGCCTCACGACCGCTACCATCAAAGTCCTCAATACCTGAAAAAACAAGTCCCACAACGGGGTCAGCAATAATGCTCGACAAATAACCGCAAGTACATAAACATAAATATTCACATGCCATGCATCATGAGAATAAAAACCTCAACGATAACCTTACCACTTCCGGTAAACCAACTATTCTCGTCAAAAACCCAATATCACGATAATACCATAAGAATCCCAATATCACAACAATACCGTATAATACCTCAATACCGAATACTTTCTCGTACATAATCCTCTATGTACGATTACCATAAAACATACCTCTATCCGGACTTCCTTCCGGAATGCATACCACAGACCAAGAATATCCAAAATGACATCAACAATATCCGAATACTATAATCTTCCCAAGATTGTCCAAGTATCTCAACAATCATCAACTGTGCATTCTAATCCTTTTAGAACATCACTGAACATTCGTCAATATGCAACTGACATAAAATACTTATGAAATGTAAATGGAATTACTCATCAAACATTACAACCGAACAAGTAAACACTTGCACGGATACCAACACGACAAAACCAACACCGAACTCATCGCCTCGTCTACGAGCTCTTCACCATTTGGAGCAGATCTACGGTCTTCCAACGAAGCACAACGGTTATACCTATTGATTAATCACCCTAGAACAATAATCATGTCAATAATCGGACCAACTCGGTAACAAAGATCATAACATGCACAATCTGGAATTCAATCTCGTATTATGATCCAGAAATCCATCTCAAAACGGTTTAAACGAATCATCATCTTTAATAATATGAAGAAACATTCGAAGTTCTTATCGAAATCCATAAAATCCCATATAACATCGTTATATGATTATCCAACATGTTCTTCACATGTAATCATCCAAGAAAAACGAACCATTAACAAAGGAATACGAAGATTACCCGGTTTAGACGAACCAAAAAGAAGAACACTAGAACTCCATCCAAAGAATCATGAACAACTTGAAGAACAAGGCTTGAATCCAAGCTCTCAATCTAATGTTATTAAAGAATATCATTTATACAGTGTTTGGGAATCCCAAATAACTCCCAACTCTCTCTCTCCCGACTGAAGGAAGAAGAATGGACGAAATGCCTCACAATACCCGTCTGTCCCCTTTTATAATATACATTACTAGCGTGCGCTAAACCTTATGTTTAGCGTGCGCTACAGCCTTAGCGTGCGCTAACTTACTTTGTTAGCGTGCACTATCGCAGCCCAGAGGCTACTGCCTCGCTTCGTAAACTAGCTTACGTACGTAATGCCCATGCATTAACGTACGTAAAACATCATGTCTAGCGTACGCAAGTCCTTGATCTTAGCGTGCGCTATCCGAAGTTGACTTGCTACGGTGTTCACCTACCACTCGTGCCCCCACATGCCGATGACATCTGACAAGGATAAGATTCCCTCTGCCCGATCTGGAATTAGCGTGCGCTAATCATAGGGTTTAGCGTGCGCTAGCCCTACATGACAAACACCCGCTGACATTATCTGGACACGCGTCGCAAGTGGCCGGGTCCACTCGCCGAAAGCCAAGATTCCTTGTCGGACGATCTGATATTAGCGTGTGCTAACCATCCTTAGTAGCGTGCGTTAAATGCCGATAAACATCAACCCGGGCCTACATGTTGGCCGCCTTCCGAATCTTTCCCATGAAGTCTTACGTACGTTAAGGACCCTCCTTAGCGTACATAATTCGAACCTATTAGCGTACGCTAACTACACAACGTAGCGGGCGCTACTCGTGCCTCGTAGCGTGCGCTAAGCATATCTCATAGCGTGCGCTATCGTGGCTGTGCTTAGCCATATTCAGCTATCCTCGACTAACATCTCGACATACCAAACGAACATACGGCACAATGAATACATATACGCATTCAATAACATTATCAAACGTTCACAACGTTCTCAAGCATAAATATCCATCAACGATATCCAACATATAAACGAAAAATATATCCGAAAAATCGGGGTATTACACTCTACCCCCCTTAAAATAAGTTTCGTCCTCGAAACTTGCAACCTGTCGCCAACAACATATAAATCCAAAATCACCAAGATAACCAAGAATTATCGAATAATCCGAACAACATACTTACAGGTCAGTGAAGTCGATGATCTCCCGTGATACTAGCATATGACACCATTTCAAAAATCTCGACACAACAAGAATGCCAAAACAAGAATAATCACAATTTGAAAACGATTGGTCTCCGCCAAGACCACAACAAGTTTAGAGCACTGTCGAGTTTTGTGGGATCTGTGGCGCTGTGTCTCCTCACCTAAAGCGCATGAGCCGCTCCTTGTCACATGCACGTATCACCGGCGTTCCACTCCACATCGAAAGTCGCACATTGCACGTGCCTTGCACCGGCGTTCACTTCCCGATTGGAGCCGCACATTGCACATGACCACGGCACCGGCGTTCACTCCCTGCCTCGTCGGTCTCGGGAACACCAACAATCCCCAAACCCACACATCACCACGACAGTACTCAAAAATCACACAGAACCAAAACAACACAGTCCAAAATAGCCAAAAATCCAGCTACACAAAAATCACGCAACTACCACACTGGTAGAGCCACATAACACACATGCCCGGTTATCACAAAACCTTGGGCTCTGATACCATATTTGTAACACCCCCAAAACCTTACGGGAATATTACACGCCGTGGGCCCCGCGCCGGAACCCACCAGGCTAAAAACCATTTACAAAAACGCCCAAAAAGGCCGATGACGGTAGTATTTTCCAAAACTCACGAAATCATTTGAAAACACCAACTACCGTTAAGACAATCAAGGCCAAAAACTCGGTTAAGGGAATCGGTTTTCGAAATCAAACTCAGTTGGCAAAAAAGCCGAAAGCAATTTGAAAGAACTCACGCAGCGGATAAAAATACAGTCCAAGATACATATACATCAATAATTAATACACAGACAAAATACACGATTCCCCAACAATATGCCATAGCCAGTATCGTCCGGAATCCTCGCCTCACGACCGCTACCATCAAAGTCCTCAATACCTGAAAAAACAAGTCCCACAACGGGGTCAGCAATAATGCTCGACAAATAACCGCAAGTACATAAACATAAATATTCACATGCCATGCATCATGAGAATAAAAACCTCAACGATAACCTTACCACTTCCGGTAAACCAACTATTCTCGTCAAAAACCCAATATCACGATAATACCATAACAATCCCAGTATCACAACAATACCGTATAATACCTCAATACCGAATACTTTCTCGTACATAATCCTCTATGTACGATTACCATAAAACATACCTCTATCCGGACTTCCTTCCGGAATGCATACCACAGACCAAGAATATCCAAAATGACATCAACAATATCCGAATACTACAATCTTCCCAAGATTGTCCAAGTATCTCAACAATCATCAACTGTGCATTCTAATCCTTTTAGAACATCACTGAACATTCGTCAATATGCAATACAGCATAAAATACTTATGAAATGTAAATGGAATTACTCATCAAACATTACAACCGAACAAGTAAACACTTGCCTGGATACCAACACGACAAAACCAACACCGAACTCATCGCCCTCGTCTACGAGCTCTTCAGCCCCGACTGGAACGAATCTACGGTCTTCCAACGAAGCACAACGGTTATACCTATTGATTAATCACCCTAGAACAATAATCATGTCAATAATCGGACCAACTCGGTAACAAAGATCATAACATGCACAATCTGGAATTCAATCTCGTATTATGATCCAGAAATCCATCTCAAAACGGTTTAAACGAATCATCATCTTTAATAATATGAAGAAACATTCGAAGTTCTTATCAAAATCCATAAAATCCCATATAACATCGTTATATGATTATCCAACATGTTCTTCACATGTAATCATCCAAGAAAAACGAACCATTAACAAAGGAATACGAAGATTACCCGGTTTAGACGAACCAAAAAGAAGAACACTAGAACTCCATCCAAAGAATCATGAACAACTTGAAGAACAAGGCTTGAATCCAAGCTCTCAATCTAATGTTGTTAAAGAATATCATTTATACAGTGTTTGGGAATCCCAAATAACTCCCAACTCTCTCTCTCCCGACTGAAGGAAGAAGAATGGACGAAATGCCTCACAATACCCGTCTGTCCCCTTTTATAATATACATTACTAGCGTGCGCTAAACCTTATGTTTAGCGTGCGCTACAGCCTTAGCGTGCGCTAACTTACTTTGTTAGCGTGTACTATCGCAGCCCACATGCTACTGCCTCGCTTCGTAAACTAGCTTACGTACGTAATGCCCATGCATTAACGTACGTAAAACATCATGTCTAGCGTACGCAAGTCCTTGATCTTAGCGTGCGCTATCCGAAGTTGACTTGCTACAGTGTTCACCTACCACTCGTGCCCCCACATGCCGACAGCATCTGACAAGGATAAGATTCCCTCTGCCCGATCTGGAATTAGCGTGCGCTAATCATAGGGTTTAGCGTGCGCTAGCCCTACATGACAAACACCCGCTGACATTATCTGGACACGCGTCGCAAGTGGCCGGGTCCACTCGCCGAAAGCCAAGATTCCTTGTCGGACGATCTGATATTAGCGTGTGCTAACCATCCTTAGTAGCGTGCGTTAAATGCCGATAAACATCAACCCGGGCCTACATGTTGGCCGCCTTCCGAATCTTTCCCAGAAAGTCTTACGTACGTTAAGGACCCTCCTTAGCGTACATAATTCGAACCTATTAGCGTACGCTAACTACACAACGTAGCGGGCGCTACTCGTGCCTCGTAGCGTGCGCTAAGCATATCTCATAGCGTGCGCTATCGTGGCTGTGCTTAGCCATATTCAGCTATCCTCGACTAACATCTCGACATACCAAATGAACATACGGCACAATGAATACATATACGCATTCAATAACATTATCAAACGTTCACAACGTTCTCAAGCATAAATATCCATCAACGATATCCAACATATAAACGAAAAATATATCCGAAAAATCGGGGTATTACACTCTACCCCCCTTAAAATAAGTTTCGTCCTCGAAACTTGCAACCTGTCGCCAACAACATATAAATCCAAAATCACCAAGATAACCAAGAATTATCGAATAATCCGAACAACATACTTACAGGTCAGTGAATTCGATGATCTCCCGTGATACTAGCATATGACACCATTTCAAAAATCTCGACACAACAAGAATGCCAAAACAAGAATAATCACAATTTGAAAACGATTGGT
Source organism: Orobanche coerulescens (assembly GCA_033398695.1). Lineage (NCBI taxonomy): Eukaryota > Viridiplantae > Streptophyta > Magnoliopsida > Lamiales > Orobanchaceae > Orobanche > Orobanche coerulescens. Next base: position 151,734,959 of record CM065815.1, read on the forward strand.
CTCCGCCAAGACCACAACAAGTTTAGAGCACTGTCGAGTTTTGTGGGATCTGTGGCGCTGTGTCTCCTCACCTAAAGCGCATGAGCCGCTCCTTGTCACATGCACGTATCACCGGCGTTCCACTCCACATCGAAAGTCGCACATTGCACGTGCCTTGCCGGCGTTCACTTCCCGATTGGAGCCGCACATTGCACATGACCACGGCACCGGCGTTCACTCCCTGCCTCGTCGGTCTCGGGAACACCAACAATCCCCAAACCCACACATCACCACGACAGTACTCAAAAATCACACAGAACCAAAACAACACAGTCCAAAATAGCCAAAAATCCAGCTACACAAAAATCACGCAACTACCACACTGGTAGAGCCACATAACACACATGCCCGGTTATCACAAAACCTTGGGCTCTGATACCATATTTGTAACACCCCCAAAACCTTACGGGAATATTACACGCCGTGGGCCCCGCGCCGGAACCCACCAGGCTAAAAACCATTTACAAAAACGCCCAAAAAGGCCGATGACGGTAGTATTTTCCAAAACTCACGAAATCATTTGAAAACACCAACTACCGTTAAGACAATCAAGGCCAAAAACTCGGTTAAGGGAATCGGTTTTCGAAATCAAACTCAGTTGGCAAAAAAGCCGAAAGCAATTTGAAAGAACTCACGCAGCGGATAAAAATACAGTCCAAGATACATATACATCAATAATTAATACACAGACAAAATACACGATTCCCCAACAATATGCCATAGCGTATAAATCCGGAATCCTCGCCTCACGACCGCTACCATCAAAGTCCTCAATACCTGAAAAAACAAGTCCCACAACGGGGTCAGCAATAATGCTCGACAAATAACCGCAAGTACATAAACATAAATATTCACATGCCATGCATCATGAGAATAAAAACCTCAACGATAACCTTACCACTTCCGGTAAACCAACTATTCTCGTCAAAAACCCAATATCACGATAATACCATAACAATCCCGATCACAACAATACCGTATAATACCTCAATACCGAATACTTTCTCGTACATAATCCTCTATGCGATTACCATAAAACATACCTCTATCAGGACTTCCTTAGGAATGCATACCACAGACCAAGAATATCCAAATGACATCAACAATATCCGAATACTACAATCTTCCCAAGATTGTCCAAGTATCTCAACAATCATCAACTGTGCATTCTAATCCTTTTAGAACATCACTGAACATTCGTCAATATGCAATACAGCATAAAATACTTATGAAATGTAAATGGAATTACTCATCAAACATTACAACCGAACAAGTAAACACTTGCCTGGATACCAACACGACAAAACCAACACCGAACTCATCGCCCTCGTCTACGAGCTCTTGACCATCGAACGAATCTACGGTCTTCCAACGAAGCACAACGGTTATACCTATTGATTAATCACCCTAGAACAATAATCATGTCAATAATCGGACCAACTCGGTAACAAATATCATAACATGCACAATCTGGAATTCAATCTCGTATTATGATCCAGAAATCCATCTCAAAACGGTTTAAACGAATCATCATCTTTAATAATATGAAGAAACATTCGAAGTTCTTATCAAAATCCATAAAATCCCATATAACATCGTTATATGATTATCCAACATGTTCTTCACATGTAATCATCCAAGAAAAACGAACCATTAACAAAGGAATACGAAGATTACCCGGTTTAGACGAACCAAAAAGAAGAACACTAGAACTCCATCCAAAGAATCATGAACAACTTGAAGAACAAGGCTTGAATCCAAGCTCTCAATCTAATGTTGTTAAAGAATATCATTTATACAGTGTTTGGGAATCCCAAATAACTCCCAACTCTCTCTCCCGACTGAAGGAAGAAGAATGGACGAAATGCCTCACAATACCCGTCTGTCCCCTTTTATAATATACATTACTAGCGTGCGCTAAACCTTATGTTTAGCGTGCGCTACAGCCTTAGCGTGCGCTAACTTACTTTGTTAGCGTGCACTATCGCAGCCCAGAGGCTACTGCCTCGCTTCGTAAACTAGCTTACGTACGTAATGCCCATGCATTAACGTACGTAAAACATCATGTCTAGCGTACGCAAGTCCTTGATCTTAGCGTGCGCTATCCGAAGTTGACTTGCTACAGTGTTCACCTACCACTCGTGCCCCCACATGCCGACAGCATCTGACAAGGATAAGATTCCCTCTGCCCGATCTGGAATTAGCGTGCGCTAATCATAGGGTTTAGCGTGCGCTAGCCCTACATGACAAACACCCGCTGACATTATCTGGACACGCGTCGCAAGTGGCCGGGTCCACTCGCCGAAAGCCAAGATTCCTTGTCGGACGATCTGATATTAGCGTGTGCTAACCATCCTTAGTAGCGTGCGTTAAATGCCGATAAACATCAACCCGGGCCTACATGTTGGCCGCCTTCCGAATCTTTCCCAGGAAGTCTTACGTACGTTAAGGACCCTCCTTAGCGTACATAATTCGAACCTATTAGCGTACGCTAACTACACAACGTAGCGGGCGCTACTCGTGCCTCGTAGCGTGCGCTAAGCATATCTCATAGAGTGCGCTATCGTGGCTGTGCTTAGCCATATTCAGCTATCCTCGACTAACATCTCGACATACCAAACGAACATACGGCACAATGAATACATATACGCATTCAATAACATTATCAAACGTTCACAACGTTCTCAAGCATAAATATCCATCAACGATATCCAACATATAAACGAAAAATATATCCGAAAAATCGGGGTATTACACTCAGTCCACGTCAGCAAGCATTGAAAAGTCAACAATCACGGAAAGTCACATGCAGACGTAGGAGACAAACTTGAAAGATTCCCGGAAAGAATGGAATTAAATATTCATCAAGATCAGCATTCTGAAGACTTTATACTTATTCTAATCAAAGAATAACGGCGCTCACAAGGAAGTCTTTCAAATAGTCGGAAGTGAAAAGGGAATCCAGTCTTGCAATGGATTGATAAGATAAACAAAGAAGTCCACTCTCCAACGGACGGATTTGTTTCAGTAGTGCAACGGCTATGAAAGAAGCTCAAGGATCATACTATATATCTAAAGATATGAATTGAGCAAGATACGAAGCGAACAACAGTGCGAACAAAACTTACAAACGATCAAAGCATTCAAGAAATCAAAAGCATACTATAGCATCATGAAAGAGCAAGCTTAGGAGATCATATCCGAAGAAGCTCTTTGTTGGAGAAGACCAAAATCAATAAAGGACAAAAATCGGACATGACATCAATAAAGGACCAAAATCGGACACATACATCTATAAAGGACCAAAATCGGATTTTTCTCCATCAATAACTTGGACAACTAAATTTCATAACAAAAATTAAATTATATTTGACCAACTTAACAATTGGACAAATTAAATTGTAGTGCAAAATATTTATGAATGGTAAAATTCACATCCATTCTAAGTAGTTATTTAAATTACCCACACAATGGAGTCTAATACAAAACTAATTTGTGATTCAAATTGTTAGACATCAATAAATTATTAATCAGTTTTATTGCTTGAAAATACACATTAAATGCACACAAAAAATAAAATTATTTATACGATCAACTCAATAATTAGCCAAATTATATTTAGAAAAAATATAATTATTTATTTGTCCAACTCAATAATTGGCCAAATTAATTGGTGGTTCAAAATAATTATGAGTGGTAAGATTGACATAGATTCTAAGTATTTATTTAGTTCTCCAATTGGTGGATCTTCATTCAAAATCATAAAATCATACATGATAGAAGATTTAGATAAATAAGAATCCAAAAGTTAGAAAATGCCACATAAGAGACGGTGTTAAGGTGATGTTACGAATATATTTTCATAATATATAAGAGGTAAGAAATATTGTCTTGTTATCGTTGATGATTTCTCCAGGTATTCATGGACCATATTCCTGAGAAAGAAGAAAGAGAACCACAAAGCTGCCAAAACACCTTAAAAAGCTTCAGAATGGGAAAGGAATGGGCATTGTATCCATTCGATCCGACAAAGACTCATAATTAACTAACCACTTCATAGAGCAATACTGTGTGGACAATGACGTCAATATTTGTATGTGACAAATTAAGAATAACAATAACAAGAATGTGTCCAAGGGGGAGCGTTATGAACCACAAGAGTGACCTATGTATTTTGAGAACACATAGTCCATTGCTGAAAGTGTGTCAGAAGCACGACAATGTGAAAGCACGACAATGCCTGAGGCACGATAATGCAGAAGCACGACAATGCCAGAAACACGACAATGCAAAAGCACGACAATATGGAAGCACGATAATGCAAGCACGACATGCCAGAAGCACGACAATGCGGAAGCACGAGAAAATTTTCTACATATAGGCTCATTTGTTGAATGAAATAAATACGATTTCCTCTCAGAATTTCTACTATCGCTTGTGTTCTAGTTCTTGTAGTTTCTATACAAACATTTTACAACATATTATATATAGTAATATAGTGTATATATATATATATGTATATATATATATATAAAGTATAGTAATATGGTGTCTAATTTTTTTTAAATTCTGGCCGGCGGGCCAGCCCGCCCGTTAAGCCCGCGGGTTATTCCGTCCGGGCCGAATAAGCTCGAATTTAAACGGGCTCAGAAATATCGGTCCTAACCCGATTTTTTAGCGGGTTAAACGGTCCAGCCCTTTGGGCCCGAGCCCGTTTAACATCTCTAACTATGGGTACACCATACTCTTGCCGTTAGCAAAAAAATATTTAGCAAACAATATTCATAAATCAAATACCAGTAAAAATATAAATAAATACACGTAATGCCTGGGGTACAAGGATCCTATTGAATTTTTGAAATAAATGATATTTTGGGTCGAGAGCCCTAATTAATATTGAGAAAGTGGATCATGAACTCTAAAACTTTTTACTTTGAAAAAATGACTCGAGACTTTTAGAATGTTTTCAAAAGCTTTTTCACCATGTATCTTCGAGAACTCTAATGTTTTATCCGTTTTGTGAAACTTATAGTAGTTTAATGATTGCCTAATCTATATATATATATATGAAAAGTGGTGATGAAAATGAAAGGAGAGGCATCTGCGTGGAATGAAAATCCTACAAGAAATTCCAGCAAAAAATAAATGATTTAAAATGAATTCAATTATATTTTGCCATTCAAAATAGTTTGTTCATTTTTCCACAATTTTAGCCAAAAGCTTACGTGGCAAATTCCAGCAGAAAAAAATATGGTCTAATATTATTTCGTATATAAAAAACAATTCAAATTATATTTTGCCACAATTTTAGTTATTTATAATATTTAGATTTAAAATGAATTCAATTATAATTTGCCATTCAAAATAGTTTGTTCATTTTTCCACAATTTTAGCCAACGCTTACGTGGCAAATTCCAGCAGAAAAAAATATGGTCTAATATTATTTCGTATATAAAAAACAATTCAAATTATATATATTCTGCCACAATTTTAGTTATTTATAATAGTTATCATATTATCCATTAGTTAGTTAGATTTAGGGGTGGGCACAAAAAATCAAAATCCCGATCCCGTCCCGGTCCCGTCCCAAAATTACCCGGGATGGGACGGGATCCAAAATTAAAAACACTAGGCCCGTCCCGTCCCGTCCCATTAGAGTAACTACGGGACGGGACACGGGACAAAAAATCTGAGGCCCGTAAGGCCCGTCCCGTCCCGCTAAGTTTTTAACCCTTTTTAAAACCATATATTTTTATTATTTGTAACCCTTTTTTAATTAAGTTTTAATAATAAACTATTTTTAATTTTTACTATCTATATTTTATAATTATACACAAACCTAATCAACCGATATAAAGTTAGTAACTGATATTTTTTCAAAAAAAAATGGATATGTTGTATTCAATGTTAATAATTGTTATTTTAAAAGTTTAATTTAGGCTATTAAATTAGTTTGTTGGATATTTTTCCCGAATTTAGATGTATAAAATTATAGATTTTCTTATTTTTTTTCTAATTTATATTTTGAACTTTTTTATGCGGGACTAAGCCCGTCCCGTTCCGTCCCGTCCCAATCGGGATAAGGCCCGCGCGGGATGAAATTTTGAAATCACCAATCCCGTCCCGTCCCGGCCCGCTTGTTATAACACGGGACGGGACGTGGGATGACCCCAGGCCCGTCCCATCCCGTCCCATGTCCACCCCTAGTTAGATTTATAAGATTTTGTAGGGCACCAATAGTCATCATAAATCCTATAAAAAATTAATTGATTTAAAAATATTTCATCTACAAATAGGGACCCGAGGGTTTAAAAATATTTCAGCTACAAATAGGGACCCGAGGGTAACTTTCAGTTAGATTTATGAGATTTTTTGGGAGCAGAATATTTATAACAAGAGAAACCGAGTGCTATATAAACAAGAAATGACATTCCTCATACCACAAGGTCAGAATACCTATGCTTATCTCAAAATGTTTGATTCGAAAAGAATGATGATTATCGATAACTACGCAATTACAAATCTGCCACATGATTTAATCATGTGCATTATGGAAAAGCTTGCACGTCAATCAGCCAAGGGCTGGGCAAACGCTAGCGCCAGGTAAATTGCAGGTTTCATAGGCTCTTCATGTAACACCCACAATCCGCTCAGGGATATTACACGCCGTAGAACCTTTCCTCAAGGATCTACCAGGCTGGTAACAACAAACGAACACTCGACGATGCCTTTAAGGCTACAATGACTCAGTAGACCGACTTGGTCTTTCAATAAAAACATACAACTCGATTACAATACTTGCCCACACAGGGGTCGAATACAACACACTCCCGTACAACGGGGAAAGAATACTGTAACGGAAATAAAATACAACTAAACCAATACGACATCAACGGGTCCTCGTGTGATTAGTATCGTTCATCTTTCATCATCCTTTGCGCCGACCCTGTGCTAAGCTCCAACAACCTGAATGCAATACAGACATCCACCCCCCGAATACTCGGGGGTTAGCAAAACTCCACTGTTTTGCTAGTGCAAGTATAAAATACGAAAACGAGCCATACAAATCATACTCCACGGAACATGTTAATCATAAACATACTTCCCGAGGTAAATCACTTGATCAAAACGGTTAAATCAAAATATAGGTGTAAACCCGATATACATCTTGTAAAAACATTTTACGATCTCGGGAGTTTTGAAAACGTTTAGGGACACAGCCCAAAAGTCATTTTCCCAAAGCACAATTACGAAAACAACACACGGGGTCCATGACCCAATTCACAAAACACGGGGTCCAAGACCCAAATCATAACCACAGGGTCCACGACCCAAATCATCAAACACAGGGTCCACGACCCAAATCATCAAACACATATTCCCAGGGATTATTCGCGTACCGTGCTAACAAGCCACGAACCTCAAATGCTCCCGCAGAACATACCCGAGTGAATAACCCAATGGGAAGCCATACAAAATCACATGCCACTGTAACAACAGTCACGTGACCACAAGCACAGATACATTCATAACCAAATCACAACCATAAGTTATCCCGGCATCGCGCTAACAAGCCACGAACCTCGGAGTCCCCGCAAGACATACCCGATGATAACCCCACAAGTTATCTCGGCATCCGGCTAATAAGCCACGAACCTCGGAGTCCCCGCAAGACATACCCGGATTGGATAACCCTACGGTCTCGCCCGACCCATACTAGCAAGTATGGATCCCGGAGATTCAACAATCCTACCCGGAGGCACATCACATACATCAAGGACACAACAACAATCACTTATCAAGCCAAACAACATTAAGCCTCACAACCTCCTTTCAAAGGAGTAACAACCAATATCACTCGTCACGTATTCACGGACAAACACACATAACAACACGTAATCTTCGATAAATTAATACGGTTTAATACATTCACTAAATGTGATCACAACATCTTTCAACATACGAAACTAACACACATAATCCGAGAACACATCCATTCAAGAAGTATACGAATTATCGTTGAAAAATAATATTTATCGAGAACATACTGATCCTTTTTAACGTTCATTAAACATTGGATTTCGCATAAAATCATTTATCAATAATTATGCCTATGAAACATGAAATGTATGGGCAAGATACTTGCCTCGAAACCACGAACAACGGAACCACGAATGGACACGGCTCAACCGGAAAGCTTGGAAACGCCTGATGCTATCGGAACGGAAGACGACGACGAACGGAAGGGTTCGAAGCGGTTTCTTCGCAAGAAACTCGACCCTAACATCATATAATCAATAAATCAACAATCATACGAGGAAGAATAATCGTAGAACGTCCGAAAACCCCTCTAAGACATTCTACCGGACACCTTCAAGGCGTCGATCAAGAACTCGACCAAAACAACGAATCGATACGATCCAACCATGGAATAACAAGGGAAAAGATATAATACATCTAAATAATCATCAATCCATCATAATCCTAAGTTAAATCGGATTAAACGGACGAAATCAACCAAAATACCCAAATTCCCCAAAACTAGATTTCTAGAAATCTAACCTTGATTCGGTAGATCGGAGGAGGTTATGGGATGATTGATTGATGTTAGAAACTAAAGAACTTCGTGGATTGAAAGAACAACATCATGGCTCCATGATATACACACCTACAGCCGCGTAAGGGAAGAAAAAGAATGAGGAAATGGGTGAAAAACACGCTGCCAGGCCTTATATAGCGGGACACTGCCGGACGCTTACGTACGTAACCGTAGGGCCCTTACGTGCGTCGCCATGGCGAAATCTACTGCCTGAAATGCCGGCATCGTTACATACGTAACCGGCCAAGGCTTACGTATGTAACCGGCCTTACGTACGTAGCGCCGAGCACTACCGTAACTCGGCGTCTTGGCTGAGCCCATCGCCCGGCCATGACTCGGCCGGGGCCAACTCCGACGGCCCGAACGACCCCGAAACCCGAACCTGAATACGAATCGAAGATACGGTTACGAAGTACTCGCAAAGACGAATTCGAGCACTAAGAGAACACGCGATTCCGACCACCCGAAGGATCAAAATTCGACAACGGAAAGTAATTACCCCAAACTTTGGGAAATTACGAAAATGGCCCAAAATGCCCGAAAATCACGATACGTGATCGAATAACCAAACCGAAGTTCACAACACGTCTAACAAAGTTATACAGACTTACGGGAAACTCGAAACAGCAGTTTCGGACGAGATTCGCAAGAATCGAACTCAAGTGCGGAAAAACCGCTCAAAAACACGGAACTCAATAAAACGATACCGAAACGAATTCGGATGACAAAAAGTGCATAATTAATCGTTCTCGGAATGACGAAACGGTCATGAGCGAGTCGTCAAAACGGACTTCCGCCGAAAAAAAAAAATACCGGAAATCGAAATTACGGGTATTACACACTACCCTCCTTAAAAGAAGTTTCGTCCCGAAACTTAAAACAAGTAGGGAAAAGCAATATCCCGCCAGAAAAACTCAACGAGATACACAAGAAACGCGTAACTTACGCCCATCGGCGAAACGTTACAAGCAGCGCAAAGGAATATACGACGTGAAAACACGCTCCACGACGACCAACACAACGTCGCCGTTAGGGATATAATAAAACCAACAAATGACAAGCGTCATCAAACGGATAATATAGTCAAGTCAATTATCCGAACAATCACAAAACATAACGAACGAAAATCAATATGATTGACCAACCCAACGGTAGATCAATCAAAACGCGAGCCAATCGCTGAACAAATACGGAATTCCACCGCCCAAGGGTTGGAAGATCGAAAACGAGACCAATTTCCCGAACTTAAGGGAATTACAAAGGAGTCTGAACGTTCAACAATCATGAGACGAGATCAACAAAAACTGAACAATCAAACGATCGAACCACAACGATCGAGACAACAAAAATCGAACAATCATGTTCGGATCACAAAGAACAATAATGTTCAAACGACAACTCCGAGGTTCACATCTCGACTCGAGACAAAACATGATCCGGTGAAAACAACAAGATGTGCCCTCACATAAGATCCACAGGAAAGGGAATAGCAATTGAAAAGTCACAACGACAAACGAGTTATTCCGAAACAATACCACACTCGTTCGATCAACAAAAACAAGGGGCAGGACAAGCTCAGAAAATGTCAACGAACATAAACGAGTCGACATAGTCGAAAAACAGAAGTTCAAAATACGATCCACTTCGAATAAAAGAACTTAATTTCCGAAGTTCGAAACAACAAGGTAAGGAAATAACATAACATATAACTGATAGGCCATGCCCCCCAGGGACTCCTCGGAGCCAGTCCTGATATCAATGCTCAAGTCCGTGCCCCGGAAGGCTCGGTAATCAACTCACAAAACTGAACATGATGTCCCTCGAGTCCGCACTTCAAACGCATCACAGGCGAGGAAGGACAAATTGCACGTACATTTCCCCAACACATCACGGTTGAAATGCCTCGGCTCGGCATACCGAAAATACAGATGCTAGATACAATGGAACATAACACCGCAAAACAACATACCGGAGATGCCAACTCAGCATAACATATCAACGCATACAAAAATCGTAACAACAACGGCATCATTCGACGATTACAACGGCCCGAACGATAGCCAGCACACAACCACAAACATCATGAAACAATCACCCATGTGCATAAATGCACACAAATCCAAGCTTTAACAACTCACACTCGTGCGATAACACGCAAATCACCACGAGGCGAGAAACAGTAAACACCAGTTCACACCTCTCACAGAGGGCTAGTACAACAAATGCGTGGCAACGCCTCGACGTTCATGCCACCAATTCGATCATACTCGGGAGCAAACATCATAACGACAACGCGAACATCATACATACATACCCAGCCCTCAAACGGGAATGGATAGGTTTTAAAAATGAAAAACCCCTTTTGAAAATAATTTAGAAAAACACCGGTTGATCTTGAGTATCACATTTCAAAAAAAAAAGCACAAACGTGAAACATCGTTATCGAGACTTTGGAGAACCATTTTGCATTTGATAAAAATGAGGACACTTTCTCTTAGTGAAAAACTTTCAGAATATTCGACCCTCGGGTCTAAGTAAAAGTGTTTCTAAAACATTGAAAATATCTCAAAACATTTTGGTCCTCGCGGTAGAAGAATTTTGAAACATATTGTGGCACCTTGGATGTACCACGAGAAAATAATTCATTTTAAAAGTACGTCTCGAAATTTATTTTCTAAGATACTCAAGGTTTTCAAAAATAATTCAATGGGCTAGAATACCCAAAAATTTCAGGTAATTACACGGAACAATATAGCGCCGTGGGTCCCGCGCCGGAACCCACCAGGCTAAAAACCATTTACAAAAACGCCAAAAAAGATCGATGACGATAATATTTCAAAAACTCAGAAAAGCCATTTACAAAATACTAAATACCGTCACAAGAATTTCGCCAAAACGATCAAGGCCATAATGCCAAAATTCGGTTAAGGGAATCGTTTTTCGAAATAAAACTCAGTCGGTAAAATACCGAAAGCCATTACAAAAGAACTCACGCAGCGGATAAAAGAAATAAAGTCAAACATGCACAATCCAGCAACACTACTCCTCATATGAACGAAATATGAGGGTCAAATAACCGCATATCAAGAAATCAAAATCCATAAGAGGATTCCGTTACTTAACAAATAATCATAAAAATAGCTCGTGTCACACGAGGCACAACACAAAGAAGGGAGACTTAGGCCCTGTTCTTTTGGACTTATTTTGATTTTGATTCGATTCGATTGATTCGATTCGATTCGAGTCCATTCGATTCGATTCGATTGATTCGATTCGAGTCCATTCGATTCGATTCGATTCGATTCGATTCACTTTCTTTCTTCTTCTTATTACTATTATTAATCTTAATTGTTATTATTGTTATTATTACTAATAATATTACTATTATCGTTGTTGTTGTTAATTACTATTATTATTATTTATCATTATTATTATTATTATTTACCCTTAATATATATTCGATTCGATTCGATTCGATTCGATGATTCGATTCCATTCATTTGATTCGATTCGATTCGATTCGATTCATTCACCCAAAAGAACAGAGCCTTACATCCACAGGTCGCACGAAGATGATGATCGCCCCACGATACTAATCACGACCAACAAACTCAGACGACGCGTCGCGACACGACTCAGTCAGATAAAATCCGACGAAACAAGACTCAAACAACACGACTTGACCCGACAGCCTAGGTTTCCATAACCTAAGCTCTGATACCATTTATGTAACACCCCCAATCCGCTCAGGGATATTACACGTCGTAGAACCTTTCCTCAAGGATCTACCAGGCTGGTAACAACAAACGAACACTCGACGATGCCTTTAAGGATACAATGACTCAGTAGACCGACTTGGTCTTTCAATAAAAACATACAACTCGATTACAATACTTGCCCATGCAGGGGTCGAATACAACACACTCCCATACAACGGGGAAAGAATACTGCAGCGGAAATAAAATACAACTAAACCAATACGACATCAACGGGTCCTCGTGTGATTAGTATCGTTCATCTTTAATCATCCTTCGCGCCGACCCTGTGCTAAGCTCCAACAACCTGAATGCAATACAGACATCCACCCCCCGAATACTCAGGGGTTAGCAAAACTCCACTGTTTTGCTAGTGCAAGTATAAAATACGAAAACGAGCCATACAAATCATACTCCACGGAACATGTTAATCATAAACATACTTCCCGAGGTAAATCACTTGATCAAAACGGTTAAATCAAAAGATAGGTGTAAACCCGATATACATCTTGTAAAAACATTTTACGATCTCGGGAGTTTTGAAAACGTTTAGGGACACAGCCCAAAAGTCATTTTCCCAAAGCACAATTACGAAAACAACACACGGGGTCCATGACCCAATTCACAAAACACGGGGTCCACGACCCAAATCATAAACCACAGGTTCCACGACCCAAATCATCAAACACAGGGTCCACGACCCAAATCATCAAACACATATTCCCAAGGATTATTCGTGTACCGTGCTAACAAGCCACGAACCTCAAATGCTCCCGCAGAACATACCCGAGTGAATAACCCAATGGGAAGCCATACCAAATCACATGTCATCAGTAATAAATAAATACGTGACCACAAGCACAGATACATTCATAACCAAATCACAACCATAAGTTATCCCGGCATCGCGCTAACAAGCCACGAACCTCGGAGTCCCCGCAAGACATACCCGATGATAACCCCACAAGTTATCTCGGCATCGGGCTAACAAGCCACAAACCTCGGAGTCCCCGCAAGACATACCCGGATTGGATAACCCTACGGTCTCGCCCGACCCATACTAGCAAGTATGGATCCCGGAGATTCAACAATCCTACCCGGAGGCACATCACATACATCAAGGACACAACAACAATCACTTATCAAGCCAAACAACATTAAGCCTCACAACCTCCTTTCAAAGGAGTAACAACTAATATCACTCGTCACGTATTCACCGGACAAACACACATAACAACACGTAATCTTCGATAAATTATTACGGTTTAATACATTCACTAAATGTGATCACAACATCTTTCAACATACGAAACTAACACACATAATCCGAGAACACATCCATTCAAGAAGTATACGAATTATCGTTGAAAACAATATTTATCGAGAACAAACCGATCCTTTTTAACGTTCATTAAACATTGGATTTCGCATAAAATCATTTATCAATAATTATGCCTACGAAACATGAAATGTATGGGCAAGATACTTGCCTCGAAACCACGAACAACGGAACCACGAATGGACACGGCTCAACCGGAAAGCTTGGAAACGCCCGATGCTATCGGAACGGAAGACGACGACGAACGGAAGGGTTCGAAGCGGTTTCTTCGCAGGAAACTCGACCCTAACATCATATAATCAATAAATCAACAATCATACGAGGAAGAATAATCGTAGAACGTCCGAAACCCCTCTAAAACATTCTACCGGACACCTTCAAGGCGTCGATCAAGAACTCGACCAAAACAACGAATCGATACGATTCAACCATGGAATAACAAGGGAAAAGATATAATACATCTAAATAATCATCAATCCATCATAATCCTAAGTTAAATCGGATTAAACGGACGAAATCAACCAAAATACCCAAATTCCCCAAAACTAGATTTCTAGAAATCTAACCTTGATTCGGTAGATCGGAGGAGGTTATGGGATGGTTGATTGATGTTAGAAACTCAAGAACTTCGTGGATTGAAAGAACAACATCATGGCTCCATGATATACACACCTACAGCCGCGTAAGGGAAGAAAAAGAATGAGGAAATGGGTGAAAAACACGCTGCCAGGCCTTATATAGTCGGACACTGCCGGACGCTTACGTACGTAACCGGCCGGGCCCTTACGTACGTAACCGGCCATGGCCGAAATCTCTGCCCAGAAATGCCGGTATCGTTACGTACGTAATCGGCCAAGGCTTACGTACGTAACTGGCCTTACGTACGTAACTGCCAAGCACTACCGGCCGTAACTCGGCCGCTCTGGCCTGCATCGGCCATGACTCGGCCGGGGCCAACTCCGACGGCCCGAACGACCCAGAAACCCGAACCTGAATATGAATTGAAGATACGGTTACGAAGTACTCGCAAAGACGAATTCGAGCACTAAGAGAACACGCGATTCCGACCATCCAAAGGCTCAAAATTCGACAACGGAAAGTAATTACCCCAAACTTTGGGAAATTACGAAAATGGCCCAAAACGCCCGAAAATCACGATACGTGATCGAATAACCAAACCGAAGTTCACAACACGTCTAACAAAGTTAAATAGACTTACGGGAAACTCGAAACAGCAGTTTCGGACGAGATTCGCAAAAATCGAACTCAAGTGCGGAAAAACCGCTCAAAAACACGGAACTCAATAAAGCGATACCGAAACGAATTCGGATGACAAAAAGTGCAGAATTAATCGTTCTCGGAATGACGAAACGGTCATGAGCGAGTCGTCAAAACGGACTTCCGCCGAAAAAAAAAGAAATTACCGGGAATCGAAATTACGGGTATTACACTTCATTCACTGCGCGTTATTGTATATATATATAAAATTATTATTTTTTAACTACAAACAATACTACGTTTCCCAGCTGTCGGCTCTTCTATGAGTTGGGTAACACAACAAGCATTTTGCAGCAGCTTAGTTTTGACATGCAGCATGATGTTTCTCCTCCAATGTTAGATAAACTGGTGGCTTCTAAAAATGCTGAAGCACTGTTCAGAAAATCATTGGTACATTAATATCTAATTAGTTACTAATTATTTTTATCTCATCTTCTCCTAATTTTATTACTATCTCATTTTTTTTGTAGTTAAAGTTCTTCGTCGAATAAAATGAAAACGAAGCATTTGAATTAATGATTATCGCCCTAAACCTCAATCACCATGAAGCCACATATTGTTTAAACTTCATGAAGTTGTTTAGTGGTGATGAAAAACACAGATAAGAGGGAATTCACGGGTTGTCGATGTAACACCCCCAATCCACTCAGGAATATTACACGCCGTAGACCCTCTCCTCGAGGATCTACCAGGCTGATAACTAAAATCAAACATCTAAACATCGCCTTTAAGGATAAAATGACTCAGTAGACCGATTTGGTCTTTCAATAATAACATACAACTCAATTCCAAACACATACCCACGCAGGGGTCAAAATACAATAAACTCCCGTACAACGGGGAAAAAGATACAGCCGCGGAAAAGAAAATACAACTAGACCAATACGAAATCAACGGATCCTTGTGTGATTAGTATCGTTCATCTTTCATCATCCTTCGTGCCGACCCTGTGCTATGCTCCAAAAACCTGAATGCAAAAATAGACATCCACCCCCCGAATATTCGGGGGTTAGCAAAACTCCACTGTTTTGCTAGTGCAAGTACAAGTGCAAAAATACGAGCCATACAATTCAAGTTCCAAGAATAACAATAATCAGAAATCCTTAAAGATTAAAATACCACGAAACGAATACTTCCCGAGGCAAGAATTTGAGTAAAACTTTCCAAATCCGAAAGATCACAAATAACGAGAACGGTTTGCAAAATAGTTTAAAATACCCTCGGGAGTTTTAATAGAAAACAAATTAGGATTATCAAATCCTTATCTTTCCAAAATCAACAGGGGTCACAGCCCAAAGGTTTTGTTTTCGTAAATAGAAAACCGACAATAGTTCACAGGGCCAAAACCCAACTCACGTGTCCTCGACGGACATAAAATCAATACCAACTCGTGAAGTTTTTACTCGTGATTCCCGGACTCAACCCATTGGAAATCCCTCTGTGATCCCGTCGGACCCCCCGAGGTGAGTAAAATACATTCACTAAATAAACACCAACCTGTGAAGTCTTTCACTCGTGAATCCCGGACTCAACCCATTGGAATTCCCTCCGTGATCCCGTCGGACCCCCCGAGGTGAGTAAAATACATTCACTAAATAAACACCAACCTGTGAAGTCTTTCACTCGTGAATACCGGACTCAACCCATTGGAATTCCCTCCGTGATCCCGTCGCACCCCCCGAGGTGAGTAAAATACATTCACCGCTCGTGAACCCAGGGCGCAACCCATTGGAATTCCCGTCGTGGCCCCGTTGAACCAACCCACGGTGAGCGAAGTAAACATGCACAAATAACATATCACACCAAGCATCGCCTTGGGAACAGGGTAATACCATTGATCCCGCCCGAGGCCTCGAAGGACCCTCCCGAGCTGGCTAGCTAAACAAATCACACACATAGCACAATGCAACAAATATATCCAAACAATTCATTCAGAGGTATCAAACACTTAGCAAAACACCTCGTCAAACCACAACACACCAAAATGAAATAATATACGTCCACATGCAATACCAAGTGCAACATCAACACCAAACATATCCATAGAAATCACATAGTCATTTACAAACTACACCATTCACAAAACACACGCGTTTTGAAAGTGAACCTTTAACATGGCTAGCCAAATCTTTTGAAAACTCATTTCAAACAATCAAACAAACATATAAAGACGATCGCCAATTATCATATCCACAAAACAAGAAAAGTATGGACAAGGTACTTGCCTCGAAATCGGCACGCAAGTATTCCGACGAACACGGCTCAACCGGAAAGCTTCGAAACGCCCGATCCTATCGAAAAGGAAGATGACAACGAACGGAAGGGTTCAACACGGTTTCTTCGCAAGAAACACGACCCTAACATCATACAATTAATAAATCAACGATCATACGATGAAGAATAATCGTAGAACGCCCGAAAACCCCTTTATGACATTCTACCGGACACCTTCAAGGCGTCGATCAAGAACTCGACCAAATCAACGAATCGATACGATCCAACCATGGAATAATAAAGGAAATGATATAATACATCTAAATAATCATCAATCCATCATAATCCTAAGTTAAATCGGATTAATCGGACGAAAACAACCAAAATACCCAAATTCCCCAAAACTAGATTTTCAAGAAATCTAACCTTGATTCGGTAGATCGTAGGATGTTAACGGATGATTGATTGATGATATAACCTCAATAACTTCGAGGATTTGTTGTTCAACAACATGGCTCCATGGTAAGAACAACCCCAGCCGCGGAAGAGAAGGAGAAGAAGGAGAAAATGGCGAAAAAAAGCGACTGCAGGGCCTTAAATGTAATACCCGGTTGTAATTCAGTAATTATCATTCAGTGTTTATCATTCAGTAACTGATACTCAGTAATTTCATTCATTGTTGATCATTTGTCACTCAGATTCAGTCATAGTATTCATCATTCAGAGTAATTGTATCGTGTATCAAACGTCTTTCATCACTAATCTGATTGGAGTTCGTGCCGTGTTTATCATCATTGTCATTTTCGTTACGAGCTGTGCGTGAGGAGTAGCGCACGCTACGTACTCCTTTTAGCGTACGCTAATTGGGTATAGGTAGCGCACGCTACCACTCAACTTTAGCGCATGCTAGTGTTACCCTGGCTGCAGTCCAGAAGGTACTGGACTACAGGTGAGTTATATGTAGCGCACGCTACGAGTGGTAAGTAGCGCGCGCTAGTAGGTTGTAGTAGCGCACGCTAATAAGTGGTGTAGCGCGCGCTAAGGTCGGATCAGGCTAAATCCAGTGGCTACTGGACTGAATTGAATTTATTCATAGCGCACGCTAGGAGTGGTTTTTAGCGTACGCAAGTGGTATAGTAGCGCACGCTACTTGTTGGTCGTAGCGCACGCTATCGAGGTCAGATCAGAGAACAGCGCTTCGACTCGATCGGGCATCAATTTATTCGTTAGCGCACGCTAACTATTAGCAATTACGTACGCTAGTAGTATGGTCGTAGCGCACGCTACAAAAGGTACGTAGCGCGTGCTACCGTGTTCGGACAGTGGGTACTGGAATACCCAAATTTTCCGTTAGCGCACGCTACGCATTAGGGCTAGCGCACGCTAACCTGGACTGACTATAAATTGGACAGTTTAGTCAGACTTCGTCATTTGTCATCTATTCTCATTTCTCTCGTCGGTTCTTGGCGATTTGGGCGATTTTGAGAGTATCCTTCAAGATGTAATCATCAATCATCATCTTCAAGTATTTGAGTTGGATTAATCATCACTTCATCATCTCCAATCCATCGAATCAAAGGTATTAATTTCTTGGATCTAGAATTTCGGATTTTTGGGTTTTCCTTCCGATTTCTTCGTGTAAGCTTGGATTATCATTGGAATATGTTAGATATGAATTATCTACCTTGGATAAATATATTCCTACGGATTTAATGGTTATTTTTCGGAATTATTTCAAGAACCCTTGGGGTTGACTTCGGTTAATTGGGGATTTTCCGATTGAGGTTGTTGTAATCATGATTTATGGATTCCTAATGGATTATTGATATCATTGAAGTGTTTTGTTAGTTCGAAATACTCATTTTAGTGTTGGTTTCGACATATTCGGGATTGGATATTTTTGAAGTCGTGTGGTTGGTTATGTAACACCCCGAGATATTCGGAATAATTACAGCGCCGTAAACCCTTTAGATAAGGATTTACAAGGCTAATTTTAAAAGAAGTGTAAAAATAAACCAATCGAACACTGGAATTCACATACAGATTTGAAACAAACGATCAAATGTGCTGACTTATACAACCATATCGAAAAGACTTTATTAAAACAGACGTACTCGAGTACTAAACGAAACAAGAAGACAACTCTCAACAACAATAATATCAATCACATCACTGAGCCATTTCATCGTCTCCGTTTGCATCGTGGTTGCCTCCCCGCTCCTCGGCTACCTGAACATCAAAACAATGTCCACCCCCGAAGGGGTTAGCAAAACGATGCTAGTACAAGTATCATAATACAATAAATCATCAATGCATCATAAAACATGCAAAACGGACTTCCGCTACCGGAATCCAACGATGCGAATCCTCACGATTCCATCAATACAATACAGGTAATCCAAATGATCCGCGCCCTTGGTATAGATCCCCATGATGATCCCGTCGACCAACGCATGGTGGAAAACCCGTCCAGGCGATCCAGCGCCCTCAAAGATAGATCCCCATGATGATCCCGTCGGACCAACGCATGGTGGACATTCGATCCAGCGCCCTCAGCATAGATCCTCATGACCCCCTCGGATCATTTATACCATAATCAATCAATTATGCATACACATATGCATTTCAATATGTTCATCAATACGAACAAACAACAACGAATATCACGCGAATTTCCAGAAATACATCTCATATACAAAAATATGAACAAAACCATAAGCATGATAAATCAAACTCGACATATGATACTTGCCTCGAAAATGGCAAGGACGAAACACTTCAATGTTCTCGACACGCTCGAAGGCCGCCTTCTTCGATTAACATAACAAGCTCAAACCTTAACAAAAGGAACGATATACAAATCATCTCAAGTCGAACGATGGCCTAACAATTCGGTCTACGGCCGAAAAGCTCAAAATAACCAATCGCTCGATCGCTTAAGGCCACGCTACGTACGTAACGTGCGCTTAAGACGGATCGTTAGCGACGCTATCGTATAAGACTAGCGTGGCGCTAGCCACGCCGCGATCGACTTACTGGTCTCATAATGTACGCTACGACGCTTTCGGGCGTTATTCGACTCGATAGCGCACGTTAACTTACACGTGTTAGCGTGCGCTAATATTGCATGGCGTAATCATGCTAAAATCGGGTTGAATGGTGAGGAACTCATGAATCCTACCGTGATAATACAAGTTATCCTCGGCAAATCATGCTAATAAGGTTTGTGGAAGATTTCTGATCGTGAAATACAAATATACGGATAGCCAACTCAACATCATAATTCATCTACGATCTCCAAGAAATAATCTAAGTTCCATTTGTTCTACGTTCCAAAACACATGATTCCATCGTGTAAAACGTATCAACTGGGTAAATATCCGATTATTGATCATAACTCGATTTGAAGATGCTTAGGAGTCCTTATAATAAGATGGTTCAAAGGTTCATACGATATATAATGCCGATACGTCAAAAGTATCCTTCTAACATGTGATGACCGATTATAAACGAAATACTTGCTATCAAAACATGATTCAAACTTCCTTAGGAACATTACTAACATCAGTGAAGAATCACCTACCTCAAAGTAGTGAAGAATACGGAGGAAAATGAAGGGATCCAACACCGAAGGCTCGAACACCAATCTCCAATGATATACGATCTTCAATCTCGAACTAGGAGGTTGATATGAAGTGTTTAGGACGAAGGGAGTTATGATCTAAGTGTAAGAGTTCGGGTTATGGGAGGAGAAAAACTGAAATCTCGAATAGGATGATGTCCTATTTATAATAAATGGCTATTAGCGCGCTAGACCCGTTCGTAGCGTGCGCTAACACTCACGCCTAAGTACTCGGCACTTAGCGTGCGCTACGCATATACATAGCGTGCGCTAAGGCGTGACTCGGCTTTTCCCGAAAGCCGCCTGTACATCCGACACGATCCGGCAGTGGGTCCCGGCCAGATCTCACCTACCGCACGTCCCAATCAATTTGACCACGCATAGCGTGCGCTAATTACATTCTGTAGCGTGCGCAATGAAACCATGTTAGCGTACGCTACCCTTAGCCTGTAGCGTGCGCTACATGCACAAAATTTCAACCTTACAAATCACAACCATGAAATTAAACGCTCGGCAACATCGGATTATGAAATACGGAGAATAATACTCAGACAAAAGTACAATCATTACAATATCACAAGTTCCAATTACATAACAGAAATCTCGGGTATTACATCCTTCCTCCCTAAAAAGAAGTTTCGTCCCGAAACTTATGATGAAAACAACTCCGGATATTTAGCCTTCATACCGTCCTCCGTTTCCCAAGTGGCCTCTTCGACTCCATGTCGTGACCATTGTACTTTAACCAAGTGTATTGGTTTATTTCTCAACTGTTTGATCCGGCTCTCAAGTACCTTGATTGGTCTCTCTTCGAAGGTGCCATCATTAGCTATCTCGATCTCGTCGAAATCAATGACGTGACTGGGGTCCGGTACATACTTCCGCAGTTGGGATACGTGAAACACATTGTGAACATGACTCAGCGATGGCGGTAAGGCCAACCGGTATGCTAAATCCCCAACTCTCTCTAGGATCTCAAATGGTCCGATATATCTCGGACTAAGCTTGCCTCTTCTCCCAAAACGGAAAATCCCTCGTGTAGGAGACACCTTCAATAGTACGTGGTCCCCAGCGTCGAACTCTAGAGGGCGACGACGTACATCGGCATAAGACTTCTGTCGACTCTGGGCAGTCAACAGTCTTTCTCGAATCAAGGCTATCTTCTCTTGAGTCTGAATAATCAATTCCGGTTCCGTCCCGATCAAATCCGAAGAATCATCCCATCACAGGGGCGATCGGCATCTTCTCCCGTACAAAGCTTCAAATGGGGCCATCTTTATAGAAGCATGCCAACTGTTATTATATGTGAACTCGATCAAGGGCAAGTGAACTTCCCAATCAGTCGACCAATCAAAAGCACAAGCTCTAAGCATGTCTTCTACTGTCTGTATAGTTCTTTCAGACTGACCATCCGTTTGGGGATGATAAGCTGTGCTAAAGATGAGCTCAGTCCCCAAAGCCCTGTGAACTGCTTTCCAAAAGTGTGACACGAAACGACCATCTCGATCCGAAACAATGGTCTTCGGCGTCCCGTGCAATCTGACTATTTCCGCAATAAATAATCGTGCCAATCTCTCGGGTCCCCATGTATCTTTAATTCCCAGGAAATGAGCCGACTTGGTTAGTCGATCAACTACAACCCAAATCATGTTCATTCCCGTTCTAGTCCTTGGCATACTAGTAATGAAGTCCATCGAGATATCCTCCCACTTCCACTCAGGGATCGGAAGCGGTCTTAACATTCCGGCAGGTCGTTGATGTTCAATCTTAACCTGCTGACAAGTCAAACACTTTGAAACGTACTCGCCACGCCCTTCTTCATATTCCCCACCGTAAGTTTTGCTTTAAATCTTTATACATCTTACCTTGCTCGGGTGAATAGAATAGGCGCGTACTGTGAGCTTCCTTCGAATAGTCCTTCTCAAATCATCATCATCGGGAACGCAAAGTCGACTCAAATCTCGTAACTCCATCATCTTGTATCACGAATCCTCGGGCTTTTCCTTTCTTTACTTCGTCACATAATCGAAGGATCGAGAATCGTTCCATTGTTTAGACTTGATCTCTCGACTAGTGATGAAGTCGGTTCCATCACATAAAGTTGCCTGGATTCTGGTGCCCATACTTCAATCCTCGCAGATCGGCCTCGTTGAATACCGGTTTGGGACGTAAGTGCTTCCAACACTCAAGGGAAACAGGTTTACGGCTCAAAGCATCGGCTACTACATTTGCTTTCCTGATGATAGAGAATCTCCAAGTCGTAATCCTTGATCAATTCCACCACCTTCTCGCCTCATGTTTAACTCTTTCGATTGAAAATGTACTTGAGGCTCTTATGGTCTGTAAAGATCCGACAATGAGTGCCGCATACAAATAATGTCGCGATTTTCAAGGCAAAGACCACACCGCTAGCTCCGGATCATGGGTTGGATAATTAACTTCAGACGGTTTCAATTGCCGAGAAGCATAAGCAATCACTTTATCCTTCGCATCAACACACAACCCAAACCCCGATTTGAAGCATCAGTATACCATGAATCCACTGGGCCTCTCCGGCGGTGCTAATATAGGTGCCGTCGCCTCCTCTCTTAAGTTCACAAAACCAAATGACATTTCTCATTCCACGTGAACTTTTGAGTTTTCTCAGAATAAATGAGTGAGCGGACGAGCAATTTTGGCAAATCCCTCTACAAAGCGGCAATAATATCCAGCAAGTCCTAAGAAGCTTCGGACTTCTTTCACGTTTTAGGAGCTTCCCACTCCAAGATTGCTTCGACTTTCTGGTCCACTCGAACTCCGTCGGATGATATCACATGCCCAAGGAAGGTTACTTCCTTAAGCCAAAATTCGCATTTAGAAAGCTTAGCATACACTGTTCCTTTCTCAAGATGCTCAAAACCACACGTAAATGTTCACAGATGTTCCTCTGCGTCCCTCGAATATATCAAGATGTCGTCAATGAAAACGACCACAAATTTATCCAAGTACTCCAAGAAAACCCGATTCATCAATTGCATGAATACCGCAGAGCATTGGTAAGTCCAAATGGCATCACTACAAATTCATAATGCTGCATCGGATCTCGAAAGCGATTTCGTATATCCGATTCCTTAATTCTCAATCGATGGTATCACGATCGCAAGTCAATCTTCGAGAATACCCTTGCCCTTGCGCTTGATCAAACAAGTCGTCGATCCGAGGTATAGGATACTTGTTCTTGATTGTCATCTTATTGAGTTCCACGTAATCAATACACGGTCGGAGGGATCCGTCTTTCTTAGGACAAAGAGAACGGGCGCTCCCAAGGAGAAATGCTTGGTTGAATATAACCCTTCGCAACAATTCCTCGAGTTGTTTCTTGAGTTCATACATCTCGGTTGGCGCCATGCGATATGGTGCTCTGGAAATAGGAGCGCCTGTGCTCTAATTCGATAGTGAATTCCACTTCTCTGCGGAGGTAATCCGGTAGTTCGTCAGAAAACATCCGAGAACTCATTCACAATCGAAATAGATGAGAGCTCTACTCCTTCCTCTTTCCTCATGGCATAGCACCAAAGTCCGTAACATCCTTGCTTCAGTAATTTCTGACTTTCATTGCCTTGATCAATTTCCCGAGCTTCCCTGCCTCCATCCTCGGAATAAGTGTTCGAGATCCGTCATCGGCAATGATGGAAATGACTCTCTCTCGGTAATTCAGCACAGCTCCATAATGGTTGAGCCAATCATCTCCGAGAATTAAATCGTCACCGCAGATGTCAACCACAATAAGATTCGATGGCCAATCTCTTCCTTCTATAGATACTGGGAAATCCTTAGCTTCTAAGGTTCCCACAATTTTCTCTCCGCTCGGTAATCCCACAACATAAGGTTCACAATTATACAAGCACGAGATGTTCAAACGATTAACACAGTTCAAAGATATAAAAGAATGCGTGGCTCCTGAATCGAACAAGACACTAACTGGTTGCAAAAGGATCTGAATCGTACCTGATGCAACAGCTGTGTTCTGATCCTCAGATTTCCTCATTTCATACAGGCGTGGAGGAACGGACCCAGCACTGGATGCCTCTCTCTTCCCAACGTTCTGCTGCTGAAATCCACTCTGCTGCGTCTGGTTCACACTTGTTTCCTTCGGAACTGGCGATGGAGTGCGAGTACCAAAAGGTCGGGTCGCATTCCCACAAAATGTTGCGCGATGTCCTTCCTGTCCACACTCGAAACAGGTCACAGCAGGCGCGAAACAATCCCGTCGAACATGTCACGCCTTGCCACAGTTGTAGCACTTCTTCCTTGTGTCAGAAACAGTCGGTGCTGCCCGGAACTTCTTTCCTCCTCGACTAGGATGCGGAGGTCTCCTGGATGAGTGAAAATAGGACTGACCCCGGCGGGGCCCGCTATTCTTATTCTCCGCGAAGTTGCCCGACACCTTCTGTTTCTTTGCTTCCGTCGATTTCTCTACTGCTGCTTCCTTCATATCGTAGGCCAACGCCTTGTCCCGAGCATCGCCTCAAGGTGGTACAATCAAATCCGGACATATATTGCTGAATTTCCGCTTCATTCGCATGTCAAAATGGAAAATCCTTTCCGCCTGGTCCCGACTGTGGCGCACATAAGTCACCGGTGATTAAAAGTCTTAATCACTTCAGTCACGGTTGCTTCAATTTTGCGGTGAGAAAACTCCCGAACTCGGGCCTCTAACCGGCGAGGACAATCGCGCCTCCATCATCGGGCTTGAATTCTGTCCACCAACATTATGCTCCTCCTGGCCGAATGGCCTCCCACCGCCGAAAGCCTCCTGTCGAAGATACCGGGCGACCGGAACCTTCCTATCGTTGGGACAATTAATCCCCGCAAAAATCTTCTCTAATTCTTTCACCGGTGATCCCAAGAGAGCGTCTCGGTCGAACCATCAAATTTCGGAGGATGCAATTTGATCACTTGATAAGCCATTTATCTCCCGATTATCCACGTTATTCGCCGTCCCATCACCGTCTGCATGCGATCCACAACTTGAGCAAACTGGTTTATCTGGGCAACCACTGTGAAGCACTCCGACACGTTAGGATCTGCATTATTATTTGCCGATCCTCGCTGTCCCCGGAATGTGAATCCGTTTGACTAGCGGTTATCTCCGGGGTAGATACCGACTCTTCTTGCCTCGCATTACCACGTCCGCGTCCACGACCTCCTCTCAACATACCGTAAACATAAATACTCAATATCCGGGACAAACTTTCTCAAAGTACATTCATTAATGTTTACAAGACGTGAATTAAATAAAACAAAGAGTATTCGAGATTAGGAAACTTACAACCACAAATTAATTGACGATCCGGCTCGGCAGTTGATGTTACGAACGACCAATAATCAATAACGTAAATGCACTAACTAACCCGATTGCCAAGATATCCATAAATCTTAGCTCCGATACCATATTCGTAACACCCGAGATATTCGAATAATTACTACTGTAAACCCTTTAGATAAGGATTTACAAGGCTAATTTTAAAAGAAGTGTAAAAATAAACAAATCGAACACTGGAATTCACATACAGGTTTGAAACAAACGATCAAATGTTCTGACTTATAAAACAATATAGAAAAGACTAAATTAAAACAGACTTACTCGAGTACTAAACGAAACAAGAAGAAAACTATCAACAACAATAATATCAATCACATCATCGAGCCATTTCATCGTCCCGTGCAGACCGTGGTTGCCTCCCGCTCCTCGGCTACCCGAACATCAAAACAATGTCCACCCCGAAGGGGTTAGCAAAACGATGCTAGTACAAGTATCATAATACAATAAATCATCAATGCATCATAAAACATGCAAAACGGACTTCCGCTACCGGAATCCAACGATGCGAATCCTCACGATTCCATCAATACAATACAGGGTAATCCGGCGATCCAGCGCCCTTGGTATAGATCCACATGATGATCCCGTCGGACCAACGCATGGTGGAAAACCCGTCCAGCGATCCGGCCTCAAAGATAGATCCCCATGATGATCCCGGACCAACGCATGGTGGACATTCGATCCGGCGCCTCAAGATAGATCCTCATGACCCCCTCGGATCATTTATACCATAATCAATCAATTATGCATACACATATGCATTTCAATATGTTCATCAATACGAACAAACAACAACGAATATCACGCGAATTTCCAGAAATACATCTCATATACAAAAATATGAACAAAACCATAAGCATGATAAATCAAACTCGACATATGATACTTGCCTCGAAAATGGCAAGGACGAAACACTTCAATGTTCTCGACACGCTCGAAGGCCGCCTCCTTCGATCAACGTAACAAGCTCGAACCTTAACAAAAGGAACGATATACAAATCATCTCAAGTCGAACGATGGCCTAACAATTCGGTCTACGGCCGAAAAGCTCAAAATAACCAATGCTCGATCGCTTAGCGCGCGCTACGTACTCTACGTAACGTGCGCTAAGATGGACTGTTAGCGTACGCTATCGTATAAGACTAGCGTGCGCTAGCCACAGTCTGGCAGTCTGACTCGGCTGGTCTCATAACGTACGCTACGTACGTTTCGGGCGTTATCTGACCCCGATAGCGCACGTTAACTTACACGTGTTAGCGTGCGCTAATATTGCATGGCAGAATACTGCAAGCCGAAAACTGGGTTGAATGGTGAGGAACTCATGAATCCTACCGTGATAATACAAGTTATCCTCGGGCAAATCATGCTAATAAGGTTTGTGGAAGATTTCTGATCGTGAAATACAAATATACGGATAGCCAACTCAACATCATAATTCATCTACGATCTCCAAGAAATAATCTAAGTTCCATTTGTTCTACGTTCCAAAACACATGATTCCATCGTGTAAAACGTATCAACTGGGTAAATATCCGATTATTGATCATAACTCGATTTGAACATGCTTAGGAGTCCTTATAATAAGATGGTTCAAAGGTTCATACGATATATAATGCCGATACGTCAAAAGTATCCTTCTAACATGTGATGACCGATTATAAACGAAATACTTGCTATCAAAACATGATTCAAACTTCCTTAGGAACATTACTAACATCAGTGAAGAATCACCTACCTCAAAGTAGTGAAGAATACGGAGGAAAATGAAGCGATCCAACACCGAAGGCTCGAACACCAATCTCCAATGATATACGATCTTCAATCTCGAACTAGGAGGTTGATATGAAGTGTTTAGGACGAAGGGAGTTATGATCTAAGTGTAAGAGTTCGGGTTATGGGAGGAGAAAAGCGAAATCTCGAATAGGATGATGTCCTATTTATAATAAATGGCTATTAGCGCGCGCTAGACCGCTCGTAGCGTACGCTAATACCACAGCCTAAATCGTACTCGGCACTTAGCGTGCGCTACGCATATACCAGTAGCCTGCGCTAAGGCGTTGACTCGGCTTTTCCCGAAAGCCGTCCAGGTACATCCGACACGATCCGACAGGGGTCCCCCGGCCAGATCTCACCTACCGCACGTCCCAATCAATTTGACCACGCATAGCGTGCGCTAATTACATTCTGTAGCGTGCGCTATGAAACCATGTTAGCGTACGCTACCCTTAGCTGGCGTGGCGCTACATGCATGCAATTTCAACCTTACAAATCACAACCATGAAATTAAACGCTCGGCAACATCGGATTATGAAATACGGAGAATAATACTCAGACAAAAGTACAATCATTACAATATCACAAGTTCCAATTACATAACAGAAATCTCGGGCATTAGAGGTTACGTATTCGTTAGAATGCCCCAATGAGTTTGATTATCGTTGTTTCGACCTTTGGGTTAGTCGTGTTTTGTTGTTTGATGCGTGTATTGAACGGTTGTTGGTAATTATTGTTATTCAAGGTTGTTCGAGCGACCGGTATTTCACTTAGGACGTTGTTCGTGGACGGACATTCTTCATCGGTATTGTGTAAGTTGATTCTTACTCGGTTAAAAGGATATTCATTCCTTTTGTTGTTGATCATTCATAATCATAACTCATTCATCATTGTATTAATCATTTTGAGACTTGTAATTGTCGGATAATCATTTCATTAGCGAGGAACGGCGGTTCCAATCATTTCATTGAAAACTTTCAATCACTTCATTATCACTTTCGTATCGGTGAGTCATTCTTGACTTTGTCGGATTATTATTATTCATTGATATTCATTATGGTCATTCTTGTTCATATGACCTTCTGGGTTCATATTGCGTGGCGGGTGCGGATGTGTGGAATTTTTAGTCGGGCACGTGATGGCCATGTATTGGGAGTGATACATTGGGTGTGCACACGGTAACGATTACCTCCGTGAGACTAATTAGGTACAAGGACGGGTGTGTCCGGTCATCCGTCTTGTACACTTGCACGAGAACACTACGGGCGTACTATGATGCTCCTCTTGGCGTAATTCATAACTAAGGATATTTCATAACTTGATTAAATCATGTTTGTGTATTTTCAACCCTTGAGGATTGTTGTTACGTATGGCCCGGCCGTTGGGATTTTGTTTTAGTCACGGCAAGGCAAAGGCACGGGAAGAGCATGTTGACGGCGATGAGTCAGTGATACTAGTAGGGGCCCCAGTCATTCCGTTTATTTCGATCATTTCATCATTTCCGTCATTTGTATTTTCATTGCAAATTCCGTTTGAGATGCTTATTTGTTCGGGGTGGTGTATTTTATCTCCATATAAAATATACTAGTATTCTGTTTTGTCTGGTGTAATGTACTTAAACTCCTCATCGGAGTACTTGGTAATATAATGTGGTTCGGTACTACAATTATATTATTTAATTCATCATTTTCATTTGCTGGTGGGTCCTGGTCGGGGATTCACCAGGCCTTTGTAATATCCGCCTAGTTTGGGGTGTTACGAGTTGGTATCGGAGCGTGGTTTTGAATACTACCCTCCAAGTCATGTCTCATTTGAAATCATCGTCATCGGACTAGTATCATTGGACTTTCGCGTCACGTGTGACTGTGCAAATGCCGAGCCAATCGAGACCAAGAAGCGTAAGATTTCTAATGCCATGGTATAATTTCTGGCAATAGTCATTCATTCATAATTCATCAGTTAACAATCCTCAATCATCATTGTCATTTTGACCAGGACGGTCAGGTTAACTCATTAATCAGTCAATTCATTTCATTGTTCAGTTGTTGATCAGGAAGATCGAATCATTAATCTTGTTAACTCATTCAAGATAATCATTTCAATAATTTCATCAGATAATCATGTCACCTCAGTTAATCATTCATGTAATCACCGTGTTAGAGCGCGTATGCTCATTTTCATCATCTCATGTCATAATCATAACGTATATTTCATGCGGTGAATATAATCATCATGTGACTTTCCTACTTCAGTATGGAGAGGGCAAGAAGAGGACGTGGAGGACGAGGCCGTGGAGCGGGCCGAATCCCGAGAGCTCGTGTGAATACACGTGCAAACGCGAGGAATAATGCTAATTCATCGAGCAGCGACGCTGCCACTCATTCACCTGGACGCGATCATTCACTATCGGGGAGTCGTACCCGGGACACGGCTCAGTCAGAGGGTGTCCGGGTTGACCCACTCGCTTTTATGCAGGGCATGATGGCCCAAATGACCCAGATGGCTCAGTTGATGGAGACGATGCATAACTCCGTCAATCAAAATCAGCAGGCCCCTCCGCCGCCACCTCAGAGGCAAGAGATGAATGTGAGTAATATCATCGGCGATATCTCTCGCCAGAGGCCACCTACTTTTGAGGGCTCGTCTGAGCCGGCAGATATCATTCATTGGCTCGAGCATTTCGAGAAATTGTTTGCTATGGTAGAGTGTCCCGAAGGACACAAAGTTTCTGTTGCGGCTTACTACTTGGGTAAGAGCGCACATTCTTGGTGGTTATCGTTGAAGCCCACCGAAGGATCTTGTACTTGGGATCAGTTCAAGACTCTCATGATGAAGAGGTATTATCCGGCCCCACTCAGAGAGGCCAAGCTGTCGGAATTGCTCACCCCCGACCCCTCAGTAGACGAGGATGTTCTCGCCATTGCCGAGAAATTTCAGGAACTTCTTCCTTTCGCCTCATCCATCATTCATTCAGAGGCGGATAAGATCAAATATTTCAAAGAAGAGGCTGAAACCCCGTATGAGACTTCGCCATTTAATCATAATTGCACCACGTTGGCTGAATTCATTGAGAAAGCTCTCACTTATGAGCTTATGCTAAGGAAATTGCTAAGCGGCAAAGAACCTTCGTCGCTAGCAAGAAATCGAAGAATCGTAATCACGAAGGCGGTCGACAACCTTCAAGAAACCCCGTGCGGGCTCTGCTTTTCGAGCGACCTCCGTGTCGTCTAAACCCGCGGAATCTCGATCCACGAGCGGCCGATTCGGCCATCACTGTTACAACCGTGGGGATCTTGGTCATGTCGGCACTAAGTGTCCGAGACAGTCATCACGTGTCATATGTGGAATTGTGGGACATAAGGCCCGTTTTGCCGTAGGGACTCCAAACCTACTCGGACGTCATCTCGGGCACCTAAGCAACACTGCTCGTAATCAGGCCACTCAATCAGCGTCGTTTAAAACGACGGGAGCGACTAAAGGTGGAGCTTTTAGCCATCAGACGGGAGCGTCCGGTGCCGGGACTAGCAAGCCCTGGATTTATGAGATGAAGAAGACCGATGATCCCGAGGCCCGAATGATCTCAGGTACACTCGATATTCTATCTCAACCTGTGTGTACCCTTTTTGATACTGGTGCATCGCATTCATTCATTTCCGAGTCATGTTTGAGTAGACTACGTCTGGGTAGTGCTACTAGTTGTGAGCCTTATGTCATTGGTCTACCTGATGGTAGACGAATTATCGGTAATCGTGAGATTCAGAATTGTCCGATTCGGTTTCATGGTCGTGTATGGCCAGCGGACCTAATCGTGGTAGACTTGCCGAGAGACGACGTCATCTTGGGTATTGATTGGATGGATCGTCATGATGCCATCATTAGTGTCCGTAAGCGTATGGTCACTATCATTTCAGACGATGGGTTTGAATGTGGGTTTCAGAGAGGTAATCCCGGCTGTTCTGGTAAGGTCATTAATTTGATGAAAGCAGTAAGATTACTCAATCAGGGATGTGTCGGTTATTGGTGCTATATGGCCAAAACCGAGAAGTCATCAGTAATGTTGACGGATATTCCGGTGGTGAGGGAATATGCCGATGTTTTTCCAGACGAGTTACCTGGTTTGCCTCCACAGAGGGATGTGGAATTCACGATTGAGTTGGAGCCTGGTACGTCCCCGATATCGAAGGCACCGTACCGGATGGCCCCGACCGAAATGCAGGAGTTAAAGAACCAACTTGAGGAGTTGTTCGAGAAAGGTTACATCCGACCGAGTGCGTCCCCGTGGGGAGCACCAGTATTGTTTGTCAAGAAGAAGGATGGTTCATTTCGCTTATGTATTGATTATCGGGAGTTGAACAGGTGACAATCAAGAATAAGTATCCCTTACCCCGTATTGATGATCTCTTAGATCAACCGCAGGAGCTTCAAGATTTTCCAAGATCGACTTAAGGTCTGGATATCATCAGTTGCGGATCCGAGAGTCGGACATCGCGAGGACGGCGTTTCGAACACGCTATGGTCATTATGAGTTTGTGGTTATGCCGTTCGGATTGACTAATGCACCTGCGGTATTCATGGAGTTAATGAATCGGGTTTTCATCGACTTTTTGGATCAGTTTGTTGTTGTCTTCATCGATGACATTTTGATTTATTCTCGTGACCGAGAGGAACACGAGTTTCACCTTCATCAAGTACTCGACGTGTTGAGACGAGAACAACTTTATGGGAAGTTTTCTAAATGTGAGTTCTGGATGTCCGAAGTAACGTTTCTCGGACACGTAATTTCATCAGACGGAGTTCGTGTCGATCCTCAGAAGACGGAGGCTATTCGAGATTGGCTACCTCCGAAGAATGTTAAGGAAATCCGAAGTTTCCTCGGATTAGCGGGTTATTATCGGCGATTTGTGGAAGGATTTTCCAAAATTGCTCAACCATTGACGAACCTTTTGCGAAAGGATAAGAAATACACGTGGTCCGACGCGTGTCAACGGAGTTTTGAGGAATTCAAGAGCCGGTTAATGTCAGCACCTGTACTTTTCTTGCCGCAGGGGACGGAAGGATTTGTGGTTTATAGTGATGCGTCCGGACAGGGTCTCGGATGTGTGCTCATGCAGAATGGTAAGGTTATTGCCTATGCTTCACGGCAATTGAGACCTTACGAGGTTAATTATCCGACCCACGACCTGGAGCTAGCAGCCGTGGTGTTCGCTTTGAAGATTTGGCGTCATTACCTTTATGGCGTCACCTGTCAGATATTCACCGATCATAAGAGTTTAAAGTATATATTTACTCAGAAGGAGTTAAATATGCGTCAGAGACGGTGGTTGGAATTAATCAAAGATTATGATATCGAGATCCTCTATCACCCGGGCAAGGCGAACGTCGTTGCCGACGCCTTGAGTCGTAAGTCCGTTCAGGAGCAGATGCTTGCTCGTTTAACAGTTCAGAAGGAGCTTCAGCAGGAATTCCTTAGACCCGGGATCGAGGTCTGGCTTCAGCGAGTTCAGGGACAGCTTTGTATGTTGGAGATCTCATCGTCACTTGAGGAGACGATCAGAGAGAATCAGGGTTCGGACCCATCATTGTTACGCATCCGTGAGGATGTGGTTCAGGGGAAAGCCCCTGGGTTTGTGGTCCACGAGGATGGACTTCTGAGATTTAAGAATCGGTTGTGCGTACCGGCGAATGACGAGTTGAAAACTCGATTTTGAGAGAAGCTCATGCTACCCCTTATTCTGTTCATCCGGGGTCTAGCAAGATGTACAAGGACTTGAAACAAAATTATTGGTGGAGTAATATGAAGCGAGAAGTCGCGGAATTTGTTTCGAGATGCTTAACTTGTCAACAAGTTAAGATTGAACATCAGCGACCGGCGGGTATGCTGAAACCTCTTCCTATTCCTGAATGGAAGTGGGAAGACATTTCTATGAATTTCATCACGAGTTTGCCGACGAGTCGTCGTGGCATGAATACGATCTGGGTAATCGTGGACCGCTTAACTAAATCAGCTCATTTCCTTGAGATCAAGGATACGTGGGGTCCCGAGAGACTTGCCCAACTTTTCATCAAAGAGATAGTGAGACTGCACGGTACTCCTAAGAGTATCGTTTCCGATCGTGACGGACGGTTTGTGTCGCATTTTTGGAAATCAGTTCATCGTGCTATGGGAACCCAGCTTAATCTCAGTACCGCTTTTCATCCTCAGTCCGAAGGACAATCAGAGAGGACCATTCAGACATTAGAGGACATGTTGAGGGCATGCGTCCTCGATTGGAAGGACGATTGGGAAGCCCAACTACCTTTGATCGAGTTCACGTATAATAATAGTTGGCATGCTTCGATCAAGATGGCACCTTACGAGGCCTTGTATGGTCGTCGTTGTCGATCTCCGTTGTTCTGGGACGACTTATCAGAATCAATCGGCACCGAGCCCGATATGCTTATAGCCGCCCGTGAGAAGGTAAATCTGATCAGGAGTCGTTTGTTGACAGCTCAGAGTCGACAGAAATCATACGCAGATAACCGTCGTCGACCATTAGAGTTCGAGGCTGGTGACCATGTGTTGGTCAAGGTATCCCCGAGTCGTGGTATCTTCCGTTTTGGGAAGAGGGGAAAGTTGAGTCCGAGATTCATTGGACCGTTTGAGATTTTGGATCGAGTGGGCGAGTTAGCTTATCGATTGGCTTTACCTCCGGCGTTGAGCCGAATTCATAATGTATTTCATGTATCTCAGTTGCGGAAGTATGTTGCCGACCCGAGTCACATACTTCAGTTCGATGAAATCGAGATCGCCGACGATCATTCATATGAGGAGCGTCCTATGCGAGTTTTAGAACGACGAATCAAACAGTTGAGGAATAAGACGATTCCTTTGGTTAAAATTCAGTGGTCTAGACACGGAGTCGAAGAGGCTACTTGGGAAACCGATGATAGTATGCGGGAGAGTTATCCCGAGTTGTTTGACCCTTAGTTTCGGGGACGAAACTCTTTTAAGGGGGGTGTATGTAATACCCGGTTGTAATTCAGTAATTATCATTCAGTGTTTATCATTCAGTAACTGATACTCAGTAATTTCATTCATTGTTGATCATTTGTCACTCAGATTCAGTCATAGTGTTCATCATTCAGAGTAATTGTATCGTGTATCAAACGTCTTTCATCACTAATCTGATTGGAGTTCGTGCCGTGTTTATCAACATTGTCATTTTCGTTACGAGCTGTGCGTGAGGAGTAGCGCACGCTACGTACTCCTTTTAGCGTACGCTAATTGGGTATAGGTAGCGCACGCTACCACTCAACTTTAGCGCACGCTAGTGTTACCCTGGCTGCAGTCCAGAAGGTACTGGACTGCAGGTGAGTTATATGTAGCGCACGCTACGAGTGGTAAGTAGCGCGCGCTAGTAGGTTGTAGTAGCGCACGCTAATATGTGGTGTAGCGCGCGCTAAGGTCGGAGCAGGTTAAATCCAGTGGCTACTGGACTGAATTGAATTTATTCATAGCGCACGCTAGGAGTGGTTTTTAGCGTACGCAAGTGGTATAGTAGCGCACGCTACTTGTTGGTCGTAGCGCACGCTATCGAGGTCAGATCAGAGAACAGGCAGTTTCTGGACTCCAGTACTGGGCATCAATTTATTCGTTAGCGCACGCTAACTATTAGCAATTACGTACGCTAGTAGTATGGTCGTAGCGCACGCTACAAAAGGTACGTAGCGCGCGCTACCGTGTTCGGACAGTGGGTACTGGAATACCCAAATTTTCCGTTAGCGCACGCTACGCATTAGGGCTAGCGCACGCTAACCTGGACTGACTATAAATTGGACAGTTTAGTCAGACTTCGTCATTTGTCATCTATTCTCATTTCTCTCGTCGGTTCTTGGCGATTTGGGCGATTTTGAGAGTATCCTTCAAGGTGTAATCATCAATCATCATCTTCAAGTCTTTGAGTTGGATTAATCATCACTTCATCATCTCTAATCCATCGAATCAAAGGTATTAATTTCTTGGATCTAGAATTTCGGATTTTTGGGTTTTCCTTCCGATTTCTTCGTGTAAGCTTGGATTATCATTGGAATATGTTAGATATGAATTAT
This sequence comes from Orobanche coerulescens, assembly GCA_033398695.1. NCBI lineage: Eukaryota > Viridiplantae > Streptophyta > Magnoliopsida > Lamiales > Orobanchaceae > Orobanche > Orobanche coerulescens. Next base: position 151,771,031 of record CM065815.1, read on the forward strand.
CTACCTTGGATAAATATATTCCTACGGATTTAATGGTTATTTTTCGGAATTATTTCAAGAACCCTTGGGGTTGACTTCGGTTAATTGGGGATTTTCCGATTGAGGTTGTTGTAATCATGATTTATGGATTCCTAATGGATTATTGATATCATTGAAGTGTTTTGTTAGTTCGAAATACTCATTTTAGTGTTGGTTTCGACATATTCGGGATTGGATATTTTCGAAGTCGTGTGGTTGGTTACGTATTCGTTAGAATGCCCCAATGAGTTTGATTATCGTTGTTTCGACGTTTGGGTTAGTCGTGTTTTGTTGTTTGATGCGTGTATTGAACGGTTGTTGGTAATTATTGTTATTCAAGGTTGTTCGAGCGTAGGTATTTCACTTAGGACGTTGTTCGTGGACGGACATTCTTCATCGGTATTGTGTAAGTTGATTCTTACTCGGTTAAAAGGATATTCATTCCTTTTGTTGTTGATCATTCATAATCATAACTCATTCATCATTGTATTAATCATTTTGAGACTTGTAATTGTCGGATAATCATTTCATTAGCGAGGAACGGCGGTTCCAATCATTTCATTGAAAACTATCAATCACTTCATTATCACTTTCGTATCGGTGAGTCATACTTGACTTTGTCGGATTATTATTATACATTGATATTCATTATGGTCATTCTTGTTCATATGACCTTCTGGGTTCATATTGCGTGGCCGGGTGCGGATGTGTGGAATTTTTAGTCGGGCACGTGATGGCCATGTATTGGGAGTGATACATTGGACTGTGCACACGGTAACGATTACCTCCGTGAGACTAATTAGGTACAAGGACGGGTGTGTCCGGTCATCCGTCTTGTACACTTGCACAGAACACTACGGGCGTACTATGATGCTCCTCTTCAGCGTAATTCATAACTAAGGATATTTCATAACTTCAGTTAAATCATGTTTGTGTATTTTCAACCCTTGAGGATTGTTGTTACGTATGGCCCGGCCCGTTGGGGATTTTGTTTTCAGGTCACGGCAAGGCAAAGGCACGGGAAGAGCATGTTGACGGCGACGAGTCCCAGTGATACTAGTAGGGGCCCCCAGTCATTTCGTTTGTTTCAGTCATTTCAGTCATTTGTATTTTCATTTGCAAATTCCGTTTGAGATGCTTATTTGTTCGGTGGTGTATTTTATCTCCATATAAAATATACTAGTATTCTGTTTTGTCTGGTGTAATGTACTTAAACTCCTCATCTGAGTACTTGGTAATATAATGTGGTTGTACTACAATTATATTATTTAATTCATCATTTTCATTTGCACAGTGGGTCCCGATCGGGGATTCACGGCCGTAATATCCGCCTAGTTTGGGGTGTTACATTAAATAGCCGTCGATGCCGGGTTACGACGAATCGGCCATGGCTTACGACGTAATCGCCATGGCCGAACTTCACCGCTCGAAATGCCGGAACGTTACGTGCGTTACGGCCGAGGGCCTTACATACGTAACCGGCCTTACGTACGTAATCGCCGATCACTACCGTGCGTTACTCGGCGGTGGCTCGGCCCAAGATGCCCGGCCATGACTCGGCCGGGACCAACTCCGACGGCCCGAACGACCCCGAAACCCGAACCTGAGTACGAATTAAAGATACGGTTACGAAGTACTCGCAAAGACGAATCCGAGCACTAAGAGAACACACGATTCCGACCACCCGAAGGCTCGAAATTCGACAACGGAAAGTAATTACCCCAAACTTTGGGAAATTACGAAAATGGCCCAAAACGTCCGAAACACACGATACACGATCGAAACACCAAGACGAAGCTTGAAACATGAATAATAACATTAAATGAACTTACGAGAAAGTCGAAACAACAGTTTCGGACGAGATTCGCAAGAATCGAACTCAAGTGCGGAAAAACCGCTAAAAAGCACGGAACTCAACAAAACTGCACCGAAACGAGCTCGGATGACAAAAAGTGAAGAATTAATCATTCTCGGAATGACGAAACGGTCATGAGCGAGTCGTCAAAACGGACTTCCGCCGAAAAAAAAGAAATTACCGGAAATCGAAATTACGGGTATTACATTCTACCCTCCTTAAAAGAAGTTTCGTCCCGAAACTTAAAACAAGTAGGGAGAAGAAATATCCCGTCAGGAAAAACTCAACGAGATACACAAGAAGTGCGTAACTTACGCCCATTGGTGAAACGTTACAAGCAACACAAAGGAATATATGGCGTGCAAACACGCTCCACGACGACCAACACAACGTCGCCGTTAGGGATATAATAAAACCAACAAGTGACAAGCGTCATCAAACGGATGATACAATCAGGTCAATTATCCGAACAATCACAAAACACAACGAACGAAAATCAATACGATTGACAAACCCAACGGTTCATCAATCACAACGCGAGCCAAACCCTGAACAAATACGGAATTCCACCGCCCAAGGGTTGGAAGATCGAAACGAGACTAATTTCCCGAACTTAAGGGAATTGCGAAGGAGTCTGAACGTTCAACAATCACGAAATGAAATCAACAAAAGCCGAACAATCAAACGATCGAACCACAACGATCGAGACAACAAAAATCGAACAATCATGTTCGAATCACGAAGAACAATAAGGTTCCAACAACAACTCCAAGGTTCACATCTCGACTCGAGACAATATATGATTCGGTGAAAACAACAAGATGTGCATTCACATAAGATCCCAGGAAAGGGAATAGGAATTGAAAAATCACAACGACAAACGAGTTATTCCGAAACAATACCACACTCGTTCGATCAACAAAAGCAAGGGGCACGACAAGCTCAGAAATGTCAACGAACATGAACGAGCCGATAGAGTCGAAAATACAGAAGTTCAAAATCCGATCCACTTCGAATAAAAGAACTAGTAGAACCAAGAGGTGTTACTTCCGAACAAGGTTCACAAGAATTAAACTCAGAAAAAGTCACAGCGATAACCAGATCGACCCAAAACAAGATCACAGCTCGTTCGAACGACTAAACCGCAACACAGAACAAGTTCAGAAAGTATCAACGAACATGAGCGAATCGATAGACTTGAGAGAGAGAAAATGCAGAAGCCAAAAATAATACGGGTATTATATTCGACCCCTTCTAAAAGAAGTGTCGTTCCCGAAACTCACAACACGAAATCAAGGTGACAACACAACAAGCAACTGACAGAAACATCCTTCAAAGGCCTCTCAAAGCCGATTCCGATGACTGTGCTGAAGCGCGAACTCCGAAAGTCTCGGTAGCCAATTCGCAAAACTGAATTCGGTGTCCCTCGAGTCCGCACTTGAAATGTGTTACTGACGAGAAGGACAATTTACACGTGCATGCCCCGGCACATCACGGTTGAAACGTCTCGGCTCGGCATACCGAAAATACAAATGCTCGATACAATAGAACAAAACACCGCAAAACAACATACCGGAGATGCCAACTCAGCATAACATATCAACGCATACAAAATAACAACAAAAACGGCATCGTTCGACGATTACAACATCCCGAACGATAGCCAGCACACAATCACAAGCATCATGAAACAATCACCCATGTGTATAAACGCACAAAAATCCAAGCTCTAACAGCTCGCACAGGTGGATAACACACAAGCCACCATGAAATGACAACATTAAAGATTGTCTTCACACCTCCCACAAAGGGCTAACAAAACATATGCGTGGCGAACGACTCAACGTTCACACCACCAATTCAATCACTATTCGGAGGGCTAACACCCTAACAACAATATCAACATCATACACACCTTCCCCGACCACAAGCAGGAAATGATGGATTTTAAAACGAAAACCACCTTTTGAAAACAGTTTGGAAACACCAGTTGATCTTGAGTATCATTTTACAAAAAGTAGTACAACACCATTATCGAGACTTTGAAAATCATCTTGCGTTTGAACAAAAATGAGGACACCTTACTTTTAGTGAAAAACTTTCAAAAATATTCGACCCTCGGGTCTAAGTAAAAGTGTTTCTAAAACAATGAAAATATCTCAAAACATTTTGGTCCTCGAGGTAGAAGAATTTTGAAACATATTGTGGCACCTTGGATATACCACGAGAAAATAATCCATTTTAAAAGTACGTCTCGAACTTTATTTTCTAAGATACTCAAGGTTTTCAAAGATAATTCAATGAGATAGAATGCCCAAAAATTTCAGGTAATCACCCGGATCATTATAGCGCCGTGGGTCCTGTGCCGGAACCCACCAGACTAAAAGCCATTTACAAATTCGCCAAAAAGGCCGATGACGGTAATATTTCAAAAACTCACAAATGCCATTTACAAAATACTAAGTACCGTCATAAGAATTTCGCCAAAATGATCAAGGCCATAATGCCAAAAACTCGATTAAGGGAATTGGTTTTTGAAATAAAACTCAGTCGGTAAAATACCGAAAGCCATTACAAAAGAACTCACGCAGCGGATAAAAGAAATAAAGTCAAACATGCGCAATCCAGCAACACTACTCCTCATATGAACGAAATATGAGGGTCAAATAACCACATATCAAGAAATCAAAATCCATAAGAGGATTCCGTCACTTAACAAATAATCATAAAAATAGCTCGTGTCACACTAGGCACAACACAAAGAAGGGAGACTTACATCCACAGGTCGCACGAAGATGATGATTGTGTTGTGTCAAGAATTAACACCTTCCGACCGGCGATCGCCTCGGAGATCGGGCGACCGTGTCACTGCCGAGCTGCCAAGGCAGATCTGCCGACCTCGACCAGGCGGCCGAGACTTAACCCAGCGGACAAGCTATATCGGCCAACCAAAGGTCCCAGGACAAGTCCCGGTGCCGAGCGATCGACTTCAGATACGATCGTCACTCGGTACTCGGCGACCGACTACTGGTGACCGACTTATGGACGATCATCTCTCGGCACTTTGCCGACCGACCCTTGGTGACCGACCGACTAGAGGACGATCATCTCTCGGCGCCTGCCGACCGACCCTTGGTGACCGACCAAGTGCCGACCTTCAGTGACTGGCCGATGTCGACCTCTGATGTCCAGCAAGAGACGACCGCTTCATGCCGATCAGGGCCGATGGCCATCCAGTCGGCTAAGGCCGAGCCACAGGACAGCACCCACGTGCAGATCCACAAAAGGCGCTGACAGACCTGTCACCTACCTCACCTACCAACAGGGCCGCAGACCTGCGAAAGGAGCTGGCAGACAAGACATGTGACCACAGCCTGGCACCTACTGCACCTACTGACAAGTCCGCCGAAAGTAGCGATGTGGGACCGCCTGTGGCAGTACTTCCGGACGCGTGCTGGCTCCTCATTGGACCGCACAGCTGGCTACCAGCTGAAGCCTTAGACTTTTGGCAGGCAGCCCATGTGACCTTTAGGACGATCGCCCCATTACATTAATGGCCGAAAGGCGATCGCCCACTAGGGGACAGGGCACCTCAACCCCTATATAAAGAAGGCAGCCTGCACTTGGATTCTCTCTCTGCATTCTCGCATTTCACACCATACAGAAGCGAAATACACACACTTGGCTAATCTCCAACTCTTGGCAACAGCTATCATTCGGTCTTACTTCTCCCGGCCTATCTCATCCAGCAGATTATCGGTGGGGACGAAGAACACCAAGCTTCGCTCAAGAGCCGGATTAACAGAGTCTTTTTACACTCATTGTATTTAGATTTCTCTCATTAATACTTGTATCCACGAATATTTGTATTAATAACATCTCGCGAGAGCATTCAAGCCCGGGCCTAACAAACCCGGCAAATCTTGTATTATTTATCTTCTCTCGGAAGTGCTCCCGCAATTGTTGTTTGTTGTCCGTCTTCCAGCAGTATTAATCTTCGGATAAATATTTTGGGCAACAACAATTGGCGCTAGAAGGAGGGGCATCTAACCCTCACATTTTTACACCTACCGTCCCGAAGAACACTCACTGTTCTCGGGGCAGATACTTGAAGTGACACTCACTGCACTTCAAAGAAATCCTTCAGAAATCATGTCTTCCGCCTCCGCGAAAAAGAAAGCCGCTGACCAGTCGGCCAGACCCCCTGTTCCGTCCCAGTCCGAGCCACAGCCGATGGTGGAGGGTAGCCGCCGCGGTCAGAGACGCTCGATCCCGTCCCTGGACGGCGGCCCAAGCCTCTCGCTCGATCGGTTCCGAACCAAGGAACAGATCGAAGGGGCTCTGGCCGTCCTACAGGAGCGACGGAGTGCTCTCGACGCGCCTCCTGCTATCACCCCCTCGGCCGTCCGTCGGAAGTCCAAACGGAAGCTCAAGGCGACACTGGCCGAGCGGTCGCCAGGAGGCTCTCGTCCGCAAGAAGAGGCGCTCGCCAGCCGGGGCACCTCTGTCTTCGATCGCACAGGCGGTGACTGACACAGCGGCCAAGGCGATCCGGCCCGGCCTACGAAAGCAGCGGAGTTTGAGTCCGTCACCAGGAGCTCGGCCTACCCGGCTCCCAGAAGACAGCCCAGCCGTCTGGCTCCCCCTCGCCAAATTGCCGAGGTCGGCAGCAGTGGAGTCCGGAGATCGGTCCACGATCGCCTCGGCTCCCGCTCCCAAAGCCGATCTGCAAGCGACCGAGCCACGGCGATGGCTGCGATGCAACGTCAACTCGACGACATGAAGGCGCTCCTGGAATCCAGGGCAGGCGCCAAGAAGACGATCGCCGGTCCAAGCGAGCCGCTCACGATCGACATCGAGCTTGCCCCCGTGCAACACAAGATCGCTCCCCCGCAAACACCCGTGTACGAGGGGCGATCGGACCCCCAGGTGCACCTGACGAAGTTCAACATCTACATGACCGGGTGTGGGGCATCTGACGCGACCAGGTGCCGAATGTTCCCTCTGACGCTGGACGACCTCGCCCACCGGTGGTACACTTCATTGCCACCTCGGTCCGTTGGCTCCTTTAACGAGTTGGCGCACGTCTTCACGGAGTACTTCGCCACCAGGGTCGTCCGTCCCGAAGGTCCCCTCCGCATGACGCAAATCAAGCAGGGAGAAGAAGAGTCCGACTCGGACTACATTGACCGGGTAGACGTAATCATCCTCAATGGCGAGCCCATAAGCGATGAGACCGCCCTCTACGCGGTCCTAGGAGGATTTCAGGGTTTTTCGCCTATGTTCAGGCATCTCACGAAGACCCAACCTACAACCTACGCAGCCATCCGGGCTAGAGCCGCAGATTTTCTGGCCAGGCAAAGGTTCCTTCTTAGCCTGTGAGCAGCGCGATCGGCGCCCGGACAACGATCTCCCGCCCGATCGCCGACATCGACCTACGAATAAAGCGATCGGCAGCCGAGCGACGATCGACAGTCTTCCAGCCCGATCGCCGATCATCACGCTACATCAACAGCAACCCGGTGGACACGATCGCCATCTACAGTCCAGCATATAACTTGACGGACTAAGGCATAAGATCGCCTCCACCGCACATCATAAAGCCATGGTCCTGGCAGTCGATGGAACCGGCTGCTTCGGCCATGCAAGGTCCCTTTCGGCCGAGATCGCCCGCCCTTTGTTTAAATACGAGGTCGGCGTAGTCTGAGGGCTCTCCAACATTAATCAGTGGACACATGCCACAACCCCGTCTCAACGTACACCGTCGAGGTCGGCCATTTCCATGGCTGGCCGAGGTGGAAGCAGAGCTAACAAGCCGCGGGCGTGGAGTTGATTCATCCGATGCTGCCCCGCGCAAGGACTCCTCTAGACCGAGACCGCACGCCCTTCGTTTAAATACGAGGCGAGGCGCAGCCTAACAGAGGACCCTCATAATAAAGTGAGTCACGGGACACTCAATGTCTTCGCGCACCAAGACACGGTCATGGAGTCGGTCCATCGATCTCCGCGACTGTGCACGATTCCTCAAACAAAGCGAAACCACCAAGTTTCCATGGGGGATCGGCCAATGTTGTTTTTGCAGGTACAAGACCGAAAGATAGATAAGCCAATCGACCATGATAGCCCAAGTCTGTATCCTAAGTCAGCTCAGATCGCCCGTCCTCATCCTTACACGATCCCCAGCAAGAACCACCTCGCCCCATGTCTTCAACATAGGAGCAAGCTGGGGGGCAATTGTTGTGTCAAGAATTAACACCTTCCGACCGGCGATTGCCTCGGAGATCGGGCGACCGTGTCACTGCCGAGCGGCCAAGGCAGATCTGCCGACCTCGACCAGGCGGCCGAGCCTTAACCCAGCGGACAAGCTATATCGGCCAACCAAAGGTCCCAGGACAAGTCCCGGTGCCGAGCGATCGACTTCAGATACGATCGTCACTCGGTACTCGGCGACCAACTACTGGTGACCGACTTATGGACGATCATCTCTCGGCACTTTGCCGACCGACCCTTGGTGACCGACCGACTAGAGGACGATCATCTCTCGGCGCCTGCCGACCGACCCTTGGTGACCGACCAAGTGCCGACCTTCAGTGACTGGCCGATGGCGACCTCTGATGTCCAGCAAGAGACGACCGCTTCATGCCGATCAGGGCCGATGGCCATCCAGTCGGCTAAGGCCGAGCCACAGGACAGCACCCACGTGCAGATCCACAAAAGGCGCTGACAGACCTGTCACCTACCTCACCTACCAACAGGGCCGCAGACCTGCGAAAGGAGCTGGCAGACAAGACATGTGACCACAGCCTGGCACCTAATGCACCTACTGACAAGTCCGCCGAAAGTAGCGATGTGGGACCGCCTGTGGCAGTACTTCCGGACGCGTGCTGGCTCCTCATTGGACCGCACAGCTGGCTACCAGCTGCAGCCTTAGACTTTTGGCAGGCAGCCCATGTGACCTTTAGGACGATCGCCCCATTACATTAATTGTAACACCCCCAAAACCATCCGGGATATTACAGCGCCGTGGGTCCCGCGCCGGAACCCACCAGGCTAAAAACCATTTACAAAACCATTTCAAAAATGTTTAAAAACGCCAAAAGGCCGATGACAGTAATATTTTGCAAATACTCAAATATTTTCAAAAACAAAATTCTGAAATACCGTCATAGAATACCATTTGAAAATACAAAGCGAAATGCCAAATCTCGACAGTTCAAAGTGTACGTTAAGCCACCCCTTAAACGTACCGATAAAATAATTGGGAAAAAGCATTTGACGAAAATAACCCAAGTTCGCAAAGTGCCAAAAGGGCCATTTAAAAATACACACACGCAGCGGATAAAGATACCGAAAAGCTATTTTGAAATATACACATGCAGCGGATAAAAACACAGTTTAAAATACACATTTGCAGCGGAAATAAATAACCGGAAAAGAATACTCAATTCTCCGAAAACAAGCCACAGCCAGTATCACATCGGGAAGCTCATCCCTTCACGACCGCTACTAGCTCGATCTCCGAGTACCTAAAAATAAAGCCCACGACGGGGTCAGCCACAATACTCAATAATGATACCGATCACATCATCATAAATAATTACATACCAATGTAATAATACTGTAAGAATACTACCAACGTAATCTTACCGTTATAACCTTACCAATCCATAATAATCCAATCCTTACCATAATCCACATTTCGCATCCTCAAATGACGAAATGAACTCAACAATAATTATCTGTACTGTATTCCAAAAATACCAATAATCCTCAAAACATCATCAAAACTCATAAGTGCGGTAATAATCCAATCTGTGCAAACTCCTGTCCGTCGGATTACACAATCAAATCTCAACATGAATAAACCAATAATACACAACATATCTGTAGATCAACTACCACATGATAATGATAACAAATCCCGAAACATCGACATATAGTCCGAATGCTTATACGATCAATAACCAGATCAACCGATAAATCAACTGAGAATATCATCGACATGATAACTCCAATACGACCAACGAAGGATCAACGATGACTGAGAGTACCCTCAACAAGGTAAACTCCAAACACGATCAACAAAGGATCAACTATAACTGAGAATACCCTCAACAAGGTAGACTCCAAATGATCAACAATAATGGATCTCAAGAAATAACTCTGACTGTCGAACATACCCCTCGGGCGTATGAATAACCAGTCACAAACCGTCGAACATACCCAACCATAAATGGAGGATGAACGACCAAACAATATGGCTCAAAGATGGACGCCATAGTACGCCCGATCCGGAAATGTGTCCGTGCACAAGCCACCCCGGGTATTGATCACATACACGTGTGGTCTTGTACCTAATTAGCCTCACGAACTACGTCTCGTGTGCACGGTTCAATGTGGAAATATCAACACATAACCATCATGTGCCCGGCTAAAAATCCTACACAATAACCAATCGGCACGCAGATATGACTCCAGATTGTCACGATGCAACATGACAACGAAACTCAAAGAAACACATATCCAATAAGGATCAAAAGACTCACCGAAGTGAACAACAACAGACTGACAATGAAAAGTCGACACGACTAATCAATGTCCAAAACATCAATCCTGGGATCATAATCCCCAAATGAATGACTAACACAATCTACGATCTCAATACAACAGTCCTGGGATCAACATCCCTCAACGAATAACCGATACAAAACTCATTACACGAAACCTCAACATATACAAGAACTCAACATACTAATTATCCACATGACTGAACAAATACTTAGATTACCTCAAAGCCGAGGACCATATCCATCAACATCCCCCAATGAGACGATCAACATAACCATTAATACCAACAATAGTCTTGGGATCAACATCCCTCAACGAACAACCAGTACGAATCTCAATATACGAAGCCTCAACATACAACATATACAACAACTCAACATAACAATTATCTCATAACTGAACAATACATAAATTACCTCAAAGCCGAAGACAACATCCTTTCCACGAACAACATCCCTGAACGAATACACAGTTATACAAATAATCTCAAATAAGGTACCATCCATTCAATACCAATAAACCTTTATCCCGATACTTATGTCATCACGATAACTATCCTCGATATCCGATAATCTATATCCTTGACCAAAGATAACTCATGTCTTCCCTGAACACAATTAAATCATATACCTTATGATTTAATACAACTAGAGCGCGATATACAAACCATTAACCGACAACTTACCTTTCTAACAACATTGCTATACGAATTATAAATGAAATGAAAACGAAACCATTCATCAAATATTATAAACTGAACAAGCATAAACTTGCCTCGATACCGATACCACGAAGCCGTTACCAAAATCCATTGCCTTTGTCTACGAGCTCCTTAGCCCCGACCAAAAGCAATCTACGAACTCTTTAGCCTCAACCGCAACACAACGGTCATAATCCACGATCAAAACATATCAACCTATTGCAATAACCGATTAACACACATTCGATAAAAATCAATAACCGACATAGCCAACCAACCAAACTCAACGGTTCAACGAAACCCCGATCATATACATAATACCAAATAATCCAACTCAACAAATACGAACCCATATCCACGATACAAGCCGTAACTCGATGATCACAAATAACAATCAATAACCGATCAACAATGGTTCTACAATATCCCGATTAAACACATATCCAAACAACCCAAACCAATCAAACACGAACTCAAAACCAAAATACGATTCCACAATCCGAAGATCATATCAATAATCAATTTAAACCAACAAGGGTCTAACATTACCGATTCCAAATTCAATCTTAAATACGGATACAAGTTTCCTCCTTGTAAATTCATAATATAAACCAATTACCGGTTATCATCATCAATCCGGACAATCCGATCAATTCAACATTATAGATAACCATATTCCAAAGGTCTCAACTAATTCCATTATCCGAATTGAACACTTATTCAATAAGTATGAATTTCCAAATTCAAACATGAATAATAATTCTCATCAAACTCGAAATCATATTCGTATTCCTATACGAATATTGTACCAAATACATAACTTAGTTCTAAATGTGAATATTCCATATTCATATCCAAAACACCAACACTTTAAAACGTATTAATCAAATCAATGATCAATTCATCTCGACATTAAGGATTTTATAACATATTCGATTCCAACTTCAACTCCAAATACGAAGACAAAACTCCTTCTTGTTCATACTTGTAAATTCGTAGAAAACAATTTACCGATTATTATCGTGAATAATCACATTCCAAATTATCCGAAATCCTTCCAAAATCATAACATGTAACTCAAGAGTTCTTTAAGAACACGAATTATCCAAATTCACGTTCATAATCCATAAAACAACATAACCCGATGTTTTCTAACATCTAAACAACCCTTAATCATAATTCAAGGTGTATATAATCATGTCCTTCAACATATACTTCTCATAACATCATGAATCGCAACAAACCACCAAGAACATCGAGAATACTACGATTCCATAATCATAACAACATAATCGAATCATTTGACCACCAATTCATTATCTTCCTTTAACAAAATTCCCATAATTACCAAGAATCATCATAACAATATCATTTCAACCATCATTCATACGAAATCGTGTAGAATTTTCCAAGTTCTACTCATTGAGACATTTCATCGAACACTTTGAAGGCATAGTCCAATTCAATCGATTATTCAAAGAAATACTCGAATCCGATCCACAAAACTTCAAGAACAATGAATAATCTCAAGAATACAACAAGATTCCATCAATAATCTGAGTTAAAACGAATCAAATCGCCAAGACATCAAGAAACTTCAAAATATCCAAAACCAAGTGTTTAGGTGTTCTTACCTTCGATCCGGTGGAAGATGATGTTAATCCATGATTCCAACTTCCAAAACATGTTGCTAGATGATGATATTACTCAAATCCATCCACTTTGATGAAGAAATCGCCAAAAACGAAGAGAAAACATGAAAATGGCGGATGACTCGGTCGAGGCCTTTAAATAGGCGGACCTGCCGGCACGTTACGTACGTAATCGGCCACGCCTTACGTGCGTAATCGCCATGGCACGCTCTCGCGCCCGATTCTGCCGGGAACCCTTACGTCGTAGCGTGGTGGCTTACGACGTAATCGCCCTACGGCCGTAATCGCCACCGCCTTACGTCATGTCGGCGATCTAGCCCCCGAAGTCACTGCCGGCCGTGATCGGCCACCCCCACGAATCACTGCCGACCATGCTCGGCCATTCCAACGAGTCACGGCCGCCATGCTTGGCCATCCAGTCATCTCGGCCACGACTCGACGGCTACTCCGTAACGTCGTAACACTTAATCCGTTGCGCACGTAATACGACGTTGACTTGCTACGATATAATACTCGTATTACGTCGTAATACACCACCGTATAACGTCGTAACTCCGTCTGTTGACTCACTGTCCACATCCGCGCCGAAAGCCGCCGACACCGGGCCCCACTATCCGATAACAAGTCAGATTCCTCTTGTTACTTACGTAATGTACACGATATAACGTACGTAAGCTAACACATTTTACGACGTAAGCTCCAAAGCTTAACGCACGTAATGGCTTTTATACTTAGCCAAAATCCAATCGTTCTGTCAGAAGCGTCTCGACGTCGAAATACAAACATACGGACATCTTGAATACACATACCGAATCCAAAAATATTCTCATACGGTATACCTGATATCCAAATCAGTTCAACCTGATACAACATATCCTGAATATATTTGTCAACCAAAAACGATAATCACACCAGTATAACTGTCTCGGTTCTCAATTTATTTTATCCATACTGTATAGATACCAAACTATACAGTATATCTCAGATAAAATAACGCGAAAAATTTATACTGAAAATCCGGGTATTACATACTACCCCCCTTAAAATAAGTTTCGTCCTCGAAACTTGCAACCAGTCACCAACAACAGATAAATCCAAAATTTTCCAACTCATCACAAAAACAATCAAGCGTCGCCACAAGCGAACAACCAAAACGATATACTTACAGGTGCGTGAAGCCGATGATCTCCCGTGATACTAGCACACGACTCCCATACGAAGTCTCAACACAACCAACGCACACCAATATCACAAATAGCAGCTTGAAAAGAATCTCAAAAATTTTGGAAACTCTAAAAATCGATTCGACTCAAAAGTCAGAAAAACTCATTTTCAAAAGCCACGCTACTACCGTACCGGTAGAGCCACATAACACACACGCCTGGGTTTCACAAAACCCAAGCTCCGATACCATCTTCTGTAACACCCCCAAAACCATCCGGGATATTACAGCTCCGTGGGTCCCGCGCCGGAACCCACCAGGCTAAAAACCATTTACAAAACCATTTCAAAAACGTTTAAAAACGCCAAAAGGCCGATGACGGTAATATTTTGCAAATACTCAAATATTTTCAAAAACAAAATTCTGAAATACCGTCATAGAATACCATTTGAAAATACAAAGAGAAATTACAAATCTAGACATTTCAAAGTGTAAGTTAAGACACCCATTAAACGTACCGATAAAATTATTGTGAAAAAGCATTTGACGAAAATAACACAAGTTCGCAAAGTGCCAAAAGGGACATTTAAAAATACACACACGCGGCGGATAAAGATACCGAAAAGCTATTTTGAAATATACACATGCGGCGGATAAAAACACGATTTAAAATACACATTTGCGGCGGAAATAAATAACAGGAAAAGAATACTCAATTCTCCGAATACAAGCCTGAGCAAGTATCACATCGGGAAGCTCATCCCTTAACGACCGCTACTAGCTCGATCTCCAAGTTCCTAAAAATTAAGCCCACGACAATTGACACAATACTCAATAATGATACCGATCACATCATCATAAATAATTAAATACCAATGTAATAATACTGTAAGAATACTACCAACGTAATCTTACCGTTATAACCTTACCAATCCATAATAATCCAATCCTTACCATAATCCACATTTCGCATCCTCAAATGACGAAATGAACTCAACAATAATTATCTGTACTGTATTCCAAAAATACCAATAATCCTCAAAACATCATCAAAACTCATAAGTGCGGGAATAATCCAATCTGTGCAAACTCCTGTCCGTCGGATTACACAATCAAATCTCAACATGAATAAACCAATAATACACAACATATCTGTAGATCAACTACCACATGATAATGATAACAAATCCCGAAACATCGACATATAGTCCGAATGCTTATACGATCAATAACCAGATCAACCGATAAATCAACTGAGAATATCATCGACATGATAACTCCAATACGACCAACGAAGGATCAACGATGACTGAGAGTACCCTCAACAAGGTAAACTCCAAACACGATCAACAAAGGATCAACTATAACTGAGAATACCCTCAACAAGGTAGACTTCAAATGATCAACAATAATGGATCTCAAGAAATAACTCTGACTGTCGAACATACCCATCGGGCGTATGAATAACCAGTCACAAACCGTCGAACATACCCAACCATAAATGGAGGATGAACGACCAAACAATATGGCTCAAAGATGGACGCCATAGTACGCCCGATCCGGAAATGTGTCCGTGCACAAGCCACCCCGGGTATTGATCACATACACGTGTGGTCTTGTACCTAATTAGCCTCACGAACTACGTCTCGTGTGCACGGTTCAATGTGGAAATATCAACACATAACCATCATGTGCCCGGCTAAAAATCCTACACAATAACCAATCGGCACGCAGATATGACTCAGTTGTCACGATGCAACATGACAACGAAACTCAAAGAAACACATATCCAATAAGGATCAAAAGACTCACCGAAGTGAACAACAACAGATCGACAATAAAAAGTCGACACGACTAATCAATGTCCAAAACATCAATCACAGGATCATAATCCCCAAATGAATGACTAACACAATCTACGATCTCAATACAACGATCCTGGGATCAACATCCCTCAACGAATAACCGATACGAAACTCATTACACGAAACCTCAACATATACAAGAACTCAACATACTAATTATCCACATGGTGAACAAATACTTAGATTACCTCAAAGCCGAGGACCATATCCATCAACATCCCCAATGAGACGATCAACATAACCATTAATACCAACAATAGTCCCGGGATCAACATCCCTCAACGAACAACCGATTTAATCTCAATATACGAAGCCTCAACATACAACATATACAACAACTCAACATAACAATTATCTCATAACTGAACAATACATAAATTACCTCAAAGCCGAAGACAACATCCTTTCCACGAACAACATCCCTGAACGAATACACAGTTATACAAATAATCTCAAATAAGGTACCATCCATTCAATACCAATAAACCTTTATCCCGATACTTATGTCATCACGATAACTATCCTCGATATCCGATAATCTATATCCTTGACCAAAGATAACTCATGTCTTCCCTGAACACAATTAAATCATATACCTTATGATTTAATACAACTAGAGCGCGATATACAAACCATTAACCGACAACTTACCTTTCTAACAACATTGCCATACGAATTATAAATGAAATGAAAACGAAACCATTCATCAAATATTATAAACTGAACAAGCATAAACTTGCCTCGATACCGATACCACGAAGCCGTTACCAAAATCCATTGCCTTTGTCTACGAGCTCCTTAGCCCCGACCAAAAGCAATCTACGAACTCTTTAGCCTCAACCGCAACACAACGGTCATAATCCACGATCAAAACATATCAACCTATTGCAATAACCGATTAACACACATTCGATAAAAATCAATAACCGACATAGCCAACCAACCAAACTCAACGGTTCAACGAAACCCCGATCATATACATAATACCAAATAATCCAACTCAACAAATACGAACCCATATCCACGATACAAGCCGTAACTCGATGATCACAAATAACAATCAATAACCGATCAACAATGGTTCTACAATATCCCGATTAAACACATATCCAAACAACCCAAACCAATCAAACACGAACTCAAAACCAAAATACGATTCCACAATCCGAAGATCATATCAATAATCAATTTAAACCAACAAGGGTCTAACATTACCGATTCCAAATTCAATCTTAAATACGGATACAAGTTTCCTCCTTGTAAATTCATAATATAAACCAATTAACGGTTATCATCATCAATCAGGACAATCCGATCAATTCAACATTATAGATAACCATATTCCAAAGGTCTCAACTAATTCCATTATCCGAATTGAACACTTATTCAATAAGTATGAATTTCCAAATTCAAACATGAATAATAATTCTCATCAAACTCGAAATCATATTCGTATTCCTATACGAATATTGTACCAAATACATAACTTAGTTCTAAATGTGAATATTCCATATTCATATCCAAAACACCAACACTTTAAAACGTATTAATCAAATCAATGATCAATTCATCTCGACATTAAGGATTTTATAACATATTCGATTCCAACTTCAACTCCAAATACGAAGACAAAACTCCTTCTTGTTCATACTTGTAAATTCGTAGAAAACAATTTACCGATTATTATCGTGAATAATCACATTCCAAATTATCCGAAATCCTTCCAAAATCATAACATGTAACTCAAGAGTTCTTTAAGAACACGAATTATCCAAATTCACGTTCATAATCCATAAAACAACATAACCCGATGTTTTCTAACATCTAAACAACCCTTAATCATAATTCAAGGTGTATATAATCATGTCCTTCAACATATACTTCTCATAACATCATGAATCGCAACAAACCACCAAGAACATCGAGAATACTACGATTCCATAATCATAACAACATAATCGAATCATTTGACCACCAATTCATTATCTTCCTTTAACAAAATTCCCATAATTACCAAGAATCATCATAACAATATCATTTCAACCATCATTCATACGAAAACGTGTAGAATTTTCCAAGTTCTACTCATTGAGACATTTCATCGAACACTTTGAAGGCATAGTCCAATTCAATCGATTATTCAAAGAAATACTCGAATCCGATCCACAAAACTTCAAGAACAATGAATAATCTCAAGAATACAACAAGATTCCATCAATAATCTGAGTTAAAACGAATCAAATCGGCCAAGACATCAAGAAACTTCAAAAATATCCAAAACCAAGTGTTTAGGTGTTCTTACCTTCGATCCGGGTGGAAGATGATGTTAATCCATGATTCCAACTTCCAAAACATGTTGCTAGATGATGATATTACTCAAATCCATCCACTTTGATGAAGAAATCGCCAAAAACGAAGAGAAAACATGAAAATGGCGGATGACTCGGTCGTGCCTTTAAATAGGCGGACCTGCCCGGCACGTTACGTGCGTAATCGGCCCATCGCCTTACGACGTAATCGGCCATGGCTCGCTCGCGCCCGATTCTGCCGGAACCCTTACGTACGTAATCGGTGGCTTACGACGTAATCGCCCTTACGGCCGAATCGCCACTGCCTTACGTACGTAATCGGCCAGTCCTAGCCCCCAGCGAGTCACTGCCGACCGTGATCGGCCACCCCCACGAATCACTGCCGACCATGCTCGGCCATTCCAACGAGTCACGACCGGCCATGCTCGGCCATCCAGGTCATCTCGGCCACGACTCGACCGGCTACTCCGTAACGTACGTAACACTTAATCCGTTGCGTACGTAATACGTACGTTGACTTGCTACAGTATAATACTCGTATTACGTACGTAATACACCCTGTATAACGTACGTAACTCCGTCTGTTGACTCACCTGTCCACATCCGCGCCGAAAGCTGCCGACACCGGGCCCCACTATCCAATCACAAGTCTGATTCCTCTTGTTACGTACGTTATGTACACTATATAACGTACGTAAGCTAACACATTTTACGTACGTAAGCTCCAAGGCTTAACGTACGTAATGGCTTTTATACTTAGCCAAAAATCCAATCGTTTCTGTCCGACGTCTCGACGTACGAAATACAAACATACGGCATACTGAATACACATACCGAATCCAAAAATATTCTCATACGGTATACCTGATATCCAAATCAGTTCAACCTGATACAACATATCCTGAATATATTTGTCAACCAAAAACGATAATCACACCAGTATAACTGTCTCGGTTCTCAATTTATTTTACCCATACTGTATAGATACCAAACTATACAGTATATCTCAGATAAAATAACGCGAAAAATTTATACTGAAAATCCGGGTATTACATTAATGGCCGAAAGGCGATCGCCCACTAGGGGACAGGGCACCTCAACCCCTATATAAAGAAGGCAGCCTGCACTTGGATTCTCTCTCTGCATTCTCGCATTTCACACCATACAGAAGCGAAATACACACACTTGGCTAATCTCCAACTCTTGGCAACAGCTATCATTCGGTCTTACTTCTCCCGGCCTATCTCATCCAGCAGATTATCGGCGGGGACGTAGAACACCAAGCTTCGCTCAAGAGCCGGATTAACAGAGTCTTTTTACACTCATTGTATTTAGATTTCTCTCATTAATACTTGTATCCACGAATATTTGTATTAATAACATCTCGCGAGAGCATTCAAGCCCGGGCCTAACAAACCCGGCAAATCTTGTATTATTTATCTTCTCTCGGAAGTGCTCCCGCAATTGTTGTTTGTTGTCCGTCTTCCAGCAGTATTAATCTTCGGATAAATATTTTGGGCAACAACAGATTGCCCACGATACTAATCACGACCAACAAGCTCAGATGACGCGTCGCGACACGACTCAGTCAGACAAAATCTGACGAGATAAAAACTCAATAGACACCACTGACCCGACAGCCTAGGTTTCCACAACCTAATCTCCGATACCATTTATGTAACACCCCCAATCCACTCAGGGATATTACACGCCGTAGACCCTCTCCTCGAGTATCTACCAGGCTGATAACTAAAATCAAACATCTAAACATCGCCTTTAAGGCTAAAATGACTCAGTAGACCGATTTGGTCTTTCAATAATAACCTACAACTCAATTCCAAACACATACCCACGCAGGGGTCAAAATACAATAAACTCCCGTACAACGGGGAAAAAGATACTGCCGCGGAAAAGAAAATACAACTAGACCAATACGACATCAACGGATCCTCGTGTGATTAGCATCGTTCATCTTTCATCATCCTTCGTGCCGACCCTGTGCTATGCTCCAAAAACCTGAATACAAAAATAGACATCCACCCCCCGAATATTCGGGGGTTAGCAAAACTCCACTGTTTTGCTAGTGCAAGTACAAGTGCAAAAATACGAGCCATACAATTCAAGTTCCAAGAGTAACAATAATCACAAATCCTTAAAGATTAAAATACCACGAAACGAATACTTCCCGAGGCAAGAATTTGAGTAAAACTTTCCAAATCCGAAAGATCACAAATAACGAGAACGGTTTGCAAAATGGTTTAAAATACCCTCGGGAGTTTTAATAGAAAACAAATTAGGATTATCAAATCCTTATCTTTCCAAAATCAACAGGGGTCACAGCCCAAAGGTTTTGTTTTCGCAAATAGAAAACCGACAACAGTTCACAGGGCCAAAACCCAACTCACGTGTCCTCGACGGACATAAAATCAATACCAACTCATGAAGTTTTTACTCGTGATTCCCGGACTCAACCCATTGGAAATCCCTCCGTGATCCCGTCGGACCCCCCGAGGTGAGTAAAATACATTCACTAAATAAACACCAACCTGTGAAGTCTTTCATTCGTGAATCCCGGACTCAACCCATTGGAATTCCCTCCGTGATCCCGTCGGACCCCCCGAGGTGAGTAAAATACATTCACTAAATAAACACCAACCTGTGAAGTCTTTCACTCGTGAATCTCGGACTCAACCCATTGGAATTCCCTCCGTGATCCCATCGGACCCCCCGAGGTGAGTAAAATACATTCACCGCTCGTGAACCCAGGGCGCAACCCATTGGAATTCCCGTCGTGGCCCCGTCGAACCAACCCACGGTGAGCGAAGTAAACATGCACAAATAACATATCACACCAAGCATTGCCTTGGGAACAGGGTAATACCATTGATCCCGCCCGAGGCCTCGAAGGACCCTCCCGAGATGGGTAGCTAAACAAATCACACACATAGCACAATGCAACAAAGATATCCAAACAATTCATTCAGAGGTATCAAACACTTAGCAAAACACCTCGTCAAACCACAACACACCGAAATGAAATAATATACGTCCACACGCAATACCAAGTGCAACATCAACACCAAACATATCCATAGAAATCACATAGTCATTTACAAACTACGCCATTCACAAAACACACGCGTTTTGAAAGTGAACCTTTAACATGGCTAGCCAAATCTTTTGAAAACTCATTTCAAACAATCAAACAAACATATAAAGACGATCACCAATTATCATATCCACAAAACAAGAAAAGTATGGACAAGGTACTTGCCTCGAAATCGGCACGCAAGTATTCCGACGAACACGGCTCAACCGGAAAGCTTCGAAACGCCCGATGCTATCGAAAAGGAAGACGACAACGAACGGAAGGGTTCAACACGGTTTCTTCGCAAGAAACACGACCCTAACATCATACAATTAATAAATCAACGATCATACGATGAAGAATAATCGTAGAACGCCCGAAAACCCCTCTATGACATTCTACCGGACACCTTCAAGGCGTCGATCAAGAACTCGACCAAATCAACGAATCGATACGATCCAACCATGGAATAATAAAGGAAATGATATAATACATCTAAATAATCATCAATCCATCATAATCCTAAGTTAAATCGGATTAATCGGACGAAAACAACCAAAATACCCAAATTCCCCAAAACTAGATTTTCAAGAAATCTAACCTTGATTCGGTAGATCGTAGGATGTTAACGGATGATTGATTGATGATATAACCTCAATAACTTCGAGGATTTGTTTTTCAACAACATGGCTCCATGGTAAGAACAACCCCAGCCGCGGAAAAGAAGGAGAAGAAGGAGAAAATGGCGGTAAAAAGCATTGCGGGGCCTTAAATCGGTGGCCCGGTAGGGTTACGTCACGTAACGGCCATGGTTTACGTCGTAATCGGCCATGGCGAACTCATCACTGGAAATGCGGAAGCGTTAAATGCGTTACCGTCCAGGTCCTTACGTGCGTAATCGGCCTTACGACGTAGCGCCGATCACTACCGTGCGTTACTCGGCGGTGGCTGGCCCGGCATGCCCGGCCATGACTCGGCCTGGACCAACTCCGACGGCCCGAACGACCCCGAAACCTGGACCTGAGTACGAATCGAAGATACGGTTACGAAGTACTCGCAAATACGAATCCGAGCACTAAGAGAACACACGATTCCGACCACCCGAAGGCTCGAAATTCGACAACGGAAAGTAATTACCCCAAACTTTGGGAAATTACGAAAATGGCCCAAAACGTCCGAAACACACGATACACGATCGAAACACCAAGCCGAAGCTTGCAACATGAATAATAACATTAAATGAACTTACGAGAAAGTCGAAACAACATTTTTGGACGAGATTCGCAAGAATCGAACTCAAGTGCGGAAAAACCGCTAAAAAGCACGGAACTCAACAAAACGGCACCGAAACGAGCTCGGATGACAAAAAGTGAAGAATTAATCATTCTCAGAATGACTAAACGGTCATGTTCGAGTCGTCAAAACGGACTTCCGCCGAAAAAAAAAGAAATTACCGGAAATCGAAATTACGGGTATTACAGTCGATGTTGGAGGATAATTCTAAGAGCGCATACTATGTGACATCATGCAGATGGCAACTGAAAAAAAGACTTTCAAAAATGAAATTTAAGCTTCCTAACTACCTTGGTGTTCTACTATTCTGTAATTCAAGTGACGAAGAATTTCTATCTCATCTAGAAATACAACTTCCGCACAACCAGTGCCCTAGATGTGTTGCAGATATTGAAGTGGTCTATATGAATGCTATAAGTACATGCGAGCACGGCGCCAAAACCTAGGAGTATTTTAATATCGTTGTAATTGTCTCGATTCACATTTCTCTATCAACTTATATTTGTGAATCATATTCACTTATCTTGGGTTTCAAATTCTCACTTTTCATTTCATGCGTGTTTCTATTATTTCACGCATGTTAACCGACTCTCCTGGGATCGTATAACATTGACAATTAGATATCTAATAGATAATTGGCTTTGTATAAATAATTGAAACCCAGATCCTAACAACTATAGCAAGATAAATAACTTATATTTATTTAAATTACCTGTATTAGATAATTCCCATGTTTCTATGATTATTTTTATTTAATTCTAACTAAATAAAAAGACCGAATCAATTATTTTTATAGATAATGACTTGAATATTTAAATGCTCGAATCAAATTGTAAATTAATCTGATCAAAATTATTAACAGTCTTTCAAAAGATAAGGACTGTTTTAATATTTAATAGAAACTGACATACTAACAACTCTACAAAAATAAACACCTTACATTAGATAATTCACATGTTTCTATGATTATTTTTATTTAATTCTAATTAAATAAAAAACCGAATCAATTATTTTTATAGATAATGACTTGAATATTTTAAATGCTCGAATCAAATTGTAAATTAATCTGATCAAAATTATTGAAAGTCTTTCAAAAGATAAGGACTGTTTTAATATTGAATAGAAGCCGACATACTAACAACTCTACAAAAATAAACACCTTACATTAATAAAAGGTTATAAATAAGCTGTTTAGCTAATAAGATATCTACTATATAATCAAAACAATGTTCATTTAATTCTAATTTGTTCGATCTTTTAACGCGCAGTGAAGGACTGGTTTATAATATTGTCAAAGACCATATCAAATTAATATTTAAATAACTAAAATTAAAAACTCTATAAAGTTGAACCACTTCTGACTGTTTTGTGATATTTTCGAAGAGCAGATCAAATTGATACTCAAATAACTAAAATTCAGGTAATCTTAACAGCTGATACCTGTATCCTACAAAGTATAGAAAGTCCAATTCGGACTGTTTTATAATATTTTAAAAGACCACATCAAATTGATATTTAAATAACTAAAATTCGAATAATATTAACAAATGGGACCAAGATCCTGAAAATTCTAGAAAGTTAAACCACTTCAGACTGTTTTAAGATATTTTAAAATACCGGATTAAATTGATATTTAAATAACTAAGCTTCGGATAATCTTAACAAATGAGACCAAGATCATGAAAACTCTACAAAGTTAAAACACTTCAGACTGTTTTATGATATTTTAAGAGACCAAATCAAATTGGTATTTAAATAGCTACAATTCGGATAATCTAAACAACTTAAACCTGAATCCTATAAACTCTAGAAAGTTAAAACACTTCAGACAGTTTTATGATATTTTAAAAAGACCAGATCAAATTGATATTTAAACAGCTAACATTCGGATAATCACAACAATAATTGAAAATCATATCCTAAAGTCTTTTACCGAATCAACTTGCAAATTAGAGAACTAAAGAGTCGGGTAATCTAAATAATTGAAAGCCATATCCTAATAATGCTACAAGTTTAAACCACTCGATTATAATGACCTAGATAATAAAATATCTATCATCAATACGATTTTATTTTATTTCAGGTCGAGATAATCAAGTCTTTTGAAAAAGATGGACTGTTATGAAATTTTCGGATAACGACAGAAAAATTCAATGGGTCGTCTTTTCAACAGACGTAAATTAAGATCTGTTCCAAATTAAGACTCCTACAAAATACAGTCACTCGAGGCAAGGGCCTGTTCTACACTATAAATAACATATTACATCTATGTTTTAATCACTGCAAAGAAAATATTTCAGATCTTATAAACATGCCAAATATATTTGTTCGAGGAATTAACAAGGAGACCAGCAACAGGACCATCACAGTGAAGATCTTGCGTTTATGGATTCCAACTGACCAACAAAAGAAACCAGTTTCGCTCGAGGCAATTCTTATGGACAGCGAGGTATGAGGACTCCACAAATTTTTTATTATTTCCGTTCAATATTTTCATCATAAACTAAACCGCTATATATCATAGGGATCCAAAATACCAGCTTACGTGAAAAGAGGTTTATTATCAAATTTCAAAAAGCAATTAACCGAAGGTGATACAGTGAGTATTTCTGCTTTTGGTGTTGAGGACAACCACCAAAGCAAATGGAACAAGGCCAGAGTGGAATGCCCAGTAAAGTTGATATTCAACTATATTACAAAAGTGGCCAAGTGTAAGCCCGACATGTGGATTCAGTCAAATGGACTCGATTGATTCCTTTTGATGACATTCCTTCCTTTAATGGAGAATATTTTATTGGTAGGTTGTATGTTGTTGTATTTTTATGATCTCTTGATGAATATTATTATGCTGATATATTATCAATATTTTTCAGACGTAATAGGACGCGTTATATGAATTGGCAACATTATTTATGTCGATAAGGCACATGCTCGAAAGTTAGACATCGAAATTCAAGATGAAAGGTGACTTAATTTCGATGTTTTTCCTAATTTGAATAGTTATTTTTAGTATTGCATTTTACCTTAGACTGTATAACATTAATGTAGGAATGTTAGCCTAAAGGTGGTGCTATGGGAGTCATACGCGGACAAGCTGCTAGAAATAACACCTACCAACGATAAGCTTGAAGACGGGCTTACTATAGCACTGCAGTTTGCACACAAGTCCATTTGGCAAGGTCATCAACATTTCATACTAATTTTAAAGTACATTTCATTATTTTAAACACATACGAATAAAATCACGCACATTTTAACAGAAGAGCTACGTGTGCAAACTACTATGCATGCCACCAAGATGCTCATAAATGGAGATTTACCGGAGTTTGAGGACTTCAATATGAAGTACTGCAGGCAGTCTATTATACAAGTGTTTTTTAATTATCGTTCTTTATTTTTTATAGACAAAACATTATTTTTTTTAACTCAGCTCGCCATTCTATAGGAAGAAGATGTCCGGAAATGATTCAGTTAGTAGATCAATCACATTACGGAGTGACATTCGTACACTGAAATCAGAGGAATGGTTGAACATGGACAAACACAGGACAACTTCTCAGATCAAGAAAGAAAGCGAGGTAAATAAATCTACTTTATAATGATTTATAATATCTTGGATTCAATTTAATTAATGTATATTTAACATTTTCCAGCCCGGGTCCTATATTTTCTTTGTCAAGTTCACTGACATTGGAGATACATGGTACTACAATTCGTGCGTGCATTGCAAAACAAAGACCGGAGACAAAAAGGCTGAAGACATCTGTCCGAATATAAAGTGTAGACGTAAAATGGAGTCGATTGTACCTAGGTAATCAGGTCAACTTAAGACATTTATACTTGATATTAGGTACGTTTCTTAGCGATGGATAAAACAGGTTCAGGCTCAAGGTTATAGCAACATGTTCAAAATCAAACGATGAAATTACCGTTGTTTTATTTGAGGATATGGTTGCAAACCTTATAGGCAAATCAGCTGCTACCGTTCTTGCTTCCCTCATTGAGGTATTTTCTGTTTCAATAAGTTTCATTATATATAAACTGCTAGGAAATTACTATTCTGACAATGTTTTTTGATAACACTGAAGGAAGGAGATGAAGAAGCACTACCCATGGACTTTCAACCAATACTTTTCAAATATTATTTGATAAGAATCCGAGTGTCAAGGGAATATAACATTGTAAAGGGTTATAATGACTACAGTGTGGAACATCTAACAGCTGATGAGAAAATCATTGGTGAATATTGTGGTCTAGCAATGAACGTGAGATTACTCTACCTATTATATTTTTACATTTAAAATTAATATCATTATTTATCAGACTATTAACATATTATAACTAACTATTTTAGGAGGTTGCATCGGAGTCCAAGAGGTTGGTTGAATGTCACAAAGAGAAATATGTTGGAAAGGGAAAAGAAAAGGTTGACAGTGAATTTAATGATCAGGGCTCTAACGATATTTCCGAGACAACACTTACTCCTGCTAAGCGTGGCAGTGTAATATCCGGAATTTCTACTGCTGTTGTTTGATATTATTTTATCCGAGTTATATTGTACAGCGTGGAATCTGTACAGTATGGATAAAATAAATAAAGGACTGAGATGTCAGTATCGGTATAATTGTCGTATCTGGTCGACAGTTGCATTTGAGGATATCATGTACCAGGTTATCGCACTTTTGATATTGGGTATATCGTATGAGAATATTATTGGATTCAGTATACATATTCAGTATACCGTATGTTCGTATTCTGTATGTCGAGACAGGTGGTAACAGTTAAAATTGGCTAAGTATAGAATACTTAGCGTACGCTAATGTTGAAGACTTACGTACGCTAAATTGGTTGTGTTACGTACGTTATGGCTAAAGCATTACGTACGTAACGAGGGAATCGGACAGGACCGAGTCATGGTCGGCAGGTGGGACCCTATGTCGGCGGCGGATGTGGACAAGCGAGTCAACCCCGGCCATTACGTAGGCTACGAGAAGTGTATAACGTACGTTAAATAGAGTTTACTGTAGCAAGTCAACGTACATATTACGTACGTAATGAAGGAAATGTTACGTACGTAATCAATTGGACGAAACAGGTCAGTTAGTTTTGGAAATGAGATTAAATGCGCTATTGGGGCGCTTAGCGTGCGCTAAGTGCATTACGTACGTTAATGCTGGTGGTTAACGTACGTAGAGATCGATGCAGTTTATAAAATGAAAGTTCGTCTTTCATTTCTCCTGATCATTTCACTTCGTTTTTCCGTCCTTCACTTCTAAGTATGCTCTAAGCACTTTTAAGTCGATTGTGAGCTTGGAGGCATGGATTAGAAGCTTGGATATGAAGATATCAATGATTCTTGAAGGGTTTGATTGGGTTATTCATGTTCTTGAGGTATGTTGTTGAATTCTTCACTTTGATTTCGGATTTTGGTATTGTTATCCGTAAATGATTCGTATGAAGATGATTAAGATGTTGTTGTTTCGATTCTTGAGGTTATATGAATTATATGTTGAAGGAAGATGGTGAAATGATGGTTTATACCTTGAATATGTTGATTATGATTATGAAATCATAGAGTTCTTGATGTTCTTGGTATTATTATCCGTATTTGATCCGTATGATGATGATTAGGGAGTTGTTGCTACAATCCTTGAGGTTATGTAGAGTGTGTACTGAAGAATACGATGATTCATGACTTGGATTACGAATTGGAAGATTATATTCATGTTAAAGGATATCGAATTATGTTGTTTTAATGGTTATGAACATGAGTTCGAATCCCTTAGTGTTCTTGAGGAACTTTTGATGAATTTGACATAGCAAGACGATCGTATATTGAATTATCGGTATTTTTATATATGAAGATTGAATATTCGTTGGTTGTAGTGGTAGAATTCGTATGTTCTTAATGAAATACGAATCATGATATCAATTTGGAATCCGGAAAGATTGTGATTGTTCGTCGAATATGATTTCCTTTACGCTCGTATCCGTAATCGCATTGTGGTTGTGAATTCGTAATTGTTTGAATTGCATTATTCGGACTTGTGGTTAATCAGGATAGTTGTGGAACTGTTGGGTTTATTGATCGGTTGTATTGATTGATTATGATCATCGAGTTGTAGTTTGTATTGTAGATATTGTTGAATAGTTGAGATGATTTGGTTGGTCGTGTCGGTTGTTAATTGTTATCGGATATGTGTTATTTGATTACTTCGATAGGTTGAGATTATTGATCGGTGATTATAACCGGATGCTGCGGTCGTGTTCGAGTATGTTCTTGAATTGCTTCGGTCGGGGCCGAGGAGCTCGTAGACGAAGGCATTGTGGTAGTAGCGGCTTCATCATCGTCATGTCGGTA
This sequence comes from Orobanche coerulescens, assembly GCA_033398695.1. Lineage (NCBI taxonomy): Eukaryota > Viridiplantae > Streptophyta > Magnoliopsida > Lamiales > Orobanchaceae > Orobanche > Orobanche coerulescens. Next base: position 151,799,902 of record CM065815.1, read on the forward strand.
TCGAGGCAAGTTATTACTTGCTCGATTATAATGTTCTTGAATGGTTTGATTTCATTTCGTTTATAATGCATATAGCAATGATTATATGTCGTCATTCCGATTCCGGGAGTTTAATCATAATGTATATGATTTATTTCGGTTATTGGCATATTCGAGTATCGAGGTTACATTATGGTAAAGACGAGGATATGAGTATCTGTAGTCCATGGTACGTTTGGATCGCCGAGCATTGCGGATAATCGTCGGCGATGATTGGACATCGAGGTTGCTCCCGAAGGACTCGGGGCAAGTATTCCATATTGATTATGGTTTAGTGTTATTTATTTTGGTCTCGTACATTTTCTTTCATGTTGTTGAACATGAAGTAGTCCTATTAAATTGTCATGTTGTCGTGCATGTTATGTTGTTCATGTTGATGAACGTGTTGATTTGCATATGTGTATGCATATTGTGTTGATTATGTTGTGTAAATAATCCGATGGGATTATGAGGATCTATGCTGAGGGCGCTGGATCGAATGTCCACCATGCGTTGGTTCGACGGGATCATCATGGGGATCTATGCTGAGGGCGCTGGATCATTGGACAGGTTTTCCACCATGCGTTGGTTCGACGGGATCATCATGGGGATCTATGCTGAGGGCGCTGGATCGTTGGATTACCAGTATTGTGTTGATGGAATCTTGTGAATTCGCATCATTGATTTTATCATGCGTTGTTGTTCATATGTGTATTGTTGGTTATCCACCTTATGATGATCTGATAGGATCATCAAGGGGATCTATGCTGAGGGCGATGGATCGTCGGATTTCCATTGAGTATACATCATTGTTATTGTTGTGATCATATTGACGTTGTCATATGAGTATGCATTTGTAGGTCTTGTGTTAGGACCTTGTCCGTATTGCATTGATCTGATCTCGGATTAGACTGATATGATTATCGTGGCACATCATATCTCGAGGTATGTTCCGTATTTTCTTTGGTCTTTGTCTTTGATGGACGATCGGTTATCGTCTTGGGATTTGATGATGTTATTCAATGGATCGTATTGGTCAGAAATGGTAGATTTCCGTATCGTGAGTTGGTGATGATAGTTTGAGAATCTTGAGTATTGTTTGAGGTACAATACAGATATTATGTTCGAGTTTATTGGTTAATCGAGTACGAGATGTGAAACTGTGATAATGGTTATTCTGATGAGAATTACTTGAGTAAGTAAAGTTATGGCGGTAAGATTACGTTGGTCGTATTCTTATGTTGTATTCTCATTGGTATGTAATTATTAATGTGATGTGACGGTTATCATTGTTGGATATTATGGCTGACCCCGTCGTGGGATTTATTTTTAGGTTCTTGGAGTATCGAGCTTGTAGCGGTCGTGAAGAAATGAGCTTCGCGGAGGATACTGGCTAGGACATGTTTTGTGCATTGAGTTTCTTGATTGGTTCTTGTATTCCGCTGCTAGAGTATCTTTATGGTTGGTCTTTTTCCGCTGCGTGAGTATTTTGAAATGACCTTTTGGTATCTGGTAACTGAGGTTGCTTTGGAAATTGTTTTCTAAACTTTTGAGTGTCGGCCGTTTGGCCTTGCGATTTCAAATGAGTTTTTACGACGGTTTTTGATAAATGGATTTTATGTCTTTATGCATTTTTAAAGATAGTACCGTCGTTGGCCTCTTGGGCATTTGTAAATGATTGTGAAAATTTCCTTCAGCCTTGTGGGTTCCATCTCGGGGCCCACGGCGCTGTAATATTTCCGGTTAAATCTGGGGGTGTTACAGAATATGGTATCGGAGCTTAGGTTGAGAAAACCTAGGCATTTGGGTCGAGTTGGGTCGTGTTTTTGTTGCGTCATTCGAGTTGTCGATTGACAAATATTAGAGCCGTGAGTCTTTGTTGTTCACTCAGGCTTGTGCGTTATCGAATTTGCCAGTATCGTACTGGGCTTGTTATAACTTTTCCAAATGGTGTTAACGAGATTCTCTGGAATGAGATGTATTGTGTTCTTGAGTCGAACTGATTTGGCAAACGTGTGTTTTGAAAATATCTGTGTCGAGTATTTTCTTGAGTCGAGACATGTGCCAGTATCACGGGGAATCGTCGGCTTCACGATCTGTAAGTATTTGGATTTTTGAATTTCATTGAGATTTATTGCCGTTCTAAGTTGATATGTTTTGAGATTCAGCAGATATCATGCGTTACAGTATGAGATGTCAGAATTGGGACAAGATTGATGATCTTAAGAAGTTATGATTTTGGAAATCAATATGCCGGTTAAGTGTTGGAATGGAATTGTGCCTTTGGGAGAAATGTTATGCATGGTTGAGAATAACATGTAGTCATGATAGATCATTTTGTGATACATGAAACCGCTTTTGAACATATGAAAATGATACTTTTCAAAATGAATGTCTTACGGATGTTTTACGGAAAATGATTTTGGGCCGAGACCCAATCGATTTTGAAATGGTTTTATAACTCAGGACTTGGAGTCTGAAAAGAGTTTTCTACTTTTTAAACTTTTTGTAACGCGGAACGAGATACGGGCTGAGACCTTAATGTTTCAAAAAGGCTTTTTAGTTTTCATAAAACTCTCGAGATTTGTAAAACTCTTTACCAATCGTTTACCTATGTTATTTCCACCTTTCGAGGCTTTGGTTTACTTGTTCAAATGGAACTTCTCGAGAAGTCTTTCGCTGTGTTTGATTTATTGATTCGTTTCAATATTTTGTCATATCATATTTAAGGTGATCCAGGATGGGTTAATGACTGACGTTGCGAGTCATATGTGGAAAGGAGTTTTTAGTCGGAGTTTATATTTGAGATTTTGGAACTCTATCGTGTGGTTTTCCGATGGGATATCAGTAGATATTGGTGACGAGCCGAAGTGGTATACAGGAGTATGGATATGCACAAGCATTTGCATAAATTCCATTTTATTTAATCGTGTGTATTCGAAAAGAATTTTTATCGAGAACTTGGCACCAGCGAGCCGATTTAAATTTTTAAAATTGATTTCGTGGTCTTATGAAAATTTATGTTTTGAGTTTTCAAACTCTTGAAAGAATTTTCGAAAATTGGTCTTTTGACAAGACCATATGATTTCAAACTGGTTTTGAAAATGTGATTAATAACCATACGCATTTAGTGTATATTACATATCATGGTGAAGTTGTGAGTGTGACTCACGAACTAGATGATATATCAATGTGGGACGAGGAATAGGGATCCGAACTTTGGTATGGTCGTTTGGTTATGCAAGGATGATCGATTAATTTATCGGATAAGAGAAATATGTCGTGTGTTGTAGAATCATGCACATAATATAATTTTGGAACTTTGGATTTTGTGAAACCGGGACATATGTGCTATGTGATTCCATTGGTATGGTAGTAGTGTGATTTTTACCATAGTGATTTTGAAGGATTTCGTTGTAAGTGTAAATTTGGGGATGGCGGCCCCATGCTGGTTGTTTTGGATATTGAGTGGTCGTTCCCACTCCCTGTATGATTAGATATGTTCGTCGGTTTGTGATTGGTTGTTCGTATGCCGAGGGGTATGCTCACCAGTCGAGTATGTTTATTGAGATCCACGGTATGTGATTGGTGTATCGTTTATTCGTCCGTATATATGTCTCTGTGGTTCTGTGTGTATCGTGTTGGAGTTTACCGTGTGAAGGTATTCTCGATTTTCGTTGATCATTCGTTGGTAATATTGGAGTTTATCACGTTGATGATATTCTCGATTGTGTTTTGACCTCTGGTTGGTCATATTGGAATTTATCATGTCGATGATAAATTCGGTTGATTGTTGATCATTGTTGGTGATCATCTGAGCGTTCGGATTTTGTGTTGATGTTTCGGGATTCGTGTCGTTATTTTGGGCACTTGTTTTGCAGATGTATTGTGTATTATTCGTCTTATCGGAATTGGGACTTGATTATGTAATCAGGCAGACAGGATTTGATTCGGGCAGATTGTTTCATCCGAAGATGATATATTTTGTTGAGACTCAGGGAATTGTGATCGTAAGTGTATTGAGACTGTACAGTGAGATCGCTTGCTAGTATCTCAGGAGATCATCGACCTGCGTAATTGTAAGTATGCTCTTTTGGTTATTCGGTGATGACGATAATTGATCGTTGTCATGATGGTTTTGGGATATTTTGGGTTGCAAGGTATGTTTGTTTGTTTTATGACAGATTGCAAGTTTCGAGGACGAAACTTATTTTAAGTGGTGTAGAATGTAATATCCGGAATTTCTACTACTGTTGTTTGATATTATTTTATCCGAGTTATATTGTATGCAGTGGAATGCATGCAGTATGGATAAAATAAATAAAGGACTGAGATGTCAGTATCGGTATAATTGTCGTATCTGGTCGACAGTTGCATTTGAGGATATCATGTACCAGGTTATCGCACTTTTGATATTGGGTATATCGTATGAGAATATTATTGGATTCAGTATACATATTCAGTATACCGTATGTTCGTATTCTGTATGTCGAGACAGGTGGTAACAGTTAAAATTGGCTAAGTATAGAATACTTAGCGTACGCTAATGTTGAAGACTTACGTACGCTAAATTGGTTGTGTTACGTACGTTATGGCTAAAGCATTACGTACGTAACGAGGGAATCGGACAGGACCGAGTCATGGTCGGCAGGTGGGACCCGATGTCGGCGGCGGATATGGACAAGCGAGTCAACCCCGGCCATTACGTACGCTACGAGAAGTGTATAACGTACGTTAAATAGAGTTTACTGTAGCAAGTCAACGTACATATTACGTACGTAATGAAGGAAATGTTACGTACGTAATCAATTGGACGAAACAGGTCAGTTAGTTTTGGAAATGAGATTACGTACGCTATTAAGGACGCTTAGCGTGCGCTAAGTGCATTACGTACGTTAATGCTGGTGGTTAACGTACGTAGAGATCGATGCAGTTTATAAAATGAAAGTTCATCTTTCATTTCTCCTGATCATTTCACTTCGTTTTTCTGTCCTTCTTCACTTCTAAGTATGCTCTAAGCACTTTTAAGTCGATTGTGAGCTTGGAGGCATGGATTAGAAGCTTGGATATGAAGATATCAATGATTCTTGAAGGGTTTGATTGGGTTATTCATGTTCTTGAGGTGTGTTGTTGAATTCTTCACTTTGATTTCGGATTTTGGTATTGTTATCCGTAAATGATTCGTATGAAGATGATTAAGATGTTGTTGTTTCGATTCTTGAGGTTATATGAATTATATGTTGAAGGAAGATGGTGAAATGATGGTTTATACCTTGAATATGTTGATTATGATTATGAAATCATAGAGTTCTTGATGTTCTTGGTATTATTATCCGTATTTGATCCGTATGATGATGATTAGGGAGTTGTTGCTACAATCCTTGAGGTTATGTAGAGTGTGTACTGAAGAATACGATGATTCATGACTTGGATTACGAATTGGAAGATTATATTCATGTTAAAGGATATCGAATTATGTTGTTTTAATGGTTATGAACATGAGTTCGAATCCCTTAGTGTTCTTGAGGAACTTTTGATGAATTTGACATAGCAAGACGATCGTATATTGAATTATCGGTATTTTTATATATGAAGATTGAATATTCGTTGGTTGTAGTGGTAGAATTCGTATGTTCTTAATGAAATACGAATCATGATATCAATTTGGAATCCGGAAAGATTGTAATTGTTCGTCGAATATGATTTCCTTTACGCTCGTATCCGTAATCGCATTGTGGTTGTGAATTCGTAATTGTTTGAATTGGATTATTCGGACTTGTGGTTAATCAGGATAGTTGTGGAACCGTTGGGTTTATTGATCGGTTGTATTGACTGATTATGATCATCGAGTTGTAGTTTGTATTGTAGATATCGTTGAATAGTTGAGATGATTTGGTTGGTCGTGTTGGTTGTTAATTGTTATCGGATATGTGTTATTTGATTACTTCGATAGGTTGAGATTATTGATCGGTGATTATAACCGGATGCTGCGGTCGTGTTCGAGTATGTTCTTGAATTGCTTCGGTCGGGGCCGAGGAGCTCGTAGACGAAGGCATTGTGACTGGTAGCGGCTTCATCATCGTCATGTCGGTATCGAGGCAAGTTATTACTTGCTCAGTTATAATGTTTAATGAATGGTTTCAGTTTCATTTCGTTTATAATGCATATAGCAATGATTATATGTTGTCATTCCGATTCTGGGAGTTTAATCATAATGTATATGATTTATTTCGGTTATTGGCATATTCGAGTATCGAGGTTACATTATGGTAAAGACGAGGATATGAGTATCTGTAGTCCATGGTACGTTTGGATCGCCGAGCATTGCGGATAATCGTCGGCGATGATTGGACATCGAGGTTGCTCCCGAAGGACTCGGGGCAAGTATTCCATATTGATTATGGTTTAGTGTTATTTATTTTGGTCTCGTACATTTTCTTTCATGTTGTTGAACATGAAGTAGTCCTATTAAATTGTCATGTTGTCGTGCATGTTATGTTGTTCATGTTGATGAACGTGTTGATTTGCATATGTGTATGCATATTGTGTTGATTATGTTGTGTAAATAATCCGATGGGATTATGAGGATCTATGCTGAGGGCGCTGGATCGAATGTCCACCATGCGTTGGTTCGACGGGATCATCATGGGGATCTATCCGAGGTCTTTGGATCGTTGGACGGAGTTTTCCACCATGCGTTGGTTCGACGGGATCATCATGGGGATCTATCCGAGGGCGCTGGATCGTTGGATTACCAGATTGTGTTGATGGAATCTTGTGAATTCGCATCATTGATTTTATCATGCGTTGTTGTTCATATGTGTATTGTTGGTTATCCACCTTATGATGATCTGATAGGATCATCAAGGGGATCTATGCTGAGGGCGATGGATCGTCGGATTTCCATTGAGTATACATCATTGTTATTGTTGTGATCATATTGACGTTGTCATATGAGTATGCATTTGTAGGTCTTGTGTTAGGACCTTGTCCGTATTGCATTGATCTGATCTCGGATTAGTCTGATATGTTTTTCGTGGCACATCATATCTCGAGGTATGTTCCGTATTTTCTTTGGTCTTTGTCTTTGATGGACGATCGGTTATCGTCTTGGGATTTGATGATGTTATTCAATGGATCGTATTGGTCAGAAATGGTAGATTTCCGTATCGTGAGTTGGTGATGATAGTTTGAGAATCTTGAGTATTGTTTGAGGTACAATACAGATATTATGTTCGAGTTTATTGGTTAATCGAGTACGAGATGTGAAACTGTGATAATGGTTATTCTGATGAGAATTACTTGAGTAAGTAAAGTTATGGCGGTAAGATTACGTTGGTCGTATTCTTATGTTGTATTCTCATTGGTATGTAATTATTAATGTGATGTGACGGTTATCATTGTTGGATATTATGGCTGACCCCGTCGTGGGATTTATTTTTAGGTTCTTGGAGTATCGAGCTTGTAGCGGTCGTGAAGAAATGAGCTTCCGGAGGATCTTGGCTAGGACATGTTTTGTGCATTGAGTTTCTTGATTGGTTCTTGTATTCATTGCTAGAGTATCTTTATGGTTGGTCTTTTTCCATTGCGTGAGTATTTTGAAATGACCTTTTGGTATCCGTAGCGAGGTTGCTTTGGAAATCGTTTTCTAAACTTTTGAGTGTCGGCCGTTTGGCCTTGCGATTTCAAATGAGTTTTTACGACGGTTTTTGATAAATGGATTTTATGTCTTTATGCATTTTTAAAGATAGTACCGTCGTTGGCCTCTTGGGTATTTGTAAATGATTGTGAAAATTTCCTTCAGCCTTGTGGGTTCCATCTCGGGGCCCACGGCGCTGTAATATTTCCGGTTAAATCTGGGGGTGTTACAGGCAGAGAGATTGAAATTGATGAAGAAGTCAGTATTATAGGACTGCAAAGTTCTTCAACTAAAGTGGTGATAAAGAAGGAGAAAAGTATTCCATAATTTGGGGCGTTTTGGAACAGTATAATTTATTTTTTAGATATCTTTTGTTTTGTTTTATGTTTTGATTCCGTTTATCACCTATTTTGATATTTGGGACCTTCGGTAGTAATTTCTTAATGATTAATTGCATTTTGTTTTCTTCGATTATCTTCATATAATGATCAATTGCACTTTATTTTCTATGATTGTCTTAAATACAAACTTATCCATAACTCTATAATTTTATTTTGTAATATTCAAGTTCAGGAGCCTAATCAAATCTATTTTTAAAGTGAGGACTATAACTTAACAATTATATACAAACAATCCATACAAGTGTTTAAAGATTTACATGTCAACCATGATTAGCAAACTGAACATAAGAAATAATTAGAGTTAGAAAGAGATACCTCACGCATACGTCTTTGGCGATTTCAGTACCTCATGCATACGGCTTGAGCGATTTCCAGACTCGAATTCGTTACGATAAATAAATTACATATAAATATTTATTTACAATCACAACCTGCCAAATTACATTCTAGATTTGAATAATACATATTGGAATAAAGTTTGTAATGAATTCGAGTCCAGCATATCCAACTTTTCAGCATAATACGAACAACTCCAAGTCCTGTATTGTTGGACGTAATTTAATTGCTGCCATTTTCAGGAAACAATTTAGTAGTATATTTTTATAATTATCTTAACAAATCTAGAATTTAATACGAGTTGGATATCTATTATTCTTAAGATTTTACAAATCACATATTTGAGTTTATCCTATCTTGCATAATATATTCAATATAAATAATAAACAGATAATCAATTTGTGAATTTAGATATTGATTTGTTAGCTAAAATTATGGAATAATCTTGAAAATCGATTTATTAAATAGGAGTGCAATATGTATTTTCATAGGATAATAATAATCTACATAATTATCTTAACAAACTAAGAATTGTAAACAGATTGGATAACTATTAATCTTCAGATTCTAGAAATCCAGAGATTTGGGTTTATCCTATATAGCATACCATATTCAGTATAAATAATAACCAGACAGCCAGTTTAAAATATATCAAGAACGCATCCATTATACATATATCCTACGAATTAATACCCCACTACTGATCATTCAACTGATCTTTCAAATTCTATTCATCATCTGCCAATCATCGTTATAGGCAGACTAATATTATTCACGAAAGAACAGCAAAGGTAATGAATTGTTATAAGCAATTCTATCTTATCTTATGTATTGTTTGATTATTAAATGTTTAACTCTTACTTCTATTTTACTGTCTATAACAGATTGTATCAAAGTTGAAAACAAAAAATCAAGACACAAGTCTCAAAGAGTTAGTTGTTATCAAAGGTACGTAATTTATAATTATTTGTTGTAATTATTTGTTCGAATATTACAATACCTTTGATGCACATTTTACAGTCTTTTGAATCTACCGTGGATTAAACCATTTGTGTATCTCCGGATTAACCTCGCAATTGATAGTAAAAGAATTTAGTTAGTATCTTAAAAGGATAAACACATAAATCACATTTATTTCTCAAGCAACATATATAACTGAAACTGAAAACCAGCTTAGATGTATGATTTTAAGTGTAACATCAGGGCCATGGCATTTCAGTCAGAAAGCAACAGTATTCACCAAGTGTTTATAATTTAAAAATCTTCTGCTTAAATTAAAAATTCAATATTTTCGTTTACAAATTTTTTTATTATATTTCCGTTCAATATTTTCATCATAAATAAATAGAGTACTGTTCATCAATATTTTTGGAAGATTTTTATTAAAAATCAACAGTACTCTTCCGCTTAAATTAAAAATCCAACTTCCAAAAATCCAATTTCCATCATTATTTCTCCCAGATCTGATCAAGATATGAATAAAAATTTTATAAATAAAAAATAGAGTATTGTTCATCAAAAATTTTGGAAGATTTTTATTAAAAATCAAATGTACTCTTCCGCTTAAATTAAAAATACAACTTCAAAAAATCCAATTTCCATCATTATTTCTCCGTCAAGATATGAATAAAAATTTTATAAATAAAAAATTATTAAGCAAATAATATACTAAATTGAGAAGTATTTTAGCAGATATTACCGGAATAATTTACTGACTTTCGTCGTCTTCACATACTCAGATCTGCTAGACAATCACCAGATCTGGATCCAGAAATAAACAATACTTATATAAATCATTTAGATAATAATTTAGATAGAAAAATAAAACTTAGAAGATGAAAGAAGGGCAGGATTTTACCGTCGTAGACGAACGGCGCCGTAAAAATCAACCGTACGCCCTTATTACCGAACTGAAATGAAAAATTGAACATGTTGAAATAAACAAAAATTATATAAATCATCTAGTTTGAGAAGGAAAAATAAAATAGATCGTGAAATAAAAATTAGAAAATGAAAGAAACGGAAGATCTTACCGCCGTAGAAGAACGGCACCGTGAAAATCAACTGTGCTTACACTTTACCGAACGGGAATGAAAAGTCGAATATGTTGAAATAAACAAAAAATTTATACATCATCGGGTTTCAGTAGATCGAGAAATAAGAAGAATAACGCAGTAAAAATCAACCGTAAGAACTTATTTGGAAAACTGAAATGAAAAAATATCTGGATGGTAATGGATAAGAGTAAGGGATAAGAATCAGAGAGAAAAAGGAGGGCGGTGGCAAGAGGAAGAGATGAGAGTATAGGTCGTGTTTTTCGGAAATGGATAAAGTGACGGCTGAAATGTAAAGCACTCTTATATAGGTAGGGTTTTTCGGAAGAGAGGCGGTTGTAAAAATGAAAGGAAACATTAAGCGTTCTTTATCTGATACTCCGGATGCATTAAACGTTCTTTATCTTTAAGAAATAGGCGTTGCATTAAGCGTTCTTTTTCGGAGTATATGTTTTAAAAGGTTTTATCCGCAACCCAACGCATGTATCGGTTGGAATAACTATTTTTTATCTGATATTGAAAAATGGGTCGTGTTATACCACATTTGTGGGTCGGTGGAATTAGTGGTTTTATCTATATTGAAGTTCCCTGTCGCGCCTAATTAATTATATTCAGTTGTCCTTTTAATTTATTTTTTGTGTCTGTTTTTACGTGTTTAATCTTTTCCCCTGATCGTGCGCAGTATCTTCTTCTTCTTGCTGGATATTATTAATTTATTTTACAATATGAAATTTGTATACTAAAAATATAAAATGCGTATAAGATGATTTACTGCAAATTTGTATGGATAGATAATTAATTTATTATATTTGTGTAGTTATTTAATGGATACAAGACGTCGTAAGTCTTTAAAACTAGGGAATCGCGCTCCATTGTATAACGAGGGGCCGAGTTCTACTAGAAAAAGGAGTAGAGTTTCCAACAATCTGAGTGGCGAATTACCGTTGAATGTTATAACTAATGGTAACATTTTTAGTATTCGATCACAAGTTATTACAAATTCTACATTCCCGCAGCTTAACATTGAGAATGGTAATAATTTATTATATATATATATATATTAATTGTTTTGTTATTGCAACTTCAAACATTGTGTCGTTAACAGATAATAATTGTTGTATGTTTATCAATTTTCATAAAATATAAGAGGAACGACAGCTCAAACTTTTAAAAGAAATACTCAAGGATGTGGGGCCGGAATATCACCTTGAAGTGACATTACGAATGGTATATGTTATGTATCAAATTAGTAATTGTTTAAGATATTACTAATCTTTATTTCTATGATATTTTTTTATTAGTTTTGTCACCGATACATTTTGATCGTGCAGAGACAATTACACCAAATGTCGGTAGTGCGAAACAGGTGTATACGCAAAGCAATAGGCTCACCCCAAGTTCATATCCGTTTAGTTGTGTGACTGATGGTAAATACTTCTATATATTTCATATTATAATTTATATGATACCAATTTATGAATGTTCAATTCATTTACTCCAGTAAGATATTTATAATTGAAGACATAAGTAGTTAAATATGTTGTTTCTCACATTAAAATATTTATACTTGACATTTTATCATCTTACATATGTAGGGAATATGGATAAAGATTACAAAGTAGTGTCAAGATTCAACAGAATTAACCGGAGATTCACACTATCAATGAGAAGACATCTCAAGTCACATCCGTTTGATTACTTTATGTATCATGAAGATCCTAGAGGATACAGTAAGTGTAATGGTGTTATATAAATATTCACTAATTTAGAACATTTGTATTACATTAATCCGGATAAAATTTTAAAAAAAAAAAGTATAATTCATCATCAGTTATATATATTTTTATCTTTATATAGGAATAAAGGTACCTCCGTATGTTGAAGAGTGCATGCCTCTTGCGGAAGAGCGTATACAGCAATTGCTAGATAAATATACTCTTAATGTGATAAGAGTTATGAGTGAAGAGTCATCACGTGTTGACATGCTTAAGGAATCACGAAAGAGATCTATGAAAAAACTGCATGAAAAGAAGGATATTACTGCGCGGAGAAATAATGGGATATCGTCAGTAGGTAATGTTCATTACCACTAAATTCAACATACACTAAAATTACTATTCAAATATCTTATAATAAATGACATTTATACACTTTCATGGAGCAGCTTACGAAGATATGGGTGGTCCTATATATGCGTGTGGATTTTGCGGTGCGCTTATGTGGTTTGATGAGAGGCTAAAAAAAAGCCCGTTGAGTAGTCCGGAATTTGGTTTGTGTTGTAGTCGTGGTAAAATACAACTTCCTCTTTTGAAACAACCTCCACGGCTGCTACGTGATCTTTTACAAAATAGGCATATTAAGAGTCGTAATTACATTGAGAACATACGTGCTTATAATATGATGTACGCTTTTATTTCGATGGGTGGGATCCAAGATAAAACAGTCAACAATGGACATGGTCCGTATACATATAGCCTTGGTGGAAATAACTATCATCTACTCGGTAGTTTGTTACCTAAAAAAGGCGATTCGCCAAAGTTTTCACAGCTATATATGTATTGTGGCGAGGATGAAACTCAAGACAGAATCGATGTTGTCCGGTATTCATTCTCTTGGATCCATATTAATTCCACTATATATGTATAGTTTTTAAAAATATTCTATATATATATATATATTGTTGATTCTCATTATATTTTTTATTTTATTTTGTAGATCAAAAAGTCCTGCTGCGATTGATTCATCAATTGTGGATGATCTAAAGAACATGATAGATGTCGAAAATCCAATTGCCCAAAATTTTCGAATGGCTGCTGAACGATTCAAGGAGAGCGCCGATATGGATATAAAGTTATGTCTCATGGGAAGGAGATCACGCGATGGACGCATGTATAATCTACCTACATGTTTAGAAGTCGCTGCATTAATTGTTGGTATGTTGGGATATCACTATTATTTATCCATGATAAATATATTTTCCATAAGTAGTTTAATATATTCTAAATAATTTTATTTCTCAATAATCAGGATATGATGAGTACGAGATGGATCCCCGCGATATTGTATTGGAACGAAAAAATGGCGATTTCCAAAGAATTTCAGAATTGCACCCAAGTTACCTTCCAATGCAATATCCCCTACTTTTTCCATATGGTGAGGATGGATACCATCCAGAGATTTCGCACTCGGATAAGTCTAAAGGTGTCAGGCACACACTTACAATTAAGGAGTTTTTGACTTTTAGAATTTTTGACCGTATTGGTGAGGCTCAGACAATATTACTCAGTAGAAAGTTATTCCAACAGTTTATAGTAGATGGCTATATGATGATGGAAGCACAGAGGCTTGCTTTTATAATGAGGAACCAACCATTATTGAGGTCTGATAAGTATAAGTCACTTGATGATGCTATTCGAACAGGTGATATTGATCCAGCTGACCCAACAGGAAACGTTGGTAAACGCTTTGTTTTGCCGTCTTCTTTTGTCGGAGGTCCTCGATATATGGTCCAGAACTTCCAAGACACTATGGCCATATGCAAGAGTATAGGATATCCGGAACTATTCATCACATTCAGGTGCAACCCCAAGTGGCCTGAGATAACACGTTTTGTTGAGTCCAATAGTTTACGACCCGAGGATAGACCTGATGTTATGAGCCGCATTTTCAAGATGAAGTTGGACCAACTTATAAAAGACTTGAAGATGGAAAATATTTTTGGCAAGGCAATTGGAGGTACCACGTTATAAGTCTCAGTTCCTTTGTTATTTCAGTTGATCGCTTCATTATTAACTTCACTTCGAGTTGATTGATTTTTATTCTATTTGCTTTGTAGTTGTGTACACTATTGAATTTAAAAAACCCGGGCTTCCTCATGCACATATATTGCTGTGGATTGATCGAGCAGATAGAAATATGTTTGCAAATTATATAGATGATTTCATCAGTGCTGAGATACCAAATAAGGAACTCAATCCAGAGTTGTACAAGGCTGTCTCTGAGTATATGGTGCATGGTCCATGCGGACCATTGAATCCGACTTCACCTTGCATGCACGATGGCAAGAAATGTTCTAAGAAATTTCCAAAGTCCTTTAATGAGCGTACTATATTCGATGGAAATGGCTACCCGGTGTACAAAAGGCGTGACACTGGTGACACTGTCGACAAGAATGGCAATCTCATTGATAACAGGTACAATTTAAAATCATTTTTTTAATGTTCATTGTCACATTATATTTCACTCACCATGATATAAATTAATTGTCATTTATATTCAAAATAATATGAAGTTTTACTATTCATTTATAGGTTTATTGTTCCATACAATCCTTTCCTATTGATGAAGTATCAGGCACATATAAACGTTGAATGGTGCAATAAGACAAATTCTATAAAATATCTGTTCAAGTACGTCAACAATGGGGTTGATAGGATAGGCGCAAAAATAACTGTGGAGAACGAGGTGAAGGATTATGTTGACTGTCGGTACATATCAGCATGTGAGGCTGTGTGGCGTATTATGGGATCTGATATACACTACAGAGATCCACCCGTAGAGCGTTTATCATTTCACATGGAGGGTGAACAGTCCGTTACATTCAAAGATGGTGACTTGATTACGGATTTATTGGAGAAGCATACTGTTGCAGAGACAAAGTTCCTTAAATGGATGGAATTCAACAAGCATCATCCCGAAGCACGTAAGTATCTATACACTGAGTTCCCTAGATATTACGTGTGGGATCCTAGAGGTAAAGTGTGGAGAGACAAGAAGAACTTCAACAACAAAGTTGGAAGAATTTACCATGTTCCAATTAAGACTGGTCCATTATACTTCATGCGGATTATGTTGAATCACATTAGGGGTGCCACTTGCTTTGAAGATTTGCGGACAGTGAATGGTGTTGTTCACCCTACATACCGTGATGCATGTTAATCTTTGGGATTGCTCGATGACGACAAAGAGTATATTCATGCTATAAAGGAAGCCAGTTTTTGGGGTTCCGATCGTTTCCTTCGACATTTGTTCTCCATGCTTATACAGTCTGACAGTATGTCCAGACCCGTTCATGTTTGGGAAAGTACATGGGAGTATCTATCGGATGACATCCAATACTTTATGCGACGGAAGTTGAATAATCCTGGTATAAATTTAAGGAACTTTCTTATGTCGGAAATTTTATATGAACATTTATTTGTTATTTACTATGCTAACTTTATATCTAAATATTTCAATATAGAATAGGCTGAATGAAGAACAGTTGAAGAATTTTACTCTTGCTGAGATAGAAGAGTTTCTTTCTAGGAATGGATTTAGCTTGACTCAGATTGAAGGTATGCCCGTTCCCGACAATGTCGTCATAGATAATGGTATGAATAATTTGATTGCCGAAGAAATGTCGTATGATATTGATGAGAAGAATGAGCTGCACAGACGTTTGTATCCATGTCTCACGGACGAGCAAAGAAGTGTGTATGATACTATTATGGATGCAGTCGATTCCGGTAATGGTGGAGTTTTCTTTCTATATGGTTACGGTGGCACATGAAAGACATTTTTGTGGAAGACACTATGTTCTACATTACGTGGTAGACGTGATATTGTTCTCCCAGTTGCATCGAGTGGTATAGCTTCTCTACTTCTTCCTGGAGGCCGCACTGCTCACTCTAGGTTTAGTATTCCTTTGCAGGTCGATGAAACAACCATGTGTAGTAGGATAACTCCCAATAGCGATCTGACATGACTTTTGAAGAGTACAAAGCTAATTATATCGGATGAGGCACCCATGACTAATAAGTTTTGCTTTGAGGCACTGGATCGCAGTCTAAGGGATATGATGAAAGATCATTATGGTATGGAATCTAACAAGCTGTTTGGTGGATTGGTTGTTGTCTTTGGTGGTGATTACAGACAGATATTGCCCGTCATACCAAAGGGTAGTAGGCAGAATATAGTCCACGCATCCCTTTGCTCATCTAAGACAATTTGGAGTTCCTGTCGTGTCCTGAAGCTTACGAAGAACATGCGTCTGCAGGTACTTTTCTAAAATTTTATGCTAGATAATTACTTTTTAAATAAATAACTTATTTTAAATGTATATAAATTGTTGACTTTGTGCTATTAAATTACAGTCTGGCGGCTCATATGATGAGACCGAGAGCATCAGGGAGTTTGCTGAGTGGCTGCTGAAGGTTGGAGATGGTGAAATTGGTGTTGATAATGATGGTGAGGTAGAATTCAAACTGCCTGATGATATTCTGATTCGGTCTATTGATGAATCAATTGCTGCAATAGTTAAGAGCACATATCCGAGCATATTAGACCATGTCGGTGATGGTCGGTACTTTCAGGATAGGGCTATTCTTGCTCCCACTAATGAGATCATCCAGGAAGTAAATGATTATATAATGTCTCTTTTACCTGGAGATGCCACGGAATTCATGAGTTCAGATAGCATATGCCCTGACGAAGATGATACCGTCAATAGAGAAGATGTCTATTCTGTCGAGTTCTTGAACGCTATAAGGACTTCTGGGATACCAAATCATATAATTCGACTTAAGGTCGGTTGTCCTATAATGCTTCTTAGAAATATTGACCAGTCTGCCGAGCTTTGTAATGGAACTAGATTGATTGTTACTGCGATTGACAAGCACGTTATTGAGGCTAAGACGATACATGGAAAGAACGCTGGAGTGAAGGTTTTCATACCAAGGATGGTACTTTCACCTTCTGACATTACCAAGTTTCCTATTAGATTTCAGCGAAGGCAATTTCCTATATCAGTTTGTTATGCAATGACTATCAATAAGAGTCAGGGACAGTCTTTATCTCATGTTGGGCTCTACCTCCCAAAGTCTGTTTTCAGCCATGGCCAGCTCTATGTTGCATTTTCCAGAGTAACAAGCAGAAAGGGGCTCAAGGTTTTAGCATTGGATGGCAATCCCACCGACACGATCACCAACATTGTATACAAGGAGGTGTTTTCAAAACTTTGAGGTATGTTTTTATCATATTAATACACTTTATGTCTAAAGTAGCAATATACATTTATTTGATTTTGTTATTACTTACTGATTTGTGCAGATATCGTTTTGCAGTTGGCGATTATTCAGATGTCTACTGTGATTGTACACGTTGACTTCGCATTCTCTTTCATATTTTTCGATGTACTGAACATTTGATTCTATTTAATATTATTTATTGTTTGGATGATATTTTATTTCACGTATTACTGATTTAAAGAAAATCATGCCGTGGCAACGCCACAGGTTAGTACTAGTATTATTGTGAAGTGTAACCCATCAGTGGCGGATCTGGCCATGGGGGCAAAATACATAAATTTTGAAAAAATTTATAAAGTGAAAATATTAGAAAGATTAAAAAATCTTAGTTTCATTCACTAACAAAATCATTATTAAAAGTCAATCGCCACATATTCAATCTATCGTTCGACCACGAGTGAAATAATTTTTTAATAATTCATTCGCTCTTCAATATAGTTGCAATCGGTTTGATACATATTTTATATTTTTATTTATTTATTCAGGCTCAATTATTCAAAGATGAAATAGAAAAATTCCAAACAAACGTGCAATTATTTTTTGTGCGGAATTTCTAGGAGAATTTCTTTAGAGAAACAAGACTCTTGGTAAAAATTATTTCTCCCTGTATGAAACGAAAGGAGGTAGCGGAATGACCGAAAAAAATAAAAATATCAATTGTTTTTAGTATGATTTGTCTTAATTATTTTTTTCTTTTGATTCTATTTTTTTTGTCTTCAAGGGGTCAGTTGACCCCTTTTGCCCCAAGGTGGATCCGCCACTCTAACCCATGATGTTTGTATTGAAGGTGAATATAATATAGTGGTGTGTTTTTTATACTCTTGTTTATGTTTGGTATGGCCAAATCCCGCTTAGGTAAGTCCCATGTGGATTAAGCCATGGGCTCAGGTATGCTCTCGAGTTTTTTCGAATCATGTGTTTTCCTTTGTATTTATCACACAAGATTCTGCTGTGCACTAAGCTGGGGGTCTTCACGGAAACAGCCTCCCTACCGTAATAAGTAGGGGCACGGTCTGCGTACATCTTACCCTCCCCAGACCCTGCTCTGAGCGGGATATACTGGGTATGTTTGGTTTGATTTGGTTTGGTTTGGTTTTGTTTATGTTTGGTATATTTATTTAATTTGCACTACCAAATTTCGGTTGCTAATCTTTCCGGAGGTAAAAATGTCTTATATATTCATGTTATGTAAGCAAGAGAAGAACACAAGACCGAGTATCGCGAGTTGTGACAATACTAAGCGTCGAGAGATTTTTAAGTTCTTTATTTGTCAATTGTCAAGTTTTGAATATTTTGGTAGTCGAGTATTAGGTAAACGTTTGTCAATACTTAAATCACGTACGAGTTTCACACGTAGATATCATGATTTTGTATTGTTTCGAGTATTGTGTAAGTATCTCGTGTTTCGTTGACCTTGTTGGTCGCTGTACGTTTGTTGTGTCTGGTAATTAACTTGGTTAATATTGTGAAAAATTTATGGTGCTATAAAATACGGTGCGAAAATAACCGAAACACAGAAAAAATAAAAAATCTAAACAAAAACTGAATGTTTCATTTTTTTGGGTTCGGTATTGTTTTTATGTTGAAAACCGGAAAAATGAACCGAACCAAAATTCAGCATTATATTTTATTATTTATTATTTATAAAATCATTTTATGAAAATTTCTTTATTTATTGATTAAACTGTTTTGCATTTTAAAACGAGTTCAATGTATCCATATTTTTTTTTTGGATTCCTTGCTTGCTTAGGGATTGTTTTTTTTTAGAGTCCAATAAATGAATCTATTTTATTTTTTAGAAAATATAGAAAAACAAACAAAAAAAAAGAAAAACAAACCGATCTAGACCGATAACCGAGACCGAATGGTTTGGTTCAACTTCCACTTTAAAAAATAAAAGATCGAAATTTTTTATTTCCGTTCGATTTATAAAAGTCCAACCGAGCCGATCCATGTTCACCCTTCATATACCTTAAATGTTTTGAGTATTGTGTGTGTGTGTGTGATAAATAAGAATAAATTCGAATCATGATCGTTGGATGATTTACGGTACAAATTAGCTTATGCATAAAGTATATGCATTTAATGCACTAAAATGTCAATACGTTAAAATTATACACTATATGCATCAAAATATTAATGTATATTGATACATTCCATGCATAAATTTTATGATAATAAATATGAATCACTCATCTCATAAAGATTTATGGACCAAATTCATTCCTATTTTTTAAATTAAACATATTATCACTAAAATCACCCTAAACATCTCTCTCTCTCTCTCTCTCTCTATATATATATATATATATATATAGTGTAACTTTATTTTCAGAACCCTTAAGTGCGAAAACTGCGACAACCACCTTTTGTACTCCTAATAATACATAATGTACATCATGTCAATGCATATAACCCCTACTGATCATAACCTCTACTATATAGTAGGGGTTATATATAGTAGGGGTTATCATCAGTAGGGACTATTATAGTAGGGGTTATCATTAGTAGGGGTTATCTCCCGTAATAAAAATTATATTTTACTATAATACCCTTTTGAATTAATAATATTTTTTAATATTTAAAAAAAATCTCATTGATTTAGAGGAATTCTCGCAGTTCTCACACTTAAGAGAGTTCTGAAAATAAAGCCCATATATATATATATATATATATATATATATATATATATATATATGAGGGAGAGAGAATCAAATGAGAATGCCCTTTTGAGTAAGAAAGAAGAATAAATTTGAATCATTGATCTTTGTTTGATGTAAGGTCTAGATTGGCTTATGCATGCAATATATGCATATTGTGCATCAAAATTACAATGAATTAAAACTATACATTATATGCATTAAAATTACAATGAATTAAAACTATACATTATATGCATACATTTTTGTGAGAATAAATCTAGGCTATCCATTTAATCAAGATCTATAAATCAAATTCATTCTTATTTCATAATTTAAATCGCATTCTCACCATATATATATATATATATATATATACATCGAATCAAGAGTAACCCATAAATATCTTACAAAGGAGATTAATCATTAAAGCCTTTGTTGAGGTTGAGGGTACATCACTTTCTCTAAAGAGAAGGACTCCACAGTCTTGAAGCTAAGTCAAAAATACAAGCATTGGTTGGATACAGCGCAGATAAAAAATTTCATCTTCTTCTTATTCCTTTTATCCGCACTCGACCCGACCCGTCTTATTAATCTACAGCTAAATAAACTACACAACCATCTTATAATAATTACATTTTATATTATTTACATAAAAGGGATCCTTTAAGATTAATATTTACAAGGATTATACATTTAGTTTATTCCGATAAATATCACTTCCTCCTATTCCAAAGATAACTAACGATCCAAAGAACTCAGCACAATCCTGAAAACAAACACAACTACCAAAAATGTTAGGATATCAAATAGTGAAAACTACTCCCCAAATGCCAATGACATATATAAATGAAAGAAGCACTTAAATTATTTTATTTAAGATCAATTCGAGTTTATACTCGAATTGATAGAATTCGATTCGATTATGCTGTTCCTATGAATTCTAGATGAATAGAAAGGATCCATAAAAATTTACTAGCCTGTTCAAAAAACTAAAAGGTAATTCAAAATTCCAAAAAAACAAAAAATCCAACTTATCATCCAATATATTATAAATTGAATTCGAATCGTTTAAAATGAAAGGAGTTCTGCTCTTTTCAGAAGTTAGTTAATTTTTTTATGGGAATCGCATCAAATCACCCTAATCGATCTGATGTGCCGACTCTACGAACTTTACGGGTTAAAACCTCAGGCCTAGACATACTTACGCCGGCTTATCCGACGGTTGGATAATGATATTTTTTGGTATTATACATGGCACTTATAAGATTGTACATGATTCTAAAACTTATAAATAATATCATTTTTAATACTGAAAAGTACTGTATAATCCGTTTGACAATGTGACATGGAGTTTTCTACCGTTAGGCCAGGAAAACTTGGCCTGAAGTTAGGCCGGTACGAAAATTATATATTTTTCATATTTGTGGATTCCAGTTTGTATATTCTTCTTGTTAGGGTTGCACTGTGTGGATTGGAATCAACAAAGATGAAAAAATATGCAATTTAGTACCGGTCTAATATAAGACCAAGTTTTCTTGACCCGATGATAAGAAAATACATCTTAATTACACTACATATTTGTTCATATTTGTCGATTCCACTTTGTATATTCTTCTTGTTATTGTTGAACTGTGCGGATTAGAATCGACAAATATTAAGAAATATGTAATTTTATCACCGACCTAACACCATGCCAAGTCTTCCATGCCATATTTGTCGATTCGAGTTTGTATATTCTTCTTGTTAGGGTTGAACAGTGCGGATCGAAATCAACAAAGATGAAAAAATATGCAATTTAGTACCGGCCTAATATAAGACCACGTTTTCTTGACCCGACGATAAGAAAATACATCTTAATTATACTACATATTTGTTCATATTTATCGATTCCAGTTTGTATATTCTTCTTGTTATTGTTGAACTGCGCGGATTAGAATCGACTATGAAGAAAGATGTAATTTTAGTACCGGCCTAACGTCATGCCAAGTTTTCCATGCCATATTTATCGATTTCAGTTTGTATATTCTTCTTGTTAGGGTTAACTGTGTGGATTGAAGTGAACAAAGATGAAAAAATATGTAATTTAGTATCGGAGCCTAATATACCAAGTTTTCTTGACCCGACGATAAGAAAATATATCTTAATTATACTACATATTTGTTGATATTTGTCGAGTCAAATAGTGGAAAGGAACTGAACATGACCCCTCTCAGAAGTCTTGGAAGCATCAACATTACAGGGAATAACTTCTGACTCCATGCCAAATTTTCCTGGCCCGGCGATAAAAAAACCCATGTGACATTTTGGTACCATTTTTTGTCTAAATGAATATATTAATTAATTCCCATAATTTCAGTATGTATGTGGTAGAATTATGTAAGAACTTCATCCGGATTAAAGTAAAAATTATACTAATCCATGAGCTTATCATGTTTATTTTCCATCAATATATAAATTATATTAAAATATTTACTGTGATATTTTGAACATTTATTGGGAATTCTAGAATATGGCATTCTTGAAGGACTAATGAGCAAGAAAATGATAAAAAAAAAAAAGGTGTAAAAAAATAGAAGAAGTAAGAAGTGGAGAAAAACCAACCAATCATAACCAGTGGGACTCTTGGGCTCAGGGTTGTGCGGAGCTGTAGATATCGTCGATTTTCTCCTTGTCGGCTTCTTAAAATTCCCACCAGGACTACTTGCTGAAAAACACCCCAAAAGAAACAAAAATTAGAAAACACCCTCAGAGAAAGTGAACCATTTCCAAACACGTCCCTACGTTTGTTTCAGTTTTAAGAAATTACAAATACGTCCCCACATTTATTTCAGTTTAATAATTCACATCATCTGACGGGGAAGATTTCATTCCTAAAGATACCATTATAAAAATAGTTGGAGCACTATAAAGCCCCCATTTAGTATTGGGTAATTTTACTATCACAAAATTTACAAGTTACTATCATATAAAATACTGAAATTTAATATTTTAAATCTTAAAAATACTTTTAAAAAAAAAATAAAAAATATGATTTACTTACATACTTCACTTCTCCTGAATCGCTCAAAATCAGATTAGTACACACTGTTTGAACAATTACATATTCGTTCAATTATTATAATATGTTATCAAAATAATTACAAACAAATACAAAAAATCAATGCCGGAGATGATGTGAGCTCCGAGGACACACGCAGACAGCCCGACACGCGTCTTTGCCTATATGGATGTCCCTCTCATTAAATGTTTAAGAGTTAATTATTTGCAAGAGGAATATATTTGTAATTGAATGAAATTCCTGTAGAACAAGAGTTTTTGGACTTCTAGATTTTTCTTTTTTAGTTTATTTAAATCTTTTTCAAGTTTTCAATTGGCAGTAACTCCGTAAAGTTTAAATAAAAATTACTGAATCCCTAACTTCAACAGAAATTGTAAATTACAACAGTGGTTTGCTTTGGATCTCATGATCGTTTAAATTTATATCTATCTACTATATTTTAAATTACTATTATTAATGTTATTATTATTATTAGTAGTAGTATTTATTTTGACCAAAATTATTATCATTTTACATTTCTTCAGTACACAACTTTTACTGGTCGCAGAGCAGTAAGCAAAATTTGTCTTGCTCTGTCAGAGGAAGTCCAAAGAAGCATCCACATCAGCAAGTAAAAGCACGTAGGCACGTGATCAACGCCGCATGTGAGATCTGGTTCTAGATGTAATTGTTCAAATTGTATGTACTAAGGGTCTGTTCTCTTTGGCATAAAACAACTGAACTTAATTGAAATGAACTGAACTGAACTGAATTGAAAATAAGCTTGGGGTATGATGCATCGAAAATTACAAGAAAACAATTGTGTTCCAGCGGATCAGCCGTCCTTGGAATACAACCTTCTAAAAATCCTAGATTTAGCCGATCTAAGAATTTCAAGAAAATATAGAGAACATATCAATTCATTGATCGTCCGAAATAAGGTCTTACACGCATATATATACCCTAGGGAAGCTAGGGTTAAACCTACGAAATTTAATAATAAGTACACAAACTTTTAGGATCTGAGATGGGTACCATTTGTCTGACTTCAGAAGAAGGACTCCACCACAAGGAATGTACGAGCAATTCAATTACCAACATTCTTCTTGTCGAAATATAATTGAGAGGGTTTTTGCGTTTCTCAAAAATATGTGGAAGGCTCTAAAATCGGTGCCGCAAATGGAGGAGGTTAATCAGTTGAAAATTATCGTCGCTTGTTTTGCTCTACATAATTTTATTCGTTTACATGATCTAGGGGTTCATTTCACACACCAAATTAAAGTCATGGAACCAAGAGTTGATCATAATATGCACGATGATAACAGAAAAAAAGATATGGATAATGTACGATAGAAAATAACTGAAGAAATATGGGGTCAATGCAGAATAATCCCGAGGTGATGGATCAAATTTATGGACGAGAAGACGAAGAATTAACCGATTATGAAAATTGGTTAATGTTCAATAGTACTATTATCAAAACGTGTATTACAAAATATGATCATTTCAACAATGACAAGTATTATTGTTATTACTATTAGTATTATTGTTGTCATCTATTAAAAAGTATGTACTTTGGACAATGATAAATACTATTGAAATGTGTACTTTTTATAGAAAAAGGGAATTGGCAAAATAATATTTAGCAATATTAACATAATAATAATAATGATATTAATATTAATAGTAAAACCAATAGTAATTGTAATAATAATAATAATAATAATAATCACTATTTTATTATCAGAGAAATAAATTAGGAAGCGAATCGAAATGAAATGAAGCGAATCGATTGGAATCGAATCGAAATGAATCGAATCGATTAAATCAATCAATCGAATCGAAAATAAGGCTGGAGAATGCAGTCCTAATATGTAATTAGACCAAACAATAAGGATACTATATATCATTAAATCAAACAATAAGAATACTATATCTAATTGCCCCTAATAAGTATCTACCAAACAAATCAATTTTTTTAAGTTACAATAATACTCCCTCCGTCCCAGCCAAAGGTTGACAGAGGGTGTATATTTGGTGTATTTTAGGTAATGATTGGTATAAGTAATGATGATTAAATGTGTGGTGGAGATTAAAAAGTAAAAAGTATTGATGATGAATGAGTGGTGAAGATTAAAAAGTAAAAAGTGATTGTTTGATTTGATTGTAAAAAGTGATATATGTAAACTTACTAAAGAGACTATTTTTTGATAGAAATATAAACCTTTGGGCGGGACAGGGGTAGTATCAAACTAGGCTAGGAGCATCTATAATAGATTCTTTGTCCCCATCTCTATATTATAGTGCTATAGTATCATCTATATATCTATGATATTTTTACCTATTTGGAGCACCATGTTAATTCTCACTTCTACGTGGCATTTTTTAATTAATGGATTTTTTTTATTTAAATCTTATATCCCACATCGATTTTGAACGAGACTCTATAATTGAGAAGTTTTAATCAAATCAATCCTCCGTTTAACTTTTATTTGTCCTCCGTCTGAAAAATGATCTTTTCGGCCCCTCTACTTTAGATCACCAATTCCTGTCGGATCGGGGGATGGGAGCCCTGGGGCGAGGGATTTCGCCTTTTGCTACAATGTTTATCGACAAAGGTTAGGCGGTAAAAGTTGGGTGGGACCTACATCATTGGAATAAAGAAGAAAAAAGTGAGCGCCTTGTTTGAGCGCTCTTGGAGCAACCACCAATCATGCTGGTTGCCAATCTTGGTGGATAGAGAGGGAACACTTGTCCCCTTCCTATTGGATGTTTTTTTTTTATCTCTTTAATATCTTTTTATTATCTATTTAAAAAAATAATATCAAAATTCATAACTTTTTATTATTTATAAATAGAGACCACGTTTGCTATATTTTTGACACGTATGAAAAACCTTGTTCTATCCAATTACTCCATATCTCAACACATATTTTGTCTTTGTAGCAAAAGGCGAAATCTCTCGCCCCAAAAGTCCCCACCCCCCGGCCCGACAGAGATTGGTGGAGGAATTAAATCATGGTATTTCAGCGGCGCTACGTGGGAGCAGTGTCTGGTGCCATGAGCCTATCCCCACATTGGAGGATAAAGCTCTCTGTGCCAGGCTCAGCCTACGTCCTTATGTAGCAATCTGGCAGGAATCGGTTAGTAGCCACGGACAACACATGTTTTGTCTAATCTATCCCAATGGATCCAAATGATCCATTTTACCCACACTATTATTCTACTTATGATAATACACAAAATTCTCAAGAATTCCCAGGTTACGAAACAAATACGAACACTCAGTTTCGTTTGAATCCCCTCAAAATAATCCCGAGCCCCAATATTCAATTATTAAATGATAATTATGGTATGATAATAATAAAAAAATTATATTAATTGAATCGGTTGGATGATTGGTGGTTATGGATAAATCAGATTATGTTGTTGTAGGTTGGGTTGCTCGGAAGATTGGGTATGTGAAATAGAGAGATATTAATTGTTTATTTAAAAGGTTGATGGTTGGGTTGAGATGGTGGTCACGAATATTTACGGTCTAACAAGCTTATCAAACAATCATTTGTACTACAAATCATACATTTTTAATTCCTCTACTATTACGTCTTTGATCAAATCGGCCCTCCGTCCAACTTTGATGCGTCCTTCATCCAAAAATGCTGAAGAGATATTAACACTTTCGACAACTCTTTTATAATCCGTCGATATTGTTTTCTTTTAATTATTCACAATGACAAAGTGATAATTTTTGTGAGTTGGCCGAGTCTTTAGAGATGTCCGCAAAATTGATGACGTGCCGTCAAGCTGGACGGTTGATTTGGCATTTTGAGATGGAGGTTGGATCAAAATTGAACGGAGGACTGATTTAATAAACAGCATAATAATAAAGGTATTAAACATATGATTTATATACAAATGTTTGATAACTTTTTTTATACTGAGGTTTCAAGGTTACACCTGATTAGTACTCGGATAACATCTCCGGCCCACAGTACTGCTACCAGTTAAATCATGAGATGTGTATATGGCTCTCAGGTTCTTAAATATCCTCAACTACCGCGCATAAGAGTCGTCCACCAAGTGATTGCTTCATGCTGGACCCTTCAAATCCAACCGCAGAGTCCCACCGAGATCTGGCCTCCCACACTGCCGCTTGAACCCCTAAATATTTAATTATTCCACCAGCGTACCCGGAGAGCTAGGACATAACCCTTAGTCAAGACTCAAGACTAAGAGATCGTTGGATCTTGAAAAATTCAATTCCAAAATGTTGTCACTAAAAATTGAACTCTGACCTCCAACTAAATTGAACGTTAGGTTAAATAATAGAAGATGAAGAAATTATTTTCTCTAGATTAAAGTACTAGAAAAATATAATAAAATTATTCCTAAACATCATGAAATTAACATTGCTCAAACTCTTACGTGAGAATGGCGAGTTTGGGGCCGTTGACCCCGAAGGAGATGAAGGAGCCGGCGGAGAGTCAACCGAGACAGTAAGATCTCGATGAGCATTGCTTCGGAGGACGGTGATGCTCCTCGAAATCGGGATCGAGCTGCGGTCTCCCGGCGTCGGCGCGGCGGCGGACCTGGCGGAGAAGGAGTTGTATTTACGGAGTTTCCCGAGGCCGGAGTCTGGTGCGGGCCCCGCCAAAGTTTCATCCCAGAGTTTGTGAAGAAATCCCATAATTTTCTTTTTTTTGGGGAAATTAGAAGAAAAATATATTCAAAAAATAGTTTTTTTTTTTGTTTTATAATTAAAAATAATTTTCTTTTGCAACAACCGTATATGGATTCTTGGAAGGAAAATTTTGTTTAGAGAGAGAGAGAGACTGATATACGACTGTTACAAAGAAGATGAAGCAAGTACAATTAATATTTTTTTCCTTTTTTTTTTCTTTTTGTTAATAAAAATGAATTCTCATAGGAGGTTTGGTGGGTCTATATATATAGAGGTGAATTAATAAAGAATATATGTTTTTTGATTATTTTATTATTTTGATGGCTCAAATTAAATTAGTGGCTCCGGCTAAAATGGCTTTGTTTAAAGCCGTTGAATTTTTCTTTACTAGATTTCTTAGAGTTAAAAAAAAAAAAAAAAAAAAAACTACGATCATTTTTTTTTATTCAATGGTCGAGCACAAGAAGAAGTTGGTGACAGACGGACCTGGATCCTCTGCACTGCTATGCGATCTTATTTGTGCGTAGGTAGGCGGAGAGGAGGAAAGTGGGTAAGTGTGGCCATTCAAAAAAAAATTCTATTAATATTTTTTTATTATTATTGTATTTTTGTTATTTAAAAGATATTGGCCTTAAAGTAAGAAAAGTAGTTAGTCAAACTCAATAAACGAATGTATTTTTCTTAGTTATATTAAGGGGGTGTTTGGGATTGCTTTTTGAAAATAGATTATACGTTTTCTATAATCAGAATCAGATAATCAACTGTAATAAAACTTGATATAAAAAGATTGTGTTTGGATTTGATTATGTTAT
This sequence comes from Orobanche coerulescens, assembly GCA_033398695.1. Lineage (NCBI taxonomy): Eukaryota > Viridiplantae > Streptophyta > Magnoliopsida > Lamiales > Orobanchaceae > Orobanche > Orobanche coerulescens. The sequence continues at coordinate 151,828,589 of CM065815.1, forward strand.
TGGATATCACAATAATCAGATAATTAGTTTTTTTAGTGTTTGGCAAATTAAATTATTTGATGAATAAATGAGTAAAATTACCAAAAAAAACATATTTATATATTATTGAACTATTCAAATTTAATAAATATCAATCATTTTTCATGACTTACAATGCTATTTTTTTATATAATAAAATAATCAAACCAACAACGCCCTTTTATTTTCACTATTAAAAAACCAATAACATAAAATAAATATATATTACATGAAAATATTAATGGTAACCTTTTAATTCTATTATCACTGTCAATCACAAAAAACAGTCACCCAAAAATTTAGATAAGATACTCGGAATTTGTGAATAAGTTTTGGATGCATATGGGCTTTTAGAGGGTAATTGGGTAAATAGGTAGGCTTTTGGTTTTCGCGTTTTGTTGCAGTAAGAGAGCACCTGCTTTTGGATTACTGCGTTTTGATGTCTTCCAAACGCAAAAAATCAGCTTTTTTAAATTTTTTACCAAACACTTAAAATAGATTTTTTGCAACTTCAAAACACAATAATCTGAAAATCACTTTGACATCGCAATCCCAAACACCCTCTAATATGGTTTTACGTATTAATATGGATTCCTTTATTTAATGTGATTTTTATTGTTAATAATTCATCTAAAAAAATTTAATGTCATTGTGTCGAAAAAAAATTTAATTTCGCCCCCCATACCAAGAAATTCTGGCTCCGCCACTATGCGTAGGATCGGCCACATGTTGTGTCAAGATTTAACACCTTCCGACCGGCGATCGCCTCCGAGGCCGAACGACCAGCTTACTGCCGAGCGACCGAGCCTCAACCCAGCGGACCAGCTAAATCGGCCAACTGAAGGTCCCAGGACAAGTCCCGGTGCCGAGCGATCGACCTCAGATACGATCATCACTCGGTACTCGGCGAACGACTCCTGGCGATCGACTAGCGGACGATCCTCTCTGGACATCTGCCGATCGACCTTTGGTGACCGACCTCTCTGGGCATCTGCCGATCGACCCTTGGTGACCGACCATTGCCAAACCTTCAGTGACTGGCCGATGGCCATCCAGTCGGCCAAGGCCGAGCAAACAGGACAGCACCCACGTGCAGATCCACAAAAGGCGCTGACAAACCTGTCTCCTACCTCACCTACCAACAGGGCCCAGGAGTTGGCGGACAAGACATGTGACTACAGCCTGGCTCCTACTGCACCTACTGACAAAGTCCGCCGAAAGTAGCAAAGTGGGACCTCCTGTGACAAGATGCCAGGACGCGTCTTTGGATCCTCATTGACCGCACGGCCGCCACCAGCTGTAGCTTTGGACTTTTGGCAGGCAGCCCACGTGCCCTTTAGGACGATCGCCCCGTTACATTAAATGCTGAAAGGCGATCGCCCACTAGGGGACAGGGCCCCTCAGCCTCTATATATACAAGGCAGCCTTCACTGGTAAAAAGGACCAAAACTCTTCTGCACGAGACCGAGATTTTGACTCTCTAAACACTCTGCATTCTCGCTTTTCACACTATACAGAAGCAAATACTTGCACTTGGCAAACATCCAACTCTTGGCAACAGCTTTCTTTCGGTCTTACTTCTCCCGGCCTTTTCTCCTCGAGCAGATTATCGGCGGGACGAAGAACACCAAGCTTCGCTCAAGAGCCGGATTAACAGAGTCTTTTTACACTCATTGTATTTAAATTTCTCACATTAATACTTGTATCCACGAATATTCGTATTAATAACATCTCGCGAGAGCATTCAAGCCCGGCCTAACAAACCGGCAAATCTTGTATTATTTATCTTCTCTCGGAAGTGCTCCCGCAATTGTTGTTTGTTGTCCGTCTTCCAAGTATTAATCTTCGGATAAATATTTTGGGCAACAACAATTGGCGCTAGAAGGAGGGCATCGACCCTCGATTTTTATACCTACCGTCCCGAAGAACACTCACTTGTTCTCGGGCGAGATATTAGTGACACTCACTGCACTTCAAAAGAAATCCTTGAGAAATCATGTCTTAGCCTCGCGTCGAAGAAAGCGGCCCGGCGGCCAAACCCCTGTTCCGTCCCGGTCAGAGCCACGGCCCGATGGTGGAAGGTAGCCGCCCTTGATCGAGGCGCTCGATCCGTCCACGGGCGGCGGCCCAAGCCTCTCGCTCGATCGGTTCGAACCAAGGAAGCAGATCGAAGGAGCACTGGCCGTCTACGGGAGCGACGGAGTGCTCTCGGCGCGCCTCCGGCTACCGCCCCGGTCTCTCGCCGGAAGATCAGCGGAAGCTCAAGGCACTGCGGCCGAGCAATCGCCGGGAGGCTCCGTCCGCAGGAAGAGGCGCTCGCGGCGGGGCACCTCTGTCTTCGATCGCACAGGCGGTGACCCGACAGCAGCCGGGCGATCGGCCCGGCTACGAGGCAGCGGAGTTCGAGTCCGTCACCGGGAGCTCGGCTGCCCGACTCCCGGAAGGCGGCTGGCCGTCGGCTCCCCCTCGCCGAATTGCAGGGCCGGCGGCGTGAGCCCGGAGATCGGTACACGATCGCCTCGGCTCCTGCTCCCAAAGCCGATCTGCAGCGGCCAAGCCACGGCGATGGGCGCAATCTGGCGTCGGCTCGGCGACATGAAGGCGCTCTGGAATCCGGGCGGGCGCCAAGAAGGCGATCGCCGGGCCAGCGAGCCGCTCGCGATCGACATCGAGCTCGCCCCGTGCGGCGCGAGATCGCTCCCGCAAACACCGTGTACGAGGGCGATCGGACCCCAAGTGCACACGAGGAAGTTCAACATCTACATGGCCGGGTGCGGGGCATCGCGCGACCGGATGCCGAATGTTCCCTCTCGGCCTGGGCTGACCTCGCCCACCGGTGGTACACTTCATTGCCACCTCGGTCCATTGGCTCCTTTAACGCAGTGGCGCACGGCTTCCGAGTACTTCGCCACCGGGGTCGTCGGCCAGAAGGTCCCCTTCGCATGATGCAAATCAAGCGGGGAGAAGAAGAGTCCGACTCGGACTACATCAACCGGGTAGACGTAATCATCCTCAATGGCGAGCCCATAAGCGATGAGACCGCCCTCTACGCGGTCTAGGAGGATTTCGGGGTTTTTCGCCTATGTTCGGGCATCTTACGAAGACCCAACCTACGACCTACGCGGCCTTAGGGCAAGAGCCGCAGATTTTACGGCGAGGCAAAGGTTTCTTCTTAGCTTTGTGAGCGGCGCGATCGGCACCGGGCAGCGATCTCGCCCGATCGCCAATATCGACCTACGAATAAGCGATCGGCGATCGGCGGCGATCGCCGTCTTCGGCCGATCGCCGATCATCACGCTACATCATCCGCGATCGGAGGACACGATCGCCATCTACGATCCGGCATATAACATGACGGACTAAGGCATAAGATCGCCTCCACCGCACATCATAAAGCCATGGTCACGCGGTCGATGGAAGGCCGCCCGGCCATGCAAGGTCCTTTCGGCCAAGATCGCCGCCCTTCGTTTAAATACGAGGCCGGCGTAGTCGAGGCTCTCAACATTAATCGGTGGACTCATTCCACAACCCCGTCTCAACGTACACCGTCGAGGTCGGCCATCTCCATGGTGGCCGAGGTGGAAGCAGAGCTAACAAGCCGCGGGCGTGGAGTTGATTCATCCGACGCCGCGCGAGACTCCTCTAGGCGAGACCGCACGCCTTTCGTTTAAATACAAGGCGAGGCGCAGCCTAACAGAGGACCCTCATAATAAAGTGAGTCACGAGACACTCATTGTCTTCGCGCACCAAGACACGGTCATGGGGTCGGTCCATCGATCTCCGCGACTGTGCACGATGTTGGAAAGTAAAACGCAGCGGAAGCGAAGTTTGGTAAAATATGATTATAGCGTTTTACGCATCTACGAGCATTAGATCTATTTAGGCATGCTAATTAATTAATTACTAAGACTAACAAGCAATTTAAATATTATTTATTATTTATTAATTAAATATGTTGATTAATTAAAATATCCTAATCTAGATCCAAGATCATAGGATATTACCTTTTGAAGCGGTTGGTTATTTCCTTCTTGATCGCCTTGTATTTCTACCTTCAGATCTTCTAGAGTATGATCCGCCTTGAACCGGACGTTGTGTGGGCAACGAGCTACCGGAACTTGCTTGGACACCTTATGGATCGGCCGAAACAACTTTGATATGTGATCACTATATTTTTCTTTGCTCTCTAGTATTTTATGAACACTCTTAGCAAATTAATTGTGTTATCTAAATTGTAGAATCAAAGACACAAGTCTAGATCTACAATTAAACACAAGAGGAAAAATTGATCACACAATCTCACCAAGCATGTACAAAATCGCCAACACCCCATAATGTCCTATTTATAGGCTCTTGGACTACTACTAGGGATCTAAAGGAGGATTATGGAAGGACTCCCAATTAATTCACCTTACCTTATTAGGACTCTTCCTAATATATGGTGAATCAATTAATATCAACTTAGTCCACTAAAAGTTGATATTGCACTTCCTACCAAAATCCCAAATTACGAAATTGGGCTCCTTATTAAATATATTATTTCCGTGTTTAAGATATCGAATGTCCATTAATTAATTATAAGCTCGTGACTTTAATTAATTAATATCTTATCCAAGAGTAGTACCACTCGAACCTTATTATTATATCGGAATTAAATCCACTGCGGGGTTTAATATAATAATCATTATCGAGCTCCTCAAGGGGACATCATCAACCATACGAGTTGGGACACGATTTCTAGTAATAATAATAATTGTCGTATAAACAATATTATTGCCCAAGATACGAGGCTTATTGAGTCGATCATTTTGACTCTCACCTATGGTAAATCAAAGCAATAATTATTATAAATACACAATTAAATATTATATACTTAGAATTAAGAAATAATAATTGTCCTAGATTTACGTTCTTCTTACGGTCGATCTGAAGACACTATCTCACCTCGATCTGTTCAACGTATGCAAATACGCTAATGTATGCTAATAGTCAAGACCAACTATACTCAAGCATACACTACAACCCTTTATATAATTTGTCTAATAATTATATAGGTTGTGAACTATTATATTATTTTATAAGGCACCGATAATGTGATCTTCCGTGTGACACCAACACACCACATTATCTACAATATAAAATAATTAGACATTTCATTTGCATAACCATAACGTGAATTAATATGCAAAACATGTGATTAAATATAATTAATATCCTCATAGGTAGTAATAGGGAATTTAGGTAATACTAGCATAAAGTATGCTTTGCGGTATACAATCTAACAATCTCCCACTTATACTCAAAGCATGCTTTTAAGTATACTACTCTATTACATAGTCTCTCATTTCTCCCACTTATACTCAAAGCAATCTTGCCATACACCGTAATCCCATTCCTTCCACATGCCTTTCAAAAACTTTTGAAGGTAGGCCTTTCGTGAAAGTCGGCAAGATTATCTTCCGATGCAACCACGGCTACAACTACGTCTCCTTCCTTTACGAAGTGTCGTATGATGTGGTACTTGCGGTTGATATGTTTACTTGCACGATGGGCTCGTGGTTCCCTCGAATTTGCGGCGCACGGTATTATCACAATAGAGTGTAATACCCTTTGGCAAATTGGGAATCACATCTAAGTCTGCAGGAAGTACTTGAGCCACCTTTGCCTCCTTGGGCGCCTCGGAGGCGCCACGTACTCGGCTTCCATGGTAGAGTCCGAGATGCATTTACGCTTCACACTCCTCCAACTAATGGCTCCACCTCCCGGGCTAAACACATAACCCGAAGTAGACTTGGACTTTTCTTTGTCAGATGAAAAATGCAGTCGAGTGTAACCCACCGGAAGCAGTCGCGTCGATTGATATACAAGCATGTACTCCCTAGTCCTTCTCGGGTACTTGAGTATGTGCTTGAGCGGCAATCCAGTGTCACAGTCTGGGTTCGGCCGATATCTAGCGACCATGCCCACGGCATGACAGATATCTGGTCTAGTGCAAAGCTTATAGCATACATGAGACTTCCCGGCGGATGCATAAGGAACCATCTTCATGTCATCTATCTCCTTTTGTGTCTTAGGACACATGTTCTTAGATAGTTGAATTCCATGTCCGTAAGGTAGAAAACCTTTCTTGGAATTCTCCATGCTAAAACGCTTGACCTTTGTATCGATATAGGATGCAGGATAAGCACAACATCCTCTTCTTAGATCACGAAGATCACGATTCCAAGGATGTGTCACGCTTCTCCTAGATCCTTCATATCGAATCGCTCGAACGGCCCGTACCGTCGTCAGACAATTCCTTCACGTTGTTTCCAATCGAAGGATATCGTCCACATCTGATCTGAGAAACACCAACACGTTTCCATCGCATTTCTTATACACACAACTCTCACTCGGACATTGGGCGAATCCATATATTGGACTACTTCGTCAAAGCAGGTGTTCCAAGATCTAGATGCTTGCTTAAGTCCATAAATGGATTTCTTAAGTTTGCACACCAAGTGCTCTTCTCCTTTAGCAATGAATCCCTCGCTTGGCGCATATAGATTTCCTTGTCTAGACTCCCATTCAAGAATGCGGTCTTGACATCCATCTGCCAAATCTCCAGATCGAATGCGCGGCTATAGCTAAAAGAATCCGGATTGACTTAAGCATGGCTACCGTGAAAAGGTTTCATCATAATCGATACCCTCTTTACGAGTGTAACCTTTTGCAACAAGCCTCGCTTTGAAAGTTTCAACCTTCCCGTCACGTCCTTTCTTTCGCTTGTAGACCCATTTACTCCCAATGGCTTGTACACCATCGGGTAGCTCTACTAGCTCCCACACTTGATTGGAATCCATAGATCCCATTTCGATTCCATTGCTTCTTGCCGAGTCGGCATCTTTATCTTGGATTGCCTCCTTATAGGTCAGAGGAACCGATTCATCTTCGTGCGGGATTGAGTCAGAAGACTTTCCCACGCCTATGAATCGTTCGGGTGACGAACAACCCTCCCACTACGACGAGGTAAATCCGAGTTGGTGTAAAAGTTTGAATCGATACGTGGTGCGGTGTTAGTTGGCGCTTATGCGATTGGTATAGACGGAGTCTCGCCCCTCGGCTCTTCGAGAATTATTTCACTCATGGGCTTGTGACTAATCATATAATCCTCTTCCGAAATCGGGCATTGGTGCTAACAATGACCTTCGATCTGAGGACTATAGAACAAGCCACCTTTCGTTCCCTTAGGATATCCCACAAACACTCGTATACATGCGAGATGCCAACTTATCGACTTCCTTATTCGGCACATGTCTTTGAGTACCCCAAATCGAACATGTCCTAGGCGGGCTTACGCCCACTCCACGATTCGTGGGTGTTTTGGAAGCGATTTGAAGGCACCAAGTTTAGAATGTACGCCGATGTTTCTAAGGCGTATCCCCAAAACGAAATAGGTAAATGAGTAACTCATCATTGATCTAACCATTTCCAAAAGAGTCCTATTCCTTCTTTCAACACCATTTTGTTGTGGAGTTCCGTAGCGGTGGTGGGGACGAAATCCCTCATTTGCCAAGAAATCCAAAAACTCTCCACTAAGGTATTCGCCACTACGATCAGATCGTAGTGACTTGATACTCTTCTCATGGCGCTTCTCCGTTTCGGCCTTGAAGTCTCGAACTTGTCAAAAGCTTGGACTTACGTCGCATCAAAAGATGTATCCATATCTCGAATAATCATCTATGAGCGTGATGAAATATTGAAACCTCCCTAACTGGATATTCATTGGACCACATACATCCGTATGAACCAATTCTAACACATCTGAGCACGGTTTCCCTTGGTTTTAAAAACCCTTTTGGTCATCTTACCTTCCAGACAGGATTCACAAATTGGAAATGACTCAACTTGGAGATCATCGATGGGCCATCATCTACCAATCTTTGAATCCTTCTAAGGTTTACATGTCCTAACCGTAAATGCCACGAGATATGTTTGGTTTATGCTTGAAGGTTCTTTTCTCTTTTTAGGTTTAGACAAAGAGTTAAGTGATTTATACATAGGAGTTTGTGCGGCATTAACAATATATAGTCCATCATTAAAAGTACCTCTGCAAATATATTCACCGCTTCTTTTCTTAATAATGGCATCATCATCAAAAGAAATGAATAACCATCGCATTTTAATTTAGAAGCGAAATTAAATTCATTCTAAAATCGGTACTAATAATACATTATTGAACTAATAATTTATCATTAATCTTCATTGCCACGACTCCCATTGCAATGACCATAAGCACGGAATAATCGCTTGATTGATGGTAATCTCGCCCGCACTAAGTGCTTGGTTACACGAAAACCATGCGAGTCAAAGCAAACATGATCGGTGGAGCTGAATCAACTATCCACGAAGTGGAAGAACAAGTCGCCAAACATGTTTTGACTACTAGTGCACGAGACATACCTTTCTTAAGAAGCGGGCGATCCGCTTTAAAATGTCCTTTCGGCCGCACTTGTAGCACTTTCCCTTTGGCTTTTTGTTCGCCTCGGGGTGAGGAGCCTTGCTTTTCACCTTGAGGGTCGCCACTTGCTTCAGCCGACTGCTTCTTCTTCTTTCCCCATTTGGGTTTGGAGGAAGTCGCACCGGTTGCCGCAAGAATTTGATGATAACCTTGTTTGAAGAGACCTTGTGATGAAGCTCTGTCGGAAGTTCCGCCAAACTATATGTCATACGGTTCATATTGTAGTTGAGGCGAAAGCTGCTCAAAGCTTCTAGGTAAAATTTGCCTAAGATAATATCGACTGCGTTTCCGCATCGATAGTAGCCCCAATATGCTCGATTCGTTCAAATGAGACATCATTTTTAGAACATGATCCCTTCTTGGAGTCCCTTCGGACATTTGGGTTGTCATCAATACCCTCATAGCATTTTGTCTAGCCGCCCGGTTACGATGACCAAACATCTCGGTGAGACTTTTCATCATTTCGCGGCCGAACCCATCGTCGATGCGATCTTGCAATACATTTGTCGGTGAAGCCAAAATGTAACAATGAGCCATCTCATCGGACTTTTTCCATTTAGAATTCCGCCAACTCTTCGGGAGTGGCATCCGGTTCAGTTCTAGAGGGCTCTCCTCGATTAAGACAAACTTATGCCCCTCGGATCGGGACAATGTCAAGATTTCTTTTCCAATCGGCAAAGTTAGTGCCATCTAGTTTATTTTCTTTGAGAATAACGGCTAGTGGATTGAAAGACATCCGAGAATAAAAATTAAAACATTCATCACATAATGCATAGCAAAATATATCGAAAAACCTCAAAACACAATATATATGCTAGCAACCAACACCTCAAAATCCGCACATGCAAGCCACGATCGTGTGGACGTTTACACATACATTTTTCAAGTAGAGTTTTACGTCTTTAATTTTACTATCTAGTCAAATTACGTTATGACAAGTAAAATTAATAGTTGGTTCCTCTTGGCCATGTATTAATTAACATAGACTCAGATGGGAGCTTATTAATTAATACACCTAAGTGAACACCATAATTTAACATCCTTAAAATATTATCTTTTAAATAATAGTCCTACGGATGGAGAGGTCCTATCATAAAAGTAATATTTACCTTATGTTATCATTTAGAAATTTAAAACTAGTGAACCTATAATTAGCACATCCGATATGGAGGAAGACTCTAATGTCAACGCGCATGCTAATTACTTCACAATTTAAATTAATTATGGAGGCCAATTTGATTTTAATTAAAATAAAAATCAATTTAATCACTTAGTTATTTTAGCCTTAAGGTTTTTAATTTTCTCGTCCTAACATGCAAGGAAACATATCACGCATACATCCATACATGCCATACATCAAAGCAATAAAACCAAAAATAAAGCATGGATAATTAATTATCCAATTATCATGGTCTTCTTCCTTGAGTTGAATCAGAAAATCTTGGCTCGATCTCTCCCTTGAATCAAGCATCTCGTCGCTTCTCCCGTAAGTCGTGGATTTTCAAAATATTAAAATTTTACTTTTTTGCAAAATTATTTACAAAAAAAAAAATTTAATTTTAAAATCCGACTTCCCAATGGGCCTTGAGCAACGGCCAGCAGACCGGACCAAAGCTGGGCGGCCGGCCGAACAGTGAACCGGCCGGACAGTGCCGCGGCTGGCGGCCAGCGCTCGGCTTTCGTGACGACCTCTTCTTGCTCAGCGACCTGCTGCTTGTCGGCTTCGCCAGCGATCCCGGCGATCCAGGTCTGCTCTATTTCTTCGTGATCCGTCTTTTCCGAATTCGATTACAATTTTATACGAAATAAAATACATCGAAATTACATCAAGATTACACGAAAAATAAAACCACCTAGAACTACCCGCGGATTTTCTCACGGGAAAAACCATTACATGCCTCAAAAACGGGCCAAACCAACAATTGCATAATTAATAAAAATAAATAAATAAATGCACCATTCATATAAACCATGATAATTGGATCATATCACCTGCAAGAACACATCTAGCAAAATATTCCAACATCAAAATATATGAATATTTAAATTGCTATCGATTAATCACTAAAATTAATTAAAATAGCAAAAGCCTAAAAAACTGTCTCCGATACCAATTGTTGGAAAGTAAAACGCAGCGGAAGCGAAGTTTGGGAAAATATGATTATAGCGTTTTACGCATCTACGAGCATTAGATCTATTTAGGCATGCTAATTAATTAATTACTAAGACTAACAAGCAATTTAAATATTATTTATTATTTATTAATTAAATATGTTGATTAATTAAAATATCCTAATCTAGATCCAAGATCATAGGATATTACCTTTTGAAGCGGTTGGTTATTTCCTTCTTGATCGCCTTGTATTTCTACCTTCAGATCTTCTAGAGTATGATCCGCCTTGAACCGGACGTTGTGTGGGCAACGAGCTACCGGAACTTGCTTGGACACCTTATGGATCGGCCGAAACAACTTTGATATGTGATCACTATATTTTTCTTTGCTCTCTAGTATTTTATGAACACTCTTAGCAAATTAATTGTGTTATCTAAATTGTAGAATCAAAGACACAAGTCTAGATCTACAATTAAACACAAGAGGAAAAAATTGATCACACAATCTCACCAAGCATGTACAAAATCGGCCAACACCCCATAATGTCCTATTTATAGGCTCTTGAACTACTACTAGGGATCTAAAGGAGGATTATGGAAGGACTCCCAATTAATTCACCTTACCTTATTAGGACTCTTCCTAATATATGGTGAATCAATTAATATCAACTTAGTCCACTAAAAGTTGATATTGCACTTCCTACCAAAATCCCAAATTACGAAATTGGGCTCCTTATTAAATATATTATTTCCGTGTTTAAGATATCGAATGTCCATTAATTAATTATAAGCTCTTGTGACTTTAATTAATTAATATCTTATCCAAGAGTAGTACCACTCGAACCTTATTATTATATCGAATTAAATCCACTGCGGGGTTTAATATAATAATCATTATCGAGCTCCTCAAGGGGACATCATCAACCCGCAGTCGGGACACGATTTCTAGTAATAATAATAATTGTCGTATAAACAATATTATTGCCCAAGATACGAGGCTTATTGAGTCGATCATTTTGACTCTCACCTATGGTAAATCAAAGCAATAATTATTATAAATACACAATTAAATATTATATACTTAGAATTAAGAAATAATAATTGTCCGAGATTTACGTTCTTCTTACGGTCGGTCTGAGAAGACACTATCTCACCTCGATCTGTTCAACGTATGCAAATACGCTAATGTATGCTAATAGTCAAGACCAACTATACTCAAGCATACACTACAACCCTTTATATAATTTGTCTAATAATTATATAGGTTGTGAACTATTATATTATTTTATAAGGCACCGATAATGTGATCTTCCGTGTGACACCAACACACCACATTATCTACAATATAAAATAATTAGACATTTCATTTGCATAACCATAACGTGAATTAATATGCAAAACATGTGATTAAATATAATTAATATCCTCATAGGTAGTAATAGGGAATTTAGGTAATACAAGCATAAAGTATGCTTTGCAGTATACAATCCTAACACACGATTCCTCAAACAAAGCGAAACCTCCGAGTTTCCATGGGGGATCGGCCAATGTTGTGTTTTGCAGGTACAAGACCGAAAGATAGCTAAGCCAATCGACCATGATAGCCCAAGTCCGAGTCCTAAGTCGGCTCAGATCGCCCGCCCTCATCCAGACGCGATCACTAGCAAGAACCACCTCGCCCCATGTCTTCAACATAGGAGCAAGCTGGGGGGCAATTGTTGTGTCAAGATTTAACACCTTCCGACCGGCGATCGCCTCCGAGGCCGAACGACTTCGCCCGAGCGGCGAGCCTCAACCCGCGGACCGGCTAAATCGGCCCAATCAAGGTCCCAGGACAAGTCCGGTGCCGAGCGATCGACCTCGAGATACGATCATCACTCGGTACTCGGCGACGACTCTGGCGATCGACTAGCGGACGATCCTCTCTGGACATCTGCCGATCGACCTTTGGTGGCCGACCTCTGCAGGCATCTGCCGATCGACCCTTGGTGACCGACCATTGCCAAACCTTGATGGCGGCGATGGCCATCCCGGTCGGCAGGCCGAGCAAACGAGGCGGCACCACGTGCGAGATCCACAAAAGGCGGACAAACCCGTCTCCTACCTCACCTACCAACAGGCCTGTGGCTGCGAAAGGAGTTAGCGGACAAGACATGTGACTACGGCTGGCTCCCTGCACCTCTTGACAAAGTCCGCCGAAAGTAGCAAAGTGGGACCTCTGTGTGATACTTAGGACGCGTCTTTGGATCCTCATTGGACCGCAGTGGCCACAGTGTAGCTTTGGACTTTTGGCAGGCAGCCCACGTGCCCTTTAGGACGATCGCCCCGTTACATTAAATGCGGAAAGGCGATCGCCCACTAGGGGACAGGGCCCCTCAGCCTCTATATATACAAGGCAGCCTTCACTGGTAAAAAGGACCAAAACTCTTCTGCACGAGACCGAGATTTTGACTCTCTAAACACTCTGCATTCTCGCTTTTCACACTATACAGAAGCAAATACTTGCACTTGGCAAACATCCAACTCTTGGCAACAGCTTTCTTTCGGTCTTACTTCTCCCGGCCTTTTCTCCTCGAGCAGATTATCGGCGGGACGAAGAACACCAAGCTTCGCTCAAGAGCCGGATTAACAGAGTCTTTTTACACTCATTGTATTTAGATTTCTCACATTAATACTTGTATCCACGAATATTCGTATTAATAACATCTCGCGAGAGCATTCAAGCCCGGGCCTAACAAACCCGGCAAATCTTGTATTATTTATCTTCTCTCGGAAGTGCTCCCGCAATTGTTGTTTGTTGTCCGTCTTCCAGCAGTATTAATCTTCGGATAAATATTTTGGGCAACAACACCACACACATACACACACTTGTGCGAGTAGGGGTGTTCATAACCGTGTACCCGGTTTTTCGGGTACCCGAATTTACGGGTACCCAGTTATGCGGGTAATGAAAAATTCGGCCCGTGACCCGACCCGAAAAGCTGGGTACCCGAAAAAGTGGGTACCCTATTTTTTCGGGTCGGGTCATAGGGTACGCGGCCTAAAATTTAGTACAACTAATTTTAAATATTTATAAATAATTTGTAATTTTAATATAAATTTATTTTAGAATTTATTATATAAATTAATTCCCGGAGTACTAAATACATTATAAATATTTTTCGTACAATAAGTAAATTTCAAAACTAACTAAATTTTTTTATATATATCATTTTTTATTATATAATTATGCTTAATTAAATATTTAATTATATATATGAAAGAATATATATTTTTTTAAAGATTTTATTTTCTTGTAAATTTCCAAACTAGTGAGAATAAATATCATTACTGAAAATACATGAATTCTTATATTAAATATAATTCATATTATTTGAAAGATAAAGTTTCATATAATTACGAATTAAATTCCATCTCCGAAAAACAAAGAAAAAGTGAAAGTCATAGTTGGAAGATTAAAAAAGGCATCCTCAAAAGTCTCGTGTACCCGAATTTACACAACAAGTCGGCCCATGACCCGGCCCGATTATATGACTTTTTTCGGGTCGGGTACCCGGTCCGAATTTTTTTTAAAAATTTTAAAAATATCCGGAATATTTAGTTCGGGTCATCGGGTAGTTGGGCCGGGTAGTTCGGGTCGGGTATTTTTGAACACCCCTACGTGCGGGTGTGTGTAATCAAACGGCTGTGCACGCACAGCACGGTGCTGTGCACAGCAGAGGATCTATGTCCGTAACAGACATACTATATTATGACTGTTGATGTATTTATTACTATATTTACTACTTCATCCGTTACTTTATTATTGCAACGTGTTGACCATGTTCACATACTATCTTTTAACCATCTTTTGTGATATATATATATGAAAAAATATAGTCATGTGAGATCTTGTTAGATTCATCTCGAAATATACTTTCAAAATATCAATGTCTTATAATTTTTAAAAATAAAGAATTGAAGATATTAATAATCAAAGTTGTGCATTGGCAAGCGTAAAAGTCCAAATGTTGCAGTTATAAAAGAATGGAGGTAGTATTTGAAATTACCTGTCACAAGAATTAGGGCTGTAATTCTCGAGCTCGAACTCGCTCATCAGGACTCGGCTCGACTCGAATTCATTAAAGAGTCGAGCTCGAATATAGAATATGGCTCGTTTAGTTAAACGAGCCAACTCGGTTCGAACTCGTTTATAATACGAGCCAATCTCGGACACAAGATTAAGCTCCTTTAAGTGTAATTTTAAACGAGTTGCTCGACCGGTTCGGCTCGACTCGTGAATTAAACGAGACGAGTTCGATCAGTACTTTGAGTTTCGTTTACCTAAACGAGTCGGCTCGACTCGCAAAAAAAAAAAAACTCGAGCTCGAGCTTGCCCGGCTCGAATGATTTACTAAAACAATTCCCATGACAAATAATGCATTATGGTTGTAATGATCCACATATGTATAACCAACATATACACTTGAAAAAAACAAATTAATATCTAATAAAAAAAATGAACATCAAGTTGAATTTCCACGAAGAACAAAAAAATAATTATTTGTAAAATAATGAGCATTCAGTTACGAAAAATGAACATTCTATGGTGCAGAGATCGTCACTCAGGTTAATTAATGGTGAAATCCGTTCTAGGCTCAGTACTCTATTTAAAAAATATGCCCAAACTTTTGATTGAAGACCACCTAACCCAAGTGGATGGGGAAATAATTGTGCATCACATCAAAGCTAAGCACAAGAAAATAAAAATCTTAAAAATGAAGGTTTGATATTATCCGGGCATCTCCATAATTTAATTTCTTTTTTTTTTATTGAGGGAGAGACGAGAAACCCGCCACCTGTATCAGAGGTCCCTTGACCAGGTGAGTATTAAATCGAGGGATGTACACTAATGAGAGCCCTACAAGGGAGAGGAACAACGAGACATGAACCCAGCAACAAACCTTACAATATTTCAGCAAAGTATTTTCACCACATGGATTCGAACCAGCGATGTCGGAGTGTTTTCACCCCAATCACCTTACAACTTATCATCGGTCTATACCCCTAGGACTCCATAATTTAATTTCTTAATTCTTTCGCGTTCCGTTCCATAGCATATTGCATCAGGCTCCTTGGCTAGTCGTTCTAATGCTACCATTTAGAGCTGTTATCGGATCGGTTCGGACCGATTTTCTCCAGATCCGGATCCGGTCCTATAGGTTACCGGGTAGATCCGGTCCGGACCGATAAGGGTTCCGGTTCAATGTTTAGAACTCGAATCCGAACTCGTTAGTTTCTGGGTGAGTTTCGGTCCCGGGTATTTCGGTCCGGTTCATGATCGGGTTTCGGATTTACTCGGACCGCTAACAGCCCTATGTGGGATGGATCTTTACTAGGAAAATGAAGGAAGAGCAACAAAATAAATCACATAAATGGGGGTTACAGGATTCGAACTCCAGACCTTTTGTTCAAAGGTACATCGTCTTAACAACTTGACCAGCATGCTATTTGTGTTTAAAACACGCAAAACGTATTAATAATATATGTATAAAATATATAAATTATAAAATACATATAAACTTTTTTTTTAATTTATTACCAGGTTTCTTTTCGGTTTTATCGGTCCGGGTCTTATCGATTTCGGTTCAATGTTTAGAACTCGAATCCGAATTCGTTAGTTTCTGGGTGAGTTTTGGTCCAAGATATTTCGATTCGATTCATGACCGGATTTCGGGTTCACTCGGACTGCTAACTGTCCTACTACCATTTACAAGAATGCCTCCCCCTTGTGGAAGACTCGGACGAAAGTGCACACACGCAACGAGGCATTCCACTCTTCCGCAAGCCTCTTTCGCAGAGTAGTCTCAACCTGTTGGATGCCCTTAGAGATAAGGTCGAAAAATTTAAAATAGTAATTTTCTATGCCCTTTACTAGAGATAATGAAAGCATGGAGACATTTTTTTTTAGTGTGCCTTCTCAAAAGAGGTATGAGAGCTGTACTTGCAAGTGGTTCAAATTAAAAGATATGTTGGTGGTTATAAAATGAAGTTAAAGTGTGGAATTTCATCTCAAAATTATTTGTCAATGAGAGTAGTAGTACAAGATTTTTATATATTGATGGTAAGACTTATATTTTCTGAATATGAGATTAATGCTTCAACACGCCCCCTCACGCATAGTCGGAGTTAAGACTTAAAACGTGGAACTTTTAACTCGGGTGGCGCGGAGCTAGAACATCGTGAGCTATTGGGCTCGCACGTGTAGAGAGTCTGCTCCAATACCATGTTAAAGTTTGTAGTTCAATCTCAAAACTAATTAACAATGAGAGAAGTAATCCAGGATCTTTATATATTGATTGCAAGGCTAATATAATTCCAATATGGAATTAGTGCTTCAACCCGCCCCCTCACGCGTAGTCGGAATCAAGACTTACAACATTGACTTTTTAACTCGGGTGGCGCTGAACTAGAACGCCATGGGCGCTGCATGGCGTGTAGAATCGATACCACGTCTGTGTTAAAATTTGGGGTTATCTTGAAACCACCAATGATAAGAAAATCTCAAAGTATCTTTATATATTGATGGTAAGATTTGTATTTTCCCATGACGTGATTAATGCTTCAAGAGAAATATTTGTAAGGCATGCTAACGAGTAAGAGAAAATTGGCAAGTTCAGTGTGGGATCCAATAAAATTAGTAGTGTGCCACATAAAAAGAAGAAAGATTGGGAGTAGGGTACATATCGGGTCAAATAAGAAATAAAAGTATCAAATAAAAAGAGAAATCTTTTTTTTTTTTTTTTTTTAACCAACTGCCTTGGCGCAGTTGGCCACCTGACCTTCAATTTAGTTGGATGTCAGGGGTTCAATTCCTAGTGGCAACACTTTGGAATTGAATTTCTCAAGGTTCAATGATCCCTTAGTCCTTGGTAAGGGTTAGAAGCCTCCTCAGGATCTGTTGGTGGAACAATTAAATATTGAGGGCAGCGGCGGTGTGGAGGCAGGATCTCGGTGGGAACCTGCGGTTGGATTTGGAAGTCCAGCGTGGAGAATCACTTGGGCGACTCCTCATGCGGGGTAGTTGAGGATATTTAAGAGCAGGAGCGGGATACACATCTCGCGATTTAACCTGTAGCGATCTTGTAGAAGGTCTTTGTATCAGACTAATTGTCAGTGTAAGGCAAGTATCGAAAAAAAAAAAAAGTTTTTTAAAGCATGTTAACATTTTAAACTCATTGGGGGCACTTCTCCCATAGAAGTAGCATTTGCAGTATGGATTCAAATAAATGCTGAGATCCATAGAAAGACGACACATACCGGAAAGCAACTTATTAGAGAGATTATCTTTAAAGTCGCATGTAGATGTAGGGCTGTCCAAAAAATTCGAAAAATCCGATATTCGTTCGAAATATCTGTATTTGTATTCGAGAAAAGCGGATATTATCTGTATCCGAAAAAAAGAGGATCCAAATATTATTTGTATCCGAAGATTCTAGATACGATATGGATATAGGCGCATCCGTATCCGAAAATATCCGTATCCGAAATTAATTATATATAATATATATTTTTAATATAATTTTAATTATATAATTATAAAATATAAACATGCTACTCCCAATAATACTTTGTCACATGTCTTCATTCTTTATTTCTCAATATTAAAATATACGCATGCAGTATAAGTTATCTTTACTTATTAGTTATTGTAACACCCCCAGAATACATCCGGAAATGTTACACGCCGTAGGTCCTTCTTACAAGGATCTACAAGGCTAAACTCTACTAGACTACAAAATGACTGACCGACCGGGGTCAATCTAAATACAACACAGACCGACAAGGTCATTAAACAATTCAGAAACAAATGAACTTTACATCTCAATGATGAAAATAAAGATGAACACAGAAAAGAACGACAATTCAATTTAATAAATGAAAACTACACCCATGCAAGGGTGAATACTCGAACGACAGAGAAATACCGACCAAAATGAAACAAAAGAAAAGACTCTAACTCTGGTGTGATTAGTATCATTGTCCTCCATCTCCTTCCCACCAATCTGTGATCGCTCCCTTGCCAAAACCCGAGCGCATAACAGGAACCCACACCCCGAAAACTCGGGGGTTAGCAAACTGGAATTTTGCTAGTGCAAGTACATAACACACAAGATATACGAATAATAATAACACAAACTCAACAGTCGTGAAACCTTAACACAACCCACACATTCAAATGGCTAACACATAATAGTATTACATACACAAGGTGAAAGATAATCACATTGTCATATTCTCCGTACAGAACATAACACAAATGAAACTTTAAACGAGCCCAAGGAGTCAGAAAATTCCCTTTTAATAAAATGAAAAGTGTTTTGATAAGAAAGTTCGAACACATTAATATTGACTCGGGCCATCTTGGGATTTTGAAAATCAGATGGAAATATATTTTAGAAAATACTTCAAAAGCTCTCGGATCCTTGACCCAGCATGTGGAAAACAATTTGCAAGAAAACCATTACAACGTTATTCGGGGTCCTCGACCCAAATGATAAAACACTATCACAAGTGAATCATTACAACATCTCACGGGGTTCTCGGCCCAATCCAAATAATATCATCACGAGATCATATCTCAACATCTCACGGGGTCCTCGACCCAATACACAGAATAATCAACACAAGATAATCAAAGGCACGACCTCTCATTCGACAAATCTGCTCAAGACCCTGGTTAATTAACCCTGAGATCTCGTCAAATATCCTTGGTTAATTAACTCTGATACCAACATTTAAAACGAGTTGGAACGAACTCCAGAAACACAATCCGCGGTCTACATCAAGACCAACATTAAAGGCAAGTTGCAAGGATTTAAATTTCGAAAATCATTTGGTAACGGGGTCTTAGCTATCACTCAAATATCCGTTACCAATAAGCCTGCCAGGCGCCTCCCTTGCACACCTGTGTACCGGCGTTCACTCCACTATATTGGCCGCCCATTGCACATGTCACCGCGCCGGCGTTCACTCCCACAGAGCGCCCCTTGCTCGCGCATTAAGTAACACCTGTTCACCAATCATATGGAGCCGCTCATTGCGGCATACAACAGCCGGAGTGCACGCCCGCCTCGAGGTACCGGATATGACGTCTCTCATAACAAGTATTCACATTATTACAAATACCAAGCACACAATCAATCGTTTCCACAATTATCAAATCGGTTCATCAATCCACATAATTTAATCGCCAAGACGCAACTACGCAGAATAAACAATAACTCACACGTTATTCATCAAGACTTTGCACATCGGGCCTTCAACTCTATCAATTAATACTACATAAATATCCACACATATCTATATATATATATAATATAAATACAGATATTCATGACATAATTCATATACTTCAGAACAATGATTTCAACGTAATTATAATTCGTATATCAAGGTACTTGCCTCGATTTGAAGATAATAACAATACTTCCACGAAATGAACACTCGACGGTCGTCCTCCTCAATCAATCACGTAACGAGGCCAAACCTTAACAAAAGAAATGATATAGGATTTATCTCACGTCGCATGAATGTTTAACAATTTGATTCACGGTCAAAAGTTCATAAAATACAATCTGCTGAATCGCTTGGCGTGCGCTACGTACTCGTAACGTGCGCTAAGCGGCTTGTTAGCGACGCTATCGTGTAAGACTAGCGTCGCTAGCCACGGTCAGCGATCGACTCTGGTCTCATAACGTACGCTACGTGCGTTTGGGCGTCTTGACCGATAGCGCACGTTAACTCACATGTGTTAGCGTGCGCTAATATTGCATGTGAGAATACTACAACCCGAAAACTGGGTTGAATGGTGAAGAACTCATGAATTCTATCGTGATAATACAAGTTATCTTCGGGCAAATCATGCTAATAAGGTTTGTGGAAGATTTATGATCGTGAAATACAAATATACGGATAGTCATCTCAATATCATATCTTTTCTAAGATCTTGAAGTATTCTAAGTTCCGATTATTCCAAGTCCCAAAACACATGATGCCAACGTGTACAACGTAGCAACCGGGTAATATCCGATTCGATCATAAATTGATTTGAAAACGCTTAGGAGTCCAATCTACTAAGATGGTTCAAAGGTTCATAAGATAGATAGTGCCGATACGTCAAAGTATCCTTCTATCATGTGATGACCGATCATAAACGAAATAGCGGCTATCTAAGCATGATCGGGGCGTCTTTAAGAACATTACTAACATTAGTGAAGAATCACCTACCTCAAGTAGTAAAGAACACGGAGGAAAATGAAGCAATCCGACACCGAAAGCTTGAACAACAATCTCGATGATAAACGATCTTCAATCACGAATCGGGATGTTGATATGAGATGTTTAGGATGAAGGAAGACAGTTCTAGGTGTAGGAACTCGGGTAATGGGAGAAGAGAGAATCGAAATCACGAATAGGATCTTTGTCTATTTATAATAAATGGCTATTAGCGCGCGCTAGACCACCTTTCGTAGCGTGCGCTAACGGCTCACCTGGACTAAATCGTACTCGGCACTTAGCGTGCGCTACGCATATACCCGTAGCGTGCGCTAAGGCGTTGACTCGGCTCTTCCCGAAAGACGTCCGGTACATCCCGACACCAACCGACGGGGTCCCCGGCCGGCTCTCACCTACCGCACGTCTCAATCAATTTGACCGTGCATAGCGTGCGCTAAGGACACTCGGTAGCTGCGCTATGAACCCACGTTAGCGCACGCTAAACATAGGCGATAGCGTGCGCTACATGCGCAGATTTACAATCTTTAATTCCAAATCACGGAATTAAACGCCGACAACGTCGGATTATGAAATACGGAAAATAATACTCAAATCAAGTACAATCATTACAATATCACAAGTTCCAACTACATAACGAAATCTCGGGTATTACATCCTTCCTCCTAAAAGAAGTTTCGTCCCGAAACTTAAAGTAGAGTGGTGGAACAACCAAGGAAAAGTATCTACTTGCTCAATCCCAAAATATCACGAGCGATGCGCGAATGCAAGGTTCAAAAAGAAATACGATGATCGGACTTAGGAAGTATCAGGCACGTCAATTGAGGCAATAAGTTATACGCGTATACGAGAAGTTAGAGTGGAGAAGTAGAAGCTCACGGAATTAAGGAAATTCACAAATGGCTCAGATGTACCAAAATCGCGTGTCGAGCTCGACCCACCGTATTCAAGTTCATAACACATTGGAAATATTAATCATACGAATGGGAACAAATAGTTTCGAACAAAATTCGCAAAGATTAAGTTCGGATGTGAATAGACCACAATAATTCAAAGAGTCTAACAAATCGGTTACGAAATTCGTTCGAATGATGGTAGGTTCGTAGAACATGGTAGTTTGCAATTGTCAAGAGAATCACAGATGAATCATCAACAATGAAAGTCTCCTAACATCGGAAATACTAAGAAGAGCACGGTTACTACGTGTCCCCATATTAAGAAGACATGTCAGCCACGAAACTTAAAACAGCAGGAGTTGGAAACGAAAAGCAATTAAAAGAAAAACAATCAAAGTCACGATTGTTGGAAACAAAGAACGACTAGAACACGGCACAAAATCTTCATTCGCCTATGATAGGCTCTTCATTGAAGACATAAGGTTTCGGGTCATTCTCCGTCCACTTGCTCTGCTCACCGACAGAGTAGCATTCTTTGCCAATTCGGAAATTATCTCACAATGTTTCTCCCGATGGCCTTCACACCCGCACCGATGACAAGTCAAGAGTGGGGAGGTATGATTACACGGATATGTCCCGTGCGGTTGCGGTTGAAGCACACTCTCTTCTTACCGGAGTCACCGTCTTTGCCGGGATTCCGATGCTCATTCTCGACCGCGAAGATGACGTATTCGAGCAGCGTGGGGGTTTGAGAACCTTAATCTCTTCACCGCCCAAAAATTTTCCGGATGTCCTCGGTCTCTTTTCTCCGCTCGTTGGCTCGGTCACCGAGGAGGTTTCATAGGTTATCGTCGATCTTGATATTCCTTCACCGTAACATGAATCGTTGTCGTACGAACCACTTCACCTCTTCCGCTTCCTATATTATGTCTACATCCGCGTGGGCTCGTCATGCTAATGCGAGATAGTACCGTCTATTGTTATCACATAGTCGGTTGTACGGTATACCACAATTATCAACATAAGGTTTAATTAGCATCCTTAGAATAACGGTAATATCGTAAAGCACGAAATTTTAAGAAATCAACTTCCAGTCCTTCTTCCAGGACGATCATTATTCGTATGCTTTTTTAAAAAAATTAGAAACAAAAGTCGAATCACGTTGTGCTCAAAACTTGTAAATACTGTCCTTTGTTTTGGAAGAGGAAGTTTATACAATGACTCTAAAAATTTATTTTCGAGTAATGCTTACAAGAAAATTGAAAATCGAATTGTAACTAATTTAAAATATTTCAAAAGTGTTGAGTCCCAAATACCACAATTTTGAAAATCCTTCCTCTTCTACCAAAATGTTTATTCGAAAGAACTTTTTACCAAAATACGTGACTATTCGACACGACTACATTAAATCATGAGGTTTACAATGCTAGGAAAATTTTAAAACACTACTTTGAAATGTTCATAATTCGGCCGGAAATATCACATGCCGGGATTAAATGCCGGAACCTACTGTGCTAAAAACCATTTAAATTCATTTCAAAATATGCCAAAAAGCCGATGACGGTAGCATTTTCCAAAACTTACAAAATCATTTGTAAAATATTAAATACCGTCATAAAAATACCGTTAAAATGTGCAAGACTAAAAATGCCAAAATGTCAAGAGTCATTTCAAAATACTCACGCAGCGGATAAAATTAACACTCAAAGATTTATCCTACTGAAATGTAGAAACCGATAAATATGTTCGACTACCGAAGTATACTACATAACCATTCTCACTCGAACCGTATACGCAGGTAATATCGTAAAACAATATAATCTCTAACAAGTTCAAATCCTAGGTTCACGTTAAGCACAATATAATCAAATACGTATATAAGGGGACTTACAATTCGGAAAGCTTACCATCACGGATTGCTTGAAGATGATGTTGGAACCACGATACTAATCACAACTTTGACGCGCGCGACTTACACAAGACATGGACTTGACCCAACGGCCTAGGTTTTTCGCCAACCTAAGCTCCGATACCATATTTGTAACACCCCCAGAATACATCCGGAAATGTTACACGCCGTAGGTCCTTCTTACAAGGATCTACAAGGCTAAACTCTACTAGACTACAAAATGACTGACCGACCGGGGTCAATCTAAATACAACACAGACCGACAAGGTCATTAAACAATTCAGAAACAAATGAACTTTACATCTCAATGATGAAAATAAAGATGAACACAGAAAAGAACGACAATTCAATTTAATAAATGAAAACTACACCCATGCAAGGGTGAATACTCGAACGACAGAGAAATACCGACCAAAATGAAACAAAAGAAAAGACTCTAACTCTGGTGTGATTAGTATCATTGTCCTCCATCTCCTTCCTAGCCAATCCTGTGACTGCTCCCGAGCTGCCAAAACCTGAGCGCATAACAGGCACCCACCCCCCGAAAACTCGGGGGTTAGCAAACTGGAATTTTTCTAGTGCAAGTACATAACACACAAGATATACGAATAATAATAACACAAACTCAACAGTCGTGAAACCTTAACACAACCCACACATTCAAATGGCTAACACAGAATAGTATTACATACACAAGGTGAAAGATAATCACATTGTCATATTCTCCGTTCAGAACATAACACAAATGAAACTTTAAACGAGCCCAAGGAGTCAGAAAATTCCCTTTTAATAAAATGAAAAGTGTTTTGATAAGAAAGTTCGAACACATTAATATTGACTCGGGCCATCTTGGGATTTTGAAAATCAGATGGAAATATATTTTAGAAAATACTTCAAAAGCTCTCGGATCCTTGACCCAGCATGTGGAAAACAATTTGCAAGAAAACCATTACAACGTTATTCGGGGTCCTCGACCCAAATGATAAAACACTATCACAAGTGAATCATTACAACATCTCACGGGGTTCTCGGCCCAATCCAAATAATATCATCACGAGATCATATCTCAACATCTCACGGGGTCCTCGACCCAATACACAGAATAATCAACACAGTACAATCAAAGGCACAGCCTCTCATTCGACAAATCCTGCTCAAGACCCCTGGTTAATTAACCCTCGGAGATCTCGTCAAATATCCTTGGTTAATTAACTCTGATACCAACATTTAAAACGAGTTGGAACGAACTCCAGAAACACAATCCGCGGTCTACATCAAGACCAACATTAAAGGCAAGTTGCAAGGATTTAAATTTCGAAAATCATTTGGTAACGGGGTCTTAGCTATCACTCAAATATCCGTTACCAATAAGCTCGCCAGCGCCTCCCTTGCACACTGTGTACCGGCGTTCACTCCACTATATTGGCCGCCCATTGCACATGTCACCGCGCCGGCGTTCACTCCCACAGAGCGCCCCTTGCTCGCGCATTAAGTAACACCGGTGTTCACCAATCATATGGAGCCGCTCATTGCGGCGTCTGACAGCCGGAGTGCACGCCCGCCCTCGAGGTACCGGATATGACGTCTCTCATAACAAGTATTCACATTATTACAAATACCAAGCACGATCAATCGTTTCCACAATTATCAAATCGGTTCATCAATCCACATAATTTAATCGCGATGCAACTACGCAGAATAAACAATAACTCACACGTTATTCATCAAGACTTTGCACATCGGGCCTTCAACTCTATCAATTAATACTACATAAATATCCACACATATCTATATATATATATATATAATATAAATACAGATATTCATGACATAATTCATATACTTCATCAACAATGATTTCAACGTAATTATAATTCGTATATCAAGGTACTTGCCTCGATTTGAAGATAATAACAATACTTCCACGGAAATGAACACTCGACGGTCGTCCTCCTCAATCAATCACGTAACGAGGCCAAACCTTAACAAAAGAAATGATATAGGATTTATCTCACGTCGCATGAATGTTTAACAATTTGATTCACGGTCAAAAGTTCATAAAATACAATCTGCTGAGCGCTTAGCGTGCGCTACGTACTCTACGTAACGTGCGCTAAGCAGCTTGTTAGCGACGCTATCGTGTAAGACTAGCGTCGCTAGCCACGGTCTGGCGATCGACTGGTCTCATAACGCACGCTACGTGCGTTTCGGCGTTAATCGACCCCGATAGCGCACGTTAACTCACATGTGTTAGCGTGCGCTAATATTGCATGTGAGAATACTACAACCCGAAGCTGGGTTGAATGGTGAAGAACTCATGAATTCTATCGTGATAATACAAGTTATCTTCGGGCAAATCATGCTAATAAGGTTTGTGGAAGATTTATGATCGTGAAATACAAATATACGGATAGTCATCTCAATATCATATCTTTTCTAAGATCTTCAGGAAGTATTCTAAGTTAGATTATTCCAAGTCCCAAAACACATGATGCCAACGTGTACAACGTAGCAACTGGGTAATATCCGATTACTGATCATAAATTGATTTGAAAACGCTTAGGAGTCCAATCTACTAAGATGGTTCAAAGGTTCATAAGATAGATAGTGCCGATACGTCAAAGTATCCTTCTATCATGTGATGACCGATCATAAACGAAATAGCGGCTATCTAAGCATGATCGAGCGTCTTTAAGAACATTACTAACATTAGTGAAGAATCACCTACCTCAAGTAGTAAAGAACACGGAGGAAAATGAAGCAATCCGACACCGAAAGCTTGAACAACAATCTCGATGATAAACGATCTTCAATCACGAATCGGGATGTTGATATGAGATGTTTAGGATGAAGGAAGACGAGTTCTAGGTGTAGGAACTCGGGTAATGGGAGAAGAGAGAATCGAAATCACGAATAGGATCTTGTCCTATTTATAATAAATGGCTATTAGCGCGCTAGACCACCTTTCGTAGCGTGCGCTAACGGCTCACTGGACTAAACTGTACTCGGCACTTAGCGTGCGCTACGCATATACCTGTAGCGTGCGCTAAGGCGTTGACTCGGCTCTTCCCCGAAAGACGTCCAGGTACATCCCGAGACCAACCGACAGGGGTCCCCCGGCCAGCTCTCACCTACCGCACGTCTCAATCAATTTGACCGTGCATAGCGTGCGCTAAGGACACTCAGTAGCCTGCGCTATGAACCCACGTTAGCGCACGCTAAACATAGCTGATAGCGTGCGCTACATGCGCAGATTTACAATCTTTAATTCCAAATCACGGAATTAAACGCTCGACAACGTCGGATTATGAAATACGGAAAATAATACTCAAATCAAGTACAATCATTACAATATCACAAGTTCCAACTACATAACAGAAATCTCGGGTATTACAGTTATTTCTCTTTCTAACACAACAATCAGGTCAGCTAGCCCAAGTGGTATTGGCTGGTAAGGAGAAGGAGCTCCAACCAGGGTTCAAATCCCTCCTCCTGCATTAAATTTTTGAAGATTAAAAAAAAAAGTGGCGGATACGGATATATTATCCGTATCCGGATAGCATCCGCTGGATATTATCCATATCCGATCCGTCCGGATATTTCCAAATCCGGATACGGATTTGGATACCTTTACTAAATGCCGGATCTGGATATGGATATGGCCATATCCGGCTCCGTATTATCCGTTTGACATCCCTATGTAGATGTAGTGAGGAGTATAAAACCATGTCGACGATATATAGATAGCTACATTTGACACCATTCACTTATATAGCTACATATCTTGTGGTATTTATAAGCTGTAGAGATTGTCTGTTACCTGTTGCAGTAGCTGTCAGCTGTTGAATAGATGTAATTTGTCAAGCAGTAGCGGTCAAAGTAACTGTTTGATATACGTGTTCGGCACAAACTAACTGTTGAAATAATAAATTAACAAATAAATAATATTTCAAAGTTAAATTTGACACTTTTATCAAACTTTAATCGAAAAGCTAATTTTATTAGCTTTTGTGAACACTGCTTCAAAATTAAAAACTACTATATACCACCAATTTACCAAATACCACTACTTATATTTAGCAGTATTTTGACAAATATTACTTCAAAAAGTATTGCCAAACACACCATTAATCTTGTAATTTCCTATTCCCTCTATATCCCCCTATATACTAATGCTGAGAATATCTTTGAGTACATATGGCACTTCCATGCTTGGCTAGCATGTCATGCGATCTTCTTGGTTGCTCATGTGTCATATTCTCATGCTTTGGTTAACACATCATCATTTCCTAACATATTTGTTAATTACCTAAATTAATTATCTCAATTAATAAGTAGTAAATAATGTTACCTAAATTATTGGCTGACGCTTAAAAAAAAATCTGCACAAGAAGCAAGTATATCATTTCCTGCCGCTTTAAAAATAGGTATGCAGAGAAAAGTTAGAAATTATGAAATGAAAATTGAAAAGCTAGAAAAACACAATAAAAATGATATTCAATTAGTTTTACACATGTAAAATAAAAGCAAGAAAAACGGAGGAAAAAAACACACGGACAATTTAATTTCTTATATATTTGAAATATCTCTTTGAAAATTCATAAAATCAGTAATTATATAATTTCGTAAATATAAGTTTTTTCATTTATTTTGTTATTTTATATTAATTAAATAAGATTAAAACTAAAATAGACTAATTGTTTATTCCATGAGTTCTTTGATTTATTTATAAATAATGATTAAAACCATTATTTCTACACTTTCAATAATATTTTTAATAAGAGAATTTTGATTTATTTAATTGATTAGGACTTCAAGTATCTTCTTAGTTATATATATTCAATACTTCATTTGCAATACTCTCAAGCATCTTTCATTTCAGTTGATATTTATTTTATTGATATATCTAATTATAGTGAGTAACTAATATAAACTAATTAATTAGTGGAATATATAATATTTCCTCGAGATTTTAGGTTTAAGTTTTTAATATATAGTGCAAACTGATATATTAAATTTGTCTTTGATTGGGATTTATGTTGTTAATTAATGAAAATATAAAATATTTCTATAAATATAATCAATTCCTCCGGTAAAATAAAAGCAAAAAAAATAGAGAAAAAAACACTCGGACAAAGTTTGTTCTTTGTTAAGTCTTTTCCTTTGAAAACACATAAGATTTTGTCTTTTTCGCCTTCAGATTTCTTAATATTTACTTTTTAGATAATTCTTAATATTTTTTTTTTATTAATTTTACTTAATCCCTTCAAGTTAATTTCATTTACAAGTAAACTCAAATAGCAGTATGTTACAAAATTTACATATTTCTTGAGATTCTCAACATGTATAGTTTATAAATCTCTCCTATATACCAATGCAGAATACGTTGAGCCTAAATGGCAGTTTCTCATGCTTCGGCTGCCACATGTCTTCTGCTGGTGCTTCGTGTGCTTATGTGTCACCCTTTCATGCTTCAGCTGACACATAATCAATTACTCGCCTAATCATCATTGCATTAATTACATTATAATTATACCTCAAATAACTCCTACCTACCTTATTAATTTCTACGAATTAAGGAATATGAATTATGAATAAATAGGAATTGATTATATTAGAGAAATACTTTAAGTTTTTATTAATTAAAAAATATAAATTCCAAACAAAGAGAATTTAATATAGTAGTGTGCACTATATATTAAAAACTTAAACCTAAAATCTCGCAAAAATATTATATATTTCCATTATTTAATTAGTTTGTATTTGTTTGTCACTATAATTATGCATATCAATAAAAGAAATATCAACTGAAAGAAGTGTTGAATATATATATATAATTAAAAAGGTACTCGAAGTGATTTTTTAAATAATTTTAAGTGATTTTTTATTTTTTAAGTTTTAAAAGATTTGTTAATTTATCTACTTTTGAAATCAACTATATAATTTTGAAAGTTTTGAATTTTCTTTTGTATTTTAAATTATATCCAAATAATTTATGTATTTTTTTTTCAAATATAAGGATTGAGAAGTGCTTTATTTTAAGCTATAAGTCAAGATCTATTATGTATTTCCAAAAGTTTTTTAAATTACAAAAATATTACTAAAACTAGCCACATTATTTAGTATAATTCTACATAT
This sequence comes from Orobanche coerulescens, assembly GCA_033398695.1. Classification (NCBI taxonomy): domain Eukaryota; kingdom Viridiplantae; phylum Streptophyta; class Magnoliopsida; order Lamiales; family Orobanchaceae; genus Orobanche; species Orobanche coerulescens. The sequence continues at coordinate 151,858,437 of CM065815.1, forward strand.
GGAGTTGTATTAAAGGACAATACATATATCGTTTATTCAAGTATAAGTTCTTCTTCATTTTGGCATCATTGCAAACCCATAAGACTCACCAAGAATATGAGATTAATTATTGAATAGACAATGTCATCTCACCATCTATAAGAAATGAAGGACTTCTTCAAATGAATCCTCAAAATTGTAGATGTGAGCTGGGTGAAGAAGTCGATGGAGAAATCTTGATTGATATTTACTAATCTGGATTGCCGAAGATCATATTGCAGCCATTGCTGAAAGCACTATCATTCACTTATAAGTAACTTTCCATAAAGTAATTTTATGAAGAAAGAGCAACCGTGACGCCAACAAACGACATTGTGGAGAGAGTAAACGATTACGTGATGACTATAATTTCAAAAGACAAACGATATATCTCAGTTCTCACAGTATATGCAAAATCTCTGCGATCTCTAAAGTCAAAATCAAGTATATTCAATGGATTTTTTCGAATAGCATCAACTCTTCTAGAATTACAAATCACATCTTGAAATCGTAAGTTAGAGTCTCAATTATGCTAATTCAAAATATGGAGCAATCATCAGGATTATGAAATATCACATCATTAATAATTATCCAAATCCGTAACCATATTATTGAATAAAAAATTCGGGGAATAATTTTGAGAGTAAAGTACTTATTCCACAATTGATATTAAGCCCATTAGATAGCAGATTACCATTAAATTTCAAATACGCCAGTTCCCACTTATTATGAGCTTTACCATGACTATATTTAAGAGTCAATGTCACAAGCTCTCTCATGTCGGTATGTATCTTCCAAGACCCGTACTTGGTCATGGTTAGCTTTATATAGCCATATTAAGAGTGAAGATCAGGAAATACTAGAAATCTTTTGTTCCGATGAGAATGATGTAATCATAAACAGACAAATAGTGTAGTTTATAAAGAAGTATTATGAAATTTATAATGAACGATTTATATATTATATATTTACATTAGAGTTCTTTTTTGTGTTACCGTGTAATTACACGGGTGTTATATTAGTATGGGTGAAAGTACAATAGTAAGCATTAGAATTCAAATCGGCCTTCCTTTTTCACATATAATGAATTCAAATTAATTTCAATTTTACTAGAAAAACGAATAGGACTTTATCTTGGGTCTTAGACAAGTTAGCAAAGCCAAAGTCTAAGTTAGCCAAGCAACGACATGGACTCTAATTTTCCAACTTAATTTTTCACAATTTTTCAGTTAAATTCAACTCAGCAGAATTTGATTTATTTCAATTCAATTTAATTTAATTTTAGAACTTACTATTATTATTATTATTATTATAACATTAGTATTAATAATATTAATATCAATAATAGAATACATATTAATTATTATTATTAATCATATATTGTTATTATTATTATTGTTGTTAATATAGTTGTTGTAATATATGTTATTGTTATTATTATTGTATATATTGTTATTCAATAATATTAACTATTATTAGTATTAAATAATAATATTGCTGTCGTCGTAACATGTACAATAATATTTATTATTACACACACACACACACACACATATATATATATATATATATATATATATATATATTTATCTAAATTATTATTATTATTATTATTATTATTATTCTTATTAATTATTGCTATATTATTATTTTTTTTATTTTATTTTGGGGAACTAGTGATTTTATTACCAAAATGGCAAGAAGATAGAGAATGCAAATCAAAGAAACTGCTAAACTAACATTATATCAAAGATCAACTACACCTCAAACTAGTGAGCTAGCAATCTAAGTAATTTTTGATCCCGATGACATCTTGTTGCTATAAGTAATTCACATTGCCTGCTGACATAATCCACATCTGTAGAAATTTCTTTAAACCTTCTATTATTTCTCTCATTCGAGACCATATAAAGCACCACAGTCACAGCAAGTATGTACATCCTTTCACTACACCATATATGGGTTTCAGCAACACTTGAAAAACTGTGTTCAAAAGTCCAAAAAGTGTTGCTGAAGGTAGAAAAACAAGCTATGGCTACACTTTGACCAAATTCGAAAGTGTTACAAAAACGGCCGCAACCATAGGGGTCTAAAATAACACTTTTCTTGTTTTTGGTAACATGTTAAAAAAGTGTAGCAATATACCCCTATGCCAACACTTTTATTGTCTGTGGCTACACTAGATTTTGTGTTGCTGTAGACTTAAGGCCACACTTTTATATATTTGGTGACACAAAGATTTGTGTAGCCGTAGACCTATGCCAAGACTCATGAGGTCTAATGTAACATTAAATTGTGAAACACTTTGACATATTTACCAACAACTTTAACACTATGGCTACACTTATATATGAACAGTTATAACTTTTGCCAACACACCTTTAATCTTTGCCAACACAATTTTTATATTTTGCCAACAGAAAGAATTATAAATTATAGTCTATGGCTACATTTTGGCGGGTTTTTACCAACATTTTTCATGCTAAAAAGCAAAATGTTATATTGGAAAATAAATATTACCATAAAACAGTCGATACCATTAAAACAATGTCAACCATAACAACATCCAAAATACATGACTGCTAATATTCAATCCATAATAGCTAAGAACAAGTTACGATCACAATCCATAAATATAACAAAACTACTTAAGTCACTTAGCTAGCATAATATAAAATGATGAGATCAGTCAAGGAGTGACATTGTCACCGCCATAGGACTCCTCGACTGATTTCTGAGAGTCATCAATCTTTAAGTTCAAATTTGGATTCTTCTCGACCAACATTTTCATCATTTCTCGAACTTTTTTGTCAAGTTTTTCATCCATCTCTTCTTGAAGTTGATCCCTGATCTTAGCAGTTAGGTCCGCCATCATGAATCAATTTATTAGCAGCCTCAACACCTTCCGTTTCACGAGCTTTCTTAACATCATCCTATAAATAAAAGTATCAAGTATTTCCCTCAAATAATTAACAAAAACATAAAATACAAACAATAACAATAATGGAAAATTATCTTAATTCTAGACACCACCATTTTACTCTCTTCGCGTGTGTAATTGTTTGGGATCTCATCTTTTCTATGTATATACAGGCTTACAAGTCAGTAAACTTGTGACAGAGTTATGCAACTTATCCCAAAGCATGATATAATTTGATACATATATATATATACACACACACACGTACAATTTCAGGATACACAATATTCCACACTGTTCTGGTCAAAATTTTAAACTTCTTCACAAAAATGCAAAAGGTAGCATTCATCTGGTCAAAACTTTAAACTTCTTCGCAAAAATGCAAAAGGTAGCATTCATCTGTTCACTTTAACAAGTAACAACTAGACTTATTATCCCTCTACGACTGATCACAATACTGACCTTTTCTTTTAACTAACGCAACTCAAAGAAAGAATCATTAATAATCTCAGTAAGGCTGCCAAAATTAAAACCCTAATGCTTCCTTCATTTTGTACTCATCCGAATAGACTGGAAAAATAGTAATAAGTTATAACTGGTGTGCAAATTACAACTACAAAGTAACTGGAAAACGCATCCAAGAGATACCAGATGATGATCCACAAGAGAATAATTATGATGTGAGATACGTAAAACTAGCTAGCATTGAGCATCCACTATCACAAAGAAAGTCATATGCACTCAATCTTGCGTACTAAGTTATGGACTAAACATGCAAGAATGCAATGCAAGAAGAGAAATGAATAGAGTTCTTCCGGACTTCACAATTATTCTAAGATAGAGTTCTTCCGGACTTCACAATTATTCTAAGACATCCAAGTTAACCTCAAAATTATAAAGCAATTTTGCCATAATAAGCTATTACAATCACTGAAAATGTAAAGCTGTTGATTTCACAGATCTTGAATTACGTCCGAATACATAGTACAACCCTCCTTTCTCGGTGTTTTGCGATCCTATTAGCAACAAAGAAGGCGCATAAAGTTAATTCATATAAAATAACATCAAAAACAAAGCCAATGGGAAATACAATGAAGGAAACAACTAGTATAATCGATCAAATAGACCACCTTTTTGGATCCCTCTCCATTGAGGCATGTTTTCGTAATTCTTATCTTGTTCTAGTATTGTGCCTATATTTCTCTCTCGTTATCCGAGCCTCTCCCGTGGTATCCCTTGAATATCTCTTCCTTCCTAGCTTGAGCGGCGGTAGTATCGTGCGCATTACTATTCTACATACAGACAAGAATAGGAAAGATAACAACTAAAGGTCGAGTATCATTCGGGTAAAACCGAGTAAGAAAAAGCAGTTCGGTTAGAAAGGCCAAATTTAAATGGCCACGTAAATTGATTGACAAGCATTAGTTATGAACAAACAATGTACTCGTCATATTCGTCCATGTCAGAATCTGAGCCACCAACATCTCTGTCATGGAACTCATCATCAATATGGTGATCTGGATCTTCCATTTCATATTCCTCTTCCATGTCATCAGCAATATCCTTGATGGGACATTATCAATGAAAAAGACCTGCATAAAATTTCTCCTTTTGTCACAGTTGAGACAACCATAACTCGTTTTATACCAATGCGGCTGATATGCAGTGATACAACAAGAGCCACTAAGTTGGAAATCACCATCAGGAGAGAATAGGGTACTATAAATATTGAAAATCCAAATCAATTTGCTATGTTAACTCCATTTAATACATTCAGACGATGCAGATAACTTGAGATGTAAAATTGCTTAGACAGTAGCAACATCCAATAACTAAGGCAAGCAATATGACCTCCTTATTGAGTTCTCTCTATCTTGACATCCTAATTTCTACAGATAATTTTTGGAAATAAAACACAATTTAGCAAGAAATGACGCGGTTGAACAACCAGTTTACATAGTACCACTCATCATTAACGAGACGATAACATCACCATTTAAAAAAACAAATTGGTACTATGTATCGGAAGTGTTCTCCTTAAATATAAGTGTGTGCACAACAAAAAAAAAAGAAACCATTACAGTAAACTGATAATAAAAATAGAAATTATCTAAGTGATCATATTGTTGTGGCTGTTGTGGCCGAAGATGTGATGCCGTTTGGCTTCTTCCATAGATTGAAGAAGACTCTAATCCACAGGGAGCCACACTCGGCCTCCTAGTTGATGATCATCACATACAGAAACAGAAAAAAAAACACTTAAATATCACGGAAACAATTTCGCTTGCAAATGTTCGATTTCATCAGTTTCTGCATTGCCTAAGTTGGTAATCGGAAAAAAAAGAAGAAACTACTATATCTTCTCATAATTACATATTATTCTCGTGCATTGCAGATATACGTGTTGTAACACCCCGAGATATTCGGAATAATTACAGCGCCGTAAACCCTTTAGATAAGGATTTACAAGGCTAATTTTAAAAGAAGTGTAAAAACAATTCAATCGAACAACTGAAGTTCAAATACAGATTTGATCCAACCGATCAAATGAGTTAACTTATACAACCATATCGAAATGACCTTATTAAAACAAAGCGATTCAGTACTAAACGAACCAAGAAGACAATTCATAATAACAATAACATCAACCACATCACCGAGCCATTTCATCGTCTCCGTTTGCATCGTGGTTGCCTCCCGCTCCTCGGCTACCCGAACATTAAAACAATGTCCACCCCGAAGGGGTTAGCAAAACAATGCTAGTACAAGTATCATCATACAATAAATCATCAATGCATCATAAAACATGCAAAACGGACTTCCGCCACCGGAATCCAACGATGCGAATCCTCACGATTCCATCAACACAATACAGGGTAATCCAGCGATCCAGCGCCCTTGGTATAGATCCCCATGATGATCCCGTCGGACCAACGCATGGTGGAAAACCCGTCCAACGATCCAGCGCCTCAGCATAGATCCCCATGATGATCCCGTCGGACCAACGCATGGTGGACATTCGATCCAGCGCCCTCAGCATAGATCCTCATGATCCCCTCGGATCATTTATACCATAAATCAATCAACTATGCATACACATATGCATTTCAATATGTTCATCAATACGAACAAATAACAACGAATATCACGAGAATTTTCAGAAATACATCTCATATTCAACAATATGAACAAAACAACAAGCATGATAAATCGAACTCGACATATGATACTTGCCTCGAAATGGCAAGGACGAAACACTTCAATGATCTCGACACACTCGAAGGCCGCCTCCTTCGATCAACGTAACAAGCTCGAACCTTAACAAAAGGAATGATATACAAATCATCTCAAGTCGAACGATGGCCTAACAATTCGGTCTACGGCCGAAAAGCTCAAAATAAACAATCTGCCTGGACTGCTTAGCGTGCGCTACGTACTCTACGTAACGTGCGCTAAGCCGGCCTGTTAGCGTACGCTATCGTGTAAGACTAGCGTGCGCTAGCTACGAACTGACAGTTTGAATCGGCTGATACATAACGTACGCTACGTACGTATTGTGCGCTAACTGAACCCCGATAGCGCACGTTAACTCACATATGTTAGCGTGCGCTAATCTTGCATGGCAGAATACTGCTAACGGAAAAACTGGGTTGAAAGGTGGTGAATTTCATGAACTCTATGGTGATAATACAAATTACCCTCGGGCATATCATGCTAATAAGGTTTTGTGGAAGTTCTATGATTATGAGGTACAAATATAGGGATGATCATCTCAACATCATAATTTATCTTCGATCTTCAAGAAATATTCCAAGTTCCGATTATTCCAAGTCCCAAAACATATGATTCCTTACGTAAAACATACGAACTAGGTAATCTTCATATACTGGTCGATTGGTTTTGAAGATACATAACATGCTTAGGAATCCACATACAAAAAGGTTCAATGGATTATACGATGAATAAGTGTCGAAACGTCGAAAATATCCTTCTAACACATGATGTACGACTAATAACGAATCTAACTGACTAGACGAACATGATCAACATCCTTTAGAATACAACTAGTATTGGTGAAGAGTCACCTACCTCAAGGTAGTGAAGAACACGGAGGAAATTGAAGCAATCCAACACCGAAAGCTTGAACACCAATCTCCAATGATATACGATCTTCAATCACGAACCAGGATGTTGATATGAAGTGTTTATGATGAAGGAAGTTATGTTCTAAGTGTAAGAATTCGGGTAATGGGAGAAGAAAGAACTGAAATCACGAATAGGATGCTGTCTTATTTATAAGAAATGGCTATTAGCGCGCGCTAGACCCTGCTCGTAGCGTGCGCTAACGGCTCACTGTCTTAACTGTACTCAGCACTTAGCATGCGCTACGCATATACCTGTAGCGTGCGCTAAGGCGTTGACTCGGCTTTTCTCGAAAGCCGTCCAGGTACATCCCGACACGATCCGACAGGGGTCCCCCGGCCAGATCTCACCTACCGCACGTCTCAATCAAATTGACCACGCATAGCGTGCGCTAATGACCCGCAGTAGCATGCGCTATGAATCCACGTTAGCGCACGCTAAACATAGCCGATAGCGTGCGCTACATGCGCAGAAATACAATCTTTAAATCACAAACACGAAATTATACGCTCGACAACATCGGATTATGAAATACGGAGAATAGTACTCAGATAAAAGTACAATCATTACAATATCACAAGTTCCAATAACATAACAGAAATCTCGGGTATTACATCCTTCCTCCCTAAAAAGAAGTTTCGTCCCGAAACTTAAGATGAAAACAACTCCGGATATCTAGTCTTCATACTGTCCTCCGTTTCCCAAGTGGCCTCTTCGACTCCATGTCGTGACCATTATACTTTAACCAAGTGTATTGGTTTATTCCTCAATTGTTTGATCCGGCTCTCAAGTATCTTGATTGGTCTCTCTTCGAAGGTGCCATCATTAGCTATCTCGATCTCGTCGAAATCAATGATGTGACTGGGGTCCGGTACATACTTTTGCAGTTGGGATACGTGAAACACATTGTGAACGTGACTCAGCGATGGCGGTAAGGCCAACCTGTATGCTAAATCTCCAACTCTCTTGAGGATCTCAAATGGTCCGATATATCTCGGACTAAGCTTGCCTCTCCTCCCAAAACGGAAAATCCCTCGTGTAGGAGACACCTTCAATAGTACATGGTCCCCAACGTCGAACTCTAGAGGGCGACGACGTACATCTGCATAAGACTTCGCCGACTGCAGGCGGTCAACAGTCTCTCTCGAATCAAAGCTATCTTCTCTTGAGTCTGAATAATCAATTCTGGTTCCGTCCCGATCAAATCCGAAGAATCATCCCAACATAAGGGTGATCGGCATCTTCTCCCGTACAAAGCTTCAAATGGTGCCATCTTAATTGAAGCATGCCAACTATTATTGTAGGTGAATTCAACTAATGGCAAATGAATTTCCCAATCAGTTGACCAATCCAAAGCACAAGCTCTAAGCATGTCTTCTACAGTTTGAATAGTCCTTTTGGGTCGCCGTCCGTTTGGGGATGATAAGTGTGCTAAAGTTAAGCTCGGTCCCAGGCCACCGTGTGTTGCTTTCGGAAGTGTGACACGAAGCGACCATCTCGATCCGAAATAATGGTCATCGGCGTCCCATGCAATCTGACTATCTCCGCAATAAATACTCGTGCCAATCTCTCGGGTCCCCATGTATCTTTAATTCCCAGGAAATGAGCCGACTTGGTTAGTCGATCAACTACAACCCAAATCATGTTCATTCCCATTCTAGTCCTTGGCATACTAGTGATGAAGTCCATCGAGATATCCTCCCACTTCCACTCAGGGATCGGAAGCGGTTTTAATATCCCGGCAGGTCGTTGATGTTCAATCTTAACCTGCTGACAAGTCAAACACTTCGAAACGTACTCCGCTACGTCCTTCTTCATATTCCCCCACCAGAAGTTTTGCTTTAAATCCTTATACATCTTACTACTGCCTGGGTGAATAGAATAGGGCGCGCTATGAGCTTCCTTCAAAATTGTCCGTCTCAAATCATCATCCTCGGGAACGCAAAGTCGACTCTGAAATCTCAGAACTCCATCGTCTTGTATCACGAATCCTGGGGCTTTTCCTTTCTTTACTTCGTCACATAATCGAAGGATCAGAGAATCGTTCAATTGTTTAGACTTGATCTCCTCGACTAGTGATGAAGTCAGTTCCATCACATAAAGTTGCCCTTGGATTCCTGGTGCCCATACTTCAATCCCCTCGCGGATCAGTTCTCGTTGAATCCGGGTTTGGGACGTAAGTGCTTCCAACACTCGAAGAGAAACAGGTTTTCGGCTCAAGGCATCGGCTACTACGTTTGCTTTCCCCGGATGATAGAGAATCTCCAAGTCGTAATCCTTGATCAATTCCAGCCACCTTCTCTGCCTCATGTTTAATTCTTTCTGACTGAAAATGTACTTGAGGCTCTTATGATCTGTAAAGATCTGACAATGAGTGCCGTACAAATAATGTCGCCAAATTTTCAAGGCAAAGACCACAGCTGCTAGCTCCAGATCATGAGTAGGGTAATTAATCTCGTACGGTTTCAATTGCCGAGAAGCATAAGCAATCACTTTATCCTTCTGCATCAACACACAACCCAAACCCTGATTTGAAGCGTCGCTGTATACCATGAATCCATCAGTTCCCTCTGGCAGCGCTAATATAGGTGCTGTTGTCAGTCTCCTCTTAAGTTCGTCAAAACCAGCCTGGCACTTCTCATTCCACGTGAACTTTTGAGTTTTCTGTAACAGCTGAGTGAGCGGACGAGCAATTTTGGAAAATCCCTCTACAAAGCGGCGATAATATCCAGCAAGTCCTAAGAAGCTTCGGACTTCTTTCACGTTTTTAGGAGCTTCCCAATCCAAGATTGCTTCGACTTTCTTCGGGTCCACCTGAACTCCGTCGGCTGATATCACATGCCCAAGGAAGGTTACTTCCTTAAGCCAGAATTCGCATTTTGAAAGTTTTGCATACAGCTGTTCCTTCCTCCAGGTGCTCAAAACCACACGTAAATGTTCAGCATGTTCCTCTGCGTCCCTCGAATATATCAGGATGTCGTCAATGAAGACGACCACAAATTTATCCAAGTATTCCAAGAATACCCGATTCATCAATTGCATGAATACCGCAAGAGCATTGGTAAGTCCAAATGGCATTACTACAAATTCATAATGCCCGTACCGGAATCTGAAAGCAGATTTTGGTATATCCGATTCCTTAATTCTCAACTGGTGGTATCCTGATCGCAAGTCAATCTTCGAGAATACCCTTGCCCCTTGCAGTTGATCAAACAAGTCGTCGATCCAAGGTATAGGATACTTATTCTTGATCGTCATCTTGTTGAGCTCCCTGTAATCAATACACAGTCGGAGGGATCCGTCTTTCTTCCGGAAAAAGAGAACGGGCGCTCCCCAAGGAGAAACGCTCGGTTGAATATAACCCTTCTGTAACAATTCCTCCAGTTGTTTCTTGAGTTCATACATCTCAGTTGGCGTCATGCGATATGGTGCCCTGGAAATAGGAGCTGCTCCAGGCTCTAATTCGATAGTGAATTCCACTTCTCTCTGCGGAGGTAACCCAGGTAGTTCGTCAGGAAATACATCTGAGAACTCATTCACAACTGAAATAGACGAGAGCTCTACTCCTTCCTCTTTCCTCATGGCATAGCACCAAAGTCCGTGACATCCACCTTGATAATTTCACGGCTTTCATTGCTTTGATCAATTTTCCCGAGCTTCCTGGTCTCCATCCTCGGAATAAGTGTTCAGATCCGTCATCAGCAATGATAGAAATGACTCTCTCTCGGTAATTCAGAACAGCTCCATAACGGTTGAGCCAATCATCTCCGAGAATTAAATCGTCACCGTAGATGTCAACTACAATGAGATTCGATGGCCACTCTCTTCCTTCTATAGATACTGGGAAATCCCTAGCTTCTAGGGTTCCCATAATTTTCTCTCCGCTTGGTAATCCCACAACATAAGGTTCACAATTATACAAGCACGAGATTTTCAAACGATTAACACAGTTCAAAGATATAAAAGAATGCGTAGCTCCCGAATCGAACAAGACACTAACTGGTTGCAAAAGGATATGAATCGTACCTGATGCAACAGCTGTGTTCTGATCATCCTTCTTCATCTCGTAAATACGCGGAGGAATGGACCCAGCACTAGATGTCTCTCTCTTTCCAACGTTCTGCTGCTTAAATCCACTCTGCTGCGTCTGGTTCATACTAGTGTCCTTTGGAACCGGTACAGGAGTGCGAGTACCAAAAGATCGGGTCGCATTCCCACAAAATGTTGCGCGATGTCCTTCCTGTACACACTCGAAACAGGTCACAGCAGGCGCGAAACAATCACGTCGAACATGTCCCGCTTTGCCACAGTTATAACACTTCTTCCCTGCGTCTGAAACAGTTGGTGCTGCCCGGAACTTCTTTCCACCTCGAGAAGGATGCGGAGGTCTCTTGGATGAATGAAAAGAGGACTGACCCCTGCGAGGCCCGCTACTCTTATTCTCCGTGAAGTTGCCAGACACCTTCTGTTTCTTTGCTTCCGTCGATTTCTCTACTGCTGCCTCCTTCATATCATAGGCCAACGCCTTGTCCTGATACTGTCGCAAGGTGGTACATTCAAATCCGGACATATACTGCTGAATTTCCGGCTTCATTCGCATGTCAAAATGAAAAATCTTCTCCGCCTAAGTCAGCTGGTGATTAAAAGTCTTAATCACGTCCGTTACAGATGCTTCCGAATTTTGTGGTGAGAAAAACTCCTGAACTCGGGCTTCTCTAACTGGACAAGGACAATATTGCGCCTCCATCATCAATTTGAATTCCGTCCAGTCAACATTGTGCTCCTCCGGTCGAATGGCCTCCCACCAGTCGAAAGCCTCCCCTGTCAGAAGATACTGGGCGATCGGAACCTTCCTATCGTTGGGACAGTTAATCCCTGCAAAAATCTTCTCTAATTCCTTCAGCCAGTGATCCCAAGAAAGCGTCTCAGCAGAACCGTCAAATTTCGGAGGGTGCAATTTAATCACTTCGGTAAGCCATCTATCTCCTCGATTTTCCATGTTATGCTGTTGTCCCATCGCCGTCTGCATGCGATCCACAACTTGAGCAAACTGGTTTATCTGGGCAACCACCTGCTGAAGCACTCCCGGCACGTTAGGATCTGCATTATTATTTGCCGATCCCTGCTGTCCCCCAGAATGGGAATCCGTTCGACTAGCGGTTATCTCTGGGGTAGATACCGACTCTTCTTGCCTCGCATTTCCACGTTCGTGTCCACGACCGCGTCCGCGTCCACGACCTCCTCTCAACATACTGTAAACATAAATACACAATATCCAGGACAAACTTTCTCAAAGTACATCCATCAATGTTTACAAGACATGAATTAAATAAAACGGTAGTATTCGAGATTAGGAAACTTACAACCACGGTCCACACGACGATGCTGGGTCAGCAGTGATGTTACGAACGACCAATAATCAAATAACGTAAACAGACCCAACTAACCCGACTGCCAAGATATCCATGAATCTTAGCTCCGATACCATATTCTGTAACACCCCGAGATATTCGGAATAATTACAGCGCCGTAAACCCTTTAGATAAGGATTTACAAGGCTAATTTTAAAAGAAGTGTAAAAACAATTCAATCGAACAACTGAAGTTCAAATACAGATTTGATCCAACCGATCAAATGAGTTAACTTATACAACCATATCGAAATGACCTTATTAAAACAGGCGTACTCGAGTACTAAACGAACCAAGAAGACAATTCATAATAACAATAACATCAACCACATCACTGAGCCATTTCATCGTCCTGTCGGTACTGTGGTTGCCTCCCCGCTCCTCGGCTACCTGAACATTAAAACAATGTCCACCTACGAAGGGGTTAGCAAAACAATGCTAGTATAAGTATCATCATACAATAAATCATCAATGCATCATAAAACATGCAAAACGGACTTCCGCCACCGGAATCCAACGATGCGAATCCTCACGATTCCATCAACACAATACAGGGTAATCCAGCGATCCAGCGCCCTTGGTATATATCCCCATGATGATCCCGTCGGACCAACGCATGGTGGAAAACCCGTCCAACGATCCAGCGCCCTCAGCATAGATCCCCATGATGATCCCGTCGGACCAACGCATGGTGGACATTCGATCCAGCGCCCTCAGCATAGATCCTCATGATCCCCTCGGATCATTTATACCATAAATCAATCAACTATGCATACACATATGCATTTCAATATGTTCATCAATACGAACAAATAACAACGAATATCACGAGAATTTTCAGAAATACATCTCATATTCAACAATATGAACAAAACCACAAGCATGATAAATCGAACTCGACATATGATACTTGCCTCGAAATGGCAAGGACGAAACACTTCAATGATCTCGACACACTCGAAGGCCGCCTCCTTCGATCAACGTAACAAGCTCGAACCTTAACAAAAGGAATGATATACAAATCATCTCAAGTCGAACGATGGCCTAACAATTCGGTCTATGGCCCAAAAGCTCAAAATAAACAATCTGCCTGGACTGCTTAGCGTGCGCTACGTACTCTACGTAACGTGCGCTAAGCCGGCCTGTTAGCGTACGCTATCGTGTAAGACTAGCGTGCGCTAGCTACGAACTGACAGTTTGAATCGGCTGATACATAACGTACGCTACGTACGTATTGTGCGCTAACTGAACCCCGATAGCGCACGTTAACTCACATATGTTAGCGTGCGCTAATCTTGCATGGCAGAATACTGCTAACGGAAAAACTGGGTTGAAAGGTGGTGAATTTCATGAACTCTATGGTGATAATACAAATTACCCTCGGGCATATCATGCTAATAAGGTTTTGTGGAAGTTCTATGATTATGAGGTACAAATATAGGGATGATCATCTCAACATCATAATTTATCTTCGATCTTCAAGAAATATTCCAAGTTCCGATTATTTCAAGTCCCAAAACATATGATTCCTTACGTAAAACATACGAACTAGGTAATCTTCATATACTGGTCGATTGGTTTTGAAGATACATAACATGCTTAGGAATCCACATACAAAAAGGTTCAATGGATTATACGATGAATAAGTGTCGAAACGTCGAAAATATCCTTCTAACACATGATGTACGACTAATAACGAATCTAACTGACTAGACGAACATAATCAACATCCTTTAGAACACAACTAGTATTGGTGAAGAATCACCTACCTCAAGGTAGTGAAGAACACGGAGGAAATTGAAGCAATCCAACACCGAAAGCTTGAACACCAATCTCCAATGATATACGATCTTCAATCACGAACCAGGATGTTGATATGAAGTGTTTAGGATGAAGGAAGTTATGTTCTAAGTGTAAGAATTCGGGTAATGGGAGAAGAAAGAACTGAAATCACGAATAGGATGCTGTCCTATTTATAAGAAATGGCTATTAGCGCGCGCTAGACCCTGCTCGTAGCGTGCGCTAACGGCTCACTGTCTTAACTGTACTCAGCACTTAGCATGCGCTACGCATATACCTGTAGCGTGCGCTAAGGCGTTGACTCGGATTTTCCCGAAAGCCGTCCAGGTACATCCCGACACGATCCGACAGGGGTCCCCCGGCCAGATCTCACCTACCGCACGTCTCAATCAAATTGACCACGCATAGTGTGCGCTAATGACCCTCAGTAGCATGCGCTATGAATCCACGTTAGCGCACGCTAAACATAGCTGATAGCGTGCGCTACATGCGCAGAAATACAATCTTTAAATCACAAACACGAAATTATACGCTCGACAACATCGGATTATGAAATACGGAGAATAGTACTCAGATAAAAGTACAATTATTACAATATCACAAGTTCCAATAACATAACAGAAATCTCGGGTATTACACGTGTGTAGATCTACTAGAAATTCAAGATCATAGCTCTAGTACAGTAACATAAGCTTATAGTAAAAGGAAAGTAAACCTCGATTGAGGAGGAAGAACAGAGATGCAGCTGAGATCGCAGGCTTTGTTGATCTTCAGTTTCATTTTCCGGTCGCAAATAGAGCTTCGGTAGGACTCCGAAATCGAAACGACTAGGCTTGAAGAACTATAAATTTCGAATTAAATCAATTTTTTAGGCAGATGCAAATGCTTTCTTCTGCTTTCGAAATGTCTGTGTTTCGATCGGAGTGTAGAAATGGAGCGAAAAGTGAAATTTTGGAAGGGTTTTTTTATACTGGAATATTTCGACGATGTGGGAGAAACGGGCTGCTATAATGGTGATGGAAAATATAAACAAAAAAAAACAGCTTGCATGATAGAAAAACTTACCCTCAAAGTTAACAGGTACATATACAAATGTCAAACGTCGTCCAACATCTTCTTTTGTCAAAATATAATCATTCGTGCCCGTTAACACTAATTCAAATCTCTTCTCTTCTCTCAAACGTCGACTTCAAGCAATCAGATTTCCCATGTAAGCTGAATCTAATGCCACTTAAAGATATATTACACAATGGGACAATCTACATGGATGAACAAATAGTTAGCGAAAGATATTTACAGTTCGTAAAAAAGGGAAATAAATCTTACATGTAAAGACATACATGTCATGTCTACAATATATGGAATTTTGCACATAGATCTAGAAATACATACATAAATACACAAAAATGTACATGCATCGTGGTTATATAAATAACATCAACATATGCAGATACATGTAAGGAGACATGTCCAGAACCCATGACATCAATAACCAAATAAGAGAAAAATTACCAAGCCACCATAGTCATCAAAAAGTACTGCAGAGAAGGTCCTTATTTCTGCATCAATCACAGTATCATCAGAACCACATGGTATCTCTCACCCACTGAGATTCAAAGCAAATCTTTTAGGTGGTTTTCTCAATCCATTCCAGACAATGAAGGTTCTCAATTCATTGCCAACTGTCCTTATTTCTAAATGGCACATATTTGCTAAAAAAGAGCTTACACGCTCAAATCACAAACTTCAAAGTACGATGCAATCCCACAACTTAACAACACTGACCATGAATCAAGAGTCATAAAAATAAAAAATTTCTCTAAAAATATAATTTCAAAGACATGAAAATTAACAACTAAATTACGAGTAGTTATGCTTAACAAAAACTCTAATCAATGGAGAGAAAGTTACGGCCATCGTATTTGGTGGAATACTGATGGTTTCAATGGAGAGAAACTTCACTGTCGAAGGTTTTCTTACTTCTATTTTGCGGTAGGAGACCTAATCAAATTGACCTAATCAAATTGAAGAAGAAGTAGTGCTACCAACTGATAATTAGGCGGAATAAGAGTCGGCAGAGGGAAGGGCGGCGAGGGTCATCTGACAATCCCATTCGAAATCCACCCCGATCGCGGCCCCAGTCCGCTGCAACTATCGCCGGCGTCCGCCTCGTTCAACCTCGATGCATTATGGTCTCGCTCAAAACTCTGGCCTGCTTTCAACCTCGCTTGGAGCGTCCGTCATTTCGTGATGTCGCATGGTTATCTTCTATTGGCGGCTGGAGATTTTCAGGGGGGAATTACCGATAGTGAGGGTGAGAGAGATGGAGAGAGAACAAGAAATGAGTGTTAGGGTAGGGTTTGATTCGTGCTGGGTCAATTAATTCTCGGTTTCAAGATATTAATTCCCGGTCTCAAGACACACAATTCGCTGTTGTAAACATTTTTTAGTAAAAAATAAAATTTCATACTTTTTATTTCAGTAATTATCAAATTAGCGAAGTCTTGTAACTTAAAATTTCTAACTAGTTCCTGCTTTTTTGTTTGGTACCATTTACTGAAGTCTATGTGGGTTTTTCACTTCTGTAAATTGAAAAGCGAAGTTGTTGTTTGTTTTTACTTTACTAATATACATTACAAAAGTGAGACGTACCGAAGTCTTTGATTTTTATTCTACTAGTGTAACGACTTTAAATTTTTACAGGCTTTCCTTATTATAAAAATATATTCATAAAATACTATAGAAAAATCGGGTCATTACAATTTTTACAGTTTTTTCCTTATTTTCCACCTATTTTTTTCTTCCCTTGTAACGCTTTTTTTTAAGGATCAACGGTAACACCTAATTTGGTGTTACCATAGATACTATGGCAACACCGGTTACTATCAACTGTAACAATAAAAAAAAAGTGTTAGCGTAGATCAATTTTAAGGCATCTATGCTAACACTTTTGCTTGTAACAACGAAATAAACGTTGCTGAAGGCCATTTGTGGCGTAGTGTTTGCTTGACTGTCTTGGAGCCACATTGAGTCTTCAAATAAACACATTCTTCCTCCTAGAGCATGTCCAGGGATGCTAGACCATTCAAAGATACTTTCCCACACTTGAGCTGAAAATCCACATTTAAAGAAAAGGTGATTAGTCTTTTCCATCTCCGGCTCACATAGACTACATGTAGGGTCAACTGAGATCCATATTCAGTTTAGGTAATCACAAGTCACTATTTTCCCCCACAGAGCAAGCCACGTGATAAATATGCATTTAGGAAGAGCAATATCAAATTATTTTCTTCCGGTCCACCTTAGGGGTACTTCATCTCAACTCTTGATACACTGACCTTAGGGGTACTTCCTCGCAACTTATTAGAGAGATTATCTTTAAAGCCGCATGTAGATGTAGTGAGGAGTATAAAAGCATGTCGACGATGTATAGATAGCTACATTTGACACCATTTACTTATATAGCTACATATCTTGTGGTATATATAAGGTGTAGAGATTGTCTGTTACCTGTTGCAGTAGCTCAGTTGTTGAATAGATGTAATCTGTCAAGCAGTAGCTGTTGGAGGTAGCTGTCAAAGTAACTGTTTGATAAACGTATTCGGCATAAACTAACTGTTGAAATAATAAATTAACACATAAATAATATTTCAAAGTTAAATTTGACACTTTTATCAAACTCTAATCGAAAAGCTAATTTTATTAACTTTTGTGAAACACTGTTTCAAAATAACAAACTACTATATACCACTAATTTATCAGATACCATTATTTATATTTAGCAGTATTTTGACAAATATTACTTCAAAAAGTATAGCCTAACACACCATTAATCTTAAAATTTCCTATTCCCTCTATATATGGGTGGAAGTACAATATTAAGCATTAGAATTCAAATTAGTCTTCCTTTTTCACATATAATGAATTCAAATTAATTTCAATTTTACTAGAAAAATGAATAGGACTTTATCTTGGGTCTTAGGCTCTTTTGGACGAATCGAATCGAATCGAATCAATCGAATGAAATCGAATCAATTGAATCGAATCGAATCGAATGGACTCGAATCGAATCGAATCAAATATATATTAAGGGTAAATAATAATAATAATAATAATAGAAATAGAAATAATTAATATAAGAAAATAATATTATTAATAATAATATAATAAAATATAAATGATAAGTTGAGATCTATTTGATAAGGGTACATTATAATAATATAAATGATATTAATAACAATAACTATAATAATGATAACAATAATAATAATAACACTAATAATAATGGTAAATAATAATAATAATAATAGTATTCAACAACGATAATAATAAATATTATTAATAATAATAGTAAATATTATTAGGATTAATAACAATAATAATAATAATTAAGATTAATAATAATAATAATAATATAATAATGGTAACTAATAATAATACTAATCAACAACTACGATAATAGTAAATATCATTAGTAATAATAACATTAATAATAATAATAATAATTTAATAATAATAAATTATTATTATTAATATATTATAATAAATTATTATTATAAATCTAAAGGGAGAGTTTCTTGGAGTAGCACTTTCCTCGATATTAAAGAGGTGTGGACAATGATCCTATACACCTCTTTCCAGAATCTCCACCCCTACACTACTATACTTCATATACCAACTTCTATTTGCAATACATCTGTCAATAAGGGTTAGATGCGGCCACAAGTAGAGGTCCAGACACCATTTGATTTACATGAGATATAAATCTCCTTCATTTGTTCATTTGTATTGAGGGCATAAACAGCCACCAGATTAAATACGTTACCTGTTATTAGATCTTGTTGGAACATTTTGTTCCATACATGCCATAATAATGTTTTGATGATTTAAGTTGATAAATAAAGCAAAACAACAAAAAGGCGAAGCCAAGCATCGAAGAAAATAAAGTGCAAAAAGCTGGAAAAATACAAGCTTATCGTACGTAAGAGGATTCTCATAGCGTACGTAAGTTATGCAGATTAACGTACGTAATATTCAGTTGGTAACGTACGTAATGCGAAGGTTCTGAGTTCAAACATGATGAACGTTGGAGATGACGTCATGGCATAGGTCAGCAAGCAACGAACATATTGACCTTATTTAACGTACATAATGCAAGATTGGCTAACGTACGTAAGGAAAAGAACGAATCCTACTGAACTAAAATGCATACACGTTAACGTACGTAACAATAGCGATATAACGTACATAAATTATCTTGCGTATGTAATGGAGAGCATATAGCGTACGTAATGGAGCTTCAGGGTGCTAACGGCTAGTTTGGTTGATGAAGCCTATAAATACCATAACCTTGGTATTATTTCACACAACAACTTCAAGCATACGAGACATTCATCAGATTTTCATATTGATATTATTGTTGTTGTGATATTGAGCTTATATTGTTAGTTTGAGTGTTTATACATTCAACATTATACACGAGAGGTAAAAGAAAAGATCCGATTGGATTCGGTGTTATTAGAATCAAGGATCCGGTATTATTAGAATCGCAATCGCTATCTTATGGAGGTTTATCTAGTACTCATAGAAAGCTAGAGAAGTTGATTCCTTGTCCTATAGAAAAGGAAAACGGTTTAACATGGACTGACACAAAGACAAGTACGAGTGGTTTATCACGGACCAATAGAAGACGTGATTGTAACGGTTATCCCTCGACCGATAGAAGAGAGGTGCAGAGGTTTTTCTTCAACCTATTGAAAAAGATACCGAGAGAGGACGTAAGCTCGTTTATAGCCGAACCTCTATAAATCTATGTGTGCTTTTAATTTCCGCACTTTATATTTTCGCGCTTCCGCACAACGGCGCATATCCCGATTTTGCTCCAACAATTGGTATCGGAGCGGTACTCCAATACGCGGCTTAACATCCGAGGAGAAAAGGTCCAATGGCATTTCAATTTGCTCCAGTCGAAGGCCTTGTTCTTAACCGACCATTTTTTGATGGCGCAAATTTCTTGACGTGGAAGAAAAAGATGTCGATCTTCATTCGTGTCTATGATATAGAGATTTGGAAGACATTTTTCTTGGCCCGAAATTTCCAATCAAATCAGACGGATTTCTCAAGAGTTTCGAAGAATATAATGACGAGGATTGGAAGAATGACCATCTCAATTGTAAGGCTACTCAACTCCTATATTGTGCCTTAAATCCGGAAGAGGTCAATCGAATCTCATCGTGTGAAAGTGCTAAAGAAATATGAAAATTTTTAGAAATCACACACGAAGGGATAACTCAAGTCAAGGAGATGAAGATTAATATGCTTCTCCATGACTACGAGTTATTCATGATGAAAGGTGACGAGTCCATCATCAACATGCTCGATCGATTTTCGGTCATCACAAATGGACTAGATTCATTCGGAAAACCATTATCTAGTAGTGAAAAAGTCAAAAAAATTTTACGATCACTACCTAGCGAATGGGACGGCACCGTGACTGCGATCATGGAATCTAAAGATCTCAATACGCTTAATTTTAGCGCCCTCGTTGGTTCGCTAATTAATTATGAGATTGTTTTAAAATCACGAAGTGTCAAGCCGAAGCCGAAGGAAAAATCGTTAGCCATGAAGGCTAAGGTGTCTAGAAAGAAAGAAGAAATCCCGGTGGACAATAGCGATGAAGAATCGGCATATTATGCCAAAAATATTAATAAGTTTCAAACCTTATTAAACCGTAGAAAAAAAGACATCTCGGGCGAATCTAAGAAATTCGACAACTCTTGTCGATTATGTGGAAAACCAGGCCACTTTGCTAAGCACTGCCGAGTGAGACCAAAGAAGGAGGTTCTCGTGGCAACATGGAGCGATGAAGACGAAGATCATGATTGTATCAATCAAAATAATCTCGCTCTCATGGCCCGAAGTTCATTCGACGATAGCGACGTCGAAAGCCAAGTAAGTAACTCTTACGATGAATTATTTGAAGCATTTGAATTATTGCATACGGATTATCAAAATGCTTTATCCGAAATTAAATCCCTTCAATTTAAAAATAAATCTTTGGAAATTGAAAATTCCAAAATTCTTGAAAAGGGAAAGTTTGTTGAAACCTATCATTCACAATGCACTGAATGAAAATATTTTAAAGAATGATCTTTTAAAAGTTCAAGATGAACTTAAAATTTTGGCGAAGAAATTTTCGTGTGGAAATGATAAATTTGAACAAATGCTTTGTGTTCAAAAATTTACTTTGAATAAAAGAGGGTTAGGATTCAAACCGCGTTCTAAAAATAAATCCGTAAATTTTAAAATACCCCGATGTGACAAATATTTGAAAATTGGGCACCATATTTCAAATTGCAAAAGCCCAAGACGGACGATTAAAATTAAAAGGATTTGAGTTCCAAAAGTAACAAATATTTCAAATATCATCTATGTCTCAAATCAAAAACCAACTCTCGGTTGGATACCCAAAAATTGATTTTTATCAAAATATATTTTACTTAGGGGGAGTAATTTTTTAAAGGGAGATAATATTTTCAGGGGGAGTTTATACCCTATTCACATATTTGTTATATTTTTTGGTATCATGCATATTTTATATTTGGTATTATTATATTTATTTTTTTACACTTTTTGATGAAAACAAAAAGGGGGAGAAAGGGGAAAAATGGGATTAACCCTGAAAGGGGGAGAAAAATCGAAGATAGTCGAAAAGTTGAAATTAAAAAGAAAAATGGAAGTTGAAAGGAGAAAGGAGAAAGGAGAAAGAAAAGTCGAAAAAGAGAAGTTGAAAAGAAAAATGAGGAGACGTCGAAAAGATGATGAACATTTGAAAATGAGAAAAGAAAAAGAAAAGGAAAGAAGGAGTCGAAAAAGAAATGGGAGAAGAAACTAACAAAACGGACAAAGTCGAAAACTTTGGTCTGTACACATATACATATATTTGTAATTTATGCAGGTAAATCTCATTGACGAAGTGTTGTTTTGTAATCATCAAAAAGGGGGAGATTGTTGGAACATTTTGTTCCATACATGCTATAATAATGTTTGATGATTTAAGTTGATAAACAAAACAAAACAACAAAAGGGCGAAGCCAAGCATCGAAGAAAATGAAGTGCAAAAAGCTGGAAAAATACAAGCTTATCGTACGTAAGAGGATTCTCATAGCGTACGTAAGTTATGCAGATTAACGTACGTAATATTCAGTTGGTAACGTACGTAATGCGAAGGTTCTGAGTTCAAACAAGATGAACGTTGGAGATGACGTCATGGCATAGGTCAGCAAGCAACGAACATATTGACCTTATTTAACGTACGTAATGCAAGATTGGCTAACGTACGTAAGGAAAAGAACGAATCCTACTGAACTAAAATGCATACACGTTAACGTACGT
The DNA here is from genome assembly GCA_033398695.1 of Orobanche coerulescens. Lineage (NCBI taxonomy): Eukaryota > Viridiplantae > Streptophyta > Magnoliopsida > Lamiales > Orobanchaceae > Orobanche > Orobanche coerulescens. The sequence continues at coordinate 151,881,122 of CM065815.1, forward strand.
AACAGTAGCGATATAACGCACGTAAAGTATCTTGCGTACATAATGAAGAGCATATAACGTACATAATGGAGCTTCAGGGTGCTAACGACTAGTTTGGTTGATGAAGCCTATAAATACCATAACCTTGGTATTATTTCACACAACAACTTCAAGCATACGAGACATTCATTAGATATTCATATTTATATTATTGTTGTTGTGATATTGAGCTTATATTGTTAGATTGAGTGTTTATACTTTCAATATTATACACGAGAGGTAAAAGAAAAGATACGATTGGATTTGGTGTTATTAGGATCAAGGATCCGGCATTATTAGAATCACAATTGCTATCTTAGTGAGGTTTATCTAGTACCCATAGAAAGCTAGAGAGGTTGATTCCTTGTCCTATAGAAAAAGAAAATGGTATAACTTGAACCGACACAAAGACAAGTACGAGTGGTTTATCACGGACCAGTAGAAGACGTGATTATAACGGTTATCCCTCGACCGATAAAAGAGAGGTGTAGAGGTTTTTCTTCAACATATTGAAAAAGATACCGAGAGAGGACATAGGCTCGTTTATAGCCGAACCTCTATAAATCTCTGTGTGCTTTTAATTTCCGCACTTCATATTTTCGCGCTTCCGCACAACGGCGCATATCCCGATTTTGCTCCAACAGATATGTCACTTGGCAATGAATAGCTTGTTCGTGATTTTCACACCAAGAAACATGTACTTTCCTAGAATTCCAACTGATCCATATCCTTCAATTCTCAGCATGTGAATAGTTATGTAAACATTCCCAAGTCTTCAGAATCTTGGTGGAAATTTGTGTAAACCTAGCTTGTTTCACTCTGGTCTCCATAAAACACACTAAATCAACATGGTGTTTGTGCAGAAAGAGCTTCAACTCTTTTCGCTTGAAGGCCTTGTTACAGTCCCTCACATTCCATAGCATAAGCTTCATGAGGGAACCAATGGATATGGTCCCCGCCCATTTCTTCCGATACATAGTTATCAAGGTCTTCCAACATCATATAAGCATTTTAAGTTGACACCAAGCACTTGACTAAATGTTTTTCTTGGTTTAGACCAAACCTCCTCTGCAGTTGTATCCTCTATCTCCACAGTATCCTTAGGAGGTGTCACAACATTTTCTACCACTTTTGTAACCCACACCTTCGCATTTTCAGCCTTAGCTGGAGCTGTCTGTTTAGATGTAATCTTCTTCTTCGCATTGCAATCATGTCCAGCAGTAAGACATGTCTTACAGTAAGGAGGAATACCATTTATAAACAACTTTTCGTTCCACCCTCACCCCATGATCATATTCTATTAGGATTTGGTGCGCCATAGGCCTAGTCACATCCACTTCTATTAGCATTATGGCATATGAAATCCGAGATTGAGAAGTGGTGCATTCATCAGCAAACAAAGGCTTTCCCAATATACTTCCTATTCTGCCTAAGGATTTCCCTCCCCAACAATTCAATGGCAGTTTGGGCAATTGAATCCAAATAGGAACCTCCTTCAGTATCCCATGGTTTAACAATCACTAGACGATTAGCAATTGTGTGCGGGCCCTCAAACAACACCCTGTTTTTCTCCTCATAATTTTCAAATTTCACCACAAAATACTCATCGTTGTGATAATAGATCTCAGGATCAACTATCGATAACTGTTTCTCAAAAAATGTTCGAAGATATCTAATAGTGGGCGATTCCCCAATCACATAGAAAATCACAGCATTTCGCCATTCAAGAGCTTCAATTTCTATATATCATTTCTCCAAACATGCCACAGATGTAACACCCCCAGATCAAATGGGAATATTACACGCCGCAGACCCTCTCCGTGAGGATCCACCAGGCTAGACATCAACACAACACATTACATTACATACTGATGAATCAAAATAACGAATCAATAGACCGATTTGGTCTTCCGTCACTGACTTACAAATCAAAATACATAAACTCATCCAGACTCATACACATGCAAGGGTAAAGTACTTGCAACGCATTTAACAATAAGACAATGGAAAAGACAATACAATGGACTCACTAATCAAGTCAAACCGGTCTTCGTGTGATTAGTATCATTCGTCTTTCATCATCCCTCGTGCCGATCCTGTGTCTTGCTCCCGACAACCTGCATGTACTGGACACAATACAGATATCCACCCCCGATTACTCGGGGTTAGCAAACTCCACTGTTTCGCTAGTGCAAGTATAAAGTGCAAATACGAGCCATACACAACACATTCGAGAATACAACGAAATACTTCTGAGGTATATTTAGTTAAAAATAGTTCAAGTCTTGAAAGTAGAAACGAAGTAAGTAAGCACTTTGAAAACATTTCCAAATCTCGGGAGTTTTAAAAACGTTAGAAATTGAAAAATTCTAAAGTTCCTCGAAAGCCATTTAGGGTCACACCCCAAAGTTCATTTTTCAAAATACAAATCCGTTTAACAAAACAAGGGGTCCACGACCCAACCATTCGGTCACAAAACACAGGGTCAACGACCCGATCATCCACTTCAAATAACTTACAAGGACACATTACACATAACAAATTAATACTATGACATTCTAGCAAAGCACCAAGACTAGATATAAAATGTCTCTCAACCCCGAGAACAAAGCATTGTGATAATCAGGACAATATCACAATTAACGATAACATCGTAATCCTCAAGATGAAAAACCACAACTGGTAACCCGCGGCCGTACCCCTTAGTATCCACACCCAGACATCCCTTCGGACCCTCCGGGTGGGAAACCACTTCCGCGTCCGTACCCCTTAGTATCGACACCCAGACATCCCGTCGGACACTCCGGTGGAAGTTCATCCACACACGCACCCAAGTCCACTTCCGTGGCCGTACCCCTTAGTATCGACCCCGGACATCCCGGACACTCCGGTGGAAAGAACAACACACACACACGTTCCAAAATCACGTTTGCAAACCACAAGCCTCGAAGGTCAATCACGGTATATATAGTCGAGGTACCTTACTAGAATGGCAGTTCATCCAACATATACTCATAACCCGAACTAATACTATCAACAAGAAAGCACACTATTCCAACAAAGACCGAACGGCACAACCAATATCACATAAATTCACATAGTTCATCGATAACCACATGTCTCCACGCATGCCTTTAACAAAGGACTAAACTTCAAAACTTACCGACAACGTAATCACACACAATGGCGTCACACGAAAGTATTACGATCTTATACTCAACATTAATACACGTATTCAATTAAGCATATTAATTCTCGGAACACACAAGTCGTCTTTAAGAAAACCTTGTTGGTAAATATCTGATACTTTTGAGAAAGATGGTTATGAATATTTATTTAGCACATATCGACGATTAACAACCATTATATCCACAAAACACGTAATGTATGGGCAAGATACTTGCCTCGATAATCGACACCGGACACTCCTACGAACACGGCTCAGTCGGGACACCTCGAACACCTACAATTCTCCTGAAGACAAAGAATACGCCCACGATCGAAAAGCTTGAAGAAAACGACGAACGGAAGGGTTCCGACTCGAGTTCTTCGCAAGAATTCGACCCTAACAACATATAATCAATAAATCATCGATCATACGAGGAAGAATAATCGTAGAACGCCCGAAAACCCCTCTACGACATTTTACCGGACACCTTCAAGGCGTCGATCAAGAACTCGACCAAAACAACGAATCGATACGATCCAACCATGAAATATTAACGGAAAAGATGTAATACATCTTAATAATCATCAATCTATCATAATACCAAGTTAAATCGGATTAATCGGACGAAAACAACCAAAATACCCAAAATCCCCAAAATTAGATTTCTAGGAAATCGACGGTCGGTAGATCGGAGGATGTTATAGGACGGATGATTGATGATATGAGCCTCAAAACTTCATGGATTGAAAGAACAACATCATGTCTCCATGATGTATACACCCACCATGAACGGAAGAAAAGGAATGAGAAATCAAGGAAAATACGCCGCTGTGCCTTAAATAGGTGACAGACTCGGCCGTGTCCGACATGACACGGTCGTGGCGCTGATTGGCGGCGAGGACTCGACCGTGTCCCGCATGACACGGTCGTGTCGCGAAGGGGCGCTCGGCATTGACTCGACCGTGTCTGGAACACGGTCGGGCCTCCGCGACGCCACCGGCTTATCCAGACGAGTACGGCACGGCCGTGCAGGCGACACGGCCGAGTCCGGTCGGCGTGATTGGCCAAATGAGCGGGTGAGCTAAACGACCATAACTCTCTCGTCAGGACTCCGATTGACTCACCGTTTGAACCATTGGAAAGCTAATTCGATGCTCTATAATATTGTAAGGATTTAGAATTTTTGGAGTTACCAAAAATTAATGGTGATCTAACAAAGTCGAACTCATAAGAGGAAAGTTGAAACAATGAACAATAATGATACACAACTCGAATTTTTCCGAGCGGTGAACACGGTGAATGAACATGATTGATGAATGATTATAATTGAGTGAAAATACACCGAGTGACAATTACTGATGATAATTACCGAATGAAAACGAATGAATTACAACCGGTATTACACGGATGACAAAAAGTCGAATTAATCATTCTCGAAATGACGAAAGCGGTCATGAGCGAGTCGTCAAAACGGACTGATCAAAAAGAAATTTACCGAAAAATCGAAAATTGCGGATATTACATTCTACCCTCCTTAAAAGAAGTTTCGTCCCGAAACTTAAAACAAGTAGGGAGAAGCAATATCCCGCCAGGAAAACTCAACGAGATACGCAAGGAAACGCGTAACTTACGCCCATCGGCGAAACGTTACAAGCAACGCAAAGGAATATACGGCGTGAAAACACGCTCCACGACGACCAACACGACGTCGCCGTTAGGGATATAACAAAACCAACAAGTGACAAGCGTCATCAAATGGATAATACAATTAAGTCAATTATCCGAACAATCACAAAACACAACGGACGAAAATCAATATGATTGACCAACCCAACGGTACATCAATCAAAACGCAAGCCAATCGGCCGAACAAATACGGAATTCCACCGCCCAAGGGTTGGAAGATCGAAAACGAGACTAATTTTCCTAACTTGGAAAGGTCACAACGATATATAGATCAATTTGGGACAATATCGAACTCGTTCGAATGACAAAGGTGGGAAACAACACTGTGTCGAAGCATTAACGAACACGGTCAGTCGATACGGTTGACGAAACAAGAGAAAGAAAGAAAAAAATGTGGGTATTACATCATATCACCTTTAAAAGAGGTTTCGTCCGAAACCTAAACAACGAGAACGAAGTCTTTGGAATAGCAACCTTCCGACTATACCCTCTTGGTCCACATCCGATCTTCAAGGCCATTAGTATCGTGGTCACGACCGTGTCCTCTCGCCCATCGGCATACTAAGCGATTCCCACTCAATACGATTGCACAACTTCGCAAAATATTAAGCTAAAGTACCAACTCAAAGACGACATATCACATAAGGTAACCAATAACAACTCGAAAAGAAAATCCACGAGGTATCCTTTTAAAGGAAATCTTTTGAAAATCCTTAGATTTGTATGCTATTTAAAATAAACTTTAAAAATACTTTTGGTACCTCGGGTTGTTCCATCAAAACTTGTAAACAACATATTTTAACCGTCTCATTTGAAATCATTTGAAGTCATCAAGCCTCTACGTATCATCATCACCGTTAATAACTAACAAGTTAACCATGCAAGATCATCAAATCATTCTTACATACTCTAACATTTCTAAATCCGAGTTTGAACTTTACATCGAGTGAGATTTTTCATCTTTCACTATATTTTTTTGAAAATAAAAATCGCATTGGTTTTGAAATAAAATATTTTTATGGTGTGAAAGATTTTTGAAAATCATTCACTCAAAATATTTGAAAATGCAACAATACGTTAAAATAATTTTCAAAATCCTCCCAACACTTCACAGACATCAACGACGGTAATACTTTACAAAATATTCAAGGTACTTTAAAACAACTCTTTCAAATACCGTCGAGGTTTTATTTGAGAATCCAAGGCCGGCTTGCCAATTTCCAAATAATTTTCAAAGTATACACGAGCCGCCGATTAAATCGAACCGTCAAAACTTTGTGAAGTTTCCAGAAAGTGTTTTTGAACACACACAAGCAGACATAATTTATCAATTCATCAACCACAATCAAATATCACCTAGCAATACGAAAAGTCTTAACACGCATTCACGCACAACAGCTTGTTATCACTAGACACCACGTAGAATACAACTACAAGTGATTGGCGAAAGTTAGACTGACGGCTATAATGCGGTTCCATAGCCTCTGCCCGGAGTTGATTAGCGCGCATAACAAAGGTTAACGTCGCTAAACACGCCACGTTAGCGCGCTAGGCTCGCACTAAGCCCGTGCTAATCGCTCTAATCACCAACACGATTGCAAACATATATGAGGTAATACTAGACTCGAAGGTTACAAGTAAGCAACAACATACAAGTCTAAATGTCATCGACTCACATAATTATAACAACTCACAAGCAACCATCAAAAGAAAATCATCCTACAAAAATGAAAATTTTACTTCTCAATATAGAGGACTATCTCAACACATACATACCGATGGACTCAACATTCACGTTACTATTTTAATTTTAAAGCTGCACCACCGCTCAACAACGAGCATCATCAATACGCATCTTTTGACCAACATTCATGAAACCGAAAAGTTACAAACGAGAGTCACGTCTTGAGTATATTTTGAAGACCTTATTTGAGTTAAAAACTCGAGTTTTGAAAACTTATAGTACAGTGGAAAAGAATTATCAATAATTCGAGTTTTGAACTTTCACCTTGTGGTCAACATACGAAAATCAACTTTTTCCTCCTCGAGGGCATTTTAAAAATTTTACGTGACTCCCGAAAGGATTGAAAACTTAAAATTCCAAGGTTTATACTCTTGTAAGAAAAATGATTTATACAAGGATACATTCAAAGAATATCATTCTACATTTTAGCGCAAGACGGAATCAACAAATATATGTCACTTACTCACGATGCATCTTCAAATATTAACTACATAACACAAAATCACAGTGCTCGTATAGCTCGTGGTACAACTGTAGTAGGGAGACTTACATCCACAGATCGCACGAAGATGATGGCCGCATCCCGATACTAATCACGGCCGACATTCCAAACGACGCGTCGCGACACGACATCGATCGGACTCAATCTGACAAGACAAGACCCAACAATACACGACTGGACCCGACAGCCTAGGTTTCCGCAACCTAAGCTCCGATACCATAAATGTAACACCCCCAGATCAAATGGGAATATTACACGCCGCAGACCCTCTCCGTGAGGATCCACCAGGCTAGACATCAACACAACACATTACATTACATACTGATGAATCAAAATAACGAATCAATAGACCGATTTGGTCTTCCGTCACTGACTTACAAATCAAAATACATAAACTCATCCAGACTCATACACATGCAAGGGTAAAGTACATGCAACGATTTAACAATAAGACAAATGGAAAAGACAATACAATGGACTCGACTAATCGAAGTCAAACTGGTCTTCGTGTGATTAGTATCATTCGTCTTTCATCATCCTCGTGCCGATCCCGTGTCTTGCTCCCGACAACCCGCATGTACTGACACAATACAGATATCCACCCCCGATTACTGGGGTTAGCAAACTCCTTTGTTTCGCTAGTGCAAGTATAAAGTGCAAATACGAGCCATACACAACACATTCCGAGAATACAACGAAATACTTCGAGGTATATTTAGTTAAAAATAGTTCAAGTCTTGAAAGTAGAAACGTAAGTAAGCACTTTGAAAACATTTCCAAATCTCGGGAGTTTTAAAACGTTAGAAATTGAAAAATTCTAAAGTTCCTCGAAGCCATTTAGTGGTCACATTTCCAAAGTTCATTTTTCAAAATACAAATCCGTTTAACAAAACAAGGGGTCCACGACCCAACCATTCGGTCACAAAACACAGGGTCCACGACCCGATCATCCACTTCAAATCACTTACAAGGACACATTACACATAACACATTAATCCTATGCCATTCTAGCCAAGCACCAAGACTCGATATACAATGTCTCTCAACCCCGAGCACAAAGCATTGTGATACTCCTGGACAATATCACAATTAACGATAACATCGTCATCCTCAAGATGAAAAACCACAATCGGTAACCCGCGGCCGTACCCCTTAGTATCGACCCCGGACATCCCGTCGGACACTCGGGTGGAAACCACTTCGCGGCCGTACCCCTTAGTATCGACCCCGGACATCCCGTCGGACACTCCGGGTGGAAGTTCATCCACACACGCACCCAAGTCCACTTCCGTGGCCGTACCCCTTAGTATCGACCCCGGACATCGTCGGACACTCCGGTGGAAGGAACAACACACACACACGTTCCAAAATCACGGTTGCAAACCACAAGCCTCGAAGGTCAATCACGATATATAGTCGAGGTACCTTACTAGAATGGCCAGTTCATCCAACATATACTCATAACCCGAACTAATACTATCAACAAGAAAGCACACTATTCCAACAAAGACCGAACGACACAACCAATATCACATAAATTCACATAATTCATCGATAACCACATGTCTCCACGTACAGCTTTAACAAAGGACTAAACTTCAAAACTTACCGACAACGTAATCACACACAATGGCGTCACACGAAAGTATTACGATCTTATACTCAACATTAATACACGTATTCAATTAAGCATATTAATTCTCGGAACACACAAGTCGTCTTTAAGAAAACCTTGTTGGTAAATATACCGATACTTTTGAGAAAGATGGTTATGAATATTTATTTAGCACATATCGACGATTAACAACCATTATATCCACAAAACACGTAATGTATGGGCAAGATACTTGCCTCGATAATCGACACCGTACAATCCTACGAACACGGCTCTGTAGGGACACCTCGAACACCTAAAATTCTCCGGCGAAGACAAAGAATACGCCCACGATCGAAAAGCTTGAAGAAAACGACGAACGGAAGGGTTCCGACTCGAGTTCTTCGCAAGAATTCGACCCTAACAACATATAATCAATAAATCATCGATCATACGAGGAAGAATAATCGTAGAACGCCCGAAAACCCCTCTACGACATTTTAGGACACCTTCAAGGCGTCGATCAAGAACTCGACCAAAACAACGAATCGATACGATCCAACCATGAAATATTAACGGAAAAGATGTAATACATCTTAATAATCATCAATCTATCATAATACCAAGTTAAATCGGATTAATCGGACGAAAACAACCAAAATACCCAAAATCCCCAAAATTAGATTTCTAGGAAATCGACTGGTTCGGTAGATCGGAGGATGTTATAGACGGATGATTGATGATATGAGCCTCAAAACTTCATGGATTGAAAGAACAACATCATGTCTCCATGATGTATACACCCACACCGCGAACGGAAGAAAAGGAATGAGAAATCAAGGCGAAAAATACGCCGAGGCCTTAAATAGCCGACAGACTCGACCGTGTCCGACATGACACGGTCGTGGCGCTTGATTGGCGGCAGGACTCGGCCGTGTCCCGCATGACACGGTCGTGTCGCGAAGGGGCGCTCGGCATTGACTCGGCCGTGTCTGGAACACGGTCGGGCCTCTGGGCGACGCGCACCGGCTTATCCAGATTTAGCGGCAGACGGCCGTGCCAGGCGACACGGCCGAGTCCGGTCGGCAGTGATCGGCCAAATGAGCGGGTGAGCTAAAACGACCATAACTCTCTCGTCCGGACTCCGATTGACTCACCGTTTGTAAGGATTTAGAATTTTTGGAGTTACCAAAAATTAATGGTGATCTAACAAAGTCGAACTCATAAGAGGAAAGTTGAAACAATGAACAATAATGATACACAACTCGAATTTTTTCCGAACGGTGAACACGGTGAATGAACATGATTGATGAATGATTATAATTGAGTGAAAATACACTGAGTGACAATTACAGACTGATAATTACTGAATGAAAACGAATGAATTACAACCGGGTATTACACGGATGACAAAAAGTCCAGAATTAATCATTCTCGAAATGACGAAACGGTCATGAGCGAGTCGTCAAAACGGACTCCGACTGAAAAAGAAATTTACCGAAAAATCGAAAATTGCGGATATTACAACAGACACCCATCTTTAAGTGTAGGAGCAATAAAATCTAAACGCATGCCATTCTTAGCCGGAGTAACAGATGTTACCTCTGGAATTGAGTGTTCTGGAGTGCGATCCAAATCCAGTTTCCTTTGAACACAATCTTTGCCTTCCAACACGTTCTCTGGTTCCAATACTTTCTCTAGTTCTTTCTGAGTCGAGATCTCCAATTGATTTTTTCCAGAAGAAACTGTTGGATTAGATGGATGCGGCTTTGAAATAGCTGAATCTGTTGGTGTTGCCGTAGACGATCGACCACTTTCCGCCATGGAAGCTACCGCAACAGCCTTCCGCGATGGTACCGTTACTGTATGCTTTCTCGATCGTCCTCGTCGGCCAGTCACCGGCGTAAAGCGCACGTTAGATTATTATTATTATTATTGATATATATATATATATAATATTTATTATATATTTTTATCTAATACTAATTTTTATTATTGTTATTGATAATATTTTCTTATTATGGATGTGTGGTCATACAAAAAGGATCTGCTCAGAAATGAGGTGATTAGAGAGAAGGTAAGAGTTGCGGCTATAGAAGACAAGATGATGGAGAATCGATTACGATGGTTTGGTCATGTGAGAAGAAGACCTGTTGATGCCCCAGTGAGGAGGCTAGAAAGTTGGGGAACAAGTAATGTTGTGAAAGGTAGAGGAAGACCCAAGAAAACTTGGATAAAGATGATTGAAAATGATATGCGGTTTCTTGGAATTGGAGAAAGTATGGCAGTAGAGAGGCAAATGTGGCGGGAAAGAATACGAATGGTGGATGGAATTTGATTTTTTTTTCTTTTGTTGCATGTTATCTTTTAATTTATTTTTAAGGATTTTTCATTTTTTTTTTCTTTTTTTAACATTCATTCTCTTTTTTTATTTGTTTTTTCCTCTACTTTTTTTTCCCTATTTTTCTCCTTTTATGTTATTTATGTAACGATCATTGACGGTTTCAAAGTTTGATTCATGTTAGCCGACTCCAAATTATTTTGGGACTAAAGCTTAGATGTTGTTGTTGTTGTTGTATTTCAAGTATTGTTTAATTTGATTCTGCTCGGTAACTTAATTAATTTAGTGCAGCTCAATTTATTTCAGCAAAATACAATTTGGTTTAATTAAGAAAGTCTTTGTTGAAGCCAATATACCGGTGAACACAAGAGGGAAAAAAGAAAGATCAAGACAATTAACTAATGATGTATCTAGACAGCTCGGCTCCACGATACAGATTAATGGGAGCAAGAGGATAAGATTGATATTGAGATCCACGTACATTTTTGTGTGGAAAATTCAAATTTAATATGGTCCCATGAAAGGAAATGATTTGATTTGACAGGGATGGTCCCACGTCAACCCACTTATTACATTTCCCGCCATCATTTTTTAGGTTATTACTTTTAACACAAGGGTATGTTATACAGACCCCCTACGAAACCCCCCCTACAATATATATATATATATATATATATATATATATTTTCCTTTTTTAATTTCAAAGACAAAAATAATTGAAAAAAAGTTGTAATAAAAAAAGTATTTTTTTTTAAAAAGTTGTAACAAAAAGTTATTTTAAAAAAGGTTGTAACAAATAAAAATATTTTTTTATTTGGTTCGATTACTTTTTTGTTATATTTAGTACAGGTGGTCACGGTTGGGTTCGATTAATTTTTTATAAAAGTTGTAATGTATTTTCAGGTGTTCAGTTCTCCCGAGCAACTAACTGATTGAGTACAAAATATAGCTCGAGGGATCAGTTTTGTTATTAGTGGCCCCCCCGTGATTGCCCGTGTGGGGGACGCATTTACGATCTCACAACATTTATGTATTTGGATGAAAATTCACCACTCCCCAATACTCACCCACAATGGGGAGCGTACAGACTTCCCAATGACATTGAAAAAATATATGCATTGCATGAAGAAAAATATAAACTCCCGGGAATGCTCGGGAGTATTGATTGTATGCATTGGGATTGGAAATATTTTCCAATGGCCTTACAAGCTCAATTCAAAAGACGTGATCATAAATACCCAACTCTTATGTTTGAAGCGGTTGCGGATTAAAAATTATGGATTTGGCATGCATATTTTGGGGTTCTAGGGGCAAATAATGATCTTAATGTGTTATATGGTTCCCCAATATTTGATGATAGAACTTGCCGGTACAGCTCCGGAATGTCCGTTTGAAGTAAACGGACATACATATAAAAAAGGTTACTATTTAGCCGACGACATTTATCCAACATGGTCCGTGTTTGTGAAAACGTTTAGTGTTGCAAGGTCGGAAAAATATTTGAACTTCAAAAGGGTTCAAGAAAGTGCCAGAAAAGATGTTGAACGAGCTTTCGGAGTCCTACAACGTCGTTGGGGGATTATACGACAACCCGCACGTGCTTGGCAAATCAACACTTTGAAACTAATCATGAATTGTTGTATAATGTTACACAACATGATATTGGAAGACGAAGGATTCGAAGTGAGTTTAAGAGATACATTCGTCGATCCACGTCCGAACATGCCTGATACTTGGATCGAAAGATGTGATTTACATATTAGAAAAAATAAAGAACTACGAGATAGAAAAGTTCACGACGACCTTCGACAAGACCTTGTGGAGCATTTATGGAACTTGAATAATTAGTTTGTATTTTTTTTAATGTAATGTGTGTGTTTTTTTCTGTAATGTGTGTTTTTTTAAGTAATGAAGTTTATTTTAATTTATATTGCGTATATTTTATTTTATGTAAAAGAAAAAAAAATGGCCGACGGCATCAAAATTTCTGGTGCCAACGGATACGGGCAAAATGTGGTGCCGTGGGATTTCTGGTGCCATGGAGCTTTTTGCTGACGTGGCAATACTTTTTTCCCTCAACACCTGAATGATGGCACGACCGCACCCAGTGCTCTAAATATAAGAGCACAAACATAGTAAATGCACTATATTTGATGGTGTTGTTTTTAAATAATGTGTTAATGTTGTTGTTGTTGTTTAGTTGAATAATAACAGTTATTGTAGTTGTTTAATGTGTTAATCTTTAACATATTATTGCTGTTGTTGTTTAATTAAATAAAAATACATTAGACGAATACAAAAAACATAACAAATAAACACTAAAAAAAAATTACACAAAAATCACATAACAAATAAATACTAAAAAAACATAACACATACACCAAAAAAAAGAATAGAAAAAAAAGGACAAATCCTTCCTAGAGAGGGTTTGGTCAGTAATATAGGAGTCTTTAATAACTCCCCCCTTACCACAAAAGTACGAGCATATTTAAATTATTTATTAGTCATAGATTAATCATATTTAGTTGATAACATTCCCAAAGATACACGTCATGTCACTGTTTTTCAAATGAGAATATGAATTAGAAGTTTCTTTTTTTGAGGAATTTAATCCTAGGGCGCGCCAGATTATAATTTTTATGGATTTTTTTACCGTCTAGTCAGAAAAATTTGATCTGATATTAGACAAGTATCAAAATTACATATCTTTTTATATTTGTCTATTCCAATTTTTATATTTTTCTTGTTAGAATTGAACTGTGCAAATTGGAATCAACAAATATGAAAAAATATGTAATTTTAGTACCGACCTAATAGAAAAACTAAGTTTTCCTAACCTGACGATAAGAAAATATATCTTAATTATACCACATATGTTCATATTTGTCGATTTCAGTTTGTAAATTCTTCTTGTTAGTGTTGAACGGTGTGGATTGAAATCGACAAATATATAAAAAAATATATAATGTTAGTACCAGCCTAACGTCATGTCAAATTTTTTTAAGTACCATTAGAGGTTCGATCAGGTTCGTTACTCTATTAAAGATAAAAGTGGTATTTGATGAATAATATTTAATGTAGTTTTTAGTTCCGTAGATTTTGAGATAATTTTTTGTGGTAAAATATGATTTGCTATTTGACATCTAATAACTAATAATTAGTACAACATCTACTTTTCACAAGAAAAATAATACAATCACAACCGTTGTAACAATTGTGGTTGTTTTAGACCATTAATTATGTGGGTGGTGGGATAGGTGATAGAATAAATAATGAATTTAGTGATAAATGTGTGGTGAGATGGTGTATTGTAAAGTTTGGTTGTGTAAATTGATTGTGCATGTAGCATTGTTGCCAAACGAAGTTCACATGTCTTAGAAATTAATAATTATTATTGTGGATACCACATAAACACTACGAAAAAACTTACTCATTTCTTTTTTTTTTTGATGACCACGTTTAATCCTGGGAGTTGTAGGTCCGATTCCTCATTTCTACACCCGGTTAAATCGCAGGTTATGCCTCAACAACCCGGTTTTGAGGATGCTTCAACTGAATAAACACACAAGGTCCAAATCCCTGAAAAGAGCGTATGCTCCCACGAGAATTCGAACCCACGCTGCGTGCCACCAGCGCGAAAGATATCCCCCTCTGCCACTGAGCTATGCCCTGGGGGATAAAAAAAATACTCATTTCTTATGGAGAGGGAGGGTTCTATCACTCACTCCCAACCAATCCCCTTACGCCACATTATTCCCCACTTTTTCCATCACTCACTCATATTTTTAGAGGCGCCACTTCACTCACCCTTCACACTTCCCTTTTTTTTTCTTTGATCTTTTTTAAATTCCATTAAAATTTATTAAAAACTAAAATTTCACTAAAATTAAATAAACATTACATAATATTATTAAAAAACATAAAATAACTACAGTTCCATTAAAATTTAAAAACTTAAAACTTAAAAACTTAAAAACCATTAAATCCTACAAACTTAATATATATATATATATATATAACATATTTAAAACTTAAAAAATCACATTTGGGGTGGTAAGGTTGTGCTTGAGAAGATGATTCGAGACCGGGTTGATATTGAATTCGAGGACGAATTGCGTCTCTCGATCCACCTCTCGATCCACGACCACCTCTTCTAAGATCTCTAACTTTTTTGCCACATTCCATATTTTTTTTTCTCTCAATATGTTTTTTTTTTCTCTCAGGAAGCTTTTTTTTTTATATGGGTATTTTTTTTTTTTTTTGTGCTTTCCACCCTCAACATTACACTCCTTTATATACAAAAAAAAAGTTAACGTTACAAACACCCCAACGGCTAGATTCCTTCCCCAACGTTCGTTTTTTTCTTTCTCCGTGCGTGAGCTCCTCACTGAAATTGGGCTCCCCGTGCGGTAAGGAGATGCCGGCGGCGGTGCTCCCGTGAGAGGGATCCCGCCCCGCACTCTCACTCACCCACTCCCATTCCTCTTACCATCAACACGAGTGTGTTGAATTTTTGCCACAACACATAATTTTACACATAATACATTTAATACATCCTTAATAGATATCTCCTTCTCCTCTCATTTTCCCCGACAAATTACAAATTATCAGTCCGATATATACCAATAAGTGATTTAACACCGTCCGCGTTGACCGGCGGTGTCATCGGACAAGCTGATAGTGGACGTTTGATATTTTTGAAATACCCGTTAACAATCTAATAAAATAATTCTATGAAAAAAATGTTACAACAAAAACTCCCCCACCACCTTCGTCCATATTCTTAGCTATCTCACGATGGATTCGGATCTGGTGCAGTACAGCACCATGCTGTGCACCAGATCCACCGTCGGATCACACACACGCATACACACACACACCTGTGCGGGTGTGTGTGATCCGACGGTGGATCTGGTGCACAGCATGATGTTGTACTGGACCAGATCCCCTTCCATCTCACGAGACACTGCCTCATGAGATAGCTCAGAATTTTCGACTAAGAACCCTAAAAACACGAAAAAGAAATAAGAGGGCGATCAAAAGAAAGGAAAATTCTAAAGAACGTTCGAAAAAAAAACTGCGGTGTCGCGCTATAAGAAAATAACTCGATTATTTTGGGATGAAAAAGGGTGGCGGGTCTCACAGCACCCACCGACACCGCTGTCGCCGCGGTTGCGCTGCCGAAAAGATGACAAAATTTTCTGGGCGGAAACTTCTACTTCCTTCTTTCCATCAAGATAAATTTGTCTATCTCTACACTCCACACTGCAAAATCCCATATCACCCCTGCAAATGTAAATAAATACTCAGTATATAATTAGATTATGATGAAAACTTATAAAACAAAAGAATAATGAAATTTTCCATAAAAAAAACTCAAAATTTTGATTTTTTTTTTTAATTTTTATTTTAATATTTTGCTCACATGTACATGTAGATTTCTCTATCAAGATATAAGGACTTGTGGCAAAGAAGGCATGATTTGAGGTAGCAATAAGATAAGTGATGGTGATGATCCATTTGCATGGAACTGGGTAGCTTAGGCTTAATCACGACATGGTTTGAGTTTTCATTTGCTAGCTTTGTTAGGATTAATCTCAGCCCTTCATCATCCGATCCTTTGCATGATGATGATGATGATGATGATGACGACCCCAGATACGAACCCTTTTTCTTGCTCCATATTATTGAGAACATCTTTATATATGCTGTAATATAATTTATGTGTGTAATGATTTTAGTGTACGTGTGTTTTCTCCTTTATGTATGTGTTTCGTGGGTGTTAAACTGTGTGTTTTGGTGTGCTGGAAACTGTGTGCTATGAGTTGAAAGGGATATTAATGGGTTTAGTGAGAGGAAAATGGTCAGTCACAAGAACGTACCAATATATATTATTCACATGAGATGAGAATAAGAAAAGCATAGATAATATATATATATATATATATATATATAAACATGAATTCGTACAAGTAAAGTGAACAAAATGAGATAAATTGACGTTTGTTTAAGAGTAATTTGAAATTTAGGTCGGATTAATTTCTTTTAATTTTTACCGTGCATGCAAATGTAATTTTTTCGGAACACCTTTTATGAATCGAGGTGAGGATATTTATAATTAAGACAAAATTACATAAATGGTCCCTCTGGTTTACCAAAACTCACAAGTTCAGTCCTTCCTAATTTTTTTTGACCAACTTGATCCCTGTGGTTTTTAAAACTTGCAGTGGTGGTCCTTTTTGCTCACACCGTCAAAATCGAGTCGTTAGGTTCTACCACGTGCCCCCCACGTGGGGGTATTTCGGTCTTTTTCCATTTGGCGCTCTTTCAGTGTCTTAGGCCGTAGTAGACCCCGATCACTTTCAACCCCCAAAAAACCCTTCGTTTCATTACACTAACGGCGATACGAAATCCCCAAAGTTTTCTCCTTCGAAGCTGAAATTAGGGTTTCGTGCGCAGAATGGTGGTCACTTGTAGGAAGCTACGTGGTCCCAACATCATTGAACCAGACCTTGAACACGATTATGGTAAAGTTTTGTAGTTTTTTTGTATGTGTTACTTTGATGTACTGTTATTATCTTATTTGGTGAATTTATTTTTGTATCAGCTGGTTTCAACAACTTCTTCACTTTAAAGATTCATCATGGTGGGTTTCTTACTAAGTACCCAGGAAGAAAAAACATTGAAGGAAGGATTGCTTACTTTGACTTTGTGGATACTGATCTTTTTTCAGTTGTTGAACTCAACGACATGGTACTTGAACTAGGGTATGATGAAAACAACACAATGTATTACCATTTCAATATACCTAGTCTGGATTTAGATTTTGGATTAAAGGCTTTAGGCAATGATCTGGACGTCCTTTCTATGACCAAGTATGTACCCCAATTTAGAATGCTTAATGTATACATTGAACATGGTGTAACTAGAGTTCCAACTTATTCCATGTCTATAGTTCCTTTTGAGCCATCCCAACTGACTTCATGTAGCTTCAATGACAAAGAACCTATTTTGAAAAAACAAGTGAATGAAGCCTATGTACCTGTAGTAAAAGAAGCTCCAGAGATGCCTGATTTGAATGCCTCTCAACAAAGTAACATATTTGATGATTTTGAGCCATTTCTTCACAATGCATACCAGTATATGGGTGATGTAGATGTAGAGTTTCCTACTGAGACAATAATAAAAGAGGAAGAGATAGATGAAGACCAGGTTGAGGTTGATGAGGAGACTGGTAGTGGGGAAGATAGTGATTATATCGTGGATACAGATGGTTTGGTTGATGATTGGGAGGTGGATATGAGGGAGTTCCATGGTGCAGTGGATGAGGTGGAATGGTTTGGTCAAGGGCCACATATTGTGTCAGATAATAGTCAACAGGAAGAAGGTTGGGAAGTCATTAACAATGATGAGTTTGAAAGTGCTGGCCTAGAGGAAGACCTCAGGAAAAGAATGTTAAAAAATCTCAGTAAGAAGATGCCTTGTTCTGTTGGTGAGGTACATGCTAAATCTTTTTTTGTAGGTCAGTCATTTAAAACAAAAAAAGAAGTTCAGGCCTACATAAAGCTGCATTCCATCTACAGCAGGAGGGCCCTACACATGGCAAAGAATGATAAATTAAGGGTGAGAGTAATATGTAGGGGAGTGATTCCAGATGGAAGTGAGAGTGGGCAGTCCAATAATGATAAAGCCACATGCAAGGATAAAATGGTAGAAGACAAAAGGGAATCTTGTCCATTTGCAATTCAAGTCTCGAAGAGTAATGAAGAGGAACCTTGGTTGGTGAAAACAATCAAAGATGAGCATTACTGCATAAAAACAAGAAATGTTAAGGCATGCACTTCTAAGTTTTTAGCCACTACAATTATCCAGCAGTTGGATTCTAACCCAAAAATACCAGTTACTGCCCTCCATGAAGAATTGCAGAGGAAGTATGAGTTGGGAATGTCTAAAATAAAGGTATTTAGGGCTAAATCCATGGCAAAAGAGCAGTTATTTGGTGATTATGAGAGGCAATACAGTTTGCTTAGAGACTAAAGTTTGGAGTTACAGAACAAGTGCCCGGGTACAACAGTTAAAATAGAGGTGTTTAGTGAACCAAATTTGTCATCTGAAACTACAATGTTCAAAAGGATTTATGGCTGGGAAAAGGGAAATCTTAGGGGTAGATGGTTGTTTCATGACATGTCCTTTTCCTGGGCAAATACTCACAGCAGTGGGTCTTGATTCCAACAATGGGATCTACCCAGTAGCCTATGCTGTGGTAGAAGCTGAAAATACCGTTCTTGGACCTGGTTCCTAGAGTGCCTTGGAGAGGATTTGAATCTAGATGCAACTTGCAACTTCACTTTTATGTCTGATAGACAAATGGTATGGACAATTACTTGATGATTGTAGTGTTGTTTATTTTATGCTAATATTGTTCTCATCTAATATGTAGGGAGTCATACCTGCCATAGCCAAGGTATTTCCTAGTGCAGAGCATAAATGGTGTTTGAGGCATATACATGAAAACATGAAGTCGCAGTGGAGGGGGGAGGAGTTCAGAGATCATCTATCGAGGTGTGCTTGTAGTACCACAATGAATCATCATCAGAGGGCAATGGAAGAATTAAAGGCTTTCAATGAGAAGGCACATGAATGGTTGGCCAAGATTCCTGCAGTTCATTGGGCCAGGTCCCATTTTTATGGTAATTCCCCAAATTGTCATGTCATTAGTTTCAATGTTTGTTATTTAGTGTATTAATGTACAGGTAGAGCACATTCAGACTGCTTGTTAAACAATCTTTGTGAAGTTTTTAACTCCAAATTAGAGCATGGTAGGGACAAGCCTAAAATTACTTGTTTAGAGTACATTAGGGTTTATTTGATGAAGAGACTGCATTGTCCAAAAAGAAATTGATAAATGTAGAGGTACACTAACCCCTACTGCCACTAGTATTCTTGAAGGGATAAAAAATGAGGCTAGTCAGTACAGGGTAATTTTTTATGGGTCAGATAAATATCAAGTTAGTGGAATGATGTTAGATCACTTTGTTGTGAATTTGAGAGAGAAGACATGTAGTTGTAGGTATTGGGAGATAACTGGGATTGTATGCAAGCATGCAGTCTGTGCAATTTGGGATAAGATTCAAAATGGTGAACCTACACAAGACCTAGAACAATGGGTGCATCATTGCTACAGGCTAGATACATGGAAGGCAATGTACTTCAACAAGATTGATCCTATCAATGGTCGAAGCATGTGGCCAAGATCTGATTGTCCAACCACCTTGATAGCCCCAAATCATCACAAGCAGGTAACTAAATTGCATTATAGGATATACATTTGCTACTAATTATATTTCAATTTCTTTTAATTGTAATATCCGCAATTTTCGATTTTCGGTAAATTTCTTTTTTCGGCCGGAGTCCGTTTTGATGACTCGCTCATGACCGTTTCGTCATTTCGAGAATGATTAATTCTGCACTTTTTGTCATCCGAGTTCGTTTCGGTATCGTTTTGTTGAGTTCCGAGCTTTTTAGCGACTTTTCCGCACTTGAGTTCGATTCTTGCGAATCTCGTCCGAAACTGTTGTTTCGAGTTTCTCGTAAGTTCATTTAATGTTATTATTCATGTTGCAAGCTTTGGTTTGGTGTTTCGATCGCGTATCGTGATTTTCGGACGTTTTGGGCCATTTTCGTAATTTCCCAAAGTTTTGGGTAATTACTTCCGTTGTTGAATTCCAAGCCTTCGGGTGGTCGTAATTGTGTGTTCTCTTAGCTCTTAGATTCGTCTTTGCGAGTACGTCGTAACCGTATCATCGATTCGTATTCAGGTTCGGGTTTCGGGGTCGTTCGGGCCGTCGGAGTTGGCCCCGGCCGAGTCATGGCCGAGCAATGCGGGCCCAGCCGCACCGCCGAGTCACGGCCGGTAGTGCTCGGCAGCTTCTGGCCGAGTCACGGTCGCGGTGATCGGCAGCTCCGGCCGAGCAGCCGCACCGTAGGGCCGCGGCACATGCCGGGCAGGCCGCGGCACACTCGTGGCATTTTTCGCCAACCCGATTGTCTGGTGCCGCGGCACACGCCGGCTGAGCCGCGACACCGCCGACCACCGGGAGCCATTTTTGGGCCTCGTGCGCGGCACACTCCCGGCCGGGCAGCACACTGCACTTATTTATGGTCCTGCACACGGGTTTTTGGCCATTTTTCTCCTTCTTCTCATTTCCTTCCGCGGCTGAGGGTGATACCAACATGGAGCCATGTTGTTTGACAACAAATCCATGAAGTTATTGAGTTCATATCATCAATCAATCATCCGTTATCATCCTTTGATCCAGCGAATCAAGGTAATCTTCCTTAGAACCCTAATTTCGTGAATTTGGGGGTTTTTGCGTTTTTGTCCGATTCGTTCCGTATTATTGGTTAATTCATGATGGATATGATTAATCTTAGTAGTATTCTTGTGTTTAACATCATTTAATCCATTGTTCTTCGTCGAATCGAAGTATACTTCTTGATTTCCTTCAAATTGACTTTTTGGGGGATTTGTCCTTGATCTTGTTTTTCATCCGTTTTTGATGGATCGATTATGGTTAAATGATGTTGTTAAACATATTCTATGGATTGTATATCCATATTTAAACTTGGAATTCCGTTGGTTTTGACGAACGAATCGTGTTCTTGCCGTTTTGGGGAAACGGCAGGCGTTCGTCATTTGTTCTTTGAATTCAACGGCTTTGAGTCGTGTTATGGAATTCATTTCATTGTTGTTCTTGTCCTTCGTAGTTTATGACCGCGAGTTGGCGATCGGTGGAGTCGGTAGGTTCGTAGTCGGTTCGTGTCCACCTACTTCGGTCGATTCTCCGTGTTGCGATTATTCGAGGCAAGTATCTTGCCCATACATTTCATATTTCATCGGCATAATTATTGATAAATGATTTTATGCGAAATCCAATGTTTAATGAACGTTAAAAAGGATTGGTATGTCCTCGATAAATATTGTCTTTCAACAATAATTCGAATACTTCGTGAATGGATATGTTCTCGGAATATGTGTGTTAGTTTTGTACGTTGAGAGACGTTATAATCGCATTGAGTGAATATAATAGACCATAATTGTTTGCCGAGGATTGTGTATTGAATTGTATGTTTGTTCGGTGGGTATTCGACATGATGTGATGTTAGTCGTTACTCCTTTGAAAGGAGGTTGTGATGCTTAATGTTGCTTGTCTTGATAATCGACTATTGTTGTGTGCTTGTTGTATGTGATGTGCCTCCGGGTAGGATTGTTGAATCTCCGGGATCCATACTTGCTAGTATGGGTCGGGCGAAACCGTAGGGTTATCCAATACGGGTATGTCTTGCGGGGACTCCGAGGTTCGGGGCTTGCTAGCCCGATGCCGGGATAACTTGTGGGGTTATCATCGGGTATGTCTTGCGGGGACTCCGAGGTTCGTGGCTTGTTAGTGCGATGCCGGGATAACTTATGGTTGTGATATTCGTGTCGTGGAGACATGTGATTTGATATGTTTTTCCTATTGGGTTATTCACTCGGGTTTGTTCTTCGGGAGCATCTGAGGTTCGTGGCTTGTTAGCACGGGACACGAATAATCCTTAGGAACATGTGATTTGTGATTTGGGTCACGGACCCCGTGTTTTGTGAAATGGGTTGTGGACCCTGCGTATTGTTATCGGAACTTGAATTTTGGAAAATGACTTTTGGGCTGTGTCCCTAAATGTTTTCGAAAGGTTTTAGAATTTTTATATCCCAAATGTTTTCTAAACTCCCGAGATCGTCAAATGTTTTGTAATGTGGACATTGGGTTATTTCCTACCTTTCACGTTTTGAATGGTTTGATCAAGTGAATTTTCTCGGGAAGTATATTCGCGATTATTCTGTTTTTGTGGAGTATGATATATATGGCTTGTTTTCGTATTTATACTTGCACTAGCAAAACAAAGGAGTTTGCTAACCCCGAGTATTCGGGGTGGATGTCTATTTTTGCATTCGGGTTTTGGAGCATAGCACGTGGTCGGCACGAATGATGATGAAAGATGAACGATAATAATCACAAGAGGATCAAATGATGTCGTATTGGTCTAGTTGTATTTTCTTTTCAGCTGCGGTATCTTTTCCCGTTGTACGGGAGTTTATTGTATTTTGACCCCTGCGTGGGTATATGTTGTTATTGATTTGTTTATTTTTATTGAAAGACCAAATCGGTTCATCGAGTCATTTAGCCTTGAAGGCATTGTCGAGATGTTAAATATTGTTACCACTGGTAGATCTTCGAGGAGAGGGTCTATGGCGTGTAATATCCTGAGTGGATTGGGGTGTTACATAAATGGTATCGGAGCTTAGGTTGAGGAAACCTAGGTGTCGGGTCGAGTTATGTGTTGTTGAGTCTTGTATTGTCGATTTTGTCCGACCGAGTCGTGTCGCGACGCGTCGTTTGAGTTTGTTGGTCGTGATTAGTATCGTGGGGCGATCATCATCTTCGTGCGACCTGTGGAAGTAAGTCTCCCTTCTTTGTGTTGTGCCTCGTGTGACACGAGCTATTTTTATGATTATTTGTTAAGAGATGGAATCCTTATGTGGATTTTGATTTCACGATATGTATTTAGTCGACTCTCGTATTTGATTTATACGAGGAGTGTCGTCGCTTGTGATGTCTTTTTATTGTTGTTTTTGTCCGTTGCTGATGATTTTCGAATCGATTTGCACGTCTTACAAGTTCTCTTGTGGAGGCTTTGTGCTTATACGCGTTCGACTTGTTCACTAGCCAGTGCGGGAGGGTCCTTAGAGGCCTCGAATGGGGTCATTGGTTTGTTCTAAATGTGGTATTTTTTTTCATTTATTTCCGTTTAAAGACATGTATTGTCTTGGTTTTAAACGTTTTGATGCGTGTACTAGGAGTTGTTTTAGTGAACGTCGATATGTGTGAGTTTTGGGAATTCTAGCCTATTGGATTTTTGAAAACCTTGAGTATCTTAGAAAATTAAATTTCGAGACGTACTTTTAAAAACGAATTATTTCCTTGCGGTGTTTTCGAGGTGCTTTCTCGTGCCGCAATATATTTCAAAAAAAAAAAAATTCCAATTGAGGACCAAAAGTATTTTGAGATACTTTCGATGTTTAGAAACACTTATACTTAAACCCGAGGGTCGAATATTTCTGAAAGTCTTTCGCTAAAAGAAGATGTCCTCATTTTTACCAAGTGCATGATGGTTTTCAAAGTCTCGATAACAATGTTTCACGTTTGTACTTTTTGAAAGGTGATACTCAAGATCAACCGGTGTTCTTCTAAATTATTTTCAAAATGAGGTTTTCGTTTTAAAACCTATCCATTCCGTTTGAGGGCCGGGTATGTATGTATGATGTTCGCGTTGTCATTTTGATGTTTGCTCCAGTATGACCGAATTGGCGGTGTGAGCGTTGAGTCGTTTTCCACACATTTGTTGTGTTAGCCCCTTGTGAGAGGCGGGATGTTGGTGTTGAATATTGTCGCCCCGTGGTGATTACTGCGTTGTCGCGCATGTGCGAGCTGTTAGAGCTTGGGTTGGTATGGCCGTGTGCATCGGTGATCGTTCCGTTATGTGTCGGTTGTTTAATGTCTTGTTACCTTGCTCCTGTTTTTGTGAGTTTCGTGGATGAGGTCGGAGGTAATACCCGTACTATTTTGACTTCTGTATTTTCTCTTTCTCCATTCTTTCGACTCGCTCGTATTCGTTGATACTTTCTGAACTTGTTCTGTATTTCGGTTTCATCGTCCGAACGAACTATGATCTTGTTGTGGGTTGATCTGGTTATCGCTGTGATTTTTTCGAGTTCGGTTCGATTCTTGTGAACCTTGTGTAATATCCGCAATTTCGAATTTCGGTAATTTTCTTTTTTCAGCGGAAGTCCGTTTTGACGACTCGCTCATGACCTTTCGTCATTTCGAGAATGATTAATTCTGCACTTTTTGTTATCCGAGTTCGTTTCGGTGT
This sequence comes from Orobanche coerulescens, assembly GCA_033398695.1. Classification (NCBI taxonomy): domain Eukaryota; kingdom Viridiplantae; phylum Streptophyta; class Magnoliopsida; order Lamiales; family Orobanchaceae; genus Orobanche; species Orobanche coerulescens. The sequence continues at coordinate 151,906,147 of CM065815.1, forward strand.
CGTTTTGTTGAGTTCCGTGTCCTTAATCGACTTTTTCACGTGAGAGTTCGACTTTGTAAAGTCGCCATTAATTTTTGGTAACTCCAAAAATTCTAAATCTTTGCAATATTATAGAGCATCGAGTTAGCTTTCCAATGGTTCGAACGGTGAGTCAATCGAGTCCGACGAGAGTTATGGTCGCTTTAGCTCACCCGCTCGTTATTGGCGATCACGCGGCCGAACTCGGCCGTGTCGTCCGACACGGCCCGTGCTGCATTTGTCCGGATAAGCCGGAAGTCTCGCCTCAGACCCGACCGTGTCGTGCAGCACGGCCGATCCGAACTCTTCCGGATAAGCCAAGCGATCGCCCAGAGGCCCGACCGTGTTCGGGACACGGTCGAGTCAATGCCGAGCGCCGCGATGAGTCACTATCGGTAGGACCCTCGGCGGCGCGACCGTGTCTAGCAGGACACGGTCGAGTCCTCGCTGCCAGCTTGCGACACGACCGTGTCGGGCGGACACGGGCCGAGTCTGTCACCTATTTAAGGCCCAAGAATGGGTTTTTCTTCATTTTTCTCACTCGTTTCTTCCTCTTCCGCGGTGGAGCTTTGATGATCATGGAGGGATGTTGTTAGGGTTAAATCCATGAAGTTTTGAAGTTCATAACATCGATTAATCCTTCCATAACTTGCTCCGATCGACCGAATCAAGGCAAGTTTTCCTAAAATATAGTTTTGGGGATTTTGTTCGATTTGTCCGTTTAATTCGCTTTTAACTCGAATATTGATGGATTGATGATTGTTAAGATATATTATATCTAATTCCTTGTTATTCCACGGTTGGATCGCCACGGATTTGTCGTTTTATTGAGTATTTTATCGACGCCTTGAAGGTGTTCGATAAAATGTCTTAGAGGGTTTTTGGGCGTTCTACGATTATCCTTCCTCGTATGATCGATGATTTATTGATTATATTGTTGTTAGGGTCGAGTTTCTTGTGAAGAAACCGTGTTGAACCCTTCCGCTCGTCGCCTTCCTTTTCGTTAACATCGGGCGTTAGAAGCTTTCCGTTGAGCCGTATCCGTTCGTGGTTCCGTGCTCGTGGTATCGAGGCAAGTACCTTGTCCATACCATTCTTGTTTTGTGGATATGATAATTGGTGATCATCTTGGTGTGTTTGTTTATTTGTTTGAAATGAGTTTTCAAAGGATTCGGCTAGCCTCGTTAAGGCTCACTTTCAAAACGCAGCGTGCGTTTTGTAAATTGTGTGGGTTGTAAGTGATTACATGAATCCTTTGGATATAATTGATGTTGATGTTGCGCTTGATAATGCGTGTGTACGTGTATTGCTTATTTCCGTCGCGTTATGGTTGACGTGCGTGTTGTTATTTATTCGTGTGGTCGTGACTGACGGATGAATTATGTGATTTGGTGTATCGATTTGATAATTGTTACTGATTGGTCGTGTGCTTGATGTTTGTGATAATGTGGATACTTGTTGTGAGAAACGTCGTATCCGGGAACCTCGAGGCGGGCGTGCACTCCGGCTGGTGTATCTTGCAATGTGCGGCTCCATATGGGTGGTGAACGCCGGTGTTACCTAATGCGCGCGCAAGGGGCGGCTCTTGCGGGAGTGACGCCGGTGCGGTGACATGTTCAATGAGCGGCCAACATGATGGAAGTGAACGCCGGTACAGTGCGCAAGGGAGGCGCTGGCAGGCTTATTGGTTACGGGTATTTGAGTGATAGCTAAGACCCGTTACGAACGATGTTCGTATCTCAAATTCTTTCAACTCACTTTTAAATGCTTGTCTTGATATAGACCGCGATTCGTGTTTTTGAAAGCTTGTTTCAACTTGTTTTTAAAGCGTTGGTATCGGGGTTAATTAACCAAGGAGGTTTGACGAAATCTCAGAGGTTAATTAATCGGGGTCTTGAGCAGATATGTCGAATGAGAGATTGTACCTTTGATGGTATTGTGGTGCTATTCTGTGTTTTGGGTCGAGGACCTGTGGAATGTTGAGATGATTGATCTCGTGTTGATATTATTTGGGTTTGGGTCGAGAACCCCGTGTGATGTTGAGATGTCTGATCTCGTGCCGATATTATTTGATTTTGGGTCGAGAATCCCGTGGAATTATTTGTGAAGACTCGTTTGTGTTGATTGAGTGGCTTTCTTGCAAATTGTTTTCTATTAAAACTCTCGATGGCATCTTTAAAACTGTTTTATAAATGGTTTCCCTTTATCGGTGAACTTTCGGTTTTTGAGAAATGTTTATCAAACTCATGCCTCGGGAAGTACTTTTCGTTACGTTTGGATTTTTGAGGATTCCTGGTTATTGTTATTCGTGAAATGTGATTGGTATGGCTCGTATTTGCACTTTGTTCTTGCACTAGCAAAACAGTGGAGTTTTGCTAACCCCCGAGTATTCGGGGGGTGGATGTCTGTTTTTGCATTCAGGTTTGGGAGCATAACACAGGGTCGGCACAGAGGATGATGAAAGATGAACGATACTAATCACACGAGGATCCGTATGAGGTCATTGGTATAGTTATAGTTTATTTTCCGCTGTGGTATTCTTTCCCGTTGTACGGGAGTGTGTTGTACTCGACCCCTGCGTGGGCATGTAATGAGTTTGAGTTGTATGTATTTATTGAAAGACCAAATCGGTCTACTTAGTCATTTTAGCCTTAAAGGCATTGTCGAGTTGTTCTATGTTGTTACCAGCCTGGTAGATCCTTGAGGAAAGGTTCTACGGCGTGTAATATCCCTGAGCGGATTGGGGTGTTACATTTATGGTATCGAGCTTTGGTTGTGGAAACCTAGGTGTCGGGTCGGTGGTGTCTGTTGAGTTTTGTCTTGTCGGATTTTATCCGATCGAGTCGTGTCGCGACGCGGCGTCTGAGTTTGTTGGTCGTGATTAGTATCGTGGGCGATCATCATCTTCGTGCGACCTGTGAACGTAAGTCTCCCTTCTTTGTGTTGTGCCTCGTGTGACACGAGCTATTTTTATGATTATTTGTTAAGTGACGGAATCCTTTTATGGATTTTGATTTCGTGATATGTGGTTATTTGACTCTCATATTTCGTTCATATGAGGAGTAGTGTTGTTGGATTATGCATGTTGAACAGTATTTCTTTTATCCGCTGTGTGAGTTCTTTTGTAATGACTTTCGGTATTTTACCGACCGAGTTTTATTTCGAAAACCGATTCCCTTAACCGAGTTTTTGGCATTATGGCCTTGACCACTTTGACGAAATTCTTATGACGGTATTTAGTATTTTGTAAATGGCTTTCGTGAGTTTTGAAATATTACCGTCATCGGCCTTTTTGGCATTTTTGTAAATGGTTTTTAGTCCGGTGGGTTCGGCGTGGGACCACGGCGCTATAATGTTCTCGTGAAATTACTCAAATTTTTGGGCATTCTAGCCCATTGAATTATTTTTGAAAACCTTGAGTATCTTAGAAAATTAAAATTCGAGACGTACTTTTAAAACGAATTATTTTCTTGCGGTGTTTTCAAGGTGTTTTCTAATGCCGCAATACATTTCAAAAAATTTTCCGGTTGAGGACCAAAAACATTTTTGAGATATTTTCAAATGCAGTTGCTTAGACCCAAGGGTCGAATATTTTTGAAAGTTTTTCACTACGTGAAGGTGTCCTCATTTTTGTTCAAACGCAAGATGATTTTCAAAGTCTCGAAAATGATGTTTGTTCAACTTTTTGTAAAATGATACTCAAGATCAACTGGTGTTTACTGTTTATCGCCTCGTGGTGATTTGCGTGTTGTCGCACTAGTATGAGTTGTTAAAGCCTGGATTTTTGTGCGTTATACACATGGGTGATTGTTTCATGATGTTTGTGATTGTGTGCTGACTGTCGTTCGGGATGTTGTAATCGTCGAGTGATGCCGTTGTTGTTGTGATTTTTGTATGCGTTGATATGTTATGCTGAGTTGGCATCTCCGGTATGTTGTTTTGTGGTGTTTTGATCCATTGTATCGAGCATTTGTATTTTCGGTATGCCGAGCCGAGACGTTTCAACCGTAATGTGCCGGGGCATGCACGTGTATATTGTCCTTCTCGTCGGTAACACATTTCAAGTGTGGACTCGAGGGACACCGAATTCAATTTTGCGAATTGGCTACCGAGACTTTTGGAGTTCGCGTCAAAGACAAATCATCGGAATCGGCCTTGAGAGGCCTTTGAAGGATGTTTCATCGGTTGCTTGTTGTGTCGTCACCTTGATTTATTTGTTGTGAGTTGCGGGCGACCTTCTTTTATAAGAGGTCGAATGTAGTACCCGTGTTGTTTTTAGACTCTGCATTTTCTCTTTCTCGAGTCTATCGACTCGATCGTGTTCGTTGATACTTTCTGAACTTGTTCTGTATTTCGGTTTCGTCGTTCGAACGAGCTGTGATCTTGTTTTGAGTCAATCTGGTTATCGCTGCGACTTTTTCGAGTTCGGCTCGATTCTTGTGAACCTTGTTCGGAAGTGACATCATCTGGTTTTACTAGTTCTCTTATTCGAAGTGGATCGGATTTGGAACTTCTGTATATTCTACTTTGTTGACTCATTTATGTTCGTTGACATTTCTGAGCTTGTCCTGCCCTTGTTTTTGTTTATCGAACGAGTGTGGCATCATTTCGGAATAACTCGTTTGTCGTTGTGACTTTTCAATTGTTATTCCCTTTCCTGTGGATCTTATGCGAGTGTGCATCTTGTTGTTTTCACCGGATCTTGTTTTGTCTCGAGTCGAGATGTGAACCTCGGAGTTGTCGGTTGAACCTTATTGTTCTTCGTGATCCGAACAAGATCGTTCGATTTTTGTTGTCTCGATCGTTTGTTTGTTCGGTTTTGTTCTCGTTTCGTGATTGTTGAGCGTTCAGGCTCCTTCCTAATTCCCTTAAGTTGAAATTAGTCTCGTTTCCGATCTTCCAACCCTTGGGCGGTGGAATTCCATATTTGTTCAGCGTTTGACCCGCATTTAGATTGATGGACCGTCAGGTTGGTCAATCGTATTGATTTTCGTTCGTTGTGTTTTGTGATTGTTCGGATAATCGACTTGACTATATTATCCGTTTGATGACGCTTGTCATTTGTTGGTTTTATTGTATCCCTAACGGCGACATTGTGTTGGTCGTCGTGGAGCGTGTTTTCGCGCCGTATGTCTCTTTGCGTTTCTTGCAGCGTTTCGCCGTTGGGCGCGAGTTTTCTATTTTTGTGTATCTCGTCGAGTTTTCCTGGCGGGTATATTGCTCCCCCCTACTTGTTTTAAGTTTCGGGACGAAACTTCTTTTAAGGAGGGTAGAATGTAATATCCGCAATTTCGAATTCGGTAATTTTCTTTTTTCGGCGGAAGTCCGTTTTGACGACTCGCTCATGACCTTTCGTCATTTCGAGAATGATTAATTACGCACTTTTTGTTATCCGAGTTCGTTTCGGTGTCGTTTTGTTGAGTTCCGTGTCCTTAATCGACTTTTCACGTGAGAGTTCGACTTTGTAAAGTCGCCATTAATTTTTGGTAACTCCAAAAATTCTAAATCTTGCAATATTATAGAGCATCGAGTTAGCTTTCCAATGGTTCGAACGGTGAGTCAATCGAGTCGGACGAGAGAGTTATGGTCGCTTTAGCTCACCCGCTCGTTATTGCCGATCACACGGCCGAACTCGGCCGTGTCGTCCGACACGGCCTGCGGCTGCATTTGTCCGGATAAGCCGGAAGTCTCGCCTCAGACCCGACTGTCGCTCGGCACGGCCGAGCCGAACTCTTCGGATAAGCCAAGCGGCGCCCAGAGGCCCGACCGTGTTCGTGACACGGTCGAGTCAATGCCGAGCGCCGCGGAGTCACTATCGGTAGGACCCTCGGCGGCGCGACCGTGTATAGAAGGACACGGTCGAGTCCTCGCCGCCACCGCGCGACACGACCGTGTCAGCGGACACTGGCCGAGTCCTGTCACCTATTTAAGGCCCAAAGAATGGGTTTTTCTTCATTTTTCTCACTGCTTTCTTCCTCTTCCGCGGGCCGGAGCTTTGATGATCATGGAGGGATGTTGTTAGGGTTAAATCCATGAAGTTTTGAAGTTCATAACATCGATTAATCCTTCCATAACTTGCTCCGATCGACCGAATCAAGGCAAGTTTTCCTAAAATATAGTTTTGGGGATTTTGTTCGATTTGTCCGTTTAATTCGCTTTTAACTCAGAATATTGATGGATTGATGATTGTTAAGATATATTATATCTAATTCCTTGTTATTCCACGGTTGGATCGCCATGGATTTGTCGTTTTATTGAGTATTTTATCGACGCCTTGAAGGTGTTCGATAAAATGTCTTAGGGGTTTTGGGCGTTCTACGATTATCCTTCCTCGTATGATCGATGATTTATTGATTATATTGTTGTTAGGTCGAGTTTCTTGTGAAGAAACCATGTTGAACCCTTCCGCTCGTTGTCGTCTTCCTTTCGTTAACATCGGGCGCCCGGCTTTCCGCTGAGCCGTATCCGTTCGTGGTTCCGTGCTCGTGGTATCGAGGCAAGTACCTTGTCCATACCATTCTTGTTTTGTGGATATGATAATTGGTGATCATCTTGGTGTGTTTGTTTATTTGTTTGAAATGAGTTTTCAAAGGATTCGGCTAGCCTCGTTAAGGCTCACTTTCAAAACGCGTGCGTTTTGTAAATTGTGTGGGTTGTAAGTGATTACATGAATCCTTTGGATATAATTGATGTTGATGTTGCGCTTGATAATGCGTGTGTACGTGTATTGCTTATTTCCGTCGCGTTATGGTTGACGTGCGTGTTGTTATTTATTCGTGTGGTCGTGGACTGACGGATGAATTATGTGATTTGGTGTATCGATTTGATAATTGTTACAGCGATTGACTGTGTGCTTGATGTTTGTGATAATGTGGATACTTGTTGTGAGAAACGTCGTATCCGGGAACCTCTGAGGGCGGGGCGTGCACTCTGTTGGGTACGGGGTCGGATATTTGCGCCGGTTGCGGAAGCGTAAATATAAGTGCGGAAAATAAAGGACACGAGGATTTATAGAGGTTCGGCTATAAACGAGCCTACGTCCTCTCTAGGTATCTTTTTCTATAGGATCAAGATAAAAACCTCTACGCCTCTCTTCTATCGGTCGAGGTATAACCGTTACAATCACGTCTTCTATTGGTCCGTGATAAACCACTCGTACTTGTCTTTGTGTCGGTCCAAGTTAAACCGTTTTCCTTTTCGTAGGACAAGGAATCAACCTCTCTAGCTTTCTATGGGTACTAGATAAACCTCACTCGATAGCGATTGCGATTCTAATAATGCCGGATCCTTGATCCTAATAACACCGAATCCAATCGTATCTTTTCTTTTATCACTCGTGTATGTTTTTCGTGAATTCTCACTCAAACACTTACAATTAAGCTCAATATCAACAACAAGAATGTGTATAATAATATCACAAGAATAGACTATTTGCTCAAGGTTGTTATCCTCAAACAATACCATAGGGATGGTATTTATAGGCTTCATGATCAAACTAGCCGTTAGCTGCCAGGACCTTCATTACGTACGTTATATGCTCTCCATTACGTACGTAATCCTCATTACGTACGTTAACCATGGCTGGTTACGTACGTTAGCATCTTCACAAATCAGTCCAGTGAGTTTCGTCATTTTGAGTTACGTACGTTAGCATATACACGGTTACGTACGTTAACATTACATCACTGATGACGTCATATATCCGTTGGATGCTTTTCTGACTTTGACTCCTCCAACGTTCACTTGTTTGAACTGAGTTACGACGTTATCATCATACTATTACGCACGTTAATTGTCGCATACATTGCGACGTTAAACTCTCCTTGTTACGTACGTTAGCTTTGTGTTTTTCCAGCTTTTTGCACTTCGTTTCCTTCGTTGCTTTGCTTCGCCTTCTTCGTTGTTTTGTTTTGCTTATCAACATTAATCATCAAAACACTTTTAATTTATGTATGGAACAAAATGTTCCAACAATCTCCCCCTTTTTGATGATTACAAAACAACACTACGTCAATGGGATTTTCCTGCAAAAATATATGTATAACTTTACAGATCAAAGTTTTCGACTTTGTCCGTTTCGTTAGAATCTTCTCCCATTTCTTTTTCGACTCCTTCTTTTCTTTTCTCATTTTCAAATTTCTCACTTTCATTAATTTTTCATCGTCTATTCGACGTCTCCTCATTTTTCTTTTTCTATCATTTTCGACTTCTCATTTTCATTTTTCGATTTTCTCCCCCTTTTAGGGTTAATCCCATTTTTCTTATTTTCCTCCTTTCTCTCCCCCTTTTTGTTTTCATCAAAAAGTGGATAAAATATCAATTGAAATAAATAATACCATAATATAAAATATGCATGATACTAATTTATGATTAAATAAATGCATAAAGGGTAAAAACTCCCCCTGAAAATATTATCTCCCCTTTAAAAAAAATACTCCCCCTGAGTAAAATACAAAAATCAATTTTTGGGGATCCAACCTATAGTTGGTTTTTGTTTGGAAATATAGACGGTATTTGAAACCATTGTTCCTTTAGGAACCCAAATTTTCTTAATTTTTATCGTCCGTCTCGGCTTTTGCAACTTGAAATATGATGCCCGATTTTCAAACACTTTTCGCAATGGGGTATTTTAAAATTAACGGATTCGTTTTTCGAACGTCGTTTGAATCCTAAACCCTCTTTATTCAAAGTAAATTTTTGAACACCAAGCATTTGTTCAAATTTCGCTTCCGCACGAGAATTTCTTTGTCAAAGATTTAAGCTCGGTTTGGATTTTAGCGAGATCATTCTTCAAAATATTTTCATTTTCAATACACTTTGAATGATCGATTTCGACAAATTTTCCCTTTTCGATAATTTTGGAATTTTCAATTTCCAAAGATTTAATTTTAGACTTAAGGGATTTGATTTCCGATAATGCATTTTGAAAATCCGTATGAAGTAATTCAAATGCATCAAAAAGTTCATCACGAGAGGATGTACTTACTTGGCTTTCGACGTCGCTATCGTCGAACGAACTCGAGCCATGAGAGCGAGATTATTTTGATTGATGAAATCATCGTCTTCATCTTCATCGCTCCAAGTAGCTACGAGAACCTCCTTCTTGGGTTTGACACGGCAATGCTTAGCAAAGTGGCCTGGTTTTCCACATTGTCGACAAGAGTTGTCGAACTTCTTCGTTTCGCTCGAGATATCCTTCTTCCTCCGGTTTAATAAGGTTTGGAATTTATTAATATTTTTGGCATAATATGCTGCTTCTTCGTCGCTTTCCTCCACCGGGGTTTCTTCTTTCTTCCTCGATATCTTAGCCTTCATGGCTAACGATTTTCTTTCGGCTTTGGCTTGACACTTCGTGATTTAAACACTATCTCATAATTAATTAGCGAACCAACTAGCGCACTAAAATCGAGATTGTTGAGATCAATGAATTCCATAATCGCGTCACGGTGCCGTCCCATTCGCTAGGTAGTGATCTTAAGATTTTCTTGACTTTTTCACTACTAGATAATGGTTTGCCAAACGAAGCTAGTCCATTGGTGATGACCGAGAATCGGTCGAGCATATTGGTGATGGACTCGTCACCCTTCATCATGAATAACTCGTAGTCATGGAGAAGCATATTGATCTTCGTCTCCTTGACTTGAGTTGTCCCTTCGTGTGATTTCAAGAATTTTCCATATTTCTTTCGCACTCTCACACGACGAGATTCGATTGACCTCTTCGGGATTTAAGGCACAAAATAAAAGTTGGGTGGCCTTACAATTTAGATGGTCATTTTTCCAATCGGCATCGTCGTATTCTTCAAAAGTTTTGAGCGTATCCGTCGGATTTGATAGGAACTTTTGGGCCAAGGCAAATAATCTTCCAAATTTCGATGTCGTATGCTCGGATGAATATCGACATCTTCTTCTTCCACGTCAAATAATTTGAGCCATCAAAGAATGGTGGTCGGTTGAGAGCAAGGCCTTCGACGGGAGCTATTTGAAAAGCCATTGGATCTTTTCTCCTCGGATGTTAAGCCGCGTATTGAGTACCGCTCCGATACCAATTGTTGGGTACGGGTCGGATATTTGCGCCTTGCGGAAGCGTAAATATAAGTGCGAAAATAAAGGACACGAGGATTTATAGAGGTTCGGCTATAAACGAGCCTACGTCCTCTCTAGGTATCTTTTTCTATAGGATCAAGATAAAAACCTCTACGCCTCTCTTCTATCGGTCGAGGTATAACCGTTACAATCACGTCTTCTATTGGTCCGTGATAAACCACTCGTACTTGTCTTTGTGTCGGTCCAAGTTAAACCGTTTTCCTTTTCGTAGGACAAGGAATCAACCTCTCTAGCTTTCTATGGGTACTAGATAAACCTCACTCGATAGCGATTGCGATTCTAATAATGCCGGATCCTTGATCCTAATAACACCGAATCCAATCGTATCTTTTCTTTTATCACTCGTGTATGTTTTTCGTGAATTCTCACTCAAACACTTACAATTAAGCTCAATATCAACAACAAGAATGTGTATAATAATATCACAAGAATAGACTATTTGCTCAAGGTTGTTATCCTCAAACAATACCATAGGGATGGTATTTATAGGCTTCATGATCAAACTAGCCGTTAGGTGCCAGGACCTTCATTACGTACGTTATATGCTCTCCATTACGTACGTAATCCTCATTACGTACGTTAACCATGGCTGGTTACGACGTTAGCATCTTCACAAATCGGTCCAGTGAGTTTCGTCATTTTGAGTTACGACGTTAGCATATACACGGTTACGTGCGTTAACATTACATCACCGATGACGTCATATATCCGTTGGATGCTTTTCGACTTTGACTCCTCCAACGTTCACTTGTTTGAACTGAGTTACGTACGTTATCATCATACTATTACGTACGTTAATTGCTGTACATTGCGTACGTTAAACTCTCCTTGTTACGTACGTTAGCTTTGTGTTTTTCCAGCTTTTTGCACTTCGTTTCCTTCGTTGCTTTGCTTCGCCTTCTTCGTTGTTTTGTTTTGCTTATCAACATTAATCATCAAAACACTTTTAATTTATGTATGGAACAAAAATGTTCCAACACACTCCGGCCTGGTGTATGCTGCAATGTGCGGCTCCATATGGGTGGTGAACGTCGGTGTTACCTAATGCGCGCGCAAGGGGCGGCTCTTGCGGGAGTGACGCCGGTGCGGTGACATGTTCAATGAGCGGCCAACATGATGGAAGTGAACGCCGGTACACAGGTGCGCAAGGGAGGCGCCTGGCAGGCTTATTGGTTACGGGTATTTGAGTGATAGCTAAGACCCCGTTACCGAACGATGTTCGTATCTCAAATTCTTTCAACTCACTTTTAAATGCTTGTCTTGATATAGACCGCGATTCGTGTTTTTGAAAGCTTGTTTCAACTTGTTTTTAAAGCGTTGGTATCAGGGTTAATTAACCAAGGAGGTTTGACGAAATCTCCGAGGGTTAATTAATCGGGGGTCTTGAGCAGGATATGTCGAATGAGAGATTGTACCTTTGATGGTATTGTGGTGCTATTCTGTGTTTTGGGTCGAGGACCCTGTGGAATGTTGAGATGATTGATCTCGTGTTGATATTATTTGGGTTTGGGTCGAGAACCCCGTGTGATGTTGAGATGTCTGATCTCGTGCCGATATTATTTGATTTTGGGTCGAGAATCCCGTGGAATTATTTGTGAAGACTCGTTTGTGTTGATTGAGTGGCTTTCTTGCAAATTGTTTTCTATTAAAACTCTCGATGGCATCTTTAAAACTGTTTTATAAATGGTTTCCCTTTATCGGTGAACTTTCGGTTTTTGAGAAATGTTTATCAAACTCATGCCTCGGGAAGTACTTTTCGTTACGTTTGGATTTTTGAGGATTCCTGGTTATTGTTATTCGTGAAATGTGATTGGTATGGCTCGTATTTGCACTTTGTTCTTGCACTAGCAAAACAGTGGAGTTTTGCTAACCCCCGAGTATTCGGGGGGTGGATGTCTGTTTTTGCATTCAGGTTTGGGAGCATAACACAGGGTCGGCACGGAGGATGATGAAAGATGAACGATACTAATCACACGAGGATCCGTATGAGGTCATTGGTATAGTTATAGTTTATTTTCCGCTGTGGTATTCTTTCCCGTTTTACGGGAGTGTGTTGTACTCGACCCCTGCGTGGGCATGTAATGAGTTTGAGTTGTATGTATTTATTGAAAGACCAAATCGGTCTACTTAGTCATTTTGGCCTTAAAGGCATTGTCGAGTTGTTCTATGTTGTTACCACCCTGGTAGATCCTTGAGGAAAGGTTCTACGGTGTGTAATATCCCTGAGCGGATTGGGGGTGTTACACCTTGTTCGGAAGTGACATCATATGGATCTATTAGTTCCTTTATTCGAAGTGGATCGGATTTGGAACTCCTGTGTTTTCGACTTTGTCGACTCATTATGTTTGTTGGCATTTCTGAGCTTGTCCTGCCCCTTGCTTTTGTTGATCGAATAAGTGTGGTATTGTTTCGGAATAACTCATTTGTCGTTGTGACTTTTCAATCGCTATTCCCATTCCGGTGGATCTTATGGGAATGCATGTCTTGTAGTTCCCACCAGATCATCCTGGGAGTTGTTGTTTGAATTTTATTATCCTTCGTGGTTCGGACATGATTGTTCGATTTTTGTTGTCTCGGTCGTTTGTTTGTTCGGTTTTTGTCCTCGTTTCGTGATTGTTGAGCATTCAGGCTCCTTCCTAATTTCCTTAAGTTCGGGAAATTAGTCTCGTTTTCGATCTTCCAACCCTTGGGCGGTGGAATTCCGTATTTGTTCAGCGATTGGCTTGCGTTTTGATTGATGTACCGTTGGGTCGGTCAATCATATTGATTTTCGTTCGTTGTGTTTTGTGATTGTTCGGATAATTGACTTGACTATATTATCCGTTTGATGACGCTTGTCATTTGTTGGTTTTATTATATTCCTAACGGCAACGTTGTGTTGGTCGTCGCGGAGCGTGTTTTCACGCCGTATGTCTCCTTGCGTTTCTTGCAGCGTTTCGCCGTCGGGCGCGAGTTTTCGGTTTTTGCGTATCTCGTCGAGTTCTCCTGACAGGGGATATTGCTTCTCCCTACTTATTTTAAGTTTCGGGACGAAACTTCTTTTAAGGAGGGTAGAATGTAATATCCGCAATTTTCGATTTTCGGTAAATTTCTTTTTCGGCCGGAGTCCATTTTGACGACTCGCTCATGACCGTTTCGTCATTTCGAGAATGATTAATTCTGCACTTTTTGTCATCCGAGTTCGTTTCGGTATCGTTTTGTTGAGTTCCGAGCTTTTTAGCGACTTTTCCGCACTTGAGTTCGATTCTTGCGAATCTCGTCCGAAACTGTTGTTTCGAGTTTCTCGTAAGTTCATTTAATGTTATTATTCATGTTGCAAGCTTTGGTTTGGTGTTTCGATCGCGTATCGTGATTTTCGGACGTTTTGGGCCATTTTCGTAATTTCCCAAAGTTTTGGGTAATTACTTTCGTTGTTGAATTCCGAGCCTTCGGGTGGTCGGAATTGTGTGTTCTCTTAGCTCTTAGATTCGTCTTTGCGAGTACGTCGTTTCATTATCATCGATTCGTATTCGGAGTTCGGGTTTCGGGTCGTTCGGGCCGTCGGAGTTGGCCCCGAGTCATGGCCGGCAACTGGGCCAGCCGGCACCGCCGAGTCACGGCAGTAGTGCTCGGCAGCTTCTGGCCGAGTCACGGTCGGCGGTGATCGGCGGCTCCGGCCGAGCAAAGCCGCACCGTAGGCCGCGGCACATGCCGGGCAGGGCCGCGGCACACTCTGTGGCATTTTTCGCCAACCCGATTTACTGGTGCCGCGGCACACGCTGGGCTGAGCCGCGCACACCGCCGACCACCGGGAGCCATTTTTGGGCCTGTGCCGCGGCACACTCATTGGCCAGCGGCACACCGTGTGCCTATTTATGGTCCTGCACACGGGTTTTTGGCCATTTTTCTCCTTCTTATCATTTCCTTCCGCGGCTGAGGGTGATACCAACATGGAGCCATGTTGTTTGACAACAAATCCATGAAGTTATTGCGTTCATATCATCAATCAATCATCCGTTATCATCCTTTGATCCAGCGAATCAAGGTAATCTTCCTTAGAACCCTAATTTCGTGAATTTGGGGGTTTTTGCGTTTTTGTCCGATTCGTTCCGTATTATTGGTTAATTCATGATGGATATGATTAATCTTAGTAGTATTCTTGTGTTTAACATCATTTAATCCATTGTTCTTCGTCGAATCGAAGTATACTTCTTGATTTCCTTCAAATTGACTTTTTGGGGGATTTGTCCTTGATCTTGTTTTTCATCCGTTTTTGATGGATCGATTATGGTTAAATGATGTTGTTAAACATATTCTATGGATTGTATATCCATATTTAAACTTGGAATTCCGTTTTCGGGTTTTGACGGAACGAATCGTGTTCTTGGCCGTTTTGGGGGAAACGCTTGAACGTTCGTCATTTGTTCTTTGAATTCAACGGCTTTGAGTCGTGTTATGGAATTCATTTCATTGTTGTTCTTGTCCTTCGTAGTTTATGACCGCGAGTTGGCGATCGGTGGAGTCGGTAGGTTCGTAGTCGGTTCGTGTCAACCTACTTCGGTCGATTCTCCGTGTTGCGATTATTCGAGGCAAGTATCTTGCCCATACATTTCATATTTCATCGGCATAATTATTGATAAATGATTTTATGCGAAATCCAATGTTTAATGAACGTTAAAAAGGATCGGTATGTCCTCGATAAATATTGTCTTTCAACGATAATTCGAATACTTCGTGAATGGATATGTTCTCGGAATATGTGTGTTAGTTTCGTACGTTGAGAGACGTTATAATCGCATTGAGTGAATATAATAGACCATAATTGTTTGCCGAGGATTGTGTATTGAATTGTATGTTTGTTCGGTGGGTATTCGACATGATGTGATGTTAGTCGTTACTCCTTTGAAAGGAGGTTGTGATGCTTAATGTTGCTTGTCTTGATAATAGACTATTGTTGTGTGCTTGTTGTATGTGATGTGCCTCCGGGTAGGATTGTTGAATCTCCGGGATCCATACTTGCTAGTATGGGTCGGGCGAAACCGTAGGGTTATCCAATACGGGTATGTCTTGCGGGGACTCCGAGGTTCGGGGCTTGCTAGCCCGATGCCGGGATAACTTGTGGGGTTATCATCGGGTATGTCTTGCGGGGACTCCGAGGTTCGTGGCTTGTTAGCGCGATGCCGGGATAACTTATGGTTGTGGTTTGGTTGTGATATTCGTGTCGTGGAGACATGTGATTTGATATGTTTTTCCTATTGGGTTATTCACTCGGGTTTGTTCTTCGGGAGCATCTGAGGTTCGTGGCTTGTTAGCACGGGACACTAATAATCCTTAGGAACATGTGATTTGTGATTTGGGTCACGGACCCCGTGTTTTGTGAAATGGGTTGTGGACCCTGCGTATTGTTACCGGAACTTGAATTTTGGAAAATGACTTTTGGGCTGTGTCCCTAAATGTTTTCGAAAGGTTTTAGAATTTTTATATCCCAAATGTTTTCTAAACTCCCGAGATCGTCAAATGTTTTGTAATGTGGACATTGGGTTATTTTCTACCTTTCACGTTTTGAATGGTTTGATCAAGTGAATTTTCTCGGGAAGTATATTCGCGATTATTCTGTTTTTGTGGAGTATGATATGTATGGCTTGTTTTCGTATTTATACTTGCACTAGCAAAACAGTGGAGTTTTGCTAACCCCCGAGTATTCGGGGGGTGGATGTCTATTTTTGCATTCAGGTTTTGGAGCATAGCACAGGGTCGGCACGAAGGATGATGAAAGATGAACGATACTAATCACACGAGGATCCGTTGATGTCGTATTGGTCTAGTTGTATTTTCTTTTCCGCTGCAGTATCTTTTCCCCGTTGTACGGGAGTTTATTGTATTTTGACCCCTGCGTGGGTATATGTTGTAATTGAGCTGTTTATTTTTATTGAAAGACCAAATCGGTCTACTGAGTCATTTAGCCTTGAAGGCATTGTCGAGATGTTAAATATTGTTACCAGCCTGGTAGATCTTCGAGGAGAGGGTCTACGGCGTGTAATATCCCTGAGTGGATTGGGGGTGTTACATTAATCATGTGGCCAATATCTGATTTTTTTTTATCCATTGCAGGTTGGGAGGCCAAAGAAAAAGAGGAAGAGGGCTGCAGATAAGCCTACAAGTCAGTCAAGGAGATTGTCAAGGAAGTTTTTAACTGTTACTTGTGCCAAATGTCATAACAAGGGTCACAACTCAAGAACATATAAGGGGCAAGGAGGGTCAATTCAAGGGGCAGTGAGTGGTTCCAGTCAAAGTGCAGTGGGGGTTGCAAGGATACCAAGGGCATAAATGAGGAATGTGGGACAGAGGCCACCAACTAAAGGAGGGAGTGGGATGTAATTTTGTTTGTGGTGAATTAGAATGACTTTTGGATATTTTTGGATCTGTTGCATCAACCCTTGATATGCTAATATATATCAAACTCATGTAATGAATGTGGTGAATTACTTGTGCCAAACTCGTAATAAATGTTAACCCTTTCTCCTGCAATATATATTTCTATTTTATGGTTATATACCTGTCATAGATATGCTAATAATTCAATATGCAGTATAATTTATCTACATTGGAGATACATCAATAACCAAAATAACAATATCCAATTCCATTTATAAACATAGAAAATACATAATTTTGTATCATTTACCTTACAGTGCATAAACCCAAAATACCAATCCTGCTCCATCAATGAACACCCCAAAATACAATGTTCCTATCACTACATAATACCCATCCCAGATACCAAAGTACCCAGATACCAAAATACCTTGCACTGACCAAATCCCATTTCAAATTAAAAATTACAAACGTAAAGGGAAAATAAAACCCAAGAAAAAAATAGCATCCACTTCAACATCACCACATATGCATTGGATTTCTTCAGCCTCTCTTCAACAGTGTTCTTTGACCTAAGCAAACCAGGAATGATCTCTACAGCCCTAGGGCACATGGGTTGGTCCGCCCATCCAATAAACCCACAAGTTGAACCTTTACGTGCACACGCCCAAAACCTCCTACCTGGATTACGGTTGGTCCATGATGTTAGCTTCACGGCGCTGCTTCCGCAAGAACATATCACCATTTTCTTTCAGATTCTCAAGCTGGGATGGGGAGTGCCAAACGTAAAAATGGAAAGGGGAGTGCCAAACGTATAAAAAGACCGACCTAACGGCTCGATTTTGACGGTGTGTGCAAAAAGGACCACCAGTGTAAGTTTTAAAAACCACAGGGATCAAGTTGGTCAAAAAAAATTAGGAGGGACTTGTAATACCCGGTTGTAATTCAGTCATTATCATTCAGTAATTTCATTCGGTGATTGTCACTCAGTGGATTTTCACTCATTCATAATCATTCATCAATCATATTCATTCACCGTGTTCACCGTTCGGAAAAACTTCGAGTTGTGTATCGTTATTGTTCATTGTTTCAACTTTCCTCATATGAGTTCGACTTTGTTAGATCACCATTAATTTTTGGTAACTCCAAAAATTCTAAATCTTTGCAATATTATAGAGCATCGAGTTAGCTTTCCAATGGTTCGAACGGTGAGTCAATCGGAGTCCGGACGAGAGAGTTATGGTCGTTTTAGCTCAACCGCTCATTTTGATTTCGGCTTTGCCGATCTTCGCTGAATGAACTCGGCCGTGTCGTCCGACACGGCCCGTGCCGTACTCGTCCGGAAAGTGCCGGTGTTTGCCTCAGGACCCGACCGTGTCGCCCGCACGGCCGAGTCGAACCCTTCCGGATAAGCCGAGCGATCGCTGACACGCCCGACCGTGTCGCCCGCACGGCCGAGTCATGCCGAAGTCATTGTCGGACGGGTCATCTGTCGAGGCCCTCCGCGCCGCGACCGTGTCATGCAGGACACGGCCGAGTCCTGTCGCCCAATCGTTGTCGGTATGCGACACGGCCGTGCCGATCGGCACGGCCGTGTCCGGCAGCATCAACTCCCTTAAATTCGCTTTTTTCAAAGATTTGACCATTTTTTCCCCTTTTCTTCACCTTCAACCGAGAGAGTAAGCTTGAGGGAAGGTTTTTCCTTCACAAATCATTTGGGTGTTTGATTTTCTTCATCTCCTTTCGATCGTGAAGCTTGGATAATCAATTTAACGCGTGTTCTTGATTAAAGTACTTGGATCTTCAAAGGTAATATTCTTCAACACCTTGGATGTCGATTCTATGTTGAGATATGATGTTTTGACGTTATAATCATGTTATATGAAGGGACATGTATATGATTATGAGTTTATATAAGGATTCATTGGATTATTGAGGGATTATTCAAGAACACTTTGAATATCGAGTCGAAATTGGGGTTTTCGATTAATTGTCGTTATAATCACGTTTTCGGATATTCATTTTGGATTATTGATAGTATTCATGGGGTTTTGTGGGTTTGCATCATTCATTGGGCGTTGGTTTCGGATGTATTTGAGTTTTGGTTGTAAACAATTGGAGATTGTTTTCATCGCGTTTGTGTAAATGCCCCAATGAGTTTCGGTATTGTTGTATCGACTTTTGAGTTGGTTGTGATTATGCTTGATTCATGTATTAAGAGAATTGTTGGTTTTTGTGTTGTTTAAGGTTGTTCAAGCGCCGGTAATTTCATTAAGGACGTTGATCGTGGAAGTACCTTCTCGCCTTCGGTTTGAGGCAAGTTTTATACTTGTCTTGGTCAATGAGCTAATGTCATCATGTATGTGTATGAATGTGTTGTATCATTCCGAGACTTAGTCTCTTCATGAATTCATTGATATCAAGAGATCGTTCGATACGATACCTTTCGGCAATTTTGCCAAATGTTATTGTTGTTCGTTAACGGCCGATTCAAGGCATTGTGATACTCATTATTAATGTCATTGTCGATAGCCGGTTCGCGTATCGATGTATCGATTGTTGTTAATATAGATGTCAATTTAAGATATCGTTGAGATCATTGTTATTCTGTTCGGATTGTCATTAAAAGCATGTGCCGATTTAAGGCATTGGCTTATTCATTTCTCATCTTCGCTGCCGCAGAATCGATTAAAGGTGCCGAGGCATCCTTCATATCATTGTTATCGAATTGCCGTTCTCGGGTAAATCGAAATGTTCAATCATTCACTAAATCATTGTTATCGATTGACCTTTCTAAGGCAATCGAGGTATTCACTCATTCATCGTATCATTGTTATCGATTGGCGTTCTCGTGCAAATCAAGTGTTCAATCATTTATGGTATCATTGTTGTCGATTGACCGCTTTAGGCAATCGAGGTATTAAATCATCCATTGCATCATTGTTGTCGGTTGGCCGCTTTAAGGCAATCGAGGTGTTAATTTGGGACTGCCAAGGACGGTGTCTATCCGTGTGTTACTATCATCGTGTTGGCCGACTCAAGGCAAGACACTATCATTCATTGTGATACGGCCGATGCCGTGGCTTCGCCCTAATTGTGATACGGCTTTCATGCCGTGGCTTCGCCCTAATTGTGATACGGCTTTCATGCCGTGGCTTCGCCCTAATTGTGATACGGCTTTCATGCCGTGGCTTCGCCCTAATCAATAACAATGGTCGCTTTGGCTTCACGTGATTGTGATATTTGACAGCTTTTACTGCTTTTAGGCCTTGTGATTGTCTTGTTAATTTCATTGGAGCCTCCGGCATTGTGATTCATATTTAATCTGCTTACGGTTTGGTTCATGTCGTGTAATTCATTGTGGTATTCTGTGATTATGATTCGCCGTTGGGCACTTATGTTCTAACCTTGTCGAGCATGTATTAATAGTATGTCGTGGGCATAGTATTTCACGAATGCTCGGTTCTTACCTTGGTTTGTGAGCATCTCGTATTATTATCATCATTATACCGTTTCATTCTCGCTTTGATGCATATCATGTTATACATGTATTTGATGTTCATTATCTGGATGATCGACTTGGGGGCGGAACATGTTTTCATGTTTTAGGTGCTTGCGAGGAGAGAGTTGAGGCACGGGGGCATGACGATGGCGACGAGGCATACGAGCGATACTAGTCCGAGTTGTTCATTGTTGGTCGATCGGTTGGAGTGTACTCCGGTCTTGTCGATTGTTGTCGTTGTATTACCCAATGATGTTCGTGGATGTTGTTGTATTTCATTTTTGGCCATGTAGGCTACTTTTGTCGTTAAAATTCCTTATCGGAATATTGTGTCGGATATCATGGTAGGGACTATGATTTTCCCTTGTTGTGTTAATTAATGTATTTTTAGTCATGTTCGCCTGGTAGATCTCTGGCGTGGGGTCCACGGCACTGTAATAACCCAATAGGATTTGGGGTGTTACGAAATGGTATCAGAGATTTGGGTTGTGAAATACCCCGAGATGTGAGTTATGTGGTCCTACCGACGCGGTAGTGGTGGGATTGTCGTGTTATGACAATCTAGTCACCAGTTTTGTGAGTCGTAACATTAGTGCGACTGCACGAGTCATTCATTCATCGAGTCGTCGTCAGTGAAGACTAGTATCGCGAGACCTCGAAGCTTCGTATGACCTGTGTAAGGACTCGATTCTCTTTATGTTCATACATTCATCATGTCATTAATTGTTCATGCTTTGCTGAAACCTATATGTGATATTAGTGTTATGATCGATTCATGACTAATTATTTTGGGACACGTGTGGCTTGTGTAAGCATTAAGGATCAACTCATTCATCGGTTAATAATCCTCAATCGTCATGCTGATCTTGTCGATCATGTTAACTCATTCATCACTCAGTCAATGTCATTACTCAGTTAATTCATCACTCAGTCAATATCAATTACTCAGTTGCTTCGTTCATCACTCAATTAACCTCATCGTTCAGCTAATTCATTCATCACTCAATTAATCTCATCGTTTAGCTAATTTACTCGTCACTCAGTCAATCTCATTGCTCAGTTAATTCATTCCTCATTCAGTCAACCTCATTGTTCAGTTAATTCATTAATCATTCAGCCCATCTCACGGTTCAGTTGTTGATCTTAAGGATCGAATTTTCAACCTCGTTAACTTGTTCAAGGTAATCATTTCAGGAATTTCATCAGGCAATCATGTTACCTCATTTAATGTTTCATACGGTCTTATCATACTCTGACGTAATGTCGACGATCATTTCATTAAATCATTAATACATTCATTGTGCGAGGGCGTGTATGCTCATTCATCACTCGTAACGTAATCATAATGCGATATTCATGCGGAATCTATAATCATCATGTGACTTTCCTACTTCAAGATGGATAGAGTCGTCGAGGACGCAGGGAAGAGGCGCGGTGCGGCCGAACCCGGATCTCGTGTGCATGCCCACACGAACGCGAGGGATATCATTAATTCATCAAATAGCTACTCATTCATCCCAGATAATCATTCACCTGTCAGTGAGTCGCACGAGAGGCATCTCACTCGGAAGGTGTTCGGGTTGATCCATTCATATTTATGCAGGGGCATGATGGCCTGTGATGACTCGGATGACGCGGATAGTGGAGACCATGCAGACCTCGATGGGTTGTGGTCCACCGCAATGTGGATACCAGTGCCATTTCATGGACAGACCGGAGGAGTGAATCGATTGTTGGCGATATCTCTCGCCGATGCCGCCTACTTTTGAGGGTTCGCGTAACCAAGTGATATTGTTCATTGGCTCGAGCATTTTGATAAACTCTTCGACATGGTTCGGTGTCGGAGGAGAGTAAAGTGGCGAGCGGCTTATTACTTGAGTAAGGGCGCTTATTCGTGGTGGCTTTCTCGTGAAACCCATCGATCGTGATTGTATTTGGAGCGAGTTCAAGACTCTCATGTTAGAGAGGTATTATCCGGCTCACTTCGTGAAGCTAAGTTGTCGAGGTTTTGAACCCCGAACCCGATGGGGACGAGGGTGTTATTGTCATCGGCCGAGAAGTTTCGTGGACTACTTGGGTTTGCTTCCAATTATCCGTCTTGAGGCGGATAAAATTAAGTATTTTAGCAAGAGGCTAAATCCAGCTGAGGATGCGGTTGTTCAACCACAATTGTAATTCACTTAGTGAGTTCATCGGGAAGGCTCTTGGAGCAGAGCTTTTGATCAAGGAGCTTACTCAGAAGCATCCTTCAGTTTCTTCAGGTGTGAGGACTAGAATGCCGGCTCGTTCAGAGGGACATCGGACTCCGTCATCCAAGGGGTCGTTTTCTAGTCGTCTTCGTGGCCGGGACAAAGATCTTCCTCTCAGGCGACGAGTTCGACTGTTGTTTGCTTTAACTGTGATTCAGCAGGTCACGTTAGTACCCGGTGCACGGTGCCAGCTATTGTTTGTTTTCTGTGTGGGAGGCAGGGACACCGGCAGAAATACTGCAGGGGTTCTAGCGCCAGTAAATCTCAAGAGAGCTCGAGGGCCTCGAGAGACTTCGTTACTCCAGCCCGTGCATCATCCAAGGGACCCTATCAGGCCTCGAGGGCCAGAGGTAAGGACATTCATCACCGGTTTGAACAAGTTAATTCTTGTGCGTTAATAGTATAATCATTCATTTCATTGTCGTCCATTCATTCATATAATTCATTCATCATATATATCAATCATATGGGGACTCATAATTATCGATTAATCATTCAATTCACGAGGAACGGCGGTTCCAATCACTTCAGGGATCTATCACTCATGACGTTATTAATTCACCTTGGTGAGTCATTCCAAATCCTTGTCGGATTTGTAGTCATTTATCATTCATCATTCATTTTGTCACTTTCATTCTCGTGACCTTCTGAGATCATAGTTAGTGGCGAGTTCATCGTCGGATATACCTTAAATCGTTGAGATAGAGGAAATCGATGATATGGAAGGATATCGATGTTGGGTACATTTGAGATGTAACCTTGTTTTGGATGACTGTGTTAATCTATCAGTAATAATGTATCGTGACTGTGGATCATTTATTGTTGATCTACCTTATTATGATTATATTTGAGAATCTTGAGATTTGGATCATTTGTTGGGAGTTCATACCTCCGGCGTTGTGCTCGAGATTTCGTGATAATTTGAGAAATCGTTCACTGTGTTTCGAGACGTCAAGTCTTGGGGACTTGGGCTTGCGGTTGATTTGGTCCCGAGGACTATTTGGGCGTTATTGTTTTCAGATCGTGATGGATAGTTCATATCCCGAGTTGTTTACCCTCAGTTTCGAGGACGAAACTCTTTTTAAGGGGGGGAGTATGTAATACCCGGTTGTAATTCAGTCATTATCATTCAGTAATTTCATTCGGTGATTGTCACTCAGTGGATTTTCACTCATTTATAATCATTCATCAATCATATTCATTCACCGTGTTCACCGTTCGGAAAAACTTCGAGTTGTGTATCGTTATTGTTCATTGTTTCAACTTTCCTCATATGAGTTCGACTTTGTTAGATCACCATTAATTTTTGGTAACTCCAAAAATTCTAAATCTTTGCAATATTATAGAGCATCGAGTTAGCTTTCCAATGGTTCGAACGGTGAGTCAATCGGAGTCCGGACGAGAGAGTTATGGTCGTTTTAGCTCAACCGCTCATTTTTCGATTTTGGCGATCATCGCCGAATGAACTCGCCGTGTCGTCCGACACGCCCGTGCCGTACTCGTCCGGAAAGTGCCGAAGTGTTCGCCTCAGACCCGACTGCTTGCCTCGCACGGCCGAGTCGAACCCTTCCGGATAAGCTGAGCGATCGCTGACACGCCCGACCGTGTCGCCTGCACGGCCGAGTCATGCCGAAGTCGCCGTCGGACGGTCATCGTCGGGAGGCTCCTTCGCCGCGACCGTGTCATGCAGGACACGGTCGAGTCCTCGCTGCCAACCGTCGGCCAGGTATGCGACACGACCGTGCCGATCGGCACGGCCGTGTCCGGCAGCGATCAACTCCTTAAATTCGCTTTTTTCAAAGATTTCACCATTTTTTCCCCTTTTCTTCACCTTCAACCGAGAGAGTAAGCTTGAGGGAAGGTTTTTCCTTCACAAATCATTTGGGTGTTTGATTTTCTTCATCTCCTTTCGATCGTGAAGCCCGATAATCAATTTAACGCGTGTTCTTCGGATTAAAGTACTTGGATCTTCAAAGGTAATATTCTTCAACACCTTGGATGTCGATTCTATGTTGAGATATGATGTTTTGGACGTTATAATCATGTTATATGAAGGGACATGTATATGATTATGAGTTTATATAAGGATTCATTGGATTATTGAGGATTATTCAAGAACACTTTGAATATCGAGTCGAAATTGGGGGTTTTCGATTAATTGTCGTTATAATCACGTTTTCGGATATTCATTTTGGATTATTGATAGTATTCATGGGGTTTTGTGGGTTTGAATCATTCATTGGGAGTTGGTTTCGGATGTAATTGAGTTTTGGTTGTAAACAATTGGAGATTGTTTACAACGCGTTTGTGTAAATGCCCCAATGAGTTTCGGGTATTGTTGTATCGACTTTTGAGTTGGTTGTGATTATGCTTGATTCATGTATTAAGAGAATTGTTGGTTTTTGTGTTGTTTAAGGTTGTTCAAGCGGCCGGTAATTTCATTAAGGACGTTGATCGTGGAAGTACCTTCTCGCCTTCGGTTTGAGGCAAGTTTTATACTTGTCGTCAATGAGCTAATGTCATCATGTATGTGTATGAATGTGTTGTATCATTCCGAGACTTAGTCTCTTCATGAATTCATTGATATCAAGAGATCGCTCGACACGATACCTTTTGGCAATTTTGCCAAATGTTATTGTTGTTCGTTAACGGCCGATTCAAGGCATTGTGATACTCATTATTAATGTCATTGTCGATAGCTTCGCGGTATCGATGTATCGATTGTTGTTAATATAGATGTCAATTTAAGATATCGTTGAGATCATTGTTATTCTGTTCGGATTGTCATTAAAATCAGCGAGCCGATTTAAGGCATTGGCTTATTCATTTCTCATCTTCGCCGCTTCAGAATCGATTAAAGGTGCCGAGGCATCCTTCATATCATTGTTATCGAATTGCCGTTCTCAGGTAAATCGAAATGTTCAATCATTCACTAAATCATTGTTATCGATTGACCTTTCTAAGGCAATCGAGGTATTCACTCATTCATCGTATCATTGTTATCGATTGGCCGTTCTCAGGCAAATCGAAGTGTTCAATCATTTATGGTATCATTGTTGTCGATTGACCGTTTTAGGCAATCGAGGTATTAAATCATCCGCTGCATCATTGTTGTCGGTTGGCCGTTTTAAGGCAATCGAGGTGTTAATTTGGGACTGTCAAGGACGGTGTCTATCCGTGTGTTACTATCATCGTGTTGGCCGACTCAAGGCAGCACACTATCATTCATTGTGATACGGCTGGATGCCGTGGCTTCGGCCCTAATTGTGATACGGCTTTCATGCCGTGGCTTCGGCCCTAATTGTGATACGGCTTTCATGCCGTGGCTTCGGCCCTAATTGTGATACGGCTTTCATGCCGTGGCTTCGGCCCTAATCAATAACAGCTTCGGGCTGTTTCGGCTTCACGTGATTGTGATATTTGACAGTTTTCGGCTGTTTTTAGGCCTTGTGATTGTCTTGTTAATTTCATTGGAGCCTCCGGGCATTGTGATTCATATTTAATCCTGTTCTGGTTTGGTTCATGTCGTGTAATTCATTGTGGTATTCTGTGATTATGATTCGCCGTTGGGCACTTATGTTCTAACCTGTCGAACAGGTATTAATAGTATGCCGTGGGCATAGTATTTCACGAATGCTCGGTTCTTACCTTGGTTTGTGAGCATCTCGTATTATTATCATCATTATACCGTTTCATTCTGCCTTTGGATGCATATCATGTTATACATGTATTTGATGTTCATTATCTGGATGACTGACCCCGTGGGGGCGGAACATGTTTTCATGTTTTAGGTGCTTGCGAGGAGAGAGTTGAGGCACAGGGGCATGACGATGGCGACGAGGCATACGAGCGATACTAGTCCGAGTTGTTCATTGTTGGTCAGTCAGTTGGAGTGTACTCCAGTCTTGTCAGTTGTTGTCGTGTTGTATTACCCGAACAGATGTTCGTGGATGTTGTTGTATTTCATTTTTGGCCATGTAGGCTACTTTTGTCGTTAAAATTCCTTATCGGAATATTGTGTCGGATATCATGGTAGGGACTATGATTTTCCCTTGTTGTGTTAATTAATGTATTTTTAGTCATGTTCGCCAGGTGGATCTCCTGGCGTGGGGTCCACGGCACTGTAATAACCCAATAGGATTTGGGGGTGTTACAGGACTGAACTTGTGAGTTTTGGTAAACCAGAGGGGCCATTTGTAACACCCCCAATCCACTCAGGGATATTACACGCCGTAGACCCTCTCCTCGAAGATCTACCAGTCTGGTAACAACATTTAACATCTCGACAATGCCTTCAAGGCTAAATGACTCAGTAGACCGATTTGGTCTTTCAATAAAATATACAACTCAATTACAACATATACCCACACAGGGGTCAAAGTACAATAAACTCCCGTACAACGGGGAAAAGATACTGCAGCGGAAAAGAAAATACAACTAGACCAATACGACATCAACGGATCCTCGTGCGATTAGTATCGTTCATCTTTCATCATCCTTCGTGCCGACCCTGTGTTATGCTCCAAAACCTGAATGCAAAAATAGACATCCACCCCCCCGAATACTCGGGGGTTAGCAAAACTCCACTGTTTTGCTAGTGCAAATACAAAGTGCAAATACGAGCCATACAATTCACATTCCACGAATAACAATAACCAGGAATCCTCAAAGTTCCAAACAAAACAAAAAGTACTTCTCGAGGCAAGGGTTTGAGAAAACATTTCAAAATCGAAATACCATAAATCAATGGAAGTAATTTATAAAACGGTTTAGAATGCCATCGAGAGTTTTGATAGAAAACAATTTAGGATTATCAAATCCTACTTTTCAAAATCCAAAAGACAAAAGGGGTCACCGCCCCAAAGGTTTACTTTCTGAAAAATGACATTAACCAAACCGTTGGGATTTTAGCCCCAAATCCGTAAAACGACTTTCACAAAACCATTGGGATTTTAGCTCCAAATCTCAGCAACTCACAGTACACAAGAACGACCACAAGGTTCGTCTCCCAACATCAAAATCCACAAATAAAAGATTTAAAACAAACAACAAAATACTCTAGTGCCATCCTAGCCAAGTAGACCAAACGAACAACTTACCTCTTACACACTTAGTCAATGCATGCAATCATGAAAACCGTTCAAAAGCACTCATTTCCGGAAATGCCAATGATCAAACCACATTTGTAAAATGCACCACAATTAACCGCGGACCCACAACTTCGTGGATCCCTGCCGAGACCCCGTCGGATCTAACCCACAGTGGTTAAAAGCAAGCTCGCGGTTCCACAGCTTCGTGGAGCCCTACCGAGACCCCGTCGGATCTAACCCGCAGTGAGCATACACACACACGTTACTCATGCAATACTAACATACTAAGAATGTAAGTTCATTAAGAATACTCACTAGAGATGGCCATTAACTCGACACCATTATCAAACTCTTCAAAACACCACAACAAGATTAAATACAGAATACACGATTCCATAACTTAAACAATAGGAGTATCATCATAAAATCCTTCAACGTTCAAAATAACCAAATCATAATCAATTCTCAAAACACCGTTCACAAATCATACTCGTTTTGAAAGAAAGCCTTTAACGAGGCCAAACCGAAATCCTTTGAAACTTCATTTCAAATAACCAAACAAACACATCAAGACGACCACCGATCATCGTATCCATAAAACGAGAAAAGTATGGGCAAGGTACTTGCCTCGATACCACGAGCACGGAACCACGAACGGATACGGCTCAACCGGGAAGCTTCGGAACGCCCGATGCTAACGAAAAGGAAGACGACAACGAACGGAACGGAAGAATCAAGCACGACCGCGAGGAACCGACGAAAATGAACCTAACGATTCGAATAGCACAATCACAACCACTTCTAAACGATTATGGAAATGGAATACACCCGGAGAACCCGCCTATGATTCATGTATATTCGTACCAAAAATAACGAGGGCGGACCACAACCAAACCCTCTCGATTCCGTAAAAATCCACAAAATATCCATGAATCCGTAGGAAAACTAAAGATACTAACAATATTAATCGTATTCATCATGAATCCACCAACAAAACGGAACGAATCGGAAGAAAAACCCAAAACCCCCAAATTAATCGAAAATAGGGTTCTAGAAATATTACCTTTGGAGATTCAAGAACTAAGATCCGTAGAACACGCGTTAGATCGATTATCCGAGCCTCAAAACCGAAGGAAGATGATGAAAATCGACTCCCGAATGAAGAATGCTTGAGAAGTTCTTCCCCCCTTAGCTCTCTCTCTCTCTCTCGCGCAGGTGAAAATGAAGGAGAAGACGACCGATCTCGTCTAATAAGGACGAGATTGCACAATTACCGCTTTGTGTGCCGCGGCACAGCCGAAGTGTGCCGCGGCACAGGCCAAAATTTTACTCCTGTGGTTTCAGCGGTGTGCCGCGCACGGCTGCATCTACGGTTTTGGTCGCAGATGTCACACGGTGTGCCGCGGCACGACGGGTGTGTGCCGCATCGACTTCGGCATTGTGCCGCGGCACGATGGTGTGCCGCGGCACACAGATCTGCCCGACCAACAACTGAAGAAATTTGTGTGCCGCGGCACACACATCTTGTGCCGCGGCCCACGCCCCTTTCTGGGTCCCAAAATGATGAAAATGATCCGGAAAGAGAATAAAACGATAGGAATTAATATTTGGGAACCAATAACACAAAATGGATCCACGTCAACCCCGAAACGGCGGTTCCGCACAACTATAACGAGAATACAGTTCAACAGTTGACGGGAAGGACACACTGAAAGGTACACGAGGGTCACTACGATCGAGAAATACACCAAAAAAGAAAATTACCGAAATTCGAAATTGCGGATATTACATTCTACCCTCCTTAAAAGAAGTTTCGTCCCGAAACTTAAAACAAGTAGGGAGAAGCAATATCCCCTCCAGGAAAACTCAACGAGATACACAAGAAATGCGTAACTTACGCCCATCGGCGAAACGTTAAAAGCAACACAAAGAGACATACGGCGTGAAAACACGCTCCACGACGACCAACACAATGCCACCGGTAGAGACATAATAAAATCAACAAGTGACAAGTGTCATCAAACAGATAACACAATCAAGTCGATTATCCGAACAATCACAAAACACAACCAACGAAAATCAATACGATTGACCAACCTAACGATATATTGATCAAAACGCGAGCCAAACGCTGAACAAATACGAAATTCTACCGCCTAAGGGCTGGAAGATCGAAAACGAAACTAATTTCCCGAACTGAAGGGAATTACGAAGGAGCCTGAATGTTCACCAATCACGGAACGAGATCAATAAAAACCGAACAATCAAACGATCGAACCACAACGATCGAGACAACAAAAATCGAAGAATCATGTCCGAAACACGAAGGATAATAAAATTCAAACAACAACTCCAAGGTTCACATCTCGACTCGAGACAATATATGATCCGGTGAAAACAACAGGATGTGCATTCGCATAAGATCCACAGGAAAGGGGATAGCAATTAAAAAGTCACAACGACAAACGAGTTATTCCGAAACAATACCACACTCGTTCGGTAAACAAAAACAAGGGGTAGGACAAGCTCAGAAATGTCAACGAACATAAATGAGTCGACAGAGTCGAAAACATAAGAGTTCCAAATCCGATCCACTTCGAATAAAGAACTAATAGAACCAGATGACGTCACTCCCGAACAAGGTTCACAAGAATCGAACCGAACCCGAAAAAGTCACAGCGATAACCAGATCGACCCACAACAAGGTCGTAGCTCGTTCGGACGATGAAACCGAAATACAGAACAAGTTCGTAAAGTATCAACGAACATGAGCGAATCGATAGACTGGAGAAAGAGAAAATACAGAAGTCAAAATAGTACGGGCATTACCTCCGACCTCGTCCACGAAATTCACAAAACGGGAGCCAGGTAGCAAGACATTAAACAACCGACACATAACGGAACCATCACCGATGCACACGGTCATACCAACCCAAGCTCTAACAGCTCGCACTTGCGCGACAACGCAGAAATCACCACGAGGCGACAATATTCAACACCGACATCCCACCTCTCACAAGGGGCTAACACAACAAATGTGTGGAAAACGACTCAACACTCACACCGCCAATTCGGTCATACTCGGGAGCAAACATCAAAATGACAACGCGAACATCATACATATATACCACCCTCAAACGGAATGGATAGGTTTTAAAACGAAAACCTCATTTTAATAATAATTTAGAAGAACACCGATTGATCTTGAGTATCACCTTTCAAAAGTACAAACGTGAAACATCGTTATCAAGACTTTGGAGAACCATTTCGCATTTGATAAAAATGAGGACACTTTCCCTTAGTGAAAACTTTCGTAATATTCGACCCTCGGTCTAAATAAAAGTGTTTCTAAAACATTGAAAATATCTCAAAATATTTTGGTCCTCGAGGCGTAAAAATTTGAAATATATTGTGGCACTGGATGTACCACAAGAAAATAACTCATTTGAAAAATATGTCTCAAATTTATTTCTAAGATACTCAAGTTTTCGAAAATAATTCAATGCCAAAAAGGACGATGCCAAAAAGGCTAGAATGCCCAAAAATTTCAGGTAATCACACGGAACATCATGGCGCTGTGGGTCCCGCGTCGGAACCCCAGGCTAAAAACCATTTACAAAAATGCCAAAAGGCTGATGACGGTAATATTTCAAAAACTCACGAAAGCCATTTACAAAATACTAAATACCGTCATAAGAATTTCGTCAAAGCGGTCAAGGCCATAATGCCAAAAACTCGGTTAAGGGAAGCGGTTATCGAAATAAAACTCGGTCGATAAAATACCGAAAGTCATTACAAAAGAACTCACGCAGCGAATAAAAGAAATACAGTTCAACACGCACAATCCAGCAACACCACTCCTCATAAGAACAAAATATTAGAGTCAAATCGATGCGAAAATCATAAAAATATTGTAAAACAAGTCGAACGTGTATAAGCACAAAGCTTCCACAAGAGAACTTGTAAAATGTGCAAATCGATTAGAAAATCATCAGCAACGGACAAAAACAACAATAAAAAAAAACATCACAAGCGACGACACTCCTCGTATAAATCAAATACGAGAGTCGATTAAATACATATCGTGAAATCAAAATCCACATAAGGATTCCATCACTTAACAAATAATCATAAAAATAGCTCGTGTCACACGAGGCACAACACAAAGAAGGGAGACTTACTTCCACAGGTCGCACGAAGATGATGATCGCCCCACGATACTAATCACGACCAACAAACTCAAACGACGCGTCGCGACACGACTCAGTCAGACTAAATCCGACGAGACAAAACTCAATAGACACCACTGACCCGACAGCCTAGGTTTTCACAACCTAAGCTCCGATACCATTTATGTAACACCCCCAATCCACTCAGGGATATTACACGCCGTAGACCCTCTCCTCGAAGATCTACCAGGCTGGTAACAACATTTAACATCTCGACAATGCCTTCAAGGCTAAATGACTCAGTAGACCGATTTGGTCTTTCAATAAAATATACAACTCATTTAAAACTTATACCCACGCAGGGGTCAAATTACAATAAACTCCCGCATAACGGGAAAAGATCTTGCAATGAAAAGAAAATACAACTACACCAATACGACATCAACGGATCCTCGTGTGATTAGTATCGTTCATCTTTCATCATCCTTCGTGCCGACCACGTGTTATGCTCCAAAACACGAATGCAAAATAGACATCCACCCCCCCGAATACTCGGGGGTTAGCAAAACTCCACTGTTTTGCTAGTGCAAATACAAAGTGCAAATACGAGCCATACAATTCACATTCCACGAATAACAATAACCAGGAATCCTCAAAGTTCCAAACAAAACAAAAAGTACTTCTCGAGGCAAGGGTTTGAGAAAACATTTCAAAATCGAAATACCATAAATCAATGGAAGTAATTTATAAAACGGTTTAGAATGACATCGAGAGTTTTGATAGAAAACAATTTAGGATTATCAAATCCTACTTTTCAAAATCCAAAAGACAAAAGGGGTCACCGCCCCAAAGGTTTACTTTCTGAAAAATGACATTAACCAAACCGTTGGGATTTTAGCCCCAAATCCGTAAAACGACTTTCACAAAACCATTGGGATTTTAGCCCAAATCTCAGCAACTCACAGTACACAAGAACGACCACAAGGTTCGTCTCCCAACATCAAAATCCACAAATAAAAGATTTAAAACAAACAACAAAATACTCTAGTGCCATCCTAGCCAAGTAGGCCAAACGAACAACTTACCTCTTACACACTTAGTCAATGCATGCAATCATGAAAACCATTCAAAAGCACTCATTTCCGGAAATGCCAATGATCAAACCACATTTGTAAAATGCACCACAATTAACCGCGGACCCACAGCTTCGTGGATCCCTGCCGAGACCCCGTCGGATCTGTAATATCCGCAATTTCGAATTTCGGTAATTTTATTTTTTCGGCGGAAGTTCGTTTTGACAACTCTATCATGACCGTTTCGTCATTCCGAGAATGATTAATTCTGCACTTTTTGTCATCCGAGTTCGTTTCAGTGTCGTTTTGTTGAGTTCCGTGTCCTTAATCGACTTTTTCACGTGGGAGTTCGACTTTGTAACGTCACCATTAATTCTTGGAAACTCAAAAAATTCTGAATCTTTGCAACATTATATAGCATCAAGTTAGCTTTCCAATGGTTCAAACGGTGAGTCAATCGGAGTCCGGACGAGAGAGTTATGGTCGTTTTAGCTCACCCGCTCATTTTTTCAGTTATTGACCGATCACTGCCGGCCGAACTCGGCCGTGTCGTCCGACACGGCCCGTGCCGTACTCGTACGGAAATTACGAAGTCTCTGCCTCAGGACCCGACCGTGTCGTCGGGCACGGCCGAGTCGAACTCTTCCGGATAGGCCAGAACCGACTGCCCAGACGCCCGACCGTGTTCCAGGACACGGTCGAGTCGTGCCGAGTCGCTGTCGGACGGGTCACTATCGGAAGGCCCCTCCGCGCCGCGACCGTGTCTAGCAGGACACGGTCGAGTCCCTGCCGGCCAGCTGCGCGCCACGACCGTGTCAGGCGGACACGGTCGAGTCTGTCAGCCTATTTAAGGCCTGGCAGCGTTTTTCTTCAGCCATTTTCTCATTCTTTTCTTCCGTGACGCGTCTGGGTGTGTGAATCTTCTAGAGATGTTGTTGGACAATGAATCCATGAATTTTTGAGGTTCATATCATCAATCATCCGTCCTATAACATCCTCCGATCTACCAAATCAGGTCAGATTTCCTAGAAATCTAGTTTTGGGGAAGTTGGGTGTTTTGGTTGTTTTCATCCGTTTAATCCGATTTAACTTAGGATTATGATGTATTGATGAATATTTAGATGTATTATATCATTTCCTTTATTATTCCATGGTTGGATCGTATCGATTCGTTGTTTGAGTCGAGTTCTTGACCGACGCCTTGAAGGTGTCCGGTAAAATGTCTTAGAGGGGTTTTCGGGCGTTCTACGATTATTCTTCCTCGTATGATCGATGATTTATTGATTGTATGATGTTAGGGTCGTGTTTCTTGCGAAGAAACCGTGTTGAACCCTTTCGTTCGTCGTCGTCTTCCGTTTCGATAGCATTGGGCGTTTCGAAGCTTTCCGGTTGAGCCGTGTTCGTCGAAATACTTGCGTGCCGATTTTGAGGCAAGTACCTCGTCCATACAATTCTTGTTTTGTGAATATGATAATTGGTGATCGTCTTTATATGTTTGTTTGATTGTTTGAAACGAGTTTTCAAAAGATTCGATTAGCCTGGTTAAAGGCTCTCTTTCAAAACGCGTGTGTTTTGTAATTGTGTGAGTTGTAAGTGACTACGTGGATATTTGGATATGTTTGGTGTTGATGTTGCGCTTGATAATACGTGTGTACATATATTATCTCTTTTCGGTGCGTTTTGGTTTGATGTGGTGTTGTGCTAAGTGTTTGATTCCTCTGGTTGAATTGTTTGGATATCCTTGTTGTGACGTGTTAATTGTGTGAATGTATTTCGCTCACCTCGGGAGGGTCCGACGGGATCACGGAGGGAATCCAATGGTATAGCCCTGGATTCACGAGTGCGGTTGTTTGTTTTGTGAATGTATTTGCTCACCTCGGGAGGGTTCGACGGGGCCACGGAGGGAATTCCAATGGTATAGCCCTTGATTCACGAGTAAAACTTCACGAATTGGTGTATATGATTTCGAAAACGCATTCTACTCACCTTGGGAGGGTCCGACGGGGCCACGAAGGGAATCCAATGGTATAGCCCTGGATTCACGAGTTGGTGTTGTATTTTTGGTGACCAAGGTTTACGTATCTTGGGCGATTATATTGTTTTGATTTTATGTCCGTCGAGGACACGTGACGTGGGTTTTAACCCTGTGAACTGTTGTCGGTTTTCTATTGGCGAAAACAAAACCTTTGGGCTGTGACCCTGTTGATTTTTGGAAAGATAAGGATTCGGTAAATCCTAAATTGTTTTCTATTAAAACTCTCGATGGCATTTCAAACTGTTTTATAAATTGTTTCCCTTTAACTTGTGGTCTTTCGGTTTTGGAATGTTTACTCAAATTCTTGCCTCGGGAAGTATTTTTCGTTACGTTTGGATTTTTGAGGATTCCTGGTTATTGTTATTCGTGGAATGTGAATTGTATGGCTCGTATTTTTGCACTTGTACTTGCACTAGCAAAACAATGGAGTTTTGCTAACCCCCGAGTATTCGGGGGGTGGATGTCTATTTTTGCATTCAGGTTTTGGAGCATGGCATAGGGTCGGCACGAAGGATGATGAAAGATGAACGATACTAATCACACGAGGATCCGTTGATGTCGTATTGGTCTAGTTGTATTTTCTTTTCCGCTGCAGTATTTGTTTCCCGTTGTACGGGTGCGGTTGTATTTTGACCCCTGCGTGGGCATGAGTTGTATTCGAGTTGTAAGTATTTATTGAAAGACCAAATCGGTCTACTGAGTCATTTTAGCCTTAAAGGCATGGTTGAGTTGTTATATGTTGTTACCAGCCTGGTAGATCCTTGAGTAAAGGTTCTACGGCGTGTAATATCCCTGAGCGGATTGGGGGTGTTACAGAATGGTATCGGAGCGCTTTGGTAGTGGAAACCTAGGCTGTCGGGTTAGTGGTGTCTATTGAGTTTTTGTCTCGTCGGATTTTGTCTGACTAAGTCGTGTCGCGACGCGTCGTCTGAGTTTGTTGGTCGTGATTAGTATCGTGGGCGATCATCATCTTCGTGCGACCTGTGAATGTAAGTCTCCCTTCTTTGTGTTGTGCCTCGTGTGACACGAGCTATTTTTATGATTATTTGTTAAGTGACGGAATCCTCTTATGGATTTTGATTTCGTGTTATGTGATTATTTGACTCCCATTTTTCGTTCATATGAGGAGTAGTGTTGTCATCTGTGCATGTTTGACTTTATTTCTTTTATCCGCTGCGTGAGTTCTTTTGTAATGGCTTTCGGTATTTTACCGACCGAGTTTTATTTCAAAACCAATTCCCTTAACCGAGTTTTTGGCATTATGGCCTTGATCATTTTGGCGAAATTCTTATGACGAAATTTAGTATTTTGTAAATGGATTTTGTGAGTTTTTGAAATATTACGTCATCGGCCTTTTTGGTAGTTTATAAAAGGTTTTTAGCCTGGTGGGTTCGTAGCAGGACCCACGGCGCTATATTGTTCCTTGTAATTACTCAAAATTTTTGGGCATTCTAACCCATTGAATTATTTTGAAAACCTTGAGTATCTTAGAAAATTAAAATTCGAGACGTACTTTTAAAACGAATTATTTTCTTGCGTTGTTTTCAAGGTGTTTTCTAATGCCGCAATACATTTCAAAATTTTCCGGTTGAGGACCAAAAATATTTTGAGATATTTTCAAGTGCTTTCTTAGACCCAAGGGTCGAATATTTCTGAAAGTTTTGCACTAAAAGAAATGTGTCCTCATTTTTGTTCAAACGCAAGATGATTTTCAAAGTCTCGATAATGGTGTTTGTACTACTTTTTGTAAAATTTTACTCAAGATCATCCGTCGTTTCCAAATGTTTTCAAAAGGTGTTTTCGTTTTAAAACCTATCATTCTGCTATGGACCGGAAATGCGTGTATGGTTTTCGAACTTTCGTTACGGTGTTAACCCCGAATTGTGATTGAATTGGTGGCGTGAGCGTCGAGTCATTCGCCACGCATATATTTTGTTAGCCCTTGTGGGAGGTGTGATGACGATCCTTAATGTTGTCATTTCGTGGTGGCTTGCGTGTTATCGCACCTGTGTGAGCTGTTAAAGCTTGGGTTTGTACGTTTGTGTACATATGTGAGTGTTTCATAATGTTTGTAATTATGTGCTGGTTATTGTTCGGGCCGTTGAGGTCGCCGAACGATACCGTCGTTGCTGTAGTGTTTGTGTGTATTATTTTACGATGATAATCGTTGTATATGATATGTATTATGATTCCTTGTTGTGCTGAGTTGGCATCTCCGCTATGTTGTTTTGCGACGTTATGCCCCATTGTATCTAGCATTTATATTTTCGGTATGCCGAGCGGGGACATTTCAACCGAGATATTCCGGGGCATACACGTGTAAATTGTCCTTCTCGTCAGTAACACATTTCAAGTGTGGACTCGAGGGACACCGAATTCAGTTTTGCGAATTGTCTACCGAGACTTTTGGAGTTCGCGCTTCAGCACAGTCATCGGAATCGGCCTTGAGAGGCCTTTGAAAGATGTTTCTGTCAGTTGCTTGTTGTGTTGTCACCTTGATTTCGTGTTGTGAGTTTCGGAAACGACACTTCTTTTAGAAGGGGTCGAATATAATACCCGTATTATTTTGGACTCTGCATTTCCTCTTTCTCAGGTCTATCGACTCGCTCGTGTTCGTTGACACTTTCTGAACTTGTTCTGTATTTCGGTTTCATCGTTCGAACGAGCTGCGATCTTGTTTTTCTGTTTATCGCTATGACTTTTCTGAGTCCGGTTCGATACTTGTGAACCTTGTTCGGATGTAACATCTTTTGGTTCTACTAGTTCTTTTATTCGAAGTGGATCAGATTTTGAACTTCTGTATATTCTACTTTGTCGACTCATTTATGTTCGTTGACATTTCTGAGCTTGTCCTGCCCCTTGTTTTTGTTTATCGAACGAGTGTGGCATCATTTCGGAATAACTCATTTGTCGTTGTGACTTTTCAATTTCTATTCCCTTTCATGTGGATCTTATGTGAATGCATACGTTGTTGTTTTCACCGGATCATATATTGTCTCGAGTCGAGATGTGAACCTTGGAGTTGTTGTTTGAATTTTATTGTTCTTCGTGATTCGAACATGATTGTTCGCTTTTGTTGTCTCGACCGTTGTGGTTCGGTCGTTTGTTTGTTCGGTTTTTGTCCTCGTTTCGTGATCGTTGAGCATTCAGGCTCCTTCCTAATTCCCTTAAGTTTGGGAAATTAGTCTCGTTTTCGATCTTCCAACCCTTGGGCGGTGGAATTGATATTAGTTCAGTGATTGGCTCGCGTTTCTATTGATGTACCGTTGGGTTGGTCAATCATTCTGACTTTCGTTCGTTGTGTTTTGTGATTGTCGGATAATTGACTTGGCTATATTATCCGTTTGATGACGCTTGTCATTTGTTGGTTTTATTGTATCCCTAACGGCGACATTGTGTTGGTCGTCGTGGAGCGTGTTTTCACGCCGTATGTCTCTTTGCGTTTCTTGCAGCGTTTCGCTGTTGGGCGCGAGTTTTCTATTTTTGTGTATCTCGTCGAGTTTTCCTGGCGGGTATATTGCTCCCCCCTACTTGTTTTAAGTTTCGGGACGAAACTTCTTTTAAGGAGGGTAGAATGTAATATCCGCAATTTCGAATTTCGGTAATTTTATATTTTCGGCGGAAGTTCGTTTTGACAACTCTATCATGACCGTTTCGTCATTCCGAGAATGATTAATTCTGCACTTTTTGTCATCCGAGTTCGTTTCAGTGTCGTTTTGTTGAGTTCCGTGTCCTTAATCGACTTTTTCACGTGGGAGTTCGACTTTGTAACGTCACCATTAATTCTTGGAAACTCAAAAAATTCTGAATCTTTGCAACATTATAGAGCATCAAGTTAGCTTTCCAATGGTTCAAATGGTGAGTCAATCGGAGTCCGGACGAGAGAGTTATGGTCGTTTTAGCTCACCCGCTCATTTTTTCAGTTATTGATCGATCACTGCCGGCCGAACTCGGCCGTGTCGTCCGACACGGCCCGTGCCGTACTCGTCCGGAAATGCCGAAGTCTCTGCCTCAGGACCCGACCGTGTCGTCGGGCACGGCCGAGTCGAACTCTTCCGGATAGGCCAGAACCGACTGCCCAGACGCCCGACCGTGTTCCAGGACACGGTCGAGTCGTGCCGAGTCGCTGTCGGACGGGTCACTATCGGAAGGCCCCTCCGCGCCGCGTCCGTGTCTAGCAGGACACGGTCGAGTCCCTGCCGGTCAACTGTGCGCCACGACCGTGTCAGGCGGACACGGTCGAGTCTGTCAGCCTATTTAAGGCCTCGGCGGCGTTTTCTTGACCATTTTCTCATTCTTTTCTTCCCGTGACGCTGTGGGTGTGTGAATCTTCTAGAGATGTTGTTGGACAATGAATCCATGAAGGTTTGAGGTTCATATCATCAATCATCCGTCCTATAACATCCTCCGATCTACCGACTCAGGTCAGATTTCCTAGAAATCTAGTTTTGGGGAAATTGGGTGTTTTGGTTGTTTTCATCCGTTTAATCCGATTTAACTTAGGATTATGATGTATTGATGAATATTTAGATGTATTATATTATTTCCTTTATTATTCCATGGTTGGATCGTATCGATTCGTTGTTTGAGTCGAGTTCTTGACCGACGCCTTGAAGGTGTCCGGTAAAATGTCTTAGAGGGGTTTTCGGGCGTTCTACGATTATTCTTCCTCGTATGATCGATGATTTATTGATTGTATGATGTTAGGGTCGTGTTTCTTTCGAAGAAACCGTGTTGAACCCTTTCGTTCGTCGTCGTCTTCCGTTTCGATAGCATTGGGCGTTTCGAAGCTTTCCGGTTGAGCCGTGTTCGTCGGGATACTTGCGTGCCGATTTTGAGGCAAGTACCTCGTCCATACAATTCTTGTTTTGTGAATATGATAATTGGTGATCGTCTTTATATGTTTGTTTGATTGTTTGAAACGAGTTTTCAAAAGATTCGATTAGCCTGGTTAAAGGCTCTCTTTTAAAACGCGTGTGTTTTGTAATTGTGTGAGTTGTAAGTGACTACGTGGATATTTGGATATGTTTGGTGTTGATGTTGCGCTTGATAATACGTGTGTACGTATATTATCTCTTTTCGGTGCGTTTTGGTTTGATGTGGTGTTGTGCTAAGTGTTTGATTCCTCTGGTTGAATTGTTTGGATATCCTTGTTGTGACGTGTTAATTGTGTGAATGTATTTCGCTCACCTCGGGAGGGTCCGACGGGATCACGGAGGGAATCCAATGGTATAGCCCTGGATTCACGAGTGCGGTTGTTTGTTTTGTGAATGTATTTGCTCACCTCGGGAGGGTTCGACGGGGCCACGGAGGGAATTCCAATGGTATAGCCCTGGATTCACGAGTAAAACTTCACGAATTGGTGTATATGATTTCGAAAACGCATTCTACTCACCTTGGGAGGGTCCGACGGGGCCACGAAGGGAATCCAATGGTATAGCCCTGGATTCACGAGTTGGTGTTGTATTTTTGGTGACCAAGGTTTACGTATCTTGGGCGATTATATTGTTTTGATTTTATGTCCGTCGAGGACACGTGGCGCTGGGTTTTAACCGTGTGAGCTGTTGTCGGTTTTCTATTGGCGAAAACAAAACCTTTGGGCTGTGACCTGTTGATTTTGGAAAGATAAGGATTCGGTAATCCTAAATTGTTTTCTATTAAAACTCTCGATGGCATTTCAAACTGTTTTATAAATTGTTTCCCTTTAACTTGTGGTCTTTCGGTTTTGGAATGTTTACTCAAATTCTTGCCTCGGGAAGTATTTTTCGTTACGTTTGGATTTTGAGGATTCTGGTTATTGTTATTCGTGGAATGTGAATTGTATGGCTTGTATTTTTGCACTTGTACTTGCACTAGCAAAACAGTGGAGTTTGCTAACCCCCGAGTATTCGGGGGGTGGATGTCTATTTTTGCATTCAGGTTTTGGAGCATGGCATAGGGTCGGCACGAAGGATGATGAAAGATGAACGATACTAATCACACGAGGATACGTTGATGTCGTATTGGTCTAGTTGTATTTTCTTTTCCGCTGCAGTATTTGTTTCCCGTTGTACGGGTGCGGTTGTATTTTGACCCCTGCGTGGGCATGAGTTGTATTCGAGTTGTAAGTATTTATTGAAAGACCAAATCGGTCTACTGAGTCATTTTAGCCTTAAAGGCATGGTTGAGTTGTTATATGTTGTTACCAGCCTGGTAGATCCTTGAGGAAAGGTTCTACGGCGTGTAATATCCCTGAGCGGATTGGGGGTGTTACAGGATCTAACCCACAGTGGTTAAAAGCAAGCTCGCGGTTCCACAGCTTCGTGGAGCCCTACCGAGACCCCGTCGGATCTAACCCGCAGTGAGCATACACACACACACGTTACTCATGCAATACTAACATGCTAAGAATGTAAGTTCATTAAGAATACTCACTAGAGATGGCCATTAACTCGACACCATTATCAAACTCTTCAAAACACCACAACAAGATTAAATACGGAATACACGATTCCATAACTTAAACAATAGGAGTATCATCATAAAATCCTTCAACGTTCAAAATAACCAAATCATAATCAATTCTCAAAACACCGTTCACAAATCATACTCGTTTTGAATGAAAGCCTTTAACGAGGCCAAACCGAAATCCTTTGAAACTTCATTTCAAATAACCAAACAAACACATCAAGACGACCACCGATCATCGTATCCATAAAACGAGAAAAGTATGGGCAAGGTACTTGCCTCGATACCACGAGCACGGAATCACGAACGGATACGGCTCAACCGGGAAGCTTCGGAATGCCCGATGCTAACGAAAAGGAAGACGACAACGAACGGAACGTAAGAATCAAGCACGACCGCGAGGAACCGACGAAAATGAACCTAACGATTCGAATAGCACAATCACAACCACTTCTAAACGATTATGGAAATGGAATACACCCGGAAAACCCGCCTATGATTCATGTATATTCGTACCAAAAATAACGAGGGCGGACCACAACCAAACCCTCTCGATTCCGTAAAAATCCACAAAATATCCATGAATCCGTAGGAAAACTAAAGATACTAACAATATTAATCGTATTCATCATGAATCCACCAACAAAAGCGAATCGGAAGAAAAACCCAAAACCCCCAAATTAATCGAAAATAGGGTTCTAGAAATATTACCTTTGGAGATTCAAGAACTAAGATCCGTAGAACACGCGTTAGATCGATTATCCGAGCCTCAAAACCGAAGGAAGATGATGAAAATCGACTCCCGAATGAAGAATGCTTGAGAAGTTCTTCCCCCCTTAGCTCTCTCTCTCGCGCAGGTGAAAATGAAGGAGAAGACGACCGATCTCGTCTAATAAGGACGAGATTGCACAATTACCGCTTTGTGTGCCGCGGCACAGCCGAAGTGTGCCGCGGCACAGGCCAAAATTTTACTCCCAGGTTTCCGCAGTGTGCCGCGGCACAGCCTGCGTGTGCCGCGGCACCCGGTACAGTCGGGTTTTGGTCGCAGATGTCACACGGGTGTGCCGCGCACCGACGGTGTGCCGCGACATCGATTTCAGACTGTGCCGCGGCACCGGATGGGTGTGCCGCGCACACAAGATGCCGCCCGACCAACAACTGAAGAAATTTGTGTGCCGCGGCACACACATCTTGTGCCGCGGCCCACGCCCCTTTCTGGGTCCCAAAATGATGAAAATGATCCGGAAAGAGAATAAAACGATAGGAATTAATATTTGGGAACCAATAACACGAAATGGATCCACGGCAACCCCGAAACGGCGGTTCCGCACAACTATAACGAGAATACAGTTCAACAGTTGACGGGAAGGACACACTGAAAGGTACACGAGGGTCACTACGATCGAGAAATACACCAAAAAAGAAAATTACCGAAATTCGAAATTGCGGATATTACACCATTCATGTAATTTTGTCTATAATTAATTATCTTGATCGGACATATGCCATTCTACTGTCCTTTCTCCTACAGGCAGATAGCAGGGCCGTCCCTGGCCCTGTGCAAGCTGTGCTACTGCACAGGGCCTCGGCCCAATATCAAGTTTTTAGGGCCCAAAAACTACATACACCTTTATATAAATGTTTTGCCATTATGCATTAAATATTTGCCTTGGCGCACTGGCATATGCAAGTAATTTTTAGACGGGGAGATCTAAGGTTCAATTCCCAGCACATATATTTTTTCTTTTTTATGACTTGTTGCTTCTTTTTTGTTAACTTTATGTTTTTTTCTATTTATGGAAATTATGTTATATTATATTACTTTTGGAATATATTTAACCAAAAATATAGTGTTTCTAGCAAATGTATTTTTGAATAAATATTTAAAAATTTTCAAAAAATAAGTCCAAAATTAATTAAATTTACAGTTGTTTTTAAAGAATAT
Source organism: Orobanche coerulescens (assembly GCA_033398695.1). Lineage (NCBI taxonomy): Eukaryota > Viridiplantae > Streptophyta > Magnoliopsida > Lamiales > Orobanchaceae > Orobanche > Orobanche coerulescens. Next base: position 151,949,135 of record CM065815.1, read on the forward strand.
TGTGATTTTGAGTTTTAACCGAATTTCTATTGACGAATTAAAATATTTAACCAAAAATATAGTATTTTTAGCAAATATATTTTTGAATAAATATTTAAAATTTTCCAAAAAATAAGTCCAAAATTAATTAAATTTACATTTGTTTTTAAAGAATATTGTGATTTTGAGTTTTAACCGAATTTCTATTGACGAATTAAAATAGTTTTTTAGAAATTTAATTTTGTTTGTAGCTATAACATTTTTTAATGTATATTTACTTCTTTTTATAATTAATTATTGGGTATATCGTTGATGATTTTGCAACCGACAGTAAATTATGTAAAACTCCGCCACTGAATGGACCAATTTTTAATATTTGAACAGGGCCTTATAATTGTTTGGGACGGCCCTGGCAGATAGGGTTGTATTATTGTTGTCGTGACAGGTGGTGTCGGTTGAACGGTGGAACTTTCATCATTCTGCTGTCTCGACATGTGGCGTTATGCCTGTGTTGTTGGATAAAGTCGGGCTGACTCTTTCACCGAAGCTGTTCTTCATTTGGATCGACTTATCAGATGAGCCTTCAGATGGCCTCGATCACTCTAAAGGATTTTAGAGTATCTTCAATATAGGATGTTTGGGTGGTCTTGTAAACCCAAATCTCCTCATGTAGTTATTGGGGGTGTGAGACTTGAATTTGACATTGTCCCACGTTTATCTTGGATTATGTATACGGGGTGAATATGTGTACATATATATTATCAGATCGGGTGCACTTTGATGTCTGTCTTTAGCCATATTGTGTAATATCCGATATTTTTGTTTCCAGTTATCGTGAATTGATTGCGATTTTATGCGGCATATTTTTCTATTGAATATGCAAACCACAAATTTTACGAGGGAGCCTGCACTGAACACGCCCCCAGAAATGCATGAACAACTGGCATGCGGCATACTGCAATTTTTTTTTCTTGTGTGTTTTTTTACTTTGTTTTTTTTTCCTTGTTTGTCTTTGTTTTCTTTTTTTGTTTTCTTATTTATTTTCTTTTTCATTTTTTGCTATTTTTATTTTTATTGATTTAACTTATTAAATATTCTTGTGCAGTATTATAAATTAAAATTTATCTTAAATATAAATTATTTTATTTATTTTTCTTTTTCATTCCCAGTAAAAAATGTTATTTATAAAACAAATAAAATAAAAATAAAATATAAGTGTAAATATATATTGAAATATAAAATATAAAAAATTAAAGATTTAATAAAAAATATATGGGACCAAAAAAATGAATTTGAGAGGTTTATTGTTAAATATAGTTTGAGTTTGTATGAGTGAAGTTTGTATTTTGTGTTAGACTGTGTTTAGCAAAAAATGGAAAACTAAATTGAATTGAAAAAACAAAATTTGAAATTGGTGATTAAATTGGTAGTTAGTTAGAAATGATAAGCTAGTTGGTTATTATTGATAAGCAACCGATTTTAATGTAGGTGTTTAGCAGAAATTGATAGACAAGCGGTGGTATTTTGTAAAATGACATTTAAGGGCATTACTCTTATTTTTCTTTTCTTTTAAACTTTATCATCATATTATAGTCCATCTTTTTTAAAAAATAAAAGTACATCATTCTTTTTCTCTAATTATTCAAATATATTTCAATGTACTTTTCACCATAACTTTAATAATGTCATTAAAAATCATCATAACTTTTCACCATAACTTTAATAATGTCATTCAAATATAAGTTCAAAGAAATATTTGGGAGTATTATAACTTAATAAGGAAAAAAAATAGTTAATGGTTGTATAATGCATGTGTCATTTTAAAGAGAGATGGATGTATTAATCATTATGCTGGTAGCGAACAAGTACACAATAACAAAATGTATAATAAAGGTTCCAACAATATAAAATATAAGTGGCGATACAAAAATCATGACCTTTCACATAGTCTACAAAAAGGAAAAGTAACTAACCTAGATCATCACTTCCCCATATCAAAGTTGCAATGTTGTCACGAATTTTATTCATCTCAATAGATGTTTCTCTTGAATATTCACGATTGGTGGCACGGTTGATGGCGCTAGCAGTGTCAGGGAGTTCTTCAGAGGGTACATATTCTCGATGACTCTCAAGTACATTAAATATTAGATCATCTTCTGAGTTTATCCTAATATAATTATGTAAAGCAACTGCGGCCATAATAACATCAATCCGAGTCTCCATGCTATATTGTGGCATTTGAGCCAATATCTTCCATCTTTTCTTTAACACGCCAAATGATCTTTCGATGCAACTTCTAAGTGATGAATGTAATTTGTTAAATGCTTCTTGCCCATTAGATGGATGTTCATGCTCAAATTGAGATTTCTGGTACCTTGTATTTGGGTAAGGGACCAAGTACCCGTCTCTTTCTGGATATCCTTTGTCAACCAAATAATACCTGCCATGTGGTGGGTTTGGAAAGTTCTTTGCAGGTGTATTGATCGCATGAAGAAAAACACGAGTATCATGAGCTGATCCGGCCACCATACTGAAATGAATGTGAAACACATATTAAAGTCACAACTTGCCATGACATTAAAGATAGGTATCCCCTTTCTTCCTCTATAGGGCAACTGGTCCGTCTCAGGAATACATGCATGTATGTGTGTGCCATCAATACATCCAATGCAATCCTACACAATTTATTTGAGAATAATATAAAAAACTAGAAAAAGTAGTACACAAATAGTTTATTGTTAATGTTATAGCAATAAGAATATGATAACAATAAATTTAATACCTTAAAGTAGGGCATGTATCTATCGTCATTCGAAACTTGTGAGGGTATAAATTAAAAAGTTGGATCTGACGGTTTTATGATGTCACGTGCCAGACCTATATAACCTTGGCTTCTACCACAAATTGCTTCAAGAACATCATGAAATGCTCAGCTAATAGTCACACCGGAACGTTGAAAGCGCTCAGCAACATCTCGATTAGAAATACCTAGGGCAAGGGTATATACAAATATACCAATTTTCTCAACAACAGACATGTTATAACTTGCTTTTAGATCGTATTTATTTTTGAGTTCTTCACATAATTTTCCAAACACACTTGAATCCATCCTAAAAGCATTAACAGATCGAATGGGATGTCCATTCAAGACCTCTCATCCAATTTTCTCCCCTTTGAAATGAAGTCATGCATGGTTCTTTGTAAATATACTTATAAAAATATGTCACAATAGCACTTGTGGTACATGTCGCCATAATCCAAAATAGCTTACGCCTTTTCTTTATTCTCCTTTAGATGTCCATAATGCACCTATTAGCCACATAGTAAAAATATATCAATCAATAAAACATAGATTCAATCCAGAATCATCATAACATGTTCATACGAGTAGTTTAACCAACAAGAGAAATGAGTATAAAAGCTTAACAAGTACATCAAGCCAAACAATATAAAGAAATCTAAAAATATATAGTTCAATAGAGCTCAAAGAATAAGCAATTTATTTCTCTCGGGCATGCATGTATCTCAACCAAGCCATTCTGGAGACGTTATCATCCATGTTTATAAATATATCCCGCCTAGAACCATCTTCAAGTAGATGCATCAGAAAACACCAAGATTCACTGTCCTTTTCCAAGTGACATTCAAATATCATGTTTTTAACAATATCCATGGCTACAACTATACTAGTACCTACGGAACAAGCTCCACTATTGTTAGAACCGCCTCTTTTATTAGGGGAATTAGAATCTGACTCCATCAATTCCAATGCACGATAACATATGTTTGATAAGTCGGCAATCTGACCAGATAACATAGCCGATCCAGCAGACTGTCTTCTTTTTCGCTTCACTTGTGTAGATTTGGCAGTGGTGGTTTTAGTGTTTGGAATGAAGCTTGTGCACCCCCACGACTATGAACTTGGGTTCCATTAGTGGTATGGTGAGGTATTTCAGAATTGGTGGCTTCTCTTAGAAAATCGCTAAAAAATGAATTCTCTTGATTTTCCAGTTCACCAGTCCGAGAAGAATAAGCAACATATTGTGAATAAGCGTCGTCCTCACCACTTGCTTTGTAAATACCATCTTCATTTACCTCATTTTCCTCGACATTAACCACATTCACACTTGAAGGATCCATACCTAGTGCCACGACATTCTCGTCCGTCGCACGTTTACCTTCAAATATCTCATGATATAGCTCTTCCATACTAAAACTAAACTCTTTATTATGGAACCTTTTAGCTTCTTTGTTTTCCTACATCAAAATAAGTAAATATTCTATGAGAGTTATTATATTACACAAAGTAAATTATTTGCAAGTGTAATCAATTGTAGATCAACTAACCATAATTTTTCGTGTCCACCATTCATCTGAAGCCTCAATTTTTCCTGAAATGAGATCGCGCCCAAGACCACTTTCTCGATGCAACGACTTCTTCCATGTATACCAATCTTTCCTCATATAATCAAACTTATTCTTCACGACTTTTGATGTACAATTTCGATTAATTTTTTTGGTTTAGCTCAATGGTGATTGATTTCCAGTTAAATGCTGTTGCACGCCCATTCTTTCTAATGAAGTTGATACAAACATCACACAAGATCTTCACGTCATCATCTGACCATTTAAAAGTCCCTTCCCCTTTCTCATTATTCGATGCCATCTAATAATATAAATAACAATTCTTATATATCCATTTAAACATAATAGATTAGTCTACCAATTAAATAATCAACAATCAAGAACAAACATATTAAATAATATACAGCAATAGCAGCATAGAGAATATGTAATTAAGAACAAACAGATTAAATAATATAAAGCAATGGCTAGCAATTTGGAACATGATTTTGTTTAGAATTTAAACTGTGTATTGATATAAACCAGAAATTTCAGTGCACCAGTGGTACCTTTACATACATTCCATGACCTGAACACCACATAAATCAATCAAAATACCTAAAACCAAAAACCAGACAAGTCACACATACAGGACCATAGACTAATAATACACAGTACTTCATAAACATTCTCTTAAACTTAGACAATTTGACCTCCATGTTTATCCCGGAACATGATTTGTTAATCATGTTATTAGTAATAGTTATATAATTAGTTAGTACAACAAGTTTGATGATTAATTAGTAGAGCAGCAATAGTCATACAATTTACCTTGAGTTGAACAAGTTGAATGACTAATTAGTAGAGCATCAATAATGATATTATTAATTAGTAGAACATGTCGAACTTTGAATTTTACAATCAAATTGCAGACTGGCACTCAAATCTGTCAACTCAAAAACCCTAACTTATGTACCCAGTCTCTAGCTACAATTCCCAGCGGCAATCTTGATTCAGGAAAAGCCCTGAAACCCAAAACCCAAATAACAAAAAAAAAAATTCGAGAATTTCGAAGAAGCTAATACCCACCAGATTTCTAGATGAATTTGATTTCACGACTAGTTTCACTCGCATATATATATATATATATATATATATATATATATATATAGAGAGAGAGAGAGAGAGAGAGAGAGAGAGAGTATGATACCCGCGGGAAACTGGTCGAGATAGATGACAGCACTTTTTTCCCCTCATCGTAACCAGGAGGGCAATCTTCTCTTATGGCCTTCACCTCCCGCCCAACTGCAACAACCTCCGTGAACGGACGACTTTGTCACGAATCTTTATGATCGAATTTATCCGAAGAACAGGGGGATACAAACAAGTAATAAGGGAGGCGCATATGTCTCAGTACGGGTCGAAATATTAATGAAGTTTGAGTTGCCTTCTGTATCGGTTGACCAAGAACTAATAAAAGTCCCGGTAGGAGTGTATTGGTGTTTTTTTTTGTTTTTTTAATTTAGGTCAGTGATATTTTTGGAATGAAAAATATAAAAGGAGTTTTTTTTTTAAAAAAAAGGTAACTTCCCTTTTCGGGAGCCTGCGTCCCGGAAAAGCTAGATGAAAAGCTAATTGACCACCAAATTGATTTAAAAGTTCAGCGTTCACGTAATGCCTTTTTTACCAAAGTCAAAAAGCTCCATAAAGCCTAAAAAAGTTAATAAATACAAATTTTTAATATACAAAATATTCTGCAATTATTTTATTTCCTAGATTAGTGTCAATTAGTGGTTACGGTAGGAGAATTATTTTGGCAACTATTAATTGTAATTAGCTAGAATTATGGGAGAGATTAACTATAAGAATAATTTGTAATTTTCAAGGAATCAAATTCTTTCATGGTATCGTGAGTTCTAGGTTTTTCTACAGTGGAGCAAGATTCATACACCCTGTAATTAATGAGGTGTATAATCTCAATATATAATGTCAAATCAAATTAAAATATATTTTAAAATTTTATTATTAAGATTATTTATATAATATATTTTGTTTTTATATAATTTTTAAAATATAATGTTTTATAAAATTTCGAATATACTGTTGTGATATGCTTATTTTTATCTACGTTTTGATATAAATTTTATTCAAAATTGAGCTGGGTCAAAATATTTTAATAGTTTAATTAATTTTGAATATAATTTGTTTTTCTCTTATATCTTTTAAAACTGAGTCCGGTTTAGTGTACATGTTTCGTACACCCCATTAACTATGAGTTTAGTATACGTGTTTCGTTTTGATAAATTTTTCGTATCTAGTCATTGTTTGCGGCGGAACTATTTGGGTTTAGTGTACGTGTTTCGTTTTGATAAAATTATGTTTTATAAATATTATATAAGTTTACGTGTATAATTATAAGTTACGTTTACGTATTATATATATTATAGGAGATTGTGTAAATAAAAAAAATTCAATATTGGCCTCATTTCGAACGTATCGAAGAGACGATTATAATTTGTTAAAATTAAAACATATTTTTTAACATATTTTAGCTAATATACGATTATATGTACTAATATGATAAAGGTGTAAAATAAAAATTAAAAAAGTAAAAAGTATTAAAGTAAACAAATTATAAAAATTTAAGGGCCACTTTTATAACTTTAATAAAATCATTACAAATTATTAATCAATTGTTCTTAGTTTTTAATTTTAAATTTTGTTGCTGTATTTTTAAATTTCAAATTTTAGATGATTGTTCGCATGAGACTTTTTGCATGAGTCCAACAATGCGAAATGACTTTTGACGAGACTTTTCGCAAAACAGTGTGCAAGACAAAATATTTTAAAAGTTTACATTTTATAAAAATAAGTTGCGTCTCTTATCAAACATGATTTGTTACGTTTACATTTTATATATATAAATTTACGTTTACATTTTTAAAAGTTTATGTTTTATAAATATTATATAAGTTTACGTGTTATAATTATAAGTTATGTTTACGTTTTAGATATATCATAGGAGATTGTGTAAACCAAAAAATATTCAATATTGGACTCATTTCGAACGTATCGAAGAGACGATTATAACGGTGTAATTTGTTAAAATTAAAACGTATTTTTTAAACATATTTTAGCTAATATACGATTATATGTATTAATATTATAAATGTGTAAAATAAAAATTAGAAAAGTAAATGGTGTAAAATGAAAATTAGGAAATAATGATGATGTGACGGGGATTAGAGGGTGTATGGATCTCAAAAGTGGTGTATGAAACTCAACGCCCTTTTCTACATCCTTACTCAACATTCGCAGCTATGTGCTTTTTCTACCATCGTTTTGTTCCTGTCAACCTCTAAAAATACATTCCACCGGCTCTTGTTGTTTCTAACATCAAAAACAACATCTCGTACAGGCAGGCAGTATATATATTAGAAAAAAATATGCAAATTCATAAAAATATATATAATTTATAACTAAAATTTAGAAATACATTCAAATCAAGCAAAAAGTATTCTTCTAGCATTTTACGCTGCAAAAGTATTAATCAAATTCTCAAACTCAATTCTTGCATGTTTTGTAATTTATTTGTTTTCTTTATAAACTCAATATAATATGAATAATATTTTATTGGGACTTGTCAAAATTTGGGACTCTAGGCCTGCGCCTAGTTGGCCTATAGTCAGGGCCGGCTCTACTGGTAGGTACGTTTGTCTAATTGCTGTCGTGACAGGTGGTGTCGGTTGCACGGTCAGAACTTCGTCCTCTCACTGTCTCGACGAGTGGCGACGGCGTCTTGCCTATATCGTTGGATATGGTTGTGCTGGCTCTTTCACCGATGCTATTATCCTTTGGATCCGCTTATCAAATGAGCCTTCAGATAATCTCGGTCACTCTAAAGGATATTCGATAGAGGAGGTTTGGACGGTTTTTCAAACCCAAACCTCCTCATGTGTTTATTAAGGGCGTGGGACTTGAATTTGACATTGTCCCACGTGTATCTTGGATTCCATATACGGAGTGGATATGTGCATGGGCACATTTCTGGTTCGAGCGTACTGTGATGTCCATCTTGAGCCATATTGTGTAATACCCGAGATTTTTATTTTCAATTATTGTCAATTAATTACCAATTTATGCCGAATATTTTTCTATTGTCGACTGGTTAGAATTATTTTTTCGTTGACCGGCATGTGTTGATATCATGCTACCGTGTTTTAAAGCGATAATATGTTGGAAATGTCAAGAGTATTGCGGATAGACATTATTGAGAAAACATTGTGCATTTGGGTTGAATTTTTAAGATCACCACCAGCAGTTATAAATTCTAAAAATTATGAAAATGAAAAGTTTCATAAAGAGTTGAGTTAGCTTTTCAATGGTTCAAACGGTGAGTCAATTCGAGTCCGGACGAAGGAGTTATGGTCGAAATAGTAAAGACTACACTATTAGCATATAATGTATAATTAGCGCACGCGCGCTAACTAATAGGGATGGAGTGTTCTGTCCTTCACTGGATTGCCTCATTTGCGCATGTTAATGCATTGATTAGCGCACGCTAAAGGGTTGAGGCAGAATGTTCAGTTCTTTTTCAGGCTCGTTAGCGCACGCAAAGGAGAGGGCTAGCGCGCGCTAAGCTGTCCAGTATAGTGTTAGGAATATGCCATCGAATGCCACTCAGGGGATGTTAGAGTGAGGGTATTGTACTTGTTATTATGTAATTCATTATCTAAATGCTATTGTATGTTTCTTTATTTACTCGCAGTCACTGACATTCCTGACTCGTAAATATATATAGAAACTAGTCCATGTATTTAAGAGCAAAATATTCCACTCTTTATTGCATAAGGAGGTCGGCACTGGAAATATTTAGGGCTCAAACACTTAATCATTCGCAAGTCGATGAAACTTGACTGGGCGTTAAGTTTATGTGAAGACTTGTATGACATGTTCTTTGACTTGGAGAGTGCCTGTCGTACACTAGTGGTTAGTGGGATCACACGTCGTAGGTATGCGAATGAGATTAGTATACTCAAACCGACTCACCCTCGATTCGTCACACGAATTTCACTCCGAGACAGTCAATGACGGAATCGAAATGTTGTTATAGGTATTCGTGAACCTTCGACTTGAGGATTTAGTAGGGATGTGCTTGTGACGTTAAGATTTTCATTAGAGTAGTTCGACCCAGAAAATCGGAAGGTGGGGGTCAACCTCGACATGCATCTTGATGGGCAAGTAGCAGGTTCTACTAAATACCAAGATAGGATTCTTTCTCCCGTTAGTGAACGGGTTATATGTCCTATGCGGTTATTGGCAGATGAGATCATAAGTCTTTCGCCAAAGTATTGGAGCTGGTTGTATTGGATACACGAGAGCTCGATGATCTCGATTTTCATTAACTCATGCATAGCATCAAGTACAGATAGGGTTTGACTGACCATGACCCTATAACTTGATCGGGATATTTGGAAGAAGGGTTTATACGTATACTGGTATTCACGACAGAAAGGTTTTGGAATGATCCACATCATTCGTTCTCAGTTAGGGTACAGTGTAGGCCGCCAAGCTGGCTAGGTGGTGTTACTACTCTTTGGTTCCTCCCATTGCTAACTGAGACGGACCTACTGAGTCGCGCAATAGGATTGACGACGGAATGAATCAAGCTTATTCTATCTTTACATATATTAGATATTGGATATCTAATTTACTGGGTATTGGGTGTCTAATTGATTTCGGGACATTGGATATCTAAATTAATTTATTGGATGAATTAATTTACGTCCTAATGAGTTAAATAAATTACTAGGTAATTAATTTGATTCACATATATAATTATTTCTTGGAAGAATTAATTATATTACTTTGTATTTGATATAATCAATTAATTGAATTAATTGATTGATATAAATACATCGAGACGGAATGGAGTTTATCGGATTGGACTCACGGGAGTCCAAAACGAACCGAACTCCCTTACATCTTCAACTTGGCCGCCCCCCATGTTTTCCACCTAATGTGGTGGAAGACTTAATGATATAATATCATGATATGTTTTATCATGGGGGACATGACATCTTGTGATGAATTAAGAATTAGATGTCTTGATTTGTCATGTGAGATGAATAATTGATGACTAGAATAAAAATATCCTCTCCTCACTTGTGAAGAGGACAAACGGTTCACACATGAGAGAGAGAGAGAGACGTTGTCTTCAACATTCATCTTCATCTTCTTCATCCACTTCTTCAATTTTCTTACAGAAAATTTGAGAGAAAAATAGAGAGAAAATATATCTATACACTTAGAGTGTTATTAGCAAGCTCCTATCACTTTGTTCTATCCGTATTCTTATCGGACAACGAGGTGAAGTCGTTCCGGTCGTTTTTCCGGTGCGTGGCAAGTAGAGACGTGGTGCTTTCGGCGTTGGATCATTAAAAAGCTTGTTGCGGATTGGATTCGCAAGGGACATCATCTACACACCATTTAATCAACGGACTATGAGGGTATGATTTCGAATCTTACTTTGTTTCGTTTTATATTAGTATATACGTAGCTTTATCGATCCTCTTAAGGGATTCGGATCGAATTAGATTCGTGTTTTGCTTCCGCTGCGCTTTCATTTTAGGCACCGAATCCCAACATATAGATGCTGGACAAGAGTTCTTTTTCCGCATTTTCTTTCATTTCTTCTCCTTCTCGCGGTGGACGGACGAGGGCAACTAGGGTTTGGGTTCTTGGTCGATTTTGCTCAATCCAAAGGTGTTTTAGAGGGTCTTAGGTGATTATAACGTCATATAATCCATTCTTCTTCGTCGGATAGAGGCATTTTTCTTGATTTCCTTAGAGTTGACTTTTTGGAGATTTGTTCTTGATTTCGTATTCAATCCGATTTTGATGAATCGATTGGTGTTAAATGATGTTATTAAATATGATCTATGGATTTTATATCCATATCTTCTATTTGTTCCACCCGGTTGATGATTTTAGTATTCTTGAGGAGTCGTGAACATTTAATGTTCGATTAAATATTTCAATGAGTTTTCCTTCAGGTGTTGGTTGTAGTTTATGTCATTATTGTCCCTTATTCTTTTAGTAATTGTGTTGTCGTTGTTTTCTCATGTAGGTTTTAGGTTTATGGGGACGTTCAATTGAGCCGTGTTTGTAGGGCGTCCACGTGTTGATTTCTGAGGTAAGTGTTCTTGTCTATACGATTTATATCATGTGAATTGAAGTTGTAGAATGGATTTGTGATGGTTTGTGCATTTTTGTTGATGGTGCCTTATGTGAATTGTTGTAGTTGTTATATGGTTATGTGAAGTTAGTGTTGTAATACCCGGTTGTAATTCAGTAATTATCATTCAGTAATTATCATTCAGTATTTATCATTCAGTAATTTCACTCGTTAATGATCATTTGTCACTCATATTCAATCATGGTATTCATCGTTCAGGGTAATTGTATCGTGAGTCAATCGTCATTCATCACTAATCTAATTGGAGTTTCATGCCGTGTTTATCATCATTGTCATTTTCATTGTGGGCTGTGCGTGAGGAGTAGCGCACGCTACGTACTCTTTTTAGAGCGCGCTAATTGAGTACAGGTAGCGCACGCTACCACTCAGCATTAGCACACGCTAATGTTACCCTGGCTGCAGTCCAGAAAGTACTGGACTGCAGGTGAGTTATAAGTAGCGCACGCTACGAATGGTAAGTAGCGCGCGCTAGTGGGTTGCAGTAGCGCACGCCAATATTTGGTGTAGCGCGCGCTAAGGACGGATCAGGTTGAGTCCAGTGGCTACTGGACTGCATTGGATTAATTCATAGCGCACGCTATGAGTGGTTTTTAGCGTACGCAACCGATGTTGTAGCGCACGCTAAATATTGATTGTAACGCACGCTACCTAGATCAGATCAGAGGACAGGAGGTTCTAAACTTCAGTACTGGACAGCAGATATTTAGCTAGCGCACGCTAACAATTGGAGTTAACGCACGCTACTGGGATGGAGTTAGCGCACGCTACCAAGTTGTAGCGTACGCTAACGGGTCAGCCAGAGTTCACTGGAATGTTCGTACAACTCGTTAGCTCACGCTAAATAGCAGGTCATAGCGTGCGCTAATCTGGAGCAGTATATATTGGACAGTTAGCCTGAGTTTCGTCATTTTCTCACTTCTCTTCGTTTTTGAGCGACTTCGGGCGATTTCGGGCGATTTGGAGTGTTCTCTTCGAGCTGCTATCACCTGTCATCATCTTCAAGTCTTTGAGTTGGATTATCATCACTTCATCATCTCCTTAACATCAAATCAAAGGTATTAATCTCTTGGATCTAGAATTTCGGATTTTTGGGTTTTTCCTTCCGATTTCTTCGTGTAAGCTTGGATTGTTGTTGGAATATATTAGATATGGATTATCTACCTTGGATAAATGTATTCCTACGGATTTAATGGCTATTTTGGGGATTTATATCAAGAACCCTTGGGTTGACTTCGGATAATTTGGGGATTTCCGTTTGACGTTGTTGTAATCTTGAAATTGTGGATTCCTATGAGATTATTGATATCATTGAAAGTGTTTTGATGGTTTGGAATACTCATCTTGGAGTTGGTTTCGATATATTCGAGTTTGGATATTGTTGTATCGACGTTTGAGTCGGTTATGATCGTATTTGATTCGTGTAATGATCGAATATTTGGTATATTGTGTTATTCAAGGTTGTTCGAGCGACCGACATTTCATTTAGGACGTTGTTCGTGGACGGACATTCTTCATCGTTGTTGTGTAAGTTAATTCTTACTCGGTTAAAAGGATACTCATTCCTTTTGTTGTTGATTACTCATAATCATAACTCATTCATCATGGTATTAATCATATTGAGGCTTGTAATTGTCGAATAATCATTTCATTCACGAGGAACGACGGTTCCAAATCATTTCATTGGGTTATCAATCACGTCACTATTATTTTCATCTCGGTGAGTCATCTTGGCCTTGTCGAATTATTATTCATTGATATTCATTGTGGTCATTCTCATTCATATGACCTTCTGGGTTCATATTGCGTGGTCGGGTGTGGTTGTGTGGAATTTTTAGTCGGGCACACGATGGTCATGTATTGGGTTCACCGATACATTGGACCGTGCACACGGTAAAGCTTAACTCCGTGAGACTAATTAGGTACAAAGATGGGTGTGTCCGGTCACTCGTCTTGTACACTTGCACAGAACATTCGGGCGTACTATGATACTCCTCTTCAGCGTAATTCATAACTAAGGATATTTCATAACTTCAGTTAAATCATGATTGTGTATTTTCAACCCTTGAGGATTGTTGTTCTCAGAATCGGCCGTTGGGGGATTTTGTTTTCAGGTCACGGCAAGGCAAAGGCACGGGAAGAGCATGTTGACGGCGAGGAGTCCCAGTGATACTAGTAGGGGGCCCCGGTCATTCCGTTTGTTTCAGTCATTTCAGTCATTTCAGTCATTTCAGTCATTTCCGTCATTTGTATTTTTCGCTGCAAATTCCGTTGAGATGTTTATTTATTCAGGGTGGTGTATTTTATCTTCATATAAAATATACTAGTATTCGGTATTGTCCTGGTGTGTTGTACTTAAACTCCTCATCGGAGTATTTGGTAATATAATGTGGTTCGGTACTACAATTATATTATTTAATTCATCATTTTCATTTGCCTGGTGGGTCCCAGTCGGGGATTCACGGCACTGTAATATCCGCCTAGTTTGGGGTGTTACAGAGTTGGTATCGGAGACGTGGTTTTGAATACTACCCTCCAAGTCATGTCCCGTTTGAAATCATCGTCGTCGGACTAGTATCATTGGACTTTCGCGTCACGTGTGACCTGTGCAGATGCCGAGCCAATCAGACCAAAAACTGTAAGATTTCTAATGCCATGGTATAATTTCTGGCAATAATCATTCATTCATAATTCATCAGTTAACAATCCTCAATCATCATTTTCATTTTGACCAGGACGGTCATGTTAACTCTTTAATCACTCAATTCATTTCATTACTCGATTGTTGATCTGGAAGATCATATCATCAATCTTGTTAATTTGTTCAAGATAATCATTTCAATATGTTCATCAGATAATCATGTCACCTCGGTTAATCATTCATGTAATCACTGTGTTAGAGCGTGTATGCTCATTTTCATCATCACATGTCATAATCATAACGCGATATTCATGCGGGGAATATAATCATCATGTGACTTTCCTACTTCAGTATGGAGAGAGCAAGAAGAGGACGCGGAGGACGAGGCCGTGGTGCAGGCCGAATCCCGAGAGCTCGTGTGAATACACGTGCGAATGCGAGAAATAATGCTAATTCATCGAGCAGCGACGCTGCCACTCATTCACCTGGACGTGATCATTCACTATCGGGGAGTCGTACCCAGGACACAGCTCAGTCGGAAGGTGTTCGGGTTGACCCACTCGCTTTTATGCAGGGCATGATGGCCCAAATGACGCAGATGGCACAACTTATGGAGACGATGCACAACTCAGTTAATCAAAATCAACAGGCTCCTCCGCCGCCACCTCAGAGGCAAGAGAGGAATGTGAGCAGTATCATCGGCGACATCTCTCGCCAAAGGCCACCTACTTTTGAGGGCTCGTCTGAGCCGGCGGATATTGTTCATTGGCTCGAACACTTCGAGAAGCTATTTGCGATGGTAGAGTGTCCTAAAGGACACAAAGTTTCAGTTGCGGCTTACTATCTGGGTAAGAGCGCTCATTCTTGGTGGTTGTCGTTGAAGCCCACCGAAGGATCATGTACTTGGGATCAGTTCAAGATTCTCATGATGGAGAGGTATTATCCGGACCCACTCAGAGAGTCCAAGCTATCAGAATTACTCACTCCCGACCCCTCAACAGACGAGGATGTTCTCGCCATTGCCGAGAAATTTCAGGAACTTCTCCCTTTCGCCTCATCCATCATTCATTCAGAGGCGGATAAAATCAAGTATTTCAGCAAGAGGCTGAAACCCCGTATGAGACTTCAGTTGCTTAATCATAATTGCACCACGTTGGCCGAATTCATTGAGAAAGCTCTCACTTATGAGCTATCGCTAAGGAAATTGCTACAAGCAACCTTCGTCGCTAGCAAGAAATCGAAGAATCGTAATCACGAAGGCGGTCGACAACCTTCAAGAAACCTCGCGGGCTCGCTTTTACGAGCGACTCCTGTGACGTCTAAACCCGCGGAATCTCAGTCACGAGCGGCCAGTTCGGCCATCACCTGTTTTAACTGTGAGGATCTTGGTCATCTCAGCACCAAGTGTCCGAGACAGACTATCACGTGTCATAACTGTGGGATTGCTGGGCATAAGGCCCGTTTTTTCCGTAGGGACTCCAGACCTACTCAGACGTCATCTCAGGCCCCTAAGCGATCACTGCTCGTAATCGTGCCACTAATCAATCGGGCTGTTTAAAATGACAGGAGCGACTAAAGGTGGAGCCTTTAGCCATCAGTCGGGAGCGTCCGGTGCCAGGACTAGCAAGCCCCGGATTTATGAGATGAAGAAGACCGATGATCCAGAGGCCCGAATGATCTCAGGTACACTCGATATTCTATCGCAACCTGTGTGTACCCTTTTTGATACTGGTGCATAGCATTCATTCATTTCCGAGTCATGTTTGAGTAGACTACGTCTCGGTAGTGCTACTAGTTGTGAGCCTTATGTCATTGGTCTACCTGATGGTAGACGAATTATCGGTAATCGTGAGATTCAGAATTGTCCGATTCAGTTTCATGGTCGTGTATGGCCAGCGGACCTAATCGTAGTAGATTTGCCGAGAGACGACGTCATTTTGGGTATTGATTGGATGAATCGTCATGATGCCATCATTAGTGTCCGTAAGCGTATGGTCACCATCATTTCAGACGATGGGGTTGAATGTGTTTTTCAGGGAGGAAATCCCGGCTGTTCTGGTAAGGTCATTAATTTGATGAAAGCAGTGAGATTACTCAATCAGGGGTGTGTTGGTTATTGGTGCTATATGACCAAAACCGAGAAATCATCAGTAATATTGACGGATATTCCGGTAGTGAGGGAATATGCCGATGTTTTTCCAGACGAGTTACCTGGTTTGCCTCCACAGAGGGATGTGGAATTCACGATTGAGTTGGAGCCTGGTACGTCCCCGATATCGAAGGCACCGTACCGGATGGCCCCGACCGAAATGCAGGAATTAAAGAACCAACTTGAGGAGTTGTTCGAGAAGGGTTATATTCGACCGAGTGCGTCCCCGTGGGGAGCACCAGTGTTATTTGTCAAGAAGAAGGATGGTTCTTTTCGCTTGTCTATTGATTATCGGGAGTTGAATAGGGTGACAATCAAGAATAAGTATCCCTTACCACGTATTGATGATCTCTTAGATCAACTTCAGGGAGCTTCAGTATTTTCCAAGATCGACTTAAGATCTGGATATCATCGCCATGGATTCGAGAGTCGGATATCGCGAGGACGGCGTTTCGAACACGCTATGGTCATTATGAGTTTGTGGTTATGCCGTTTGGATTGACTAATGCACCTGCGGTATTCATGGAGTTAATGAATCGGGTTTTCATCGACTTTTTAGATCAGTTTGTTGTTGTCTTCATCGATGACATTTTGATTTATTCTCGTGACCGGGAGGAACACGAGTTTCACCTTCATCAAGTGGTCGACGTGTTGAGACGAGAACAACTTTATGGGAAGTTTTCCAAATGTGAGTTCTGGATGTCCGAAGTGACGTTTCTCGGACACGTAATTTCATCAGACGGAGTTCGTGTCGATCCTCAGAAGACGGAGGCTATTCGAGATTGGCTACCTCCGAAGAATGTTAAGGAAATCCGAAGTTTTCTTGGATTAGCGGGTTATTATCGGCGATTTGTGGAGGGATTTTCTAAAATCGCTCAACCCATGACGAACCTTTTACGGAAGGATAAGAAATACACGTGGTCCGCCGCGTGTCAACAGAGTTTTGAGGAACTCAAGAGCCGGTTAACTTCAGCACCTGTCCTTTCCTTGCCGTAGGGGACAGAAGGATTTGTGGTTTATAGTGATGCGTCCGGACAGGGTCTCAGATGTGTGCTCATGCAGAATGGAAAGGTTATTGCCTATGCTTCACGGCAATTGAGACCTTACGAGGTTAATTATCCGACCCACGACCTGGAGCTAGCAGCCGTGGTGTTCGCTTTAAAAATCTGGCGTCATTACCTTTATGGCATCACTTGTCAGATTTTCACCGATCATAAGAGTTTAAAATATATATTTACTCAGAAGGAGTTAAATATGCATCAGAGACGGTGGTTGGAACTAATCAAAGATTATGATATCGAGATCCTTTACCACCCGGGCAAGGCGAACGTTGTCGCCGACGCCTTGAGTCGTAAGTCCGTTCAGGAGCAGATGCTTGCCCGTTTAACAGTTCAGAAGGAGCTTCAGCAGGAATTTCTTAGACCCGAGATTGAGGTCTGGCTTCAGCGAGTTCAGGGACAGCTTTGTATGTTAGAGATCTCCTCGTCACTTGAAGAGGCAATCAGAGAGAATCAGGGTTCAGACCCATCATTGTTGCGCATCCGTGAAGATGTGGCTCAGGGGAAAGCCCCTGGATTCGTGGTCCACGAGGATGGACTTTTGAGATTTAAGAATCGGTTATGCGTACCGGCGAATGACGAGTTGAAAAACTCGATTTTGAAAGAAGCTCATGCTACCCCTTATTCTATTCATCCGGGATCTAGCAAGATGTACAAGGACTTGAAACAAAATTACTGGTGGAGTAATATGAAGCGAGAAGTCGCAGAATTTGTTTCGAGATGCTTAACCTGTCAACAAGTAAAGATTGAACATCAGCGACCGGCGGGTATGCTGAAACCTCTTCCTATTCCTGAATGGAAGTGGGAAGACATTTCTATGGATTTCATCACGAGTTGCCGACGAGTCGTCGTGGCATGAATACGATTTGGGTGATCGTGGACCGCTTAACTAAATCAGCTCATTTCCTTGAGATCAAGGAGACGTGGGGTCCCGAGAGACTTGCTCAATTGTTCATCAAAGAGATAGTGAGACTGCACGGTACTCCTAAAAGTATCGTTTCCGATCATGACGGACGGTTTGTGTCGCATTTTTGGAAATCAGTTCATCGTGCTATGGGAACCCAGCTTAATCTCAGTACCGCCTTTCATCCTCAGTCCGACGGGCAATCAGAGAGGACTATTCAGACATTAGAGGACATGTTGAGGGCATGCGTCCTCGATTGGAAAGACGATTGGGAAGCCCAACTACCATTGATTGAGTTCACGTATAATAATAGTTGGCATGCTTCGATTAAGATGGCACCTTACGAGGCCTTGTACGGTCGTCGTTGTCGATCTCCTTTGTGTTGGGATGACCTATCAGAATCAATTGGCACCGAGCCCGATATGCTTATAGCCGCCCGTGAGAAGGTAGCTTTGATCAGGAGTCGTTTGTTGACCGCTCAGAGTCGACAGAAATCATATGCAGATAACCGTCGTCGACCATTAGAGTTTGAGGCAGGTGACCATGTGTTGGTCAAGGTATCCCCGAGTCGTGGTATCTTCCGTTTCGGGAAGAGGGGAAAGTTGAGTCCGAGATTCATTGGACCGTTTGAGATTTTGGATCGAGTAGGCGAGTTAGCTTATCGATTGGCTTTACCTCCGGCGTTGAGCCGAATTCATAATGTGTTTCACGTCTCTCAATTGCGGAAGTATGTTGCCGACCCGAGTCACATACTTCAGTTCGACGAAATCGAGATCGCCGATGACCATTCATATGAGGAGCATCCTATACGAGTTTTAGAGCGGCGAATCAAACAGTTGAGGAATAAGACGATTCCTTTGGTTAAGATTCAGTGGTCTAGCCACGGAATCGAAGAGGCTACTTGGGAAACCGAGGATAGTATGCGGGAGAATTATCCCGAGTTGTTTGACCCTTAGTTTCGGGGACGAAACTCTTTTAAGGGGGGGTGTATGTAATACCCGGTTGTAATTCAGTAATTATCATTCAGTATTTATCATTCAGTAATTTCACTCGTTAATGATCATTTGTCACTCATATTCAATCATGGTATTCATCGTTCAGGGTAATTGTATCGTGAGTCAATCGTCATTCATCACTAATCTAATTGGAGTTTCATGTCGTGTTTATCATCATTATCATTTTCATTGTGGGCTGTGCATGAGGAGTAGCGCACGCTACGCACTCTTTTTAGCGCGCGCTAATTGAGTACAGGTAGCGCACGCTACCACTCAGCATTAGCGCACGCTAATGTTACCCTGGCTGCAGTCCAGAAAGTACTGGACTGCAGGTGAGTTATAATGTAATACCCGAGATTTCTGTTATGTAATTGGAACTTGTGATATTGTAATGATTATACTTTTGTCTGAGTACTATTCTCCGTATTTCATAATCCGATGTTGTCGAGCGTATAATTTCCTATATGTGATATAGAGATTGAAATTCTGTGCATGTAGCGCACGCTCCAGGCTGCGTGTAGCGTACGCTAACAGGGATTCATAGCGCACGCTACAAGGGATCATTAGCGCACGCTATGAGTGGTCAAATTGATTGAGACGTGCGGTAGGTGAGATCTGGCCGGGGGACCCCTGTCGGATCGTGTCGGGATGAACCTGGACGGCTTTCGGGAAAAGCCAAGTCAACGCCTTAGCGCACGCTACAGGCATATGCGTAGCGCACGCTAAGTGCTGACTTCAGTTAAGTCAGACAGCCGTTAGCGCACGCTACGAGCAGGGACTAGCGCGCGCTAATAGCCATTTATTATAAATAGGACAGCATCCTATTCGTGATTTCAGTTCTTTCTCCTCCCATAACCCGAACTCTTACACTTAGAACATAACTCCCTTCGTCCTAAACACTTCGTATCAACCTCCTAGTTCGAGATTGAAGATCGTATATCATTGGAGATTGGTGTTCAAGCCTTTGGTGTTGGATTGCTTCATTTTCCTCCGTGTTCTTCACTACTTTGAGGTAGGTGATTCTTCACCGATGTTAGTAATGTTCCTAAGGAAGTTTGATTCATGTTTGGATAGCAAGTATTTCGTTATAATCGGTCATCACATGTTAGAAGGATTCTTTTGACGTATCGGCACTATATATCGTATGAACCTTTGAACCATCTTATTATTAAGGACTCCTAAGCATGTTCAAATCGATTTATGATCTGTAATCGGATATTACCCAGTTGCTGTAACACCCCAAACTAGGCGGATATTACAGTGCCGTAGATCCCCAACTGGGACCCACCAGGCAAATGAAAATGAATGAATTACACAAGATAAATGTAGTACCGAACTACATTACAGCAATAATTACTCCGATGAGGAGTTTAGTTACAACACACCAGGACAATACCGAATACTAGTGTACTTTATATGAAGATAAAATACACAACACTGAATGAAACGGAGTATTCAAATGAAAGTCTGCAGCGGAAAATAAAGGACAATAACATGAATAACTGAAAGATCGGGGCCCTCTACTAGTATCACTGGGACTCCTCGACGTCAGCGTATTCTCCCCGTACTTTTGCCTTGCCAAGACCTGAAAAACAAAATCCCCAAACGGGTCGATTAAATGTAACAACAATCCTCAAGAGTTGAAAATACACAATCATGATTAATCAAATTATGAAATATTCTTAGTTATGAATTACGTGAAGAGGAGTATCATAGTACGCCCGTAATGTTCGTGCGAGTGTACAACACCCGTCCGTGTACCTAATTAGTCTCACGGTGTAACGCTTTCCCGTGTGCACGGTCTAATGTATCGGTGAACCCAATACATAACCATCGTGTGCCCGACTAAAAATTCCACACAGCCACACCCGGCCACGTAATATGAACCCAGAAGGTCATATGAACGAGAATGACCGTAATGAATATCAATGAATAAATAATAATCTGACAAAGTCAAGAATGACTCACCGAGATGAGGGTAATAATGAAATGAATGATAGCTCAACGAAAGAATTGGAACCGTCGTTCCTTATGACTGAAGTGATTAATTGACAATAACAAGTTTTAATATGGTTAATACAATGATGAATGAGTTATGATTATGAATGATCAACAACAAAAGGTATGAATATCCTTTTAACCGAGTAAGAATTAACTTACACAACACCGGCGACAAATATCCTTCCACGAACAACGTCCTAATTGAGATATCGGTCGCTCGAACAACCTTAATTCAATACAATATCCAACAACTCGTTCAATATACGAATCAAACACGAATATAACGAACTTAAAACGTCGATACGATTTAACCAAGTCCATAGAGGCATTAAATCAAACACGTTGTATCCAAACTCCGATTGTTTACAATCAAACCTCAATATACCAATATCAAAATCTCCAAGAAGTGTTTCAAACCAACAAAACATCTCCAATACGATCAATAACCCGTTATGAATATCCAAATATGTGATTATAACAACAATTAGTCGAAAATCCCCAATTCCAACTCGATATTCAAGGTGTTCTTGAATAATCCCTCAATAATCCAATGAATCCTTATACAAACTCATAATCATATACATATCCCTTCATATAACATGATTATAACGTCCAAAACATCATATCTCAACACAAAATCGAAGTCCAAAGTGTTGAAGGAATTACCTCTTGAAGATCCAAGTGTTTTAATCCGAAGAACACGCGTTAGATTGATTATCCGGGCTTCACGATCGAAAGGAGATGAAGAAAATCAAACACCCAAATGATTTGTGAAGGAAAAACCCTCCCTCAAGCTTCTCTCTCTCGTAAAAGGTGGAAAAAACTGGAAGGAATGAGCTGAAATGCTCAACTAAATGAATTTATAGGGGTTGACTACCCTGCCGGACACGGCCCGTGCCGATCGGCACGGTCGTGTCGCACAGTTGGCCGACAGCTGGCCGACAGGGACTCGACCGTGTCCTGCTTGACACGGTCGCGGCGCGGAGGGCCTTCCGGCGATGACCCGTCCGACAATGACTTCGGCATGACTCGGCCGTGCGGGCGACACGGTCGGGCGTCGGGCGACGATTCCGCTTATCCGGAAGGGTTCGACTCGGCCGTGCCAGACGACACGGTCGGGTCCTGAGGCAGACACTTCGGCATATTCCGGACGAGTACGGCACGGGCCGTGTCGGACGACACGGCCGAGTTCGTTCGGCAGTGATCGGCCAATACTGAAAAATGAGCGGTTGAGCTAAAACGACCATAACTCTCTCGTCCGTACTCCGATTGACTCACCGTTTGAACCATTGGAAAGCTAACTCGATGCTCTATAATAAAGATTTAGAATTTTTGGAGTTACCAAAAATTAATGGTGATCTAACAAAGTCGAACTCATATGAGGAAAGTTGAAACAATGAACAATAATGATACACAACTCGAAGTTTTTACGAACGGTGAACACGGGTGAATGAACATGATTGATGAATGATTATAAATGAGTGAAAATCCACTGAGTGACAATCACCGAATGAAATTACTGAATGATAATGACTGAATTACAACCGGGTATTACATACACCCCCCCCTTAAAAGAGTTTCGTCCCCGAAACTAAGGGTCAAACAACTCGGGATAACTCTCTCGCATACTATCCTCGGTTTCCCAAGTAGCCTATTCGACTCCGTGTCTGGACCACTGAATCTTGACCAAAGGGATCGTCTTGTTCCTCAACTGTTTGATTCGCCGCTCCAACACTCGTACAGGACGCTCCTCGTACGAATGATCATCCGCGATCTCGATTCACGAATCAAGTATGTGACTCGGGTCGGCAACATACTTCCGCAACTGAGAGACGTGAAACACATTATGAATCCTGCTCAAAGCCGGAGGTAAAGCCAGTCGATAAGCTAACTCGCCTACTCGATCCAAAATTTCAAACGGTCCAATGAATCTCGGACTCAATTTCCCCCGTTTTCCGAAACGGAAAATACCTCGACTCGGGGATACCTTGACCAAAACATGGTCACCCGTCTCGAACTCTAGTGGTCGATTTACGATTATCTCGCATATGATTTCGCCGACTCGAGTTGCCAACATACGACTCTTGATCAAAGCTACCTTCTCTCGGGTGGCTATAAGCATATCGGGCTCGGTGCCGATTGATTCTGACAAGTCATCCCAACACAAAGGAGATCGACAAAGACGACCGTACAAGGCCTCGTAAGGCGCCATCTTAATGGAAGCATGCCAACTATTATTATACGTGAACTCGATCAACGGTAGTTGGGCTTCCCAATCGTCCTTCCAATCGAGGACGCAAGCTCTCAACATGTCCTCTAATGTCTGAATAGTCCTCTCCGATTGTCCGTCGGACTGAGGATGAAAGGCAGTACTGAGATTAAGCTGAGTCCCCATAGCACGATGAACTGATTTCCAAAAATGTGACACAAACCGTCCGTCACGATCGGAAACGATACTTTTAGGAGTACCGTGCAGTCTCACTATCTCTTTGATGAATAACTGGGCAAGTCTCTCGGGACCCCAAGTATCCTTAATCTCAAGAAAATGAGTTGATTTAGTTAAGCGGTACACAATCACCCAGATTGTATTCATGCCACGACGACTCGTCGGCAAACTCGTGATGAAATCCATAGAAATGTATTCCCACTTCCACTCTGGAATAGGGAGAGGTTTCAGCATAACCGCCTGTCGCTGATGTTCAATCTTGACTTGTTGGCAAGTTAAGCATCTCGAAACAAATTCCGCGACTTCTCGCTTCATATTACTCCACCAGTAATTTTGTTTCAAGTCCTTGTACATCTTCTTGGACCGGATGAACAGAATAAGGGGTAGCATGAGCTTCTCTCAAAATAGAGTTTTTCAACTCGTCATTCGCCGGTACACAAACGGTTCTTAAACCTCAAAAGTCCATCCTCGTGGACCACGAATCCAGGGACTTTCCCCTGAGCCACATCTTCACGGATGCGCAACAATGAAGGGTCTGAACTCTGATTCTCTCTGATTACCTCCTCAAGTGACGATGAAATCTCTTAACATACAAAGATGTCCCTGAACTCGCTGAAGCTGCACTCGATCTCGGGTCTAAGGAATTCCTGTGAAGCTCCTTCGAATCAAGCAAACGAGCAAGCCTCTGCTCCTTAACGGACTTTCGACTCAAGGCGTCGTTGACAACTTTCGCCTTGCCTGTGGTAAAGGATCTCGATATCAAAATATTTGATTAGTTCCAACCACCGCCTCGTCGCATATTTAACTCCTTGTGAGTAAATATATCCTTCAACTCTTGTGATTGGTGAATAACTGAAAGGTGACGCCATAAAGGTAACGACGCCAAATCCCCAACGCGAAAACCACGGCTGCTAGCTCCAGGTCGTGGGTTGGATAATTGACCAACTAATCCGAGGAAACTTCGGATTTACTTAATATCTTTCGGAGGTTGCCAATCTCGGATAGTCTCCGTCTTCTGAGGGTCGACACGAACTCTGTCAGATGAAATTACATGCCCGAGAAAATCACTTCGGACCTCCAGAACTCACATTTGGAAAACTTTCCATAAAGTTGCTCTCATCTCAACACGTCGAGAACCTGATGAAGATGAACCTCATGTTCCTTCTGGCTACGAGAATAAATCAAAATGTCGTCGATGAAGACAACAACAAACTGATCCAAAAAGTCGATGAAAACCCGATTCATTAACCCCCATGAATACCACAGGTGCAATAGTTAGCCCGAACGGCATAACTACGAATTCATAATGACCATAGCGTGTATGAAACGCTGTCCTCGCGATATCCGACTCTCGAATCGCAATCGGTGATATCCGGATCTTAAGTCGATCTTGGAAAATACTCAAGCTCCTGAAGTTGATCTAAAAGATCATCAATACGAGGTAAAGGATACTACTCTTGATCATCACCTGTTCAACTCACAGTAATTAATACACACACGAGACGAGCCATCCTTCTCCTTGACAGATCCTGCCGGTGCTCCTCACGGGACGCAATCGGTCGGAGATGACCTTTCTCGAACTACTCCTCAAGTTGAATCTTCAACTCCTGCATTTGGTCGGGGCCATCCGATACGGTGCCTTCGATAAATGGGACGTCTGGCTCCCACTCACTCTGAATTCCCTACTCTATGTGAAGGCAAATACATCGTCAATCGATGACAATGATACCACGAATGATTGAACATTTCGATTGCCCTAGAATGGTCAATCGATAAAAAGAGATACCAATAATGATTGAACAACTCGATTGCCTTAGAAAGGCCAATCGATGAAGATGATACAATGAATGTTTGAATAACTCGATTGCCTTTGAAAGGACAATCGATGAAAATAATACAATGAATGATTGAATAACTCGATTGCCTTAGAAAGGCCTATCGATGAAAATGATACAATGAATGATTGAATGACTCGATTGTCTTAGAAAAGCGATCGATGGAAATGATACAAGGAATGATTGAATAGTTCGATTGCGGAATTTCTTCGCTTCCGCCATAATAGAAATTCTCTTTGGAACAACGGGATTACTTCCTGAAGCACACATTCGACAACTAACGACGGAAAGATAGCGACCAAACGCTAACAAACACCGAGGATAGTATTAAGACGGTTAAACCAAACTAATACCGAAATTACATTGTCCTAAGATAAATTCACCACGATTAGGTCCACCAATCGCGGTTACTAAGCTTACTTAGGTATGATTCGAAAATTCTTCCATCGTCAGGTAGACCGATGGTATGAGGTCCACAAGCAATAGGACTATCCCGAAATAAGTCTATTCAAGCATGATTCGAAAATGAACGAATGCGGTGTACCAAAGATCAAAAGGTACACACAAGTTGAAATAAAATTACGAGTATACGAAATCATTCGGGCCACGGATCGTCGATCCTCCTCATCATATGAATGCAGGACTTGCGGTCCCGAACCGGACGCTCCGTCTGATAAATACGAGCTCCAACTCTATTTGCTTCCATTGTCTTAAGCAGCGATGACAAAGCGATCGATTTCAAAGCTGGTTGCTTGGGGCTGAGATGCCGGAGCCGACTTGGAGTCCTTTCGGCAAAAACGGGCCTTATGCCCAAAATTCCCACAATTATAGCACGTGACAGACTGTCTCGGACACTTGGTGCTGACATGACCAAGATCCCCACAGTTATACCAGGTGATGGCTGAACTGGCCGCTCGTGACTGAGATTCCGCACGATTATGCGCCGTAGGAGGTCGCTCAGAAACGATAGGACTCACACGAGGCTTCTTGAAGGTTGACTGACCGCCTTCGGATTGATTACGCTTCGTTGATTTCTTGCTGATGACACGTTTTTGTGTAACTATCGCAAGTGCACGATATCGTATCAAGTAGTAAAGTGGACTTTTTGAGTCCGGTTTATCGATCCCACAAGGAAGTTATGTTATAATTTGAATTATACACTATTAGTCTATTTTTATAGATACTTAAGATGAGTGAAACACACAATTAAAAAGTTTGGTTTAATAATTGCAAAGAAATTGCAATAATAGTTCTAATATTATAAGGAAATAAATAGATAGCAATAATAATAGATTGATTATCGATAAAATGAAATAGTTGGGATTACAAACTTAGTTCGTCATTAGTTATAAAATATGTATTGGAGATCATAAGATGAATTTACTTATTATGTTGTGTAGATTCGATTTTCCTTAAACAGTCGGTTTCTCTTTCGAACTATTAAACGCCACTTACATATTGAATCAATCCACTATATTTCTATGTTGATTGGCTTCATTACATAGCATTAGGATTTGTGAAATTAACTCAATGAATCATCTAAGGACTAGGGGTATATTTCTATCCCTAGAACAACTTAGAGTGAAGATCATTTGATCTAATCAAACATATTTTCTTTGAAACATATGAAGATCATAAATATCTTCATTAATTGGCCAAATAAATAAAGATTGTTAAAACAATGAAAATCACACACAATAATAAGTAATTCATAATATATCTTTATACAAACATAAATAACATGACTAACCTTGTTTATAATCCCAACTTAAGAAACTTAGCCCATAAAGGGTTTATTACACATATTACAAGCTTTGGTGGTCATTCTTAGTTGAATCAAGAGAAAGAATTGATCCTAACTCCCTTAGTAGATAAAGGAGATAGAAGCAATAAACTCTCGAACAACATATACTATACCACACTTACAAAGATCACTCAAGAACACAAGTGTGTTCTTCACACAAAAGAAAAGTTTACAAGAAAATGGAAAATTATATGATGAATGGTGAATGATGAAGGATCTAAGGGTCTATTTATACACCTAAAGTCATCTAATAGCTCCAAAACTACAGCATTATTACATTATATCGGATCAATGCCACCATCCCCTCAATAATACACAAAAGTATAAAAATTAGACAAATCATAGCAATCTGTCAAGAGTTACGGCCGTAACATTCTGTGAGTTACGGCCGTAATCGAGGTGACTTACGGCCGTAACTCCTGAATGTTACGGCCGTAACGTGGCTTCGTAAATTTGCTCATTTGAAGCTTGGATAGTTACATTTTCAGCCTGAATTCCCTCGAGACTTTGCGTTTTTGCCCCGGATCTTCTTCGGATGATAACTTTTGATATATAACTCGATTTTGAATCGGAAAGACCGCGAATTCGTCTCGGAAAGCCCTACAACATGAATATATCAAAATTCAATAAAGAGAATATTTATTAAACATGTTGTTTCTTGAGTAATTCAGTTATTTAATCCGATCATCATCCAATAAAAATAAAATTATTAAAACTAATAAATTAAAAGCAAAAAACGAGTAGACTAGCTCAATTATGGGTGAATTTTATCGATACAAACCATGGATAAGTGTACAAAAATGACACTTATCACACCCCCAAACTTGAGTTCATAGTTTTTTAACAAGTTTTTCTTATTCAAACTCAAATCCATAAAGCCACCACAAATCAATGAATCAAATAACGATACAAATGTCAACAATACTCACAAATGAACAAGATTTAATCAACGAATCATACTGAAATAAGAATCGAAAAACAAATATGAAGAGAAAAACTACAAACTAAAACTCAAGAATATATAAATTGAAACAAGGATTGAAAGAGAACCTGATGATTATGTGTGAATGTTGATATGTTAATGATTTGTATTGATGAATTTGAGTTTTTTAGCAAGTAGGGATTGATAGGGGGAAAAAAATTGCTCTCCCGGCCGCTTGTGTCTCGTCTTGTGTGTGTGAAGTGTTTTAAGGACCGGTTTTTTTTTTATACAGACTACTAGTTACGGCCGTAACATATACAAGTTACGGCCGTAAGTTGCTTTCGTTTTGCAAACAGGTTTTAAGATACGGCCGTAACACAAAGAAGTTACGGCCGTATGTGACGTTCGTTTTTTTTTTTTAAGTGGCAGTTTTTAAAGATACGGCCGTAACGTACACTAGTTACGGCCGTAATGCGCTTTCGTAAAAATATAATTGGACAACATACGGCCGTATCTAATAACTTACGGCCGTATTTATTTATATTATTATTATTTTTTTTATTTTTATTTTTTAAAAAAAAAAACAAGATTATAATTATTATATGTTTGAGAATAATGAAAGAAAGACTCCCTGGATTTTATGAACGATCTGATCCTTGCTGTTGTTGTTGAATCCTTCCGTGTTACCCCCAAACTTATTTGCGAAATAATAGAGATTGGGTTGCCTCCCAATAAGCGCTTTGTTTAACGTCCTTAGCTTGACTTCTCGTCAGATTAATTAGGTATTTCCAGCATTATGATTGATTTTGCTGTCGAGAATTCTCCTCCCAGATATGGCTTTAACCATTGACCGTTTACTTTGAAACTCCCGTCGGTTGTATTATAAATCTCCACAGCTCCATGAGAAAACACCTCTTTGATCGTGTAAGGGCCTGTCCATCGTGATCGTAGCTTACCCGGAAACAGACGCAGTCGTGTATTAAAAAGCAGAACTTGGTCTCCTGTTTTAAAATCTCTTCTTAGAATTTTGTTGTCATGCCATCTTTTCGTTTTTTCTTTGTAGATTTTGGCATTTTCATATGAGTCTAGTCGGATTTCATCCAACTCATTTAAGCTATGACAACCTTTTCTTTCCCAACTGTTCGTCAAAGTTTAGTTTTTATAGCCCAAAAGCTCGATGTTCAAGTTCTCTTGGCAGTGACAGCTTTTCCAAAAACGCATTTAAATGGAGACATGCCTATCGGTGTCTTATAGGCTGTTACGTAAGCCAGAGCGCATCATCCAGCTTTTCGACCAATCTTTTCGAGATGAGTCATTGTCATCTCAAGTATACGTTTGATTCACGATTGGAAATTTCGACTTGTCCACCGGTTTGTGGGTGATAAGAGGTAGCGACACGGTGTTTTACTCCGAATTTGGTCAATAGAGCCTTAACACGGTGATTGCGAAATGAGATCCGCCATCACGATAATAACTCTCGGAGTTCAAGCGAGTGAATATATTTTTCTTTAGAAAATTTACCACGACCTTAGCTTCGTTTGTTGGTAATGCAATGACCTCCACCCATTTCGATATGTAGTCAACGGCTACAAGGATGTATTCATTAGAGAATGATGATGGAAAGGGTCCCATGAAATCAATTCCCCAAACGTCGAAGATTTCAACTTCAAGGATGAAATTCATTGGCATTTCATTTCTTTTGACATGTTTCCATGTCTTTGGCACAGTCACACTTCGAGACAAGTGTATGTGCATCTTTGAACAGTGGGCCAATAGAATCCTGCTTCAAGAATTTTTGTCTTGTTTTTGAACCTCCAAAATGTCCTCCATAGTGAGAGGAATGACATCTTTCTAATACCTTCTCCATTTCTTCTTCGGTATGCATCTCCGGATGATTTGATCAGTCCTCGTCGAACAACGAGAGGATCTTCCCGGTAATAGTATTTCAACTCGGAGAAGAATTTTTCTTTTGATGATGGGAAAAATTTGGGTGAATTATTCCACTAACAAGGAAATTAACGATGTCGGCATACCATGGTGCATTTTGTTTTTCTGGATATTAGAGATTTGGAGCAGGTTGTTCATCCGGAAATACTTCATTTATTTCCTTCTCTTGAGCATTGTTTTGGTCGAGTCTAGAGAGATGATCCGCCACTTGGTTTTCTCGTTCCCTTTCTGTCTCGATTTCTATGTCGAATTCTTGCATAAGTAGAACCCATCGGATTAGCCTTGACTTTGCATCTTGCTTTGTCATTAAATATTTCAAAGTGAATGATCGGTGTAGACTATGACCTTTGATCCCAATAAGTAGGATCGAAATTTGTCAAAGGCATAAACCACGCAAGCATCTCTTTTCGGTTGTTGTGTAGTTCGGTGAGCATCATTCATAGTCCCGCTAGCATAATGGATCACTTGCATCATTTTGTCCTTCTTCCGGCCCAAGACGGCCCCTACGGCATAATCACTTGCATCGCACATTAAAATGAAAGGAATAGTCCAATGGAGAAATGATGATTGAGTGATGTAAGCTTATCCTTCAAAGTTGCAAAGGCCACGTGGCATTCATTTGTGAAAAGGAATGGTGTATCTTTCTCAAGCAAAGAACAGAGAGGTTTTGCTATTTTTGAGAAATCTTTTATAAACCTCAGGTAGAATCCTGCATGTCAGAAAACTCCTTACTCCTTTCACCGAAATTGGTGGAGGAAGTTTTGCAATCACTTGGATCTTTGCCTTATCGACTTCAATTCCATGTTGTGAGATTCTATGGCCAAGTACGATTCCTTCTGGACCATGAAGTGACATTTCTCCCAATTGAGAACTAGATTTGTGTCTTCACATCTTTCCAAGACCATGCCTAAGTGAATTAGGCATTTATCAAATGAATCTCCGAAAACCGAGAAATCGTCCATGAAAACTTCAATGAATTTTTCAACCATGTCGAGAATATTGACATCATGCATCTTTGAAATGTGGTGGAGCATTGCACAATCCGAATGGGATTCTTACGAGGCAAATGTTCCATAAGGGCATGTGAATGTTGTTTTCTCTTGATCTTCGGGGCTATTACGATTTGGTTGTACCTGAATAGCCGTCGAAAACGATAGTAAGAATGTCTGCCAATCTATCTAGCATCTGATCAATAAATGGGAGTGGAAAATGATCTTTTCTTGTCGTCTTGTTTAGTTTCCTGTAATCAATGCACATTCTCCATCCTGTGATCGGTCGTGTTGGTATAAGTTCATTGTGCTCGTTCTCAATGATCGTGATTCCACTCTTTTTGGACACCATATGTACAGGGCTCACCCATGGACTATCTGAGATTGGATAAATGATTCCTGCGTCAAGTAATTTAAGAATCTCTGCCTTCACAATTTCCTTCATGTTTGGATTCAAACGTCGTTGATGCTCAATTGAAGGTTTGCAGTCATCTTCCATCAAGATTTTGTGAGTGCATATAGAGGGGCTTATTCCTCTAATGTCTGCAATAGTCCATCCAATTGCTCTTTTGTGATTCCTCAATACCCTTAGTAATTTCCCTTCTTCAAGTTTGGTCAATATGTTAGATATGATGACCGGAAGTGTTGAGGAAACGCCCAAGTAAGCGTATCTCAAATGTGTGGGTAGAGGTTTGAGATCAAGTGTTGGAGCTTCTTGTAAAGAAGGGAGGGGTTTAGCGGAGCTTGTCCCCAATTCTTCAAAATGTGGATGCTTTCTTAAGGTTGGTAGTGCTTCCAGATAGTTAACTGTTTCGGCCAAGTGATATTCTTCTTCCATGCTGGTTAGAGAATTTGCTATACATGTCTCAAGAGGATCTTTAGATAGAATTTTCTCTAAAGACTTGTTCACCATGGCTTCAATTGTGTCTATTTTTAGACAATACTCATCTGTGGAGGGTTGATTCAAAGTTTTTAAGACATCGAAGATGACATGTTCGTCTTCCACTCTGAGAATTAGCTTTCCTTCATAGACGTCAATAAGAGCACGTCCGGTTGCGAGAAATGGTCGTCCCGAATAATGGGAATATCCTGATCTTCTTCCATGTCGAGGATGATAAAATCTGCTGGGAATATGAATTTATCAACTTTGACGAGCACATCTTCAACTATCCCACGTGGATATTTGATTGACCGATCGGCTAATTGTAGCGAAACTGTTGTTGCTTTTGCTTCTCCCAAATTCAATTTGTTGAAAATTGACAGGGGCATCAAGTTGATACTTGCCCCTAAATCACAAAGAGCTTTGCCAAAATTTACTTCACCAATTGTACACGGGATTGTGAAAGTTCCCGGATCTTTTAGCTTGGGTGGCAACTTCTTTTGTAGTATTGCGCTACATTCCTCAGTTAGCATGACAGTTTCGTATTCTTCAAGCCTTCGTTTGTTTGAAAGAATATCTTTCATAAATTTGGCATAGCTTGGCATTTGTGCTAGAGCATCGGCAAAAGGAATGTTGATGTGTAGCTTTTTGAAGATTTCCAAGAATTTCCCGAATTGAGCATCGAGCTTGTGATTCTTCAACCGTTGAGGAAATGGGATAGGTGGAACATAAGTTTTTGTAGCAATTGGACCTTTTTGAGATGAAGGTCCTGTATCAGATTCTTTTTGTTTATTTTTTTTTTTCAGATGGTTTTCCATAGAAATTTCGGGCAACTGCACTCCACTTCTTGTTGTGATAGCTTGGACATTTTCCCTTGGATTTACCTCGGTATTGCTAGGTAACATGCCTTGAGATCTTTCTGAAAGTATTTTGGCCATTTGGCCAACTTGTGTCTCAGTTTTTAATTGAAGCATCATTGCGTTGTTGATACTTCAGTTCTTGTTCAGCTAGCTTTGTGATTGATTCTTCCCATCCGGGCTTCTTTTCTTGATGCGTTGGATTCAACACATTGTTGTTGTTTGCATAAGAAAAATTTGGATGATTTTTGTATCCTGGATTGTATGTTGGCCCGTAAGGATTGTTTGCTTGCCTTTGGAAATTCGAGCATACGCCACTTGTTACAGTGGTGGTGGTGACTGTTCTTGTTGCACTAAGGGACAGATAGTCTGTTGTGAGTTGCTCCACAAATTTCACATGAAAAAGCTGAAATTTGTGGAGTTTGCACCGTCTTCACAGTTGAGGAGTTGAAAAGACATTTCCTCGACTTTCTTTGATAGAGCTTCAATTTTTGCCAACATAAGTGAATAAGAATCCACTTCAAAAACACCATTTGGTTTCTTTTGGATATTTCGTCGGCCATCTTGCACTTTGTTCACTTATAACCTCAAAAAGATTATAAGCCTCTTTCATAGTTTTGTTTCCCGGTGAGCCATTTGATGATGAATCGACATTGGCTCGGCATGAAGGTAAAATTCGAATAGAAGTAATTGACTTGTGCTCCCAAATTGAAACCATGGTTAGGACATTTTCGTAGCATATCCTTGTATCTCTCCCATGCTTCGTGGAATGATTACGAATCTTGTTGTGAAATGTAGAGATTTCGTATTTGAGTTTCGCCACTTTTATTGGTGGAAAGTATTTAGTGGTGAATTTTTGGACAAATTCGGGCCAATTTGTTATGCTTCGTGGTGGCAAAGTATCTAGCCACTCTCTTGCTCTGTCCTTCAAAGTGTGCACGAAAAGTCTCATTTTGATCGCCTCGTCATTTACATTTGGATATTTGAAATTTCCACATATTTCCACAAAACGGTTAATATGGAGATATGGATTTTCGTCGGTTCTTCCATAGAATGAGTTGTTGTTGGAGAAGAGATTGATGACATCAGGGCGAATTTGAAAATTGTCCACACAAAAAGGTGGATAGATTACAAATGATAGAACGCTCAAAGTTGTGGGGTTCATGAATTCCACAAAGAGCATGTTGTCTTCATCTATTTCCGGTACAATAGGATATTGTTGATGTTGAATGTTTTGAACATTAGGTATTCCCCCCACCGGAGGAATTCTTTCGTTATCATTTCCTTGGGGGAGACGTGGATTTAGTTCGTCCGCCATTGATGGTGAAGAAATAATGTTTTTCTTTTGTTCTCTTCGCCTTCTTCTATATGTGGCTTCGATCTCGGGATCTAGTAAAACTAAATCGCGATTGTATGTCCTTCGCATAGACAAGGGAATCTACAACAAAGAAAAAGTTGTATTTATAACAATAGTTAATAATGTAATTTTTTCAAATATAACTTATACTTCCCAACGGCGCCAAAAACTTGACACGCTTTTTGTGTAACTATCGCAAGTGCGATATCGTATCAAGTAGTAAAGTGGACTTTTGAGTCCGGTTTATCGATCCCACAAGGAAGTTATGTTATAATTTGAATTATACACTATTAGTCTATTTTTATAGATACTTAAGATGAGTGAAACACACAATTAAAAAGTTTGGTTTAATAATTGCAAAGAAATTGCAATAATAGTTCTAATATTATAAGGAAATAAATAGATAGCAATAATAATAGATTGATTATCGATAAAATAAAATAGTTGGGATTACAAACTTAGTTCGTCATTAGTTATAAAAGATGTATTGGAGATCATAAGATGAATTTACTTATTATGTTGTGTAGATTCGATTTTCCTTAAAAAGACGGTTTCTCTTTCGAACTATAAACGCCCCTTACATATTGAATCAATCCACTATATTTCTATGTTGATTGGCTTCAATACATAGCATTAGGATTTGTGAAAATAACTCAATGAATCATCTAAGGACTAGGGGTATATTTCTATCCCCTAGAACAACTTAGAGTGAAGATCATTTGATCTAATCAAACATATTTTCTTTCGAAACATATGAAGATCATAAATATCTTCATTAATTGGCCAAATAAATAAAGATTGTTAAAACAATGAAAATCACACACAATAATAAGTAATTCATAATATATCTTTATACAAACATAAATAACATGACTAACCTTGTTTATAATCCCAACTTAAGAAACTTAGCCCATAAAGGGTTTATTACACATATTACAAGCTTTGGTGGTCATTCTTAGTTGAATCAAGAGAAAGAATTGATCCTAACTCCTTAGTAGATAAAGGAGATAGAAGCAATAAACTCTCCGAACAACATATACTATACCACACTTACAAAGATCACTCAAGAACACAAGTGTGTTCTTCACACAAAAAGAAAAGTTTACAAGAAAATGGAAAATTATATGATGAATGGTGAATGATGAAGGATCTAAGGGGTCTATTTATACACCTAAAGTCATCTAATAGCTCCAAAACTACAGCATTATTACATTATATCGGATCAATGCCACCATCCCTCAATAATACACAAAAAGTATAAAAATTAGACAAATCATAGCAATCTTTCAAGAGTTACGGCCGAAACATTCAGGAGTTACGGCCGTAACTGAGGTGACTTACGGCCGTAACTCCTGAATGTTACGGCCGTAACGTGGCTTCGTAAATTTGCTCATTTGAAGCTTGGATAGTTACATTTTCAGCCCAGAATTCCTCAGACTTTGCGTTTTTGCCCCAGATCTTCTTCGGATGATAACTTTTGATATATAACTCTGATTTTGAATCCGGAAAGACTGCCGAATTCGTCTCGGAAAGCCCTACAACATGAATATATAAAAATTTAATAAAGAGAATATTTATTAAACATGTTGTTTCTTGAGTAATTCAGTTATTTAATCCGATCATCATCCAATAAAAATAAAATTATTAAAACTAATAAATTAAAAGCAAAAAACGAGTAGACTAGCTCAATTATGGGTGAATTTTATCGATACAAACCATGGATAAGTGTACAAAAATGACACTTATCAGCTGACAAATGAAGGTTGTTGTTCAGCACTTTCCTTAGCAGCTGGCTCATACGGGAGAGTTCTCTCGATTAATCCGGTCAGAGTGGCGCAATGATGATTGAGCAACTGCACATGGGTCATCATGGCCTGCATAAAAGTGAGTGGATCAACCCGAACATCTTCTGATCGAGCCGAGTCATGGGCACGATTTCCCGGCAGCGAGTGATTATTTCTCGGGTTTCGGTCCGCACTGCGCCTCTCCCCGTGCATCCACTGACAGCTCTCTCCATACTGAAGTAGGAAGGTCGCATAATGATTATATTTCCCGCATGATTAGCACGTTATGATTATGTCATGAGATGATGAAAATGAGTATACATGCTCTAACTTAGTGATTATATGAATGATTTACTGAAGTTACATGATTATCTGATGAAATTCTTGAAATGATTATCTTGAATAACTTAACAAGATTGATAATATGATCATCCGTTGACAATCGAGTAATGAAATGAATTGAGTAATTAATGAGTTAACATGATCGTCCTGATTATTAACTGAGTAATGAAATGAATTAAGTGATTAATGAGTTAACATGATTGTCCTAATCACAATAAATGATGATGTTTGAGGATTGTCAATTGATGAATGATGAATGAATGACTATTGCCAGAAATTATACCATGGCGTTAGAAGTCTTACAGTTCTTTCTTGCGATTGGCTCGGCATCGCACAGGTCACACGTGGCGAAAGTCCAATGATACTAGTCCGATGACGATGATTTCAAATGAGACATGACTCGGAAGGTAGTATTCAAAACCACGCTCCGATACCAACTCTGTAACACCCCAAACTAGGCGGATATTACAGTGCCGTAGATCCCCAACTGGGACCCACCAGGCAAATGAAAATGAATGAATTACACAAGATAAATGTAGTACCGAACTACATTACAGCAATAATTACTCCGATGAGGAGTTTAGTTACAACACACCAGACAATATCGAATACTAGTGTACTTTATATGAAGATAAAATACACAACACCGAATGAAACGGAGTATTCAAATGAAAGTCTGCAGCGGAAAATAAAGGACAATAACATGAATAACTGAAAGATCGGGGCCCTCTACTAGTATCACTGGGACTCCTCGACGTCAGCGTATTCTCCCCGTACTTTTGCCTTGTCAAGACCTGAAAAACAAAATCCCCAAACGGGGTCAGTTAAACAGAACAACAATCCTCAAGAGTTGAAAATACACAATCATGATTAACTGAAATTATGAAATATTCTTAGTTATGAATTACGCTGAAGAGGAGTATCATAGTACGCCCGTAATGTTCTGTGCGAGTGTACAACACCCGTCCGTGTACCTAATTAGTCTCACGGTGTAACGCTTTCCCGTGTGCACGGTCTAATGTATCGGTGAACCCAATACATAACCATTGTGTGCCCGACTAAAAATTCCACACAGCCACACCCGGCCACGTAATATGAACCCAGAAGGTCATATGAACGAGAATGACCGTAATGAATATCAATGAATAAATAATAATCTGACAAAGTCAAGAATGACTCACCGAGATGAGGGTAATAATGAAATGAATGATAGCTCAACGAAAGGATTGGAACCGTCGTTCCTTATGACTGAAGTGATTAATTGACAATAACAAGTTTTAATATGATTAATACAATGATGAATGAGTTATGATTATGAATGATCAACAACAAAAGGTATGAATATCCTTTTAACCGAGTAAGAATTAACTTACACAACACCGGCGACAAATATCCTTCCACGAACAACGTCCTAATTGAGATATCGGTCGCTCGAACAACCTTAATTCAATACAATATCCAACAACTCGTTCAATATACGAATCAAACACGAATATAACGAACTTAAAACGTCGATACGATTTAACCAAGTCCATAGAGGCATTAAATCAAACACGTTGTATCCAAACTCCGATTGTTTACAATCAAACCTCAATATACCAATATCAAAATCTCCAAGAAGTGTTTCAAACCAACAAAACATCTCCAATACGATCAATAACCCGTTATGAATATCCAAAAATGTGATTATAACAACAATTAGTCGAAAATCCCCAATTCCAACTCGATATTCAAGGTGTTCTTGAATAATCCCTCAATAATCCAATGAATCCTTATACAAACTCATAATCATATACATATCCCTTCATATAACATGATTATAACGTCCAAAACATCATATCTCAACACAAAATCGAAGTCCAAAGTGTTGAAGGAATTACCTCTTGAAGATCCAAGTGTTTTAATCCGAAGAACACGCGTTAGATTGATTATCCGGGCTTCACGATCGAAAGGAGATGAAGAAAATCAAACACCCAAATGATTTGTGAAGGAAAAACCCTCCCTCAAGCTTCTCTCTCGTAAAAGGTGGAAAAAACTGGAAGGAATGAGTGAAATGCTCAAAAATGAATTTATAGGGGTTGACTACCTGCCGACACGGCCCGTGCCGATCGGCACGGTCGTGTCGCATGATTGGCCGACAGTGGCCGACAAGGACTCGACCGTGTCTGCTTGACACGGTCGCGGCGCGAGGGCCTTCCGGCGGTGACCCGTCCGGCTGACTTCGGCATGACTCGGCCGTGCGAGGCGACACGGTCGGGCGTCTTGGCGACGATTACGGCTTATCCGGAAGGGTTCGACTCGGCCGTGCGACGATACGGTCGGGTCCTGAGGCGAACACTTCGGCATTTTCCGGACGAGTACGGCACGGGCGTGTCGGACGACACGGCCGAGTTCGTTCGGCGATGATCGCCAATCTTGAAAAATGAGCGGTTGAGCTAAAGCGACCATAACTCTCTCGTCCAGGACTCCGATTGACTCACCGTTTGAACCATTGGAAAGCTAACTCGATGCTCTATAATATTGCAAAGATTTAGAATTTTTGGAGTTACCAAAAATTAATGGTGATCTAACGAAGTCGAACTCATATGAGGAAAGTTGAAACAATGAACAATAATGATACACAACTCGAAGTTTTTACGAACGGTGAACACGGGTGAATGAACATGATTGATGAATGATTATAAATGAGTGAAAATCCACTGAGTGACAATCACCGAATGAAATTACTGAATGATAATGACTGAATTACAACCGGGTATTACATACACCCCCCCTTAAAAGAGTTTCGTCCCCGAAACTAAGGGTCAAACAACTCGGGATAACTCTCTCGCATACTATCCTCGGTTTCCCAAGTAGCCTATTCGACTCCGTGTCTGGACCACTGAATCTTGACCAAAGGGATCGTCTTGTTCCTCAACTGTTTGATTCGCCGCTCCAACACTCGTACAGGACGCTCCTCGTACGAATGATCATCCGCGATCTCGATTTCGTCGAACTGAAGTATGTGACTCGGGTCGGCAACATACTTCCGCAACTGAGAGACGTGAAACACATTATGAATCCTGCTCAAAGCCGGAGGTAAAGCCAATCGATAAGCTAACTCGCCTACTCGATCCAAAATTTCAAACGGTCCAATGAATCTCGGACTCAATTTCCCCGTTTTAAAGCGGAAAATACCTCGACTCGGGGATACCTTGACCAAAACATGGTCACCCGTCTCGAACTCTAGTGGTCGACGACGATTATCTCGCATATGATTTCAGCCGACTGAAATGTCAACATACGACTCTTGATCAAAGCTACCTTCTCTCGGGCGGCTATAAGCATATCGGGCTCGGTGCCGATTGATTCTGACAAGTCATCCCAACACAAAGGAGATCGACAAAGACGACCGTACAAGGCCTCGTAAGGCGCCATCTTAATGGAAGCATGCCAACTATTATTATACGTGAACTCGATCAACGGTAGTTGGGCTTCCCAATCGTCCTTCCAATAGAGGACGCAAGCTCTCAACATGTCCTCTAATGTCTGAATAGTCCTCTCCGATTGTCCGTCGGACTGAGGATGAAAGGCAGTACTGAGATTAAGCTGAGTCCCCATAGCACGATGAACTGATTTCCAAAAATGTGACACAAACCGTCCGTCACGATCGGAAACGATACTTTTAGGAGTACCGTGCAGTCTCACTATCTCTTTGATGAATAACTGGGCAAGTCTCTCGGGACCCCAAGTATCCTTAATCTCAAGAAAATGAGTTGATTTAGTTAAGCGGTCCACAATCACCCAGATTGTATTCATGCCATGACGACTCGTCGGCAAACTCGTGATGAAATCCATAGAAATGTATTCCCACTTCCACTCTGGAATAGGGAGAGGTTTCAGCATAACCGCCTGTCGCTGATGTTCAATCTTGACTTGTTGGCAAGTTAAGCATCTCGAAACAAATTCCGCGACTTCTCGCTTCATATTACTCCACCAGTAATTTTGTTTCAAGTCCTTGTACATCTTGCTGGACCCCGGATGAACAGAATAAGGGGTAGCATGAGCTTCTCTCAAAATAGAGTTTTTCAACTCGTCATTCGCCGGTACACAAACGGTTCTTAAACCTCAAAAGTCCATCCTCGTGGACCACGAATCCAGGGACTTTCCCCTGAGCCACATCTTCACGGATGCGCAACAATGAAGGGTCTGAACTCTGATTCTCTCTGATTACCTCCTCAAGTGACGATGAAATCTCTTAACATACAAAGATGTCCCTGAACTCGAAGCTGCACCTCGATCTCGGGTCTAAGGAATTCCTGCTGAAGCTCCTTCTGAACTGTTAAACGAGCAAGCCTCTGCTCCTGAACGGACTTACGACTCAAGGCGTCGGCGACAACGTTCGCCTTGCCCAGGTGGTAAAGGATCTCGATATCAAAATATTTGATTAGTTCCAACCACCGCCTCTGTCGCATATTTAACTCCTTGTGAGTAAATATATCCTTCAACTCTTGTGATTGGTGAATAACTGAAAGGTAACGACGCCAAATCCCCAACGCGAAAACCACGGCTGCTAGCTCCAGGTCGTGGGTTGGATAATTGACCAACTAATCCGAGGAAACTTCGGATTTACTTAATATCTTTCGGAGGTTGCCAATCTCGGATAGTCTCCGTCTTCTGAGGGTCGACACGAACTCTGTCAGATGAAATTACATGCCCGAGAAAATCACTTCGGACCTCCAGAACTCACATTTGGAAAACTTTCCATAAAGTTGCTCTCATCTCAACACGTCGAGAACACATGAAGATGAACCTCATGTTCCTTCGGCTACGAGAATAAATCAAAATGTCGTCGATGAAGACAACAACAAACCGATCCAAAAAGTCGATGAAAACCCGATTCATTAACCCCCATGAATACCACAGTGCAATAGTTAGCCCGAACGGCATAACTACGAATTCATAATGACCATAGCGTGTATGAAACGTCCTCGCGATATCCGACTCTCGACCGCAATCGGTGATATCCAGATCTTAAGTCGATCTTGGAAAATCTGAAGCTCCACGAAGTTGATCTAAAAGATCATCAATACGAGGTAAAGGATACTACTCTTGATCATCACCTGTTCAACTCCTGGTAATTAATACACACACGAGACGAGCCATCCTTCTCCTTGACAGATCACACTGGTGCTCCTCACGGGGACGCAATCGGTCGGAGATGACCTTTCTCGAACTACTCCTCAAGTTGAATCTTCAACTCCTGCATTTCGGTCGGGGCCATCCGATACGGTGCCTTCGATAAATGGGACGTACCGGCTCCCACTCACTCCTGAATTCCCCTACTCTATGTGAAGGCAAATACATCGTCAATCGATGACAATGATACCACGAATGATTGAACATTTCGATTGCCCTAGAATGGTCAATCGATAAAAAGAGATACCAATAATGATTGAACAACTCGATTGCCTTAGAAAGGCCAATCGATGAAGATGATACAATGAATGTTTGAATAACTCGATTGCCTTTGAAAGGACAATCGATGAAAATAATACAATGAATGATTGAATAACTCGATTGCCTTAGAAAGGCCTATCGATGAAAATGATACAATGAATGATTGAATGACTCGATTGTCTTAGAAAAGCCAATCGATGGAAATGATACAAGGAATGATTGAATAGTTCGATTGCGGAATTTCTCTGCTTCCGCCATAATAGAAATTCTACTTGAACAACGGTTATTACTTCACTTAATAACACATTCGACAACTAACGACGGAAAGATAGCGACCAAACGCTAACAAACACTGAGGATAGTATTAAGACGGTTAAACCAGCTAATACCGAAATTACATCGTCCTAAGATAAATTCACCACGATTAGGTCCACCAACCAATCGCGGTTACTAAGCTTACTTAGGTATGATTAGAAAATTCTTCCATCGTCAGGTAGACCGATGGTATGAGGTCCACAAGCAATAGGACTATCCCGAAATAAGTCTATTCAAGCATGATTCGAAAATGAACGAATGCGGTGTACCAGCATCAAAAGGTACACACAAGTTGAAATAAAATTACGAGTATACCTGAAATCATTCGGGCCACGGATCGTCGATCCTCCTCATCATATGAATGCAGGACTTGCGGTCCCGACAGGACGCTCCCGTCGATAAATACGACTCCAACTCTATTTGCTTCCATTGTCTTAAACGACGATGACAAAGCGATCCCGATTAAACGCCGGTTGCTTCGGGGCCTGAGATGCCGCCGGAGCCGACTTGGAGTCCTTTCGGCAAAAACGGGCCTTATGCCCAAAATTCCCACAATTATAGCACGTGACAGATTGTCTCGGACACTTGGTGCTGACATGACCAAGATCCCCACAGTTATAACAGGTGATGGCTGAACTGGCTGCTCGTGACTGAGATCCCGCACGATTATGCGCCGTAGGAGGTCGCTCAGAAACGATAGGACTCACACGAGGCTTCTTGAAGGTTGACTGACCGCCTTCGGATTGATTACTCTTCGTTGATTTCTTGTGACAAATGAAGGTTGTTGTTCAGCACTTTCCTTAGCGGTGGCTCATACGGGAGAGTTCTCTCGATTAATCCGGTCAGTGGCGCAATGATGATTGAGCAAGCGCACATGGGTCATCATGGCTCGCATAAAAGTGAGTGGATCAACCCGAACATCTTCGATCGAGCCGAGTCATGGGCACGATTTCCCGGCGGAGTGATTATTTCTCGGGTTTCGGTCCGCACTGCGCCTCTCCCCGTGCATCCTGACGACTCTCTCCATCTTGAAGTAGGAAGGTCGCATAATGATTATATTTCCCGCATGATTAGCACGTTATGATTATGTCATGAGATGATGAAAATGAGTATACATGCTCTAACTTAGTGATTATATGAATGATTTCTTGAAGTTACATGATTATCGATGAAATTCTTGAAATGATTATCTTGAATAACTTAACAAGATTGATAATATGATCATCAGTTGACAACCGAGTAATGAAATGAATTGAGTAATTAATGAGTTAACATGATCGTCCTGATTATTAACTGAGTAATGAAATGAATTAAGTGATTAATGAGTTAACATGATTGTCCTAATCACAATGAATGATGATGTTTGAGGATTGTCAATTGATGAATGATGAATGAATGACTATTGCCAGAAATTATACCATGGCGTTAGAAGTCTTACAGTTCTTTCGGTCTGATTGGCTCGGCATCTGCACAGGTCACACGTGACGCGAAAGTCCAATGATACTAGTCCGATGACGATGATTTCAAATGAGACATGACTCGGAAGGTAGTATTCAAAACCACGCTCCGATACCAACTCTGTAACACCCCAAACTAGGCGGATATTACAGTGCCGTAGATCCCCAACTGGGACCCACCAGGCAAATGAAAATGAATGAATTACACAAGATAAATGTAGTACCGAACTACATTACAGCAATAATTACTCCGATGAGGAGTTTAGTTACAACACACCAGGACAATACCGAATACTAGTGTACTTTATATGAAGATAAAATACACAACACTGAATGAAACGGAGTATTCAAATGAAAGTCTGCAGCGGAAAATAAAGGACAATAACATGAATAACTGAAAGATCGGGGCCCTCTACTAGTATCACTGGGACTCCTCGACGTCAGCGTATTCTCCCCGTACTTTTGCCTTGTCAAGACCTGAAAAACAAAATCCCCAAACGGGGTCAGTTAAACAGAACAACAATCCTCAAGAGTTGAAAATACACAATCATGATTAACTGAAATTATGAAATATTCTTAGTTATGAATTACGCTGAAGAGGAGTATCATAGTACGCCCGTAATGTTCTGTGCGAGTGTACAACACCCGTCCGTGTACCTAATTAGTCTCACGGTGTAACGCTTTCCCGTGTGCACGGTCTAATGTATCGGTGAACCCAATACATAACCATCGTGTGCCCGACTAAAAATTCCACACAGCCACACCCGGCCACGTAATATGAACCCAGAAGGTCATATGAACGAGAATGACCGTAATGAATATCAATGAATAAATAATAATCTGACAAAGTCAAGAATGACTCACCGAGATGAGGGTAATAATGAAATGAATGATAGCTCAACGAAAGGATTGGAACCGTCGTTCCTTATGGTGAAGTGATTAATTGACAATAACAAGTTTTAATATGATTAATACAATGATGAATGAGTTATGATTATGAATGATCAACAACAAAAGGTATGAATA
Organism: Orobanche coerulescens; assembly: GCA_033398695.1. Taxonomy (NCBI): domain Eukaryota; kingdom Viridiplantae; phylum Streptophyta; class Magnoliopsida; order Lamiales; family Orobanchaceae; genus Orobanche; species Orobanche coerulescens. The sequence continues at coordinate 151,993,861 of CM065815.1, forward strand.
TCCTTTTAACCGAGTAAGAATTAACTTACACAACACCGGCGACAAATATCCTTCCACGAACAACGTCCTAATTGAGATATCGGTCGCTCGAACAACCTTAATTCAATACAATATCCAACAACTCGTTCAATATACGAATCAAACACGAATATAACGAACTTAAAACGTCGATACGATTTAACCAAGTCCATAGAGGCATTAAATCAAACACGTTGTATCCAAACTCCGATTGTTTACAATCAAACCTCAATATACCAATATCAAAATCTCCAAGAAGTGTTTCAAACCAACAAAACATCTCCAATACGATCAATAACCCGTTATGAATATCCAAAAATGTGATTATAACAACAATTAGTCGAAAATCCCCAATTCCAACTCGATATTCAAGGTGTTCTTGAATAATCCCTCAATAATCCAATGAATCCTTATACAAACTCATAATCATATACATATCCCTTCATATAACATGATTATAACGTCCAAAACATCATATCTCAACACAAAATCGAAGTCCAAAGTGTTGAAGGAATTACCTCTTGAAGATCCAAGTGTTTTAATCAGAAGAACACGCGTTAGATTGATTATCCGGCTTCACGATCGAAAGGAGATGAAGAAAAACAAACACCCAAATCATTTGATAAGGAAAAACCCTCCCTCAAGTTTCTCTCTCTCGTAATAGGTGCAAAAACTGGATAGATAGTGGTGAAATGCTCAAAAAATGAATTTATAGGGGTTGACTACCTGCCGGACACGGCCCATGCCGATCGGCACGGTCGTGTCGCACAGTTGGCCGACAGCTGGCCGACAGGGACTCGACCGTGTCCTGCTTGACACGGTCGCGGCGCTGAGGGCCTTCCGACGATGACCCGTCCGACGGCGGACTTCGGCATGACTCGGCCGTGCGACGGCACGGTCGGGCGTCTTGGCGCGACGATTACGGCTTATCCGGAAGGGTTCGACTCGGCCGTGCCAGACGACACGGTCGGGTCCTGAGGCAGACACTTCGGCTTTTCCCGGACGAGTACGGCACGGGCCGTGTCGGACGACACGGCCGAGTTCGTTCGGCAGTGATCGGCCAATACTAAAAAATGAGCGGTTGAGCTAAAACGACCATAACTCTCTCGTCCGGACTCCGATTGACTCACCGTTTAAACCATTGGAAAGCTAACTCGATGATCTATAATATTGCAAAGATTTAGAATTTTTGGAGTTACCAAAAATTAATGGTGATCTAACAAAGTCGAACTCATATGAGGAAAGTTGAAACAATGAACAATAATGATACACAACTCGAAGTTTTTACGAACGGTGAACACGGGTGAATGAACATGATTGATGAATGATTATAAATGAGTGAAAATACACTGAGTGACAATCACCGAATGAAATTACTGAATGATAATGACTGAATTACAACCGGGTATTACATACACCCCCCCTTAAAAGAGTTTCGTCCCCGAAACTAAGGGTCAAACAACTCGGGATAACTCTCTCGTATACTATCCTCGGTTTCCCAAGTAGCCTATTCGACTCCGTGTCTGGACCACTGAATCTTGACCAAAGGGATCGTCTTGTTCCTCAACTGTTTGATTCGCCGCTCCAACACTCGTACAGGACGCTCCTCGTACGAATGATCATCCGCGATCTCGATTTCGTCGAACTGAAGTATGTGACTCGGGTCGGCAACATACTTCCGCAACTGAGAGACGTGAAACACATTATGAATCCTGCTCAAAGCCGGAGGTAAAGCCAATCGATAAGCTAACTCGCCTACTCGATCCAAAATTTCAAACGGTCCAATGAATCTCGGACTCAATTTCCCCGTTTTAGAAGCGGAAAATACCTCGACTGGGATACCTTGACCAAAACATGGTCACCCGTCTCGAACTCTAGTGGTCGACGATTATACGCATATGATTTACGCCGACTCGAAATGTCAACATACGACTCTTGATCAAAGCTACCTTCTCTCGGGCGGCTATAAGCATATCGGGCTCGGTGCCGATTGATTCTGACAAGTCATCCCAACACAAAGGAGATCGACAAAGACGACTGTACAAGGCCTCGTAAGGCGCCATCTTAATGGAAGCATGCCAACTATTATTATACGTGAACTCGATCAACGGTAGTTGGGCTTCCCAATCGTCCTTCCAATCGAGGACGCAAGCTCTCAACATGTCCTCTAATGTCTGAATAGTCCTCTCCGATTGTCCGTCGGACTGAGGATGAAAGGCAATACTGAGATTAAGCTGAGTCCCCATAGCACGATGAACTGATTTCCAAAAATGTGACACAAACCGTCCGTCACGATCGGAAACGATACTTTTAGGAGTACTGTGCAGTCTCACTATCTCTTTGATGAATAACTGGGCAAGTCTCTCGGGACCCCAAGTATCCTTAATCTCAAGAAAATGAGTTGATTTAGTTAAGCGGTCCACAATCACCCAGTTATATTCATGCCACGGCGACTCGTCGGCAAACTCGTGATGAAATCCATAGAAATGTATTCCCACTTCCACTCTGGAATAGGGAGAGGTTTCGCATAACCGCTGTCGGCGATGTTCAATCTTGACTTGTTGGCAAGTTAAGCATCTCGAAACAAATTCCGCGACTTCTCGCTTCATATTACTCCACCAGTAATTTTGTTTCAAGTCCTTGTACATCTTGCTGGACCCCGGATGAACAGAATAAGGGGTAGCATGAGCTTCTCTCAAAATAGAGTTTTTCAACTCGTCATTCGCCGGTACACAAACGGTTCTTAAACCTCAAAAGTCCATCCTCGTGGACCACGAATCCAGGGACTTTCCCCTGAGCCACATCTTCACGGATGCGCAACAATGAAGGGTCTGAACTCTGATTCTCTCTGATTACCTCCTCAAGTGACGATGAAATCTCTTAACATACAAAGATGTCCCTGAACTCGCTGAAGCCAGACCTCGATCTCGGGTCTAAGGAATTCCTGCTGAAGCTCCTTCTGAACTGTTAAACGAGCAAGCCTCTGCTCCTGAACGGACTTACGACTCAAGGCGTCGGCGACAACGTTCGCCTTGCCCAGGTGGTAAAGGATCTCGATATCAAAATCTTTGATTAGTTCCAACCACCGCCTCTGTCGCATATTTAACTCCTTGTGAGTAAATATATCCTTCAACTCTTGTGATTGGTGAATAACTGAAAGGTGACGCCAAATCCCCAACGCGAAAACCACGGCTGCTAGCTCCAGGTCGTGGGTTGGATAATTGACCAACTAATCCGAGGAAACTTCGGATTTACTTAATATCTTTCGGAGGTTGCCAATCTCGGATAGTCTCCGTCTTCTGAGGGTCGACACGAACTCTGTCAGATGAAATTACATGCCCGAGAAAATCACTTCGGACCTCCAGAACTCACATTTGGAAAACTTTCCATAAAGTTGCTCTCGTCTCAACACGTCGAGAACCTGATGAAGATGAACCTCATGTTCCTTCTGGCTACGAGAATAAATCAAAATGTCGTCGATGAAGACAACAACAAACTGATCCAAAAAGTCGATGAAAACCCGATTCATTAACCCCCATGAATACCACAGGTGCAATAGTTAGCCCGAACGGCATAACTACGAATTCATAATGACCATAGCGTGTATGAAACGCTGTCCTCGCGATATCCGACTCTCGAATTCGCAACTGGTGATATCCAGATCTTAAGTCGATCTTGGAAAATACTGAAGCTCCCTGAAGTTGATCTAAAAGATCATCAATACGAGGTAAAGGATACTACTCTTGATCATCTCCCTGTTCATCTCATGGTAATTAATACACAGACGAGACGAGCCATCATTCTACTTGAAAGATCTCACTGGTGCTCCTATCGGGGACGCAATCTGTAGAAGATGACCTTTCTCGAACTACTCCTCAAGTTGAATCTTCAACTCCTGCATTTGGTCGGGGCCATCCGATACGGTGCCTTCGATAAATGGGACGTCTGGCTCCCACTCACTTCTGAATTCCCCTACTTTATGTGAAGGCAAATACATCGTCAATCGATGACAATGATACCACGAATGATTGAACATTTCGATTGCCCTAGAATGGTCAATCGATAAAAAGAGATACCAATAATGATTGAACAACTCGATTGCCTTAGAAAGGCCAATCGATGAAGATGATACAATGAATGTTTGAATAACTCGATTGCCTTTGAAAGGACAATCGATGAAAATAATACAATGAATGATTGAATAACTCGATTGCCTTAGAAAGGCCTATCGATGAAAATGATACAATGAATGATTGAATGACTCGATTGTCTTAGAAAAGCCAATCGATGGAAATGATACAAGGAATGATTGAATAGTTCGATTGCGGAATTTCTTCGCTTCCGCCATAATAGAAATTCTCTTTGGAACAACGGGATTACTTCCTGAAGCACACATTCGACAACTAACGACGGAAGATAGCGACCAAACGCTAACAAACACCGAGGATAGTATTAAGACGGTTAAACCGGCTAATACCGAAATTACATCGTCCTAAGATAAATTCACCACGATTAGGTCCACCAACCAATCGCGGTTACTAAGCTTACTTAGGTATGATTAGAAAATTCTTCCATCGTCAGGTAGACCGATGGTATGAGGTCCACAAGCAATAGGACTATCCCGAAATAAGTCTATTCAAGCATGATTCGAAAATGAACGAATGCGGTGTACCAAAGCATCAAAAGGTACACACAAGTTGAAATAAAATTACGAGTATACGAAATCATTCGGGCCACCGGATCGTCGATCCTCCTCATCATATGAATGCAGGACTTGCCGGTCCCGAACCGACGCTCCGTCGATAAATACGAGCTCCAACTCTATTTGCTTCCATTGTCTTAAACGACGATGACAAAGCGATCGATTCAAACGCTGGTTGCTTGGGGCTGAGATGCCGCGGAGCCGACTTGGAGTCCTTTCGCAAAAACGGGCCTTATGCCCAAAATTCCCACAATTATAGCACGTGACAATTGTCTCGGACACTTGGTGCTGACATGACCAAGATCCCCATGATTATAACAGTGATGGCTGAATCGCCGCTCGTGATCGAGATTCCGCACGATTATGCGCCGTAGAGGTCGCTCGAAGCGATAGGACTCACACGAGGCTTCTTGAAGGTTGGTGACCGCCTCGGATTGATTACGCTTCGTTGATTTCTTGCGACAAATGAAGGTTGTTGTTCAGCACTTTCCTTAGCGGTGGCTCATACGGGAGAGTTCTCTCGATTAATCCGGTCAGTGGCGCAATGATGATTGAGCAAGCGCACATGGGTCATCATGGCTGCATAAAAGTGAGTGGATCAACCCGAACATCTTCGATCGAGCCGAGTCCTGGGCACGATTTCCGACAGCGAGTGATTATTTCTCGGGTTTCGGTCCGCACCGCGGCCTCTCCCCGTGCATCTCCTGACAGCTCTCTCCATACTGAAGTAGGAAGGTCGCATAATGATTATATTTCCCGCATGATTAGCACGTTATGATTATGTCATGAGATGATGAAAATGAGTATACATGCTCTAACTTAGTGATTATATGAATGATTTACTGAAGTTACATGATTATCGATGAAATTCTTGAAATGATTATCTTGAATAACTTAACAAGATTGATAATATGATCATCCAGATTGACAACTGAGTAATGAAATGAATTGAGTAATTAATGAGTTAATATGATCGTCCTGATTATTAACTGAGTAATGAAATGAATTAAGTGATTAATGAGTTAACATGATTGTCCTAATCACAATGAATGATGATGTTTGAGGATTGTCAATTGATGAATGATGAATGAATGACTATTGCCAGAAATTATACCATGGCGTTAGAAGTCTTACTGCTTCTTTCGTCGATTGGCTCGGCATCTGCACAGGTCACACGTGACGCGAAAGTCCAATGATACTAGTCCGATGACGATGATTTCAAATGAGACATGACTCGGAAGGTAGTATTCAAAACCACGCTCCGATACCAACTCTGTAACACCCCAAACTAGGCGGATATTACGGTCTGTAGATCCCCAATGGGACCCACCAGGCAAATGAAAATGAATGAATTACACAAGATAAATGTAGTACCGAACTACATTACAGCAATAATTACTCCGATGAGGAGTTTAGTTACAACACACCAGGACAATACCGAATACTAGTGTACTTTATATGAAGATAAAATACACAACACTGAATGAAACAGAGTATTCAAATGAAAGTCTGCAGCGGAAAATAAAGGACAATAACATGTATAATCGAAAGATCGGGGCCCTCTACTAGTATCACTGGGACTCCTCGACGTCAGCGTATTCTCCGTACTTTTGCCTTGCCAAGACACGAAAAACAAAATCCCCAAACGGGTCGATTAAACAGAACAACAATCCTCAAGAGTTGAAAATACACAATCATGATTAATCAAATTATGAAATATTCTTAGTTATGAATTACGCTGAAGAGGAGTATCATAGTACGCGTAATGTTACGTGCGAGTGTACAACACCCGTCCGTGTACCTAATTAGTCTCACGGTGTAACGCTTTCCGTGTGCACGGTCTAATGTATCGGTGAACCCAATACATAACCATCGTGTGCCCGACTAAAAATTCCACACAGCCACACCCGGCCACGTAATATGAACCCAGAAGGTCATATGAACGAGAATGACCGTAATGAATATCAATGAATAAATAATAATCTGACAAAGTCAAGAATGACTCACCGAGATGAGGGTAATAATGAAATGAATGATAGCTCAACGAAAGGATTGGAACCGTCGTTCCTTATGACTGAAGTGATTAATTGACAATACCAAGTTTTAATATGATTAATACAATGATGAATGAGTTATGATTATGAATGATCAACAACAAAAGGTATGAATATCCTTTTAACCGAGTAAGAATTAACTTACACAACACCGGCGACAAATATCCTTCCACGAACAACGTCCTAATTGAGATATCGGTCGCTCGAACAACCTTAATTCAATACAATATCCAACAACTCGTTCAATATACGAATCAAACACGAATATAACGAACTTAAAACGTCGATACGATTTAACCAAGTCCATAGAGGCATTAAATCAAACACGTTGTATCCAAACTCCGATTGTTTACAATCAAACCTCAATATACCAATATCAAAATCTCCAAGAAGTGTTTCAAACCAACAAAACATCTCCAATACGATCAATAACCCGTTATGAATATCCAAAAATGTGATTATAACAACAATTAGTCGAAAATCCCCAATTCCAACTCGATATTCAAGGTGTTCTTGAATAATCCCTCAATAATCCAATGAATCCTTATACAAACTCATAATCATATACATATCCCTTCATATAACATGATTATAACGTCCAAAACATCATATCTCAACACAAAATCGAAGTCCAAAGTGTTGAAGGAATTACCTCTTGAAGATCCAAGTGTTTTAATCCGAAGAACACGCGTTAGATTGATTATCCGGGCTTCACGATCGAAAGGAGATGAAGAAAATCAAACACCCAAATGATTTGTGAAGGAAAAACCCTCCCTCAAGCTTCTCTCTCGTAAAAGGTGGAAAAAACTGGAAGGAATGAGCTGAAATGCTCAAAAAATGAATTTATAGGGGTTGACTACCCTGCCGGACACGGCCCGTGCCGATCGGCACGGTCGTGTCGCACAGTTGGCCGACAGCTGGCCGACAGGGACTCGACCGTGTCCTGCTTGACACGGTCGCGGCGCGGAGGGCCTTCCGACAGTGACCCGTCCGACAGCGACTCGGCATGACTCGACCGTGCCAGACGACACGGTCGGGCGTGCTGGGCAGACGATTCTGGCTTATCCGGAAGGGTTCGACTCGGCCGTGCCAGACGACACGGTCGGGTCCTGAGGCAGACACTTCGGCATTTTCCGGACGAGTACGGCACGGGCCGTGTCGGACGACACGGCCGAGTTCGTTCGGCAGTGATCGGCCAATACTGAAAAATGAGCGGTTGAGCTAAAACGACCATAACTCTCTCGTCCGGACTCCGATTGACTCACCGTTTGAACCATTGGAAAGCTAACTCGATGCTCTATAATATTGCAAAGATTTAGAATTTTTGGAGTTACCAAAAATTAATGGTGATCTAACAAAGTCGAACTCATATGAGGAAAGTTGAAACAATGAACAATAATGATACACAACTCGAAGTTTTTACGAACGGTGAACACGGGTGAATGAACATGATTGATGAATGATTATAAATGAGTGAAAATCCACTGAGTGACAATCACCGAATGAAATTACTGAATGATAATGACTGAATTACAACCGGGTATTACAGTTGCTACGTTGTACACGCTGGAATCATGTGTTTTGGAACGTAAGAAGATCGGAACTTAGATTAATTCTTGAAGATCGTAGATGGATTATGATATTGAGATGACTATCCGTATATTTGTATTTCATAATCATAAAACTTCCGCAAACCTTATTAGCATGATATGCCCGAGGATAACTTGTATTATCATGGTAGAATTCATGAGTTCTTCACCATTCAACCCAGTTTTCGGTTTGCAGTATTCTGCCATGCAAGATTAGCGCACGCTAACATGTGTGAGTTAACGTGCGCTATCGGGGTTCAGTTAACGCACGAAACGTACGTAGCGTACGTTATGAGACCAGCCGATCGGTGCCGATCGTGGCTAGCGCACGCTAGTCTTATACGATAGCGTACGCTAACAGTCCGGCTTAGCGCACGTTACGTAGAGTACGTAGCGCGCGCTAAGCAATCCAGACAGATTGTTTATTTTGAGCTTTTCGGCCATAGGCCGAATTGTTAGGCCATTGTTCGACTTGAGATGATTTTTATATCATTCCTTTTGTTAAGGTTCAAGCTTGCTACGTTGATCGAAGGAGGCGACTTTCGAGAGTGTTGAGATCTTTGAAGTATATCGTTCTTTCCATCTTCGAGGCAAGTATCGTGATATGTTAATATCGGTATTTTTTTTGGAGCATGCGTATGATTATTCATGTTGTTGAACATGATATTTACTTCGTTGATTTGCCATGATATTCGTTATATAGTGTTTATATGTTCATGTTGATGAACATAATGATTTGGCATATGTGTACGCATGAGTTGTGTTTGTATACGTTGTACGATCTATGCTGAGGGCGCTGGATCGGATGTCCACCTCGTGTTGGTCCGACGGGATCATCTTGGGATCTAGGCTGAGGGCGCTGGATCATTGGACGGGTTATTTCCACCTCGTGTTGGTCCGACGGGATCATCTTGGGATCTATCTTTGAGGCGCTGGATCATTGGAATACCCATCTTTGTGTAATGGAATCTTGTAGATTCGCATTGTCGGATTCCGGTAGCGGAAGTCCGTGTGGTGTATCTTGTTATGTATTGTTGATGCATAATCGAATTGTTTAATATGATACTTGTACTAGCATCGTTTTGCTAACCCCTTCGGGGGTGGACATTTGTTTTGATGTTCAGGTAGCCGAGGAGCAGGAAGCGACCACGATCGACGTGGCGAAGGGGTTGATGATGTTTATTGTTATTGGAGATTTGTTTTCTTGGTTTGGTTTCTGTACTCGAGTACGCGTGTCTTATTGATATTAATTCGATATGGTTGTATTAATTACTCGTTGAACCAGTTGTACGTTTTCACAAACTTGAATTTCCGCAGTTTTGATGTCTTAGATTTACTTTCTTTTTAATTAGCCTTGTAAATCCTTACTTAAAGGGTTTACGGCGCTGTAATTATTCCGAATATCTCGGGGTGTTACATATAAGTAGTGCACGCTACGAATGGTAAGTAGCGCGCGCTAGTGGGTTGCAGTAGCGCACGCCAATATTTGGTGTAGCGCGCGCTAAGGACGGATCAGGTTGAGTCCAGTGGCTACTGGACTGCATTGGATTAATTCATAGCGCACGCTATGAGTGGTTTTTAGCGTACGCAACCGATGTTGTAGCGCATGCTAAATATTGATTGTAGCGCACGCTACCGAGATCAGATCAGAGGACAGGAGGTTCTGGACTTCAGTACTGGACAACAGATATTTAGCTAGCGCACGCTAACAATTGGAGTTAACGCACGCTACTGGGATGGAGTTAGCGCACGCTACCAAGTTGTAGCGTACGCTAACGGGTCAGCCAGAGTTCACTGGAATGTTCGTACAACTCGTTAGCGCACGCTAAATAGCAGGTCATAGCGTGCGCTAATCTGGAGCAGTATATATTGGACAGTTAGCCTGAGTTTCGTCATTTTCTCACTTCTCTTCGTTTTTGAGCGACTTCGGGCAATTTCGGGCGATTTGGAGTGTTCTCTTCGAGCTGCTATCACCTATCATCATCTTCAAGTCTTTGAGTTGGATTATCATCACTTCATAATCTCCTTAACATCAAATCAAAGGTATTAATCTCTTGGATCTAGAATTTCGGATTTTTGGGTTTTTCCTTCCGATTTCTTCGTGTAAGCTTGGATTGTTGTTGGAATATATTAGATATGGATTATCTACCTTGGATAAATGTATTCCTACAGATTTAATGTCTATTTTGGGGATTTATATCAAGAACCCTTGGGTTGACTTCGGATAATTTGGGGATTTCCGTTTGACGTTGTTGTAATCTTGAAATTGTGGATTCCTATGAGATTATTGATATCATTGAAAGTGTTTTGATGGTTTGGAATACTCATCTTGGAGTTGGTTTCGATATATTTGAGTTTGGATATTGTTGTATCGACGTTTGAGTCGGTTATGATCGTATTTGATTCGTGTAATGATCGAATATTTGGTATATTGTGTTATTCAAGGTTGTTCGAGCGACCGACATTTCATTTAGGACGTTGTTCGTGGACGGACATTCTTCATCGTTGTTGTGTAAGTTAATTCTTACTCGGTTAAAAGGATACTCATTCCTTTTGTTGTTGATTACTCATAATCATAACTCATTCATCATGGTATTAATCATATTGAGGCTTGTAATTGTCGAATAATCATTTCATTCACGAGGAACGACGGTTCCAAATCATTTCATTGGGTTATCAATCACGTCACTATTATTTTCATCTCGGTGAGTCATCTTGGCCTTGTCGAATTATTATTCATTGATATTCATTGTGGTCATTCTCGTTCATATGACCTTCTGGGTTCATATTGCGTAGCCGGGTGTGGTTGTGTGGAATTTTTAGTCGGGCACACGATGGTCATGTATTGGGTTCACCGATACATTGGACCGTGCACACGGTAAAGCCTAACTCCGTGAGACTAATTAGGTACAAGGACGGGTGTGTCCGGTCACTCGTCTTGTACACTTGCACAGAATCTTACGGGCGTACTATGATACTCCTCTTCAGCGTAATTCATAACTAAGGATATTTCATAACTTCAGTTAAATCATGATTGTGTATTTTCAACCCTTGAGGATTGTTGTTCTGTGTAACTGACCCCGTTGGGGGATTTTATTTTCAGGTCACGGCAAGGCAAAGGCACGGGAATAGCATGTTGACGGCGAGGAGTCCCAGTGATACTAGTAGGGGGCCCCAGTCATTCCGTTTGTTTCAGTCATTTCAGTCATTTCAGTCATTTCAGTCATTTCCGTCATTTGTATTTTCCGCTGCAAATTCCGTTGAGATGTTTATTTATTCAGGGTGGTGTATTTTATCTTCATATAAAATATACTAGTATTCGGTATTGTCCTGGTGTGTTGTACTTAAACTCCTCATCGGAGTACTTGGTAATATAATGTGGTTCGGTACTACAATTATATTATTTAATTCATCATTTTCATTTGCGTGGTGGGTCCCAGTCGGGGATTCACGGCACTGTAATATCCGCCTAGTTTGGGGTGTTACAAGTGTTGGTTTGTTTCTTATCGTAGAGACATGTCGATTGAGACGTAGTGTTGGTTCGATGGTACACTTAGATGTGTATTGCAGTGTTTTGAGGGTCATTGTATTGTTTGGATTAGATTGTATAAAACATCAATCATATTTATGTGTTGATAGTCTGTAAGTAAGTAAATGGATAATGTGGTGTTGTTCTTGGATTGATTGTAACTGTATTATTCCTTGATCGTGGGATAAAATGGTCATTTCTAATAAGTGCCTTGATTTTATATATTGTGACCAACGATTGAGACATGCAGTTTTGTAAAACATAAGTGTGTGTGTGTGTTGTTGTTCTTCCACCTGGGAATGGTTCGACAGGACCTCTGGGGGCCGATGCTAATGGGCATGGCTGCGGTGCGGAAGTGGTTTCCCACTTGGGGACGGTTCGACGGGACCTCTGGGGGTCGATGCTAATGGGCACGACTGTAGGTTACCAAGTACGATTTTCTTGATGATGATATGTGATATATCCGGAATATCATAGTGTTTTGTCCTCGATGTTGAGATACATTATATATAAGGTTTTGGTACTTGGCTAGAATGGCATCAGAATAAGTGTTGTATATAACTAGTCTCTTGGTTGTGATGTTTTGGTGTTGGGACGTGGATCCTGTAATTGTTTCCATGCATTGTGGTTTGAAAGGTATTGGGCTGAGCCTTAACGATTGTGTAAAGGATGTTTACGGAAAATGATTTTGGGCCTAGACGCAATCGGTTAGAAATGGTTTCATAACTAAGGACGTGAGGTCCAATAAAAAGGTTTTCTACTTTATAAAATTCTTGTAATGTGGAACGTGATTTGAGCTGAGAACCTAATGTTTCATAAAGGCTTTACAACTTTGGACTTGAAGTCCTAAAAGGCTTTTTCATTTTCTAAAATGCCTGAGGTGATGATTCGTCTTTAAAGACTTGAGGATGTTTTTCTAAACCGTAAAACCTCTGGGAATTTCTCTTAATGTTTGTGGTTGTTAGACTATGATTGATAACTATGTGGCATATCTTGTATGATTACGACTGATATTTACTTGGTACATTTTGTATGATTTGAACTTGCACTAGTAAATTGGAATTACTAACCCCTTAAATGAGAGAAATGCGTTTCATGCATGTCAGGTATGCTTAGTTCGTTAGAGAAATCACGGGGACGACATGGAAGAAGACGAGACGCAATACTAATCAAGAGTTAAGAGTTAAGTCTGATGTCATTATATTGTTTGAGTTATATACAGTCTTCCGCTCTATTGTATTTTGATCCCTGTGTGGGTATGTATTGTAAGAAGTTTTGTTTCGGTTTGATTGAGTCGTTGACCTTACCAGTCCATGTATTTTGAGTATATGACCTTGTCGATCCGTGTCGTTACGTAGTTTGACCCCAGCTGGTCAAACATTTGTTGTCTTGTAGTGATTAGCCTGGTAGATCCTTGTACAAAGGGTCGACGACATGTGATATTCCCAGTGGATTTCTAGGGGTGTTACATATTGATTGGTCGTTCATACACCATGTGTGATTGGGTATGTCCGATAGTTTGCGATTTATTGTTTCATATTCCAGAGGGGTGTGTTCAACAGTCAGGTTTATTTCATTGAGATCTATTGTTTATGGTTTGTATAACATCTTGAAATTTATTATCATGTATATCTCACCCTGTGGTTTTGGGCGAAATACTTGTTGTATTTTAGGTCGAGGGAAGGCCAAGACACGGGAAGAGTATTGTAATGACGAATGCTTTGAAGGACACTAGTTTGGGGCCCCTAGTGTTCTTTTATTTGTGTAACACCCCCAAAACCATCCGGGGAAATTACAGCACGGTAGGCCCCGTGCCGTAACCCACAAGGCTAAATATTATTTTCACAATCGTTTCAAACACACCAAAAAGGCCGATGATGGTAATATATTTCAAATACTCAAATGGTCTCCAAAATATATTTTCCACATACCGTCATAAAAATCCAATTGAAAGAAAAAGGCCAAAATGCCAAAATCCAACAGTTTCAAAATATACGCTAAACCACCACTTACACGTACCGACGAAGAATAGTTTAGGGAAAAAGGATTTATGAGATAAACCCAAATTGCAAAATACCAAAAGAGCAATTTTAAAGTTATACACGAGTTGGTAAACTACCGGAAAGCCATTTTAAAATACACATGTACCTGACATACACATGGTTAAAAATACATTTGCCGTGGAATATAACGAACAGTAAAATACTCGGTTCCCAAAATATATGCCATAACCAGTATCACTCGTGAAGCTCATCTATTCATGACTGCTAATAGCTCGATCTCCGAGTACCTAAAATAAAGCCCACGATGGGGTCAGCCACAATACTCAACAATGATAACGATCACATCATCATAAATAATTACATACCAATGTAATAACATAGTAAGAATACTACCCACGTAATCTTACCGATATGACCTTACCAACTCGTGGCACCAACTCAATCCTTACCATAATCCATATCTCGTGATGTCAATTCGAATACTCGAAACCAAGTTTCTGTGCCGGTTCACAAATAATGCCAAAATCCTCAAAATATCATCATAAATCATGAGTACACGGTACCAAGCATTCGGCCAATCCAATCATACCCATTAGTTAACACCATCAAATCTCAACTCTAATAATCGAGTACCAATCTAGTCAAGTACCAACAATATATGAAAAGAGATATATCGCAAATAATCAACTATCTTTCAATTAAAATAAACTCGAAGGCCGCAACCAAGGGTCACAGAAGTGTCTACACAGAACTACTCCGGAACGTGGGTGCCATTTAGGTCTTATCCCTAAACACATTACATACAATTACAATAAACCCCAAGGTCGCAACCAAGGGTCACAGAAGTATCTATACAGAAATACTCCGGAACATGGGTGCCATTTAGGTCTTATCCCTCAACACATCGGCACAGTCACAAGAGTCTTTCGACTCTAATCATTTTCAAAACAACAAGACAAAACATATATTAAGGTATTTTCTAGAATTGGCCTTCTCGATTATCACCAACAATAACATACTCTTGACTATACCTACATAACCGTCCAATCTCACACTATCACAGAACCATTCAGAATTACCAGAACCTTCATTTATCATAACATACCTCGACACTTGATGAAACCGCATACCTTAGACTGTAGAACTTATATTTTCATCGTTACCAACTGTATTACCAATGCTCAATTATACATATTGCATATGTAAATATACGCACCAAAGCCAGAACACGACATATAAACTTCATCTCCATAATTCTTATATACAGTCATTTCTATACGAATTATAAATGAAATGAAACCGAAACCAATTTTAATTAACTAAAATTTTAATGCGTAAATATACGCACCAAATTTATTATATAAATTAATTTACGGCCTAATGAATTAAATAAATTACTGAGTGATTAATTTAATTCATGAATATAATTATTTCTTGGAGAAATTAATTATATTATATTGTATTTGATATGATTAATTAATTGGATTAATTAATTGATACAAATACATCGGATCAGGATTGGAGTTTATCTGTTTGGACTCACGGAAGTCCGAAATGGACCGAACCCTTCATATCCTTCTAGATGGCCGCCCCTTGTCTTCCACCTAATGTGGCGGAAGACTTCATGATTTAATATCATGAGTTGTTTTTCCTTAGGGGACATGAAATCTCCTTTTTATATTATAAAGGTGATTTGATGAGATTGATTGTAGAATAAAAGGAAGGAAGACAACTCTCCCTTAAAGACTTGCTACATCCGTGAGATTGAGAGAGAGTAGGAGGAAAAATTGTTTTTCCAAGTCTTCACCTTTTATTCCTTGTTCTTGAGAGTTTTCTTGGAGAAAATATCAAGAGATAAAATTGAGAGATATAGATTGAGCACTTAAAGTGTTATAATCTCGATTAGAAAGCTCCTATAATCTTGTTCTAGCCGTATCCTTGGAGGATAATGAGATTTGGTCGTTCTGGTTGTTTCTCCAGGGCGTGGAAAGTATAGACGCAGTGTTTTCGGCGTTGGATCATCCAAGAGCTTGGAGCGGATTGGATCGTAGGGAAATCAACTAAAGCTTGGGGAATCGCTCAAGAGAAGAATACCATTTAATTAACGGACTACAAATGTATGTTTCTCGAATCTTCTTGTGCTTCATTTTATATTCATATATACGTAGCTTGATCGATCCTCGTAGGGATTCAGATCGAATTAATTTTCATTTTACCGCTTCCGCTGGGCCTTTGTTTTAGGCACCGAATCCCAACACCTCGGTCCTGACCAACGCAATTCACAAACATCCTCGAACACGACCGCAAGGCACAGTTCTAATAAATGATCAATTATCACAACCTATTGAAGTAATCAATTAACAACAATCCGATAACAATCAATAGCCGACATAGCCAACAAATCAAACTAAATGGTTCAACGATACTTCGACCATATACAAAACCAATTAATCCGACACAACATATACGAACTCATATCCTCGATACAAGCCACAACACGATAATTAACAATCAATATAACCGATCAACTGTTGGGTTTTCCATGCATCGAATACATAAATCAAGAGTAAAACGCAGCGGAAGAATTGATATGAAAACCCAATTTAAGATCTCATGCAGTAATTTAATTGTTTGATTAAAGGGTTAATCGAATTACCTTAATCCGACGAACAGATCTAGATCCGGACTAGAAGCAGATGAATATTTCCTTCCTCTTTGGGTGATCCACACACGAATAATTCCACAAGCCGGATTGCTAGATCCTTACGAATAATATTGATAAATAGTAAAACACAAATTCCTTATTAGAAGGATTGTACTATTGATCAAGATCAACTAAGGGAAGACGACTACATGATCGATCTGCAACTTCTACTCTAGAAGGAGATGGCCGATTTCTTTGAAGAGATTGAAGGGGGGGTGATGTTTGGTGTGTCTTCTTATGACAACTCCTTGTCATATATCCCTTATTTATACTAAGTAATCCCCAGAGTCAAGACTTTAGTATTTGCTTAGCTACCCCTCAACTTATTAAATAATATAATATATACAATATCCAATATTATATATCACTTATTATTTAATCTCCTCATAAATATAATATCCAATATTATATTTATTATTCCAGTTGATATTTATTCCTACTTGTCTATAATTGTCATACGTGCGACCCAAAGGGCTTATATTATGTTGGCAATTATTTAATACCTTATTAAATAATAAATCATGAGCGTCCTCTAGCAAGACATTATGATTACCCAAATAATATAAGTTAATAGTCCATTAAACCTTTTAGCGTGTCAAATCCCTTTGTCATGCGATATCATATTTGGACTAAGTCATGGAGTCTGTCATACTTATTTATGTTCAAATGCTTTCTCGATCTTAAGTAGAGTGATTAAATCAAATGACTCTTCATTTGAGAATGGCCATGTATTTCATTCTGTCCTACTTATCGAGGGGCCCAACAGATATCTCTCTCACTAAAGAAAGGGACAAATCCCCATCTTGATTATTCATTGCCCTCAACATGACTCCCACTAATCCCGATCTCTAACCTTTATGATCACCATGTTTCAGATGACGTTGGATTACGTCAAGGCATAGCAGTTATCATGTTGGACTCTATGATAATCACAGGTTCAAGGATTTATTGACATACTGTTATATTGAGATTCACTTATGACATTTCCATGCAGTGATCTCAATACGGGTATGTCCAGTATTAGTTCTCCAACTAATACCCATAACATTGATCCGTACCATACGCATAATCATCCGATGATTACCAATCAAACTTATACTAGTATATTAATCACTTGAGTCTCTACTCAATATTATTGTACCAGGGACATTTGAATAATCTTATTATTCGTGAATAACTATTATTCGATTATTATAATATTAAAACATGCACACATTATAATAATCAACGAGAAACAAAATGATATCAAATAACTTTATTTAAATGTGAAAATTACAAATCTAGGCACATTGCATGTCCTAGGGCACTATTCCCAACAATATCCCACTTGAACCAGGACCATTCATTCATGACTTTTAGTTCTATCGTTCTAGCATGCTCAACATACTTTTCTTGTGAGAGAGGCTTAATAAGTGGATCTGCAACATTCTCTTCCGTTGCTACTTTGCATATTGCAATATCTCCTTGTCTGACGATCTTCCTGACTAGGTGATATTTTCCGAGTATACGTTTGGAATTATGATGGGACCTAAGCTCTTTAACTTGTGCAATAGCACCATTATTGTCACAATAAAGGCTTATGGGACCCTGGATGGTCGGTACCACTCATAGTTCGGTAACGAAATTCTTGATCCATACAGCTTCCTTAGCTGCACCCGATGCTGCCAGGTACTTAGCTTCTGTCATAGAATCAGCAACCGTTTGCTTGGAACTCTTCCAACTCATAGCACCTCCATTCAATACAAACACATAACCAGTTTGCGATTTAAAATTATCTCTGTCGGGTTCGAAACTTCCATTGGTGTAACCATTTACAGCCAGCTCATTTCCCACCCCTCCATAAATAGTAAAGCATCCTTAGTTCTTTTTAAGTACTTTAGGACACCTGGATTCGATTGGTATCGACTTGTCATGCTAAGGGCAAACGATACATCTGGTCGAGTACAAATCATGGCATACATGATCGATCCAATGGACCGTATGGTATCTTGCTCATGCGGGCTCGCCCATCAGCAGTCGAAGGATTCTGAGTCTCACTCAGGTGAATGCCATGTGACATTGGCAAGAGTCCTCTCTTGGAGTCTTGCATATTGAACCTCTTCAATATTTTATTAATGTAGGTACATTGACTCAGACCAATCAATCTCTTTGATCTATATCTATAGATTTTTATCCCAAGAATGTAAGCAGCTTCTCCTAAGTCTTTTATTGAGAAACAACTTCCCAATCAAGTCTGGACTGTCTGCAAGGTGGGTATGCCATTTCCAATGAGTAATATGTTATCTACATTTAAGACTAAGAAAATAACTATGCTC
This sequence comes from Orobanche coerulescens, assembly GCA_033398695.1. Classification (NCBI taxonomy): domain Eukaryota; kingdom Viridiplantae; phylum Streptophyta; class Magnoliopsida; order Lamiales; family Orobanchaceae; genus Orobanche; species Orobanche coerulescens. Next base: position 152,012,775 of record CM065815.1, read on the forward strand.
CCACTAACCTTCTTGTACACACATGGTTCATCTTTATTTTGAATAAACCCTAACTTTTGACATTTTCATCAAAGCGAAGATTCCAGCTCCGAGAATCCTGCTTCAACCCATAAATGGATCTTTGAAGCTTGCAAACCTTTTTAGAATTTTTTGGATGAACAAAACCTTCAGGTTGTGTTATGTACACATCCTCGAGTAAGTTTCCATTAAGGAATGCTGTTTTGATATCCATTTTCCATATTTCATAATCATAGTATGCGGCAATGGTAAATAAAATTCTAATTGATTTAAGCATGACTACAGGCGAAAAAGTCTCATCATAGCCAACACCATGAATCTGTCTATAACCTTTTGCCACTGGTCTAGCTTTATAGGCTTGCAGATTATCATCCATGTCTTTCTTCTTTTTATAGAACCATTTGCACCCAATGGTTTTAACACCCTCAGATGGATCTATCAAGTTCCAAACTTGATTGTCATACATGGACTGCATCTCTAAATTCATGGCTTCTAGCCACTCCTCGGACTCTGGTCCTGAAGCAGCTTCTGTATAGCTACTAGGCTCATCATCTATGAGCGATGCGTCATCATCTTCTGTCATGAAATAACCATATCTCTTAGGTTCATGTCGCATCCTATCAAATATGCGAGGGACTTATGTACTTTGAACGGGATCTTCAACTGATTGTTGAGCCTGTTCAGTTTCCAGTGATGAAGCGATTTCTTCTTGTGGTTCTCGAGTTTCCTCGAGAATTACTCTTCTCCCACTATCTCTTTTGGAAATAAATTACCTTTCTAAGAATACAACATTTCGAGCAACAAACACTTTGTTCTCTACGGGCTTATAAAAGTAATATCCCCTAGTCTCCTTAGGATATCCCACAAATAAACATTTTCAGATATGGATGCCAGTTTATCAAACACTTGGCGCCTTACGAATGCTTCGCAACCCCAGATCTTTAGAAAAAGCAACATTGGTCAAATGGTGTATTTTCAACTGCTTTAGATGGAACACGGTTAAGGGTGAATGCTGTTGTTTCTAAGGCGTAGCCCCAAAATGATAATGGAAGCTCTGTTCGACTCATCATGGATCGGACCATATCTAATAAGGTTCGGTTCTTTCTCTCGAACACTCCGCTATGCTGAGGTGTTCTGGGAGGAGTAAGTTATGAAACAATTTCACAACTCCTAAGATGATTATCGAATTCTTGGCTCAAGCATTCTCCACATCGATCCGATCGAAGGCCTTTAATTGTCTTGCCAAGTTGATTCTGTACTTCACTCTGGAATATTTTGAATATTTCAAAAGTTTCATGTTTATGCTTCATAAGATAAACATATCCATACCGAATAAAATCATCGGTAAATGTGATGAAGTATTGGTATTCGCCTCTGCATGAGTGCTAAGAGGTCCACATACATCAGTATGTACTAGGCCTAATAGATCACTAGCCCTTTCTCCATGACCGGTGAAAGGATTCTTCATCATCTTGCCCAATAAACAAGATTCGCATGTCCCATATGATTCATAGTCAAAAGAGTATAAAAATCCATCATTGTGGAGTTTAGAAATGCGTTTCTAGTTTATTTGACCAAGTGACAATGCCATAAGTTAGTCGGATTAGAATCATTGAGCTTAGGTTTCTTGGATGCTATGTTATAGACTTCCAAATTGTTGGACTCATCTAGATCAATATTGTAAATGCCAGTATATAACTTTGCAGTACCATAAATCAAGTCATCAAAGAAAATATGAATAATCTTATTCTGAATAAGAAAACTGTAACCTTCACAATATAATGTATAAACTGAAATAATATTCCTATTCATAGAAAGAACATAATAGCAATTGTTCAAAACTAATAAAATCCCATTGGGTAAAACTAGATCATAAGTTCCTACGGTTAGTACAACAACTCTTGCTCCATTGCCGACTCTTAGATCAACTTCCCCTTTCTTCAGCTCTCTACTGCTTCTCAACCCCTGCATATTTGTACAAATGTGAAATCCACATCCAGTATCCAATACCCAAGAGTTAGAAGTAGATAAGTTAACTTCTATAACAAATATACTTGTGGCAGTCTCACTACCCTTGGTATGCTTTAGCTCTTCCAAGTAAACCTTGCAATTTTTTTTTCAGTGTGCTAGTTTATTGCAATGATGGCAATTTCCATCTTTAGGAGCTTTAGCCTTGAAAATCGGCCTAGTAGGGTCTTTAGATTTGGCAACTTTTGCCTTACCCTTGCCCTTGCCTTTGTTCTTAAAGGACTTCCCTTTGCTGACCATCAGCACGTGGCTTGGTTTCTTCTTAATATTCTGCTCAATCGATTTAAGCATACCGTGCAGCTTAGCAATGGACTTCTCCATCTCATTCATATTATAGTTCATAATGAACTGACCGAAACTATCGGGCAATGAGTTTAGAATCACACGTGGAGTGCTCCTTAGAAAGTGGAAAACCAAGCCTATAAAGATGATCAATATATCCTTTCATCTTGAGTACATGAGCACTGACAGATGTCCCCTCAACCATCTTGCAAGCATATAAGACTTGAAAGGTCTCATACCTCTCTTGCCTAGCATGCTTCAATAAAGTTTCCTTGAGGTGAGCATTTAGCTCATAAGCTTCCATTTCCTCCAGATTCTTCTGAAGTTCTGGACAAATGGTATCCAACATAAGACAACTGACATCAATAGAATCATCACAATATTTCTTCCATTTGTCTTTTGTTGCATTGTTTGCATTGTCAGCTGGCTCATCTAGAATTTCTTTCTCAAGAACATACAGCTTTCTTTCTTGCTTGAGAACTATTCTCAAGCTCCGGATCCAATCCAGATAGTTGCTCTCGTTTTCTTTGAGCTTATCCTTCTCAGGGACTGATCGCATTGAAATGGTGGACATATTGTTTGATGCCATTCTATATTATCTACAAAATTCAATATGCAAAGTATTTAGTCACAGTATTTTATTTCTCGAAAAATACTCCCACTAAAACAAAGTACCCTCGATTTTACAACATTTGTATATTTAGTGGGCTAAGATCCCATTTTGCATAATCCTAAACTCAGCTTTGGCATGACGCCTAGAATTGAGCTACTTTAGGTGGATAACTCTTTATCGATTATATCATATGTAAGTCTTAGATTATATTCATGAGATTTGACATCTTATGCCCAAGCATGTTATAATCCCATCTTATGCCTTAATGTTCAAAACCCTTTTGAATTCTTAGTTCATTAAAACACATAGGTATCACCATTACCCATCCTACCTTACTAAAATAATCCGAGCGCCCAGCTTTGGCATGACCCACTCAAGATGATCGAAGTCTTGATAGGTGTTTTTCAAATGAGTGGTATTTAAAAAATTTAACGAGGGATTTTTATCTTATGTGAATGTCTATGTTTGCTAACATACATCTAAACATACATAGCATCACATACATGCATAAGTTTAAACATACATCGCATCACATGACAATTAAAAGCATAGGACCATGTATAGCATGCCCATAATTCCTAACGTGATTTCCATGAGCCAACATGAAAATCACAAGGGTCAATCTAAAAGGTTGCAACTGGTCTTCATTGATCTTCTCAACTCTTTGGAACGTCATACACGATCAATGGGCTCCTCTAGTCCGTCCTCCTCGTCCTTCTTATCTTCATTACATTAATGAAATTTAACACTACATTAGTAAATTAAATTACAAGAGGTGAAAACTACATGCATGTCGTAAAACAATAAATAATTTAAATAGACGACTCGCAGGCCGTAAAACTAATTATAATTAAACAACACGCAGGCCGTAAAACCAACCCAAATTAAATTGAAAATATCCAATCACATTGGTCAATTTATGGTCATGCCATACACCAAACATCTACTAAAAATTAATTATCGCATAATTAATTAATCATAGTTTTAAAATTAATTATCAAATAATTAATTAAAGACAATATTATTCTGCCTGACAGTTAGGTATAAGAATAATTTCCGATCAAAAATCAACAATCTGGATCCCTAGCCCAGATGGCCGAGCGCACCTTCCCCCTCACTGCCGCGCGGGTTCAAATCCCGCCGGTCGCAAAAATGCATTTTTAAAACATTAATTTTGATTTTTTAAAAACAGGAGTCAAGTAGAATATCAGTGAACAAGATTCACAAAAAGGTGCTCCAACCAAGATGGTCCGGGCGTGGCCTTCGGCTGAACCAGTGCGGTTCGAATCCATTTGGCCGTGGTATATATGCTATTTTACCGCGGCCCGCGGGTCCTGGTCCGACCCGTACCCAACCTGAATCTGACCGAACCGACCCGAATCACTGTGTTGTTCCAGAACAGTTTTGGACAGCAATTTATGCGAAAAACAATCCAGAAAATTATTTTTAAACGATCCGATTTACTCAAATTAAATCAGAAAATTTTGTTTTATAAAATCTATATTTTATAAACATAATCAAGAATATAATTTACACAAACATGTTCTATATAAACAATTAAATTACTTGCAAGTTAGCTTTGATACCACTGTTGGATTTTCCATGCATCGAATACATAAATCAAGAGTAAAACGCAGCAGAAGAATTAATATGAAAACCCAATTTAGGATCTCATGCAGTAATTTAATTGTTTGATTAAAGGGTTAATCGAATTACCTTAATCTGATGAACAGATCTAGACCCGGACTAGAAGCAGATGAATATTTCCTTCCTCTTTGGGTGATCCACACACGAAAAATTCCACAATCCGGATTGCTAGATCCTTACGAATAATATTGATAAATAGTACAATACAAATTCCTTACTAGAAGGGTACTATTGATCAAGATCAACTAAGAGAAGACGACTAGATGACCGATCCTCAATTTCTACTCTAGAAAGAGATGACCGATCCTCAACTTCTACTTGTCTATAACTGTCATACGTGTGACCCAAAAGGATTATATTATGTTGGCAATTATTTAATACCTTATTAAATAATAAATCATAAGCGGACTCTAGCAAGACATTATGATTACCCAAATAATATAAGTTAATAGTCCATTAAACCTTTTAACGTATCAATCCCTTTGTCCTGCGATATCATATTTGAACTAAGTCATGGAGTCTGTCATACTTATTTATGTTCAAATGCTTTCTCGATCTTAAGTAGACTGATTGAATCAAATGACTCTTCATTTGAGCATGACCATGCATTTTCTTCAGTCCTACTTATCGAGGGGCCCAACAAATACCTCTCTCACTTAAGAGAGGGACAAATCCCCATCTTGATTATTCATTGCCCTCAACATATGACTCCCACTAATCCCGATCGCTAACCTTTATGATCACTATATTTTCGATGACCTTATATTACGTCAAGGCATAGCAGTTATCATGCTGGACTCTATGATAATCAGAGGTTCAAGGATTTATTGACATACTATTATATTGAGATTCACTTATGATATTTCCACGCAGTGATCTCAATGCGGATCTGTCCAGTATTAGTTCTCCAACTAATACCCATAAGATTGATCCGTACCATACGCATAATCATCCGATGATTATCAATCAAACTTATACTAGTATATTAATCACTTGAGTCTCTACTCAATGCTATTATACCAGGGACATTTGAATAATCTTATTATTCGTGAATAACTATTATTCGATTATTATAATATTAAAACATGCACACATTATAATAATCAATGAGAAACAAAATGATATCAAATAACTTTGTTTAAATAAGACAATTACAAATCTAGGCACATCGAATGTCCTAGGGCACTATTTCCAACATCAACAACCCAATGTTCCCATAATATCTCGATTAAACACAAATACGAACAACCCAAATCAATCAATCACGAATCCATAACCACAATACGATTCCACAATATGATAACCATATCAACTTATCCCGATAACAAGGATTACACAACATATTCTATTCTGAATTCAACCTTAAATTCAACATGATATGTTTTCCCCCTTGTTCATATTCATCAACCTCATACCAATACTATACTTAAGATTATCAATCCGATCATTCAACTTGTATGAACGTATATACTCAAAGAAGGATAATACTCTTGTCAAGTTCATAATAAAAATTCTTATATCGTCAAGATCATACGAAAATCATATCACCAATCACATGACTTGTCTCTTGACATCAAAAATCATCATCACTTGTTCTATATATCAACATTCCTTGTTCATATCCAAAAACATAAATACCTTAACAAAAACTCATCATAATCACTATATTTACTTCATGTAATTCTCAAGAACATGAATCAATCCATAACCACGTTCAAGTAATACCAACATGCCCTTAATCGTCAAGACAACATAGTCTAATATGTTATCTAATCATATAATCCGTAACTTTAACACATAAACCAATTAGTGAAATATCATTATTATCTTCTTCATCACATACTTCTCAAAACACCAAGAACCATACCAATACTTCAAGCATCCATCATCATACGAAGTAATCATCATCAACAACATCTTAGACTTGACAAAAAGCACAAGGTTAGCCAACATACCTCTTGAATAAGAACCACAACGATCAAACATTTCAAGAACATCAAGGATTCCAAGCCTCAAGATTTTAATCAAACCATCAAGGTCTTAACCAATGTATAAGGGTCTGGAATAAGCTTAGAAGTGAAGAAGGATGAAGTTTGGGGAGAAAAATTTGTTTATTCTCGTGAAGAAATGAAAGACTGATCCTTATTTTATAATCTACACAGATCGTTACGTACGTTAACACCAACCACTAACGTACGTAAGACCTCCTAACGCACGCTACATGTCCTGCATAGCGTACGTAATCAGCATCAGAGCTCATTGCCTCATTTCGTATCATGTTTTATGTACGTAATGTCCATGCCATAGCGTACGTAATATAGCTATTGAGTTGCTACAATAACATACTCATTTAACGTGGGTAATGGCTTATCCTTAACGTACGTAAAACCTTACGTTGACTCGTTTGTCTGCATGCACGCCGAAAGTGCCTGAAAAGATTCCTTGACCAATTTAATGTATGTTATCCGTATACCCTTAATGTACATTATACGTACTTCATCCAAACTTTCCACAAAGCAAGCAATCGCTAGGCTCCACATGTCGGATAATGATTCCTCTGCCCGATTCTCACTTAACGTACGTAACCTCTTAGCCATAACCTACGTTAGCGCAGGTAAGTTTCTCCTACATGTTACGCATGTAATCTTGTATCCTTAATGTACGTAAACAGCTTCTGCTTGTCACATACGTAAGTCTCCATTTTTAACGCACGTAATTGTCTTTAGGATTTTGCCATTAGCCAAAATTCCATTATGTCCGCTCGACGTCTCGACAAATTCAGATACGAATACACATACTGATAAGATTCTCATACAATATATCCGACATCGAAAGACATATCAAGCATGTAATATCCTTGAATTTAAAATAACCTTGATAAATATACTGGTACAACTATCACAGTTCTCAAAATAATTCATCCATACTGTGTAGGTCCCACATTGTACAGTACAACTCAGATAAAACAATGCGAAAAATTTGTAGCAAAATTATAGGGTATTACAATCTGGTTATGAGTAAACCATGTATTTTCATTTCCGCTTTGTAGTATTTCTTTTCAGTTATATTATTATTTGGGGTATACTCCATCTTCATATGGTTTATACTTGTATTTAAATCCTCTATCTCGTGGCGATTATAGCCGTATGATGTATAAACTCCTCGTCGGAGTGATGGCTAATATTTTGTGATTCGGTACTATAATTATATTATGGTTGATTTGTATATTTGTATCGCCTGGTGGATCCTAGTGTGAGATCCACGGCATTGTAATAGCCGCCATTTTCGGTGTTGCAGAAAATAGTATCAGAGAGAATTGTTTCTACTTATGAGTCATTATTAATCAAACTAGTATCAAGCAACCTTCGCGTCACGTGTGAACTGTGCAAGTGCCACGTCCTGCGAGCCAAATACGGTATGTGATTTTCGTGCCATGATTTAATTACTGGCAAGATGTTTATTTGCGAAATTGATTCCTTTTGTTGATCTTGATATTCCAATTAGTTTGTGGCGGAAGTTCATCTTATTGATATTCCGAGGAAAATACAAATTTGATTATTTGATTGATCTTGTTTCGACCTTGTGTCCATATGATATTTGTATAGAGCTCGTAGTGCATTTAATTCTTGACGAGTTACTTCAGAACGTATAGTCAGTAATTTTGTGATTGGCCGTAAAGGCGGGTATGAAAATATGTTAGGGTTGTATACTGCAAAGCATACTTTATGCTTGTATAACCTTATTTCCTTGTAACTACCTATGTGAATATTAATTACATTTAATCACATATTTTGCATATTTATTCATGTTATGGTTATACAAACAAAATGTCTAATTATTTTATATTGTAGATAATTTGGTGTGTTGGTGGCACATGGAAGATCACATTATCGGTGCCTTATAAAATAATATAATAGTTCACAACTTATATAATTATTAGACAAATTATATGGAAGGTTGTAATGTATGTTTGAGATTAGTTGGTCTTGACTATTAGCATGCATTAGCATATTTGCATATGTTGAACTGGATCAAAGAGAGATAGTGTCTTCTGTACTTATTGTAGGAAGAACATAAATCTCGGATAATTATTATTTTTTAATTCTAAGTATATAATATTTAATTGTGTATTTATAATATTTATTGCTTTGATTTACCATGGACGAGAGTCAAAGTGATTGACTCAATATGCTTCGTATCTTGGGCAATAATATTATTATATGACAATTATTATCATAACTAGAAATAGTGTCCCGACTCGCGCGGGTTGATGACGTCCTCTTGAGGAGCTTAACAATGTATATTATATTAAACCCTACACGTGGATTTAATTCTGATATAATAATAAGGTTCAAATGGTACTACTCTTGGATAAGAAATTAATTAAGTAAAGCTACCAGTAGCTTAAATTAATTGATATTCTATATCTTAAACACGGGAAATAATATATTTAAATAAGGAGCCCAATTTCGTAAATTGGGATTTAGGTTGGTAGTGTAATATTAATTCTTTAGTGGATTAAATTGATATTAGTGAACTCAACTATATTAGGAAGGGCTTGATATGGAAAGTTGGGTTGCACTATGAGTCTTAATCCTAATCCTCTTTAAGATTTCTAGAGTAGTGCAAAGCCTATAAATAGGGCACAAAGGGGAGGGTTCGATCCAACACAAGGATTTTAGTTTTTTCTTCTTAGTGTTTAGTGTGGATCTTGACTTGTGTCTTCGATTCTACAATTGAGATAACACTTTAATTCTTGCTACGAATTAGAATTACTTGAAGAAAAGAAAAATCGAGAGTTGTGAGGAACATTATTTCGGCCGATCTACTTTGTAGTCCAAGCAAGATTCGGTAGCTCGTTTCCCACGCAACGTCCGGGTTAAGACGGGATCATACTCTAGAAGATTTTGAGGAAGAGATTCAGAAAGTAACCACTATGCTGCAAAAGGTAAATATCCTATGATCTTCGAAGGATATTGGATTTACAAACAAGTTTATTTAATAAATAATAAATAGTATTTAAATTGCTTATTAATCTTAGTAGTTAATTAATTAGCATGCCTAAATAGGTTTTGTGCTCATGGATTCGTAAAATGCTTTTATCAAATTTTTACCATCTTCGCTTATGCTGCGTTTTATTTCCCACAATTGGTATCTGAGTCAGATTTTAGGCTTTGGCTATTTTAATTAATTTTGGTGATTAATTAATAGCAATTTAAATATTCATGTAATTTGATGTTGGAGTATTTTGCTAGATGTATTCTTAAGGGAACATGATCCAATTATCTTCGTTATGTGAATGGTTAATTTTATTATTTTTTATGCGACTGTTGGTATGGCCCGGTTTTGAGGCCTTTAATGATTTTTCCCATGCGAAAATCCACGGGTAGATCTAGGATCTTATTTTCGTGTAATTTTGCTGTAAATTAGATGTATTTTATTTTGTGTAAAATTATAATTGAATTCGGAAAAGTCAAAATCACGAAGAAGTACAGGACAATCGGGTCACCGGGACTGCTAGACAGCCGCGACCGAACAACAGCACGCGGGCACTGTAACATCATGAACTTTAAAATAATATTTTATTATTGACTTTGCTGGTAATGTGATTTTTTTGGTAGTGGACGTGATATTGAGTAAACAAGAGTAAGATGATAGAGTATATATGATCGAACATTTTTTGGGAGGTGTCGTCGACAAGGATCGAACTGGAAAAATCACCACAGATTTTTGAGAAGTTCAAAAATTCTGAAACTTAAAAGTATTGTAGAGAATAGAGTTATCTTCCAACGGTCCAAAGTGTGAGCCAATCAGTAAGGCGAAGAAGTTATGATCGATTTAGTGGAGGCTGCCAACTGCCGAGCACCGTGCGGTCGGCAGGCGTCAGGAAGCTTCTGCGTGGGTCCACGTGCATAGCTCGGTCAAGGCTGCCGACAGTCAGTGCACAGAAACCGGACAACACGTGCGGAAGTTCTCGACAGTGACTCGGCAGCATGACGTAGTGCTTACGTAGGGCGGCCGAGCCAAGGCTGATGTCATCCGCGTAGTTGGCTGGGCACCAATTTTGTAGCCTATAAATTCAGACCTCTCCCACTTCTTTTATTCACAAAAATTACATATTTGTATACAGAAACTTATTCTCTATAAATACATGTCTCTTATATTTCTGATTGGAGTCTGTTTTCCGACGATACACAGTCTTCTTCCGGCGAGTGAAGGCAGCTTTTCTAGGCCAAGACCGCCAACTGTCCAACAAATTGCCCAAGAGAGTTTTTCGTTGATTTTTCAACTGGAAGTCGACCAATTCCCCCATAATTATTCCTGCATAATGAGTATTAAAACTCTTGTGTGTTGAAAGATAAGATTATGTTGGTCAAATACTTGGACAACATGTGATTTAGACTTTGAATAAATATTTATTCGATTAATAAAGTAAAGATAAATATTGGGTAATTATGGAATTAAGAGATTAGTAAATTATAAATATGGATAATTCATATAACGAGAGTAGTTTGACCGATTCAAGGAATTTATTGTGTTGAATTCATTATTGGATTTGTAGAATTGTATTATTGAAGGAATGGTATTTCCTTCAAGGTTGTTCTAGTGTTTGTTGATCATTAAAGGATGTCATTCGTCATTCATGGGAGGACTTCATCGTCTTCAGTTTGAGGCAATTTTTATACTTGTACTGGTCAATGATATTAAATGTTATCATGTATGTGTATGAATGTGTTGTATCATTCTGAGACGTAGTCTATTCATGATTTTGTTGATATGAGGGAAATTGTTTGATGCAATACCCCCCGACAATTGTGCCAAATGTTATTGTTGTTCGTCAATGGCCGATTCAAGGCATTGAGATACTTGTTGTCACGGTTGCTGTCGATAGCCGGTTCGCGGTATCAATGTATTGATTGTTATTGTTTACTAATGTTCGATTAAGACATCGTTGAGATTGTTGCTATTGATCTTGGTGTTTTGTTATTTTGACTGACTGAAGGCATTAACATATTTGGTTATCATCTCCGTCTTTGGTGACCGATTAAAGGCGCCGAGGCATATATTAGCTGTTATCGATTGACCATTTCAGGGCAATCGAGGTATTCAATTGGGATTGTCGAGGACGTGTCCCATCCGTTGTGTTGTTTTCATCGATTGGTCATTTTAAGGCAATCGAGGTATTGAATTGGGACTATCTTGGACATTTCCCATCTGTGTTGTTATGGGTTTGTTAGGAATACTTGTTAGATTTTGATGATGTCATTAATGTAATTCAAATGTTTATTACTTGGCAAAAATGTAAGGAAGAACCAAATGAGTATCTTCCATAGGCCAAATTATGTTAAGTTAAATACTTGGCAAAATGTAAAGAAGAACCAAATGAGTATCTTCTATAGGCCAAATAAGTTAGGCTCAAATCGACTAAGTACAAAGGTACAGATAAGTACATCAGAGAAGTACAGCCGAGTCAAGTCATAGAAGTTCTGGTCAATAAAAATTCATCAGAGATGTTTGACCAGACTGCAGTCAAGTGATCAGCAGACTAAGTCATCTGAAGTCTGACCATCAGACAAGTCAAAATTCTTCAAGTCAGAAGACTTCAGACAAGTCATTTGATCAGGCGAGTCTCAAACAGTCACCGACAGAGAAGTCCAAACTGCACAGAAGATGACTGTACATCAGCCAACTTGACTTATAAGAGATCAGTCAAGTACTCCAAAGTCCACGTCAGCATGCGTTGAATAGTCAAATATTACGGAAAGTCACATGCAAGCGTGAAGAGACAAATTGGAGAGATTCCCGCAAGGATATGAATCAAATAATTTATCCAGGCCTACCACTAATGACTTTAATCTTTTTATATCCAAAAGATGTGGCGCCTCACATGCAAAGTCTTCACAACGGTCGAAAGATGGATTAAAATATGGGAATCCAGCCTTGCAACGTTTAGAAAAATAAACAAACCTATTTCTCCAACGGACGGATTTGTTACAAGATTTGCAACGGCTATGAAGAATGCTCAAGGATCAACACTTATATATATATCCGAAGATTTGAAGATGAGCAGTACGATGCAAACAAAACTCTCAAGCGATCAAAGTTATCAAAGCAATCAAAGCAAACACATAGCATCGTGAAAAGAGCAGTACTCGAAGTTCTTACTTGAAGAAAGCTCTTAGTTGGAGAAGATAAACACTCTTGTCTTAAAACCTGAGTTCGGGGTACTTCACTGGTTGAAGTTGCGAGACTGATAGGCATCCAAGGATTTGAAGAATCAAGTGGTGCTAGGCAGTCAAAGAGGAGTTGCAACGACGTGATTTCTACTTGTTGGAAGTTGTTGTAGCTAAGTAGTAGAATCACTGTAATATTTATCACTGGTTGAGAATTATAGTGGATTCATCTCCAACTGGTTTGGAGAAAGTGGATTAGTAGAGGATTACCCCACCTCTGAGACCACTATAAATTGCCTGCGTGTTTTACTGTTTTCAGCATCATACTTAACTGTTGCATTCATTTATTATTGTTCCATTGCTTAGTCTTTATTTCGTCATCAGCTGATTTCCGCATATCTATCAGCTAAGAAACTTACTCTTCGTGAAAAAGAGTTTAAGAGTTTCAATAAGTCTATTCACCCCCCCTCTAGACTTATTCCTGGACGACTTGTGACGTACAAGTGGTATCGGAGAGGTTGGTTCATTTATTTCACGAACCAGATCCATATATCGAGGATATATATATTTTTTTAAACTCTCATTGTAAAATGGAACACATGCAACACATGCATTCTAGATTACCTATGTTTTCAGTTGACAAGTATGATCTTTGGGAGATCAGGATGCAGGCACACTTATCTTCAATCCATGATGACATGTGGTGTATCATAGAGGACGGCCCATTCATATTCGAGAAAGACAACACTCCTGAGGAGATTGCAGCTGGGAAGCCTGAAAAGATACCAAAGAAGAGGACGGAGCTGACCCCAGAATAAAGAAAGCTGGTCAACCTAGACAATCGTGCCATAGATGTGCTATACCAAACCCTTGACAAATCAACAATGGTCAAGATTAAAAATTTCAAAAATGCCAAAGAGATTTGGGATACCCTTGCTGTGATGTGCGAAGGTACCGAGCTAATAAAAGAAAACAAGTTGTCAATCGCTACCCAAAAGTTTGACAACTTCAAGATGAAGACCGGAGAATCCATAGACAAGGTGGACACAAGGTTCACAGAGATCATCAACGAAATCAATTCTCTGGGAAAATCCTATGGCAATAGGGAGATGGCCCTGAAGGTTCTGAGATCACTCAACCCAGAGTGGAATATGAAGGCGGTAGCCATGAGGGAATCCAAAGACCTCAATAAAATTAAGATTCAAGAACTATTCTCTGACCTGAAGGCTTATGAATTCGAACTCCCAAGTTCATCATCAAACAAGCCTGCAGAGAAGGGAATAGCATTTGCAGCCGAGTCTCCCGCCAAAAGCCTATCTGAAGTTAAACCCCCAAATCCACTCTATTTCGAGGAAGAAATAGCGTTCATCATGCAAAGGTTCAGCAACTTCAGGAAGAATTACTCCAAATATAAAAAGAATTATAAGGAGAATCCCAGAAGAAACCAAAAAGCCGGAAGCTGGAAGGTGGAGTGTTACAACTGCCATAAGACAGGACACATTCATATCGATTGCCCTGATCTTAAGAAGGACGAGAGCAAGAAGGAGGTGAGCAGAAAAGAAGACCGAAGGAAGGCCCTCATCGGAGAAGATCAAGAGCGTGTGGAGTCAAGCAGCGGATTCTTCTCTGATGATGATGGAGAGTATGATTGCCTGATGGCCAACCTAGCTGATGAAGAGGTAACATCAAAACCCTCTATTTCAAATAATAGTTCAGCCATGTCACAAGATATGGACTTGCACGAATCGGTAAATCAGCTACTTAAGGATTTTGAGACACTAAAATCTGCACACCTATCTGTATCAGCCGAGAAGACTCAGCTGCAAGATGAGAATAGGCAGCTGAAAAATGATTTTGAAAAACTCAGCCTAAAATTGAATAAAGTAAAATCTGATCTTGAAAACCAGGCTGCAGCTAACTTGAAAAAACAGGCTGATGTCACTACAGCTGAGATAAAACAATTAACTGTTTTGAATAGTGAAAAATCAGCTGCACTTGCTCATGTCAAAGCCGAATTTACTAAACTGACTCAGGTAAGTAAGACTCAGGCGCAGGAAATAACCTCCCTGAAGGCATCTCTAACTCTGGACGAACTGTGTACTAATAAAAGGCCACTATATTCCAGATCAGGCCTTGGATATGATCTTCACACTCCCTCTAGTTCTAATATCACTTTCATCAATGAAGAAACAATTGTCTCGTCTGCTGAGCCTATATACAAACCTGTATTTAAAAATAGGCAACAGCCAAGTCACAAGTCTAGGCTGCAGCCAAGGTATACATAGCAGCCACCTAGACAAGCGACTAGGCAATGGCCCACACTACCAATATTATGAGGCATATCCGGTATACAATCCTAACAGAGGATATAGACCCAGACCTTACACACCTTATAGGGGTAATAACAACAATTTTCACAATTCAAGGAGAAATCAATTCTCCAGGAAACCATCTAACCCTAGAGGACACACACAGATTTGGGTACCTAAATCTCTGCTTATATGATTGCAGAAAAGGTGGAAGGACTACTACCATATCTCCACAAATTCAAACTTTGGAGGTGAAGAATGGTTTGTAGATTCCGGATGCTCGAGGCACATGATCGGGAACAAGAAGGTGCTGACAAAATATACCAAATAAAGAGGTCCAGACGTAACCTTTGGAGATAGCTCTAGAGGACAAACAAAGGGCTTTGGAGAGCTGCACCGAGGAAATATCATTATATCCAAAGTTCACTATGTCAAAGGGCTCAAGTATAATCTCCTGAGCATAAGCCAGTTTTGTGATGAAAAGAATCTAGTAGTCTTCACCATTTGGAAATGTATGGTGATATATATACTATCTGGAGAGGTGAAGCTACAAGGATTCAGAGGGAGAGATGTCTACATGATAGATTGGAACATAGGAACCCCTAATACCTGTTTTCTATCTAAGACAATAGCTGAGAATAGATGGCTGTGGCAGAAAAGATTATGTCATCTGAACTTCAAAGCCATCAACAAGATTAGTTCTCAGAAGCTGGTCAGAGGACTTCCAGAGGAAGCATTCAAGAAGGAAGCTCTTTGTGATGCGTGTCAGAAAGATTTTGGATGTTTTGGCCGAGGCCACGATGCAACTGATTATTTTATACATTATCTTAAATGTGTTTGTGTTGTCGTGTATGTATGTTATCATCCTGGTAGACCTTTGTGGAAGGTTCTGCAGTGTGTATGAACGCTCGTGAAAAGTGCGCGAAAAAGTCCGGTCAATGCTCGGTTCGTGTTCGAGTTTGATCGAACCAAACAATTCACGAACATGTTCGTTATATACACGAACTGTTCGGTGGTTAGCAAACTGTTCGCAAACAAATTCTAAATCTTAATAAATCTTTTATTATTTAATTACACTTTCAAAACTCTAGACCTAAGCTTTGTTTTTTGACTTATGGAGTGATTATTACACACTTTAGGTAGACTTTTTTTTTTATATTATTGCTTGAGATTGTGTGAGTTTTCGCTTTTTTCTTGTACTTTCATACACAAAAGAACAAACAAATGCTCGACCCAAATTATTCGAACGCAATCAAACCAAACAACCGAACACTACGAACAAATGCAAAATTTCTGAAATTTTAACGAACCGAACACGAACAAGTGGTGGGAATGTTCGTCGAACACGAACACAAAGCATACCGTTATCAAACGAACGAATGTTCGTTACGGTCAATGTTCGATTCGTTCGATTCGTTCGATTCAAAATACACCCCTAATTCGGGGCATTACTTGTCAAACCCAGACTATCATGTACTCCCTCCTCCGTCCACTTTTTAAAGTACCATTTGATGTTGGGCACGGAGGTTAAGAAAAATTGATAAAGGTAAAGTGAGTGGAAGAAAAAGACAGTGGTTTGGAGAAAAGAGTAGTGGTTTGGAGAAAAATGTAGTAGTAAAAATAAGTGTTATGAGTAGAATGTGGGTCTATTAGTGAAAAATGTAGTAATTAAATAAAGAAGATAGGGTAATATGGTAAAAAAAATAGAGTGGGACTGTAAATTATGGACAAATATTTGAAAGCAAATGAGACTTTAAAAAGTGGACGGAAGGAGTACTATACTTGATGAAGATGGAAAAGTTCAACTGAACTCTTATGGAGATGTAAAATATTAAAATACTTATTTATTGTAATGAAATATTAATTATGAATACATTTGAATAGTACTCTCTCCGTCCCATACTTAACTGCTACCTTTTCATTTTGGTTCGTCCCATACTTAACTGCTACTTACTATAAAAGGAAATAAACCAATCATTCCCTCTAAATATACACCCCTCAGTGATCATCTATTTACCATAAATACCATTATTGGCCCACCAATTAAACACACAATACTAATAAACAATACTAATATGATTTTGGATTTCCATTATTACCTCTCTTAAAATATCACTTTATTACACAACACTAATAAACAACTCTAACATTAATACACATACCCAGAAAAAGATAGCAATTAAGTCTGAGACGGAAGGAGTATCATTTATTAGAGGTAATAATAGTTAAAATATCATTGCTTAAAAACAATATATATAAATATTCAATAACATGTTGAAAAATAATAATAATAATAATATTATTAATAATAATAGCCTACAAATTAAATTAATAAATACAAATTAATTTTGAATAAAAATCAATTTGAACAGTAAAAAAATCAATTTAAATAAGTAATCGGTAAAATAATGTTAGTTCAAAGAACAAGGTCAAACAATACCAATATCACCCTGAATTGTTACAATATTACAAATACATCCTTGAGGCTTGTGCATGAATTATCCCAAAATTTTATCAAAGTAGAGGTGCAAATTTAGAGAAACACTTGTTACCCCAAAAAAAAGAGAAGCACATAAATATGAAATACAATATGAATACTACACTACACGCACTCCCTAACATGTCAATTGTGATGTAGCCTTGAGGGATGGTATTATGCTTTATTAATACCAGAAAATTTAGAAGCAAACCCTGTTATAGATATAGCCTTAATTTTAAAGGTATAACTGGATGAGCTCGTCGCTTACTACAGACGGTGTCAGGACACCTAAGTCCGTAAAAAGCAAAGTAAGATATTGTGGTGGTGTGTAATCGCGAGCGGATGTTTCAACCTCAACTTTGGATGGAATTGGTACCCCAAAATCAATTGGCCGTAAGGCGGGCACCATGTCTTTTTGATCCAATGGATAGAGACGAGCGAACTGCAAGGACAAAAACATAATGTTCTAACCAATTAACCAAATAACCGAGCTTCAATGAAAATCTCATGCAAAGTTATAAACACAGAGTTAGAGGGTGTTTGGCAGAATGGACATTCCTTTCAGAGTTCTCCAATACGGGTGGATTTCTCTTCGGAAAGTTTTAACGAGGCCCCACTTATAGCTAGATGATCGGCTCGAGATCCACATATTTTCTTTTTTCATAATAGCACGAATAATTATTACTATATAAATAAAAGCTATTCAGAACATATTTTATTGATATACTTACGAGTTTATCATCATCAATTGTACCATAATCCCAACTATGTTGGGGTCGGTGGCATGAAGATAGTGTCAATTGGTTATATAAAATTAGTTAACAATATGACTCATGCAAAAAATAAAAGTGGGAAAAGTAGGATGGATGTTGTCCCTGTCGCAACCTTCATACGAAGGAGAAATAAGATGAAATTCCAAAACCATCATCATAGATTTTTTTCAGTTACATGGAAAATATCATGGGAGGATGATGAGTCGAGATAATTGCTAAAATTGACTGATATTTTGGTACTTTTTTAAGAGTTCATGAGATTTTAAAACTGAAATGTTTTAAGAGCTTACAAGGCGATTCAAAAAAGTGGGTAGATTCCTAACTTAAAGTGAGAAATAAAAAATCAACTTATTTTCAAAACCTGCTTTAACTTTGTTTTATAACCAAATCGCCATCACTAACATTTTTTTAAAGCTCATACACCTAATTCTTCTCAAACATTTTGGCAAGTTACTTCCAAAATATGATGTGAACTCCAAAAACATCTTATATGATGTAGGAGCTTATAAGATGCAGTCCTTCAAATATACCAAGCTTGCCTTTCCAATTTAATGTATATAACGTCAAAACTTCCAATTATAAGTGAGGAACGAACGACCAATATACATTACCTTGTAACTTTCGGCAGCAACATAAACTGGTTTATTCATGCTTTTAGCAACCAATGCAATTTGATAGGTACCCATCATGTTTATTATACCACCACTTTCAACCACACCATCTGCTCCAACAAACACCATGTCTACTTCATCCATGCTATAGGCCACCGCAGAGTCAATCAATAGCTTAACAGGAACATCAAGCTTAGCTAGTTCGTTGGATAATCTTAGCCCCGTCCTGTCTGGCCTTCCCTCTGCAGTTTATGAACTTCTATAATACATCATGCTACTAACGAGTTAAATAAAAATGTAAAAGAAGACAAGGATGCTTATCAATACTGGATAACTCGATCGAATATGTATAATTTCATATATCTGTAATAAAAAGATGCCTGTTAAGGTCAAAGGTAAGTATTCCAGGACACCAATAAGACCGGCTATGCTATGCGGATCAGAGTGATGGGCGGTAAGTATCAAGATGTTCATAAGATGTAGGTACGAGACAAAGTAGGGGTGGCCCTAATTGAGTATAAAATGAGGGAAAATATGGCAGCATGTCCGAAGAAGACCATTGGAGGCACCAATAAGAAGGTGTGGAGCTATGGATGTTAACAATCGAGAAGGAGAGGGAGACCGAGAAGATATGGATGTAGACTTTAACTAAGGATCTACAACATATGAATTATTGGACGAGATGGCCAGCATAGAGCTGAATGGAGATGTCACATCTATATAGCCGACCCCATGTAGTGGGACAAGGCTTGGTTTGGTGTGGTCATATCCCTGCGTCAGTTGGCTACAATCAGAATAGGAAAATCTACAAATTCATAAACATTTTGAGGTTTGTGTTATTTAACTATTGAGATAATGACAAAGGAAGTATATTATCACTCGATGTATCTGAAAAGACTACTTCTCAATGTCACACACACATATATATATATATGATATGGATCAAGAAATAAAAACCACTCCTATCCATCAGATCAATCAATAAGGAGGGTCTAGATTTTCTCACATCATCACTTATAAATGGCAAGTGGATGGCACTAATTAAGGAGAAGGGTAATTTTATCCTTTCATATATAAATTATCTCCATTTAAAATAGAATAACTTATTCATTTATTATTCATTTTTAAAAAAAAATATCAAATTAATCATCTTTTCATGATCTATAATTTAAGATGCATATTACATACCTAAAAATATATAAAACAAAAAAAGCAGTGCATTTGTACACTATAAACCAGTACATTTGTATATTCTTATAAAACAAGCATCCTCACGGTCTGCTTTCAAAGTATCGTAACTCTTTGCATACAAAATATTTTTTTGGGTCATTTCTTTTGTTGGAAACTAGACTACCATGGATTTCCAATGGTATATGGCATGACTCCTAATTCATATCCAATGAAGCAGTTTATTAATTGAAGTTGACGGTTTGAGGAGGGATTCTTGCAAATTTTGAAGCAGAACCAATACTTTATACGCTATGAAGCACTGCATTTACACACTATGAAGCAGTGCATTTGTACATAGAAGCAGTGTAGTTATAAGCTACGAAGCAATATGTTATAAGTCAAAGTTTAAAGGAGAAGCAGTAATTTGGACATTATGAAGCACTGCATCTATAAACTATGAAGCAGTGTATTTGTATATTCTGTACATTTCTCTACAATTCACACTGCTTTTATTACTACAATATACTACCTTTTTTTATATTTTTAGGTATGCAATATGCATCTTAAATTATACTCCCTCCGTCCGCCAACCATGTGTATTGTTTTGACAGGCACGACTTTTAATATTTCAGTTGACTTAGTTGGTAGGATGTGTTATGAGTGGAGTAAGGGGCCCACTTGTGGTAAAAAAAAATTGCCAAAAATAAACAATGCAAATAGGTTGCGAACGAACGGAAAAGGAAATTATTGCACATGGGTGACGGGCGGAGGGAGTAGATCATAAAAAGATGATTAATTTGATATATTTTTTATTTAAAATGGATATTAAATGAGTAAGTTATTGTATTCTAAATGGGAATAATTTATTTATGAAGGGGCCAAATTACCCTTCTCCTTAATTAATGTCATTCACATGCACCATCTGCTGTAATGATGTGGCAAAGTATGGACTCCTTATTTTATCATTAATAGCTCATATTGGTTCCTAGTTCTCACACCAAGAAAGGTTCTCACTGGAACCAATCCTATATATATAGGGAATAGAGATAACTACAAAAAAACTACCCTTGAGTTTTATAGTATTTAAAAAAACTAAAAATTGCAAAATCACCCTTGAGGTTTGATATTACTGATATGTTGTTCCAACTGCTAGTTGACCTTAGTGCTTTTAATGGGCTGAGCTACTCGGTACCCCCATAGTGGCCCGACTCGAATACCCGTTCAGATGGGACCTGATTCTTTAATGAGTCCGGTCCTGGTCCTAACATGCTACCCGATCGGTACCCGCAACTTTTTGCCTCATTATTTGTAATATTAAAAAAAATGAGTGTTGTGACCTTAAAATGTAACTTGTAAGATGAAAATTTAGTGTTTTCAGCAATTTCTATTAGCTTCATAACGACATGTGCAAAGTGCAAAATGAATGGAACCCCAATGGTGGTTTTGGTCTTAAGAAGTTAGTTTTTAATCCTCGAGGCTAGTTTTTTAATTATCCCTATAAAATATGCAGAGGGAAATATTTCTTATTGCCTAATTGGGTAGAAGACCAGAAAAGTTTACAGGGACATATAGAACTTGCACAGATCTTTATGCAGAAGATGAAAATCGGATTGCTTTAATGTGTTGTAGAATTTTATCCCATTGATTCCAGTGATATAATCAGATTATAGGACATTGACATATGTACCTGTGCAAAAAACTCGAAAATGCTTTTTATTGTGTGCTGCAGTTCTCAAAATCTCCAGCACAACTCGTGAGAAGCCATGCACCAAAATGGTACAACCATCCAAAATAAAATCTTGACCAAGCATTGCAATTATTCTCCGAGCCTGACATGAGAAAATTTAATCAACATTTTTTAGTTACTCACTCCAAATGTAAATAAGAAATTAACGGAAGGCAAACACCCGAATCCAAATTGATACCTTATATGATATCTCACCAAACTTCTCAGCACGTTCCATAAGGCGAGACTTAGCTGAATTGAAGTCTTCATATTCCAAAGCCGAAGTTCTTGTCACGTAGCGCATGAACAGATCGCAACCAGCTGTTAAAGAGATAGAGGTAATGTCCCATGACTGCATTAAAAACATAGGTGTTCATATCACTCGACCGGTCATACATACAGATACAGGGAGACAATCATCACAAAATGTAGCCTAACACGTTGGGAGATACTTGTATAATCAATTCTCATATGCTTATAGTCGAATATTAGCTATCAAGTCAGAGCTTGTATACGGCTGCTTCAAATACAGAATTCATTGTTAATCATGGGTGGTTAACAGATTTTAGAACCCATACCCAAAGGTCCAAATCCATGCAGTAACATTATCACTAGCCATTATGTCGTCCATCACTCCTGCTGATTATCATCAACATAACAATACAAAATTCCTCAGTTCAAGTTGTTGAAAGATAAAAAAAAAAAAAAAAAAAAAAAAAAAAGGTTCAAAATAAGCTCTGTTTCTGCACTCCGAACTTCGATAAACTAAAACCATAGATTATAATACTTCCGTTCGGTTACTTTTTTTCACCAAGTCTAGCTTAGGAATCTCGATTCTACAAGTCCAGGCACGAACTAGATTTAAACAATAGCTCAGTATATCGAGGACCACCTACTTTCAATAAGTCGGCGGCTTTTTTAAGCTCAATCTCGAGTTCCATCATCGTTGTAGCTTGACTCGATCGAATAACCGAAGCCAGAGACCTAATCGCCGCCACAGCCTCCGCCAAGTCCGGCTGCTTTCGCCAATTATTGAACTCATCCACCACGTTAAACCCCCTTCTGTCCTCCTCACTGCCAGATAAATTATTCTCCAAAACTACGTCGTCGGGACGTTGGCCGGCGGCGGCGGCTTGCGCCTGTTCCAACCAATCCTTCGTCACAACGCCGTGGTGCGCCGCGCGGGTTTGATAGTAAAGGGAGATCTTAGGGTTTTCAGCTGCCATTGCGGAAGCAGGGGAGAGGGGCGGCTCTCGGGCACCTATACGGTGTCGCTTGCTGTAGCTGTTGTTTATCGAAAATGAAAGAGGCTGATCGATACCACATCTATATTTACTTATTTAGTTTAAAGAGGTTTTGATTGGAATTATAATTTGCGCAATGAAGCCGGAAGCGAAGTCTCAGGTGGAAATCTGGAATAGGGGTGCCAAACGGTTGAACCGTGGAACCTCTCAACCTTGAACCGAATCCAAACCTTTGAACCGGCCGTTCTGGTCCGGTTTGTAAACAACTATGTTGTAGACTCTATTTAATTTTTTTTTACGGCCAACAACAAAACTCTATTATAATGGCTAAACAACTAAAATACAACCTCGAGTTTACCAATTTTAACACTTGATAACTTAAATTTTAAAAAGTATTAAACTGTAACCTAATCTTTGAGCTGTTAGACTATGTTAGGACCACCGGTAACTTTTGTCCGTTAAGTACTAACAGAGTGCTTAGTTGGCAATGACATGTGGTAAATGTTTATTGGTTGGTCAATATATGACGTGTCACCGATTATCTACTCCGGTGAAGTTGACTTTTCCGGTTATCTTCTCCGGCAAACTTTCCGACGAACCTCATTTTTTCCGGCCAAATGATTGTCGTCTTCGTTGTGATTCGGATCTGGCGAACAATTGGACATTTTGGTATATGATAATGTTTTGAAGATCTTTTTTTATATGGTCCGTGTTTTATTTTATTTTTTAATTTCTGTCATTTAATTATGTTTTGCTACAATTTGGTTCTTCTATTTTTCAGTTTTTCGTCTTTGCGACAGATTGGAGCACACTTTCATGATATCGAAACTTGAACAAGGAATTCGAGCTTTAGTGTTCAGTTTGATATTTAATTTTGATTTTTTTTTCACTGATCTCCTTTGTTGATAGTGTTAGGAGTATTTCCTCTGTTGAGAATTGGTCCGAATCGGGTGGCAAAATTATTACAATAATTATAACAAATATAACTATTACACGAATCTACTCGGGATAGGGATTAAGGATTACACAACTTCTAAATAAACGAATCAAACAACAACTGAAAAGAAAAATCAGAACAGTGAATATAGAAATTCAAACCAAACGGCCGAAGCCGTCGAAAGTGATGTCACTGTCGGAAAAAACCGGCCGGCTCAGTCCTCCGTCCCCGTAGCCACGTCCAGGACTCACAAAGACCCGCGGCCAGCACCTCAAAACGAAGCCCACCACCGGAACCGGAAGCAACCACCGAAGAATCAAAGCACCAAGCAAGATTCAGCCGATACAAACCCCAAACCAGAATCGTAGCACAAAGCAACCGAAGCAAAACCTCAGAAAATCAGATCCGAACTCTCACAAGCCTCACCCACAAAAAAACCCTCAATTATTTCACAGAGAAAATCGAGGGAATCAGAAAAGATATCACTTGCTCTCTTCGTTTTTTGTTGTTCTTTCATCTCATCCGAAATCGGAATTTATAAGAGAATCGGAACAACAAAACGAAGAAAGGAAATCGGGAAGATTTAGTTTCCATCTCAGAAGAACAGGTCAAAACCGAGGAGAAGAAGGAAAGAAAATCGGGAGGATGAAGAGTGACGGCGAGAGAGGGGAGTGAAGTGAGGGGTAGGGTTTGGGGTAAGGGTTTTTATATTTAGGGTAAATATAAAACCAATGGCCAGGATTAAAAGATACCAGATAAATGGCCAGGATTAATCCCAGACTAATGGGCTGCTTCCAAAAGGTTCCGGGCCGAGTCCGATTTTAAGTGGGCTGCAGGAGATATAAATTGGGCCCTCATTATTTTATTCATTTGGGCCAATTAAACCCAACAATTCTCCATCTGGGCCAAATGAGTCATCGGGGTACATAAGGGAGACGGAGATCATCATCGCCGTAGGACATCACCTGCACACAAAACACAAAGTAAGTACAGGTAATCACAAAGAAAGCAATCACTAAGACAGCATGGCTATCACAAACATAGCATAATAATTCACTAAGAATGTAAAGCCATCACAAAGAAGGCAAAGACTAAGAGTTAGTCTTGAGTTCCCAAGTTCAGCAGGTCAGTGCAGGACACAAACTTCTCCAAAGGCAAGCATTTGGTGCCCATATCTGCAGGATTGAATTCTGAAGGAATTTTTCCAAGCTCAAGTTCACCTTTTTCAACAATGTCACGAATAAAATGAAATTTAACATCAATATGTTTAGTGCGGTCATGAAAGACAGGATTTTTGCATAGCTGAATTCCAGATTGACTATCTGAAAATACCACGACTTTTTCTTTCCGAAAACCGATTTCGGACAAAAGACCCTTGAGCCATATGGCTTCTTTAAATGCCTCACTTGTAGCAACATATTCAGATTCAGTTGTAGATAAAGCAACAACATTCTGTAACTGAGATTTCCAACTAATGCAAGAGCCACAAAGGGTAAACACATAAGAGGTCGTGGATTTTCGATTGTCACGATCATTAGCAAAGTTAGAATCCACATATCCAACAAGTTTAACACCATCACCAGATTTAGAAAACTTAATACCAACATCCACAGAGGATTTCAGATAACGGAGAGGCCACTTCAAGGCTTCCCAATGTGGCATACCAGGATTAGACATGTATCTACTCAAGCAACTAACAGCATAGGCTATATCAGGTCTGGTACTAACCATGAGATACATGACTGATCCTATAGCATTAGCGTAGGGAACTTTTTCCATTGATTTTCCTTCTTCACTAGTTTTCGGAGATTGATCTTTGCATAATAGAAAATGGGCAGCAAGAGGCAGCGGAGTTTTACGGCGATCATAGAAAATTTTTCAAGTATTTTCTCAATGTAGGAAGACTGATTTAGAAACAAAGAACAGTTTTTCCTATCTCTAACAATGTTCATGCCTAAAATTTTCTGGGCGTCTCCAAGGTATTTCATGTCAAATTGATCACTAAGACACGATCTAACATGATCAATCAATTTCATGCACGGACTCACAAGTAACATGTCATCCACATAGATAAGCAACAAGATAGGAACAGTGGAGTTTTCTTTAAAATAGAGACAAGGGTCATACGAACTACGTTTAAATTTTAAAGAAAGCATGTAAGAGTCAAATTTCTTGTTCCATTGCCTTGGAAGCATTTCGGGCCATAAAGAGCCTTTTAAGAAGGCAAACGTGATCGAGTTTCTTAGAGTCGACAAAACCTTACATTGCCTCATATAAATTTTCTCATTTAATTCACCATGAAGAAAGGTTTTAACATCCATTTGTTTTAATTCCCAATTAAAGTGAGCAACTAAAGCAAGCATGATACGCACGGTGGTGAATTTCACAACAGAGCAAATATCTCAAGATAATCAATTCCTTCCTTTTGAGTGAAACCTTTAGCAACCAACCTAGCTTTAAATCGATATTCTCTACTTCATTCTTAACCTTAAATAACCACTTACACCACAAGAGAACAACGATCGGGTTTTGGAACAAGAGTCCGTGTTTGGTTAACATGCAGGAATTCATTTCATCATTCATAGCATTTAACCAATCGAAGCATTTTGATTTTAAAGCATCTTTGTAGCTTTTAGGTTCGTTATTATCTAAAAATTCAAACACATTGCAAGCATGGGACATCATATGAAAATCATCAAAGTGATGGGGCCTCCTAACATTCTCTCTTCTAGGCCTATCTCTAGTTAATTGATAGTTGGTCAGATCAACACTTTCATCAACATTTTCAATTACTTCATCACTAGAATTTTGAATGATTTTCATTTTCAAAGATGCAAAGTTTCATCATTTTCAGGCTCCACCTCACTCAAGGTAGGGTAGTTAGAAACAAATTCTGGATTAGGCATGTGCACGGGTGCGGGTGCAGGATGTTCAAGACAAGGAAATTCATCTTCATTAAATATAACATCCCTACTAATTAGCACCTTAAACCCTGGTTCGCCCTTAAGCCATAACCTAAATCCCTTAACTCCCTCCGGGTAGCCTAAGAACACACATCTTATCGATCTAGGTTCTAGTTTATCTTGTTTTTGATGAACATATGCAGCACACCCAAATACACGAAGATTTGAGAAATCAATATTACTACCAGTCCACACAGATTCTTGATAGTTTCCATTCAAAGGGACAGATGGAGATCTGTTTATAATATAGGCAGTTGTAGATAAAGCCTCACCCCAAAAACGTTTTGACAATCCGGAGCTGACGAGCATAGACCTTACCCTATCAAGAAGGGTTCGGTTCATGCGCTCAGCGATTCCGTTTTGTTGGGGGGTGTAAGTCTTGTCTATGCCTTTGAATACCACTT
Source organism: Orobanche coerulescens (assembly GCA_033398695.1). Classification (NCBI taxonomy): domain Eukaryota; kingdom Viridiplantae; phylum Streptophyta; class Magnoliopsida; order Lamiales; family Orobanchaceae; genus Orobanche; species Orobanche coerulescens. Next base: position 152,040,153 of record CM065815.1, read on the forward strand.
TCCGCACACAAAGTATCAAACAAATTATTGCAAAATTCCAGGCCATTGTCAGTTCTCAAAATTTTAATTTTCTTACCGGTCTGATTTTCAATTAAAATTTTCCACGTTTTGAACGTGTCAAACACATCAGATTTGTTCTTAAGGAGAAACACAAATACTTTCCTGGAATAATCATCAATCACAGACAAAAAATATCGGTTTCCGCCATGTGTCGGAACACTGGCAGGCCCCCACACATCAGCATGTAGACATTCAAACACATTTGAACTCTTAGGGGGGTTTGGGGAAGGTGAATGAGGAAAGTTCGCACGATGTTGCTTACCATACACACAGTTATCACAAAATGGCAAGTCAGATATTTTATCATTCCCAAAACAACCATTTTTGTGCAATATTTCAAGACCTTTACCACTAATGTGACCCAACCGTTTATGCCAGATTTCAGTTTTATCTCCATGTACTGCATTAACGGAAAAGTTACTTACAGTGGAACAAATATATAAGTTCAGTTTACGAATGGCGACAAAAAAGGTTTTGGGACCTCTCGTAACTTTCATTGCACCCTTACCCCATGTACCTTCAAAACCATCATCTTCAAGACATGCACATGACATTAAATTATGAGCTAAGTGAGGAACATGCCTAACATTTTCCAAAGTTATCGAATTACCAGATTCGAATTTAAGGCACACAGTTCCTACTCCAGCGACATTTCGTTTTACATGATCCGGCATAGACACATATCGATTTTTCAAATCACGATAGCTAGAAAAAAGTTGTTTATGCGGAGTCATGTGAAATGTGCATCCAGAATCAACCAGCCAATCATTTTCACCGAGGTCAGCTAACACAGAGTTCACAGAAGCATGCGTAGCATCAGAAATCATAAACACATCACCCAGATTTTCACCGACAGCTAAGTTAGCCTGCTGATTCCGGTTTTTCTTAGTTTTAGTGCAGTCTTGAATGTAGTGACCATATTCACCACAATTGTAACACTTACGATTATTAGGTCTAGGTTTAAACCGAAATTTTTCATTACCCTTTTTCTTGTTGGCTTGGTTATTTTGACTGTTGGAAGACTTTTTATTTTGAAAGCGTTTTTTTGGTCTTCCTTTGACAAAATTAACATCGCCAAGATTTCTAAGGGCAGCACCTTTATTGTTTTTCAGATCTAGCTCTTTGCTTTTCAAGCCGTTTACAACAATATCCAAGGTCACTTGATCTCTACCATATTTAATGGCAGATTTCACATCACTATAAGAATCAGGAATAGCATTCAAAAGAACAATCGGAGTGTAATCATCGATGTTTTTATCTCCCGTTAACTTTATATCTTGAACCAGTTTTGTAAACACGTCTAAATTAGCATCAATGTCTTTATTAAGATCAAGCTTGTAGCGGAAAAATTTTTCAAGAAGAAACAATTTATTTGGCAGCGAAGTTTCAGTATAGATTTCTTCTAATTTTTCCCATAATTCTTTAGCCGAACCATGTTTACCTAATTTTCTTATCACAGAGTCAGAAAGGTTCAAGATAATCGCAGAATAAGCAAACTCATCAAGTTCATCCTTTTTATCCGCCGTCACATTAGAAGCGAAAGAATTATCAATAGCTTTGAAACATTTTTGTTGAATGAGTATGCTTTTCATTTTTTGTTGCCAAATGGCAAAATCACCTTTTCCATCAAATGGGGCCACATAGAAGGCAGAGATCGTTCCCATTTTAATTTTCAAAATGAACAAAGTTTTTGAAAATTTGTGAAAAACACAAACAAGGAGGAAACGGTTAATTTTATCAAAACTCATAAACACAAAGTAACCAATAAAATCACACAGATGATTAAATTTAAACGAATCTGAAAAATTCAATACCAGGCCCCTACAAGATCCGGGGACACTTAAGCGGTCCAGGCAGGAGGGTTTAAATGCCCGATTATGAAAAATTCCAGATTCAACACGAAGTAAAATTGTAGTAATAAACACACAGAATATTACCAACAATACGCAGCAGAAGCAATAACAACAGGGCTGAGACAGTCAGCCGAAAATCACGAAGAACAGTGGGCCGAGAGCAACACAAAGAGCAGCAAGACCCGAACAAAAAATATCACAAAGAAAAAATCACCAAGAACAACGAACGGAAATATCACAAAAAACAACGAGCAAGTAAAAAACAGAAGATAAGGAGAGGGTTTAGCCGATATACCTGAGCGATCAGGGTTGACCCGATTCGGACAGATATGAACCAAAGCTCCGATACCAATGTTGAGAATTGGTCCGAATCGGGTGGCAAAATTATTACAATAATTATAACAAATATAACTATTACACGAATCTACTCGGGATAGGGATTAGGGATTACACAACTTCTAAATAAACGAATCAAACAACAACTGAAAAGAAAAATCAGAACAGTGAGTATAGAAATTCAAACCAAACGACCGAAGCCGTCGAAAGTGATGTCACTGTCGGAAAAAACCGGCCGGCTCAGTCCTCCGTCCCCGTAGCCACGTCCAGGACTCACAAAGGCCCGCGGCCAGCACCTCAAAACGAAGCCCACCACCGGAACCGGAAGCAACCACCGAAGAATCAAAGCACCAAGCAAGATTCAGCCGATACAAACCCCAAACCAGAATCGTAGCACAAAGCAACCGAAGCAAAACCCCAGAAAATCAGATCCGAACTCTCACAAGCCTCACCCACAAAAAACCCTCAATTATTTCACAGAGAAAATCGAGGGAATCAGAAAAGATATCACTTGCTCTCTTCGTTTTTTGTTGTTCTTTCATCTCATCCGAAATCGGAATTTATAGGAGAATCGGAACAACAAAACGAAGAAAGGAAATCGGGAAGATTTAGTTTCCATCTCAGAAGAACAGGTCAAAACCGAGGAGAAGAAGGAAAGAAAATCGGGAGGATGAAGAGTGACGGCGAGAGAGGGGAGTGGGGTTTGGGGTAAGGGTTTTTATATTTAGGGTAAATATAAAACCAATGGCCAGGATTAAAAGATACCAGATAAATGGCCAGGATTAATCCTAGACTAATGGGCTGCTTCTAAAAGGTTCCGGGCCGAGTCCGATTTTAAGTGGGCTGCAGGAGATATAAATTGGGCCCTCATTATTTTATTCATTTGGGCCAATTAAACCCAACATCCTCGAATGCCACTCAGAGGATGTTGAGTGAGGACATTGTACTTTTGTTATATAAATCATTTATATAAGGCAATGGATGTTTCTTTATTTACTGGTAGTTACTGGCGTTCCTGACTCGTAAATATATAAAGAAACTAGTCCGTATATTTGAGAGCAAAACATTTCACTCCTTATTGGATAAAGGGGTCGGCACTAGAAAGGTTTATAGCTCAAATACTTAATCGTTCGCAAGTCGATGAAACTTGACTGGGCGTTAAGTTTATATGAAGACTTGTATGACGTGTTCTTTGACATGGAGAGTGTCTGTCGAACACTAATGGTTAGTTGGAGCACACGTTATAGGTATGCTAATTGGATTAGTATACTCGAACCGACTCACCCTCGATTCGTCACACGGATTTCACTACGGGACAGTCATTGACGGAATCGAAAGGTTGTGATAGGTATTCATGAACCTTCGACTTGAGGATTTAGTAGGGATGTGCTTGTGACGTCAAGATTTTCATTAGAGTAGTTCGACCCTGTAAACCGGAAGGCGGAGTAACCTCGACGTGCATCTTGACGGGCATGTAGCAGGTCCTACTGAATACCAAGATAGAATTCTTTCTTCTGTTAGTGAACGGGTTATATGTCTTATGCGGTTATTGGCAAATGTGATCATAAGTCTTTGGCCAAAGCATTGGAGCTAGTTGTATTAGATACACGAGAGCTCGATGATCTCGATTTGCATTAACACATGCATAGCGTTAAGTACAGATAGGGTTTGACTGACCGTGACCCTATAACTTGATCGGGACATGTGAAAGAAGGGTTTATACGTTTACTGGTATTCACGACAGAATGGTTCTTGAATGATCACATCATTCGTTCTCAGTTGGGGTACAGTGTACCGCCAGGCTGACTAGGTGGTGTTACTAATCTTTGGTTCCTCACATTGCTGACTGAGACGGACCTACCGAGTCGCGCAATAGGATTGACGACAGAATGAATCGAGCTTATTCTCTCACTATGAATATTAGATATTGGATATCTAAATTTGGGACATTGGATGTTTAAATTGATTTATTGGATAAATTAATTTACGGCCTAATGGATTAAATAAATTACTGGTGATTAATTTAATTCATGGATATAATTATTTTTTGAAGAATTTAATTATGTTATTATGTATTTGATATGATTAATTAATTAGATTAGTTAATCGATATAAATACATCAGAACGGAATCGGAGTTTATCTGTTTGGACTCACGAGAGTCCGGAATGAACCGAACTCGTCCGATTTCTTCTTGATAGACGCCCCCCTTTTTTCACCTACTCCCCTCTTGGTATTTTGTGTCCATTTTATAATGGTTGACAAAGACATGGTAGGGTATCAATCATGTGATATGAATTGATTTCATGTGGGTTGAATAAGAATAAGAAGAATACTTTTATCTCTCATCCTTCACTCTTGGCATCTTCACGGCTCATATATATATATATATATATATATATAGAGAGAGAGAGAGAGAGAGAGAGAGACCATTTTTCTCATATAGTCTTCATCTTCTACTTCATCTTGTTCTTGTTGTTCTTAGAGCATATCAAGAGATTGATTGAGAGTTGTGAGTTATACACTTAGAGTGTCATAATCACATAGAAAGCTTCATCATCCTAGCTCTAGCCGAGGACTAGCTCTAGCCGTATCCTCGGAGGATAGCAAGGTGATCGTCGTTCCGTTCGTTTCTTCGGCGCGTGGCAAGTAGAGACGTGGTATTTTCGGTGTTGGATCATCCAAGAGCTTGGAGCGGATTGGATCGTCGGGAAATCAACTAAAAGCTTGAGGAATAGCTCAAGAGAAGGATACCATTTAATCAACGGACTACAAGGGTATGTTTTCTCGTATCTCTTGTGTTTCATATAATATTTGTATATACGTAGCTCCTTCGATCCTCGTAGAGATTCGGATCGTATTAATTTTCACTTTACCACTTCCGTTGGGCCTTCATTTTAGGCACCGAATCCCAACAGTGGTATCGGAGCGTAGGTCTTACGATCGTATATACGATATTGGCATTTGGAATGCTTGATTAGATGGTGAATAATTTGGAATCATTTATAGTCATAATCGTGGTGTATGTTTTTCGTTCGTTGTAGTTGTATTTTTTGTAAGTTTATGTCTAAATATAAATCTTTAATTTCTGTGAAATATGATTTATATTGAAGATATGAATGTTGAAAAATATTGATATTGGATATCCGGTCGAAAATCTAGCTCCGAATCGTCGTCGGACGACTTTTCGGACAAGGGGCAGGAAGTTGCCGGGCTGACCCGACCGTGTCAGACGACACGGGCCGTGCCAGTCGGCCAGTCTCAGCAGTCTGTCGGGAGGACCCGAGCGTGCCATTCAACACGGGCCGTGGCTGGTCGGCAGGCTGTCGGGACAACCCGACCGTGTCATTTGACATGGTAGTGTCTGGCAGGATGGTCTAGGACACTGCCGGCGGTGACTCGACCGTGGCAGGCTAGTTTTCGCCCTGGCTCGTTTTTTCTGTGTATTGCATAAACTTAATCTCCCGCATATTAAATTGGATTTAATATGATTAAAATAATTTATGGTATTTCATTTTATAAGGGGAATTTGGTTAATTGGAATATTTTGGGTGACCGAATACTTTGAACGTTTTCATATTATCGATTGTGTGAATTGATTGGATCGATTCTATTTATTGTTTGTATGTTGATTGGATTAATATATCTCTATGCAATCCATTTATATAGTATTTATTGGATGAATGCTTTTGAATGGGGATGTGGTTCATGGACTTAGTTTGAATCGTTCGGTTTTATTCGATTGGGTTGTAGAGGCAGTTTTGAGCCTATTTATTTTACTAGAAATATTTGTATCTAGGATGCAATTTTTCAATGTAAAATTTATATGTAATGACGAAGACCGGAGGAAGATCCGTTTCGAGAAGACGAAGATTCAAGATGAAGACTTGTAATTAGATTACTAAGTTTTTTATTCTAGGAATGGTCCATGAACTACATGTTGGTAGCAACTAGGTTGTGAATGTTTATTCATATTGTATGAATGCCACAAACGCGCTTAAATGGATTAATGTGAAAAGTATAACGTTAATCGCGAAAATTCTCCCACGACAAATTATTAGGTTTATAAGGTTTCAAGGTTTTCCTTCCCTCCATCGAGCTTTCGAGAAATTGAAATCCAAACCGGATGTGCTATGCTTCCGAGTTATCGGGGTAGTCGTTCGGGGAGGATGGATAAATTACCAGGAGCGCATTGGATGCCTTCGGTTGGAGCAAATTTTATCCCTAGAAACCTGATAGGTTGCCGGATAGGATTCAATTGTGAAACTGATTTGCGTCGATGGTGTAAACTTAACTTGTTCACGAACCATAGAAATCGTATAGGTTGAGGGGAGTGAACAAGGGGAAAAATAAGATCGAATCATCCATTAGATGGGTTGGTGTTGGACACCACTTTATGAAAATTAATAGACTAGAAACCTGTTTGGTTGCCCTCTATTAAGATTTATAAAGAACTTGATTGCCACTATGAAGTAGAGCGGACGATACTTCCGGATTTCACATGGAAGTGTGTTATTCCGATAAAAATAGTGGGAGCTGGGTAACAAGAATAGAAAAGACATTAATTCTATATTCAGAACATAATTAAACGAATCACTAATTAATCTGTCGTACTTAATGCAGACATAACTCTCAATATGATAATGAATCCACTCGCAATTCTACTCGAAAAGAACACCTTGACCGGACCTAACTTCATGGATTGGCTCCGCAATATGATGATTGTCCTCAGTATAGAGGCATTGGGATATGTCTTATAGACGGACATTCCGGCGCCTCCTGTGCGGACCAACGCCAATCAGGAAGAGATTGAAAACCACGAAAAGTGGGTTAAGTATAACGTAAAAGTCCATGCTTATATGATGACTTCTATGTCTAATGAGCTTCAGAGAGCTCATGAGAAAATGACTTCTACTAGGCAGATTCTATCTTGTTGTGTCGAGAATCATACGCCTTGACCGGCGATCGCCTCAGAGACCAGGCGACCTAGCCATAGCCGAGCAGCCAAGACAGATCGGTCGGCCGACGGTCCCAGGACAAGTCCCGGTGCCGAGCGATCGACATCTAAAGGCGATCGTCTCTCGGTACTTGGCGATCGACTCCTGGCGACCGACCAAGTAGCGACATCCTCATGCCACGCGAAGCCATCGATCGTCCAGTCGGCAAGGGCCGATGTGCGTAGCCATCGATCGCCCAGTCGGCAAGGTCCGATGCGCGAAGCCGATGATCATACAGTCGGCAAAAGCCGAAGCTCGGAACAAGACCCACATGCAGATCCGGAAAAGGCGCTGATGCACATGGTCCGTTGACCACAGCCTGTCAGCATCCTTCCACCAACCGACAGGCCCACCGAAAGGTGTCAGTAGGACCGCCCGTGACTACGACTCAGGACGCATGTCGGCTCCTCATTGGACCGCACAGCTGGCTGCCAGCAGTAGCCTTGGACTTTAGGCGGACAACCCATATGACTTAAACACGATCGCCCCATTATTATATTGGACGAAAGGCGATCGCCCACCAGAAAGCAAGGCATCTCAGCCCCTATAAATAGAAGGCTGCCTGCACTTGGACAGGGACCGGATTTTTCCTCTCTGAACTCGGTTTCTCTCTGGTTTTACACACAACTTGGCTTTCTTACTCTTGGCAACAGCTATCTCTCGGTTCTTTCTTCTCTCTCAGCATCTCCTACACGGAAGACGATCGGCCGAGAGCAAGAACACCAAAGCTTCGCTCAAGAGCTGGATAATAGGATCTTTTTACACTCATTGTATTTAGATTCTCACATTAATACTTGTATCCATGAATATTTGTATTAATAACATCTCGTGAGAGCATTCAAGCCCGGGCCTAACAAACCCGACAAATCTTATGTTACTCACACTCCCACGGACGTGCTCCCGCAACCTTGTTTGTTGTCCGTCCATTCCAGCAATATTCATCTTCGGATAATATTTTGGGCAACAATAATTGGCGCTAGAGGAAGGGCCTTTAACCCTCAATTTTTATTCCTACCGTCTCGAAGAACATTCACTGTTCTCCGGGGCATATACCTGAAGAAACACCCACTGTTCTTCAGAGAAAAGCTTTCAGAATCATGACTTCTGACTCTGCATCGGAGAAAGCTGCTGGCCGATCCGCCAGACGCCTCATTCCGTCTCAGTCCGAGCCACAGCTGATGGCGGAGGGTAGCCGCCGCGGTCCGAGACGCTCGATCCCGCCCCTGAGGGACGGCCCAAGCCTCTCGCTCGATCAGTTCCAAACCGCGGAACAGGTCGAGGAGGCCATGGTCATCCTACAGGAGCGACAGAGTGCTCTCGATGCGCCGCCCGCTTTAACCCCCTCGGCCATCCGCCGCATGACCAAACGGAAGTTCAAGGCATTACTGACCGAGCGATCGCCAGGAGGCTCCCGTTCGCAAGAAGAGGTGCTCGCTAGCTGGGGTACCTCTGTTTTCGATCACCTCAGCAATGACCCATCATGGCGACCGGGGCAGTCCGGCCCCAGCCACGAGACGACGGAGCTCGAGTCCATCACCAGGAGTTCGGCGTATCCGACTCCCAGAAGGCCGACCAGCCATCTGGCTCCTCCTCATCGAAGAATCGAGGTCGGCAACAGCGGAGTCAGGAGATCGGTACACGATCGCCTCGGCTCCCGCTCTGTAAGCCGATCCACGAGTGGCCAAGCTACAGCGATGGCCGCGATGCAGCGCCAGCTCGATGACATGAAGGCGCTCCTGGAATCCGGGGCAGGCGCCAAGGGCAAGATCGCCGGGCCGAGCGAGCCACTCGCGGTCCACATCGATCTCGCCCCCGTGCAGCATAAGATCGCTCCTCCGCAAACACCTTTGTACGAGGGGAGATCAGACCCTGGAGCACACCTGAGCAAGTTCAACATCTACATGACCGGGTGTGGGGCATCAGACGCGACCAGGTGCCGAGTGTTCCCTCTGACGCTGGACGACCTTGCCCACATGTGGTACACCTCATTACCACCTCGATCCATCGGTTCCTTTAATCAACTGACGACCGACTTCACATCGCACTTCGTCACCAGGGTCGCTCGGCCAGAAGGTCCCCATCGCATGATGCAGATCAGGCAAGGGGAAGAAGAGTCCGACTCGGACTACATCGACCGTGTAGACGAGATCATCCACAACGGCGAGCCCATAAGCGATGAGATCACCCTCTACGCGGTCCTAGGAGGATTCCATGGTCTTTCGCTTATGTTCAGGCATCTTACGAAAGACCAATCCTCGACCTACGCGATCTTCTGCGCTAAAGCCGCAGACTTTCTCGCCAGGCAAAGGTTTCTTCGCAGCCTATGAGCAGCGCGATCGGCGCCCGAACGACGATCTCCAGTCTTCCAGCTCGATCGCCGTCATCAAGCAACATCACCAAAACCGGAGGACTCGTTCGCCACCCACAATTCATCATCTAACATGGTGGACTATGGCACGAAATCGCCTCCACCGCACAACGTACTCCGTCGAAGGCCGGCATCCACATGACGATCCGAGGAGGAAGAGTGTAGCCATGGTCCTGGTGGTCGATAGAACCGACTGCTTAGGCCATGCAAGGTTCCTTCGGGCTGAGATCGCTCGCCCTTCGTTTAAATACAAGGCAGGCGTAGTCTAAGGACCCTCCAAGTCAATCAGTGGACACGATCGCCCGCCCTCAAAGGTTCATCATCTAACATGGTGAACCCGGACCATGCGACGCGTCACTACCCCCGTCTCAACATATACCGTCGAGTATTGCCATCTAACATGATGATCCGAGGTAGAAAAGAGCTAACTAGCCGCGGAAGCGGAGTTGATTAATCCGACGACGCCCCGCGCGAGGACTCCTCTAGACCAAGACCGCACGCCTTTCGTTTAAATACGAGGCGAGGCGCAGCCTAACAGAGGACCCTCACAATAAAATGAGTCACGAGACAGACAATGTCGTTCGCGCATAAGACGCGGTCATGGATTCGGTCCATCAAACTCCATGACTATGCACGGTCCCTCAGCGACGAAACAATCAACAGGGATCGGCAATGTTGTTTTTTGCAGGTACAAGACCGAAGATAGCTAGCCAATCGACCAGATCGCCTACGTCCGAAGCCAAAGTCCGCTCAACAGGTCGCCCGTCTTCATCCAACACGATCGCCAGCAAGAACCACCTCGCCCCATGTCTTCAACATCGGAGCAAGCTGGTGGGAAATAATATTACTGGAATGGACGGACAACATATCTCACTTAACCGAGCTTTATGGTGAGCACAGCAGAATTGTTAGATATGAGATATCCAAGCAACTGTTTGATGCAAGGATGAAGGAAGGTGAGAAGGTTGGGGAACACATCCTCAAAATGATATCCATGATCGAGAGATTCGAGGCTCTTGATTTTAAGATGGATACTTCTCTTCAAATCGACCTTATCCTACAGTCTCTCCCTGATTCCTTCTCACTGTTTGTTATGAACTTCAACTGCAATGAGATTGTATGTAACTTAGCTGGGCTAATGAACAAACTAGTGACCGCTCAGTCTCAGATGAAGACTCCGCGGATGAAGGAGTCCGCCCTTGTGATTTTTTCTGGATCTCGGAGGTCCAAGAATAAGAAGAAAAAGACCAAGAAGCGGACGGGACCACAAGTCAAGGACCTTAAGGGTAAGGGCAAGGCCCCGATGGTTCTAAAGAGCAAGTAGAAGGATGCTTGTCTCAAATGCGGTGAGGTGGGCCACTGGGCTAGAGACTGTCTGATCCTTCATGGCGCTTCAAGATCTGGAACAAAGTAGGAAGCTTGGAGCTGGGGAAGTGATGATCACTGTTGAAAGCAGGTATATTGTCGAGGCAACCGACATAGGATCACTTCTTTTGGGTTTAGAATTCGACTTTGTTTTAACTTTAGAAGATGTACTTGTTTTACCCAAGGGGCATAAAAACATTGTATCCATTCCCGTCATGGATCAGAAAGGCTTTTCATTTTTCATTAGTGATGGTTCCTGCAAAATTTATTTTAGAAATAAACTAGTGGATACTGCTACATTGTTGAATGGACTGTATCATCTAACAAAGTCATTGTGAATACTATGATTCGGAAGCGTGGTAGGAATTAAACTAATCAAGTTTTGAAATGGCGTCTTAGACTTGGTCATGTTGGTCAGACCAAGGTTTGCAATATGGAAAAAGATGGACTTATCGATCCATTGGGATCGGATTCTTTTTTCTACTTGTGAACCTTGCCTTAAAGGCAAAAATGACCAAGTCCCCCTTCACAGGGACTTTTGAAAGAGACGCTGATAAACTGGGATTAATCCATACCGACGTATGTTGTGCTTTGGAAGCAGTGCGTGATGGATATCAGTACTTCATTACGTTTACAGATGATCATACTAGGTATGGTTATGTATACTTAATGAAACATAAATCCAAGGCCTTTGAGAAATTCCAGGAATTTAAGGCCCTAGTCGAGAAACAAACTGGAAATCATATCAAAGCACTTCGGTCGGACTGAGGTGGCGAGTACAGTAAAACCTCGATAAATGAATATGATCGGGACTGGAGAAAAATATTTATTTACCGAAATTATTCATTTATCGAATGAAAATTTGAACATGTTATAAAGAGTTGGACCCGGAAAAAATAATTCATTTGGCGAGGTTATTCGTTTATAGAACATTCATTTATCGATGTTTAACTGTATATGAGTTCGGAGTTTGACAAGTTCCTAAAGGAACATGGAATAGTATCACAACTAACACCTCCAAGTACTCCTCAGTTAAATGGTATATCAGAAAGAAAGAACTGAACCTTGTTGAACATGGTCCGTTCCATGCTGGGTTATACTGACTTACTGATTTACCTGTGGGGTATGCACTCGTGAATGCTGCATATATCTTGAACAGATATCCTTCTAAATCCGTTCCTAAAACTCCACATGAGATGTGGGAGGGTAGGAAACCAAGTCTTAATTACATTAGGATTTGGGGATGTCCCGCCTATGTCAAGAAGACTAAGGTGGACAAAATGGAAGCGAGGTCCGTGAGGGGACGTTTCATTGGATTCCCATCTGAGATGATGGGTTATCTATTCTGCATGCCCAAACATTGAAAGATCGTTGTTGCTTTGCATGCACACTTCCTGGAAGATGAGTTCATTCAGGAAGGTGGAGCAGGTATAAATATTTCTTTGGAAGAATACAATCGAACCTTATGAAACACAAGTACAACTACCTCGTAGGTCTAATAGGGTGTCTCAATTACCTGAGAGGTATAGTTTTATGCACTTGGAGGAACTTGGTTTTCCACGAGGTTCCAGGTGATAAACAAGAGACCGACCCACGACCAATGACCTAGCAATGGTGGATGTAGACTCCATGAAATGGACTGTCGCAGTCTTCATGTAGTTAGGACCTTCGTTTTGATGAGACGGTCAAAGAGTTTGACTTCGTACAAAATGAAGAGGAACCTTATGTATACAATATGGTTAGTGGGAGCAAGATCACATTCTTAGTACTATATGTATATGACATTCTACTGATAGGAAATGATGTGGGAATGCTAAGTTCTATGAAAGCTTGGCTTTCGAGTAATTTCTCCATAAAAGACTTGAGAGAAGAAACCTATATTCTTGGGATTCGACTCTACTGGGATAGATCGAAGAGAATGATAAGTTTTTTCCCAAACCCTCTATATAGATAAAATCTTAAAGCGAGTTAAGATGGATTGTTCTAAAGAGGGTTCCTACCGATACGACATGGAATTAAACTCTCCTTGAAGATGTGTCCTCAAAGTGAGGAACATTGAAAGGAAATGAGTAATATACCATATGCTTCGGCAGTGGGTAGCCTTATATATACTTTATTGTGTACGAGACCTAACATTGTGCATGCTGGGAGCGTGGTAAGTAGGTTTCGGGCTAACCCAGTTAGGGAACATTTGACCGCCGTATAAAACGTTCTCAAGTACTTTAGAAGGACTAGAGATCTGGTTCTTAAATATGATGGCGGAGAACTGAATGTAGTGGGATTCATTGAGTTGGGCTTCCAATGACAGAAAGACGACTCTATGTTTACTCCTGGATACATTTTACTCTTAATGGAGGAGCAGTATCTTGGCATAGTGCCAAGTATAGCGCGACTGCTGGTTCCACCTGTTAGGCTGAGTACAAGCGGCCTTTGAGGCCTCCGAAGGAAGAGTTAAGGAGTTGCTGGGTAAACTTCACATGACACCTTGTACTTGATAACACTCATTTTTACACATATTTTTGCACCGATTTTCTGGGTTTTAAGATCCTAAAATGTGTAGAACTGTGTCGTTTATGCTCATATTGTGTTTATTGGACTCGATCACGTTTGGGTACGTTTTATTGATTTTATAGGTACTTTATGGACATAAATCAAGCAAGAACGAAGTCTCAAACCCCAGTACATATCAAGCAATGTGGAAACGAGAGATCGAGCCTTAAAAGGAGTCAAAACGGTGTCAAAACGGACCAACACGAGCTCGGTCATGTCATTTTACACGGGCCGTGTCATTAGCCCGGTCGTGCCATATTGACACGGTCGGGTTTCACATCCAGAAAATTGTGCCCTTTTTGGAGGAGTATGACACGGGCCGTGTCATTCGACACGGTCGTGTCATTTGCTCGGCCGTGCCATATTGACACGATCGAGTTCCCTGTCCAGTGAGCATCTCCTTTTCTAGAGCACTATGACACGGGCCGTGTCATTTGACACGGGCCGTGTCACTTTTCGGTGGAAATATCACCTTTTGATATTTTTGCAAGATTTGAGCATGAAAAGTGGTATTTTTAGCCTTATAAAAATGGATCTTGGGCAAGACTTGGGGATATTCAGATTTTGAGAGAGTTTTGGAGGGATTGGAGAGAGAAAACAAACACAAGATTGAGGGGTTTTACTCCAAAAAGAAGGAGATTTGAAAGAAATTCTTGAAGAACACTTCAAGAACATTTGAAGGCTTCAACCGGGATCAATCAAGACACCTTTCGAGTTTTATCTTCTTCCTATCTTTTATTCATTTTGTTGTTTATTTAGCATGAACATGATGAACATGATGATTATTAATCTTTCTTTCATTACCATGTCCGGCTAAACTCGTTAGATTCCTGGCATGGGAGTACGTTGATTTGCTATGGTTTTGAGGGATTGATGATTATATATATCTAGTGTGATTTCTTTATCAAATACTTGGTTTTGATTCATGTTTATACACTTGATCAATGTTTTTACATGTTAAACTTAATTGCTCATAATTCGAGAGAAGAGGGCATTAATAGGTTTCGAGTATTTGACGTAGTAAATTACGAGATTGAGAAATCGGTGATGAACTATGATGATGTCTAATCTTATGAACATTTTGGAGTTAGATAATTTATAATAGATGGAGACGTTGTTATAGGTTGTTTAATCTACGTTTTAATGCATCTCGAGAGAGACTTTAAAATATTGTTGTGATCATCATTTTGGAGACGCACTTAGAACCTTTTGGAACCAGTCCCGACTAAATTTAGTAATCAACGAAAACGTAGCCTTGGAATCTACCTTTCTAAACTCTTGCAATTCGCTTTAATTCGGATATTTTCAATTGTTTAAATTTATTGTGATCATTTTATTTTATTTCATTAGCCATCCATTTTACCTTTCGATCGTCTAGATAAAACGAGAAATATTATAATCTAGTACTTAATACAATAAGGATATTTAGTCTTGGTGGAATACGACCTTGCTCGCCGCTTTCTACATATTCTCCGTACACTTGCGGATTGTTTAAAAATATAGCGAACAAGTTTTTGGCACCGTTGCCGGGGACTAAATTAATTTTATTAGTGTTGATATTACGATAAATATTTCTAGTCTTACTTTAGACATTTTCTTATTTGTTACTTAACTCATACAATTTCTACTCAGGGAGTGCATGAACACTCGTTCATCTCGAGTGCCTTTAGAAACTTTCATCCCGGAAGTAGAAGCATTTGCCCGAAGAACAAGTGCTACCTCAAGGAAACTAAGAAGGGATCTTTTTGAAGACATGGAGAGAGTGGGAGATAACGTGGGAAGGGACAACATGAACGAGAATGCAGTAATCCAAGACAACGAGGGCGGAAGGATTGAAAATCCAACAACTAGGGTGCAATCAATTCGGGATGGATTTCGACCAAAACTAGACCGAAACTTTGGAGGAATCACTCATGTTCCAATCAACGCCCTAAATTTCGAGTTGAAGCCCACCTTAATTTCAATGGTTCAACAAAATCAATTTGGTGGATTTGCTGTCGAAGATCCACATGTCCATCTCATTCATTTCATGCAAATATGTGATACTATCAAAATGAATGGAGTCTCGGATGATGTAATACGCATACGATTGTTTCCATTCTCTTTGAGGGAGAAAGCAAGAAATTGGCTTGGAACTTTAGCTCCCGGAAGTATAAAGACATGGGAAGAATTGAGCGAAAAATTTTTGTTCAAATTTTTCCCACCAAACAAGACAATGAAGCTATAAAGTGAGATTACTCAATTTCATCAATTGGACTCCGAACCGTTAAATGAAGCTTGGGAACGTTTCAAAGATCTACTAAGGCGATGCCCTCGACATGGTTTCCCCGAAGACCAACAAATATGTTTCTTTTACAATGGCCTTATGGGAGAAACAAGAAATTTTATTGATGCTTCCGCGGGAGGGGCATTGCTAGCAAGGAGCGCTGAAGAAGCGTATGGATTGATCGAAGAAATGGTTATGAATAGCTATCAATGGCCGGTGGAAAGAGCAAATATTAGAAGGGTGGCTGAGATATCCGATTCGGATCCTATAAAGGCACTAACCGCGCAAATGACGATGTTAACAACTCAATTGGGGGATCTAAAAAAAGGAGTGATTCGAAGGAAGCTTCTTAAGGAAGTTCAAGTTCACTACCGTCCGATCCATTGGAGGAGGCACATTACATTAATAATCGGAGTTACAACAATTTCCGGAATAATCCACCACCGGGCTTCTACCATCCCTCCAATCGAAATCATGAAAATTTTAGCTATGCTAATCCAAAGAATTTTTTGCAACCACCGACCGGATTCAAGGTGTCTAATGGTGAGATAATTGAAGAAGCAAGCCGACGTCAAATCTCAAGAATATTCTAGCTACCTTCATGATGGAGACGAAAAGCCGATTTAGTCGAGATGAGGAGAAATTAGACAAAATCGAAGGCCATGTCACTCAATTAGCTACCACCATAGGAGCTCAAATGAAAAATCTCGAAACTTAAATTGGACAATTAGCTAAAGTTGTCGGGAGTCAACATCAACGGGGACAATTTCCGAGCAATACCGAAGTGAATCCAAAAAAGTCTTGTCAAGCGATCACCTTAAGAAGTGGAACGAATTATGAAGGGCCAAAGATGCCAAGGGTCCAACAAAAAGAGGAAGTCAAGGAGGATTAAATAGAAATTGAAAAGGAAGAAGGGAAGCATGATACATCCAAGGGGGCTGAGAAGCCTAAAATATCTCCTAACTCTACTCCTAATGTTCCTCTCCCTTTTCCTCAACGTTTCAAAAAGAAAAAGTTTGATGCACAATTCGCAAAGTTTTTAGATATCTTCAAGAAAATTAATATCAATATTCCTTTTGCAGATGCTTTGGAACAAATGCCTAACTACGCAAAATTCTTGAAGGATGTGATGTCAAGAAAAAGAAAGATGGAAGATCATGAGACGGTTAAACTAACCGAAGAATGTAGCGCTATTATCCAACGCAAATTACCTCAAAAGCTTAAGGATCCCGGAAGCTTTACCGTTCCATGCACCATTGGAAACGTCTCATTCGATAAAGTTTTGTGTGATTTAGGTGCTTCGATTAACCTCATGCCTTTATCTATTTTCAGGAAATTAGGTGTCAAAGAAATGAAAGCCACAACGGTTATGCTACAATTGGCGGATCGATCCATAACACATCCCAAGTGGATTGTTGAATATGTGCTTGTAAAAGTCGACAAATTTATATTTCCAGGGGATTTTGTTGTCCTTGATATGGAAGAAGACGAAGATCTACCACTTATCCTTGGACGTCCATTTTTAGCAACGGGAAAGGCTCTTATTGATGTTGAAAGGGGAGAATTAACACTACGCGTTAACGATGAGCATGTTCTATTTTCTATATTTAAAGCTATGAAATTTCATGATGATACGGAATATTGCAATGTTATTGACCATATAAGCTCGTATGAAAAGAAAAAAATCTTACACTCATTGTCTTCGGGTCCGTTAGAGTTTGCTCTTACGAACTCATGTTTTTCTAGTGATTCAACTTTGGAGTTTGACGATTCTGACTTGTTTGATTATGTTTCTGAATTAAATTCTCTACAGGAAAAAACGCAAATCAATAAATCCGATGATTTTGACAAAGAGGAGCATGAAGTAGTTGCGGAAATCAAGCTGACGGACGACTCGAACGTGTCCAATGACATGGTGCAAAATTTTGGATTTGTTTCATCTCAATCGGATTTATCTCAACCAAGCTTGGACCTTAAATCCCTCCCGGAACACCTCAAGTATGCATTTCTAGATGATAACAATACCAATCCGGTAATTGTATCCTCTTCACTTTCATCCACTCAATTAGATAAATTGCTTCGTGTATTGAGAGCACATAAGTCGGATATAGGATGGTCTATCTCAGATTTGAAGGGAATTATCCCATCCATATGCATGCATAGGATTTTGCTTGAAGAAAATTTTAAACCTAAAGTGCAAAATCAACGAAGACTTAATCCCATAATAAAAGAAGTGGTGAAAAAGGAAGTGCTAAAACTTTTAGATGCCGGAATGATATATCTAATTTCCGATAGTGAGTGGGTGAGTCCTGCGCAAGTTGTATCAAAAAAGGGAGG
Source organism: Orobanche coerulescens (assembly GCA_033398695.1). Classification (NCBI taxonomy): domain Eukaryota; kingdom Viridiplantae; phylum Streptophyta; class Magnoliopsida; order Lamiales; family Orobanchaceae; genus Orobanche; species Orobanche coerulescens. Next base: position 152,058,284 of record CM065815.1, read on the forward strand.
GATGACCGTAACCAAAGACGAGAAAGGTGAATTAATTGCTATGAGAGTAGTTACGGGATGGCGAGTGTGTATAGACTATAGGGCTTTAAATGCGGCTACTAGCAAAGACCATTTTCCCCTTCCCTTCATTGATCAAATGCTTCATAGATTGGTGGGGCATGAATTTTTCTGTTTTCTTGATGGATATTCAGGGCATAATCAAATCTACATAACAACGGAAGATCAATAAAAAACGACTTTTACATGTCCTTATGGAATTTATGCTTATCGTAGAATGCCGTTTGGTTTATGTAATGCCCCAGCCATGTTTCAACGTTGCATGATGGCTATCTTTCACGGTTTGATCGAAGATATAATGGAAGTTTTCATGGATGATTTTTCGGTGTTTGGAAATTCATTTGATCATTGCTTGCATAATCTCACTTTAGTTTTGCAGCCATGTGAAGACACAAATCTCGTGCTGAATTGGGAGAAATGCCACTTTATGGTGCAAGAAGGAATTGTCCTAGGCCATAGAGTGTCCGCTGCCGGTTTGGAGGTTGATAGGGCAAAAATTGTCGCCATTGAGAAACTTCCCCCACCGAAGAATGAAAAAGCAATTAGGACTTTTCTTGGGCACGCGGGTTTTTATAGGAGATTCATAAAAGACTTTTAAAAAACCACTAAACCTTTGAGTAAATTGTTAGAAAAAGATACCACTTTCATTCTTTCTAACGAATGTTTGCAGGCATTTGAGACTTTAAAGAAGGCATTAGTGAGTGCTCCTGTAGCGCCCCAACTTTCTAGGGTAATTATTGGGGAAAATAAGTAAAAGGTAAATTTTGAGAAAAATAATTTTCTTGAGAATATAAAAATTCTCGCCTACAAAGTCGAGTCGCTACAATGTCGTGAAAATTAAATACCTTTAGATAAGGTAACATTTCATAATAATTACTAAGTAAAATTTTTGCGGCGGAAGAATAATCATAATTTATAGATATCAAGATTCCCCAAATGAGTTTCAACATAGTTTGACAAAAGAAAAACATCATTAAAATAATTTCCTTCTCATATGCCCCCTCGGCTCGCTCTTCAGTCCCTCCAGCTCGGTTCAACCTGCGGGATCAATAAAGGTGGGGGTGAGCTTCTTTGAGCTCGTGGAAATTACACTGATCACAGTAATATACAATCTCATGGAAAACATAACATGAATAAATTGTCACATTTTTCCTCAACATGAATGCATACTCACAATATTACGTACAGCATGAATCGAGCACGCATAACACGAATATTGAGGTTGCGCAGGTGTCCCCACAATAACATGAAACATACACGCAATACCACATATAACGTGAATACTGGGTTGAGCAGGTGTCCCCACACAACATGAAACATACACGCAATACCACATATAACATGAAACGAGCTCATATGTGAATACTGGGTTGTGCAGGTGTTCCCACACAACATGATAACCTCTTACACGAATACAGGTGAGCCTGATTTACAACGTGTATCATAATTTATAAATATGAAATGAATATCACATATGCAGTCCAATCAAAGCAATTAAAGTGATAGTGAAAATTCCCACCTGAATAAATAATGATGATGTTTGACTGAAATGAATGTGCTCGACTCACAGTCCTAAGCCCGTAAATTGACAAAGTCTACATATGATAATAATAATAATAATTAAAATCCTTACATTTTATTATTTATATAATAAATGATAGGATATGAATATCACTATATAATAACTGAAAATAAATCATAATTGCTAATTAATATTAACTGAAGAGTTAACATTATTAATGACTCAAATTAAAATGTTTATGTAATAATTCGGATTAATTATTAATATTAATTGGAAGTTACTATTTTAAATGTCTCGGTCAAAATTGGGATTAAATTGAAGTTTGAAGTTGACTGGGGTCAAATTGTAAGACTTGAGAAGCTGAATGGGTAACAACCGAATTAATTATACTGGTTGGGGCTAAATTGAACACTTCTGAAAATTGGGAGGACTAAATTGAAAAGTCCTAAAAATTCGCGAGTATATAAACCCTGAAATCTAACCCTAGCCGACCCAACTCATTTTCTTTCTCCCGTTCTGCTCTCGTCGGTACAAAATTGGCAGAGAAACGATTCTCTCCTCATCTCCAAATCCAGTTCGGCCGATAAGAAAAATCATTTCCTCCTTCATCGGCCGGAAACAAAATAAATCACACACACACACAGAGTAAATCGAACGCATACACACAGGAATCATACACACACACACGAACGGCCGGATACAAATCACTAAATGCCCGGCAAGGCAACGTCGATGGTCCAGGCTGGAAAACATGGCGAGCGGCGGAAACCCTTCAACGACCAGGGTTCCCGATTCGCCGTTCGGGTCGGTCTCACACCTTATGGGTCGTGGCATTGAGTGAAGGGTAGGGGTATTAGTCTTCCTGAGGGTGATTTCGGCCATGGTTCGCGGCTGATGGTTGAGTGAATCCGGGTCAGTGGGTGACGGATTTGAGTTCGGCCGAACTTGGATGAAAAGGTAAGTTAGATCCGGGTTCGATTCAGTTTCGGTTAGTGTTTTCTGTTGGTTTCCGAGGTCCGATTCGGGATGGAAGGGGTTTCGGGTTGTAAAATTTCGGACTGATTCGGGTTTGAGAAAGTCGAAGTGTTGGAAGAAAAATCTGAGTTGCAAAGTTCTGGGTTCGGGCTCGGCCCAGATTTATTCTGATTTGTGATTTCTGTATCTTTGGTTTGATTGATAATTTGATAATGTATATTTGATATAGAACTTGGTGTGGTTTGCAGATGAATTCTGAACCAACAAAAGGATGATAAAACACAAGATATGGAGAAGCTGAGTTTTTACCTCGAAGACTGAATGGAAATCGGTTGATGCGCGACTGGAAATCGATCGGACAACGAGTTGGATTGGATAAAATTTCAGATGCGACGCTACTGGGATGTTCGGTCGTACGATGAACCCGATCAGATCCGCGTTCTGTGCTCCCGGTGTTACTTTTTCTTCTTTAGCGAAGAACTTCTTGGCAGAAATTTGAGTATTGTATTTTCTGTGTATTTTTTTTTGTTTGCTGATGAACGATGAATGGCGCTGGGAAAAGAAATGTGTATTCTATGTATATTGTGTATTGTACTGTTGTAATAGTATATTTATACTGTATTAGGATTAGGGTTAGGTTAATTTTTATGGGCTTAATCAGTAATTTAGGTCAGTACAATTATGCTTGGGCAAGGTAATAATAATAATAATAATAATAACAATAATGATAATAATAATAATGATAAAAGAATAATAATAATGATAAAAATAATAATAACACTGGTAATAATATTAATAACATCGATACTAATAATATCGAAAGTAATATAAATGATGATATAGAAATAATGAAGAATAAAATATTAATATCGTTAATATTAATATTTCTCCCATTATAAATATTATTATTATTATTAATAATAATACCTTTAATTATCATACTTAAAAATGATTAATATTAAATGTTCTGAAACTAACTTGAGAAATAGACTCGGGCTAGGACTTGTGATACGTCGAAATAAATATTCATGATTCCTTAAATTGAATTAAATAACATGAAATGCATTATAATATTATTATAAAATAATAATATTGCATTATAAAAATGACGGGTATTACATCCTAACCCTCTTAGAAAAATTTTTGTCCTCGAAAATAAATGATATACCTTGATTGAAAAAATTCAGATAACGAGCTTGTAGCTCCTCTTCGCACTCCCAAGTGGCTTCATCCTTGCTATGGTTACGCCATTGGATCTTGATGAACACCTTCTCTTTATTCCTCAATTGCCGGACTGATCGATCGAGAATCAGTTCTGGTTGTTCTTCATAGGTAAGGTCTTTGTTCAACTCTACGGCGGTATAGTTGATGACGTGGCTGGATCGTGCACATACTTTCTCAACAATGATATGTGGAAAACATTGTGCACAGCCGAAAGCTCTGGGGGTAAAGCCAAACGGTAAGCTAACTCTCCAATCCGCTCGAGAATTTCGAACGGTCCAATGTATCTCGGTCTCAACTTGCTCCTTGGACCAAAACGAACAATTCCCTCGGTAGGGGATACCTTCAGGAATACTTTGTCGCCAACATACAATTCGAGATCCTTCCTACACTTGTCGGCGTAAGACTTCTGATTATCCTGTGCTATCTTGATCCTCTCATGAATTTTATCCACCATGCCAACTGTCTGTTCAATCTTATCGGGACCCAAAATCCTCCTTTCACCTACCTCATCCCAATACAGTGGTGATCGACACGCCCTACCGTATAGGGCTTCATATGGTGCCATACCGATCGTCGACTTGTAACTGTTGTTGTAAGCAAATTCTACTAAAGGCAACAGTCATTCCCAATTATTTCCTATATCTAACACACATGCTCGCAATATACCGATCATCAATGAACACAATGACAAACTTATCCAAATAAGGTTGAAATACACGGTTCATGAGGTCCATGAATACCGCTGGCGCATTAGTCAAACCAAATGGCATCACTATAAATTCATAATGTCCATAACGAGTTCGAAATGCTGTCTTCGGGATATCATCACTCTTAATCCTCAGGTGGTGGTATCCGGATCTCAAATCTATCTTCGAAAATACTCCCGATCTTCCAAGTTGATCGAATAGGTCCTCTATTCTAGGAAGTGGATATTTATTCTTTATCGTGAGTCGATTAAGTTCACGATAGTCAATGCACATCCTCAAACTTCCATCCTTTTTCTTCACGAAGGCGCACCCCATGGCGAAACACTCGGTCGGATAAATCCAGAGTCGAGCAGTTCCTGGAGTTGTACCTTCAACTCTTGTAACTCCTTAGGCGCCATCATATAGGGATCCTTCGATATTGGTGCCGTTCCTGGCACTAGATCAATCGAGAACTCAACTTGACGATTCGGTGAAACTCCGGGCAAGTCTTCGGGAAAGACATCTGGATACTCTTTGACGATAGGTACATCAGCTACCGTCTTCTCCGAAGTTGTTTTCCCCATCACGTTCACCAAGAATCCTTGGCAATCACTCTTCTTAAGCATCTTCACAGCTTTCATGGCAGAAATCACCTTCGGGGTACTGCTGTGTCTAACTCCCTCGAATACGGTCTTGGCATCAACAGACGGACATAAGGTTACCCTCCTTTCGGAGCATTCGACTACAACTCTATGCTTGTCCACCCAATCCATACCCAAAATAACATCAAAATCGCTAAGTTCCACTATGTGCAAGTTGGCTAAGAAGCTATGTTCGTTAATCTCTATCTTCACATTGTTAGTTATCGAGTCCACACGCACTACTCCCCCCGTAGGCATGCTAACTAACAAGGATCTAGGGGCTTTACTACTTCTACAACCAATCATAGTACAAAGCTTCCTAGATATGAATGAATGAGACGCACTCGTATCAAACAACAGCAAAGCAGGAATATTTGCAACTGACAATATACCGGACATGGTTTGGGGTTCAGTCTTAGCTTTAGCCTCGGCCATGCTGTACACTCGAGCTCTGTCTCCGGAGCCTTGACCTTGCACATAATTGCTTGGGCCTTTTCCCTTCTTCGGGCACGCTGAGGCCATGTGTCCTTCCTCATGGCAATAGTAGCACCGCCTCTGACCAAGCATACACGCACCTTTATGCCCTTTGCCACAAGTAGCACATATGGGGTTAGCTGACTGGGGTTTCACCCCTGAAGGTCCAGTCTTAACAATCTTCTTGTTACCACCTCCTTGCTCCTGCCACTTGCGTTTGTTATTTGTTGCAACTGGTGGTGCCCTTGCCTTCTCCACGTCTAAACTTGTTGAAATGTCCTCGGCCCTCGAAACGGCTTCCTTATAGCTCAGCCGACCATGACCAGCTAAATGGTGATGGATCCGGTCACGAAGCCCATCTCGGAATTTCTGAGACTTCATATCATCCGTCTCGACCATGTGGGGAGCGAAACGACACATATGGTTAAACTTGCGCTCATACTCGATGACCGACATTCCACATTGGGTTAGATCAAGGAACTCCTTCTGCATCTTGATCTTGTATGCTTTTGGGTAGTACTTTTCCATGATGGTCTCCTTAAACTGATCCCAAGTGAATGTGTCTTTCTCGTCTTGGGTCTTGAGCCTCCACACTCCCATCCACCATGTTCGAGCATCTTTCTTAAGCTGGAACACGGCACATGACACCTTCTGAGCGTCGGTTCACACCATGTAGTAAAAAATGCTATCTAGATTCATCAACCATTCCTCTATGGCTGCTGGTCCTTCACGACCAAGAAAGACAGGCGGCTTGAAGTGGTTGAACCTCTTAATAACTTGAGCACAGGCACCTCGGTGGTTATTAGGCGGTACGATAGTCGCGCCTTGAAGCAAGGTGGCCAATCTAGCCAAGAGTTGATCTTGTGTGGGTGGAGCATTGCGATTTCCGCGGTTAGCCATGAGTCTGCCAACGAGTTGTAAAACTCATTAGTCGGCGCAGTACGAGAAATAAAGAATGAGGAGATATGTAGAACGCATATAATAGTCGCAACACATAGACAATATAAGTGAAATAAAAGAACTGCTTTTCCATTAATATAATATGTTTGGAACATCCATGAAAAAATTCAATAATAATAGATATCATAAAATGAACTGAGTTTATGACTACTCCTCATCATCACTACTAATAATTTCTACAATGGGAATAGGGGGTCGTGGCTCAATCCACGAAATGACCTCATCTTCATACTCGACATCCGCCATCATCACATCCTTCATATTTTCGGCGAGATCCACCTTTGAGCTTTCATCAGGAATTTCTTCTGGATCTTCTTCGGGATCTTCTTCAGGATCCTCCTCCGGTTCTTCTTCTGGATCTTCCTCGGGATCTTCTTCGGGATCCTCCTCTGGTTCTTCTTCGTCCGTGGAGTCGGCATCCCAATTTGCAGTTGGGATCTCCTCTCGAGCATATAAATCCAATAGGCGTCCAGCGACAAATTGCAAATCGTCCGCAGCCTCTCGTTCTTCAAGCGATCTCTTGATGGCCTTTTTCCCAAAGCCGGAAGATGCAGCAACTCCAGTCTTCAGATAATTTCTCCATCAAGTGCTCTAGCTGGCCGGTGACGGAACCTTGTTTCCCAGATTTTAGCCACTTACTCAGTCTATTAATGACGTAGTGTGGCGCATTTTCTGGTAGACTAGGGTTGTCCCACTAGTCCTTACGCGCTAGAGACGCGAGTCAAAAGTAGCTGGGAACTTCTTACGTGGAGTCATTCTAGGTTTGGCCATTCTAACAGTTCGTACATAAATAATTATACAAGTAAAATGAAATGACATATGCATGATTAATGACTAAAATTTGGTACCTCGGGCGGAGTGACGAAGTGGCGAAGCTCAGAACATATGATACTTTTACATTCTAGCGAGTCTACATAAAGGTAAAACCCGCTCCGATACCACTATGTAACGCCCCGACTTTCTAGGGTAATTATTGGGGAAAATAAGTAAAAGGTAAATTTTGAGAAAAATAATTTTCTTGAGAATATAAAAATTCTCGCCTACAAAGTCGAGTCGCTACAATGTCATGAAAATTAAATACCTTTAGATAAGGTAACATTTCATAATAATTACTAAGTAAAATTTTTGCGGCGGAAGAATAATCATAATTTATAGAATTCAAGATTCCCCAAATGAGTTTCAACATAGTTTGATAAAAGAAAAACATCATTAAAATAATTTCCTTCTCATATGCCCCCTCGGCTCGCTCTTCAGTCCCTCCGGCTCGGTTCAACCTGCGGGATCAATAAAGATGGGGGTGAGCTTCCTTCAGCTCGTGGAAATTACACTGATCATAGTAATATACAATCTAATGGAAAACATAACATGAATAAATTATCACATTTTTCCTCATACTCAATATTACGTACAACATGAATCGAGCACGCATAACACGAATATTGGGGTTGCGCAGGTGTCCCCGCAACAACATGAAACATACACGCAATACCACATATAACGTGAATACTGGGTTGAGCAGGTGTCCCCACACAACATGAAACATACACGCAATACCACATATAACATGAAACGAGATCATATGTGAATACTAGGTTGTGCAGGTATCCCCACACAACATGATAACCTCTTACACGAATAGAGGTGAGCCTGATTTACAACGTGTATCATAATTTATAAACATGAAATGAATATCACATATGCAGTCCAGTCAAAGCAATTAAAGTGATAGTGAAAATTTTCACTTGAATAAATGATGATGATGTCTGACTGAAATGAATGTGCTCGACTCACAGTCCTAAGCCCGTAAATCCTTGACAAAGTCTACATATGATAATAATAATAATTAAAATCCTTACAATTTATTATTTATATAATAAATGATAGGATACGAATATCACTATATAATAACTGAAAATAAATCATAATTGCTAATTAATATTAACTGAAGAGTTAACATTATTAGTGACTGAAATTAAAACGTTTATGCAATAATTCGGATTAATTATTAATATTAATTGGAAGTTAATATTTTAAATGTCACGGTCAAAATTGGGATTAAATTGAAGTTTGAAGTTGACTGGGGTCAAATTGTAAGACTTGAGAAGCTGAATGTGTAACAACCGAATTACTTATACTGGCTGGGGCTAAATTGAACACTTTTGAAAATTAGGAGGACTAAATTGAAAAGTCCTAAAAAATCGCGGGTATATAAACCCTGAAATCTAACCCTAGCCAACCCAACTCATTTTCTTTCTCCCGTTCTGCTCATGTCGGTACAAATTTGGCAGAGAAACGATTCTCTCCTCATCTCCAAATCTAATTCGGCCGATAAGAAAAATCATTTCCTCCTTCATCGGCCGGAAACAAAAATAAATCACACACACACACACAGAGTAAATCGAACGCATACACACAGGAATCATACACACACACACACGAACGGCCGGATACAAATCATTAAACGCCCGGCAAGGCAGCGGCGATGGTCCAGGCTGGAAAACATGGCGAGCGGCGGAAACATCCCCTCATTCGGGTCGGGTCTCGAAGCCCCTTCAACGACCAGGGCTCCCGATTCGCCGTTCGGGTCGGTCTCACACCTTATGGGTCGTGGCACTGAGTGAAGGGTAGGGGTATTAGTCTTCCTGAGGGCGATTTCGGCCATGGTTCGCGGCTGATGGTTGAGTGAATCTGGGTCAGCGGGTGACGGATTTGAGTTCGGCCGAACTTGGATGAAAAGGTAAGTTAGATCCGGGTTCGATTCAGTTTCGGTTAGTGTTTTCTGTTGGTTTCCGAGGTTCGATTCGGGATTGAAGGGGTTTCGGGTTGTGAAATTTCGGACTGATTCGGGTTTGAGAAAGTCGAAGTGTTGGAAGAAAAATCTGAGTTGCAAAGTTCTGGGTTCGGGCTCGGCCCGAATTTATTCTGATTTGTGATTTCTGTATCTTTGGTTTGATTGATAATTTGATAATGTATATTTGATATAGAGCTTGGTGTGGTTTGCAGATGAATTCTGAACCAACAAAAGGATGATAAAACACAAGATATGGAGAAGCTGAGTTTTTACCTCGAAGTCTTAATGGAAATCGGTTGATGTGCGACTGGAAATCGATCGGACGACGAGTTGGATTAGATAAAATTTCAGATGCGACGCTACTGGGATGTTCGGTCGTATGATGAACCCGATCAGATCCGCGTTCTTTTAGGGTTAGGTTAATTTTTATGGGCTTAATCAGTAATTTGGGTCAGTACAATTATGCTTGGGACAAGGTAATAATAATAATAATAATAACAACAACAATGATAATGATAATAATGATAAAAGAATAATAATGATGATAAAAATAATAATAATAACAGTGGTAATAATATTAATAACATCGATACTAATAATATCGAAAGTAATATAAATGATGATATAGAAATAATGAAGAATAAAATATTAATGTCGTTAATATTAATATTTCTACCATTATAAATATTAATAATAATAATAATAATACCTTTAATTATCATACTTAAAAATGATTAATATTAAATGTTCTGAAATTAACTTGAAAAATTGACTCGGGCTAGGACTTGTGATACGTCGAAATAAATGTTCATGATTCCTTAAATTGAATTAAATAACATGAAATGCATTATAATATTATTATAAAATAATAATATTGCATTATAAAAATGACGGGTATTACATCCTACCCCTCTTAGAAAAATTTTCGTCCTCGAAAATAAATGATATATCTTGATTGAAAAAATTCAGATAACGAGCTTGTAGCTCCTCTTCGCACTCCCAAGTGGCTTCATCCTTGCTGTGGTTACGCCATTGGATCTTGACGAACACCTTCTCTTTATTCCTCAATTGCCGGACTGATCGATCGAGAATCAGTTCTGGTTGTTCTTCATAGGTAAGGTCTTTGTTCAACTCTACGGCGGTATAGTTGATGACGTGGCTGGATCGTGCACATACTTTCTCAACAATGATATGTGGAAAACATTGTGCACAACCGAAAGCTTTGGGGGTAAAGCCAAACGGTAAGCTAACTCTCTAATCCGCTCGAGAATTTCGAACGGTCCAATGTATCTCGGTCTCAACTTGCTCCTTGGACCAAAACGAACAATTCCCTCGGTAGGGGATACCTTCAGGAATACTTTGTCGCCAACATAGAATTCGAGATCCTTCCTACGCTTGTCGGCGTAAGACTTCTGACGATCCTGTGCTATCTTGATCCTCTCACGAATTTTATCCACCATGCCAACTGTCTGTTCAATCATATCGGGACCCAAAATCCTCCTTTCACCTACCTCATCCCAATACAGTGGTGATCGACACGCCCTACCGTATAGGGCTTCATATGGTGCCATACCGATCGTCGACTTGTAACTGTTGTTGTAAGCAAATTCTACTAAAGGCAACAGTCATTCCCAATTATTTCCCATATCTAACACACATACTCGCAACATATCTTCAAGGATTTGGATGGTCCTCTCGGACTGACCATCAGTCTGAGGATGATAAGCCGTACTAAAATTTAATTGTGTTCCTAAAGCTTCTTGCAAACTCTCCCAAAACGCGACGTGAAATGAGTATCCCTGTCGGATACTATAGAGACTGGCACTCCATGCAACTTAATAATCTCCCTAATATACAGTTGAGCATACTGATCCATTCGAAAGTTCATCTTAACTGGGATAAAATGAGCTGACTTTGTGAGTCGGTTGACAACAACCCAAATAGCGTGGTTTCCTCTTTCCGTTCGAGGCAAACCTACCACAAAGTCCATCGTAATGTGCTCCCATTTACATTCTGGGATATGAAGTGACTTAAGTAATCCAAAGGGGCGTTGGTGTTCTGTCTTCACTTGTTGACAAACTATACACCTTTTGACAAAGTCTGCCACATCTCTTTTCAAACCTTCCCACCAAAATGTCCCCTTAAGATCTTGATACATCTTTGTACTCCCAGGGTGTGCCGTATATGGAGTACTATGTGCCTCCTTCAATATTGATTCTCTCAACTTAACAACATTGGGCACACAAATCCTCCCTTCATAATACATCGTGCCATCATCAGACACGCTAAATCCCTTATCCTCGCCTGAAAGAGTACGTTCTTTCATCTTGACCAAGAAGTCGTCCTGTCCTTGACCTTCTTTGATTTGTTCCCTCAAGGTTGGTTGTACCACCAAACTAGCCAATAATAACTCAACTGGACTCGATGGTGTAGCCATCTCAAGGTTCATCCTTGCAAATTCCTTGACCAAGCTTTCCTCCTTGGTCAACAAACAAGTTAGGTCTCCTCTTGCCTTACGGCTTAGTGCATCAGCAACTACGTTTGCTTTACCGGGGTGGTAATGAATTTCACAATCGTAGTCTTTGACCAACTCAAGCCATCTGCGCTGCCTCATATTCAATTCCTTCTGTGTGAAAATATATTTCAGACTTTTGTGGTCTGTATAAATTTCACACTTACCTTCATAAAGGTAATGTCTCCAAATCTTCAGGGCATGAACTACCGCTGTTAATTCCAAATCATGAGTAGGGTAGTTCAGCTCGTGCGGTTTCAACTGTCTCGAAGCATAGGCAACTACCTTCCCACTTGCATCAATACACATCCCAAACCTTGCTTGGATGCATCACTGTAGATGAAAAATTCTTTCGTTGGATTGGGAATCGTCAAAATCGGTGCAGCAGTCAACCTTTGCTTAAGTTCTTGGAAACTCCTTTCGCATATCTCATTCCACAAGAAAGCTTCTCCATTTCGAGTCAATCTAGTCATAGGTGCAGCAATCTTCGAAAATCCCTCGATAAATCTCCGATAATAACCGACTAATCCCAAGAAGCTTCGAACTTCATTCACATTACTCGGTACTTTCCAATCATTGACTGTCTCAACTTTAATCGAGTCAACCTCAATTCCTTTAGAAGTGACCACATGACCCAAAAATGCAACTCGGTTAAGCCAAAATTCGCACTTGTTGAATTTTGCATACTACTTCTCCTTGCGCAGTACTCCCAATACTGTTCTAAGATGCTGCTCATGTTCAACCTTGGTCTTTGAATATACAAGTATGTCATCAATGAACACAATGACAAACTTATCCAAATAAGGTTGAAATACACGGTTCATGAGGTCCATGAATACCGCTGGCGCATTAGTCAAGCCAAATGGCATCACTATAAATTCATAATGTCCATAACGAGTTCGAAATGTGGTCTTCGGGATATCATCACTCTTAATCCTCAGCTGGTGGTATCCGGATCTCAAATCTATCTTCGAAAATACTCCCGACCCTCCAAGTTGATCGAATAGGTCCTCTATTCTAGGAAGTGGATATTTATTCTTTATCGTGAGTCGATTAAGTTCACGATAGTCAATGCACATCCTCAAACTTCCATCCTTTTTCTTCACGAAGGCGCACCCCATGGCGAAACACTCGGTCGGATAAATCCAGAGTCGAGCAGTTCCTGGAGTTGTACCTTCAACTCTTATAACTCCTTAGGCGCCATCATATAGGGAGCCTTCGATATTGGTGCCGTTCCTGGCACTAGATCAATCGAGAACTCAACTTGACGATTTGGTGAAACTCCGGGCAAGTCTTCGGGAAAGACATCTGGATACTCTTTGACGATAGGCACATCAGCTACCGTCTTCTCCGAAGTTGTTTTCCCCATCACGTTCACCAAGAATCCTTGGCAATCACTCTTCTTCAGCATCTTCACAGCTTTCATGGCAGAAATCACCTTCGGGGTACTGCTGTGTCTAACTCCCTCGAATACGGTCTTGGCATCAATAGACGGACATAAGGTTACCCTCCTTTCGGAGCATTCGACTACAGCTCTATGCTTGTCCAACCAATCCATACCCAAAATAACATCAAAATCGCTAAGTTCCACTATGTGCAAGTTGTCTAAGAAGCTATGTTCGTTAATCTCTATCTTCACATTGTTAGTTATCGAGTCCACACGCACTACTCCCCCCGCAGGCATGCTAACTAACAAGGATCTAGGGGCTTTACTACTTCTACAACCAATCATAGTACAAAGCTTCCTAGAGATGAATGAATGATACGCACCCGTATCAAACAACACCAAAGCAGGAATATTTGCAACTGACAACATACCTGACATGGTTTGGGGTTCAGTCTCAGCTTCAGCCTCGGCCATGCTGTACACTCGAGCTCTGTCTCTGGAGCCTTGACCTTGCATATAATTACTTGAGCCTTTTCCCTTCTTCGGGCACGCTGAGGCCATGTGTCCTTCCTCATGGCAATAGTAGCACCGCCTCTGACCAAGCATACACGCACATTTATGCCCTTTGCCACAAGTAGCACATATGGGGTTAGCTGACTGGGGTTTCATCCCTGAAGGTCCAGTCTTAACAATCTTCTTGTTACCACCTCCTTGCTCGTGCCACTTGCGTTTGTTATTTGTTGCAACTGGTGGTGCCCTTGCCTTCTCCACGTCTAAACTTGTTGAAATGTCCTCGGCCCTCGAAACGGCTTCCTTATAGCTCAGCCGACCATGACCAGCTAAATGGTGACGGATCCGGTCACGAAGCCCATCCCGGAATTTCTGAGACTTCATATCATCCATCTTGACCATGTGGGGAGCGAAATGGCACATATGGTTAAACTTGCGCTCATACTCGGTGACCGACATTCCACCTTGGGTTAGATCAAGGAACTCCTTCTGCATCTTGATCTTGTATGCTCTTGGGTAGTACTTTTCCATGATGGTCTCCTTAAACTGATCCCAAGTGAATGTGTCTTTCTCGTCTTGGGTCTTGAGCCTCCACACTCCCATCCACCATGTCCGAGCATCTTCCTTAAGCTGGAACACGGCACATGACACCTTCTGAGCGTCGGTGCACGCCATGTAGTCAAAATGCTATCTAGATTCATCAACCATTCCTCTATGGCTGCTGGTCCTTCACGACCAAGAAAGACAGGCAGCTTGAAGTGGTTGAACCGCTTAATAACTTGAGCCTGAGCCTACTCAGGGTTATTAGGCGGTACGATAGTCGCGCCTTGAAGCAAGGTGGCCAATCCAGCCAAGAGTTGATCTTGTGTGGGTGGAGCATTGCGATTTCCGCGGTTAGCCATGAGTCTGCCAACGAGTTGTAAAACTCATTAGTCGGCGTAGTACGAGAGATAAAGAATGAGGAGATATGTAGAACACATATAATAGTCGCAACACATAGACAATATAAGTGAAACAAAAGAACTGCTTTTCCATTAATATAATATGTTTGGAACATCCATGAAAAAATTCAATAATAATAGATATCATAAAATGAACTGAGTTTATGAATACTCCTCATCATCACTACTAATAATTTCTACAATGGGAATAGGGGGTCGTGGCTCAATCCACAAAATGACCTCATCTTCAGACTCGACATCCGCCATCATCACATCCTTCATATTTTCGACGAGATCCACCCTTGAGCTTTCATTAGGAATTTCTTCAGGATCTTCTTCGGGATCTTCTTCAGGATCCTCCTCTGGTTCTTCTTCTGGATCTTCCTCGGGATCTTCTTCGGGATCCTCCTCTGGTTCTTCTTCGTCCATGGAGTCGGCATCCCAATTTGCAGTTGGGATCTCCTCTCGAGCATATAAATCTAATAGGCGTCCAGCGACAAATTGGAAATCGTCCACAGCCTCTCGCTCTTCAAGCGATCTCTTGATGGCCTTTTTCCAAAGCCGGAAGATGCAGGAACTCCAGTCTTCGGATAATTTCTCCATCAAGTGCTCTAGCTGGCCGGTGACGGAACCTTGTTTCCCAGATTTTAGCCACTTACTCAGTCTATTAATGACGTAGTGTGGCACATTTTCTGGTAGACTAGGGTCGTCCCACCAGTCATTACGCGCTAGGAGAGGCAAGTCAAAAGTAGCTGGGAGCTTCTTACGTGGAGTCATTCTAGGTTTGGCCATTCTAACAGTTCGTACATAAATAATTATATAAGTAAAATGAAATGACATATGCATGATTAATGACTAAAATTTGGTACCTCACGCGGAGTGACGAAGTGGCGAAGCTGAGTGCATATGATACTTTTACATTCTAGCGAGTCTATATAAAGGTAAAACCCGCTCCTATACCACTATGTAACGCCCCGACTTTCTAGGGTAATTATTGGGGAAAATAAGTAAAAGGTAAATTTTGAGAAAAATAATTTTCTTGAGAATATAAAAATTCTCGCCTACAAAGTCGAGTCGCTACAATGTCGTGAAAATTAAATACCTTTAGATAAGGTAACATTTCATAATAATTACTAAGTAAAATTTTTGCGGCGGAAGAATAATCATAATTTATAGAATTCAAGATTCCCCAAATGAGTTTCAACATAGTTTGACAAAAGAAAAACATCATTAAAATAATTTCCTTCTCATATGCCCCCTCGGCTCGCTCTTCAGTACCTTCGGCTCGGTTCAACCTGCGGGATCAATAAAGATGGGGGTGAGCTTATGAATAAATTGTCACATTTTTCCTCAACATGAATGCATACTCACAATATTACGTACAGCATGAATCGAGCATGCATAACGCGAATATTGAGGTTGCGCAGGTGCCCCCGCAACAACATGAAACATACACTCAATACCACATATAATGTGAATACTGGGTTGAGCAGGTGTCCCCACACAACATGAAACATACACGCAATACCACATATAACATGAAACGAGCTCATATGTGAATACTGGGTTGTGCAGGTGTCCCCACACAACATGATAACCTCTTACACGAATACAGGTGAGCCTCATTTACAACGTGTATCATAATTTATAAACATGAAATGAATATTACATATGCAGTCCAATCAAAGCAATTAAAGTGATAGTGAAAATTCCCACCTGAATAAATGATGATGATGTCTAACTGAAATGAATGTGCTCGACTCACAGTCCTAAGCCCGTAAATCCTTGACAAAGTCTACATATGATAATAATAATAATAATAATTAAAATCCTTACAATTTATTATTTATATAATAAATGATAGGATACGAATATCATTATATAATAACTAAAAATAAATCATAATTGCTAATTAATATTAACTGAAGAGTTTACATTATTAATGACTCAAAATTAAAACATTTATGCAATAATTCGGATTAATTATTAATATTAATTGGAAGTTAATATTTTAAATGTCTCGGTCAAAATTGGGATTAAATTGAAGTTTGAAGTTGACTGGAGTCAAATTGTAAGACTTGAGAAGCTGAATGGGTAACAACCAAATTAATTATACTGGCTGGGGCTAAATTGAACACTTCTGAAAATTGGGAGGACTAAATTGAAAAGTCCTAAAAATTCGCGGGTATATAAACCCTAAAATATAACCCTAGCCGACCCAACTCATTTTCTTTCTCCCGTTCTGCTCCCGTCGGTACAAAATTGGCAGAGAAACGATTCTCTCCTCATCTCCAAATCCAATTCGGCCGATAAGAAAAATTATTTCCTCCTTCATCGGCCGGAAACAAAAATAAATCACACACACACAGAGTAAATCGAATGCATACACACAGGAATCATACACACATACACACACAAACGGCCGGATACAAATCACTAAATGCCCGGCAAGGCAGCGGCGATGGTCCAGGCTGGAAAACATGGCGAGCGGCGGAAACATCCCCTCATTCAGGTCGGGTCTCGAAGCCCCTTCAACGACCAGGGTTCCCGATTCGCCGTTCGGGTAGGTCTCACACCTTATGGGTCGTGGCATTGAGTGAAGGGTAGGGGTATTAGTCTTTCTGAGGGTGATTTCGGCCATGGTTCACGGCTGATGGTTGAGTGAATCCGGGTCAGCGGGTGACGGATTTGAGTTCGGTCGAACTTGGATGAAAAGGTAAGTTAGATCCGGGTTCGATTCAGTTTCGGTTAGTGTTTTCTGT
Source organism: Orobanche coerulescens (assembly GCA_033398695.1). Classification (NCBI taxonomy): domain Eukaryota; kingdom Viridiplantae; phylum Streptophyta; class Magnoliopsida; order Lamiales; family Orobanchaceae; genus Orobanche; species Orobanche coerulescens. The sequence goes on from CM065815.1 coordinate 152,075,726, forward strand.
TGGTTTCCGAGGTCCGATTCGGGATGGAAGGGGTTTCGGGTTGTAAAATTTCGGACTGATTCGGGTTTGTGAAAGTCGAAGTGTTGGAAGAAAAATCTGAGTTGCAAAGTTCTGGGTTCGGGCTCGGCCCGAATTTATTCTGATTTGTGATTTCTGTATCTTTGGTTTTATTGATAATTTGATAATGTATATTTGATATAGAACTTGGTGTGGTTTGCAGATGAATTCTGAACCAACAAAAGGATGATAAAACACAAGAAATGGAGAAGCTGAGTTTTTACCTCGAAGACTGAATGGAAATCGATCGGACGACGAGTTGGATTGGATAAAATTTCAGATGCGACGCTACTGGGATGTTCAGTCGTACGATGAACGCTGGGAAAAGAAAGGTGTATTCTGTGTATATTGTGTATTGTACTGTAGTAGTATATTTATACTGTATTAGGATTAGGGTTAGGTTAATTTTTATGGGCTTAATCAGTAATTTGGGTCAGTACAATTATGCTTGGGCCAAGGTAATAATAATAATAATAATAATAACAATAATGATAATAATAATAATGATAAAAGAATAATAATAATGATAAAAATAATAATAACAGTGGTAATAATATTAATAACATCGATAGTAATAATATCGAAAGTAATATAAATGATTATATATAAATAATGAAGAATAAAATATTAATATCGTTAATATTAATATTTCTCCCATTATAAATATTATTATTAATAATAATAATAATAATACCTTTAATTATCATACTTAAAAATGATTAATATTAAATGTTCTGAAATTAACTTGAGAAATTGACTCGGGCTAGGACTTGTGATACGTTGAAATAAATGTTCATGATTCCTTAAATTGAATTAAATAACATGAAATACATTATAATATTATTATAAATAATAATATTGCATTATAAAAATGACGGGTATTACATCCTACCCCTCTTAGAAAAATTTTCGTCCTCGAAAATAAATGATATACCTTGATTGAAAAAATTCGGATAACGAGCTTGTAGCTCCTCTTCGCGCTCCCAAGTGGCTTCATCCTTGCTGTGGTTACGCCATTGGATCTTGACGAACACCTTCTCTTTATTCCTCAATTGCCGGACTGATCGATCGAGAATCAGTTCTGGTTGTTCTTCATAGGTAAGGTCTTTGTTCAACTCTACGGCGGTATAGTTGATGACGTGGCTGGGATCGTGCACATACTTTATCAACAATGATACGTGGAAAACGTTGTGCACAGCCGAAAGCTCAGGGGTTAAAGCCAAACGGTAAGCTAACTCTCCAATCCGCTCGAGAATTTCGAACGGTCCAATGTATCTCAGTCTCAACTTGCTCCTTGGACCAAAATGAATAATTCCCTTGGTAGGGGATACCTTCAGGAATACTTTGTCGCCAACACAGAATTCGAGATCCTTCCTACGCTTGTCGGCGTAAGACTTCTGACGATCCTGTGCTATCTTGATCCTCTCACGAATTTTATCCACCATGCCAACTGTCTGTTCAATCATCTCGGGACCCAAAATCCTCCTTTCACCTACCTCATCCCAATACAGTGGTGATCGACACTTCCTACCGTATAGGGCTTCATATGGTGCCATACCAATTGTCCACTGGTAACTGTTGTTGTAAGCAAATTCTACTAAAGGCAACAGTCGTTCCCAATTATTTCCCATGTCTAACACACATGCTCGCAACATATCTTCAAGGATTTGGATGGTCCTCTCGGACTGACCATCAGTCTGAGGATGATAAGCCGTACTAAAATTTAATTGTGTTCCCAAAGCTTCTTGCAAACTCTCCCAAAAACGCGACGTGAAACGAGTATCCCTGTCGGATACTATAGAGACTGGCACTCCATGCAACTTAATAATCTCCCTGATATATAGTTGAGCATACTGATCCATTCGAAAGTTCATCTTAACTGGGATAAAATGAGCTGACTTTGTGAGTCGGTCGACAACAACCCAAATAGCATGGTTTCCTCTTTCCGTTCGAGGCAAACCTACCACAAAGTCCATCGTAATGTGCTCCCATTTCCATTATGGGATATGAAGTGACTTAAGTAATCCAAAGGGGCATTGGTGTTCTGCCTTCACTTGTTGACAAACTATACACCTTCTAACAAAGTCTGCCACATCTCTTTTCAAACCTTCCCACCAAAATGTCCCCTTAAGATCTTGATACATCTTTGTACTGCCACGGTGTGCCGTATATGGAGTACTATGTGCCTCCTTCAATATTGATTCTCTCAACTTAACAA